>CM076574.1:185380055-186679379 GCA_034641835.2 Pinus albicaulis
TGGGTTTCCATGTAGCTTTTGAATTGTTTCCATAAATGTAGTAGCAATTGTACTTGCTTTAAATGGATGAGATAATGCACAAAAGTGTGCATACTTGGTAATTCTATCAACTACCACCATGATGACACTCTTTCCTTTGGACTTAGGTAAACTTGTGATAAAATCCATTGAAATATCCTCCCAACGTTGACTTGGAATGGATAAAGGCTGTAGAAGACCTGGGGTCTTAATTGTCTCAACTTTATTTTGTTGGCAAACCAAACATTCTGCCACAAACTTTTGAATATCAGATTTAAGGCCATCCCAAAAAAAATATTTCTTCACCCTGTGGTAAGTTTTTAAAAATCTTGAGTGTCCTCCTAAAGGAGAAGTGTGCAATTCCAAAAGAATCTTTTGTTTTAATTGGGAATTCTTACAAATATATAAGCTATCTTTGTACCATAAGGAATCATTTTTCCAACTAAATGTATCAGATGTACTAGGATCTTTCTGCAACTTTTGAATGAGTGTCCACACTTGTTCGTCCTTCTTCCATTCATCCCTTGCTTTGGTTATCCAATCTGGTTGGATAATAGAAATGGCACAAAGCAATGCTTCACCTCTTCATTCTTTCTTGAGAATGCATCTGCGACAACATTTAGCTTCCCTTTTTTGTAGATTATTTCAAATTCATAACCCAACATCTTTGTGACCCATTTTTGCTGCTCTTCTGAAGATAGTCTTTGTTCAAAAAAGTGTTTAAGACCATCATGATCAGTTTTTACCTTGAAGTGTCATCCCATTAGGTAAGGTCTCCATTTCTTTAGTGCATGTAGTATTTCCAACATTTCCTTCTCATAAATAGCCTTTTGTAAATACTTTCCTTTGATTGGATGACTTTCAAAAGCAATGGGTCTTCCTTCTTGCATTAAAACAGCACCAATTCCATTTCCTGAGGCATCACATTCCACAATAAACGTTTTTGTGAAGTCTGTCGTAGCTAAGACTAGTGCTAGGCACATTGCCTCTTTAAGATGTTCAAAGGCCTTAGTTGCTTCAGGAGTCCACGAAAATGCATCTTTCTTCGATAGTATTGTTAGAGGTACTGCTATCCTCCCATCATTCTTAACAAACATGCGATAATACCCTGTTAATCTGAGAAATCCTCGCAACTGCTTTACGGTTGTAGGGACTTTCCATTCCTTAATGGCTTTAATTTTGTTAGGCTCTACCTTAACACCCTCATGAGATACAATATGACCCAGATATTCGACCTCTTGTACTCCAAAGAAACATTTGGATGTTTTTGCATATAATTGTTTCTCCTCCAATAGTTTAAGCACCCTGTCGACATGTTGAACATGATCCTTCCAAGACCTACTATAGATTAGTATATCATCAAAAAATACTAGCACGAATTTTCTAAGGAAGGGTTTGAAAAAGGAATTCATCAACCCTTGAAATGTAGAAAGTGCATTGGTAACGCTAAAAGGCCTGACCAAAAATTTATAATGACCCTCATGAGTTTGAAATGTTGTTTTCGGAATATCTTCCGTCTTCATTCTAATTTGACGATATCCTAAACGAAGATCCAACTTGATAAAATAAATTGCTCCATGTAATTCATTCAATAATTCATCAATCACAGGAATGGAAAATTTATCTTTAATTGTGAGCTTATTAGCTCCCTATAATCCAAACACATGCGCCATGATACATCCTTCTTGTGCACCAATACTACTAGAGAAGAGAAAGAACTTTGGCTAGGTTGAATTATACCAGCCTCTAACATTTCTACAATCATATGTTCAATTTCGCTCTTTTGGACATAGGGATATCTGTAAGGCCTTATATTTGGAGGAACACTTCCTGGAATCAAATGAATAGCATAATCATGATCACGAATAGGTGGGAGTCCTTTGGAAGTTTCAAACACCTTGGAATGATTGTCCAAGACTTTTTGTAGATCTGGAGAAATAGATGATTTTGATGTTGGAACTTCTAGTGACCATAATTGTGCAATTATGCCTCGTTGTTCTTTCTTCAGAAGCTTTGTCATGACATTAGAGCTTATTATCTTTCCCGGCTTCCCTGCGATACCCCATAATTCGACTCCCTTTCCTTTCGAAAAAAATTTCAAGAAAAATTCTTCAAAATTAAAAGCTACCGTCCCCAAAGATTGTAACCATTGTACTCCTAGTACAACATCAGCACCTCCCATTGGAATGGAAAGCAATGGACTATTCAATACATATGCCCCCATGGTTAGCTTGATATTATGACATTTTCCAGAGCAATTTATAGTTCCTCCATTTGCAACTATCACTTGACATTCTAGTGCTGGGTATAGGAAACAATTCAATTCCTTGGCTACCTTACAATGGATAAAATTATGGGTACTACCTGAATCAATCAACACTATTACCTTTTTCTTCTTGATATGTCCTTCTACCTTGAGAGTTTGAGGAGTGGTAATACCTTCCAATGCATTACACGATATGGTCGGACTCATTTCTTCTTCTACTACGGTTGGTTCATGGTGTATATCCTCTTCTTTTGAAGTTTTTTGTTCATTTTCTTCCTCCTCTTCACAATCTAGGTAAAAAAATTTCTTCTCAACACATTTATGACCTTTAGTGTATTTTCTATCACAATCGTAGCAAAGCCCTTTTGCTCCTTTTTCTTCTAATTGATGTGGTGTCAAACTTGTAGGTTGTGGAAATCTAGTTGTAGCAACACTTCCATCTTTATAGATGTGAGTGGTAAGCTTCCTTATCGCCATAATTTTACAGCCAATTTTTCTTGCCAATCTGAATGCCTTCTCCATCAAATCAGGTTCCCAAACGCGAACTTCATGTTAGATGTTATCCTTTAAAGTCCCTATGAAGACATCAATCCTGTGTTCCTCTGGAATATCAGTCACCCTTATATTCAATTTTTGGAAGTCCTCAATGTGCTCCACCACTAAACCCTTTTGTTTGAGATTTATCAATTAGCTAAAGAAGCTGTTGCTCTTTGTATCCTCATAATGTGCTAGCATTTCCTTCGTAAAAATTGACTAAGTGACAATTTTTTTACAGGAGCAAAGCCATCGATACCATACAAATGTATTTTGTTCTAAATGTAAAGTTGCAATGTGTACCTTTTGTGTGTTTTGCACATTATTGAGATCAAAATATTGCTCCATCTGTAGTATCCATGTTACAAGATCCTTGCCATCAAACTTCCTCATATTCATCTTTGGAATATGGTGGTTCTTACATCCAACATTAGAGTTTATAAAATCACGATTAACATTTATTTTGTTCTCATCATAAGTTTCCTCTACTATCTTTTCGCCATTAGGAAACATTTCTTGTATCAACTTTGTCAAACCTTCCATGTCTGCTTTTAGATCATTCTTCATGTTTTCCATGTTGTCTTTCATGTCATCCACCTTAACTTCCATACCAACTTCCATGACATCCATCTTAGCTTCCATGTCTTTCTTCAAACAATCCATTTTAGCTTCCACGCCTTTCTTCAAAACTTCCATTTCATTTTTTGTTTCTCTTTGCGGGAGTGAAATTTGATGCACTTGCTCTTGTAATTTTGACATGTCATGTTGCAGTTCTTCGTCTTCATGAGTCATAGTAGAGCCTTCTAAAGGCTCAATGTGTGTTGAATTCTTTTTAGGGGGCATTTTAGAACCCAATGCTGATATCTATTCTACAATATTCCCTTGGAATCAATTCAAACTGATTTTTCACACAAGACTTATGCAATTCAGAAAATTTAAAAATAAAAAAAAAATAAAAAAATACACACATTTTTCTTGCTTTTAAGAAGCTCGATAATGAAACTGAATTATCTCTGTAACTGCAATATCTAAAATTCAATCCTGTAGTAGCCCTCTGAAGCTTCTTTCAAATGCCACAGGCCTGAACTGATTTGGATTCTTCAAGGCAAAGTTATGCCAAATCTCCCACAATGACCGAATTATGGACTAGTTCAGTAGAGCGAACTTGTACGGCATGCCACGTGTCACTATTTCCTCCTTCGGCTCTCAAATTGATACACAAGAAACTACAGTCCGTGCGATTGCGGCCACTTTTACATAATTCCAATCCGATGCTCAGAGAGAGAGTTATGATGATTTTCCCACAGTCACCTCTTTGAGATGAAATTCGGGAGCCTGAAAAAAGCCTAACCTCCATAGATCATATCTCCACAAATCTTGCGAACCAAGATCTGAAATGTTTACACAACGTTCCTCAGGATTTCGGCTTCGCTCTATAAAAATTTCAGCTTCTGAACCTTAGTACAAAAAAATTTATACCGACACTTTTCCACAGATCATATCTCCAAAAATATCGCGAACCAAAATCTAAAATTTTTAGACGACGTTCCTCAAGATTTCGGCTTCGCTCTATAAAAATTTCAGCTTCTGAACCTTCGTAGAAACATAGTTATATCGAAAATGCCACGATGACCTGTTCGGAGCAGTGAAACCCTAGAATCCAAAGATCTGATACCAAATGTTATGAAACCAGCTCCAAAAATAGAAGAACAGAGAGATCAACGCCTTAGAAATAAGCCACTCCGAGGGGGAAACCTCCAATACATTACATAAATGAACAATTCTTGGATGATACAAATGAAAAAACCTCCTTCTATATATAGGAGTCCATGGGATCACAATATAATCCTAGCTGACCTAACAATAATAATGTAAGGGCACAATAATAACAATATTGGGGTTACACGGGTACAACAATAACAATAAAGGGATTACACTAACAACAATAAGGGACTATACTAGTAATAAAGGAACATAGCAATTTAAAATGAAATATAGGAAAATGCCAGGATCCACATGGACATTGATCAAGGCAAAGATACAAAGCAGGAAACAATTATCAACATTATAGACACTCCAGGATCTTCTCCACTAGTGGGAGGTTAGCCTATCTCCTCCCCTACTACCTCAACTACTATTTTAAATCAACAACAAGCCCTTCAAACATCGACATCTAGTGCTGCTATAGGAGAAAGGGAGAACATTGTGTTTAATACCTTCAAGGAAATCAAACTAAGGAATAAAATTTTGAAGAATAGCACCTACACCCAATTTTGGAAGCAAACTTCTAGCTCACAGAGAAGATTATTATCAGCCTTTGACTCAGAAAAAGGGAAAATGCACATGGCATTCCTGGAAGCTCAAATTTCAAAACCCAAGATGGCAGCAGACTACAAGAAGAGTTCATTCGAATTCAGCATCAAGCACAATCATCCCATCGACCAGATGGAAATGCATAAACAGACAAGTGAAATGATCTCTTCCACATTAACCAACACAGCAATGAATTTGTCTAAGTTGCAAGTCTCCTTAGCAAATGTAGAGTCACAGCTTAAAATGGAGAAGATCTCTTCTATGTCCAAGGATACAAGGATAAAATCCTTAGAAGATTTGGTTGTAAAGATAGGATATGACCCCTCCAGTGTACAGGTTGTGGAAGATATAATCAAGAAGAAAAATGTAGACATGTCGGCATTAAGGAAGCGACTGAAGATGTCAGCCACAGAAGACCCACTCACAAAAGAAATTGAGGAGACAGAGTCCTAGAAATCTGAGATGATGAAACTCATCATCGAGCAGAGTGCCCAACTGAAACAGATGGAAATTGAGATGGAGAAAATGGTCAAAGAAAAAGAGTTCCTTTAGAGGTTGCACCCCTTATAGTCATTCCTGCATCAACAACTTCAACAGCTAGCACAAGAGATGTCGCAAATCAGCTAGCACAAGAGATGTCGCAAATCAGCTAGCAAAATCAGTGGAGAATATGTCATTGCAAACAAAGGAAATTAAAAGATTGCAAGCTCAAAAAAAAAAATTGCAAGATCAGATGGTAAGGACTGAGACAGCCCATGCAACAGAATCATAAAGAAATTAGAAGCATATAGAGAGTTTACAGAAATCTCTAAGGGAATGCTCCATTGGCAACACCTTGGGTCAAATTAAAGAAATCATATGGACCAACATCACTGAAGCCATGAATGAAATCTGGCCATATATCCAAATTATTTTTTAGCAAATGGACTTGATTGAGAAAACTAATAAGGCCATTTCAGATATAAACGAAGAACTGGGAGACATGCCTGATACAGCTAACAAAATCATTAAGTTTTTGAATTCCAAAAATAGATATGAACTTGATGATCTTGGAGTACATGACAGGACAGAAACAATTTTGGAGGTGAAAAAAGTCCTTACAAAAAGGAAGTTGGTTCAACAGCTTGACGAAAAATGTCATGGGTTGGAAATTACAGTCAGAAGGTTTTTCAACAGAATTGAGCCATTAACTAAGAGGGGCCTGCCTCCTCTGTTTTTTATCAATGACAAACTAATAGCCATAAATGATTATGTGAAGAAGCTCAAAGAAGTTGCAAAGGAAACAGCGAAATTTTCAAACATTAAAGGTGCTATGACAGGGAGAGCTTTTCTAGAAGCTATGAGTAACGATATTTTTCATCCAACATGAGATAAAGCATATTTTCTTAGTCAAACCCACATTTGCTAGATACACGAAGACATATGAGATCTATCGGAAAGCCACAAAGATAATTATTCCTGATGAAGATCAGTGGGATAAGTTGTGCGAGTACCAGGAGGAGTAAAGAGCAGCTATAGCCAGCACAACAGCCAACGCAGCAAACAGAATAGATCGTGCAGAAACTGTTTCCTAAATTAAAGTGCCAGATGTCCAAATATCTTCAACGATTCCACCCTTTTGGTCACTTTGGTAAAAAACTGTTATTTTTGTAATTAATAACAGATTGCTTGTTTGATACGGCATTCTTTCGTAGAAGTAGTTTAAATACTTCATGTATTTGAAGTATTCAGGGGTTGGACTCTGATCATTGTGATCATCTTCTATTGAGCATAGTACCTTTTTTTAGAGCTGTTGATACATCAATAAAGAAGACCATTCACAAGATACTTGTGTTATATGTTACTGGTGATGTTTTTCCTTTTGTGACAGTTGTTTCCATTGTTTCTCCTCACTGTGTATTACTTCAATCTAATTGTAAAACGGAAAGTGAAGAATAAGATTTGCTATTTGAACACCTTATTTTTGGTTATGTTTACAATATATATGTGTTCTTCTGAAGTCTGATTGAGAAATTCTTGAATGCTTTTCAATCACTCTTGAATTCACCATTGCTTCATTTCATAATTCATTTAGAATTAAGGATCCATTAATTGTAACTAGCTTTCCCTGTGACTACTCTTTGAAAATTTGATGCAGCATCTATCCTTATCTGACTCCATAGCCCAATTGAAAGTAGTTAATTCAAAAAGATCTCCTATCCAACCAATCAAACAAACAATTCAACACTATCATAACTAGTCTAATATCAATCTAAGAAACAAAGCTAAATTATAAGGAGAGATCCCTCTCTGAAGCTGGCAGGGTTAGATCCCAGCTTTAAAAGCAGTTTTGATCTTGTCCTATATAATTATTCTTGCCAATATTAAAATTATAGAACGATAACATAGTGGTGACCATACTTGGGATAACGAATTGAAAAAATTGTCATTGCTTTCGAATTCCGAAACCCTGGTTTATAAAACTGTGTATGATAGAAATATTTCAAAAATATTGGTTTTCTTTCATTTTTGTAAATAATCTGAGTGTGTGTGCCTTAGGTTTTAGTTCTGGCTCCAAAAAGAGCCTACACTAGATCTCATCCTGACCCAAATCCTGCAACTATAGTGGATAATCCTGAAAAAATTTTAAGAAAAACCAAAAAACCAGAGAATCAAGGGAGAAATAGCCCTCTTTGTAGATAAAATTCTCTTCCTGAAAAGTTTGATATTGAATTTGACTTAAATTTCGAACAAAGTTTATTCAGGACTAAATTCGAGAGTTGGATAGATAAGACAATACTTGTCCCATCGATTTTACAACAAAGTCCATTTAGAAAAGTTGTTCACAAACTAAATCTGACCTTCAGCATCTACATGATTTTGATGACCTTCAAGATTTGGTAACAAGCTTTACTTCAACAATCGAAGACGCTTATCGTCAACAATCAGTTGAATTATCTACTTTAACTGTAGCAGCCTCCTCTATAGCCTCTCAGTCTACACACCCTAAGTCATCTAGTCCTACTGCTTCTGCGATCTTCACCGCTTCTTTCTTTCCTCATAAAGGTATACAAACTCCATCACATCCATCTCCTTCTATTACCCACCGTACTCTAGCTATTGCTCAACCTCCCCCACTTATTGTTAATCCCCCTTTAGTTCCTCCTCCACCAATCATGGCAGCAAGGTATGCTCCATTGGTATTACCTGCACCTCTGGCAAACAAGCCACGAGATTATCAGTCAAAAATTCCACAATTTGATGGGACTGGTCCTTTAATAGCCCAACAACATATCCACAAGCTAAATGATTGTTTTGACCTTCAGGACGTAGATGATGAGAGCGTTAAGTTAAGAACATTTTCTCAAAATTTAAGTGGAGAAGTAAGGAAATGGTTTAAAGGTTTGACTGCAAACAATATTTATGATCTTCCTGCATTCCATCAGACATTCCTTAATAGATGGGAAGTTAACAAAAACCCTCTTCAAATTTTATTTGAATATGAAAGCACTAGGAGGGCTCTAGGAGAAAGTGTTCAGGATTACTACACTAGATTCAATAGTTTATATAATGCAATTCCTGCTCACATAAAACCACCATAGGGTTTAGCCTTAGTCAAATTCCCAGACGGTTTTGAGGCAGAAATGCCTTACCAACTCAAAGAGAGAAATTCAGCAACATTAGAAGAAATGCAGAGGGATGTAGTGAGCGTAGAAGCAAATCTGTTAGCAAAGAGAACAAGGATGAGAAATGAGAGAAGAGTCACCATAAGAGATGAACCTACAACTTCCTCAGTTGATGCCTGTAATATTCCTAATTAGCTATGGCTAATTGGAATATTCGATTTTGCTCAATTTTGCCGTCTATAGTTTATTCATAAATAAAAAGGTGAGTAAAGAAGACATAACTCACTTTAGAAATAAAATTTCACTCCCTAGTAGCACAACGTTGTAACTTAAGTGAGCCAAGGGGGGCCAAGAGACCACGCAGAGAGGGGGCCCACGTAGACACATGGAGGGACTGCGCAGGCCAAGAGGGAGCACGTGGCAACGTTGGAGGAGGTGAGCCTTAGGGTTGAGAGGGGCTAATGATATATAGAGGGGAGAGCCTCCTCATTTTGATCATTCGTTGTTGATGATATTGAGCTAGTCGTTTCGACTTCTTGAGCACACTGGCTATTTAGCCTGTCTGCAGCACTATTTAGTGCATTGAGTGTCTCCGGTCGGAGATCTCGCCCTTAGCCCCGAGGGACTTCGAGTGCCTACTCGGGCAAGGTAGTTTCTTCAGCATTTTGTGTGAGGATTGATGTTTGGGTTTTCTTGCGGAGCTGGGCATCCAGAGACTGCGCAATCTTGAGAGGGAGGACGC
This sequence comes from Pinus albicaulis, assembly GCA_034641835.2. Taxonomy (NCBI): domain Eukaryota; kingdom Viridiplantae; phylum Streptophyta; class Pinopsida; order Pinales; family Pinaceae; genus Pinus; species Pinus albicaulis. Next base: position 185,389,534 of record CM076574.1, read on the forward strand.
AGTCCATTCTAGGGGAGCTCCGGATTGAGTTTCTTGCGAGGGTTTTGAACTTGGAGGAATTGAGCGAGAGGATCGACCTTTTGCCAACTTTGGGAGGAATTTGGTGGGTTTGAGAAGCGACTTCGGTGGTTCCTATTTAGCCCCTGCAGCTTGCGGAGGGGCAGTAGTAATTCCGGTTTGATGTGGTTGATGAGTAAAGGTAGATTCCCGGATTCTCGTCGACCACGGCCGAGGATCGACCCCAAGTCATCGATTCATTTCAGCGATGGCAAGCTACGGCGGCGGTGATTTCGATGGGCGGGACGTAGTTCGGCTTCGGCCATTTCTTGGATGTTAAAAATGCTTCTTCACTTGCCTTGAGCAAGATTAGGTGCCATCACTCTGATCACCTATTGTACTTCATTATATTTCTCAGTATAATAAAATGGCTTAGCATTCTCTCTCTATATTTCTGGATGATTTGTCGTACATTCTATCTATGCTATGGTATATTTGCTTTACTATTATCTTTATGTATTTTCGAGCATTCTAGTTCTATACCACTTGGTGTGTTTATCTCATACTCTTAGACAGAGTCTGGAAAGGGCCAGGTAGCCTCCAGATCTCACCCTCTTCTCAGAGGTGAAATATCTGGTAAATGCCCTCCCAGCCCATCTCTGGTTGGAGTTTGCTTGTGTTTTAGATATCCCCGAAACGGGATATTACATTGGTATCAGAGCATAGTTCTGGCTCAGCGTGTGGAGCTAGTGGTCTATGACACAGGGGAAGAAGCCCTACATTTGTTACAGAGGCAGAAAGTACAGATATTGTGAGCATAGGTTGGAGAACACCTACGGAGAGGGAGACTGTGTTCGGGTGGTGGACACAGAACAGGAGGAGCCTATGATAGACGCAGAGCAGGAGGAGCCTGTGTTAGATTCAGAGCAGAGAAAGACCATGGCAGATGATAGTGAGGCAAAACAGTTTGGGGAGGCACTCCTCAAATCAGTGCAGGATCTCGCGAGACAGATTGAGGTGATGGGTCAGAGATTCACCGCTGTGGAGGCTAGACAACGTGAGACCCCACAGGCTTTCCAGGTAGGTGAGGGATCAGGTACATCCCACCATTTGTCGGAGCATGGTGCTACTCAGCGTGATACTACTCAGCAGATGGCTTCACATGCACCTACATGCTCTACCATGCCCACTTTCTTGGGAGCAGACATGGGGGCAGGAGCCCAGCAGGAGGCAGAGCCCGGGCATATGGGTGATTATTTTGCAAAGTATCAGGCCTATGGGCAGGAGTTCAGGGATGCTCTCTCATTCAGAGATTTTGTTCAACTTCAGCGGGGCAGTAGACCCCGCGACCATCATAGAGGGCACCGACATTATCATGATGGAGATACCCATCGCACAGCGAGCAGATTCCACTTGCCTACGTTTGATGGTTCATCAAACAATTCGGCAAAGTCGTGGGTGGAGAAGTTGGACATCTATTTCCAGCTTAACCAGATGTCGGAGACAGAGGCAATCAATGTGGCGACATTACATTTGGATGGTGAGGCCCAGGACTGGTGGTTCCATGGGATGGTTACACTCAGACACTCTACAGTGACGACTTATGCCGAGTTCACCAGGAGGTTGATTGAGAGATTTGACCAGAGGGATCCGGAACAACATTTTGTTGAGCTAACGAGGCTCAAACAGTCCGGGAGCCCAGAGACATACATTGCAGACTTCTTGCGTGTTTCAGTGATGGTGCCAGATCTATCCGCAGCGCGGATGATCTATATGTTTGTTGAGGGGTTAGCATAGCCACTTCGAGGTCTAGTTAGATCTACTAGACCAGCTACACTTCAAGATGCTATTAGCAGGACCCGGGATTTACAAGATGCATTGCCCAGGACTCGGACATCTTACCCCCAGAGACAGGGCTTCCAGCCCAAGGGGAAGGATGTGAGGATTCCGCCTCCAAAGGGGAATCCAGGACGGGTACAAATGGATGATGATGCCAGGAGGGAGCTGAAGAAGAAGCGGTTGTGCTTTACTTGTCAGGAGCCGTGGGCACCGGGACATAGATGTGCTGCTGGCAAAGCACATTTTATTGAGGTCTTCTCCGAGAGCAGCGGGGAAGAGGATGAGGAGGATGACGTGGAGGCAGGAGATAGTCATGCAGCGCAGGATCCTTTACCACCTCCACCTCCAGCAACAGGTGGTGCGGCTTTTGCACCTACAGGAGGGGCCCTTACAGCATTGCGAGGAGTTCCCAAGTATTTGAAGCTGCGAGTACGAGGGGCAGTACGTGGCCATCGAGTATCCGTTCTGGTTGACAGTGGGGCAACCCACAATTTCATCGATGCACAGATGGTTGAGCGGAGGCGTATTCAGACTGAGAACTTCAATGGATTTTCAGTTTTGGTCCCAGGAGATCAGACCATGATGTGTGCTCGTTATGTTCCAGAGTTATCAGTGATGATGGGCACCTATACACTGACTGATCACTTTTTCGTGGTCAATATTCCGGACACCAACATGGTACTAGGTGTTCAGTGGCTTATCACTCTAGGGAAGGTCACTACAGATTGGAAGGCCCTAGAGATGGAGTGGGATGATCGAGAGGCATGAGAAGATACGGGGACAGCACAAATATCTGCCTCAAACTGTTTCGGCTCATCGGATGGAGGCAGTCTTTCGAAAGGGAGACGTGGAGTGGGCAGTGGAGCTGCATGCATCAGAGGCAGGGTCTATAGGGCAGACAGTGCACCCCGAGATACAGTTTATCCTTGACAGGTATGCCACAGTGTTTGGGGATATTCCGCCGAGACAGCCACCAGACCGAGGGTTTGAGCACACCATTGAGCTTGAGCAGGGCATACAGGCAGTGATTACTACCCCCTATAGGCATCCCAAAGCCTATCGGGATGAGATTGAGCGGGCCATCCAGAAGTTGCTGGCTCTTGGGCACATCAGGCCGAGCACGAGTCCTCTTGCTTCTTCCGTGGTGTTGGTGAAGAAGAAGGACAGCACCTTGAGGCTGTGTATTGACTACAGGGCCCTGAACAAGAAGACCCTGAAGAACAGGTACCCTCTACCCAGGATCAATGAGTTGATGGATGAGTTGAGAGGAGCTCGGTTCTTTTCAAAGATTGATTTGAGATCGTGGTACCATCAGATTCGCGTGAGGGAACAAGACATTCCCAAGACCGCTTTCAGGTGTCACTATGGGCACTTTGAGTTTTTGGTGATGCCCTTTGGGCTAACCAACGCCCCAGCGACATTCCAGTCTTGCATCAATCACATCTTCCGCAGTCACTTGAGGAAGTTTGTGTTGGTGTTCTTTGATGATATCCTCATTTACAGCAGAACTTGAGAGGAGCATCTCCAGCTCATTGAGGCAGTGTTGCGCATTTTGGAGGAGCAGCAGTTCTATGCCAAGCTCTCCAAGTGTGAGTTTGGGTTGTCGAAGATGTTGTACTTGGGACATATCATAGTGGTGGACGGAGTGAGAGTCCACGAGGAGAAGATCAGGGCCATCAGAGATTGGCCGGAGCCAAGGAACGTGACAGAACTTCGAGGATTCATTGGCATTTGTACTTATTACAAGAATTTCGTCAGGAGTTTCTCACAGCTTGCTGCACCCCTGACAGATTTGACGAAGAAGGGGGCATTCAGTTGGTCGGATACAGCACAGCGAGCCTTTGACAGGCTCAAGGAAGTGATGAGCAGCTGCCCAGTGCTTGCATTGCCGGATTTTACGCAGCCATTTGTTTTGGAGTGTGATGCGTCGGGAGAAGGGATCGGCGCAGTATTGATGCAAGGAGGACACCCTATAGCCTTTGAGAGCCGGAAGCTCCTTCCACACAAGAGGTTGTATTCTATATACGACAAGGAGATGTTGGCCATTATGCATGCGCTGGCCAAATTCCGGCAGTATTTAGTGGGTAACAGGTTCAGGGTGAGGACTGATCTCAACAGCCTCAGGTTCTTTTTGGAGCAGAAGCAGCTACAGGAGAGGCAGCAGAAGTGGATCAGTAAGATCCAGGCATATGACTTTGACATTGAGTATGTCAAGGGTAAGAACAACATGGTAGCAGTTGCCCTCTCACGTAGACTAGCCACGTTGTCTCTTATGAGCTTGGATACAGATTGGAGGGCTCGACTTTTAGTAGAGTACTCCAAGGACAGATTTTCATGTGAGGTTCTGGATGGACAAGTGGCGGGTGACAGGTACAAGGTGGTCGATGAGATCATCTACTACAAGGACCGGATCTTCTTGACTGAGAGATCTCAGCTCAAGAAGAAGATATTTCAGGCATCACTTGATTCACCATTGGCCAGCCATCAGGGGTTTACCAAAACCTACAGGGCCATTAGAGAGAGGTTCTCATGGAAGGGCCTCAAAAAGGACGTACTCCAGCACATCAGGGAGTGCGATGTTTGCCAAAGGAACAAGGGGGAGATGAGCTATCCCGCAGGATTATTGTAGCCTCTTCCCATTTCGGAGGGGAAATGGGAGAGTATTTCGATGGACTTCATCACAGGGTTGCCCATGGTGCAGGGCAAGGATTGTATTTTTGTCGTCGTTGATCAACTGACAAAGTATGCGCATTTTTTCGCCATATCCGCGCACTACACAGCAGCACAAGTGGCCGAGCTGTTCTTCAGAGAGGTTTTCAAGCTACATGGTCTTCCTAAGACCATCATCAGTGACAGGGACAGCCGCTTCATGGGCAGATTTTGGCAGGAGCTCTTCCGGTTGGTGGGGACGGAGTTAACACCGAGTACCAGTTATCACCCACAGACAAATGGACAAACGGAGATAGTTAACAAGTGGCTAGAGGGCTACTTGCGTAACTATGTCAGTGGACAGCAGCGAGCATGGCTAAAGTGGTTGCATCTAGGGGAGTACTACTACAACACTACACATCACATGTCCATTGGTATGTCACCATTCTATGCTTTGTATGGGTATCATTCTTTATCTTTTGTTGATGTGATGTTTGGTGCTAGTAAGGCTCCAAGAGCCAAGATTTGGATCCAAGAGAGTCAGGATATTCTCCGAGCTCTCAAGGACAATATGGCTACAGCGCAAAACCAGCAGAAGCTCTATGCTAACAGGGGTCGGGTGGAGAGACAGTTTGAGGTAGGGGACTTGGTCTACCTACGATTATAGCCATACCGATAGTCGTCACTAAAGCAGAAGGGAGCTGAAAAGCTCAAGCCCCGCTTTTACGGGCCATACAGGGTGATACGCAGGATTGGACAGGTTGCATATGAGTTGGAGCTGCCCCAAGGCAACAAGATTCATAACGTTTTTCATGTATCATGACTAAAGAAGGCACTGGGGCAGCAGGTGACAGTGACAGATGAGCTACCACCCACGGATGATGAGGGGCATTTGGTGTTGCAGCCAGAGGCTACTATTGATACCAGGGAGAGGCAGCTATGGAGCAGGACAGTCCGGAAATTCTTGGTGAGGTGGAAAAATTTGCCGGATGAGGATGCCACTTGGGAGAGTGAGAAAATTTTGCAGCATCCATCACTTCAGTTGCTTGAGGACAAGCAACATTTTGCCGGTGGAGACTGTAATATTCCTAATTAGCTATGGCTAATTGGAATATTCGATTTTGCTCAATTTTGTCGTCTATATTTTATTCGATTTTACTCACTTTAGAAATAAAAATTCACTCCCTAGTAGCACAACGTTGTAACTTAAGTGAGCCAAGGGGGCCAAGAGACCATGCAAAGAGGGGGCCCACGTAGACACATGGAGGGACTGCGCAGGCCAAGAGGGAGCACGTGGCAACGTTAGAGGAGGTGAGCTTTAGGGTTGAGAGGGGCCAACGCTATATAGAGGGGAGAGCCTCCTCATTTTGATTATTAGTTTTTGATGATATTGAGCTGGTCGTTTCGACTTCTTGAGCACGTTGGTTGTTTAGCTTGTCTGCAACATTGTTTAGTGCGTTGAGTGTCTCCGATCGGAGATCTCGCCCTTAGCCCCGGGGGACTTCGAGTGCCTGCTCGGGCAAGGTAGTTTCTTCAGCATTTTGTGGGAGGATTGATGTTTTGGTTTTCTTGTGGAGCTGGGCATTCAGAGACTGCGCAGTCTTGAGAGGGAGGGTGCAGTCCATTCTAGGGGAGCTCCGGATTGAGTTTCTTGCAGGGGTTTTGAGCTTGGAGATGAGCAGATGATTAGCCTTTGCTTTTGGGAGGATTTTGGTGGAGTTTGAGGCTGCATTTCAGTGGTTCCTATTCAACCTCTGCGCAGAGCCTTGGAGGACAGCGTAATTCCCCAAAGGGGTGATTTTCGGGGGTCAGCCATTTCAGATATGATTTCTGGGTTTTGCTGTGGTTGATGAGTAGAGGTAGATTCCAAATTCTCAGCTCATTCCGGCGAGGGGATCAGCCCCAAGTCATCAGTTCATTTCAGCAGTAGCAGCGACACGGCAGTTTTCCAGCAGCTGGGACGCAGTTCAGAGAGCAGCCATTTCTTGGATATTTTGAGAGTATTTCTTCACTTGCCTTGAGCAAGTCTAGGTGCCATCACTCGGTCTTATTGTGCTCACTTGTATTTCTCGGTATAATAAAAATGAACCGCACCCTCTCTCTATATTTACGGATATATGGATGATTTGTGGTACATTCTATCTGTCACTGTGGTATATTTGCTTTACGTATCTTTATATATCTTTGGGCATTCTAGTTCTATACCACTTGGTATGTTTATCCCATACTCTTAGACAGAGTCTGGAAAGGGCCAGGTAGCCTCCAGATCTCACCCTCTTCTCAGAGGTGAAATATCTGGTAAACGCCCTCCCAGTCCATCTCTGGTTGGAGTTTGCTTGTGTTTTAGAGATATTCCCGAAACGGGATATTACAATGCCAAAATAGATGCCTTGACAAGAACTGTAGAAATAATGATGGAGAGGATTAGCCTAAACGAGAGGGCTGCTCCTAGAGAAAACTAACCTGCACCTCGAAATCGTAATCAAAATCCTTGACTAAATCCTCCTCAAATAAGACAAAGAGAACAGAGGGGCCCTGATCAGCAGATTAGGCCTCCATTTCAGGAGAATTCCGCTAATGAAGATGGGGAAATAGCTAAAGAGGTTGAAGAAAACCAAATAAATTTAATGGGTGTAAATGAAGATGATATTGTTTTTCTCACTCGAAAAGAACAGGAATCATTCTTGTTGACCCAAACTGAGCTTCAAGCTGAAGAGTCGGATGAGTACAAACAAGGATTTGAAAATGCCATTATAGAAGTCCATAGGCAGTACAATCTTAGGAGCAAGAAAAATTTAGACACCTCAAGTAAAAAGAACACTAAAAACACTACCAAAAAGGTCTCTGAATCTGATCCTAAGAAAAGTACAGAAAGTCTTACAAAAGGTGTAGATAATTCAGGAAACAAGACCACAGAAAGCCCTACTAAAAGAACAGTTGATATTGCTTCCAACTAGTGAATAAACAAAATCTTGCCACAAAGGTAGCTGCTGAAAAGTTTGATTTTTCAAATCTGCCTAAGAGCCAAACACCATTCAGTATTGAAAATGAACTTGCCAAACTAAAAATTTCTATTCCCTTAACTGAATTAATAAACAAAAATGTCTACAGGACTCGAGTCATCAAAGCATTCAACATAGGGGAAAACACAGATATTGTTAATCTGAATGATAATCAACCTGAACTTTTGTTTGGACCAGAAGTTGATAGTAAACCACAAGAAGGAGGTGTCACTCCATTTTATGTTAGTCTCAATGTACATGACAAGATTCTCCACAATGCAATGCTGGATTCAGGTGCACCTCATAATTTAATGCCAAAAGTTGTTATGGAGAAACTTGGCCTTAAAATTACTAGGCCTTACAAAGACTTATATTCATTTGGTTCTAGCAAAGTCAGATGTTTAGGTCTCATTAAAGATCTTTGTGTCACTTTAGCTCAAATCCCAGCTAAAAGTCTAGTAATGGAAATAGTAGTAGCAGACATTCCTCCTAAGTATGGCATGTTGTTGTCACGCTCATGGGGAGCAAAGTTACAAGGAACCCTTCAAATGGACATGTCTTATGCCACAATACCAGTATTTGGTCAAAAGAGAAAATTGTATAGGGAAACCTGGATGAACTATATGGTGAGTAGCCAAGAGAAACCACATAACTACCCCCTTTACTCTGTTCATTCTGAACTTGACTCTTTCATTCTTTATAATGACGGAGACATTGATGCACAAGTTACCAAGGTAGAAAACGACTCTGTTGAAAAAACAAGAAAAACCAATACAAATTGTACCACAAAACACTGAAACTGATCCTTTTTGGAACATGAGTTTTGATGGCTCATGTGGCAAAGCAAGCTCAGGGGCTGGTGTTTGGGTGTGCAATACAGAGAATAATCATGAAGAAGGTCATTCATACAAACTTAACTTTCAGTGCACCAATAACATGGCAGAATATGAGGCACTTCTCTTAGGGTTACAATTGTTGAAAAGGTTGTCAGCTAAATGATTTTATGTTCATGGCGATTCTGAATTAATCATAAAACATATCAAAGGAGAATATGCTGCAAAACATCCTAGATTGAGAGCATACAGAAATGTTGTGCTTGACTTTCTAAGAACTTTTGAAGAATATATCTTGCGGTCATTCCACAAAATTAGAATATCCTAGCTAATGGCCTAGCTTCTTCAGCAAGCACTTGCAAGTTGCCTCATCCCAACAAACAATACACAGTGGAAGTTAAACACCATCCAACTGTACCTGATAACATGCGATATTGGCAAGTTTTTGGGAATGATAAACAGATTGAAAGTTTCTTAAAGTCAAAGGATGAGTTCGAAGATAGTAGTATAGATTTAGATTGTGAATTAGAAATTCAAACTGATGTACAGGTTAGCATAGATAAACAGCTTGATGTCTCTGATGTAAATATTTCAGCAAATAAAATTGTACATAAACCAGAATTGCATGAAAAAGACCAAGAAAAAGAGGAATTTGAAGTACTTCAGCTTAAAAATAATGTCCTACCTAGAGGTCTTGTCCCATTAGAAGAACTTTTTTATTTCAACGATGTAACGAAAAAGCCAAAAATGGAACCTATAGTAGCAAACATAGAAGAGTGTAACATAGGTAGTGAACAGAATCCCAAAATGATAAAACTGTCAAAATCACTGCCTATTGTTACGAAACAAAGGTACATAGCCTTGTTCAAAGAATTCATAGATGTCTTTGCATGGAGTTATGAATACCTAAAACCATATGACACTAGTATTATACAGCATAAAATACCAATCAAAGAAGATCAAAAACCATTTAAACAAACACTGCGTAGAATAAATACTGTCCTAATGCCTTTGGTTGAAAAAGAAGTAAAGAAATGTATGATGCTAAAATCATAGTTCCTATTAGATATTCTAAATGGGTATATAACATTGTGCCTACAAGAAAGAAAACTGGAGAAATCAAATTATGCATTGATTTCAGAATTCTAAACAAGGTCTCCTTCAAAGACAACTACCCACTACCAAAAATGGATCACATATTACAAAGGGTAGTAGGATCTAGTAGGATTTATTTATTAGATGGTTTCTTAGGTTATAACGAAGTCTTAGTGCATCCCAATAATCAAGATAACTTCACTACTCCATGGGGAACTTTCATGTATGCGAAAATGCCCTTTCGGTTGATAAATGTTGAAGCCACTTTTCGGAGAGCAATGGATATTGCTTTTGCTAATGAAATTGAGCATTTTATTGTGATTTATCTTGATGACATTACTATCTATTCGAAAATTGATGAGGAACACTTGGCACATCTAAGAAGAGTCTTTGAAAAATGTAGAAGGTTTGGCATCTCATTAAATCCTAAGAAAACACCTTTTGGTCTTGAAGAAGGAAAGCTTCTTGGTCATATTAGTTCTAAGGATGGTATTAGGATTGATCCTAGTAGGATTGAAGGTATACTTAAAATCAGTCACCCAAGAAACCTCAAAGAAATTCAGTCTTTTATTGGTAAAATCAATTTCCTAAGAAGACTCATTCCTAACCTTGCAGAACTTCTTAGAAACATAACCAACATGATTAAAAAGATACGAAAACCAGGGGGAATATTGAAGCCAAACAATCTTTTGATCTAGTCAAACATGCATTGACAACAGCTCTAGTGCTAATTAGCCCAGATTTTACCAAATATTTCATAATCTTTTCCTTTGCTTCTAAGCATACTATTACAGTTGTCCTATTGCAGAAAAATGGTGAAGGATTTGAACAGCCTATTGCATTCTTTAGCAAAGCTTTAAGGGATGCCTCTTTGAAATACAACATTATTGTAAAGCAGGCCTTTGCATTGGTTAAAGCAATAAAAGATTTTAGAGTATATTTTACACTCTCATGTTATTGCTTATGTACCTAATTCAGTGATCAAGGACATTTTAACACAAAATGGACCTGGAATACAACTTAGAAATCAAGCCCACCAAATTGATCAAAGGACAAGGGCTGGCCAAACTGATGGCTGAGTCCAATTTTCCTGCACTGGATATCAACATGGTTTATTCATTGGATGATTAAGAGGAACAGGCGACTCCACAAATTGATGAAGCATTCCTAAACTCCCCCAGGTATGTAGACCTCTGATATGTTTTATTCTACTTAAAAGCTCCTCCTAGTCTGGCAAAAACAAAAGCAAGATTTCCAAAATTGAAAGCAATTAAATTTTGCATTCTAGAAAATGTCTTATACTGGAAAGATGTTGGGGGTATTTTACTCAGATGCTTGTTAAAGGAAGATGCAGAAAAAGTTATGCAGGAATTCCATGTAGGTGACTGTGGTGGACATATTCATTGGAAAACCACTACAAATAAAATCCTTAGGGCTGGTTTTTATTGGCCAACTCTATTCCCTGACATACATAGGATGGTAACTGCCTGTCATAAATGCCAAATATTTGAAGGAAAGAGAATTGTTGCCCCTGCCATTAAAGCCTATTTCTATTGAAAGCCCTTTACAACCACTGTTGATAATATCGGCAATATTTCGTAAAATATTGCAAATATCACGATATTTTCAAGTAAACAATATTTCGGCCAGAAAATATCATGATATTTTCATATTTGAAAATATCGGCAAAATATCGCAATATTTTCAAAATATTGGCTAAATATCGGCCAATTTTTAAAAATCTGAAAAATGACTTTTTATGTTTGCCGATATTTTCCGATATTTTCGCTGATATTGAGATAAGATGTTTTATGGACCCTTGCCGATATTTTGCCGATACCGATATTATCAACATTGTTTCCAACAATGGGGATTAGATTTCATTGGTGAAATTCATCATCCCTCCTCTGCCCAACATAAGTGGATTCTCACTGCCACTGACTACTTTACCCAATGGATAAAGGCCACTCCTTCCAGAACTGCAACTGATTTTGTCATTATTAAATTCCTTGAAACTAATATCCTTTCCAGAATTGGCTATCCTAGAAAACTCATCACTGATAATGTTGTAGCCTTAAGTCCAAGAAAATGGTTGATTTTTGTCATAAATACCACATTAATTTGGGACATTCAACAACTTATTACCCTCAGGGTAATCAGTTAGTTGAATCCTCAAATAAAAGTTTGGTAAATATCATCAAAAAGCTATTAGAAGACAACAAGAAATCTTGGCATAGCAAGTTGGTCAATGCAATTTGGGCTGACACACTGTTAAAATTGGACAACTAGGTCCAAACTCCGAGTTGTGCTTCTCAGATGATGATCCCAATATTTTTATTGGATTCCTCTTTCGGAGAGGTGTAAGATTGATCTAAAGATCATCTCGATCGGATGAGCAGAACATGTACTTTGAATTTATTCCACTTATGTGCTAGGTCGGCCTGGAATAAAATATAGACTTAAATGTCTTAAAGGACGTGTCACACACCCACAAAGATTCCTATATATTAGAGAGACTTAGAGATCATTTGACACACATTGGTGTGGAGGAATTCTCTCTCTCTTGGTGGCGTTGGAGCTGCGTATTCTTTGTTCTGGGGTTATGTGTGACACGCTTCGCTGTATGACCTATTGGAGACTTTGCTGGTAGAAGCATCCTGCTGATCGCCGTAACGCCACCATTTCTTATCTCTGTTTTGGCTTGTCTTCTATCGATCTATTAGTATGTTCTATCTTCTTCAGTGTTGTGCCCTAATCTGAAATGGCATAGAACATGTTCAGAAATCAACATGGTATCAGAGCGTAAGGAGAAGACAATGTCCAAATCTGTGTTAAAGGAATTTCTCCTGTGCCCTAGACGCAGCTACAACGAGGAAATGGAATTCTTTACTTATTACTGATTCTAGCACAAGAGAAATTCTCCAAAGGAAAACGAATCCTTGTATAGGAATATTTACCCAAAAAGAAAGAAGGGGGATATTGTTTTGCAGCCGCAGAGGGAGGGGATCGAATTTGTTATTGGAGTCCAGCGCGACGGCTACGTCAGATTATCTGATACAATACGATTACTAGTATTGCCGCGTGAAAAAGCGACATGTGGGCATTCGTATTTTTACCATCGTCCTCACTCGCTGCGACGGTAGGGGTTTGTTTGCCTTAAGAACTGAGTTAGGGGGTTTTCTGATATTCAAGGCGCACCTGAGTTGTGTGAAGTTGTGTGAGGCGCCTCTTTATTTATTTTTGGTTCTTTAAAATCCGAGGAGGTTTTTCGGTGTGATTATCGTGTTCGATCAGCTCTGTTTTCGGGATTGTTTCCTCAATCGCTCGAATGGCTTCTAAGCGCATACTGAAGGAATTGAAAGACCTGTAGAGAGATCCGCCTACATCGTGCAACGCAGGCATTCCCTTAAAATTGTATTGATGCCATTGCCAGCATCTCTGAAGAAGAATTGTTGCAATCCCACAGTTTTTCTTCGAACCCTTTGCTCGAATTCGTGCAAAATAGCATATACTGTAAGATTTGGTCACAGGGGACCTTTTCGATTCGGGTGCCTCGATTTGGTTTTCGAAGGGGAAAAGATTGAAATAATTTGAGCTGATTTCGAGGAATTTTGGCTTGAAATTTGCGTGGGTTCCAGTGTATTACATTGATCGAATGGTGGTAAATCAGCGGCGTCTGGTTGATCGTCAAGTCGCGGAGTCGATTCTTCGCTCTTCGCGTATGACATCGAATTGCAAGTTCCTTTTCAAGCGTGGATCTCAAATTCGACCACAGGAAATCAATTTGCAGGGGATGCAGAAAAAGACGGAGATTTTGCCAATGGCAACGGCAATGCGAAGCATGGAATTACAACATGGAATGGCTCAGCCCTGGACGATGGTCAAATCCATGGAAATAGTATTGCAGTGAATTCCGTAAAGTCTCCATCCACTGTTCCGGATTTCGGATTCTTGACGGAAGCCGCCGTAAAACGATCCGAACCAGGATTTTCAGAGCAAACTGAAGCGGGGAACGAGATTATTCAATGAAGATGATAATAGTCGCAACACCAAGAAAAATGAGCTAGTTGCCCTGGATAACGAGAGAGACCATACGAAAACGGATGATTCTTTGATTTTACGAGAAGCAACAGATATGGATGCACATGCAAATGCAGTTATGGGTATTGATCAAGTGGATTCGGCCGACCCAGCGAACAGGGTTTCGGTTTCTTTACTAGGGGCACAGAGATCGGTCGTCGTGAATACGCCGTCAAATCTGGAAGACGTTTCAAATATTAGCAACAATTGGGGTTCTCCTCCTGAATTGAGGCAGCGGACTGTGAGTGCTAGTTTGAATGTCAAGGCAAACTCTTGCATGGTTGAAAATGAAATAGCAGAAATTCAGGCATCGAATGGGGTCGCTTCTCCAAGTGATGGATCAGAACAACAACAATAACCTCACAAGGATTCAGAGAAGGGAAAGGTCAGTTTCGGAGATCCCCAACCACTGATGGATTGGGTAGCATAGCACCCTGCTGGAGTGGCAGTTAGCAAACCAGAGGAAAAAGACCAGGTCCTATGGGCAAATGTGCGCACATAATATTATAGTGCCTTGTGTGATTTAGAGCAGACATATGCTCCTGCAGCAAGTTGCAAGTCAAAACGCGGCAGATATTGATGCTGTGTGTGGCCTGTGCGTGGTGAGTTCTGGTAAAGAGTGTTGACAGATCATTGGATTAGAAACAAAGTTATGAATTGGAGCTGCCCACTGTTGACCTATGCAGTAGCAGAATTGGGTTCGAGTTTGCTCAGTGACAGAGTTTATGATGCTTGGTCATATTCTTGCTGATAATGTGCTGCATAGATGCTTTGCTGAGCATGCTTAACACAGATGTCATACATTGCCATATGTTCTTAAAGTCCTGTATACTCCTGTAGCTTGTATGGCTCGTATATTGGGATAGCAGGACTGTGGAATAGGGGTGGAGGGGTGATTTAAGGACCACCTCAAAAGGAAATGTTTTTTTTCTCACACAGAAGCCATATATGCCAATTGTATGACAGTGATGAATATGATAGCGATGTGTATATCATGGCAACACTGTAGTGAATAGTATGACAATATATGGCTATGATAACTATATGGATATAATTACATAAAATAAGCTTTGATCTTTAAGACTATGGCATGGAACCCCTCTTCTAGGTAAGCCGCATTTCATGGCTACCTATCTCAGGCAGACCGCAAGCATTGACTTGCTAATCAGAGGACTGTGACAGTTGTTATCTGCTCAGGTAGAATAAAGACTTGTTTTGATATGGGCTGAGTTTGTTCGAGGGCTGAAATGAAAAACAGTCGCAGCAAAAGGAAGCATAATGGGTCAGATTTGAGGACTGTGATGGTTGAGGAAGCTACAGCAGACCTCCTTAGAATAACAGGACTTCTAACACAAGCTGAGGCTTGTTGATATATTCTCCCTGTTGGACAGTGACATAGATGGACACCTATGTAGCAGTTAGCACAGACACCTATGCGCAGCCTAGAGCATAATGGTAAAATGTGTTTCGGCAGCTTTCAGATCTTCAACCATAATCAGCAAAGCTTGTTGGATGGCTTTGACTATGGAAGATTAAGTCACCCTTTCAAATTGGTGTCTAGGATGCCCTCATTTGAAATAGATGTTTTTTCTCTCAAGAGAGAAGTTGGCATTAAGAGGGAGAATACATCTCTGTATTTACTCTTGAGCTAATATCGTTGCTGAACGAAAGAAGATCCTCATGGCTCAAAGACATATGGCTTCAGAGGGGGAGAAAACCGAGAAGCCATATAAATAACAGGAATATCTAAGCTGCCATGAGTACTATTGTACAATCTGACATTGGATCCTTTGAGGAAGTCGTAAAGCATCAAGTCTGGAAGGATGCTATGCACGAAGAGTATGAAGAGTATGAGTCCATGTCTAGGATGTGGTAACAAGACCATAGGACAAAGCAGTTGTCACCTCGAAATGGCTCTACAAGATCAAGCATGGATCTGATGGAAGTGCTGAAAAGTTCAAGGCAAGATTCGTTGCCTGTGAGGAAGGTATAGAATATGATGACATTTTTGCACCTGTGGCCTGATTTACCACCATTCGATCTATTATAGCCCTTGCTGCTACGCAAGGATGGAGTCTTCATTAGATGATGTGAAGACCGCATTTTCTGCATGGTGTAATAAAGGAAGAGATATATGTGGAGCAACCTCTAGGGTTGGAAGTCCAGGATCGGGACACCCATGTCTGCAGGTTGAAGAAAGCCCTCTATGGGCTGAAACAAGCACCCTGAGCTTGGTACGAGAGGATAGATAGCTACTTGATGAAGCTGGGCTTCACTCATAGTATTGCTGATCTGAACCTTCACTGGAAGGTTAATAGAAAGAAGCCTATCACTCTGGTGCTGTATGTGGATGAGTTGTATGTGGATGACCTCTTCCTGACAGGTGCTGACCCTCTCTTTCATCAGTGCAAGAGGGAGCTCGCTGCCGAGTTTGAGATGAAGGACCTAGGACGAATGTCTAGGCCTAAAGGTCTAGCAGAGACCGGGCGAGATTTTCCTTTCTCAAGGAAAATACATTATGAAGTTTCTGGTATGATGGATTGTAAGTCCATGGAACTCAACTTTAAGAAGTTGAGTAGCAGCGTTGCTGGGCCCGTCCTACTAAGTATCGTCAACTCATAGGGACCCTGATGTTCTTAATGAACACCTGTTCGGACGTATGTTGTGCAGTGAACACTTTGAGTCAACACATGGTTGATCATAACATTCACTGGGTTGGTGCCAAGAAACTCTTGAGATATCTCTGAGGCACGATAGACCATGGGCTGAGATACACCGCCGGGAGTATGACACTCCATGGATGTACTGATGCCGATTGGGCTGGCAGTGTGGTGGATCGCAAGAGCACATTTGGATGCTACTTCACATGTAGATCTGCTTCGGGCAGGAATCTAAAGTCGGTAGTCTTGAGCACTGTTGAGGCCGAATACATTGTAACATGTATGGCCTGTTGTGAAGTCACTTGGTTGTGAAATCTCTTCTGTGAGCTGTTCGAGCATGTGCTAGATGCCACCGTTATCCTTTGTGATAACTAGAGGGGGATTTGTTTGTCATAGAATCCTGTGTTCCTCGTACGATCCAAGCATAATGATGGCTGGTACCACTATCCGGGATATGGTACAGCGAGGCGCCGTAAGGTTCGATCATATAGGAACTGATGAGCAGGTCGCGGATATTCTCACAATGCCCTTGGGGAAGGTCATGTTCCTAACCTTCCGTGAGAATCTTGGGATCGTGGAACGACCCTATTCTGAGGGTCCTGTTGGACGATGAGCTCTGGGAGCTCTGGGGGGCTTTGGGGACAGCTTCTCGGAGCTATGAGCAACCACAATGCTAGGCTTGCCGAACCTTGTTGGTGTGCTTGGACCCCACCGTTGTGATTATTGAGTTGGTTCACCTCTCATTATCTATGCCCCATATGCATCCTACCCATTGAGTTCAGGGCTCATGGGAAGTACCTCTCATTTGGCCAATGAGATGGGAAAGGCTAGAGACTAGTAGCAAAGACTGATGGACGCATCAAAAATTGTCGTACTCTCTATCTAGGATGGCACTGTCCAACCACTTCATCTGGGATCAAGTATAGTGAGGTTTTGGACCTCCTGCTGACTTCGGGTCAGATGAACCAACTTCGGGTTGGTTGGAGACTCTTCGTGAGTCCTATAGAGGTTTCGGACCTTTGGGCTGAATCTGTCAGTCGGGTATGATGTCTTTGTGACTAACCCACTTTTGTTTTGAAATAAAGAGGCCAGCAAAGCAAGTTACGGCAGGATGACGCACGATGTTTGGATTGCACTTGTGGACGGAGTTCTCCCTAGTTGAGAGGGAGTGTTAAAATTGGACAACTAGGTCCAAACTCCAGGTTGTGCTGCTCAGATGATGATCCCAATATTTTTATTGGATTCCTCTTTCGGAGAGGTGTAAGATTGATCTAAAGATCATCTCGATCGGATGAGCAAAACATGTACTTTGAATTTATTCCACTTATGTGTTAGGTCGGCCTGGAATAAAATATAGACTTAAATGTCTTAAAGGACGTGTCACACACCCACAAAGATTCCTATATATTGGAGAGACTTAGAGATCATTTGACACACATTGTTGTGGAGGAATTCTCTCTCTCTTGGTGGCGTTGGAGCTGCGTATTCTTTGTTCTGGGTTATGTGTGACACGCTTGGCTGTATGACCTATTGGAGACTTTGCTGGTAGAAGCATCCTGCTGATCGCCGTAACGCCACCATTTCTTATCTCTGTTTTGGCTTGTCTTCTATCGATCTATTAGTATGTTCTATCTTCTTCAGTGTTGTGCCCTAATCTGAAATGGCATAGAACATGTTCAGAAATCAACACAGACTTACTACCAAAAAATCAATTGGCATGTCCCCATACCAATTGGTCTATGGAATGGATGCAGTTTTTCCATTCTCTTTAGGAGTTCAAGTCATGAAGATCATTCAAGAAATACAAGCTAAACCAAATGATGTACAGAGAAGGATTAATCAAACTATTCAATTACAACAATCTAGAGAAGAAATCTATAACAGGACCCAAGTTGTTCATGAAAATATTAAGAAGATCTTTGACAAAAGAACAAAGGCTGATGATTTCAATCTGGGAGACAAAGTCTTGAAATGGGATTCTAGAAGAGAAGACAAAGGTAAACAAGGCAAATTTGACAACCTTTGGCAAGGACCATACATTATTTATGCTTTCAAGGGAAATAATGCATATTTCCTTAAAGAGCTAGATGGAACAGAGATACCTGAAGGTCCTGTCAATGGCAAGATGTTAAAGCAGTACTTCTCTTAAGCATACAGTTTTATCCTTCATCATTGTCAATATCATAGTTTTTACAGTTTCTAATTGGGTAGCTTGTTAAAAAAGGTTGAAGCCTGCAGAAAAAGCCCTAAGCCTGGTTTAATGAGCTATCATAAAATAGAAAAAGAAATCAGATGAAAACATTGCAGAAATGGAGTACTCAAGGCTACTGATCTTATGTTCATGACACTTCACTTGGAGAAGTGACATCCCCAACGGAAGCCACTGTTAGGGTCCTATAAATTATAGGATCTCAAGGTGATTGAGTATTTTATAGTTGCAATTTTGTATTGTACATGAATCTCAATATTCAAATGATTTCCAAAAAAATATGAAAAAGAAAAGAGGGTATGTTGAAAAAAGAAATAAATAAAAAAGGACAAAAAGACAAAAGAAAAAGTTGAAAAGAATGAAAGAAAACCCCACAAAAGAATAATACTGAAAGTGATTCAAGTCAAAATGCCACTACTGATAAGATAGTTTGTTCAATTCATACAGTTTAAGCATGATTGAACAAGTTTGAATTTCTGTTAAATAGGATAGTGAATAAAGATTTACCAAACAGTTTAATTTTGGTAAGTCAGTAGCTAGGTAGAAATGAAATTGATTCAACAATGTAATCTGAATCAATAGGTGAAATAAGGGATAGAGTAGGATAGATTTTCATAAAAAAATATGATCTGGGTCCCCTAGTTCAAATGCACCCTGCAAAAGAAAAAAATGAAAAATGTTAGTTTAGAGGAAAAGAGTAGGTAGGAAAAGGAAGGTGACTTTGGAAAAGGCCAAGAAATTTATCCTAAGTTGTTAAATTTTGGGTACCAAGGACAAGTGGTTCCCCATCGCTTTGATCTTTTAGGTAAAAGTGTCCACTCTATTGTACCTTTTCTTCTAAAAGTGACTTTATAAGTGATAAAGTTAGTCTAATTTAAAAGTGCTTTTATAAGTGATAAAGTTACGTTCTAATTTGAAAGTGACTTTATTAGAGTCAATGAAGAATTAGAAAGGGAAAAGTAACTACGGAAATAAAACGCTAAGTGGGTCTTTATTTAAGTGGGTGAGTGATTAAATAGAAAAAGTGAGAATAATGCACATTTATTTTCAGCCCTTGATCTAAAGCTTTCTTAGCCATTGGATCTAGGGATCACTCAAAAGTCACTTAGGTTAGGTCAAAAGAAGAGAAGAAAAGGAAAAGATCATTCCATTCTTTCATGAGCATTTGAGAGAAAGCAAAAAAGAGCAAAGGAGAAATTTCAAAGCAGGGAGGTAGGGAAGAAGAACAGTAGGATCTTTGGCACGCATCCCAATGAGCATTTTGGGCAAGCTAACCAAGGAGGATCTTGGCATTTACAACAGAACTGTACAGTAGAGTTTGGCATGCATTCCAAGGAGGGTGACCACAAATTTCGAGGAAAACAGGCTGCGGATTGAAGGCACGAAAATCGAGGCATCTGGGCACAATTTTCGAGAAGAGGACCTATTGTACTTTCCCGTACAAGTCGTACGCTGTGATCTGGGCACATGTCTCGAGGTTGGCCATACAACATTTATTGTTGTGTTTGTTGTCTGAAATGGGTTTTCTCTTGGAACAGTTTTCGAGGTGGAGTCTTGCATGGAAATCAAGATAAGTTTGTCTTGTAAATGCTGGAATATTTTCCTGTGTATTTCATTTTCCTTGTAACAGTTTTCAGAAATAAGAAGAGCTCTAAAACTGGTTTTCTCAAAGAGTTGTAGGAGATTTTTCCAGGGTCGCATTGACCAAAAATCTCAGTGTTATTTTTTGTGTATGGTTGTTATAATTTTTCTGTGCATTTATTTCCAGTAGTAGTAAAATCTCCTAATTTGTATTTTCAGAAATAAATTTCATTTCCAGATTTTAGTGTTTTAATCATGCATGGATTTTACATTTAAAGAATGGAGTGATAAGGGAAATATGTTAATCAAATTGGGGTCTGAAGTTTTACATGGTATCAGAGCAAAGTTGGCTGGAAAGTGTTATTTGGGACAACAATGTGTAAATTACAGCAGTATGATTTTTACACATAAAATATTTATTACAGAGTGTGACAGGGTGCTTTTACCCAAATTTGAAACTTTAGTTTTATAGGACAATGAATCATGACTTTGGGATTGACGGTAGAAAAGACATGTTAGATGGGTAGAGTAACTATAGTGCATGGAGGGAGAGAATCCAATGTATCTTTGAAGAAGCAGAGGTCTAGGGCATTATGGCACATACCACCCAGCACCCAGTAGCAGTTCCTACTGATGCAACACAGTTAGCAAAGTTCATTAAAAAAGAATGCTAAGGCCAAAAGACTAATTTTGGACGGAGTCAAAGATCATGTCATTCCTCATATGACAAGAAAGACTTATGCACATAAAATGTGGACTGCCTTGACCGGGCTTTACCAAAGCTCAAACGAGAACTGTAAGATGGTCCTAAAGGAGAAACTGAAGGCCATAAAAATGGTTAAGACTGACAGTGTCACAGCATACCTCACCAAGATCACTTCAGTGAGAGATGAGTTGGCGGTCGTAGGAGAGACCATTGCACCGACTGAGTTGGTGAGGACAGCTTTGCATGGTCTTCCCAAGATTTGGGAGAGTTTTGTAGATGGTATTGTCGCACAAGAGAACCTTCCCAGATGAGAAAGGTTGAGGGACAATTGCATTCAGAATGAAATCAGGAAGAACCATCTAGGGACAGCCAAACAAGGGCATGAGGATGACAATGTGGCATTGTTGGCAAGAGGCAAGAAAGGAAAATCAAAGAAGGGAGCTTCCACCAATGGAGGCAAAGGAAATGGTAAAGGCAAAGAGCAGAGCATAGAAAAGGACTATTCCAAAGTCAAATGTTGGAATTGTCAAAAGATGGCACACTATGTTGTTGTGTGTCCAGAGAAGGAAAAAAAGAAAGGGAAAGAGACAACCATGGCAGCTTCTACAGAGATAGAGGACTTCTCAGAGAGTTTTGATCGAGAGTTTGGATTCATAGCTTGTGAGTCCTCCAGTGCAGTATCACCTGCCATACAGGTTCAGAGGGAGTATGCACTCGCCTCTACTAGCAGAGCATCTTCTAGTGTTTGGTATCTTGACAGTGGCGCTTCTTGCCATATGACAAGAGTCAGGGAGTACTTCTCAGAGCTATCAGAGAGTGATATTGATATTGAGGTAGCACTTGGTGATGACAGCATTGTTAGAGCAATCGGTGTTGGGACATTAACATTTGATAAGGAACCCAAACCTCCCTTGAAAGTGTCAGATGCTCTATATGTGCCTGGAATGAAGAAGAACTTGATATCCATCTCAGCACTTGAGGACAGAGGGTATGAGGTGTTGTTCAGGAATGGACAAGTGCTCATATATCCTAAGGGAACCCCAGTTGCTTCAACTAGAGTGATTGGAGTGCGCCATGCTAAGGTTTACAGGTTCTCATTCCAGCCACTAATTGCATTGAGTAGCAATACCAGGGACAGAACCGACATCAGTTCTAGCAGTTCAGAGTTTTGTGAGATCTGGCATTGCAGGATGGGTCACATGTATAATGGGGCCTTGAGGATATTGCAGGAGATCACCATTGGTGTGCCAGATTTCAGTTCTGATCACCTTGATGTATGCAGAGGATGTGCTATGGGGAAGTTTGCAAAAGCTCCTTTTCCCAGCAGTGGTAGCAGGACGACTGTTATGAATATTTTATTAATTATTAATTAGGTTTAGTTATCTTAGGTTATTAACTGAAAAGGCATGATCAAAGATCATGCCTCTTCGCCAAGGGACACCTTGAGGCTATATTTAAAGCCCAGGCGATCCCTCATTGTAATCATCTCATCTTTTCATCGTTAATAATATATATTTATCAGTTTTACCAGAGTTTTTACACTCCATTGGTATCGGAGCCATCGCTCTTTGGATCTGTGTGATCATCAAGTTAAAAAAAAAATCGAAGGAAATTTTTTAAAACAAGCCGAAAGTCTCAGATCTGCTGTCAATACCCTCGGACTCTGTGGCAAACACAGCGTTTAAAAAGAAATACAGCGTTTAAAAAGAAAGACTGTCGATACCCTCGGACTCTGTGGCAAACACAGCGTTTAAAAAGAAATACAGCATTTAAAAAATACAGCGTTTAAAAAGAAATTCGGAACGGTTACGTGGTAGCAGTTTCGGTGGTGGGTGCTGGGTACAGCGGCAGAGAATATTAAACAGTGGTCGTTTTCTACAGCGTTTAACAATATTAAACGCTTTCAAACCCACTGTCTTTAATTCCTGTGCAAACCGCTGTCAGATATTAATAATCGATTGTTTAAGTTATACGAACAGGGCATTGGTATCGATTCACCTTCCGCCTGTGCCCCCACTCCCCACGTCAACACGTCCGAGTTGGTCAAAGTCAGAAACAATCTGGTCGAGTAGAATTGCGTTTAAAATTTTTTTTTGTCGGAACCAGGCGTCGTTTAAAACGGACGGCAGCATTTAAAGATCGATTTGTTAAATTATAAGTTAAACGGCAGCAATATTAAAAAAAAAACCGTGAAACAGTGTCCACCTCGGGCTGCCGGTTGCGGTGCCACAGCCGGTGCCACAGCAATATAGCGTTTTAAAAATTTTAGGTTCATTTTACAATCAAATCAAATCGGGGCTCGGTCAAACGACAGCAAATCGGGTTTTAAACCTGGTCAAATATACATCAGCAAATATACATAACATTTTAAACTGAATATACGCAGCAAATAATATACGCAGCAAATTAAACGGCGCAACGTTTTTAAACTGGAAGCTCGTGTCTTTTTAAATCGGAACGATATTATAAATCAATCCGTTTATTAAACTGAAGGCTCGTGTCTTTTTTTAAATCGGAACTGAAGGTGTGTTATAAATCAATCGGTTGGTTTTTCCAAACGGTGTGTTAAATCGGAACGACATTTTTTTTAATTATATAAAATATATATTATATAGTTAAATTAATAATTATATATATATATATATATTGTAATTATATATATAACAATTATATAATTAAATTATATATATTATATAATTTTTAATTAAAAATTATATATATATAATAATTATATAGTTTTAAAAAAAAAAAAATTATTATTATTAATTAATTAATTAATTAAATATTAATTAATTAATTAATTCCAAAAAAAAAAAAATTTAATTAATTAATTAAATATATTAATTAATTAATTTTAAAAGAACAAAGAGGAGAAACTGGCAGAAAGGTATTCCCCACCTCATACACGCTCGATGTCATCGTCAATGTCGATGGCGGAATTTCAGAAGAAATTAGGAGATCTTGAGAAGCAAATCAATAACAATTCCGAAGAATTCGGAAAAAGATTAGTCAATCTGGAAGGTACAGTTTCAGGGCACTCCAACGACATAAAAAAAATCCATGATACAACAAATCGCATAGAAAGACAAATGTGGCTAAATCATCACGAGACCACAGAAACAATGAACAATATGAAAGAACTTTTCAACAAACTAAATGATAAAATAGATAAGTTGGGTCAGACACAATCCCCAACATCTCCTAACAGGGAACCAAATCAACAAAACAGTACCGCAGATTCAGGGAGCTCGGACGAGCATCCGGAAAAAACCGACTCCCCACATCATCAAGAAGATAGTAATGCAGATTTTCAAAACAAGCAACTCTGGAATGCATTCGCTAATCAATATCCCCTTCTTGTTCCACCATTAGCATATCAGCGCAAAGCCAAGATTGACCTACCCAAATTTGATGGTAATGAAAAGAATAGCGTTGCGTGGCTTAATAAGGCAGAAGAATATTTTGAAATTTATGACATTACTAGTGATGATGAAAAAATTAAACATGCTTCCATGAAAATGGAAGGAGAAGCATACAATTGGTATATGTGGTGGAAAAAGACGACGCTCGCTATCAGTTGGAGGAAATTTAAGGATGCGTTCTTCAAAAGGTTTCAAGGCATAAAAGAAGAAATTTTTTTTTCAACCTTTATCAAATTACGCCAAAAAGGAGATGTGGATGAGTACACGCGAGAATGGGAGACTTTGGCAACACGAGTACCCGGATTATCGGAATCTCGTCTAATCCAGTCTTACATCTCGGGACTTAAAGTCCACATACAAGAAGAGCTAGAACTACATGAAATCACGTCTGTAGAAGTAGCAAGGCAAAAAGCAAAAGCTGCTGAAAAGAAATTGGAAAGA
This sequence comes from Pinus albicaulis, assembly GCA_034641835.2. Taxonomy (NCBI): domain Eukaryota; kingdom Viridiplantae; phylum Streptophyta; class Pinopsida; order Pinales; family Pinaceae; genus Pinus; species Pinus albicaulis. Next base: position 185,414,048 of record CM076574.1, read on the forward strand.
TTATCAAAACCAGAAAAAGTATATTCGAGACGACGGTTTCCTCAATCTGAAAATGTAGTTGACACAACATATGTCCCTGTCCATCTTCGTGAAGACGAAAAATCTAGTCTGGAAAAACAAAGAATACGAGAGGGCAAGTGCAAACGTTGCGGTGAAAACTGGGACCCTAAGCACAGATGTGCTAATGGAAAAGCAAAAAATCTATACAGTTGTGAAGCAACTAACGACACTAACAGTATTGATTCATGTATAGAAGGATTAGAAGACAACTTAGAGTTCTCTCCAGAAGTGGATGGCGAAACTATGCCGCAAGTGTCCTTATCAGCGATGACAGGCATATTACAACCTCAAACCCTAAGGTTAAGAGGACACATTAAGAACAACAATGTAATGGTCCTAATAGACACAGGCAGCACGCACAATTTTCTAGATTCCACCATGGCCAAAAGACTCAACCTATTTACTTTTCCCATGCCTAATATGAAGGTAATGGTGGCCGACGGTAAGAAGATTGAACAAGTAGGAAAATTCCATAAAGTCAAATTGTAGATTAAAGACTTTCATTTAGAATCTCCGTTCTACACCGTTCCATTACGAGGAGTAGATGTGGTCTTAGGAATTCAGTGGCTACGAACTCTAGGTACTTATTCTGCCAACCATCAGAAGCAGTTTATAAGTTTTAAGTGGAAAGGGCAAAAATACAAGTTGTATGGATTCCAAGCCCCAGGGAATCAAGTCGTATCTACAGTACAATGTCAGCAGTTAGAAATGTTGTCTTCAAAAGGGAGCCATGAAGAGTCTCTAGGAATCAAGACAGGATCCGACCCTGTCGATATCAGATATTTTCACTATCCAGATCAACAACAGACTGAACTCGAGAATATGCTCCATGACCTTTTTAAAATATGGGAAGCACGAGCTCGCCGCTCGCGGAAGCCAGACATTCGTCAACGTTGTCCATCGATTACATATGCTTTGAGGACAAAGCATCTTTAAGAGAGGGGCAATGTTATGAATATTTTATTAATTATTAATTAGGTTTAGTTATCTTAGGTTATTAACTGAAAAGGCATGATCAAAGATCATGCCTCTTCGCCAAGGGACACCTTGAGGCTATATTTAAAGCCCAGGCGATCCCTCATTGTAATCATCTCATCTTTTCATCGTTAATAATATATATTTATCAGTTTTACCAGAGTTTTTACACTCCAACGACAGGGATCCTTGACTTCATTCATTCTGATGTGAGTGGTCAGATGTCTCATGTGTTGTTAAATTTGGACAACTAGGTCCGAACTCCATCTTGTGATGCTCAGATGAAGATTCCAATATTTGTATTGGATTCCTCTTTCGGAGAGGTGTAAAATCGATATAAAATTGATTTTAATCTGATGAGCAGAACATTTATTTTGAATTTATTATTTATAATAAATTTAAGTGCAGATCGGCCTTAAGGTTTTACACCCCCAACAGATGTGTCACACACCTCAATGATGGATATAAATACAGTCAACGTTGGAGAGCATTTCACTCACTCAACATCACACATCTTCTCCTCTGATTATCTACGAGCATCTGAGAAGCAGTTTCATCTCCCACGTGAGAAGAAGGACGAAATCTACTGCAGCAAAAGGACAAAATTTACCGCAACAAATTTTCTGCAGTTAGGGTTTCTGGGGAAGTTTGACCAGCGTTGACTTTGGTCAATGCATGGTCCGTTTGAGCTGAAATTTTGTGGAGAGTTCGATTTTTGAAGGTCGTGCTCATTGGCACAAAAATCAAGGTCAAAAGGTTGACCGAGGTTGGAGCTACGTTGATTTTATTGTTGCTGCCCTGCGTTGACTTTTTCTGGACTGCGTTGACTTTTTTGGGGTTGACTTTGAGTTGACTAGATGATTGATTTGAGGACTGTTGTGACACATTTTGGGTTGGCCGACCAAGAAGACTTTGCTGGTTGAAGCATCCTGCTGACCGCCGTAACGCACCAACACATTCTCCTGTTTCTGGTTTGTCTTCTATAGATCCACTGGTATGTTCTATCAGCATTTTTACTTAACTGTTTATGTGATTGTTGTTATAAAAGTAAAGTTGCATCAAGCATAGAACATCTACAAAAATTTACATGGAATCAGAGCTGAGGTGAAGACAAGCCCTAACTTATAGCAATCACCAAAAGAGAAAAATGAGTTCCACAAGTTATGGCTTCAAGGAGGATGACAAGCTAACTGGAAGGGATGACTTCCATGCTTGGAAGATGATATTAGATCTCAAATTAGAAGACCATGATCTCATGGACTATGTATTAGGTAAGATACAAGAACCTCCATACACTGCTACTGCTGTTGCTAAAACCAAGTAGAAGAAGGGGGAGATCAAAGCAAAGCTAATGATCAGGGAATCAATACATAAAACTCTGGTTGCCTACATATCTGAGCTAGGCACATCCAAAGAGATGTATGATAAGCTGATACAAATGTTCAAAGTAAACAATGCAAACCAGGTGCTATTCTTCAAGAATCAATTGAAGAATCTGAAGAAAGGCAAGGATGAATCTGTCCAAACATACTTTCTGAAACTGACCGAGATCAGGAACAATTTGCTGGCTATTGGGGAGACAATAGCTGATCATGAGATGGTACTCACCGCACTTGGAGGGCTCCCATATGAATGGCAAGTATTCAACACTACCATTCTCAATAATAATACAATTCCTAACTTTGACGAGCTACTGTCAAGATGCATGCAAGAAGAGACAAGAATGAAGGAATACGAAAATGACAGAAATGCTGCCTATGCTACTCATTCTAGAAAGAAGAACTCTGGTGGTCCAAAGAACAAAGGAAGAGCAGGGGCCCAAGGAAAGAAGGGCAAGTATTTCACTTGTCATAGGCCTGGTCACTATGCTAGAGAATGTCCTTTCAAGAAGGATTCTCTCGATAGTGATGACAACAACAACAACCGGAGGAATGGAAATCAAAGAAACAACAGGTCCAAAGGAAAGAGGAAGGCTCCCTCTGGCGAAAACAATCAACCTTTCGAAAGGTCTAGAAACTCCAGGTATGAGGAGTCAAATTTTGTTGATAAAAGAAATGAATACATTCTTGTATTTGCCCTCTCTGTGCATCCCCGCCCGACACTATGGATGTCTAGCTGATAGATAGTGGTGACTCAAGACACATCACTGCGTTCAAGGAAGCACTCTTTGACATGGTTGAGAAGGATACTAATCTAGAAATTATCCTTGGAGATAATCCCACATATCCCATGAAAGGGACAGGGACTGTGACCCTCCACTTGTCTCAAGGACAAGTTCTACATTTGCAGGATGTACTCTATGTACCAAAATTGAAGAAGAACCTTGTGTCTATATCAACCATGGAAGACAAAGGTTTCAATGTGGCATTCATTGATGGAAAGGTGCACATGTGGAAAAAGAATCTCAAGGAAGCTATCGTGATTGGTTTTAGAGTTGGAACACTCTACCAAGTTGAAGGAAGTCCACTGGGAGCTATGACATGTGATACTATCTGACAAACTGAACTATGGCACCGAAGGTTTGGACACCTTCATTACAAGGCCCTTCCCGAAGCAAGGAAGGTGGTGACAGGGATGCCCGATTTTGGAAATAATCATGAAGGTGTATGTAAGGGTTGTGCCGAAGGAAAGCATACAAGGGGACCTTTTCCCCTCAAGTGTCACAAAGACATCTGATATTTTGCAACTGGTCCATTCTGATCTATCTGGTATGCTACCCGTGACATCCCTGGGAGGATGTTCTTACTATATGACATTCACTGATGACTTCTCCCACAAAACCTGGATATACTTCTTGAAGAAGAAGGATGAGGCTTTCATGTGGTTCCGTACCTTCAAAGCCTTGGTGGAAAATATGACAGGGAAGAAGAACAAGATTTTGAGGACCGACAATTGCACTGAATATGAGTCAAACGAGTTCAAGGACTTCTGTAGAGAAGCTGGCATTAAGAGGGAGACTACTACTGCCTATACTCCTGAGCAGAATGGTGTTACTGAACGAAAGAACAGGACCATTGTGGAAGCTGCCCGTGCCATGCTATGTGACTAGGGTCTACCGAAGTTTCTGTGGGGAGAAGCTGCGAATACTGCTGTATACATTCAAAACCGATGCCCTCATTCTGCCCTGGACTCCAAAACTCCCAAAGAGGTTTTCACTGGTAAGAAACCTAACGTCTCACATTTTAGAATTTTTGGATGTCCTGTTTATTTTCATGTGCCAAAATAAAAGAGAAGTAAGCTGGATGCTTCTGGGAAAAAAGGAATGTTTGTGGGCTACAGCAAAACCTCTAAGGCCTATAGAGTCTATGTACCTGGTCAAAGGGAAGTAGAGATATGCCATGATGTCACTTTTGACGAAGATGTTTCCCTGAAGAAAGTAGTAGATCTTCCGAGATCTGAGGAAAATCATGAAGCAAGGCCTGGAAATCAAGAAGAACCGCAAGATGAGACAATGCCTGATGTTGAAGGACCAATGCACCCAATCAATCCATCTCCTTCACTGAGAAAGAGACCATCATGGCTCAGGGACACTCTCGAAGATGCCGAGGGACATGCTGCCCCGAGGGGGACATTCCGAGAAAGAAAGAAGCCTTGTAGATACCAAGGGTATCTGGCTACCATGAGTACTATTGTACAATCGGAACCTGAATCTTTCGAAGAAGCCGTAAAGCATCAAGTCTGGAAGGATGCTATGCACGAAGAATATGAGTCCATAACGAAGAATGATGTCTGGGATGTGGTTCCAAGACCAAAGGACAAATCAGTTGTCACCGCAAAATGGCTCTACAAGATCAAGCATGGATCTGATGGAAGTGCTGAAAAGTTCAAGGCAAGATTTGTTGCTCGTGGCTTCTCTCAAAAGGAAGGAATAGACTATGATGACATATTTGCACCTGTGGCACGATATACCACCATTCGATCAATCATATCCCTTGCTACTACACAAGGATGGAGTCTTCATCAGATGGATGTCAAGACTGCTTTTGTGCATGGTGCAATAAAAGAAGAGGTGTATGTAGAACAACCTCTGGGGTTTGAAGTCAAGGATTGGGACGCCCATGTCTGTAGGTTGAAGAAAGCCCTCTATGGGTTGAAGCAAGCACCCAGAGCTTGGTACGAGAGGATAGATAGCTACTTGATGAAGCTAGGCTTCACTCGAAGTAATTCTGATCCGAACCTTTACTTCAAGGTTGTCAAGGGGAAGCCTCTCATTCTAGTGTTGTATGTGGACGACCTCTTCCTGACAGGTGCTGACCTTCTCATTCATCAATGCAAGAGGGAGCTCGCTGCTGAGTTCGAGATGAAGGACCTAGGACTGATGCACTACTTCCTAGGCCTGGAGGTCTGGCAGAGACCTGGAGAGATTTTCCTTTCTCAAGGAAAATATATTGTGAAACTTCTGGAAAGATTCGGTATGGTGGATTGCAAGTCCGAGTCAAGACTAATGGAACTCAACTACAAGAAGTTGAGTGGCAGTGCTGCTGGGCCCATATTGGCTAATCCTACTGAGTATCGTCAACTTGTAGGGGCCCTGATGTTCTTAGTGAACACCCGTCCAGATATATGTTTTGCAGTGAACACTTTGAGTCAACAGATGGTTGAACCTCATCACTTTCACTGGGTTGGTGCCAGGAATCTTCTGAGATACCTTCGGGGCACAATAAACCATGGGCTGAGATACACTGCCGGGAGCGTGACACTCCTTGGATATACTAATGTCGATTGGGCTGGCAGTGTGGTGGATCGTAAGAGCACATCGGGATGCTGCTTCAATCTTGGTTCTGCTTCGATTTCATGGATGAGCAGGAAGCAGAAGTCGGTGGCTTTGAGCACCGCAGAGGCCGAATACATTGCAGCAAGTATGGCCTGTTGTGAAGCAATTTGGTTGCAAAAGCTCTTTAGTGAGCTGTTTGGACATGTGGTAGATACCACCATGATACTCTGTGATAACTAGAGTGGGATTCGCTTGACCGAGAATCCTGTGTTCCACGATCGATCCAAGCATATTGATATCAGGTACCATTTCATCCGGGATATGGTATAGCGAGGCGCCGTAAGGCTCGATCATATAGGAACTAATGAGCAGGTCGCGGATATTCTCACTAAGCCCTTAGGGAAGGTCAAGTTCCTAACCTTCCGTGAGAGACTTGGTATCATGGAACGACCCTATGATGTGGGTCCTGTTCAAAATCCAGATTTGACGGCAAATTTCCCTGTTTGAAGACCAGGCCATTTTTTACTCCAACAAGCAGAACCAAAGCTCAAATTTGACCTCAAACGTTTGAAAACCCTTCCAACAGTCAAATACCTGTGTTTAAAGGTATTTTTCAACATACAGATTCAGAAAACCAAGGATGAGTTAGTTGATAAGCCATCACAGGCTTTAAAACTCATCACTTTCTTGAACAGTAAGAACAAAGTAGAGTTGCAAGAGTTACAGCTACAGGACAGAACTGAAACAATATTACAAATCAAGAAGTTTGTGACCAAGAAAATTTTGATGAACAACCTAGAGGAAAAATGTGAAGCTATGAACATTTCCATTACTAAGTTTTGGGCAAAATACACTATTTTGAGGCAGAGAGGCCTGCCAGATATTCATGTCTTCAATGACAAACTAATGGTCCAAAAAGCTTATTATAAGAAGATAAGGGAGTTTGGAAAAGAACAAGTCAACAAACCACTACCACTGGGCATCCCTACAGGAAAGGTCATCCTTGAATATTTTGAAGACTTGTTTTTTCTACAGCATGAGATTAGGCATCTTTTTGTTTTCAAATCTACCTTTGCCAAATACACAGATGCCAATGAGAACTTTAGAAAACTAAAAAATGTGAAAATTCCAAATGCATAGCAATGGCAAGCATTCACAGATTTAATGTAACAGTGAAAAGGTAAAACAGTGAAGAAAAATGCTCTAAAAATAGTCAAACAGAAACAGTGAAATAAAGAGACAGTCAACTAATTTTTACTATAGTAAGACATTTTTCTGCCATAAAGAGTGAAATATCAGTCAAAGTGTATCAGTGTTTAAAGAAGCCGCATTAAAGAGTATCAGAGGAAAGTGTGTTAGCCAAGGCAACTCAAACAAAGATATTTCTTAAACAGCCAGCAAGCAGGACAGCTATTCAATAAAAAGCTCCTTGTTAGATAAAGTTGTTCTATATATTTTAGATAAGAGGACAATTTGCAGATTTGTCAAGCAGTTGTCCCTCTTATTTTGTAAAGATATTTTATATTTCTTCAAGATATTCCTACATTTCTCTAGGATATTTGTAACTACATTTTGTATAAATACTTCTACATTTGAAGTATTGAGTGTGGAATAAAATTGCTAGACTTTACTATAGACTTTTTGCTGAAACATTGGAGCCTATTATGTGTTGATTTCGAAGTAGCAAACTCGACAAAGCTTAACTGGCATCATAATTCAGGATCCTTGTGATAAACTAATGAGTAAAGTACTTTCTTCTTGTCATTGTTTTCTTTCTTGAGTTTCATGCATTCCATTATATATGTTTGTTCTATCTTAATGAGTAACTAGGAATATTACTATAGGCTAGTCCTTTACTTCCTATTTTTAACTAGTTACCATTTAAATGTTTTCTGCTGATTTCCGGTTTTTGGAATTCTCTCCTACTCTTGTTTGACCCTTGCCTCCTTCTCCCACTTTCTGGATCAAAGGATCCTTCATAGCCTTTTATCCTGATCATACCATTTCACCAAAAACATTTTTCCCAAATCTCTAAGGGTTATCTATCTTGCCCTGAATACATTTGTACCTTTTTGGCCTTGACTTCTAGTACTGCTATCTAGATTTAGACTCCATAGCCCAATGACAAGTAGATTTCTCTCTAGTTTACTTCTAAGTGATTTTTTTCCCACCAAAACCTTTAAAAACAAAACCAATTGTTCTATCATAACTAGCCTAAAAACATAAATCAAAAACAAAGATAAATTTTAAGGACAGAGCCCTCTCTGAATTCTAGGAAGGCTAGATCCTAGGATTTGAAGTAGGTTTGTGGTTACCTCTAGTTTTTTTGGACTAAAAATTCAAATCCCACAACCTAAGAAATTACTAGAGTGATAACATGGTCGACATTCCCGACACCAACATGGTGTTGGGGGTCCAGTGGCTTATCACCCTTGGTAGAGTCACTACAGATTGGCAGAAGTTGGAAATGGAGTCCCTGAATAAGAAGAGCGGGAAACAACTGATGCTTAGGGGCATGCATACTTACCCCCCCAGACAGTTTCTGCACATAGGATGGAGGTAGACTTCAGATGGGTGTTAAAATTTGGGTACCAGAGGACAAGTGGTTCCCTAAATCTTTGATCTTTGGCCTAGGGAAAAGTGTCCAAATGTATTTATCTTTTTCTCCTAAAGTGACTTTATAAGTGGTAAAGTCAAATCTAATTTAAAAGTGACTTTATAAGTGATAAAGTTACAAAGTCTAATTTTAAGTGACTTTATTAAAGTCAATGTGAAATTAGAAAGTGAAAAAGTGACTATAGAAATAAAAGGATAAGTGGGTCTTTATTTAAGTGGGGTGAATTAAAAATTAGAAAGTGAAAAAGTCACTATGGAAATAAAAGGCTAAGTGGGTCTTTATTTAAGTAGGGTGAATTAAAAATTAGAAAGTGAGATTTAAGTGCACATTTAATCTTAGCCCTTGATCTAAAGCTATCTCAACCATTGGATTTAGGGATTCCCCAAAAGTCACTTAGGGTTAGGTTAAAGGAGGAAAAGAAGAGAAAAGCTCATTCAGTGTTTCATGAGTAGATTGAGACAAAAAAGAAAGAGAGCAAAGGAGAATATCTGAGCAAAGAAGTTGAAGGAGAGAAGAGCCTTGGCACATTTACCGCAGCATTTATTTCAGCAAATCCATACAGCAAAACAGAGGCACGGTTTTCAAGGCAAGTTGCACGAAAATCAAGGGAGGGAAACATTTATTGTTGCATTTCAGGGACAAAAATCGAGGTACGTACAGCAAGGTTCAAGCACACTTTTCGAGGCAGTCTGTACTGCTGTTTTTGGCACACTTTTCCAGAAATCTATACAGTTGTCTTTTGGCACAGAAATCAAGGAGTCCGTACATTGTTCCAACACAAATTTCTAGGTTGCCCCTACAGCATTTAATGTTGTATTTTTTGCTGTAAAATTTATGTTTTGTGTTGGCACGAATTTCGAGGTGAAGGACAAGCATGAAATTCGAGATAAGTAAAAATTTATGGTTGCTGGAATTTTTACTGTGTATTTCATTTCTCTGTAAAAGCATTATTCAGAAATAAAGAAAAGCTCTTGAACTGGTTTTCCCCAAGAGTTGTAGGAGGTTTTTCCAGGGTCATATTGACCAAAAATCAACGTGTTACTTCTCTGTGTGTGGTTGTCATAATTTTCTGAGTTTTATTTCTACAATTTCGAGCACTGAAATTCTTGAATTTGTGTTTTCAGAAAATTTATTTCATTTCCAGAATTTGAATGTATGATTATGGGAATGGGCATTTAACTTTATTGAAGTGATAAGGTGAAACTGAAAACCGAAGTGGGGTCTAAAATTTCTACAATGGGGAGACATAGAGTGGGTAGTTGAGCTAAGGATTTCAGAGGCAGACGGTACAACTCAACCTCCGCACGCTGATGTGCAGGCCATCCTAGACTGTTACTCCACGATTTTCGAGGACATTTCACCAGGGAAGCCACCTGACAGGGGGTTTCAGCACACTATCATGTTGGAGCTCGACATTGAGGTCGTGATAACCACCCCCTATAGGCATCCCAAGGTTTACAAGGACAAGATTGAGAGGGTTATCCATAAGCTCTTGGCATTAGGGCACATCAGGCCCAACACTAGTCCTTTCGTTTCTTCAATTGTTCTAGTGAAGAAGAAGGATGGGACGCTGCGAATGTGCATAGACTACAGGACCCTGAACAAGAAAAACATGAAAAACCACTACCTCATCCCTAGGATCGATGAGTTGATGGATGAGCTAAGGGGAGCTAAGTTCTTCTCCAAGATTCGTCTGAGGTATGGGTACCATCAGATCCGGGTGAGGGACAAGGATGTCCCCAAGACTGCGTTTCAGTGTCACTAGGGCCACTTCGAGGTTTTGCTGATGCCCTTTAGGCTGACCAATGCTCCGGCTACTTTCTAGTCTTGCATGAACCACATCTTCCGTGGTCAGTTGAGGAAGTTTGTGTTGGTATCATTTGACGATATTCTGATTTACAGCCGCACATGGGAGGAGCACTTACAACATATAGAGGCAGTACTACATATCTTGGAGGAGTAGCATTTCTACGCCAAGTTGTCCAAGTGCGAGTTTGGCTTGACAAAGATGTTGTTTTTGGGGCATATCATCGGGGTGGATGGAGTGAGAGTCCACGAGGAGAAGATTTGAGCCATACGTGATTTGCCAGAGACCAAGAATATGACAGAACTTTGGGGGTTTTTGGGCATTTGCACCTACTACAGGAAGTTTGTCAAGGGCTTTTCGCAGCTTGCATCACCCCTCACGGATCTCACCAAAAAAGGGGCTTTAAGTTGGACGGAGACAGCGCAGAGGGCCTTTGATCGACTCAAGGAGGTGATGAGCAGCTGTACAGTGCTTGCTCTACCTGACTTCATGCAGCCATTTGTGTTGGAGTGCGATGCTTCCGAGGAGGGAGTATGTGCAGTCCTAATGTAGGGGGGACACCCCATAGCTTTCGAGAGTCGGAAGCTTTTTCTTCATGAGAAGTTGTACCCCATCTGCGATAAGGAGATGTTGGCCATCATGCATGCGCTAGCTAAGTTCTGGTAGTATCTAGTGGGGAACAAATTCTGGGTGAGGATTGACCATAACAGCTTCAGATTTTTCCTAAAGCAAAAAAGTTGCAGGAGAAGCAACAAAAGTGGGTGAGCAAGATCTAGGCTTATGACTTCGACATAGAGTATGTCAAGGGGAAGCACAACATAGTGGCTGATCCGTTGTACATGAGGCCAAATTCTTTTTCACTGATGAGTATTGAGCCAGATTGAAAGGCTCATTTGTTGGTGGAGTACTCCAAGTGCAGTTTTGCATTTGAGGTCTTGGAGGGGCAGGTGACTGATGACCACTATCGGGTGATGGACGGGGTGATCTACTACAGAGACCGGATCTATTTAGTGGCCAACTCCCAATGGTAGGAGAAGATCATACATGCAGCCCATGATTCACCATTGGTCAAGCACCATGGGTACACCAAAAATTACACGACAATCAAGGAGAGGTTCTCATGGAAGGGCGTCAAGGAGGATGTTTTGTGGCACATCAGGGAGTGCGAAGTATGCCAGCAGAACAAGGGAGAGATGACCCATGCAGCAGGGCTGCTTTAGCTGCTTCCCATCCCCGAAGGGAAATGGGAGAGCATGATGCAGGAGCATCCTGCTCAAATGTCATTATTTATTTGGGTGATTTAGGGGGTGATGTTTTTTTAATTATTTTATAAATTATGTACATTTTAAATAAATTAAGAGGAAAATCTAAGTGTGAGGTTTAATGTAAATATTCTCTTATAATTGAGAATATGAGAGGAGTTGGGTTGTATAGATATCTTAGGGATTATGAACCCCTTAAATAGATATTAGTTGAGTCAAAGGAGGGATAAGCTATTTTAGGATTTGGTTGAGTCATTTGTGGAGGAAATTATGGATTCCAATTAATCCACAACTATGTATAAATATCAGTTTCGTATGAGGATGGAATAAGACAGTGGAAAAGAAGAGATGTAGAGTAGGAATGGTGTGACAGTGTGACGAATTGTAAAGGCAATAGCCGAGAGGGAAACCAAGTGTATTATTCGGCCAAAGAAGAGTCGACATTGTATTTTATTGCTGGTTGCTTTCATCTTTATCCTGCTGGATTAATACTTATGTTTCCTTTATGTCCCTAAGGATAAAACACATTTTGTGGTACTTGCAGGGGGCAGTGGAGTATGGTCTGGACTACAAGCAGGGGGATGGAATGAGATTGGCAGGTTACACTGATTCTGATTGGGCAGGTTGTGCTTCTGATAGGAAGAGCACTTCAGGGTGTTATTTTGGGTTGGGTTCGGCAGTGGTGTCATGGTTCAACCGGAAGCAGCAGTCAGTAGCATTGAGTTCAGCGGAAGCAGAGTATATGGCAGCCAGTCTAGCTAGTTGTGAGGCCATCTGGCTTCGCAAGATGTTGTTTGGCTTATTTGGTCAACCATTGAGACCTTCAGTGATATATTGTGATAATCAGAGTTGCATTAAACTCACGGAGAATCCAGTATTTCATGACAGGTCAAAGCATATTGGCATCAGATATCACTTCATTAGAGACTATGTTCAGAAAGGAGCTGTAAAGCTTGAGTATATTCCCACTAATAAGCAGGTGGCAGATATTCTTACCAAAGCCTTACCACGGGGCAAGCATGTCTACTTCAGAGACAAGATGGGTGTGGTGAGGAACACCTTCCTCGGTAAGAGGGAGTGTTGAAATTTGGTTACCGGAGGACAGGCGGTTCCCTAAGGCTTTGATCTTTGGCCTAGGGAAAAGTGTCCAAAAGAATTTAATTTTTCTCCTAAAGTGACTTTATAAGTTATAAAGTCAAATCTAATTTAAAAATGACTTTATAAAGTTATAAAGTCAAATCTAATCTAATAAAGTCAATGTAAAATTAGAAAGGAAAAGTGACTTTGGAAATAAATGACTAAGTGGGTCTTTGTTAAAGAGGGGTGAATTAAAAAATGGAAAGTGAGATTTAAATGAGCATTTAATCTCAGCCCTAAATCTAAAGCTATTTCAACCATTGGATTTAGGGATTCCCCAAAAGTCACTTAGGGTTAGGTTAAAGGAGGAAAAGGAGGAAAAGGTCATTCATTCTTCCATGAGCAGATTGGGAGAAGGAGAGAAAGAGAGCAAGGGAGATTTCTGAGCAGTGAGGAAAAAGAGGCAGCACTTTGGCACACATTCCAAGGCAAGATTTCAACAAGTCCGTACAGCTAGGAGAGGCACACATTCCAAGGCAGTTTTCGGTAAAATTTTCTAGAAGACTGTACAGCAACTTTTTGGCACGTTTCCCAAGAGGCCGTATAGCAGTTTGGCTGAGTTTTCAAGGTAGCAGAAGGTTGTTTTATTTGGCACGAATTTCGATGCAAGTCGTATAGCAAGTGGCTGTCCTCTTGCACAAAAATAGAGGCAAATTCCATACAGCAAGGTTATGTTGTTTTTCGGCACGGAAAATCGAGATTTCGTATAGCAGCATTTATTGTTGCTTGCACAGAAATCGAGGAGGCCGTACAGCGGCATTTATTGCAGAAAATTTGGGCACAAATTTCAAGGAGTCCGCACAGCAATCATATCTGTTCTATTTTGTTGTTTGCACGTTTTTTGAGGTGGTGGTAAAGCACGAAAAACGAGATAAGTTGTAATTTGTACTTGCTGATTTTTCTGAGTATTTCTCTCACTGTAAAAAAGCATTTTTTCCAGAAATAATAAGGAGCTTTCGAACTAGTTTTCTCCAAGAGTTGTAGGGGGCTTTTCCAGGGTCACCTTAACCAAAAATCACTGTGTTAAAATGTGTTGAATGGCTGTTTGTGTCTACTGATTTTTTATTTCTACATTTTCCAGCATTGTGAAAAATTTCCAAAATTTGTGTTTTCAGCAAATATTTATTTTCCAGCTTGTTGAATGTAAGGTTATGGGAAAGAGCATTTAACTAATTGGCGAAATAAGGTGAAACTGAAAACCGGGGTGGGAAAACAGAAATTTCTACAAATTGGCAGCAGAATGAAGAGCGTGAGATTAGTCTGGCAGTAATGAGAGCAGAAATGGATATATTAATGAAGAGGCTACAAAGAAAGACAAATGAATACCGAAGATACAAATGGAGAACGAGGAAACGAGTTAAATGGAAGCTATTGCAACAGAAGTGGAATGGCAAGCTGGTGAACGAGTTCAAAGAACTTGAACAAATTCATTTTGATTTGTTAGAGGAGGAGAGACTCAAAGGAATAAAGTCACAGCAAAGAGGATTTTGCTGAATTCCAGAAAGCCTATGATGGGAGATTGGTGCTTGAAGCATCAAAAGAGGCCAAAAGGTCTTATATTTTTAAAACTAATAATTTGTTGATGAATGCAGGTACAGCACCGGATGAGAAATTTGTTTCTATAGGGACATTCAATGACTATACTTGTGATCAAGGAGAAGTTCTCGATTATTTTTCATTTCAGAAAGTGGAGTGTTCAGTGCAATTGGAGAAGGAAGCAGTAGACAAAGAGCCAGAGGCCAAAGAAGATAAGACCAGAGAAATTGTAATGGAAAGAGGAGAAGACACTACAGAAAACATCAATCATATTGATGTAATTGACAAAGAGGAATTACTCCGAGGAATTGGCGGAAGTAATTGTTGTAAAGTCCGATGGAATCCGATTGATAGAGTGAGTGATGTTGGTGATGGTGAGCTTTCTAATTTAACTCTTATTAAATTCAAGACTTCTGAGTCAGTTGATAAACCTATGAATACTGATGTAAAGACAGTTCCAGATTATTTCAAAGCCTGGAGACTAGAAGAATGGGTATCAGCGTTTCTACGCAAGTCTGTATTTCCAGAAATAAAGATGGTGTGGTATGGAAAACTGAGAGTTACATTTAAATAGTGTTTTGAAAATACTATTCTGGGAATTCTGTGCAAAATTACAAAATGGAGTTGATACTTTAAAAGACCGGCAGCAAAACAGAGTTTGGAATCCTGGAGGTAGCAAGTCATTGAGGCTTGTGGCTGTTGCATTATTACAGAAAAGTGACAGACCTCATAGACAGGAATCTATGGAAACTTTTCTACATGGGGAGTCTGATGCAGGAGCATCCTGCTCAAATGTCATTATTTATTTGGGTGATTTAGGGGGTGATGTTTTCTTAATTATTTTATAAATTATGTACATTTTAAATCAATTAAGAAGAAAATCTGAGTGTGAGGTTTATTGTAAATATTCTCTTATAATTGAGAATATGAGAGGAGTTGGGTTGTATAGATATCTTAAGGATTATGAACTCCTTAAATAGAAATTAGTTGAGTCAAAGGAGGGATAAGCTATTTTAGGATTTGGTTGAGTCATTTGTGGAGGAAATTATGGATTCCAATTAATCCACAACTAAGTATAAATATGAGCTTCGTATGAGGATGGAAAAAATATAGAGGATGGAATAGGACAGAGGAAAAGAAGAGAGCGTAGAGTAGGAATGGTGTGATAGTGTGACGAATTGTAAAGGTGATTGCCGAGAGGGCAACCAAGTGTATTATTCGGCCAAGGAAGAGTTGACACTGTATTTTATTGTTGTTATTTTATGCAATCATTTTATTTCATTCGCTCTCTGTTCAGTTATTTGCTTAACCTCTTCTACACAATGTATACACTAAATGTTTGCAGTAGACACTACCATTGAGTTGCAGGTGCAAGGCGGTTTTGATCAGAATCGATCCAAAACGAGCAATGTCGATCTCACACAGCTCCTCAATGGAGAATTGCTATTACGTTCAGTGAAATCACTTCTCACAATTGTTGTGGAAAGTTGCTATTACGTTTCCATTGAAACTGCTTCTCACAATAGTTAAGATTTGAGTCTTCACACAATGCAGGGTTGAACTTCGCGATGGCTATGTTAAGGATGGAAGCGGAGTTAGCATGAGGTGGAAGACGGTTTTCGCAAATCGACGTTGGATGCAAACAATCCCAACAGATTTCGCGCCCAAGCCTCGTCTGGCTGTGATGTGATCCGACAGATTCATGTAATCATCCAGCGTTTAATTGCAATTGTAGAACTTCAGGTTTGGTGGCAGCGTTAAGACCTGAAAACCACGACTGTAATATGGAATAGAAAAATAAGGAACAGTTTGTAAATGTAGGCAAAAAGATATTGCTCAGTTTTGGTTGTAGAATCCGTAGATAGAAATCATATGCTCTTGATTTAAAGATATCACTGGATAAACCTAAGATGTATATTAATTTTTGAATGGTGGCTTATTTGAAGATTATGCTAATCGGAATTTTCATATTAAAAGAACTTGTGAACTCTATTCTTCTGTGTGTATTATGATTTGTGCAGAGCCACTGCATCAGAGCATCTCGATGGACTTCATCATGGCGTTGCCCATGGTATAGAGCAAAGATTGAATTTACGTGGTCGTGGATCACTTGACCAAGTATGCTCACTTTTTCGCGATCTCGGCCAAGTACACGGCCTCACAGGTGGCCAAACTGTTCTTCAGAGGTATTCCGGTTGCATGGTCTCCCCAAGAGCATTGTTAGTGACAAAGACAACCGCTTCATGAGGGGATTTTGGCAGGCGTTGTTTTGGTTGGTGGGTACGGAGCTCACTCCTAGTACGAGCTACCATCCCCAAACAAATGGCCAGACGAAGATAGTTAACAAGTGGTTGGAGGACTACTTGCGAAAGTATGTCATCGGGCAATAGAGGGTGTGGTTGAGGTGGCTGCACATGGGGGAGTACTGCTACAACACCACCTACCACGTGTCCATAGGTATATCTCCATTTCGTACATTGTATAGTTATGATTCTCTGACTTTCATTGATGTCATGTTTGGAGATTCCATCATTTTGTGAGGAGGATTCAAAGGTACATCAACAGGGGAAAGCAATCCCTTCAAGACAGTGTAGTGGCAGCCCACCCTGCGCAATCCAGCCAAGGAGAAGTGCCAGAAGAAGGGAGTTGACGAGGAGAGTTGTTGGAGTTTTTGGAGGGGAGGCTAACCACCTCCTACCAAGGATTTTGGTGATATTTCAAAGGCATTTCCCAGCAGATTCAGTCAGGAGGCCGAGTTACCCAGCAGACCAGCGTGTCAAGCCCAAAAGGGGAAATTTTCCAAGGTCAAGCTTTCTGAAAATCCTTCGCGGGTTTCTGTGGGTTTGGTGAGTAGAGTTTGGGGTTAAAAGCTAGAATTTTTTGAGCACGGGAGATAGGCCAAACAACAGATCGAAGTCAACCAACAGCAACAGTTCCAGGACTGGCAGCGCAGAGGGAGAGGCACGTAGATTAGAGCTATTCTTTAGCATGCCTAGAGCAAGCCCAGGTGCTATCCTTCTAAGCACCAATATTGTACTCTTTCCGACAAATTTAAAAAAAGGCTCAATGCTGGATTTGGCTTCATTTTATGTGTTTTTAATGGTGTTTCTATTTGGTTGTAGCTAATTGTCTATTTGCACTTTTATTACTATTAATCCCCATTTGGGGATATTACATTCTAGCATCCTCTGCAACTTCAACGAGCTCTTCAACCAGCCTCGGCCTCCCTTCTTTAGCCTCCAACCACCTCTCTTAAGGTCTCTGTCTTCTTTTCTAGGCCACAACCAGCCTCCCAACTCTGCGGCTAGTCGTAACTGGGGCTACAGTTTTCATCAAATGGCTAGCCAACCCTTTGCTAGGGCTTGGCCCTCCTCCAGGTAGCTGCGACCCTTATAATGGTTGGAGGGTTTTTTCTTGGGTAAAGGGGTATTTTCAGTCAAGAACAACTCAAGGGTTTTGGCTCTCTTAGCAAAATCTATCTTTTGGTATAGTTCTATGAGGCTTCTCGGGAAAATGGTGTAGTATTTTCTGTTGAAGGTCCCTGCATCATTTGGATTATAGATTGGGAATTGATTGTGAATAAGACTTCACCAGTAGGGGCAATTACAGTTCTTTGGTTAGGGATATAGTAGGTACAACATCTTCTGATGACTTCAGGGACACTATGGGTTTTAAGGAAAATATAATGAGGCAAATTGGTGTCCCACAGTCCAATGTCATCAACACCATCTATTAACTTATCCTCTAACTAGTAGTAAACATCAAATAGATTGAACGCACATAGGGTCTCGTGGATTTTGATGTCTTTGTCTGCAAGGCTAAGATGGTCCAAGTCAACCGGAGGGTGAATGTTAATTTTGGACAACTAGGTCGAAACTCCATGTTGTGAAGCTCAGATGAGATGCCAATATTTTTATTGGATTCCTCTTTTGGAGAGGTCTAAAGATCATCTTGATCCAATGAGCAGAACATTTATTTTGTATTTATCAAAATATGTGCAGGTCGGCCTTAAGGTTTTGTGCCCCAACAGTTGTGTCACACACCCTCATTGATGGATATATATTGGTCAACGTTGGAGGACATTTTCACTCATCTCATCGTCACACATTTCTCTCTCCTCATCTGAATGGTTCGATCACCTTGGAGGCTCTTCTCTTCACATGTGGGAAATTTCAGCAAGCAGCAATTCTCTGTTTTCGGCCTAGGGTTTCTGCAGCAGCATTGACCAGCGTTGACTTTGGTCAACACAACATCAAACGGACCTGAAACTCTCCCAAACTTTCGATTTTCCAAATCCGCATTTTTTGGCACTATTCCCGAGGCTAAACGTCGACTTTGACTTGGCTGTGTTGACCTAGCTACTGCTGCTATTTGCGTTGACTGTTAACTGACAACGTTGACTTTTGGGTTCACTGTTTTGGCTGTCCTAGAGGGTTGTGTGACACTTCTGGTTGGCTGACCATATTGAGATTTTGCTGGTTGAACCATCCTGTCGACAACCGTAACGCACCAACACACTTATATATTTCTGGCTTGTCTTCTGTCGATCTACTGGTATGTTCTATCAGCATTTTACTTTATTGTTTATGTGATTGCTGACAGATATTGGGATAACAAGTAAACTTGCATCAAGCATAGAACATCTACAAAAATTTACAGTGAACCATAGGGTGTAAGGGTTCTTGACCCTTCTTTTTGGAAGGCATGACTGATTCAGGCTGCAAAACTGGTTAACTTTGTTGATGGTGCAGGTTTGCAAAGTGCAGAGGCAGAATTAGAACGGGGAAGACAATGAGACATATGAAAACATTAGGATTTGCAGTTCGCTAGTGTTCCCTGCTGCGCTTGACCTATAAAAATGAAAAACCTGTTGCAGAGGTGGTAATCGGAGAGCACAGTAAAGTTTTGAAATAGGCGAGAGGAGGCAATTTATAGTTTTCCCTAATTTCTCGTTGTTCATGGTGTGGGTCCGTTGGTTAACAGTTAAGAAAATTTAATTACGCAACAGATTGATTTGAGCGGGAGCAGATTTGATTGGATGGGCAACGGGTGGATGAGGTGGCACAACAGGATAGGTGGAGACTTAATGGTCAGGAGGGTGGTTTTGTCATGGTGGAGAAAACCACTTTCAGAGGGGGTAGCGTGTGGTAAGCAACTTTGGTTTGGGGGGGGGTGCGAACTCACCAACGCCTGCCACGTAGTTGTGGGTCCCATTCTAATACCGTCGACTTCGGACAATAAAGTTCAGATAGTGAGGGAGGCCGAAGATGAATATTGGTCGTCTGATTAATGGAGATTGGTTAAGATGACAGGAAAGGTGGCAGAGGTATAATTGCGATGTGACGGGTGGATGGTGGGGTCGGGAAATAGAATGTGGTATGAAAAGGACTATATGGATGGGTGATAACTGAGGGAAATGAAACAATAATGCCCGAAACCCTTTAAATGAATCAAATCTTTAAACTTAGGATATAAACATTCATCCCTTTGCCTTTTCCAACATATAAAATGCCTATTGAATGTAACTTATGTAAAAATTCAAACCCCACTTCGATTAACAGATTTCCCTTATTACTCCATTCTTTTAATGTGAAATGCAAGCATGATTAAAACACTAAAATCTGGAAATGAAATTTATTTCTAAAAAATACAAATTAGGAGATTTTACTACTACTGGAAATAAATGCACAGAAAAATTATAACAGCCATACATAGAAAATAACACTGAGATTTGTGGTCAATGAGACACTGGAAAAACCCCCTACAACTCTTGGGGAAAACCAGTTTGAGAGTTCTTCTTATTTCTGAAAACTTTTACAAGGAAAATGAAATAGACAAGAAAATATTCCAGCATTTATAAGACATACTTATCTCGATTTCCGTACAAGACACCACCTCGAAAACCGTACCAAGAGAAAACCCAGTTCAGACAAAAAACACAGCAATAAATGTTGTACGGCCAACCACGAGAAATGTGCCCAAATCCTAGCGTACATCCTATACCGATCTGTACGGACTATACGAAAAAGTACAGCAGGTCCTCTTCTCGAAAATCGTGCCCAGATGCCTCGATTTTCGTGCCTTCAACCTACAACCTGTTTTCCTCAAAATTTGTGTCGTCACCCTCCTTGGAATGCATGCCAAACTCTGTTGTATGACTCTGTTGTAAATGTCAAGATCCTCCTTGGTTAGCATGCCCAAAATTATCCTTCGAATGCATGCCAAAGATCATGTTGTTCTTCTTCACTTCCTCCCTGCTCAGAAATTTCTCCTTTGCTCTCTCTTGCTTTCTCTCAAATGCTCATGAAAGAATGGAATGATCTTTTCCTCTCCTTCTCTCCTTTTTACCTAACCTAAGTGACTTTTGAGTGATCCCTAGATCCAATGGCTAAGAAAGCTTTAGATCAAGGGCTGAAAATAACTGTGCATTATTTTCACTTTTTCAATTTAATCAGTCACCCACTTAAATAAAGACCCACTTAGCCTTTTATTTCCATAGTCACTTTTCACTTTCTAATTCTTCATTGACTTTAATAAAGTCACTTTCAACTTAGAACGTAATTTTATCACTTATAAAGTCACTTTTAAATTAGACTGACTTTACCACTTATAAAGTCACTTTTAGAAGAAGAGGTACAATAGAGTGGACACTTTTCCCTAGGCAAAAGAACAAAGCAATGGGGAACCACTTGTCCTTAGTACCCAAAATTTAACACTCGCTCTTACCGAGGAAAGTGTTCCTCACCACTCCCATCTTGTCTCTGAAATAGACATGTTTGCCCCGTGTTAAGGCTTTGGTGAAGATGTCCACTACCTGCTCATTTGTGGAGATGTACTCAAGCTTGACTGCTCCCTTTTGGACATAGTCTCGAATGAAGAGATACTTGATCCCAATATGTTTTGTCCTGTCATGGAAAACTGGATTCTCTGTGAGTCTTATGCAACTCTCATTATCGCAGTGAACCACAGAAGGTCTCAATGCCTGACCAAATAAACCAAACAACATCTTGCGAAGCCATATGGCCTCACAGCTAGCCAAACTAGCAGCCATATACTCTGCCTCAGCTGAGTTCAATGCAACTGACTTTTGTTTCTGGCTAAACCACGACACAACTGCCGAACCCAACCCAAAACAACACCCTGAAGTGCTCTTCCTGTCTGAAGCACATCCTGCCGAATCTGAATCTGTGTATCCTACCAGTCTCACTCCATCACCCTGTCTATAGTCCAGACCATAATCCACAGTACCCTACAAGTAACAAAGAATGTGTTTTGCAGCCACCCAGTGCACTCTCCTAGGCTCACACATGAACTGACTCATAGTGTTAACTGCAAAACATATATCTGGTCAAGTGTTGACCAAATACATCAATGATCCAATCAACTTCCTGTATAGTGTAGGATCCACCAACTTGAAATCGAAAGTGTGAAGCTTCTTCCAGTTAGTGATCATAGGTGTAGACTTGGGTTTGCAGTCCTCCATGTGAAATCTGCTAAGAATATCCACTGTGTACTTCCCTTGGCCCAGGAAGATATGCCCCTCCTACCACACCAACAATCCCAGAAAATAATGCAGCAAGCCGATATCTTTCATCTCAAACTCTGAAGCAAGATCTCTCTTGTAGCCCTCAATGAGTCTCGCTGCTCTAGTGATGAACAAGTCATCAACATACAACACCAAAATGATAGTCTCCTCACCTACCACAATGAAGTATAGATTCAGATCAGCCTCACTCTTAGTGAAACCCAACTACTGCAAGTATGCATCAATACGAGAGTACCAAGCTCTAGGAGCTTGCTTCAGGCCATAGAGTGCCTTTTTCAACCTGCATACATGGGTCTCCCGCCTATGCACCTCAAAGCCCTGCGGCTGCTCAATATAAACTTCCTCCTGAATGAAGCCATTGAGAAAGTCAGTCTTCACATCCGTCTGGTGGATCTTCCAACCCATCTCTGTTGCAATCGATATAATGGAGCGAATAGATGTATACTGAGCTATGGGAGGGAAGGTCTCCTCATAGTCAACTCCCTCTACATGTGAGAACCCTCTCGCCACATACCGAGCCTTGAACTTCTCTATGTTGCCATTTGCAGCCTACTTTATCTTGTAGAGCCATCTGGAAGTAACAATTGATTTACCTTTATCTTGTAGAGCCATCTGGAAGTAACAATTGATTTACCTTTAGGCCTGGGCACTGCCTCCCAAACATTGTTATTCATAATAGAAGAATACTCCTTTATCATGGACTCTCTCTAGACCTGCTGGCTAGTTGCCTCCTCATAACTAGAAGGCTCAGTGTCAACAATGCTTGTTACCAATGCCATGTAACTGCAGAACCGCTCAGGTGGTCTACTCTCTCTGACTTGTCTCTTTGGACCAGCAACTGGTGTGGCCTCGTGCAGGGTGTCTTCCCTTAAACTACTTCTTCCACCGCAGTGAAAGAACCCTCATCATCATCAGAAGCCTGAACTCCTAAAGGCCTTCCAACTGACCCCATACCTGTACCTGTGCCTGTAGAACCTGATGTACCATGCGAGTTGTCCATCAGTGGACTATCCTGTGACCTATTCTGCGGACTACCCTGTAAGCTACCCGAATATCCACTCACCTAACTCTGAGCACCACTTCTCACTGATGGACTTGTAACTGTAGTAGATGTACTTCAAGATCCCTAACCTCCTGCACAAATTTGTCGAAAAGAGTACAATATTAGTGCTTAGAAGGATAGCACCTGGGCCTGCTCTACGCAGGATGAAGAACAGCTCTAAACTAGACAAAATTCCCTGCTGGAATGTGCTTTGCGTGGCTCTCCCTCTGCGCTACCAGTCCTGGAAGTGTTGTTGCTGGCAGACTTTCATCTGTTGTTTCACCTATCTCCCGTTCTCAAAAAATTTCGAGCTTTTAACCTCGACCTCCACTAACCAAACCCACAAAAACCTACGAAGGATTTTCAGAAAACTTGACCTCAGAAAATTCCCCTTTTGGGCTTGGCACGCTGGTCTGCTGGATAACTCGGCCTCCTGACTGAATCTATTGGGAAATGCCTCTGAATTGTCACCCAAATCCCTGGTAGGAGGTGGCTAGCCTCCCCTCCAAAACCTTCGACAACTCTCCTCCTCAACTCCCTTCTTTCGACACTTCTCCTTGGCTGGACTACGCAATCACTGCGCAGCGTGGGCTGCCACTACGTTGTCCTGAAGGGATTGCGTTCCCCTGATGATGTAGCTTTGAATCCTCCTCACAAAATGATGGAATCTCCTCTCCTGAGCGAGCACTCGAAGTCCCACGAGGAAGAGGTTGAGATCTCTGCTTGAAGATCTCTTGTGCTAAATAGCACTGCAGACTTGGCTCAACAGCTCAAGCGTGCTCGGTCAATGAAGACAAAAAAATAATAGGTGAATGGATGATGAGGAATGAGTTGCCTCTTCCCTTTTGTCCCCAATAGCACAACATTCCTCTTGGGCCCCACCTAGGACTGCGCTGCCCCCTCACTGGCCACTCATGCGCTACCCCTCACTGGCCACTCACAGCGCTGCCCACTCAGCCAACGCAGAGCCTTCTCATTGGTTGTAACTTGTCGCGGCCCCCACGAAGGCCGTAATTTTTGCCTCTAACTATAGGAAAAATACTTTTTCTTACTTTAATATGGTTTGTGGGTCTCGGCCCACATTATTTCTGCCTAACATTAGGAAAAGCCAAAATCTGTCAAAAATTAATATTCCAAATTAGTTGACTGCTAAGTGGGGATATTACATAGAACAGCAGATGAGGAGTTGCAGAGGAAAGTATGGCTAGCGAAGGGCAGATACTGTGCTAAGAATCAACCTCAATGAAGTTGCAGAGGGTTCTAGAACAGCAGACAAGGAGCTCGCAGAGGCAAGTATGGCCGGTCGAGGGCAGATACTGTGCTAAGAAGGGTGGTTGAGGTTTGTGTCAGACTCGACGAAGTTCTTTCATGGTGAATTAGGGTTGGCTGCAGGGTCTGGACTGTGCTAGAAATTGGCCGCAAGTTGGGCAGAGGTAGGAGTAGGTTGTTGTGGATAGGTAGAGGCCTACAGGAGGGCAGCTTAGGTCTAACACAGGTGAATAGAGGTTGTTGTGGCCATAGTATTAAAAATCGGAACCGATGACCAGACTGATGGACCTAACGAACCAAGTTTCGAATTGGAAACGGTCAAACCGGGACTGGTTAAATCTACATGAACCGGTTTTTAAAAAAATACATTAAATAATTAATTTTTAATAAAAAAATATTTTTAAGATTTTCAACCATGATTCCAAGCCAATAGAGACAAAATATGCAAAGTTTTCTCATTTATATACCATGTAAAGATGAATATATCAAAATGGCATCGAGTGCAATACATATCATCGATAAAATACATAAGCAATGAGACTCTAAATGGCCTTTAGAGTTCAAAAACAAAGCCTACAAACTATGAGGCCACTGGCCTACTACAAATCTACATATATGATATTAGTGATCAACATTATCACTTGAAACTTCTCATCATGATCAAACTCAATTGGTTGAGTCTCGACTCCCAAACTTTGCAACTGCTCGAGTAACAAACTTCTCTTTTGGTTCAATGAATTTAGTCTCAAACTTTTGAAGGTATTTTGCCCGAATATACCCTATTACTTCATTTGGTGCTCCACATGGCTTTACATGGCCTCCTATCCCAGCGAAGTGTTGCTTGAACCTATAAATACCACCTCCTGCAATAGATTTTTGGCAATATTTGTAGATCATTTTGCCATCAATCATATCACAATGAGTCGATGTGTATCCTTAGCTTTTGCAAGCATGATAGCTGCTACTTAGCTCAAACTCTTTCTTGTTCTACTACTCCAGCAAAAACTCAACACTCTCCAAGCTCCCAATCAAACTCACAAAAGCTCCAAATGAGATGTGTGAGACAAATGAGGGGGGTAACCTCCTTTTAAAGGATTGGAGGGAAACAACCCTTGTTTTCCCTCCAAAACCACTCGATACCTTCCTAAACCGCCTCTGGTGGGTCCGTCGCGGCCTTGGCAGCTAACCAACCGGTTTAGGACGGTACCGGCCAGTTTGACCATAAACCGGCTAGTTTCGTCCTAAACTGGCTGGTTAGCACCAGTTGGACCATGATTTTGGGCAAAAGACCTCCCCAAACCGGGTTTTTCTACCGGTTTGACCGGTTACCAGTTCAAACCAGCCAGTTTTTAATACTATGGCTGTTGCAAACCGTGTCCAAGCAGAGGCCTGTGGAAGGCCAAAACAGTAAGCCAAAGGAGCTGGCAGAGGCCATTAAAGGACAGAACCAGCTGACCAAAGGACTGGTAAAAGGGTACTAGAGGTTAACAGTTGGATGCAAAGGACAGCTGGTCAGGTGTAGTGTACAATGGGCTAAAAGAAGCAATCCCAGGTGAGTTTAGTATCATGCTGGTTGTGTTTTTGTAGACAGCTGATTTTATTTTGTATGTTTGGCAGATGAGGACCTGATGGACTAGGCCTCAGCCCTAGTTGATTGGTCAAAGAACTAACTGTGTATATTAGCATTGTATCAGAGTTTGTAAGGGGCCATGATCTCTAGTACGGGATCCCTACAGTTCTCTTATTGATTGACTAATACGAAAGTGTTTTGGCGCATAAAATCCTGTGTACTGTTATTGATCTGTTTGCCATTATATTCTGCTGTCTAAAGTTGCTTTGGTTAGGCACCGCTAGTGTGTTTGTGTTCCTAGCTAGGGCATAGACCAGATCTGGGGTACGTGGAAATTTCAACACTGACTATTGTGGCTTTATTTTAGATCTAGTCGTTATATGGAAAAGCTTATGATCACGATTGTATATACCAAGGTTATGATCACCAATTTATATGCCCTTCCACCTTGTTTACAGAACTTTGTAAATACCTTTTGGTAAATATAAAACATATTTTGCAAAATCAGAAGTCTTACCCAACTATCCTCCCAAATTGATCCACCTCAACAAGTCCAAATAAAAAAGTAAGATAAAGAAATATGGGGAGCCAAACAAATGTGAGTTTAATGTAATGAAGTACATAAAATATAGTTAGTAAAGACACCATGAATTTTATATAAATGGAAGAGTCATAAAAAATTCTGAAAAGCTAGTATAGGAAATAAAGGCAATAAAATAATATATATGTCAGAACAATTGACAGTAGCATCTACACATCAAGAACTCACATCCTTTGAGCATCGTAACCATTTTATTTTCAGAAATGTTGTCATTGCAAATTCATTCTCTTAAGAGAAGTCAAAATTGCAGCGTGCCATTAGCAAAATACTTTAAAGAAAAAGGACAATAAAGTTTGTACCTTCTATGAGCACTTGGCATCCTGTACTAACTAATGATATAGCATCAGAATGATTTATCTCATTTTGTGATGCACATGCAAATGCCACATCACATTTTTCAGCCCATGGTTTTGCATCTTCAACATACTTTGATTGTGGGAAGTTTTTTGTGTATTCTCTGAGTAAAGAAAGGAGACAATTTAACCCCATTGAGCGCGTCAAAAACTATGAATGGTACTAGAGAATCATACATGCTAAAACTATTCAAGTAAGGCTTTTATAGAATGTACCTGAGGCCCTTTTGTCGACTGTTAAGTTCCTTCAAGATCCCAAGTTTCATGTAGTCAAAACCTTCACTATCGATTAAGTACCCAGCAGAATCTACAGAAGCCACAATGCAATGATAAATTGTATCTTTCCCAAAAATTCCTTATTTGAAAATGTATCAGAACAGGTGTCTAAGTGTTATCTAGACTGAAACAGGCAACTCAGACAACACCTAGCAAAACAATCGTTGTACACAATAACCACTCCATAAAGCATAAATTTAATCAGGGACAGTCAATCTACATAAGCACAGCACACATTCAATAAAACGTTACACTGCAAGCTGGAATATAAAACAATAATAGGTGAAGAAGCTACCAGATAATGTGACTGGAATAGCTTCAACCTCAATCAGTTTTTCAACTGTGCTCAAAGCAACTTTCCCTGCTCCACTTACATTGCACCTAAATGCAGTGATACAATGTAAGAATGGAAATATTTAATATATAGATCAGAAGGAGGACTCTGAAGAGATGAATAAGACCAATTACAAACATGGAGACAGATTGTGAATTATTCTAAAGAAAGTGCACATCACCAAAAAGTAATGCCAACTCAAAGGAAGTAAAGATTTAAAATCTAACACAAACAGACTGCCAACTAGCAGCTACACATCCACAGGAAACATGCCTACCCCTACAAGGTGCAGGTCACAGAGGAGTATAGACCTAAGGCCTCTTATTTCCTTGTTCAACTCAGCCAATAAATATTCTGCAAAGTAAACCTGCAACCAAAATAAAAGATGACCAATCAGATTACAGTGTTAAACAGAAAGGTTGCAATATACAAAATTTCCTTAAAAAATGGAAGTATATTGATTAGGGTTATGGTCCATGGACAATTAGAAATACCAGTCCATAGCCTGTAGCTTGAGTCCGGAGCTGGTAGCCAGCCCATGAATTTGAAATACCAGTGAAACCATTCTGAAGCAAGAAATTCAAAGAGTGTGAACATAGTCATTTTCTCATAAACATATGCAACAAACAGCATACACACACACACACAATATATATATATATATATATATATATATATATATATATATATATATAATTTTCACCTAATAGCTAGTCTTCCAAACAAATCTCTCTTTAATCAAAAACATTCTACTTGCCAAAGAAAGCGATCTTATTCATCCAATAACTTGTTGAAATTGTAACTAATGTCGGTCTCCATAATGTAATATAATTATTGATATAACATATGCAACACACACACACACACACACTGTAACATCCCTTTTCAGGGATATCTCTCAAACACGAGCAAACTCCAACCAGAGATGGATTGGGAGGGCGTTTACTAAATATGTCACCTCTGAAAAGAGGGTGAGATCTGGAGGCTACCTGGCCCTTTCCAGACTCTGTCTAAGAGTATGGGAAAAACCAATGTTTTAAAAACCGGAACCGGTGACCGGACCGATGGACCTAATGAACCGGGTTTCTAACCGGAACCGGTCTAACCGGGAGCGGTCAGATCTCAATGAACCGGTTTTAAAAAAAATACATTAAATAACTATTTTTTAATAAAAAAAACTATTTTTAAGATTTGCAACCATGATTCCAAGCCAATAGAGACAAAATATGCAAAGTTTGCTCATTTATATACCATGCAAAGGTGAATATATCAAAATGGCACGGAGTGCAATACATATCATCAAAAATGTAATGAATAAATAATGTAGATAAATGATAAATTAGTTAATTAGTAATTAGGCTGAAAGGTCACGTCTGATAAGACATGACCTTTCGTGAAGAGGCACCTGCGTAGGTATATAAGCAGGCCTCACTTGTAACATTCATCATCTATCTATCTCATTCATTCATCATATTATCTAATATAATATTTGTATCCTCATGGATATCTTTGTATTCCAAGTCTTCTGGAGTATTTAGTTTGAGAAGGAACTTTGTTCGCTTCATTTGGTATCAGAGGTGTTCGAGCCTTCGGCCGCTTAAGCGTTGCACAGAGCCACGCTCTCTGATCTAAGTCTTTGACCATAAAAATCGTCAACCTTGTTGGCGTGACTGAAGCGTTTCGTTACAAATTTTGGAGTTTCTCCATCACTGAGTTACTCAGAGGCCTTTGACCATTAAAATTAAACAAATAGATAGGAAAAAAAAGTCGTTGAAAAAAAAAATATATTATAAAAAGAGTATGTATTAAAAAAATAAAAAAAAAAACAAACGACAAACCGCGTTAATCTGACCGCAGCGAACAGAGCACACCGTGCCCAGCTAACCGGTGGCCTATCGAGCACTTCATTATATATAAGAAAAGAAGAAAAAAATAATTTATATTTACTGAAAAAAGGGTGATAACAAAAAAAAACTAGAAAGGAGGAAGAGCGTATATATATCATTAAGGAATTATAAAAAATATATATTAAAAAAGAAGATTCGAAGGCCAATTCTGAGCGGGGAATGTCCGGATGCCGGAATGCAACGAAGCGGATTTGACACAAGTGTGACTCTATTTATTTGTCCGTCATCTGTAAACAACCCGGCCACCTTTCTTCTGGCGACTGCAATTGACGGAAAGGTTAAAAAGATTATATTAAATAATAAGAAAAAAAGGATTTATAAACATATATATATATATAAGGGGCGTAGAGGGAAACCCGAGCTTTCCCTTGGTTCATTGCACAATACACATGCGAGCACGTAGCCTCACATACATAACCCGACAATTGCGCAGACATAGTCGATACAACCATCACAGTTTTTGTTAATAGTTCATCACTGACCGGTCGTTTGCTGCCGCTGAATTCCAACATTTCCGCTGATTGTCCCCGTGCTCTGTTACGTCGCTCTGACATATATTCTGCCGCAGCCTGACAGAGCACATAGAGCTACCATTGCTGAAATTGCATCCTATAGACCCCGCCTCCATTGCCGCTATCCAAGGCATCACAAGCTATCACCGCTACCACCGGGAACCCTTCTGCCATCGTTGCATGCGACTCACCTCCTGTTGTGTCTTCCGCTCCTGGATTTCCTCCATCTATTGTTTCTCTGTCACCACCCACAACCCCAACATCGTTATTCATACCTCTGCCATCGTAAAGCTGTGAAGAACAATTCTCATCTCCGAATTTTCCAAACGTTGTAACCTCCACTTTTACGGTGCCTGCCTTTACATGAGAACGACATTCCTACAATTTTATTAAAAAGTGCAGTAAATTAAATATTGAATAAGGGTCGTGACTCTTCGGAAGTCAGAAGTTAAAGTCTATTTAATTAAAAAATACAAGTGAAATATAAAAAATCAACACTCACAAAGTGCCGTAATAGTGACTTAGTGGAATTAGAAAATAAAAAATAAAAAGAAGATATTGAAAAGGTCAAAGTACAAGGTTGTGCCAAAATTTTAGAAGTTTTGAATATATATATATATAAAAGGTGAAAAGTGAAATTTCAAGTTAAAAAATTAAAGACATTTTAATATTGAAATCAGAAGGTGAAGAGGTAGCCTTAAAAAGTATTTTGAAAGGCTCATTAAGAGTGAATATTCTAATAAAAAGATATTTTTATATAGAGGGATAAATCAAAGAGAAATTATTTATAGATTACCATTATTAAGTCATAAAGTTTATCCATTTGGCTTTAAAAAAAAAAAAAGATAAAGGAGAAATTGTCAAGGATTCAATACTAAGGGTCCAACGAAAAATTATTTGAAGGAATAGTAAGTTTTGAAGATTATAAAGATTAGGGAGGGTTACTTAAAATAAAAAAAAAATAAAAAATAAAAACCCTAATCTCATCTCGATAAATACAAATGGAGCCCAATTTGGAAAGGAAAGAGGGCAGATTTCCTGAAACTTATAGTATGTTTGTCCGTGCGCTAATTAAAATTAAAGGGTCACTTGCGGGAAAGGAAGTTCTCATATCTATCGATCTTAATCAAGAGAATAATTATGTTAGTACTAAATGTGCTAACGAATTAGTGATCCCCGAATCAAATATAACGGAAACAAATTCATTTCACAAAAATGAAAAACAATACGACATAAGGAATCTACACCTAAGTATTGGGGAGTATTCCTTGGTCTCGCAATTTACCGTTAAAACCTTATTTTGTAACGATAGTGATATAATTCTGGGTTCGCTCTGGATGGAATCACTAGGGTCATTCATCCTTAATATGAAAAAGAAGTTTTTAACATTCTCCTACAAAAAGAAGAAAATAACACTACAGGACGTTAACTTAAAACCAAATTCAGTGACACCTGAAGACATTCAAGAAATTTCAAAAGTAATTTCTCAAGAAGGTAAAAAGGTGATACAAAATATGCAGAAGGAAATTGAAAAAATCACCACTAACAAGAATGAAGAGGTTGTTCGCCTCAAGAACCACAACGATAAATTGCTAACGCAAATTAAGACGCTGAAGAAAGACAAGAAGTCGTTGGGAAACAAGGTGCAACAACTTGTCGAAAAAGAATCGTCAAAACCGATAAATGTAAAAGTTCAAGTTGAAGAAAAATCGAATGTTGATCCAGTAAATGTCTCGACTGAAGAAGACGACAAGCAAGTTGCAGAAGAAACAAACTTAGATGCCAGAAAAACGAGAAACATTCTAAGTGAAGGTTCTGTAACCTACTCAATAACATCCTTGCCAAAAGAAAATCAAAGTCAAACCAAAAAAGTTCCCTATCGACATCCAAATCATGGGAGCAGACAACTCAGCCGAGCTATGTATTCAAAACAGAAACAAGTTGATAGTCTGAAGAATACTAACGAATCATCACCAGTTTCCAGTCATCGTAAGATTCCACAGAAGATTGATTTAGGTTGGTCCGATCCGTTCTCATTACGACAGTTTTGTTTGTCACTTAGAGGATCATATCAACTTGTATCAACAAGGATGACTGCCCTAAGACAAGAAGATGTTCGTAGCAAGAAAAGAAATCGAGGCCTTTCATCGACAAGCTTTGAGGACAAAGCTTTTTGAGGGGAAGGCAATGTAATGAATAAATAATGTAGATAAATGATAAATTAGTTAATTAGTAATTAGGCTGAAAGGTCACGTCTGATAAGACATGACCTTTCGTGAAGAGGCACCTGCGTAGGTATATAAGCAGGCCTCACTTGTAACATTCATCATCTATCTATCTCATTCATTCATCATATTATCTAATATAATATTTGTATCCTCATGGATATCTTTGTATTCCAAGTCTTCTGGAGTATTTAGTTTGAGAAGGAACTTTGTTCGCTTCAAAAAAATACATAAGAATGAGGCTCCAAATGGCCCATAAAGTCCAAAAACAATGCTACAAGCTATGAGGCCATTGGCCTAATACAAGACTACATATTAGTGATCAATAACATGATCACTCCTCATCATGATCAAAATCATCACCACTACTAGACAAGGGATCATCAACATGAGCTACATAGAGGACTCCTAAAACTTCTCTACAACTTTAGTAGTAGTAATAGTAGTAGCAAAAATAGACATCAAAACTACAAATCACTCAGCAACATGGTCTCTCATGAAACTCATCATTGATTCATCGCTACTAGAAATGGGATCATCAACAAGAGATACATAAACATCATCTAGCTCAAAGTCTTCAGACTTGGATTGCTCAACCTTATAACATGATAGAAATTGAAAAGTTTAACATGCCTAACCAATGATTTTGGTTTGAGTGAAGGGTTCATCTCCTCAACCTTAAAATGCGGTAGAAAAAGATTAACATGCCTAACTAGTTGTTTTCCTTTGAGTGAAGGGTACATTCTTGTTAAGGCCACGGTAGGGGAGTTCAACAATCAATACCACCAACATCAACAAAGTTCAACAATCAATGCCACCAACATCAAGGTTCTTAAATGACTTCATGCTCTTGATCAAATGCCAATCTCGTACCCTTACACATGATAGAAACAAATGGAAACATTGCAAACCCCCAAACCATGAAACCTTGAAAACCATTAAGTCTGCTGAATTGTGAGTGAAATCTAAAATTCTAGTTTCTCCATATGAAATCCAATGAGGACGAAACCACTCTTAAACATCCTGAGTCATTTCATGGTAATGTTAAAAATTTAAGTAAAAGGATGAAAATGAAAAATAAAGGAAATGTCACTTTTACTTTAAGAATTTAACATTACCATTAATTGCTAATAGGATGGGTCAAGAAAATGAGAGGGTAGGCAAAGTCAAGTGAAGCCCCCCTTGCCCTCCTGAAATGGTAGCACAAACTTGAGCATGGGACACCTAACCGGCCGGTTAGGTCCGGTTAACCGGGATTTTTTGGTGAGATGCCTCCTTGAACCCGGTTGCAGGGCCGGTTCCAACCGGTGACTTAGCTGACTGGCCGGTTTGGCCGGTTACCAGTTCAAACCGGCCGGTTTTTAAAACACTGGCAAAAACACACCAAGTGGTATACTATCTGGAATGCTCAAAGAGAGAAATAATAGTAGTGCAAGCATACAATAGCATATGTAGAACATGTAGCAGATACTCAAAAATATAGAGAGAAAGCTAAGCCATTTTATTATACTGAGAATAGAAATGAGTACAATAGGTGATCAGAGTGATGGCACCTAGACTTGCACCAGGCAAGCGAAGAAAAGCTCTCAGAATGACAAAGAAATCTCTGCTCTCTGATCTGCGTCCAAGCTGTCGGAGAACTGTTGTGTTGCTGCTACTGCTGGAACCAAAATGAGTATTTGGGGCTGCTCCCCTACTCAGAAAAAGCTGAAACTCGAGAATCCACCTCTACTCACCAAACCCAGAAAAGCCCAGAGAGCGTTTCTGAAATAGCCAACCCCCAAAAATCACCCCCTTAAGGATCTACGCTATCCTCCAAGGCTCTGCGCTGACACTGAAGGGAATCCACCAAAACACTGCCTCAAACTCTGCCAAAATCCTCCAATAGGCAAGGGCTAGCCCCTTGCTCAATCTCCAAGCTCGAAACCTCCAAAAGAAACCCAATTCGGAGCTCCCAAGAAATGGACTGCGTCCTCCCTCTCAAGACTGCGCAGTCACTAGATGCCAAACTCCACCACCAAGCCTCAACTCGATCCTCCTGAAAAATACTGATGGGACTACCTCACCCGAGCAGGAACTCGAAGTCCCCTGGGGTTGAGGGTGAGATCTCCGAACAGAGACACTCGATGCACTAAACAGTGCTGCAGACTAGCTAAACAACCAGCGTGCTCAAGAAGTCGAAGTGACCAGCTCAATATCATAAACATCGAATGACCAAAATGAGGAGGCTCTCCTCCTTTTATAACATTGGCCTCTCTCTCAAACCCTAGGCTCATCATCTCCAACGTAGCCTCTCTTGGCCCCACGCTGCCACTCAACCTGCGCAGTCCCTCCACGTGCTCTAGTGGGCCCTCTCTCTACGTGGTCTCTTTGCCCCCCCTAGGCCCACTTAAGTTACAACGCTGTGTCTACTAAGGAGTGAACTTTATGTTTAGAGTGAGTTATGTCCCCCTCTACTCACTTTTATTTATAATTTAACTATAGTAGGCAAAATTGATCAAAATTAATATTTCCAATTAGCCATCGCTAATTGGGAATATTACAGTCTCCCCCGGCAAAATGTTGCTTGACCCCAAGCAACTATAGTGATGGATGCTGCAAGATTTTCTCACTCTCCCAAGTGGCATCCTCATCCGGCAAATTCTTCCATCTAACTAAGAATTCCCGGATTGTCCTGTTCCGCAGCTGCCTCTCCCTGGTATCAATAATGGCCTCTGGCTGCAACACCAAATACCCCTCGTCATCCGTAGGCGGTAGCTCATCTGTCACTGTCACCTGCTACCCCAATGCCTTCTTCAGGCATGATACATGAAAAATGTTATGAATCTTGCTGCCTTGGGGCAGCTCCAACTCATAAGCAACCTGTCCAACCCTACGTATCACCCTGTATGGTCCATAAAAACGTGGCTTGAGCTTCTCAGCTCCCTTTTGCTTCAGTGACGACTGTCGGTATGGCTGCAAACGTAGGTAGACCAAGTCCCCTACCTCAAACTGTCTCTCCACCCGACCCCTATCGGCATACAGCTTCTGTTGATTCTGCGTTATAGCCATGTTATCCATGAGAGCTCAGAGAATGTCCTGGCTCTCTTGGATTCAATCTTTGGCCCTCGGAGCCTTGCTCACACCAAACATCACATCAACAAAAGATAAAGAATGATATCCATATAAGGCATAGAACGGAGACATACCGATGGATATGTGATGTGTGTTGTTGTAGCAGTACTCCCCCAGATGCAGCCACTTCAGTGGAGTGTAAAAACTCTGGTAAAACTTGATAAATATATATTATTAATGATGAAAGATGAGAGATGATTACAATGAGGGATCGCCTAGGCTTTAAATAGCCTCAAGGTGTCCCTTGGCGAAGAGGCATGATCTTTGATCATGCCTTTTCAGTTAATAACCTAAGATAACTAAATCTAATTAATAAATAATAAAATATACATAACATTGCCCCCCTCTTAAGATGCTTTGTCCTCAAAGCATACGTAATGATGGGTGTTGCTGGCGAAACGCTTCAGACTCCCAAGATGCTTCTTCAATGGGCAAGTCCTTCCACTTGATTAAATATTCGGTAATAACACGAGAGCGCAGCTGCTTATCACGAGTAGATAGGATTCCCTCGGGCTCTAGAACGAGCTTGCCTTCATCATCCAAAATGGGAAGTGTTGTTTGGGGCAACTGATGGTTACCCAATGCCTTTTTTAAGCAGGACACATGGAAAACATTGTGAACACGACTGGTATCGGGAAGGCTCAACCCATAAGCGACTTCACTGATCTTTTTAATAATTTGATAAGGACCATAAAATTTTGGAGCTAATTTATTTTTTCCTTTTTGTTTAAGGGACAATTGCTTGTATGGTTGAAGTTTGACAAACACCCAGTCTCCAACTTCAAATGATCTCTCAGTGCGATTACGGTCAGCTTGTTGCTTCATACGATTCTATGCCACACTCAAATTCTCTTTTAGAATTTGGACGACCTTTTGGTGTTCTTCTAGTTGATTTTTTACTGCTGGCAAATTAGTTTGAATTGAAGCAAAATCTTTCCACTTCGGAGGCTCATATCCATATAGAGCCTGGAACGGAGTCATTTTTGTCGATGTATGGTAAGTAGAATTATACCACCATTCGGCGAGATGCAACCATTGGACCCACTTATTTTGTTTCTCCGTAGCATAACACCGTAGGTAAGCTTCCAAACATTTATTAACAACCTCTGTTTGCCCATCTGTTTGAGGGTGATAAGCTGAGCTCATATTGAGGTAGGTTCCAACATGGTTGAACAATTCCTTCCAAAAGTTTCCCTTAAATTTGGCATCCCTGTCACTAACAATAACCTTCGGAAAGCCGTGTAGTTTATAAATATGTTTGCAGAATATCTCTGCAATTTGCTTTGCAGAGTCTGTTTTTTTAATAGCGATGAAGTGAGCATACTTAGT
The DNA here is from genome assembly GCA_034641835.2 of Pinus albicaulis. Taxonomy (NCBI): domain Eukaryota; kingdom Viridiplantae; phylum Streptophyta; class Pinopsida; order Pinales; family Pinaceae; genus Pinus; species Pinus albicaulis. Next base: position 185,450,234 of record CM076574.1, read on the forward strand.
GAGTCTATCTACTACAACGAAGATCTTATCCTTACCATCTGATACAAGTAATCCTTCAATAAAATCCATCGATATTTCTTCCCACTTCTGGGCTGGAATATTTAAGGGATGAAGTAAGCCAGGTGTCATAATGTTTTCAGTTTTATTTCTTTGACACTTGTCACATTCTGCAACATATTTTTGAATATCGTGACTCATACCCTTCCAGAAGAATGACTGACGTGCATTGTAGTAGGTTTTGAAATATCCTACATGTCCTGATGACATGGAATCATGTGATTCCTTGAGTATTTTTGATATAAATTTGGGTTTGGAATTTAGATAAATTCTCCCTTTGTACCATAAGATATCGTTCTTCCATTCAAATTTTGAATTCCCTGGGAGATTGTTGATTATAGCCAACATGTCCGGATCTTTGGCGTACTCACTTCTAATCTCATTAAGCCATTCAGGCACAACAATTGAAACTGCAAGTAATGTTGTTTCCTCATCTTTTCTAGACAGGGCATCTGCTACTACATTGTCCTTTCCTTTCTTGTGTAATATCTCCATGTCAAAAGCGGCAATCTTCTCGATCCATTTTTTTTGTTCTTCAGAGAGTGTTTTCTGCTGAAGGAGATACTAAAGACTGTTATGATCGGTTCGGATGGAAAATTTACTTCCTAACAGATATTGTCTCCATTTGGCTAATGCATGCATAATTGCGAGCATTTCCTTACTGTATGTGGACTTGAGACGCTCACGTTTATTTAGTTTTCTGCTTTCAAAAGCAATAGGGTGTCCTTCTTGCATTAATACTGCACCAATACCAAATCCCGAGGCATCACATTCAATGATAAATGGTTTAGAAAAGTCAGGAGTTGCCAATACTGGTGCATTAGCCATTACTTCCTTTAATTCTTCAAAACATTTCCCTGCTTCTTCATTCCATTTAAACGAATTTTTCTTTAAAAGATTTGTAAGAGGTGTAGTTCGATGCGCATAATCTTTAATAAATCTTCGATAATATCCCGTTAATCCTAAAAATCCTCTGAGCTTGGATATGTTCACTGGTTTATTCCATTCCCTTATAGCCTTAATCTTAGAAGGATCCACTTTTACTCCTTCATGGGATATTAGGTGTCCTAGATATTCAACTTCTTCTTTTCCAAAGGTACATTTGGATTTTTTTGCATAAAATTGATGGTCTTCTAGTAACGTGAGAACCTTATCCAAGTGTTGCAAATGCTCCCTCCAAGTTTTACTATAAATCAGAATATCATCAAAAAATACTAGTACAAATTTCCTGAGATATGGACGAAATAACTCGTTCATAGTGGCTTGGAACGTAGCTGGTGCATTTGTTAACCCAAAGGGCATTACTTTAAATTCATAATGACCTTCATGTGTTTGAAATGCAGATTTTGGTATATCTTCCAATCTAATTCGGATCTGGTAATAACCTGACCTTAAATCTAATTTAGAGAAATATTTTGCGCCATGGAGTTCATCCAACATTTCATCGATAAAGGGAATTGGAAACTTATTTTTGATGGTTATCTTATTTAATCCTCTATAGTCAATGCATAGCCAAAATGATCCGTCTTTTTTTCTTACCAATATAACTGGGGCAGCATACGGACTCTTACTTTTTGAAATGACCCCACATTTTAAAAGGTCTTGGATTATCTTCTCAATTTCCGTTTTATGGTGATGTGGGTAGCGATAAGGCTTGATGTTAACAGGGTCTGATCCTGTCTTAACTTCAATGGTATGTTCGATTTCCCTATGAGGAGGCATCTTCATTGGTAGATCTTGAAATACCTTCTCATGTTTCTGAACTATATCTTGTACAACCTGTGATTCTTCGTGGTTGACTTTTGTAGATAACATCTCTAAATGATGACATTCGACTATATAGGCTGGCGCTCCCTTTCGGATCATCTTCATCATCTGGGATGATGATACGATTTGATTTTCTGGGGCTTGGAATCCAAATAGCTTGTGCTTCCGCCCTTCCCACCTAAAGTTTATAAACTGCTTCTGATGGTTGGCCGAATAAGTACCCAAGGTTTGTAACCACTGAATTCCTAAAACCACATCTACTCCTCCGAGTGGTACGACATAGAATGGAGATTCTAAATTAAAGTCTTTAATCTGCAATTTGACTTTATGGCATTTTCCAACCTGTTCAATCTTCTTACCATCGGCCACCATTACCTTCATATTAGGCATGGGAAAGGTAAAGAGGTTGAGTCTTTTGGCCATGGTTGAATCTAGAAAATTGTGCGTGCTGCCTGTGTCTATGAGAACCATTACGTTGTTTTTCTTTATATGTCCCCTTAATTTTAGTGTCTGCAGTTGTGATATACCTGTCATGGCTGATAATGACACTTGCGGGGTGCTGTCACCATCTACTTCTGGGGAGAATTCTAGGGTATCTTCTATCCCTTCTATGTCTGAATCATCATTGTTAGAATCATTAGTTGCTTCACAGTTATACAGATTTTTTTCTTTCCCATTAGCACATCTGTGCTTAGGGTCCCATTTTTCGCCACAACGTTTGCATTTGCCTTCTTTTATTCTTTGTATTTCCAGGTTAGATTTGTCTCCTTCGCGCAGGCGTGGTGGAACATATTTCATGTTATCTTCTTTTGTAGATTGAGGAAATCGTCGTCTCGAATATACTTTTTCTGGTTTTGATAATCTTTCCAATTTCTTTTCAGCAGCTTTTGCTTTTTGCCTTGCTACTTCTACAGACGTGATTTCATGTAGTTCTAGCTCTTCTTGTATGTGGACTTTAAGTCCTGAGATGTAAGACTGGATTAGACGAGATTCCGAAAATCCGGGTACTCGTGTTGCCAAAGTCTCCCATTCTCGCGTGTACTCATCCACATCTCCTTTTTGGCGTAATTTGATAAACGTTGAAAAGAACTTTTCTTCTTTTATGCCTTGAAACCTTTTGAAGAATGCATCTTTAAATTTCCTCCAACTGATAGCGAGCGTTGTCTTTTTCCACCACATATACCAATTATATGCTTCTCCTTCCATTTTCATGGAAGCATGTTTAATTTTTTCATCATCACTAGTAATGTCATAAATTTCAAAATATTCTTTTGCCTTATTAAGCCACGCAACGCTATTCTTTTCATTACCATCAAATTTGGGTAGGTCAATCTTGGCTTTGCGCTGATATGCTAATGGTGGAACAAGAAGGGGATATTGATTAGCGAATGCATTCCAGAGCTGCTTGTTTTGAAAATCTGCATTACTATCTTCTTGATGATGTGGGGAGTCGGTTTTTTCCTGATGCTCGTCCGAGTTCCCTGAATCTGCGGCACTGTTTTGTTGATTTGGTTCCCTGTTAGGAGATGTTGGGGATTGTGTCTGACCCAACTTATCTATTTTATCATTTAGTTTGTTGAAGAGTTCTTTCATACTGTTCATTGTTTCGTTCTGCTTGTTCATTGCTTCTGTGGTCTCGTGATGATTTAGCCACATTTGTCTTTCTATGCGGTTTGTTGTATCATGGATTTTTTTTATGTCGTTGGAGTGCCCTGAAACTGTACCTTCCAGATTGATTAATCTTTTTCCGAATTCTTCGGAATTGTTAGTGATTTGCTTCTCAAGATCTCCTAATTTCTTCTGGAATTCTGCCATCGACATTGACGAAGACATCGAGCGTGTATGAGGTGGGGAATATCTTTCTGCCAGTTTCTCCTCTTTTTTTCTTTAAAATTAATTAATTAATAATTTTTTTTTTGAATTAATTAATTAATTAATATTTAATTAATTAATTAATTAATAATATTTTTTTTTTAAACTATATAATTATTATATATATATAATTTTTAATTAAAAATTATATAATATATATAATTTAATTATATAATTGTTATATATATAATTGTTAAATGATAATTATATATATAAATGAGTTATATAATTACAATATATATATATATATAATTATTAATTTAACTATATAATATATTTTTTATATAATTAAAAAAATCGTGTTTTTAAATCTGCCGTTTGGTTTAAACTTAAAAAGACACACCGTTTGATAATTTTACCCGCTCCGATTTGCACGTGTGGTATCAGAAGAAAAGATGTGCCCGTTCACTGTTTGACCGGCTGTTCCAAATCGACCGCTGTTTCGTTTTTTTTTTTGACACGAAATTAAAAACTGGCCGGTGCTTGTCGGGTGGAGACACGGTGAATTTGTTCCCGTTTAATAGTCAACAAATAAAAAAAATCGTTTTAGAATGTGCCGTTCTGAATTTTTTTTAAACGCTGTATTTTTTTTTTTAAACGTTGTAATACTGGTTAACGCTGTATCGTTTTAAGTTAAACGCTGTATGGTATACTGGTCCGCTTAACCCGAATTATTCGCTGCAGCTGTAAATCTATACGTTGGTCTGTAAACCTGTTGACACTTAAACCTGTTTCACGGGAAGTGCAGGGTAAACGCTGTTACAAGCCATTCCGTCCAGATTTAAACTATGCAGCCGTCCAACTATGCAGCTGTCCACCGTAAGGGTAAATCGATACAGACAGATGCAGTGGTGAATCGATACCAATGGAGTGGTAAATCGATACAAAATGGCAGTGGAGAAGTTCTTAGCAAATAGAACATGCAGATAATATCCCAAACGTGTGTAATAAACCGTGCAGAGAATATCCCTCCAGATCTGGCAATATATAGCTCGGATTGAATGCTGAACACTTTCGGCTTGTTTTAAAAAAATTTCTGAATTTCCCTTCGAAATTTTTTTAACTTGATGATCACACAGATCCAAAGAGCGATGGCTCTGATACCAATGGAGTGTAAAAACTCTGGTAAAACTTGATAAATATATATTATTAATGATGAAAGATGAGAGATGATTACAATGAGGGATCGCCTAGGCTTTAAATAGCCTCAAGGTGTCCCTTGGCGAAGAGGCATGATCTTTGATCATGCCTTTTCAGTTAATAACCTAAGATAACTAAATCTAATTAATAAATAATAAAATATACATAACATTCAGCCACGCTCTCTGTTGCCCACTAACATAGTTACGCAAGTAACCCTCCAGCCACTTGTTAACTATCTCTATATGCCCGTCTGTCTGTGGGTGGTAGCTGGTGCTCAGTGTCAACTCTGTCCCCACCAGCCAGAAAAGCTCCTGCCAGAATCCGCCCATAAAGCGGTTGTCCCTGTCACAGACAATGGTCTTGGGAAGACCATGTAACCTGAAAATCTCTCTGAAGAATAGCTCTGCCACCTGTGTTGCTGTATAGTGTGCAGATATGGCGAAAAAATGAGTGTACTTCGTCAGCCGATCAACGACAACGAATATACAGTCCTTACCCTGCACCATGGGCAACCCTGTGATGAAGTCCATCAAAACGCTCTCCCATTTCCCCTCTGGAATGGGAAGAGGCTGCAACAAACCTACTGAATGGCTCATCTCTGCCTTGTTTCTCTAGCAAACCTCGCACTCCCTGATATGCTGGAGCACGTCCTCCTTGAGGCCCTTCCATGAGAACCTCTCTCTGATGGCCCTGTAGGTTTTGGTAAACCCCTGATGGCCGAACAATGGTGAATCATGTGATGCCTAAAGTATCTTCTTCTTGAGCTGGGAGCCCTCAGTCAAGAAGATCCTATCTCTGCAGTAGATGATCTCATCTATCACCCTGTATCTATCATCTGTCACCTGACCATCCAGAACCTCACAAGCAAACCTATCCTTGGAGTACTCCACCAAAAGTCGGGCCCTCCAATCTGTATCCAAACTCATCAAAGACAACGTGGCTAGTCTGCGTGAAAGTGCATCGGCTACCACGTTGTTCTTCCCCTTGACATACTCAATGTCAAAGTCATAAGCCTAGATCTTGCTGATCCACTTCTGTTGCCTCTCCTGTAGTTGCTTCTGCTCCAAAAAGAACCTGAGGCTGTTGTGATCAGTCCTCACCCTGAACCTGTTACCCACCAGGTACTGCCGGAATATGGCCAATGCATGCATAATGGCCAGCATCTCCTTGTTGTATATAGCATACAACCGCTCATGAGGAAGGAGCTTCCGACTCTCATAGGCTATAGGGCGGCCTCCCTGCATCAACACTGTGCCGATCCCCTCTCCCGACGCATCACACTCCAAAACAAAAGGCTGCGTAAAATATGGCAACGCAAGCACTGGGCAGCTGCTCATAACCTCCTTGAGCTTGTCAAAGGCTCGTTGTGCTGCATCTGTCCAACTAAATGCCCCTTTCTTCGTCAGATCTGTCAGGGGTGCAGCGAGCTAAGAGAAACTCTTGACGAACTTCCTGTAATAAGTACAGATACCAATAATCTTCGAAGCTCTGTCACGTTTCTTGGCTCTAGCCAATCTCTGATGGCCCTGATCTTCTCCTCGTGGACTCTCACTCCGTCCACCCCTATGATGTGTCCCAAGTACAACATCTCCGTCAACCAAAACTCACATTTGGAGAGCTTGGCATAGAACTGCTGCTCCTCCAAAATATGCAGTACTATCTCTAGATGCTGAAGATGCTCCTCCCAAGTCCTGCTATATATAAGGATATCATCAAAGAAGACCAACACAAACTTCCTCAAGTGACTGCGGAAGATGTGGTTCATGCATGACTGGAAGGTAGCTGGTGCGTTGGTTAGCCCAAAGGGCATCACCAAGAACTCGAATTGGCCATAATGACCCCTGAAAGCGATCTTGGGAATGTCCTGCTCCCTCACGCGAATCTGATGGTATCCGGATCTCAAATCAATCTTTGAGAAGAACTGTGCTCCCCTCAACTCATCCATCAGCTCATCAATCCTTGTTATAGGGTACCTGTTCTTCAGGGTCTTTTTGTTCAGGGCCCTGTAATCAATGCACATCCTCAATGTGTCATCCTTCTTCTTCACCAATACCACAGAAGAAGCAAAAGGACTGGTGCTCGGTCGAATGTGTCCAAGAGCCAGTAACTCCTGGATGAACCGCTCAATCTCATCCCAATAGGCCTTAGGATGCCTATAGGGGGTGGTAATAACGACCTGAATGCCCTGCTCTAGCTCTATAGTGTGCTCAAACCCCCGATCCGGTGGCTGTCCTGGCGGAATCTCCCCAAACACCGTGGCATAACTGTCAAGGATGGACTGTATCTCTGGATGCACTGTCTGCCCTGTAGTCCCTGCCTCTAATGCACGCAGCTCTACTGCCCACTCTATGTCTCCCTTCCGGAAGACTGCCTCCATCTGGTGAGCTGAAACAGTCTGAGGCGGATATGTGTGCTGACCACGTATCTTCTCATGCCTCTCGGTCTTCTCATCATCCCACTCCATCTCCAAGGCCTTCCAATCCGTGGTGACCTTCCCTAGAGTGATAAGCCACTGTACACCCAATATCATGCTAGTGTCCGGGATGTTGACCACGAAAAAGTGGTCAGTCAATGTGTAGGTGCCCATCGTCACTGACAACTCTGGAACATATCGGGCACACTGCATAGCCTGATCTCCTGGGGCCAAGACTGAAAACCCATCGAAGCTCTCTGTCTATATGCCTCTCCGCTCTACCATCTGTGCATCGATGAAGTTGTGGGTTGCCCCACTGTCCACCAGTACTGACACTCGCTGCCCACGTACTGTCCCACGTACGCGCAAAGTCAAGTACTTGGGAACTACTCGCAATGCTACCAGGGTCCCTCCGGTAGGTGCAAAGGTCGCACCTCCTGCTCCTGGGGGTGGAGGATCCTGCGCTGCATGACTGCCTCCTGCCTCCACGTCATCATCTTCATCCTCTTCCCCGCTACTCTCGGAGAAGACCTCAATAAAATGTGCTTTGCCAGCAGCACATCTGTGTCCTGGCACCCACGGCTCCTGACAGGTAAAGCACAACATCTTCTTCTTCAACTCCCTCCTGGCATCATCATCTAGCTATCCCCTACCCTAATTCCCCTTCGGAGGCGGAATCCTCACATCCTTCCCCTTTGGCTGGAAAGCCTGTCTCTGGGGGTAAGGTGTCCTAATCTTGGGTAAGGCATCCTGCAAATCCCGGGTCCTGCCAATGGCATCCTGGAGTGTGGCTGGTCTAGTGGATCTGACTAGACCCCGAAGTGGCTCTGCTAACCCCTCAACAAACATGTAGATCATCCGTGTTGCGGATAGATCTGGCACCATCACTGAAATCCTCAGGGAATCTGCAACATACGTCTCCGGGCTCCCCATCTGTTTGAGCCTTGTCAGCTCAACAAACTGCCCCTCCGGATCCCTCCGGTCAAACCTCTCTATCAACCTCCAAGTGAACTCGGCATAGGTAGTCATTGTGGAATGCCCGAGTGTAACCATCCCATGGAACCACCAGTCCTGAGCCTCGCCATCCAAATGCAACGTGGCCACCTTGATGGCCTCCGTCTCTGCCATCTGGTTGAGTTGGAAATATATGTCCAGCTTCTCCACCCAAGACTTTGCCGAACTGTTTGATGAACCATCAAACGTAGGCAAATGGAATCGGCTCGTTGTACACTGGGTGTCTCCATCATGATAATGCCGGTGCACTCTGTGATGGTCGCGGGGTCTGCTGTCCCGCTGGAGCTGAACAAAATCTCTGAATGAAAGGGCATCCCTGAACTCCTGCCCATATGCCTGGTACTCAGCAAAATAATCACCCATGTGGCCAGGCTCTGGCTCCTGCTGTGCTCCTGCCCCTGTGTTTGCACCCAGAAAAGTGGGCATAGTGGAACGTGTGGGCGCATGTGATGCCTGGTGCGGAGTGGAATCCCGCTCCTGCAAATGGTGGGATGTGCTCGACCCCTCACCAACATGGAAACCCCTTGGGGTTTCACGCTGTCTAGCCTCCACAGCCGTGAATCTCTGACCCATCATCTCAATCTGCCTCGATAGATCTTGGACTAACTTGAGGATTGCTTCCCCAAACCTCTTTGCATCACTATCATCTGCCATCGGTACTTCTTGCTCCGAATCTACCACAGGCCCCTCCTGTTCTGCGTCTATCACAGGCTCCTCCTGTTCTGCGTCCACCACCCGAATGCAGTCACCCTCTCCGTAGGTGTTCTCCAACCTACACTCAATATCTCTGTAATTCCTACCTCTGTAGTAGATGTAGGGTGTCTCCCTCGGTGTCATAGAAAACTAGCTCCACAGGCTGAGCCAGATCTATGCTCTGATACCACAGTAATATCCCTTTTCAGAGATACCTCTCAAACGCAAGCAAACTCCAACCAGAGATGGACTGGGAGGGCGTTTACCAGATATGTCACCTCTGAAAAGAGGTGAGATCTGGAGGCTACCTGGCCCTTTCCAGACTCTGTCTAAGAGTATGGGAAAAACACACCAAGTGGTATACTATCTAGAATGCTCAAAGAGAGAAATAACAGTAGTGCAAGCATACAATAGCATATGTAGAACATGTAACATATACTCAGAAATATAGAGAGAAAGCTAAGCAATTTTATTATATTGAGAATAGAAATGAGTACAATAGGTGATCAGAGTGATGGCACCTAGACTTGCATCAGGCAAGTGAAGAAAAGCTCTCAGAATGACAAAGAAATGGCTGCTCTCTGATCTGCATCCAAGCTGCCGGAGAACTGCTGTGCTGCTGCTACTGCTGGAACCAAAATGAGTATTTGGGGCTGCTCCCCTACTCGGAAAAAACTAAAACTCTGGAATTCACCTCTACTCACCAAACCCAGAAAAGCCCAAAGAGCGTTTTTGAAATAGCCAAGCCCCAAAAATCACCCCCTTGAGGATCTACGCTATCCTCCAAGGCTCTTCGTTGACACTGAAGGGAATCCACCAAAATACTACCTCAATCTCTGCAAAAATCCTCCAATAGTCAAGGGCTGGCCCCTTGCTCAATCTCAAAGCTCGCAACCTCCAAAAGAAACCCAATCCGAAGCTCCCAAGAAATGGACTGCGTCCTCCCTCTCAAGACTGCGCCGTCACTAAGTGCCAAGCTCCACCACCAAGGCTCAACTCGATCCTCTTGCAAAAATACTGATGGGACTACCTCCCCCGAGCAGGCACTCGAAGTCCCCTGGGGCTAAGGGTGAGATCTCCGAACGAAGACACTCAGTGCACTAAACAGTGCTGCAGACTAGCTAAACAACCAGCGTGCTCAAGAAGTCGAAATGACCAGCTCAATATCATAAACATCGAATGACCAAAATGAGGAGGCTCTCCTCCTTTTATAACGTTGGCCTCCCTCTCAAACCCTAGGCCCATCATCTCCAACGTAGCCTCTCTTGGCCCCACGCTGCCAACTCAACCCGCGCAGTCCCTCTACGTGCTCTAGTGGGTCCCCTCTCTACGTGGTCTCCTTGCCCCCCTTGGCCCACTTAAGTTACAACGTTGTGTCTACTAGGGAGTGAACTTTATGTTTAGAGTGAGTTATGTCCCCCCTCAACTCAATTTTATTTATAATTTAACTATAGTAGGCAAAATTGATCAAAATTAATATTTCCAATTAGCCATCGCTAATTGGGAATATTATACACACACACACTATATATATTGATAATATCGATATCGGCAAAATATCGGCAAATATCGGCAAGCATAAAAAATCAAATTTTCAGATTTTTAAAAATTAGCCAATATTTTCAAAATTTGGCGATATTTAGCCAATATTTTGAAAATATCACGATATTTTGCCGATATTTTCAAAATATCGGTGATATTTTCAAATATGAAAATATCGCGATATTTGCGATATTTCGCAAAATATCGCCGATATTATCAACACTATATATATATATATATATATATATATATATATATATATATATTATTTTCACCTAATAGCTAGTCTTCCAAACAAATCTCTCTTTAATAAAAAACATTCTACTTGCCAAAGAAAGCCATCCTTTTCATCCAATAACTTGTTGAAAATGTAACTAGTCACGGTCTTTATAATGTAATATAATTATTGATGTATCTTTTAATATTACTTTTGGTCAAGCATGTTCTTCATCCTCAATATGTCAAAAAAGAGAAAGGATTTTGTATTTGAGTCATGTCCTATTTGGCATTTTAAAGAAAAAGAAAAAGAATTTTTATTCTAGTCAAAAAGAGTCGAACAAAGGTCCAAGTCAGACTGTGGACCAATTTCTCACCATCCTGGTCAGTGATATAAAGGAGTAACTTCGACCTCTTGGAGCCAATCAAGTCCTGAAATCATTATCGAGTTCTTTGATCAAGAAGTGAAGAAAAGGCAAGCCGAATTCAAAAGAGGAGAGAAAATCAAAGGAAGAAAGGCAAAACCGAGTTTTTCTTCCTTGTCTCTGTCACACGTGCGAGATTCTGTGAGAGTTCTGAAGCAGCAACAGGGCCGAAATTCAGCCTCTGCAGCAGGGCCGAAAGTTCTGAGATTTTGATCAAGTTTGGACAAGGTTTGACCATATTTGACTTATGTTGACTTTCACATATTGAAGAAGACTTGGGAGGGATGACTTGGAATCTTTAGAGAAGTATTGGTCTAGGTTGTTGATATCTCATTTTGACTTGATCCTGTAAGAAGAGGATTCTTGGGCTTTTCCCCTTGTGGTGTTTTGCCCTGGCTTGGAGCCTAAACTTTTGTGTCTCTTGTTTCTTTGTGATCTTCGAAGACTAAATATTGTATAATTGCTTGATGAAGAAGAAATAATAAGTAAAAGAAGAAGATTAACATTCACAAGTAATTATCAAGTATCATCCTCATTACATTTGATTTTCCAACATGGTATGACAGCAAAGGTAAAGAAACAAAGATCACATTTGGAGACACTCTTACAAGGCAGAAAGAAGAAGATCATCATTGTAGCAGCCATATTTGAAGATATCTTTGAAAGCATAGTTTGGTAGTAGCTCTCTTCCAAGTCTATATGTCTAATCCAATGGCATTTATGTGCAAGGAAAGCAATATGCTTGATGGAACATCTAACTTCAAAGCCTGGAAAAAGAGAATTGACTTAGTCTTTAAAGAAAATGATGTCATGAAATTCGTTCAAAGAAAAGTTCCAGCACCAGATGGGAATAATGCTCAAGGGGTGGACAAATATGAAATAGGAGAAATTAGGGCTCAAAGGATTCTCTTTGAGTCCATCAAAGACCACCTTATCACTTTTGTATCAGAATTATCTACAGCTGAAGAAGTCTATGATACCTTGGTGAAATTGTACTCCGTCAACACAACAAGTCACGTGATAGCCTTACAAACTCAACTCTATAAATCAAAGATGACGAAAGAAGACACTATAGCTTCTTATTTCATGAAGATATCAAAGATTAAAGATCAACTTCAAGAAGTTTGTAAGAAAATATCTGATTCAAAAAATGATTATCGTTGTAATAAATACTTTAACTAAAGAATGGGATGGTTTTGAAAGTAGCATCTATGCTAGAAAAGAAACACCATCATTTGAAGAATTATAGGCTCAATCATCAATGTACACTAGAAGAAACCAAAATAAAGGCTAAAAGCAATACTCAACCTGTCAATGAGGACTCTCAAGCCTGCGCAGCAAAATCAAAGAAGAAATTTGATAAGAAAAAGAAATGCAAAAATAAAGACATGTCCAAAATGCAATGTTTTGGTTTTCATGAATATGGATGCTACAAGGCGGATTGTCCTAAGAACCCTAAGAACAACAAAAGGAAGGAAAGATCTGAAGCATTAGCAGTTGAATATGAAGAAGCTCTGAAGAAACAGAAGGAAGATCCCAAAGATTTCTACTATTGAAAGATCATGAGGATTATCGTGCACCAGGTTTGAAGTTTAAGTTTCCAGGTTAGAAGAACATGTCTAGATGGAAACTCCAATAGAAGCATCATTGGAAAGGAGCCTAGCAAAAGAAGAAATCAGTTGCATATTAATCTTTGAAGAGCAGCCGGTTCATGACAAAGACCTTTTAGGTCTTCACAACAGTTATAGGAGTTGGACAGTCTGAAATAAGGGAGCAGCTCATTTGGCCATAGGGTTGTTAGAGATATAGCCAATAAAAGGCCGAGCTAGTAGACCGTGTAGGGCTGCTAGTGGAGGCTGTGATCTGATCCAACAAGAGCATCTTTCTCAAGCAAAGACAGAACTAAAGGAGTCTTAGCATACCTCAGGCATTCGAGCTGGATAAGGAGCAAGAAGAAGTGCATTTGTTTGTCCTTTTATTCATGATCTGGTACAGGTTCAAGGAGGAGACCTGGCCAGAATTATGGAGGAGTTCTGAGGTGGATTCTCGGTGCATCTGATCTGAGTTTGAACACTAGAGAGGAGGACCGAAACTCTGCCCAAGTCTGAAATATAGGGCCGAAATTCTTCAGTTAGAAGAGTAGACCCAATGCCTGATTCTGCTGGAGCAGGAGGAGACAAGAGGCCTGTTCAAGTGCGGACTAGGAGGCTGAGTCTCTCTGTATCGGTAGTGAAGAATTTCAGACAGATTTGTGTCAACTTTGAGCTGGGTTTTGGCAAGACCTAGGGTCTAGTTTGTTACACAGCGAATAGGGACAGTTTAAGACTGTAGTTTACCTAATAACTAAGTTGCACAAAATGGGGAAATGGGTACGAGTTTCCAAAACAGACACGGGTACGAAACGTGACCCCCCCAAATTTTGGAAACGGGAAAACGCGATATATATATATATATTATGAAGCGAACAAAGTTCCTTCTCAAGTTAAATATTCCAGAAGATTTGAAATATCCGAATATCCATGAGGATACAAATATTATATTAGAAAGTATGATGAATGAATTGCCTGAATGTTACAAATGAGGCCTGCTTATATACCTACGCAGGTGCCTCTTCACGAAAGGTCATGTCTTATCAGACGTGACCTTTCAGCCTAATTACTAATTAACTAATTTATCATTTATCTACATTATTTATTCATTACATTGCCTTCCTCTCAAAAAGCTTTGTCCTCAAAGCTTGTCGATGAAAGGCCTCGATTTCTTTTCTTGCTACGAACCTCTTCTTGTCTTAGGGCAGTCATCCTTGTTGATACAAGTTGATATGATCCTCTAAGTGACAAACAAAACTGTCGTACTGAGAACGGATCGGACCAACCCAAATCAATCTTCTGTGGAATCTTACGATGACTGGAAACTGGTGATGATTCGTTAGTATTCTTCAGACTATCAGCTTGTTTCTGTTTTGAATACATAGCTCGGCTGAGTTGTCTGCTCCCATGATTTGGATGTCGATAGGGAACTTTTTTGGTTTGACTTTGATTTTCTTTTGGCAAGGATGTTATTGAGTAGGTTACAGAACTTTCGCTTGAAATGTTCATCGCCGGAACTACAACATCTAAGTTTGCATCTTTTGCAACTTGTTTGTCTTCTTCTTGAGTTATGACATTTACTGCATTAGTACCAATCTCTTTCTCTTCAACTTGGATTTCTACATTCGATGCTTTATTTTCGACAAGTTGTTGCACCTTGTTTTCTAATGACTTCTTGTCTTTCTTCAGTTTCTTAATTTGCGTTAGTAATTTGTCGTTGTGGTCCCTGAGGCGAGCAACTTCCTCATTCTTATTAGTGGTGATTTTGTCAATTTCCTTTTGCATATTTTGTATCACCTTTTTACCTTCTTGAGAAATTACCTTCGAAATTTCTTGTACGTCTTCAGGCGTCACGGAATTTGGCTTCAAGTTAACGTCTTGTAGCGTTATCTTCTTCTTTTTGTAGGTGAATGTCAAAAATTTCTTTTTCGTATTTAGGATAACTGAACCTAAGGTTTCCATCCATGGTGAACCCAACACAATATCACTATTATCCGAAAGTAAGGTTTTCATGGTAAATTGAGAGATAAAAGTATAATCCCCAATGTTTAGTTGTAGATTTTTTATGTCGTATTTTTTCTTGTCAAAAACGTCTAATTTTTCGATTATATTTGACTCAGGAATCACCAACTGGTTGGCAATTTTAGGGTTTATATAATTTTTTTCTTCAACGGGTGATATAGCAATAGTGACATCTTTTCCTGCGATACTTCCTTTAATTTTAAGTAGCGCTTTAGGGACGATAGGTAGCGTTTCTAATTCTAAAAATCGTCCTGACTCCATTTTTGTATTAGATGTCATTTTGCTTGTTGAGATAAATATTCTTCAAATTCACTCTTTTTAACTTATAAACTTCCTTGATTATAAATCTTTAATAACTTCAAAATACCTTTTTTTTTTCTTCTACTTTTACTTTAATAGTTTTTTTTTTCTAAAGCTTCCTTTCCTTTTAAAAGCTTTTTATTTATTATTTATTATTAATCTTCCCTTTTATAAATTGGTACTTCTTTATGATCCCTTTTTTTATATATATATAAAATAATCTTTCAAGTCCTTTCGCTAGATTTAGATCCCTTCCTTTTATTTTTTTAGCTTTATAACCTTCCTTTTCCGATATATATAATAATAATTTTTTTTTTATTTTTTTTTTTTATTATATATAAGTCCCTTGCTTCACTTAATACTTTTTAATCCTGGAATACTCTTTTGAAAATTCGTTGATTTTTTAAAATAAATAAATCACTTTAATTTTTCCTTAAACTTCTAACTCGTCACTTTTTACCCTTTGACAAGTGACATCCGTACTTTTTAATTATATGAATTTTATGTTCATGAGAAGTCACACCTTGTACGTTTGAGTCACGACTTTTGACTTCCACAAGGTGACGGTGGAAACAATGTAACGATGGTAGTGGTTGCAGATTTAATGTAAGAAAGGGAGACAGATAGCCGAGTGGAAGAACAATGCGCAGACAGAGAAATTTGTGGCTAGCAACAGACTTTCGGGCTATCGCAGATTGGGCGGAATAGCGGGTAATGCTCCACGACAGCTAGTGGCACTATGGCATGCAGATGGGTCATACAATGCGGCGGCTAGAATGGTGGTCGGATGGAGGTGTGGTGGCTTTGCCCTGAAGTTTGAAACAGACGTTCTAGGATGCGATCGAGCTCGCTGTTGTGGTTGGCTGCGCACAAAGCTTTGATGGGTATCAACAGCAGTAAGGGATTCCCAGTGAATCACCTTTCTCGAGCTACAAGACTGATACCAACTAATTTCGAAATTTACTAAATGATTTTTCTATTAATTTCTGTTTTATCTAAAAAATTTCGGGCAAAAAAATTTAAAATTAATTACTGATATGTGCCCTTTCCTTTAGATTTTAGTTGTTGTGCCTAGCCGCAGAGAATGACTTAATAAGTAACAAGGCTGCAGAGAACTAAGGAAATCTTAGGTCGAGAATCACATAACATCCACTCAAATTCGTCCTCCAAATTGCCAATACAAAACCGCTTCAGATTGGATACTTGGTGAGAGCCGAGATCTATAAAAAAAATTCAAATGAAACCTGCTAAACGATTCCCTCTTTCAGTTGTGAACTCTTGCTCCTATGCACATCTTTCTTGACCGAACTGATTTATACTTTCTACAGGTCCGAGGCTTTTGTGTTTCTCCAAATCGTATCCTTTTTTTTATAACCTTCCTGCTTTTTTTAATAACCTTTCTGCTTTTTTTTTATCTCTTTTTTTTTTATATATTATTGTTTTAAAACTTGTCTTTGTATGTTCGTATGTGTACTTTTTTTTTTCCTTTTTTTTCGTTCAATTTTTTTAGTTCTGGCCAAAGGCCTCTGAAAAAATCAACAAATGGAGAAACTCCAAAGGTGTAGCGAAACGCTACAACAGCAACAATGTTGGCGAATTTTCGATGGCCAAAGGCCTGGATTGTAGAGTGTGGCTCTGTGCCGCATGAGCGGCCAGAAAATCAAACTACTCCGATACCAAATGAAGCGAACAAAGTTCCTTCTCAAGTTAAATATTCCAGAATATTTGAAATATCCGAATATCCATGAGGATACAAATATTATATTAGAAAGTATGATGAATGAATTGCCTGAATGTTACAAATGAGGCCTGCTTATATACCTACGCAGGTGCCTCTTCACGAAAGGTCATGTCTTATCAGACGTGACCTTTCAGCCTAATTACTAATTAACTAATTTATCATTTATCTACATTATTTATTCATTACATATTAGGACAATTAAGAAATGTTATGTGCAATCATAAAGCATACATGATTAAATTGTCCAATGTCAATGCATAAACGATAAGTCTCTAAATTTACATCACTATTACTCCTGAATGATCATAGACACATAATGAAAATAGCAATACCGGAATATCCAAAATCAGTCTTTATTATATATCCAAATCTCGAAATCAGCCTTTATTATATATATGGGGCTGCAAGTACAATGAGGACTATTAGGCTGCAAGTACTATAAAGACAAAAAACTAATATTCATCATCATAATACTCATCAAAAAAATAAACAGAAGCATGCTCAATAGTGGATGGTGGAGCTGAAGAAGATGATTGGCCAATTCCACTTCTATGCTCCTGGTCCTCAATAGTCATCGCAGCAAGGGAGAGCTCCAAATCAAGACTTTCTGGATCCACGTCCCATTCTTTAGAAGGACCATTGCTATATTTTGGGCCCCTGCAAGATGCAAGGCAAAGGTTGGACTGCACATAAACAAGATCATCTGCCTTTTGTGAGCCCAACCTGTTGCGCTTCACAAAATGAATAAAACTATAGGTGCTCCAATTCCTTTATGCTGATGAAGAGCTTGCCACTTGTGAAAGGACACGAATGTAGAAATTTATAGTTTCCCACCCCGGTTTTCAGTTTTCACCTTATTACTCCAAAATAGTTAAATGCCCTTTCCCATATCCATACATTTAACAAACTGGAAAATAAATTTTGCTGAAAACACAAACTCTGGAAATTTTTCAGAATGCTGGAAAATGCAGAATTAAAAATCAGCAAGCATAAAAACAGTCATTCACACATTTGACACAGATATTTTTGGTCAACATGACCCTGGAAAAACCCCCTACAACTCTTGGGGAAAACTAGTTCGAAAGCTCCTTCTTATTTCTGGAAAATGCTTTTACAGAGGGGTGAAATATACAGGAAAAATTCCAGCAAATTAATAACAGACTTATATGGTTTTCCGTGCTTGCCTCCGCCTTGGAAAACGTGCCATAACAGAAAAATACTCAAAACAGAAATTTATTACAGCAAATGACAGTTCAGAAATTCGTGCCCAAAACTTAGCTGAACAGCCGTACGGACTGTACGGACTATACGGAATTTTCCAACAAGCTGTCTTTCTCGAAAACAGTGCTGGCTGCCTCGATAAACGTGCCCAGCCACCTAGAAAATCGAGCCCTCTTGCTGCTGTACTATTCCTCGAAAAACGTGCTGCCTTTCTCCTTGAAAATTGTGCCTCAATACTACTGTACGGACTGCTGTACGGATTTCTGTGCTGCTGTACGGCCAAGCTGCCTCGGTATCCGTGCACTCTCTTACTGCCTCGAAAACCGTGCCCTCCTTGCTGCTGTACGGACTTGCTGAGTTTTTCTTCTCCTTCACCCTCTCAAGCTCTCTTCAGAAAAAAGTCTCCAGCTCTCCTTCTCCTCCTCTCTCAATCTGCTCATGAAAGAATGAATGACCTTTTCCTCCTTTTCCTCCTTTAACCTAACCCTAAGTGACTTTTGGGGAATCCCTAAATCCAATGGCCGAGATAGATTGAGATCTAGGGCTGAGATTAAATGCTCATTTAAATCTCACTTTCTATTTTTTAATTCACCCCACTTTAATAAAGACCCACTTAGTATTTTATTTCCAAAGTCACTTTTTCCTTTCTAATTTTATATTGACTTTATTAAAGTCACTTTAAAATTAGACTTTAGTAACTTTATCACTTAAAGTCACTTTTAAATTAGATTTGACTTTATAACTTTATAAAGTCACTTTAGCAACTTTATCACTTAAAGTCACTTTAAAATTAGATTTGACTTTATAAAAATTATAAAGTCACTTTAGGAGAAAAATTAAATTCTTTTGGACACTTTTCCCTAGGCCAAAGATCAAAGCCTTAGGGAACCACCTGTCCTCCGGTACCAAATTTCAACAACGAATGGCAAGGTTTTGCAAATGCACACCATTTTCTCCATGACAAATCCACCATTTAACAGGATTCATGGTGCTTCTCTCCTCCAAAGATGATATATCTGAATAATCATCTCATCCTGCAGCAAAACTATCAAATTCTTCCTTCACCTCCCTATGTAGAAGAACTGGGAACATTCTCATAAGGGATTTTTTCACCCCATTAGCCACCTCTTTATCCTTATGGGGTGCCTTCCTCTTCCCATTGCTTTGAGCAATAATCTCCTCATCATAAAATTTCGGGTTCAAGGCATGTGCTAAAGTGTGCAATGGAGTGTTGAAATTGTTCCACCTATCAACAATGATTTTCTTGACTAAAACAACAAAATGATCATCTACAAACAAAATATGTGGAGACTTTTGTAAAATAATTTCCATAGTTTTCCCAATCATGGAATTCATGCCATCATATACCTCTCCTAAGAAAGGTTGGTCATTGTCAGCATTCCGAAGAAGCTCAAATGCAGAGGTTGGGAACTTTAGCAAGAAATATATCTTGCTCCAAAAATCCTCATCAAGGCACAATCTACGCACCATAAATCCCCGCTCTCAATCTGCCCGTCTCCACTCAGCCCAAACTTGACTCACCACCATAGAAACTAATCTTGCTTAACCTCAACAAGGCGGCGCAACATAAGGAATTTTGAGGCATATCTTATCTCAGCAACTTTTAACAACTCCAATTTGGAGTACTCTTGAAATATTGCTTGAGATTGGTGGTGGTTGGTGATGAATTTAACAATCTCCCTTGCTTCCCCGATGGTCTCCTTTATCCATGGAACTTTATTGTCGATCTCCTTTAAGATCAGATTCATATTATGGGCAATGCAGGCTGTTCAAAAGATGTGGTCATACCTCACCACAATAATTAAACCTGCAACTTTGCAAACTGGTGCAATATCCGTGATAACTTGCACCACCCTATTAGGACCTATTTGTTCAATAGATTTTATAATAACAACAACAATGAACTGTGCATCTTTTACCTCTCTTGAGTAGTCTTCCGCCTTTAAAAACATTGCTCCTTTTGGTGAAGTGGCAATGATATTTATCAATGGTCTACGCCTTGTATCTGTCCATCCATCTAAGACTATGGTAACCCCAAGCTACTCCAGGAAGAACGAATTGGTGATATGATATCCCCCGCAAACTCTTTCTCATTTCTTAGAAGTTGGGTTCTGACTTTCTTATAGTTGGGCCCCTTGTACCCTTGAGGAGCTTTGTTGATTTCCCTTATCATATGTTGCCAGTAAGGAGAGCGAACAACATTGAATGGGATACCACATGCATAGATGCACCTAGCCACTCTAGAATCAGCTTCTTCTCTTACTTCCATATTCACCAATTTAGAAATTTTTCTGTCTTGAACTATAGCAGATGCCCCTCCGGTATTTTTGGATGGTGGTTGTTCCTGTTGTTGAGTGGCTCTCCTCTTCCTTGCTTCAACTACAATCCTTGGTTCAATGTTTGGTGGAGCTTGAGGAGTAGCTTGACTAAGCTCTTCATGCCTTGTTTTAATTCCATCTGCCTCATCTTGTTCTATTTGATTTGCCCTCCTCATCAATGGGTCTGTTGTTCTAGGTTTTTGAAGATGTTTTATGCTTGATGCAACTTTACTTTTATCCCCAATGTCAGTCAGCAATCACATAAACAAGAAAGTAAAGCGCTGATAGAACATACCAGTAGATCGACAAAAGACAAGCCAGAAAAATATAAGAGTGTTGGTGCCTTACGACGGTCAACAAGATGCTTCAACCAGCAAAGTCTCAATACGGTCAGCCAACCAGAAGTGTCACACACACAGCCCTTAAAGACAGCTCATAAAAAATCAACATAATTCAACAAAAGAATCCCACATCCAGATTTCCGGCATCATCCATATTTACGGCATCTAGATTTACGACATCCATTTCCAGCATCATCCAGATTTACGGCATCATCCAGATTTACGCCATCTATTTCCGGCATCACCCATATTTACGGCATCCATTTCTAAATCATGAGGATGTGTGTGATGAGATGATTGAAATGTCCTCCAACGTTGACTCTATTTATATCAATCACTAAGGGTGTGTGACACATTTGTTGGGGGTGTAAAACCTTAAGGCCGACCTGCATATATTTTGAAAGTATTAAAAATAAATTCAAAATAAATGTTCTGCTCATCGGATCAAGATGATCTTTAGATTGATCTTGCACCTTTTCGAAAGAGGAACTCAATAAAAATATTGTTGTCTTCATCTGAGCATCACAACATGGAGTTTGGACCTAGTTGTCGAATTTTAACACTCCCTCTCAACTAGGGAGAACTCCATCCACCTGTGCAATCAAACATCGTGCATCATCCCACCGTAACTTGCTTTGTTGGCCTCTTTATTTCAAAACAGAAGTGGGTCAGTCACAAAGACATCATTCTCGGCTGATAGATTCAGGCCAGAGGTCCGAAACCTCTAAAGGACTCACAAAGAGTCTCGTACCAACCCGGAGTCGGTTTATCTGACCCGAAGTCAGTAGGAGGACCGAAATCTCACTTGGACTCAAGAGAGTCATATATACTAACCCGAAGTTAGTCTCACTGACCTGAAGTCAGTTAGAGGTCCGAAACCTCACATGGACTCAAAGAGTCACATACCAACCCAAAGTTGGTTTATCTGACCCGAAGTCAGTAGGAGGTCCGAAACCTCACTAGACTTGATCCCAAATCAAGTGGTTGGACACGTGTCATCCTAGATAGAGAGTATGGCAATCTCTCATGCGTCCATCAGTCTTTGCTACTAGTCTCTAGCTTTTCCCACCTCATTGGCCAAATGACCATGAGTTCGGAACTCAAATGGGTAGGATGCATACGAGGCACAGATCATGAGAGGTGAACCAACTCAATCATAACGGTGGGGCCCAAGCACACCAACAAGGTTTGACAAGCCTAGCCCTATGGTTGCTAATAGCTCCGAGAAGCTATCCCCAAAGCCCCCCATAGCTCCCAGAGCTCATCATCCAACAGGACCCTCAGAATAGGGTCGTTCCACGATACCAAGATTCTCACGAAAGGTTAGGAACATGACCTTCCCCAAGGCCATTGTGAGAATATCTGCGACATGCTCATCAGTTCCTATATGATCGAGCCTTACGGCGCCTCGTTGTACCATATCCCAGATAAAGTGGTACTAGCCATCAACATGCTTGGATCGTTCGTGGAACACGGGATTCTATGACAAACGAATCCCCCTCTCGTTATCACAAAGGATAACGGTGGCATCTAGCACATGCTTGAACAGCTCACTGAAGAGCTTTCGCAACCAAGTGACTTCACAACAAGCCATACATGTTACAATGTATTTGGCCTCAATGGTGCTCAAGGCTACCGACTTCAATTTCCTACCCGAAGCAGATCTACGTGTGAAGTAGCATCCAGATGTGCTCTTGCGATCCACCACACTGCC
The DNA here is from genome assembly GCA_034641835.2 of Pinus albicaulis. NCBI lineage: Eukaryota > Viridiplantae > Streptophyta > Pinopsida > Pinales > Pinaceae > Pinus > Pinus albicaulis. Next base: position 185,472,643 of record CM076574.1, read on the forward strand.
AACCCAATCGGCATCGGTATATCCATGGAGTGTCATACTCTCGGCAGTGTATCTCAGCCCATGGTCTATCGTGCCTCAGAGATATCTCAAGAATTTCTTGGCACCAACCCAGTGAATGTTATGATCAACCATGTGTTGACTCAAAGTGTTCACTGCACAACATACATCCGGACGGGTGTTCACTAAGAACATCAGGGCCCCTATGAGTTGAAGATACTCAATAGGATTTGATAGCACGGGCCCAGCAGCGCTGCCACTCAACTTCTTAAAGTTGAGCTCCATTGGTGTCGACACGGACTTACAGTCCATCATACTAAATCTTTCCAGAAGCTTCACAATGTATTTTCCTTGAGAAAGGAAAATCTCACCAGGTCTCTGCCAGACCTCCAGGCCTAGGAAGTAGTGCATCAGTCCTAGGTCCTTCATCTCGAACATAGCAGCGAGCTCCCTCTTGCACTGATGAATGAGAGGGATAGCACCTGTCAGGAAGAGGTTGTCCACATACAGCACCAGAATGAGAGGCTTCTCTCTATCAACCTTGAAGTAAAGGTTCGGATCAACATTACTATGAGTGAAGCTTGGCTTCATCAGGTAGCTATCTATCCTCTCGTACCAAGCTCTGGGTGCTTGCTTCAACCCATAGAGGGCTTTCTTCAACCTGCAAAGATTAGTGTCCCGATCTTGGACTTCGAACCCCAGAGGTTGCTCCACATACACCTCTTCCTTTATCGCACCATGCAAAAATGCGATCTTCACATCCATCTGATGATGACTCCATCCTTGCGTAGCAGCAAGGGCTATGATAGATCGGATGGTGGTATATCGGGCCACAGGTGCAAATATACCATCATAGTCTATGCCTTCCTTTTGAGAGAAGCCACAGGCAACGAATCTTGCCTTGAACTTTTCAGCACTTCTATTAGATCCATGCTTGATCTTGTAGAGCCATTTCGAGGTGACAATTGCTTTGTCCTCCGGTCTTGGAACCACATCCCAGACATCATTCTTCATTATGGACTCATACTCTTCATGCATAGCCTCCTTCCAGACTTGATGCTTTACGGCTTCCTCAAAAGATCCAGGCTCAGATTGTACAATAGCACTCATGGCTGTCAGATACCCTTAGTATCTACTTAGCTTCTTGCTTTCACGAATGTCCCCATTTGGGGCCATATGTCCCTCGGCATCCTCGAGAGTGTCCCTGAGCCATGATGGTCTCTTCCCTATTGAAGGAGGTGGATCAATCGAGTCCATTGGTCCTTCAGCATTGGGCATCGTCTCATCCTTCGATTCTTCTTGATTTCCAAGCCTTGCTTCATGATCTTCCTCAGATCTCGGAAGATTGACTACTTTCCTTAGGGAAGCATATTTTTCAAAGGTAACATCGTGGCATATCTCCACTTCCCTTTGACTAGGCACATATACTTTATAGGCCTTTGAAGTTTCGCTGTAGCCCACAGACATTGTGGTCTCCCTCTTGATGCTAGCTCCTCTGCAAAAGTTCTTGAACTCGTTCATCTAATATAATAAGAAAATCCTCCCAAGGATGTCACGAGCAGCATAACAGACAGATCAGAATGTACTAATTGCAAGACATCAAATGTCTTTGTGACACTTGAGGGGAAAGGTCCCCTTGTATGCTTTCCTTCAGCACAACCCTGACGTACACCTTCATGATTATTTGAGAACTCAGGCATCCTCGTCACCACCTTTCTTGCTTCGGGAAGGGCCTCGTAGTGAAGTTGTTCAAACCTCCGGTGCCATAGTTCAGTCTGTCGGATAGTATCACATGTCATCGCTCCCAGTGGACTTCCTCCAACCTGGTAGAGTGTACCAACTCTAAACCCAATCGTGATAGCTTCCTTGAAACTCTTCTTGCACATGCGCACCTTCCATCAATGAATGCCACATTGAAACCTTTGTCACCCATGGCCGAAACAGACACAAGGTTCTTTTTCAAATTAGGTACATATAGAACATCTTGCAGGCGGAGCACTTGACCTTGAGACAAGTGGAGGGTCATAGTCCCTGTCCCTTTCACGGGATAATTTGTAGATTAGTATCCTTCTCAACCATATCAGTAAGTGCTTCCTTGAACCCAATGATGTGCCTTCAGGCACCACTATCTATCAACTAGACATCCATAGTGTCAAGTGGAGATGCAGCAAAGAGGGCAGATACAAGAATGAATTCATTTCTTTTATCATCAACAACATTTGATGTCTCATACCTGGAATTTCTTGACCTTTTGAAAGGTTGCCCATTTCCGCCGGAGGGAGCCTTCATTTTCTTGACCTTCTTGAAAGGGCATTCTCTAGCATAGTGACCTAGCTCAGAGATGTAGGCAACCAGACTCTAATGAATTGATCCCTGATCATCAGCTTTGCTTTGATTTCCCCCTTCTTGTACTTTGATTTAGCAGCAGCAGTTGCAGTGGATGGAGGCTCTTGGATTTTACCCTGCACATAGTCCATGACATCTTGGTCTTCCAAATTAAGATCCAATGTCATCTTCCAAGCATGGAAGTCATCCTTCCCAGTCAATTTTTCATCGGCCTTAAAGCCATTGTAGTTTGAGGAACCCATCCTCTTCTTCGGTGATTGCTACAAACTAGGGCTTTGTCTTCACCTCAGCTCCGATACCATGTAGATTTTTGAAGATGTTCAATGCTTGATGCAACTTTACCTTTATCCCCGATGTCAGTCAGCAATCACATAAACAAGAAAGTAAAGTGTTGATAGAACATACCAGTAGATCGACAGAAGACAAGCTAGAAAAATATAAGTGTGATGGTGCGTTACGGCGGTCAACAGGATGCTTCAACCAGCAAAGTCTCAATATAGTCAGCCAACCAGAAGTGTCACACACACAGCCCTTAAAGACAGCTCATCAAAAATCAACATAATTCAACAAAAGAATCCCACATCCAGATTTCCGGCATCATCCATATTTACCGCATCCATTTCCGGCATCATCTAAATTTACGGCATCTAGATTTACGGCATCCATTTCCGGCATCATCCATATTTACGGCATCCATTTCCGGCATCATCCAGATTTACAGCATCATCCATATTTACAGCATCCATATTTATGGCATCCATTTCTAGATCATGAGGATGTGTGTGATGAGATGATTGAAATGTCCTCCAACGTTGACTCTATTTATATCAATCACTGAGGGTGTGTGACACATTTGTTGTGGGTGTAAAACCTTAAGGCCATGCACATATGTTGAAAGTATTAAAAATAAATTCAAAATAAATGTTTTTCTCATCGGATCAAGATGATCTTTAGATCGATCTTGCACCTCTTCGAAAGAGGAACCCAATAAAAATATTGGCGTCTTCATCTGAGCATCACAACATGGAGTTTGGACCTAGTTGTCCAATTTTAACAGTTGTTTTTGCCCACCCTGCAATCCCTTGTCCTCCCCTGTGCAAAAGATATGCCTTCACTCTTGGGTAGGGGCCCTTTTACGAATTACTGCAAAAATTACATCGCCATTCCCATGAGCCATCACCTCCACATTTTTGAAGCTTCTGAACATGCTTCCAAAGAGGATAACATTCAGCCCTTGGGTTGGACTTGGGGCTTGAAATTACACCTTGGTTGGAACTTCGAAAGTTGGAAGTCATTGCTGCAAAAAAAAATTAAAAAAACAAATCTGTAAAGAAAAAACGTTATTCATATTTTTGGTAGCATAAACCCTCGAAAAATAAAAGAAACAGTGGGAAAAAACTAAGAAAATGAATGCTTCTTACCCAAATTAATTTTTTGTAGTTGAAGCTACCCCAAAATGCCACAAAAGACAAGAGAAATATGGTTGTAGTTGAGCCAAAACCCAAGAATGTCGTGGCCAGAAACTTCCCACTCCAAATCTGCTTGTGAAATCTCTCTCTTGCTGTAAAAATCTCCTTTACTCACTGGTGAAAATTCCCTAGCTGAAGCACTGCTCTCTTCCTCTTTTCTCCTTGCTAAAATATCCCATCTCCAAGTGAAACGACTTGCTCAATTCGTGTGATGAGTGAATGAGGTGAGAGTCTTTTTATAACTTGAGAGAGCCATATAGAAGCATCCAAAAGATACCTTACTTGCCAAATAAAATAATAATAATAAAAAGGGGAAAAAATATGGAATAAAAACTATTAAAACGAGGAAACGTGATCGTACGACCTAGAAACGTGTTTCAGGTCGTACTGGGCCACGCTTCCTCCACGCGAAACATGGCATCACGGTCTGAAACACGTTTCCAAGTCGTACCAAACGCGTTTCTGCGTTTCAGTTTCGTTTCTATGAGGAAATGACCCCCTGTGCAGTGTTTCCTGCAACATAGCCTCAAAACCAAGGGCGAGTAGTTGTGTCTTTAAGGTAGAATGATGTTGGGTTAGAGGATGTTTTAGATCTGTCCTAATGGGCTTAGGACAAAGATTTATGGTGCCCTAATTCAGTCACCATAGGGCAAAGAAGGGACTAAAAAGAGGATAGCTTGAAAATCCCTAAGAACAAAAGGTGTCTTATCTTTGTTAGTGCGTTGTTGATTGAGCCCTACTTACAGACCTACCCTTCATGAAAGATCAATCCAACAGCGGCCTAAACCCAGAAAAAGAGACATACGTGTGTGATACGAATATGGTATGAAGGTCGCAAGCCTTACCAAAAGTGTATAGAATTTTTAGAGAGAAAAGAGGGTCGAGGCATTCTTGAGATTGAAGAAAAGAACAATGAATATTAGGCATAATATTCCTAGCAGGAATATCAGTGATAACAAAAGAAAATGCCAACATGCAGCCTTAACGAAAGTGTACAGCTAAGTCACCTGATACGGGGATACGGGGATTCGATGAATCGGATTCGGGTACGGTGACCCCCGGAACAGGATACTTCTAGGATATGATACGTTATATATTATTTTATTAAAAATATATATATTTTTTAAAAACATATATATATATTAAAAATTAGATATTTTTTGCACAAATTCATACAAAATTCATTGATTCAAACATAGATACTCATGAGTCATACATGATCATTGATACTGTGATACATTGATACACCATACATGATACAATTGTCAAATTTACTCAGAAAGACAAGATTGAAGATAGTAAGATACTGTAGTTTTATCATTAAGTCATCAGAATCAAAATGTGTTACATAAGTACACTGCCAATGGAAAATAGAAATAGAAAATACAAAAAAAACTACAGTCTACAAGACTACAAGCCTGAAGCCTCAATGAGTCAGAGTCATCAATCCTCATCATCATAATCAGCATCATTGTCCTCATCCTGATCATCATGCTCACCACTGCTCTCCTCTAGCTCTGATGCATCCTCCTCCTCTATCATCTCTACATCTGCTGGTGTGGAGGATGACGCCTCTACTCCATCATCAAATGTGACAGGCTCTAGCACTGGCGCATTGAGATCCAAGTTGGCCAATGCCAACTCAACACTGTTGTCCAGACCCATATCATCAAGAAAGACATCCCACATCTTTGTTTTTCCCTTCAACCAATCCTCCCTCTGCCTGTAGTTTAGACGAAGGTTGGTGTGCACATACACCATTGTCTCTTCCCTGGACTGCTCAAGCCTACTCTTCTTCACACTATACAAATTCCCATATGTGCTCCAATTCCTCTCGCAACAAGAGGATGAAGTCACCTGAGAGAGGAGCCTCATGGCTAACTGTTGTAGAGGAGGGCTTGTTACCCCATGAGTTGCCCACCAAGAATAGGGCTTCTTAGCCCCCCTGTCTCGAATCAAATCATAGCCTCCAAATCGCCCAGTGCCAATGGAAAAATCTGCAAAGGCATCCTCCACCTCATCAAGGGATGCCCTATCCTGAAAAATCCTCCTCAATGCATCTTTCCTCCCCTGCGAGATTTCAGCATCCATGTGAGGAGGGAATCTGCGAGAAGGTCCACCATTCAGCCACTCATGGCTGTAGTATTTTGGGTTCAAGGAGTGAGCCAAACAATGTAAAGGTGTGCAATTCTTGTCCCATCTACTGACAAGAATATCTTGTATGCTGGTGAAGAAGGCCTCTGGTGATGTCTCATACTCTGGGCACTGACTCTGTAAAACAATGGTCCTCACAGACTCAATCATGGAATCCCATCCCTCATAAACCTCTCCTAGGATGGGTTGGTCTGTATCTGCAAATCGAAGCAAGGAAATGATAGGCTCCATGATCTGAATAACTAGATCTACCTTCTCCCACCATATATCATCCAACACTGTGTCCTTCACCTTCTTTGAGGCTGCTTGATCCATCTTTCTCCAAAAAGACCAAAACTCTGAAATAACCATGGACCCAAGAGCGGTCTTGACCTCCCTCAACCTCTTCAACATGATGAATGAAGAGGCAAACCGTGTATCTGCAATCTTCAACAATGATAGATTGTTGTACTCCTTGTAGATAGTGAGGGCATTTGTATCGTTTTGTACAAAGTTGCGGATATGTCGTGCATCCTCAATAATGGCTCCAATCCAAAGCACATCAGAAGCAATAGATTTCAGTGCCAAGTTCAATGAATGGACAATGCAAGGTGTCCAAAATACTTGTGGATATTTTGCTTCCACAATCATGCCAGCAGCCTTGCAAACAGGTGCATTATCTGTAATGATTTGCACACAACAATCCACACATACACTTTCAATAACTTTGAGAAATAACTCACCCATATATTGTGCATCCTTGTACTCTCCAAGTGCATCCACTGCTTTCAAGAAAACTGCACCATTCGTGGATGACACCATGAAGTTAATGAGTGGGTGGCGTGCTGGATCTGTCCATCCATCAGAAACAATGCTAACCCCAGATGTTGGCCATGCCGATTTAATAGGCTCAAGCATTTTGTCCACCTCTTTCTTTGCCTTTGTCAACAATGTGGTTCTGAGCTTCTCTGACCCAGGAGGCACATACCCTGATGGAGCCCCATGACTAAGAGCTCGACACATCTCAATAAATAGAGGTGACCGTGCAACATTAAAGGATATGAAGTTCTGATAGAAAAAAAATGCAATGGTGAGATCAAGCTCTTCCCTCTTCTCTTTTTGAAAAATCTTGTCCATTGGACCAACTGTAGTTGCCTTTCTTTTTGCTGATTGCCACCTACTAAAAGTCTCAAAGGGAACTTGTTGCCGCTTTTCCTTAAGAATGGAAGGGGGTCATCATTCTTGTTTTTTTTTTGATTTTGATGCCACATTTGCCTCACCAATATATTGCTCTTTCTCCAATTCCTTCCTTTGTGCCGATTCAATTGTTGTACAACATTTAATGCCACAACCTGGAATACCCAACAAATGAGCTTTCACACGGAAATATGTGCAAGTGAAATGGTCATTGCAAAAATTGCATTTCCATGAACAATTTCCTCCTCCTCCCTTTTTTCTTGCCCCTCCATCTCTTGTCACATATTTCCACAATGGGTATTTGGGGTCAACAATTTGTTTTCCCTGCACATTTGAAGTTGTTGTTGCAGCCCCACTTCCAATGGATGGAATACTTCCAGACCCTAATGAAAGAGGGGACAGGAGGAGCATCTCCAATGGGAACATTCTTCCCCTTTCTTTGTCCTTGTCTTGCTGCCTTTGATTGAGCCATGAATACTATAAAAAATAAACAAAAATAACCAAATACATAAAACATATGCACATGCAAACACTAACAGCAAACTAAATGCAAAATATAGAAGGACAATGCACTTACCGGATGCTCGAATCTCTTCGAAAGAACTCCCTTTCTCCTTGCTCACACTAGCTCACACTAGCTCTCCTTCTCACTTCACAAAATGAAATGGGTGAGAAAGAATGAGGAAAAACCTCACTTCATAGAAAAGACAGAGCGTTTTTTTTAACCCGCGGGCCCGGCCATATCCGGTTTCACCATGTACGGTGTATCCGAACAGGGTACGGTCGGGATACGTCGTACCCGGTGAATTGGGGCTGAATCCAATACAAATTCGTACCCAATACGGGGATTTGCGATTCGTTGCCCCTTTTGGACGAATCCAGTTACTTAGGTGTACAGAAGTTTTAGAGAGAAAAGAGGGTCGAGGCATTCTTGAGATTGAAGAAAAGAACAATGAATATTAGGCATAATATTCCTAGTAGGAAATACCAGTGATAACAAAAGAAAATGCCAACATGCAACACAAAATTCTAACCCATGCATAAACAACAAAATATAACACCAGAAACTACACCAAGCTGAGCCATTTTATTAACAGAATAAGATGGAGTACAAATATATGGCAATAGATGAACATGGGCTTGCTACAGCAAGCAAGGCCAAAACCCGGGTGGAGATGAAGGCTCCCAAATGTTGAAAGTGGCTCTGCTATAAGGATTGTACCCAACCAGAAATAACTGTTGCAATTGTTGGGAATGAACTGTTGATTTAGCCCTTCAAACTGCTCAAAAAATTCAGTGAAGTTAGCCACAGACTCTACCCCTCAAACCCACAAAAACCCAGCGAGGAATTGGGCTACTTCCAAAAATGGCCCGGAAAGCCCTAAAAATGTGCACTTCCTCTCTCTGCCTGGTTGACGCACTGCTGAAGGAAAATGTTGCTTACAAGCCCAAAATCACTCCAAAAAATGCAACTTAGGTTACAACTAACCGATAATGCAAACTATATCTTTCAATAAGAGCATCTTGAGTGGGCCTAATGGTTAAGAGCATGTGTTTCCTCCTAAGAGGTCACAGGTTCAGAAACCAGAGGGGGGTTAGAGTATGTATGCCTTTGTAGACTTAGGAATCAAATCGCTGCGTCGAGGTGGGTCCCTTGTCCCACAAACAAGGGGGTCTCATACACCAATTTGGTGTCTGGCTTGGCCGTGACCTTAAAATCTTTTAAAAAAATAATAATAATAATCAATTGGCTAGAAATGGTTAGAGGAGAACATAGTACATGAAATTGTAGGTAGCCCAAAGTGGGCTACCCAAAAATACAGGTAATCTGACTTAAGATGAAAACTACATTACACGGAATTCAATATAATATTATGTGTGTGCATGCGTGCATGCGTGCGTGCGTGTATTTGTGTGTGTGTTCATATTATATTCATTAATATATTTCTGATTTTTTAGCATTGCAAAAATGAAGGGCAATCAATTACAAACATTTCTCTAATATGTACCAGCAAAACAACCAAAAATACTTTTTGTACAATATTTAAACATCTTGCACTTCCTTCTGCATGCTTTTCAAACAATTCGCCAATGTAATTGCTTGGAGATACTTATGATTAGCTGTTAGAATTTAGACCTCTGGAGATGGTAGTATCTCTTGTTTTATTTTTCCCATTGCATATACTATTCTATTTTTTTCAATGAAAACCTCACAGGTAGAAACCCAACGGAGGCTTCTCCACATTTGTGGATAGCATCCCTAGTAAACCTGTCAGCATAGACTAGTGTGCCCCATCCAAGAGAATTAAAACCGGGCACTTGCTGATATAGAACTAGCCAAATGCTCATCTAATCTCCAAAACAAACCTATACTTCTATATATTGCAAAATAACTGCAATCGTATGAGAATACTCAAATATGATGAGCTAGTAAAATGTGAAGATTTAAATAGACACCTCAGCATGAATGCAGTCTTTGAATCTTGCAATATTTTTTTTAGATGTTAATGTCCAAAGCATTCAAAAAAATATAATGAGATCTGTAGATTAAAAAAGAAACTACAATTTTCTTTTACAGCACTCATGTTCATTAGGAAATTAGCCAACACATTCCAAAATTGAAAAAATTAATGGGGTGAGGGAGTATTTTGACTGTATGTGCATAAAACTTCTTCCTTGTCACAATTACATTTTAAGTTTTAAAATATAACTTTTCACATTAGAAGGATTTAGCTTCAGCTTCCTTTCACACGAGATAGGACTTGAGGCAGTCTTTCATGTGTAATCAAAAAGCAAGATAATAATTGGCTGTCAACTTATCTCCAATGCAAAATATTCTCCAAAATTTAAATCTAACAAAAATCAAAATTGGACATACTAACAAAACTACGCAATGGATTTACAACACAGTTTACTAATAAACAAAGACAAATGTACAGCACATTTACTAAATGTGGAAAATGGTAGTGTGTGCAGAACATCTTCAAAATCAGAGAAGCTATTACAGAAATGTCTATCTTCTAGAAATCTTGCACCAACTCTCTCCTATCAAGCAATCCACTTTTCAATGATATATGTTAATTTTCCATTGAACCTAGCACCCGGCACTTTATTCACCAAGAAGATTACAGATCTACTGAAAAAATGCACAACTAAGTTCTTAACACAATTAACATAACGCACAACTAGGTTCAGATGCACAATCTACTGAATAAATGCACAACTAGGTTCTTAACAGAATGAACATAATGCAAAACTAGGTTCAGAGGCACAACTATTGTGTCATGCATCTGCGACTATTGTCCTTCCATTTTTTGTGTAATATTTCCATATCAAAGGTGGAAAGTTTTTCCATCCATTTTTGTTGTTTGATGGATAATGGCTTTTGTTGTGATAAGAATTAAAGACTGTTGTGATCTATACACGCTAAGAATTTACTTACTAAGAGGTATTGGCTACATTTGGCCAAAGCATGGATATCTCTTTATCATATGTAGACTTTACGCTTTCTCTTTTGCTGAGTTTTCAGCTTTCAAAAGCTATCGGGTCGTATTTTTGCATTAATATTGCGCCTGTTCTGACTCCTGAAGCATCACATTCTACCACAAAGGGTTTTGTGAAATCCAGTGTTGCTAACACAGGTGTAGAAGCATAACTTTCTTCAATGTCTCAAAACACTCATCCGCTTGGTATCTCCATTGGAAGGAATTCTTCTTCAACAAATTCAATAGTGGGATTGTTAACTAAGCATAGTTCTTGATGAACCTTCTGTAATATCCTGTTAAACCCTCTCAATCTTGATATGTTATTTGGTTTTGGCCATTCCATGATTGCTCTGATTTTACTGGAATCAACCATAACTCCATTGGATATGACATGACCGAGATATTCAAGTTCTTCCTTTCCAAAAGTACATATTGATAATTTTTCATAGAACTGGTTTTCTTCTCTAAGGGAAAGTACTTGCTCCAATTACTTAAGATGTTCCTTCCTGTTGAAATATGTAACTAGGTTCGGTCTTCATAATGACACATGTAATGTTGATTTTATGTGTTCAATGTAAAGAGAAAAAAATTATTATTATTATTTTTCTCGAGGCATGGGTTTCATGCTCAAGGAAAATTTATTTTAGGTCAAGCTCCCATTGTGAGCTTCTAGGATTTTTCATTGACTCTATAAAGTCAAAAGGGTGATTTTCGTGTATGAATAACCCTTCTTGGGCATGTTAAATATTGTACGAAAAATAATTGAGTCAAATTAGACTCAAAAGACCCTCCATGACCAAGCCAAATATGCAAGCATCAAGTCAGCCTAATTGAGCTACAAGTCAGCCTAAGGACATGTCAAGTCGGCCTAATAGGAGGCTCAAGGAAGCCTATATATAGGGCACTCAGCGTCATTTGGAGAACACACTCTCACCCACACAAGTTCTATCATAAGGACGAAAAGAAATGTGAAGAAGAGAAAGACTGAGGAAGGAGAAAAAGTAGAAGTTTTTGGGTTTGTTTTCGGGCTACTTATCTCCACACGTGCAAAGAAATTAGGGCACATATTGTTGCAGTGCAGCCGAGTTACAGAAGTAAAGTTAGGTCACCAACAAATATTGTTTTGGAAGTCGAGTTCTCTAAGAAAAAGAATCTACCCTAGCAGACAAGCGACGTTGCAGTTTCTGGGCAAGTCGAAGTTGCATTTTCTGGGCAAGTTGAAGTTGCAGTCTCTAGGCAAGTCAAAGTTATAATAGCAGTTGCAGTTGTTAAGTAGGTCAAAATTGTTGGAAGGAGAATATACTCAAAGAGGAAGCATTGACTTGGTCTTCGAGGGGTTCTTGGTCAAGGGTCGAGCTCTTAGAATTCGTTATTTGAAGATTCTATAACAAGAAGAATTTTTGTGGGTTTTCCTCTCAGGTTGGAGAGATTTTGGCCCTGGCTGATCGCCTACATCTTGTGTCCTTTATCTCATTGTTCTTTATGGTTTGATAGTTGTTTGATGAAGAAGAACACATAATAATAATCAAGTACAAGAAGAACCTAATTAAGGAAAGTAAAAAGTCCTTACATGCAGTTATCATTATAAGAGAAATCATCTAATATCTCTGCCCTAGATTTCTCAACATGGTATCAGAGCTAAGGTGACGAGTCAAGGAAGGGCAGTTCAACAAGGGACACTCAAGCTCTCAAAGGTCAAGGTTCTAGAAGGATCTCAAGGGCTTCAAAGAATCAAGAAAATCCTCTCATCTCTAAGGCATTTTGAAGACAAAAGGCTACAAGGAAGTCAAAAACCTAGTTCGTTCAAAGAATGTATCTACACTTAAATTTTTCTTGGGATTCTCGCTCTATCAATCATCAAAGGGGAACGAAGTACTTTAAAGCATCTTGAATTTTTCAAGGGTAAAAGAAGAAAGGGATTGTCATTATCATCAAAGATATCAAGGTAATCTCCCTCTCATTAAAGCAAAGGATTTCATCTCAAAAGTGTAATATTCCTAATTAGCTTTCAGCTAGTTGTAATATTAAATTTTTCTTTTGTCATTTAGATAGATGAATAAGAGGGTAGGGAGACCCATAAATCTCGTTAGTAGGAATAAAACCACTTCTAATGTGAATGTCGATTACCTTATCAGTTGGATAAAGCACCCTCATGTGTGAATAGAGGTTGAAGCAGGTGGATAGGGTCAAGTTTGACCAAATCAACAGCACTGGTATCAAGGAAGTGGAGAGTTAATGAGAGACGGCACAATGTTAGTGGGAGGTAGTCTCCATGAGAGTAGTGATTTTAATGTGTGGGGCCAAGGGTGAGGAAGCTCACAAAGCATATAAGGAAAGGGATGGCAGTCATAGAGGGCATTTTGATTATTGTTCATGTCTTGGTCTTTTATGACTTCTTGCATGCTTCGGCTGTTTAGCGGAGTCTGCTGTGTTGTTTAGCAGAAGGGTGTTTCCAAGTGGAAATCCCACCCTCATCCTCAGGGAACTTTGAGTGCCTACTCAGGAGAGGTCCATTGAGTTGCATTTCCACCATCTGGCATCAAGCCAAGCCTCAGCCATTGTCCATAGCGCAATCTCCTTCAGGATTGTGTTGTTTTGCAGGGCAAAAGCAGTGGAGGATTTATAGATCCAGTTCTGAGCTTGTTTTCCAATGGAGGGAGCAGCACTTCATTCGGGAGGCTAGCAAGGAGGATCCTTGAGCATCATTTTGTCATCTAGCATCAGGCCAAGCTGTTGCCATCACCTACAGCACAGTTTCCTTCAGAAACTAAGTTATTTTATTGAGCAGTTGCAGTGGAGGGCTTAATGCCCCAGTTGGTGAGTTAGATTTCCAGTGAGGGGAGCATCCCTTCATCCGGGAGATCTATTGGAGGAGTATCAACCATTTCTATATCAAATCAGCCACCTCCTATCAGTTGTCTAGTTGCAGAACTTATTCAGCCCTAGGTCTACATTTCACCATTTTTGTATTTTGTGTATTTCCGGAAACCCTTTCTGGGTTGTCTTGGAAATGTGTTTGGGAGCTTAGATCTCTATTCCCGACACTTTTTGGGCCATATGTTAGTAGATCTATATCATTATATTTTCCAGCTGCAGTGGTACTCATTGGGACTGCACTGTCTTGGTTCTCTGGCATTTTGAGTAGCAGCAACATTTCATGTTTGGGGACTGCGTTGTCTTGGTTCTCTGGCATTTTGAGTAGCAGCAACATTTCATGTTTGGGTGTATCTATTCATTGGAGGCTTGTCTTGCCTAGCTTGAGTGACATGTTCCTCAAGATATTATACTTATTTATTGTTGATATTCATAATAAGATGGCTCTATGATTGTCTCATGTTTTGACGTATTGATATTCACTGCTATTTCCAGTTTTATGTTCAATATTGTTGCTTTTCCTAATTTGGAATATTACAAAAAGAAAATCCTTATCTCAAACATCCTTTAAGAAGATCATATAAGAAGCATCAACGCACCATCAAGAAGTCATCCTCAAATCATCATCAACAAAGGCATCAAGTTGAGGAGTTCATCTTCACTTGGCAAGTAAGTATTTATACTTCTATATCTAAATCTACTAAAATGACTTTATTTTGCAAGGAGATCAACAAGTTGGTTGGGCCATCGAACTTCCTTGCATGGAAAAGGAGGATAGACCTAATCCTCAAGGAAAATGAAGTTATTAATCATGTCAAAGGCAAAGTCTTCTAACCATCTAAAGAGCAAGAACTATCTAAATATATGAAAAAAAGATCTAAGGGCTCAAAGGATTCTCATAGAATCCATCAAGGATTTTGTCATCCCACATGTAGAAGAATTGGAGACATCAAAAGAGATATTTGATAAGCTAGAAGAATTATTCTCCGAAAGTTCAACAAGACAAGTCATATCACTAAGATCTAAACTATACAAGTTGAAAGCATCAAAGGATGAAGGGATATCTACATGTCTTACTAAAACATCACAAATAAGGAATCAACTTCAATATCTAGGAGAGACGATATTCAATAAAGAAATAATTACCAGTGTTCTAAATGCTCTAACTGATGAACAAGGAAACGTTGTATTAAAGGCCTATGAAGAGGAGAAAGCAATCCCATTTAATAATTTGTGGTCACTATGCAAAATTGAAGAAAACTGGTTGAAGGCAAAAAGTGATATAGAATCAGATAAGCAGGTTCAAACATTTGTTTTCATGTCACAATTTTGGTCCTCGGGAAAAGAAGAAGATCAATATGTCGCAAATCCAATGCTATGGATGTCAAGAATATGGGCATTTCAAGAGAGACTGTCCTAAGCTCAAGAAGGACAACAACAAACCAAAAGGGGAAGAAGCTCATACCATTGAAGAAGTGGAAGATGTTGAAAAGAATAAATTCAAGATGGAGGAAGTAAAATATCTTTACTATTGTTGAGATAGGTCTTCCTCACCTAGTTCTTTTCAAGCTTCTGTTTCAAAATTTCATTGTAAAGTATAACTATCATGGTAGGATTCATTAGAAGCATAATAGGATGCATCATGTTAGGAGAAGGCATCAAAGAATCATATGATTGAAAGCAAGAGCCTGTAACATCATCATAAAGAAGCATGAAAGATAACTGAAATAGAAGTTTGTGGATGTCACCTATAGAAGGATGTAGCTCTTGGTAACCTCATTGGAAGCATAAGGAGTACTTACGAGAAAAAGAAAGTCATCTAGTACAAAGCTCATCATACATCATTCAAAAGGAGCATTTGCAAGATAAGGATAATCAAGATCCTCCAATGGAATCTTCATTGGAAGGTTCACCTACTGGAAAAAGAAAGTGTCTCGCTAGGAATTCCAACTTGTATGGGATTCATGGGATGATGGTATGATGACAAGAGAAGTGAAGCAGGTCAAGGGATTGAATTTCTTTCAATCAAGGAAGTTGCCAAAGGAAGACTAGATGACCAAAAGATAGAAATGAGGTATGTATGCTTGTACTTGATAAAATAGAGTCATGTCATATTGTTGCAGATATTATGAATGAATGAAGCATGATCAAGAAATAGGGATATCCTCCTTTGGAAGGATGCACAAAGGAATCGTTCACGTATTTACTAGATGAAATCAACATAATATGTCCTCACATGAAATATGATGTGGTTGACAAAGTTGAAGGAACTATGATTGGAAGTTCCTGGGAGGAAATGTGTGAATAAAGGAAGGAAGAGATCATCAGAAATGCAACTATGGAGAAGGTAATCAACATCTAAGGAATGGAATATTCGACTATAATATCTCCACAGGAAAGATATGAAGATCTTGATAAAGTCTGAAAAAAGAAAAAGACCCTTGACGTTGTATATATTTTTGCAAATGTGTCAATATATGTGCGGGATGTTGATACAAGCAAGGAGATGTCATGATGAAAGACCATCACAAAGGTAATTTTTACCTTTTGATTTAATGATCATTTTCTATTTTTGAACAATATCTGAATCGGCTAATGCAGGGGTACCAAGGGAAGAGTTGTAGGTGTCATCAACAACTCAGTCATGTGGTAGGATGAAAGATCCTAAAAGAAACATGATGCGAAGAAGGTAGCAAGGTATGAAGGAAGGCCAGATATGGACTAATGGATCACTTTCCAATGAAATGAAATATGACATGACTCATGAATGAACGCGATGGATGGTGTTGTGAAAATTCCTACACTGGAATCCTATTTCAACAACTGGTACTATTCCTCCTAATTGTTAATTAATTTAACAATTTATCTGCTATGGCAAATATCGACATAAACAAACTGCAACCCTCACAAATAAAATTCAGCAGAAAATAAAACATTGGAAGCAAAGAAATGCTAGCGCACACATATAAAATTAACACAATTGTTTTCGAACAAAAGTCCCCGGAAAAAACCCAACTTGAGAAAATTGATGCAGCGGTTGAGGGTTTTCATTATTTTGCAGCAGTGAGAAATTATGAGTACAACTAGATGACGAAATCTGGCAATCCTACAGAGAAAAATACTAGAAAAAATCTAGTGAGGAATTTTACTCACCCCACAGGAAAATCCAGCTCAGAAGACTGGCTCTAAAACCCTCTACAAATTTCCCTGCGTCACCCTCTAAGTAGGCACTGCGTAGGCACGAATCTATATGACCTGGATCTCAAATCAATCTGCCTCTTTTGCTTGCCTTTGACTCTGGAAATGCTTCTCCCGGCCTCTGTAAAACCTTACAGCCACCAGAACACTGAAACGACTTCCCAAATCTGCAAATCGAACTGCCTCTAGAAGCTATTGTGCAATCCCTGCCTCAGCTTCTTTGTGGTTCTTCTGCCTCTCTGCAAATGTACTCGCTGGATCTAGAATACTTCCTCCAACCTCACTGTCTTTGCCCCTCACTCACTGCTTCGATCTCAGACTCTCTCCAGCAACTGACTGTTGCTACTCTAGAAATCGATCTGCCAAGAAATAGAACTACTCAAGTGCATTCTCCATCACACATCGATCTCCTCTTATAATCCTTTGTTGGAGCACCAACGACTAAGATTAAAACATAATCAATGGCTAGGATCATCTTTGGATCGATCTATGTGAGTTTCTAGGTGATTTTTTCCTTGAATTAAATAATATTGATTAATTAACTAGTTTTCCTAAGTTTAGACTTAGGAAACATCAAAAAATTGGTTAATAATCTAATTAAGTCACTTCTAGGTGGAATTTCCATAAACGATTTATGGGTTCTGGAAATCTCATGTATTCTAGCCTTTCCACAAGGTTTTGTGGCTAGAACACATCCGATGCTAGAAAAACTAACACTCCCTCTTAGCGAGGAATGTGTTCTAGTGTTGTTGCACACCCTAGAGCAACACCCTCTCTCTGCATCATCTCCTGTCACGTTGTTGATTTATGGTTGTTGTTGTCCACCAACTACTATGCAACTCTAATATACGTTGCATTTGTGTTGTTGTTGACCCTACTGTACTCATGCCAACATTGCATCTGCACTGCAACTCTGTTGTTGAGAGTGCAAGCTTATGTGATCCATAACATTTTAATTATAAATCTTCCAAGAAATCACTTAAGAAATTTAGGAACCAACGCGTTTCGAACTACCAACTGTAGTTCATCCTGATGATGAACTACAGTTGGTAGTTCGAAACGCGTTGGTTCCTAAATTTCTTATGTGATTTCCTGGAAGATTTATAATTAAAACTCTGCTGTTGTTGCTAATGCAACATCTGCAACTGAAAAACATCCAAAATATTAAATCAACTATGATCAGTGTAATACATTTGTCACCTGAGCCTCTGACTGTCGCTAGCCTCTAGTCTGTCACTGAATATTTTGTGTTGCTACTGACTCTGAACTGCGGCCAACACTGCACTGCGCTTCCCAACATCTGACTGCTACTAGTCTCTACATTTGTCGTTCTAGTATCTGACAACATCTACTGCCACTGATCCATCCTGCTACTGAATACTTTGGGCCCCCATAGCCAGGTATTGATCCATGAGGTGGACTCCTCAAGGAACCTTCCCATCTATAGCTCTCTTGGGCTCCTCAAGAGAGCTATAGATGAGGTGGACTCTTGGGCTAAATACATTTGTCACCCGAGCCTCTGACTGTCGCTAGCCTCTAGTCTGTCACTGAATATTTTGTGTTGTTGTTGACTCTGCACTGCTACCAACACTGCACTGCGCTTCCCAACATCTGACTGCTACTAGTCTCTGCATTTGTCGTTCTAGTATCTGACTACATCTACTGCCATTGATCCATCCTGCTACTGAATACTTTGGGCCCCCATAGCCAGGTATTGATCCATGAGGTGGACTCCTCAAGGAACCTTCCCATCTATAGCTCCCTTCGGCCCCCATAGCCAGGTATTGATCCATGAGGTGGACTCCTCAAGGAACCTTCCCATCTATAGCTCCCTTCGGCTACAACACCAAGTCACCCCACCTCACTCCTGGAGGTATATCAGCGAACATAGCGAACTCTTCCTCCAGCCTGGAGGAAAGCTTATCGATCTCTGCAGAAGCTGCTTGTTGGTCATGCTTCTTCTCCTTATCCTTCTTCCTAAAAGGACATTGGGTACTGTAGTGACTGAGCTCACGACATCTGAAGCATTTGACCTTTGACAAGTCCTTCTTCTTCTTCCTTTGCTCCCCCTGTCCCTGATTGGGACCCTTAGATGTGAGGGCTACATTACCGCCTTCAATCCGCCTCTGTTGCTATCACTAATGGAGCTCTTTAGAAGACCTCGCCTCAGTTCCTCCTGCTGCAAGTCAGCCCACTCTGGTAGCTTGTCTTTGCCCAATATGCTTTGGACAAAGATCTGCCAATCCTATGAGACATTGTTGAGTGCCAATCTCACAATCTCTATAGGGTGAGGCATTGCCCCAACAGCTGATAGCTGGTCCCGGACCTCCTAAATCCTAGTAAGGTGGGAATCTATGCCTTCCCCTTTCTGCATCCGAATGAGTCTCAACTTCTCCTTTAGGTACATCTTCCGCTGCTCGGAAGTACCCTGGTATCACGTGGAGAGAGCTTCACCATCTGTTTGGCAGTATCTTTGCCAGATATATGTGAGACTATATGATCCCGAACACCATCTAGGATCAACTGTTTCACCAGCGCCATTTTCTTCTTATATTCCTTCAGTTGATCTGCATCCTGAGGAACCGCCACTACATTGTCAATGTAGGCTTTCGGGCCAAATTCATCTAGAAGGAAGGATATCATTGCTTTCCAGGTGACGTAGTTGGAAGCTCCTCTCATGATCACGAAGCCCAGCAGTGGCCATCTCAATGAACTGTCGAAAACTTCCTCTTTCCTTTTGCTCGGTTGTTATTCTGCTACTTGCACTCCTTTATGGAGTGAGAAGATCTACTTACAACAACTGCCAATATGCAAGGAAAATCGAACTTCTTGAGACTAGAAGTTCCCTAAGGAAAATTTTCCCTCAACTGTGTGTGCTCTTCTCTCTTCCACCTGACGCAGGTTCTGCTCTAACGAACTGCTGCAAAACCCTCTATGTCCAGCTAGAGATCTGCCCAACGAAAAACTGAGCTGCTCCGTCTGCCTCTAGAATCACTCGATCTGGAAGGATCGAATTTTTCTGCCCCTCTCAGAAAAATTGAACTTTCTCAAGCAACTCGGCCCACTAGCAAAAAGATTGTGCTACCCTTGGGAATTTCGACCTGTTGCCTTTGCTAGGCAACGAAATTCCTTTCCTTCATTTCTGAGCTCTCCAGTTGATCAACTTCACTCTGATACCATGCGAAAAATCTACACTGGAATCCTATTGCAACAACTGGCATTATTTCTCCTAATTGTTAATTAATTTAATAATTTATCTGCTACGGAAAATATCAAAATAAACACACTGCAACCTGCACAAATAAAATTCTGCAAAAAAATAAAACGTTGGAAGCTGAGAAATGCTAACACACACACATAAAATTAACACAATTGTTTTCGGACAAAAGTCCCTGGAAAAACCCAACTTGGGAAAACCGATGCAGCAGTTGAGGGTTTTTATTATTATGCAACAGTGAGAAATTCTGAGAACAACTGGATGCTGAAATCTGGCAATCATACAAAAAAAATACTGGACAAAAACTAGTGAGGAATTTTCCTCACCCCACAGGAAAATCCGGCTCTGAAACCCTCTACAAATTTCCCTGCGTCACCCTCTGCATGGGCATTGCGTAGGCACTATTCCATACAGCCTGGATCTCAAAACGATCTGCCTCTTTTGCTTGCCTCTGACTCTGGAAACACTTATCCCGTCCTCTACAAAATTCTTCTGCCACCAGGACACTGAAACGACTTCCCGAATCTACAAAAGGAACTGCCTCTAGAAGCTACAATGCAATCCATGCGTCAGCGTCTCTGTGGCTCTCTTGCCTCCACTGTCTCTGCCCCTCTCTCACTGCTTTGATCTCTGACTCTCTCTGGCAACTAATTGCTGCTACTCTGGAAATCGATCTGCCAAGAAATCAAGCTACTCAAGTGCGTTGTCCATCACCACATCGATCTCCTTTTATGATCCTTTGTTGGAGCACCAACATCCAAGATTAAAACATAATTGATGGCTAGGATCATCTCTGGATCGAACTGTGTGAGTTTCTAGCTGATTCTCGCCTTGACTTAATTAATACTAATTAATTAACCAATTTTCCAAAGTTTAGACTTAGGAAACATTAAAATATTGGTTAATAATCTAATTAAGTCACTTCTAGGCAGAATTTCCAAAAACCATTTCTGGGTTCTAGAGATCTCATGTATTCTAGCCTCTCAACAATGTTTCGTGGCTAGAACACATCTGATGCTACAAAACCTAACAGGTATGTGCCCTACAAGAAGTCCCAAAAGAATGAAGGCTCCATATCAAAGAAGAAAACTCATGACATTGAAGGAAGGAGACCAACGAGCAGTTGTTTGTCCCATGATCTCCACCTAAAGAGTTGTTGGAAGCAAGTCCCTGATCAAGAGGGAGCTTGGTCAAGTCCCTGATTAAGAGGGAACATGGGTACATTCGTTTTATAGGAATGTGTACATTCCTTCATTGGAATGGGTATGTCCTCCCTAGTTAAGAGGTTGAGATAGACACATCATTCTTGTCTTCACTTGGGAAGATAGAATGGAGGATAGGGTAAGCATCCAACATCTGATACTCTTTGAGGATGTGGTAGGGCATCCAAGATAAGAGTAGTCGTAGAGGACCGATATTCTTTGAGGATTGGGAATCTAAGATAAGGAAAGTCCTGGAGGAACATACTTTGAGAGAACCCAAGTGGGGTATGTTCCGAGAGAGACAATAAGGAGGGTGTCTATAAATCATTGGTCTCACCAGCATTGTGCTATATTCTTATGGAGAGATAGAGTTGTTAGTCAAGGCCTTGCTATGTGATAATGTTCGACGATATGATGCTATACAGATGGGTTACCAATCCGACTCTTCTTATGAGAATTCTTCAGATTGAGAATGTCAAAGTACCTTGTATAGATTATGAATACCTCCCTAGTTAAGAGGGAGTGTTGAAATATGTAACTAGGTTCGGTCTTCATAATGACATATGTAACGTTGATTTAATGTATTTAATGTAAAGATAAAAATAAATTTATTATTATTGTTCTTGAGGCATGGGTTTCATGCTCAAGGAAAATTTATTTTAGGTCAAGCTACCATTGTGAGCTTCTAGGATATTTCATCAAGTCTATAAAGTCAAAAGACTCATTGTCATGTATGAATAACCCTTCTTGGGCATGTTACATATTGTAAGAAAATTATTTGAGTCAAATTAGAGTCAGAAGACCCTCCAAGACCAAGCCAAAATATGCAAGCATCAAGTCGGATTAATGGAGCAAAAAGCCGGCCTAAGGACATGTCAAGTCCGCCAAATAGGCGGCTCAAGGAAGCCTATATATAGGGCACTCGGCCTAATTTGGAGAACACACTCTCACTCACACAAGTTCGATCATAAGGACAAAAAGAAATGCGAAGAAGAGGAAGACTAAGGAAGGAGAAAAAGTCGAAGTTTTTGGGTTTGTTTTTGGGCTACTTATCTCCACACGTGCAAAGGAATTAGGGCACACATTGTTGCAGTGAAGCCGAGTTATAGAAGTAAAGTAAGGTCACCAAGAATAATTGTTTTGGAAGTCGAGTTCTCTAAGAAAGAGAATCTACCCTAGCAGAGAAGCGAAGTTGCAGTTTCTAGGCAAGTCAAAGTTGCAGTTTCCAGGCAAGTCGAAGTTGCAGTTTCCAGGCAAGTCGAAGTTGCAGTCTCTGGGAAAGTCAAAGTTATAATTGCAATTGCAGTTGCTGAGTAGGTCGAAGTTGTTGGAAGGAGATGATATTCAAAGAGGAAGCATTGACTTCGTCTTGGAGGGGTTCTTGGTCAAGGGTCTAGGTCTTGGTATTCGTTAACTGAAGATTCTATAAGAAGAAGAATTCTTGTGGGTTTTCCTCTCAGGTTGGAGAGGTTTTGGCCTTGGCTAATCGCCTACATCTTGTGTCCTTTGTCTCATTGTTCTTTATGGTTTGGTAGTTGTTTGATGAAGAAGAACACATAATAATAATCAAGTACAAGAAGAACCTAATTAAGAAAAGTAAAAAGTCCTCACAAGCAGTTATCATTATAAGATAAATCATCTACTATCTCTGCCCTAGATTTTTCAACACTTCCATGTCTTGGTATAGATAAGGATATTATCAAAAAAGACTATAACGAACTTTCTTGGGTGGGGTTTAAAAAGTTCATTCATGGTTTCCTGAAAGGTTACAGGGACATTGGTTAACCCAAATGGCATCACCTTGAATGCATAGTGACCTTCGTGTGTTCTGAAAGTAGTCTTTGGCACATTTTCTAGTCTTACTTTGATTCGATAATATCCTAACCGGAGATCTAACTTTCAAAAATATTTTGCTCCATGGATTTCGTCCAGCAATTCATCTATAAATGGGATATGAAACTTGTTTTTTATAGTTATCTTGTTTAAGCCTTGATAACCTATGCATAGTCTAAAGGATCTATATTTTTTCCATACCAACTATTAGAAAATGCAAAGTGGCAGCTATTAATTTCAATTTTCCTTAACCTTAATATTTGCGTGTGAACTTAGTCTTCTTTATGTTCTTTAATAGATCTACGTCATCAAACAAATATCAAGAGCACAAACAATAACAACATAGGACACAAAAATTAGGCTCTCAGCTAGGGCAAAACTCCTCCAAGGGGAAACCCGAAAAACTCTTCTTTTCTTATAGAATATGCTTCAATTGAGACAACAAAGACCCAAACCCTATACCAAGTCCTTCTCCAAGTACCAAGTCGGCCCTTCCAAGCAAGTCCCTTCTTTATCTAGCATTAACCAGCTACAAACTACAACTTCGACCAGCCAGCTTCAATAATGCAACTTGACCTCCAACTTCGACCCTGTAGTAGCTGCACAGAAACCCAAGGACAACTCTTCTAGCAATCCTTCTTGAGTAAAATGAGCCTTCCCAAGGTCAACGAGATCAAATAGAATACTCGCTATTCCTGCAACCTAATGTTGTTGTTGAAGAATGTAACTAGGTTCGGTCTTCATTATTGTACTTGAGTCAAAATATAATACATTTGTCAAAAAGAATATATTATTATTTTAATTGACTTGTTAAAGCATGGGTTTCATGCTTGGATCAATTGTCATAGGTCAAATCTCCATTGCAGGCTTGAGGATTGAGTCAAAGTCTATTTTGTCATGTTGAACTCCTCCATCAAAGTCACCTTGATGTCGACCTCAAAAGAAGAATCATTTGTCAGCTTCCATAAGAAAAAAACATATCGGCTCAAACATATGGAGACACAACTATTCGTATTACTCATGTCGGCCTATTTACTTATGCCAACAACTATATATAGCAGGATGAGGTCCTCGCATTTCTACACCTCAGGATTTCGGACTAATTACAAAGCAAAATCAAAGAAATGTTTTCAAGTAACTTCAGTGAACAAGTGCATATTACAATGAAGAGTACAGACCTCAATTCAGTGATGGTTCAGTGCTATTTTAGGTGAGAGTTTCGTGGCCATCAACAATGACAGAGTTTCGGTGCTTCCGCAATGTCATGCCATCACAATCATGATGTCAATAAAGTGCAATGATCTCGGTGCTATTTAAGTCAAGGCCTATCACAGTCTTAGTGTTACAACAGTATTATTATCTTATTGTGACGTCAGTTCGGTGGTGCTATCTCAGTTTATAAAGGAACTCGGATTGGTTGCAAAGGGTACAAGTATTACAGTTTGATATGACAAGATTGACTTGATGGATGGAGGTACTTCTGAGTCTAAGTTGTAAGGGTCTTGTTCGTCTCATCTTGAATCTACTGAAGGAAGAATTTTGACCATGTTTTCCCCAAAGAGTGGGGTTTTTCCCTAGCAACGTGCCTACATCTTGTGTTCTCTTCTATTTGTTGCTTGGCATTAGTCTTGATGATAAGAAAAGATAAATCTAAAGAAAACATAATAATAACGAAAACATCACAAGATAATGTCATATTAAGAGAAATTGTTTAACTGCCACCTCCTTGGATTTCTCAACATGGTTTCAGAGCTATGGTCAAAGTAAAAGGAAGTCTGAAGACAGTTACAATGACAATGCAGGGTTCCAATATGTATCAGTAAAGAGGCTCGGTATATCTCTAAAGGAAGTTCGGATATCTCAGAAAATAAAGCGAAGATTATCTCATGTTCAGTACTACTACTATAACATTATTTCGGTACCACAGCAGTGAGGAGAGTAAAAGTTAAGGCTATAACTACAATGATAATGCTCGGTTTGAAAATAGAGAAGATCTTAGTGCAATCTTTGTTCCAATATAATTACAGTGAATATCTTCAGTGATACATCACAATGAGGAATTCAGCGCCATCACACAATTAATGATTTGATGACGTCACCACCATGAGACAGTTTTCGCTGTCAAGACAATGAGAAAATCTTGATGCTATCACAGTAGTATTCTCACGGTGTCCCAATGCTATTACAAAATTTGGGAGTCATTCCAGTTCAATGTTATGTTCATAATGATACTACAGTCACAATGCTATATAAGACTCTCAGTGATATTACAAGAAGACAACACAGTGGTACCTCAGTACTACCACAGAGAGGAAGTATCAAGACTCCTACAGTGAGACAAGATAGTTTCAATGCCTATACAGTGACAAAGATCTCGGACTTGCTAAAAAGATGATTTCTATGCTTCAACAATAGGCTTCCACATGAAGAAAACTCCGTCATCACATGGAAATCAAAATTGATAGTCCAAGGAACCAGCTTGAAAAGGATCTGAGTACAAGGAACTAAGTATTGGTACTACAAATTAAAGGTATGTATATAAGCATTTGAATTTCTATTATAGTTCATATAATCCTTGTTTCTATCTAGTCTAAGGTCAGGAATGTACTATTAGAACCTTAATCCTCTCCCTCTAGGGTTTACAAATAATCTAGGATATCAAGTAGAAGTCCTTGAAAGAAGGAGCAATTTTTATAGGATCCCATCCTCGATGATTACATAGGAGATCTATCTTAAGAAATTAAATTATGCTCTTGGTATCACATGTTTTGCTTGAAAGTATGTATTGCAAGTTAAGTCACCAAGTTTGTGTTCGTGTTCTTGTTCGTGTTCGGCGACGTTGAAATTCGAATAAAGTTCGACACCTAAAACTTACCCGATAAAGTTCAGCATAAAATTCGACATATAGAAATTTGAAAAAATAAATTTAAAAAAAAAAAAATATATATATATATATATATATAACAATTTTAAGCATGTTGAAAGATAAATATGATGCACATAAATAAATAAGCATGACAATTTTCAAAGTGCATAATGCACATTGCAAACACATAGATGATAGGATTATTGCTCAAACATTTACATCATTTCCACATATAAACAATGAAAGCGAGTGCCAAATTTCCAATAAAGAACCAACTTCAGTCTTCCATACATGTAAACAAGGCGAGAAATTCATCATAGACATTAGCGGTAGGCTAGTAGCACTAGCTACTAGAGTCTAGCACCCATAAGAATATCAAATTCAACAAAACCATGGGCCATATCAGATTTCATATATTGAAAACAATTTGATTAAAAAATATTCAAAATATATAAACTTTGAAGTAGTTTGGCAGTTTTAGAATATTGTTCATGCAAAAAGTAAACTAGAAGTCTAAAACGAGAACACAAGTTTTATTCTTGATGTTCTCGTGGCCCACTTCTGATATCAAAAAGTTCTATATCATCAAGAGCAGTATGGGTTGTGAATCCGCTAAATGCCTCAACATCAGATTCATCACTCAATTCCCTGTCAATGTCACTATCATTGTGAAAATCGGCTTCATCCCTTGATGCATTAGGAACAGGATCGATCCACAGAGTAGAGGAATTGGATGACTCTTTTGACATAAACAAGATCTTCTAATCTTCAAGATAACAATCTATTTCTTTTTTTGGAATGAATGTAGTTAAAGGAACTCCAATTCCTTTCAAACGTTATGCACTTGATCCCTGACTTAAGATACGAATTGCAAAAGTTTGCAATTCTGGTGCCCCTGGACCATAAAACTCCCACCATATTGCTGGATCACTTTTACTCCTATCATACTTTGTTGATTGTGTACCAAATAGCCCTTCTTCTAACCTGTATGCCCTCAACTGAGATCTGACCAAACCTGCAATTGTTGGATCTGGATTTAGCTTCTCAATAGCCTGGATAAGTTCATTCATGACTTCTTCATCCCTATGTCTTGATAACCCAAACAATCTAGGCTCCAAATAACATGTTGCTACATGTAATGGACTATGAATCATCTTCCATCTTTGATCAATTACTTCCCATATCTCCTGGTAATCAACTTCCACATTATTAAAAGCACTTGCAATGGCCTCTTTGCAACGATCAATACTTTCATAAACAAAACCCATACAAGGTTTGTCACCATCAACCATGCGGAGCACATTAACAATTGGGCCACATATTTTTAAAACCTTGTCTGAATTTTCCCAAAAGCCATTATTGAACACTATTTGTTCAACATGTTTCCCCTTAGTTTTTTTTAAAGGGGAGATCTCTCCCACTCAGTATTGCAGAAAATAGCTCTTAGGCTTGCTTTTCCCTCAACAACTTTTTTCAGAGTAATATAAAACGTAGCAAACCTTGTATCACAAGGCCTCAAAAACTTTTTAGATGCATTCTTCCTATATAAGCTCAAAGTGAGACAATGGTTAATGATGAAGTTTGCAATTGTTTTGGCTCTTCGTATTGTCTCATTGAACCAAGGAAATTTGGCTAAATCATGCAACATCAAATCCAAGCAGTGAGCTGCACAAAGGGTCCAATAAATATGATTATACTTTTCCATAATCATCTTCCCTGCACCAACACAATTTGATGCATTATCTGTAATAACATGGACCACATTTTTCTCCCCAACCTCTTGAATTGCTTCATCCAAAATTCCAAAAATAAATTCTGATGTCTTCACCTAATCCATTGCATTAACTGCCTTCAAGAAAAGTACCCCTTGACGACTATAAACAAGCACATTGATCAATGGGCGATGACACAAATCTGACCAACCATCACTCAAAATTGTACATCATGTATGCTTCCAAGACTCTTTAATCTCAAACAATTTTTTTGTGACTCTGTCTCTTGTTATCTTTAGCAAAGTGGTCCTTAAAGCTTCAGATCCGAGAGGAACATAGCCCTTTCCAAAATCAATGGCCTATTTAATTACATTTTTAAAATATGGACTCCCGACCACATTAAAGGGAATTGCACATGCATAAAAAAATTATGCAACAGCATCATCAACTTCTTGTCACTCCACAGGTTTCCAGAATTGATTTAAAGTTTTGGTTCCACCTGTTTTTACTGCTGTAGAACTTGATCCACCAATGGTTGAGATTGAATTAATGGTGTTTGAGGAAGACATGGCAATCTCCCTCTCAATTCACTGCCTCTTCTTCTCCCTTTTTTCCTTTTCTGTCTTTGAAGTGAAATAGCTTTTCTCCACTGCGGTTTTTTGTTCATCTGAGATCTTAGTGCAGCCCTCAACACCACCTCCATTTCCATTGCTAATACTGAGAAGGTGATCCACTGCTCTAGTTGAAGAGCCAGTGAATTGATGTCCACAAAGCTGACACAAAAGACTTTTCCCTTCTTTTGTGACAAAATTCCATGCTACAGCAATTGATTTTGGGGGTGCCATTGAAGTTTAAAGGTTCCGAATCCTGGCTACTGAAGTGAAGGGAAAAATGTCTGCAATTTTTTTTTTAATTACATTTGAATTAGTTCTATATTTTTTGCATTATGAAATTTTTTCTAGACTGTAATTTAATTTATTTATTTAATATATAGACTTATAGTATACTGTGTTTGGACTGTCTGGTCTGCTAAGGCTCATGCCTGAAGGATGACAGTGCAAACACAATATATTTAAAACCCGTATATGTTAAAAAATTAAAAAATGTAGTCAAAAAATGGTTTGCTTACCTGGAGACTGGACGCTGTATGTTGTAGCAGACTGGCAGAATTTTAAGTGACTGAGTGTGCACTGTGCAGTGCACTATGGAGTGACACGTCTAGACTCCATGAGTGAGTGTGCACTGTGCGTGACTGAGTGAGCAGTAGCACTGTGCACGTTGTGCGGCCGCCGGCTGTGAGCTGCAGTGGTGCACTCTAGAGACTCGAGCATAGGGCCTGTAGGTGGTGAGCCACACTGTGAGCGCCGACAGTCTGCAAAGAGGACAAGTGTGACAGTGGACACTTGAGCGCCGGCGGAGAGGTGTGAGGCTTGAGCGCCGACGGAGAGGTGTGAGGCTCGAGCTGTCGGCGCCTATCGCTGAGCCTGTAGGCGTGCCTGTGAGCAAAGAGCGAAGAGCCGAGAGGCGTGGCGTGGCTAACAACTGTGAGCGGAGAGCCGAGAGCCGAAAGCTTGTGGCATGGTTGTGAGCCGAGACTCGAGAGGCATGGCTTATGAGGTTGTGAGCCAACAGGCATGGTGTCAGCGGTCGCTGTGAGATGAGAGTGTAAGTTGTATCTTGTAACGCTGGAGGGCTGAGGCTGTGAGCGTAACTCTGGAGGCTAGAGCTACGAGCAATGGAAGGAGGCAATCCATGGTCAGCTAGAGAAATTCGTGATTTGTGAATGCGCGCAGCGTCAATGCCAATGCATTTTTAACAAAAATCACCCAAATGCCAAAACCTAAACAAATAAAATCAAACTTTTACCCGAATTTAATAAAAAAAACGTTGATGTTTGGCTAAATATTCGTGTTCGTGTTCGCCCCGATGTTCGCCTTGATATTCGTCTTGATGTTCGGCAAACAAAATCGAATTTGCTCGAATTCGGTTGAAATTCGGCAAATTTCGAACTTCAACCATTATGTTCGCCGAACCCAGTGACTTAGATTACAAGTATAGAAAACCATGGCTTACACTTCAAGGAAATTCTACAAGGTTTGTCAAGAACCATTTTCAGGTATGTCTTAGACCATACATTTTAAAAAATTATCTTCATCTTATTTTGAAATTTTTGTTACTAACATCGTTATGTCAAACTCTCTTGAATCTCAAAGAATCTTATTTAGGATGATTCATCATCTGATAAATCTAGCCACCTTATATCTCTAATTTTTTATATGAAAGAACCCAAGACAGGTTCTTTGGAAAACCCTAACCTAAGGGTATGATATAATGTGGGAAACCCTAAACCTTCTTAGGGTTATTAACGAAGAAATTGCTATTCTGATTGATATATTGATGATATCATGTTTGGGGTTTTGATATGATCCTAGAAGCTCTAACTTATTAGGGTTGAAATGATGTTTTTCGAAATCCTGAACCTTCGAAGTTTTGATATAATAAGGGTTTGCTTCGATATGAACATTAACCCTAGGATTTGGATAGGACTACAAGCAAAATCCTTGTTATGTAAAATCATAGGAATGAAACCCTAGGTATGTGTTCATTTGGTTGAAACCCTAGCTTAGTCTAGGTCAATATATGTCTAATGTATTAATATTGTGACATATGATATGCTTATCCATGATGGTAATCTTCTAGATGTGTGTTGACCAAATCACTGATGGTCATAAGTCCTAGGGTTTGGAAACAAGCCCTAGTCTATGTTTGAAGTTCAAGGATGATGATGGGAAATCTAGGGTTTACATCGAACCCTAGTAGAAGTTATTCATGCTATGATTATTTTGATTGAGTAAAATCTAGGGTTTACATAAAACCCTAGTGGAAAGTCTATCATATGTCTTTTGGAAGTTATTAGATACTTTTCTTTTCTTTTGACTTATTTCTAGGGATCGCCATGTGACAGAACTTATATTCTGTCATTGAGTTGTTGATGTGATTCACGGTTTGTAAAAACCTTGGGCTAGAAATTGAAATATTAAAGTATAGTCTCCCGATAATTATGTTTCATGCTTCCGCTACTATAAAATTTCGGTATGACTAACTTCATGCTTCTATAAATTTGGTTGTACTTGCTATCTAAGTTGGGCAGGTACATCATATACAAGTTGGTGAAGATGTTTGTAAGAGAAGACAATATGTTAAGCAAGATGAGAAGGATGGAAGCCACGAAAGATTCTCCAACACTGAAGGAAGAAGTTGATCTCCCTAGATTAAGAGGGAGCCAAGATAAAAGAAGAAGTGATGATTATGGTTCTCTACTTCATGTGTCGTGCACTAGACTAGGACTAACAATTGTAAGTCTTAGTGAAGCCCATGAGTAAGAATCATAGTCATGATTGGAGAATGCTTTGTTGAGGTGTGTTGTAAGAAGGAAACCAAGATCTGATTAAAGAATATGTTGTTGCGAATAAAGTAGAAAAGGAAAGTGTATCGTTGAGGAATCTTCTGTCAAAGATTCGATTGATAGTCTTGTTGGAGTGTAACTAAGTTCGGTCTTCATAATGACTAGTAATTATGAATTTATGTAACGAAGAAGACAAATATAATAAAATGTATTCTTGTAAAGCTTTCTTCATGGGTTTCATGAAAAGGAGATTTTATTATAGGTCAAAGACTTCTTGATGTCTTTTAGGGATTTGTCATCTTGTCATAAATGTATAATGTAGAGTCATGTATTTGAAGCATTGTTACACTTGTAAAGGTCAAAATGTATGCCTCAAGACCTTGTCATCATGCTCTAGAAATTGCTGGAAGAATTCGGCTTGAAGATGTTGCAGAATACCCTTTGAAAGGTCAGCTCAAAATAGGTCACATCAGTTCACTGACAAGTTGGCTAATTACAGGGTCAAACCACTATAAATACCCCTGTGGACTGCATAGAAAATATATAGACAACAGTTCGTACATCTCTGAATTTTCGAACATAATTGCAAGAAGGAAAGTGTGGATTAAGGTATGTTATAGATGTGTATTCCAGCAAAGGTCAAGGGAAACACATCGCAGAAATAAAGTGCATTGTTTTGGGTACAAGACTGTAACAAAGAACAGATTGCAATGCAATTAATACACCAAAGAAAACTGACCATTCGGCAAAGAAATGAAGAGACAATCCAAGGTAATGTATGACTTGAAGAGCCTAAACTTTGTGTCTCTTGTGTTTTGATAATAAACTTGATGAAAGACATAATAAGCTAATAAAGAGAAGATCTAAGTTAGAGAAATAAGTTCACGAGTAATTATCAAGTAGAGAATTGAATTAAACTATGCCCTACCAAATTCTCAACATGGTTTCAGAGATAAGGTGTGAGAGAGGGCTATTCGTCAAGAAGATCAAGGATCAGTTTTGCAAGAAGACTCTAGGATCAAATTCGAGAAAAAGGTCAAAGTTCAGTTTTCAAAGGAAAGAGATCTACATTAAATAGGGAAGATGTTAAAATTGGACAACTAGGTCCAAACTCCATGTTGTGATGCTCAGATGAAGACACCAATACTTTTATTGGGTTCCTCTTTCGGAGAGGTGCAAGATTGATCTAAAGATCATCTTGATCCGATGAGCAGACCATTTATTTTGAATTTATTTTTAATACTTTCAAAATATGTGCGGGTCGGCCTTAAGGTTTTACAGCCCCAGCAAATGTGTCACACACCCTCAGTGATTGATATAAATAGAGTCAACGTTGGAAAACATTTCACTCATCTCATCCTCACACATCATCTCTCCTCTTCTGATTGGTTCGAGCTCCTTGGAGGCAGTTTTCGGTTCACACGTGGGAAAGAAGGACGAAGAGAATTCTACTGCAGCTAGGGCTTCCACGCAGGTTTGACCAACGTTGACTTTGGTCAACGCATGGTCCAAAGGAGTTGATTTTTGGTGCAGACTTCGATTTATGCAGGTCGTACATTTTGGCATAAGAACCGAGGTCAAAGATTGACTAAAGACCGAGCTACGTTGACTTTTACTTGCTGTTGTTTTTATGCTGACTTTTCTGGGCAGCGTTGACTTTCTGGGATTGACTTTGAGTTGACCGTGTGGCTGTTTTGAGAGTTGTTGTGACACATGTTGGGTTGGCTGAACAAGGAGACTTTGTTGGTTGAAGCATCCTGTTGACCACCGTAACGCACCAACACATTTATCTATTTTTGGTTTGTCTTCTGTTGATCTACTGGTATGTTCTATCAGCATTTTACTTGATTGTTTATGTGATTGTTGTAGTGAAAGTAAAATTGCATCAACCATAGAACATCTACAAATTTACATGGTATCGGAGCTGAGGTGAAGACAAGCCCTATTTAGCAATCACCAAAAAAGAAAATGGGTTCCACAAACTATGGCTTCAAGGAGGATGACAAATTAACTGGCAAGGATCACTTCCATGCTTGGAAGATGATATTGGATCTTAAATTAGAAGACCAAGATGTCATGGACTATGTGCAGGGTAAAATCCAAGAACCTCCATCCACTGCTACTACTGTTGCCAAGACAAAGTACAAGAAGGGGGAGATCAACGCAAAGCTGATGAACAGGGAATCCATTCATAAGAGTCTAGTGGCCTACATCTCTGAGCTAAGCACATCCAAAGAGATGTATGATAAGTTGGTCCTCATGTTCAAGGCCAACAATGCAAATCAAGTACTATTCTTCAAGAATCAATTGAAGAATCTGAAGAAAGGCAGGGATGAGTCCGTTCAATCATACTTTCTGAAACTGACCGAGATCAGGAACAATCCGCTGGCTATTGGGGAGACAATAGCTGGTTGAGAAATGGTACTCACCACACTTGGAGGGGTCCCATCTGAATGGCATGTGTTCAACACTACCATTCTAAATAATAATGTGATACCAAACATTGACGAAGTACTGTCACGATGCGTTCAAGAAGAGATAAGAATGAAGGAGTATGGAAATGAAGGAAATGCTGCCTATGCTGCTCATTCTAGAAAGAAGAACTTTGGTGGTCCAAAGAACAAAGGAAACGCAGGGGCCCAAGGAAAGAAGGGCAAGTGTTTCACTTGTCATAGGCCAGGTCATTATGCTAGAGAATGTCCTTTCAAGAAGGATTCTCCTAATGGTGATGACAACAACAACAACCGGAGGAATGGCAATCAAAGGAACAATTGGTTCAAGGGAAAGAGGAAGGCTCCCTCCGGCGGAAATGATCAACCTTTAAAAAGGTCAAGAAACTCCAGGTATGAGAAATCAAATGTTGTTGATAAAAGAAATGAATACAATCTTGTATTTGCCCTCTCTGTTGCATCTCCACCCGACACTATGGATGTCTAGTTGATAGATAGTGGTGCCTCAAGACACATCACTGGGTTCAAGGAAGCACTCTCTAATATGGTTGAGAAGGATACTAATCTGGAAATTATCCTTGGAGATAATGCCACATATCCCGTGAAAGGGGCAAGGATTGTGACCCTCCACTTGTCTCAAGGTCAAGTCCTCCACTTGTAGGATGTACTCTATGTACCTAATTTGAAGAAGAACCTTGTGTCTATATCGGCCATGGAAGAAAAAGGTTTCAATGTGGCATTCATTGATGGAAAGGTGCACATGTGGAAGAAGAGCTTCAAGGAAGCTATCACAATTGGATTTAGAGTTGATACATTCTACCAGGTTGGAGGAAGTCCACTGGGAGCGATGACATGTGATACTATCTGACAGACTGAACTATGGCACCAGAGGTTTGGACACCTTCACTTTAAGGCCCTTCCCGAAGCAAGGAAAGTGGCGATAAGAATGCCCAAGTTTTCAAATAATCATGAAGGTGTATGTAAAGGTTGTGCCGAAGGAAAGCATACAAGGGGACCTTTCCCCTCAAGTGTCACAAAGACAATTGATGTCTTACAATTGATCCATTCTGATCTATCTAGTATGCTGCCCGTGACATCCTTGGGAGGATGTTCTTATTATATGACGTTCACAGATGACTTCTCTCACAAAACCTAGATATAATTCTTAAAGAAGAAGGATGAGGCCTTCATGTGGTTCTGTACCTTCAAAGCCTTGGTGGAAAATATGACAAGGAAGAAGATCAAGATTTTGAGAACTGATAATGGCACTGAATATGAGACAAATGAGTTCAAGGACTTTTGCAAAGAAGCTGGCATCAAGAGGGAGACCACAACTGTCTATACTCCTGAGCAAAATGGTGTTGCTAAACGAAAGAACAGGACCATTGTGGACGCTGCCCGTGCCATGCTATGTGACCAAGGTCTACCGAAGTTTATGTGGGGAGAAGCTGCAAACACTGTTGTGTACATACAAAACCGATGCCCGCATTCCGCTCTAGACTCCAAAACTCCCGAAGAGGTTTTGTCTGGTAAGAAACCTGATGTCTCACATTTTAGAGTTTTTGGATGTCCTGTTTATTTTCATGTGCCGAAAGAAAAGAGGAGCAAGTTGGATGCTTCTGGGAAGAAAGGAATGTTTGTGGGCTACAGTGAAACATCGAAGGCCTATAGAGTCTATGTGCCTAGTCAAAGGGAAGTGGAGATATGCCACAATGTCACCTTTGACGAAGATGCTTCCCTGAGGAAAGTAGTCAATCTTCTGAGATCTGAGGAAGATCATGAAGCAGGGCCTGGAAATCAAGAGGAACCGAAGGATGAGATGATGCCTAATGTTGAAGGACCGATGGACACGATTGATCCACCTGCTTCACTGGGAAAGAGACCATCATGGCTCAGGGACACTCTCGAGTATGCTGAGGGTCATACGGCCCCAAAAGGGACATTCCATGAAAGCAAGAAGCCGAGTAGATACCAAGGGTATCTAGCAGCCATGAGTACTATTGTACAATCCAAGCCTGGATCTTTTGAGGAAGCCGTAAAGCATCAAGTCTGGAAGGATGTTATGCACGAAGAGTATGAGTCCATAATGAAGAATGATGTCTGGTATGTGGTTCCAAGACCGAAGGACAAAGCAGTTGTCACCTCGAAATGGCTCTACAAGATCAAGCATGGATCTGATGGAAGTGTTGAAAAGTTCAAGGCAAGATTCGTTGCCTCTGGCTTCTCTCAAAAGGAAGGCATAGACTATGATGACATATTTGCACCTGTGGCCCGATATACCACCATTCGATCTATTATAGCCCTTACTGCTACGCAAGGATGGAGTCTCCATCAGATGGATGTGAAGACCTCATTTTCGCATGATGCGATAAAGTAAGAGGTATATGTGAAGCAACCTCTTGGGTTCGAAGTCCAAGATCAGGACACCCACATCTGCAGGTTGAAGAAAGCCCTCTATGGGCTGAAGCAAGCACCCAGAGCTTGGTACGAGAGGATAGATAGCAATCTGATGAAGCTAGGCTTCACTCGTAGTAATGTTGATCCGAACCTTTACTTCAAGGTTGTCAAGGAGAAGCCTCTCATTCTGGTGTTGTATGTGGATGACCTCTTGCTGACAGGTGTTGACCCTCTCATTCATCAATGCAAAAGGAAGCTCGCTATTGAGTTCGAGATGAAGGACCTAGGACTGATGCACTAATTCCTAGGCCTGGAGGTCTGGCAGAGACCTGGCGAGATTTTCCTTTCTCAAGGAAAATACATTGTGAAGCTTCTAGAAAGATTTAGTATGGTGGACTGCAAGTTCGTGTCGACACCAATGGAGCTCAACTTCAAGAAGTTGAGTGGCAGCGCTGCTGGGCCCGTATTAGCAAATCCTACTGAGTATCGTCAACTCGTAGGGGCCCTGATGTTCTTAGCGAACACCCGTCCAGATATATGTTTTGCAGTGAACACTTTGAGTCAACAAATGGTTGAGCCTCATCACTTTCACTGGGTTGGTGCCAAGAATCTTCTAAGATATCTTCGGGGCACAATAAACCATGGGTTGAGATACACTGTCGGGAGCGTGACACTCCTTAGATATACTAATGCCAATTGGGCTGGCAGTGTGGTGGATTGTAAGAGCACATCGGGATGTTGCTTCAATCTTGGTTCTGCTTCGATATCATGGATGAGCAGGAAGCAGAAGTTGGTAGCTTTGAGCACCGCAGAGGTCGAATACATTGCAGCAAGTATGGTCTGTTGTGAAGCAGTTTGGTTGCGAAATCTCTTTAGTGAGCTGTTCAGACATGTGGTAGTGTTACACAGTAATTTGTCACCATCCCTACAATCCCCCATCCCGCACATTGGAGGGCCTTTTCTGTGACCTGTGAGCAGTGACATGACCTGAAACCACTTTCATGGCATCCCCCTTAACAAGGACAATCATTCCCCTGAAGACAATTTCCTGTGAAAAGCCCTAAAAATAGACCTTTTGGCCTTGGCGCGACCAGCCAGTTCAGCCCTCGCGCTAAGCTTAATAAGGATTGTTTTTTTTTAAATAAATGGCGGAAGTTTGATTCCAACCAACTCCTGAACGAGTCTTTAAAACAAGTTGGGAGGTTTGGCTCTGGATCTCCATGTAGGGGAAGTGGTTTTCCACCTATCATGGAAGCTTCCTTGAGGATAGGGCCAATCCCACCATTCTAAGGATCCCAACTCCCCTTCCACCAACTATATAAGCTTGTCATTTTCCCTTTGCAAGCTAGCCCGAATAGAGTTGAATCAGTAGTGAGGAGATTATCGTCAGACAGCTGAAGAGAGAGAGAGACTTGTCCCATTCCCGACGAGCTTTATCGAGACGTACTCTGCTGTCGACCCGCCGAAGGAAGATCCAACGTCAGAGCTCAGATTGTATCTTTCTTTGTTCTGATTAATAATAAACGACTTCGATTACGGTTCCACTCATATGTTCATGTCTTGTGTTATGAGTTGTATCTTCTCTGACTGATACATAGTTGCATATATTAGGTTTTACGCTTGTGTGTTTGTTGTTTCTTTGTGTACGTGCAGGTGTTCGAACGTCCTAGGCGGGAGAATTGTGATCTGCCAAAGCGAGGAACAGAAGCGTTATCTTCTCTGCAAGAAATAGCAGCGTAGGACTTAGGGTAGGCCTCTTGTCGCATCTTGGTCTTTTGTAACTAGGAACCTACGTCATAGCGTGACTCGGTTGTTGCTAGACCCGATCTGGGCTAGTAGGGACCGCCTTTGTCCACAGAGGGGATTTACCTCTCCAACAAACTAGCGACTCTGCTAGGGAGACATTGATTGGATTTTGTCTTGTCTTTTCGGTTGATTTTAGTCTTTGTCTGCTTGATCAGCTCTTTTGGTTCGCTTTCTTCTAGTGTTAAAACTCTGTTTAACCTCACCATCCCTGATCTGCTCCCCATTTGCTCTTTTTTATTTTTTGCATTAGTAAACTCGACTGGCGCGGTTTTTGCCCTGACAATCGCGACAACTGGCGCTTGTTGCCAATTCAGCCCCCGCGCCAATTATGTTCTGGCGCTAGATGCAGCCTGACAGTTGCGCCAATCCTGTGTGGTGCTAGGGTTTGCTCCTTTCTAAGCTTTCTGAGCTTGATTTGTGGTTTTGGTGTAATTTTCGACTACATGAGTGTTCTGGAGCCTTGGTTGACTATGTATGACCTTCATCCTCCAGTTGTTTGCCCTCTACTATCGGTTTTACATTCTAGCCCTAGGGCATCTAGGTGCTATAGTGTGTCGAGCCTCCTGTGGGAGTTTTTGGTTCTCGTTTGATCAGTCAATTTCATTCTTTCTTCTTTGCATTCGTTTGGTGGTTTCTCATTGTTTTATTGCGTTATTTGAGTGATTGGTCTCTTCCTCATTCGAATTTCGCTTTGTCTCGTTTTGGGCCTAGATTACACAGTTCATTTGAGTCTTTGGAATTCCTCTTTGATTTGAGGGATTTTTTCATCAATTTGAGGTCTAATTGTGTGTTTGGCATTGAGTGAGCTTGCTTGTCTTTGCTCTTTTGCTATCACTTCTCAAATTGTTTTTTTCATTAGTTTTCAGTTTGTTTAGTGCACTTTGCTCTTAAACATTAGAAATACAAAAAAATCTCTTTTTCTTTTGATTAGTTAATGTAAATTGAAAACTTTTCTGTGTTATTAGTGATTTGTAACTCTGAAAGAAAAGCTTTTAGTTTCCGTTAGCGTGCATTAGAGACACTAGTGGTTGTTTTGTGATCATTTTGTTATTGTGTGAAAGCTCTCAACCTTCCCGTAGTTAGCTATTCATCGAACGAAGTGATACATTGTGGCATGTAGTGTGCATTTTAGAGGATTTTGAGACATAACATTCGGTAGGGCCTGAAAATTGAAACATAATTGACGATTAACACTAAATTTATTCAATTTACCTTAAGGAAACATTGAAACATTAACGAAACATTTAGAGGTCTAGGCTAGTGACGTGTTCCAGCGTCGTTAAACCTAGTAGTTGTCGTTCGCCTCTTGGTTTTAGACAGCACTAGTACAGACATGTGCTCCCCGTACCGTCGCGTATATAAAGGGAGACCCCACTAGGTTGTTATCCTTTATCCGTAGGAAGCCGAGTCTGCCGCCTTATACCCGTGATACACCAGACACAGCATTCGGGGAGATTGCCTACACGTACGTCAAGTCCTTGGTTAACTTCTCTTTCATTTTGAAACCAAGGTGTATATTGTAGTTCACGAATATCTGGTACACCCTTTGCCTAGAGTTCCAGAGTAGTCATTTTGATCTTTTCTGGCTCATTAAATTTGAAAGGATCATCAAGTGCCTGTCTTTTCACGCTTGTTCCAATCTGAAAGCGGTAGAGTCACCTTTTGCCTGTTTCTCGACTCTTAAAAGATGAAACAGTAGAGTTTTGTTTCAATGTTTTAAAAAATTAACTACCCACGAAATATTCCTGGTTAAAGTTAGTTTCCTTAGGGTGTTGTTCTGAAGATCATTTCTAATGGCAACTTTTCCGGAGTTCACCAACCAAGGAATCCCCTCCGAAGGGAATCCTGGTCCTTTTCCTCCTTTTGGAAATGTTGGTGCTCCTTACATGGCAACGTTGTCCCTTCCTGGGTTAACTGTTGGGTTGTCTGTTTGGTTGTTTTCAACCTCTGCGGTCCCGAATGTCTCGACTACTGTTCAATCAGTTCCTCTGCCTGAACAACATCATGTTGATTCCAAGGTGGACCTCTCCCCTTCTTCGCCTGTTTCTGCATCCTCCTCTTCTACGTCGCCTGGTGAAAGTCTGGATTCGAATAACCAGATGACTAAGAAGAAGAAGAAGAAGACAAAGAAGAAGAAGTCCGATAAGAGAGAGGCTAAGAGTGCAGCTACGGCTCCTAAAACATCTCCTCTTGATGAACCTTCCAACCCTCCACGGAAAGTCAAATTCCCTTGCATGTTGTGCACAGGAAACCATCTTCTTCGAGATTGCCCTGGCATTACCAAGGTGCTCTAAGTATGGTCCAACGGTCGTCCGCGGTTGCCTTTGGCTGCCGGGAGTCAAGTTGGGGGCACGTCTTCAACTGGTGCTGGTAAGGCTCCTAATAAGCAGGGTAAGATTACCAATCCCTGTAAGTTGTGTGAAGGGCACCATGCCATTCACCTTTGTCCATATATGGATGAAGCCAAGAAAGTTTTGGACAACTTAACCGGTTCTACACCATGCCTTCCAGCTGGTTATAATCGGCTTTCTTTAAGTCCTCCACCTGCTGATCCTACGATTGGTCAAGAGTCATCCTTGGTCGATCCTGCTCCTCTGGAAATTCAAATTCAGGAATCCATTCCTAACCAACCATTGGTCGTGGGATCGGTTGAGCTGGCCCCGTCTACGGTGCACCAGGTCTTTTCCGTTGAGAGTGGACCTCACACCCCTCATGTTCTTCTTGTTTCTTCAGATTCTTCGGACTTGGAGAAAGATTCTCCTATCCCTATATCTCAAGAAGCTTCTCCTCCGCCTCCCGTGATGGAGGTCCCGGAGGATACTCCTCCCGCGTTCGAGATGGAGGTCGTGGAGGATGCTCCTTTTTCTTCCGTAACACCGAGGGAAGACCATCTCAGTTCGATGGTAGCCACTCCGAGTAGTTTGGTCGCTTCCTTTGACTGGAGTCGATTTGTAGGATACCGCCTTCCCTCTTATGTGCCTTTTGAGATACCGGTACAATCCTCTGGTCTGGTCGTACCTAGCACTGTTATAGATGAAGGCGCGTCTGTAAGTGTTCTATCCTCAACTACTTGGCAAGCTTTCGGTTCGCCGCCGCTTGTGCCTA
This sequence comes from Pinus albicaulis, assembly GCA_034641835.2. Taxonomy (NCBI): domain Eukaryota; kingdom Viridiplantae; phylum Streptophyta; class Pinopsida; order Pinales; family Pinaceae; genus Pinus; species Pinus albicaulis. The sequence goes on from CM076574.1 coordinate 185,513,336, forward strand.
TTACATAGAATCTGTTGGCATTTAACAGAAGAACTAGTCAACCGTTAGGGATCTTTCCAAGGTTACCTATTACATTGGGAGGTAAAACCGTCCATATGGACGTGATGGTTGTTCCCGGCCCCTTGGATTTCAATCTACTTTTGGGACGCGATTACACCTATGCCATGGGAGCGCTTGTCTCCTCCCTTTTCTGTGTGGTATGTTTTCCACATGAAAGACGGATTGTGACCATTGATCAGCTTTCGTTCTTTGGTCCTGATGTGGCAACTGGCCCGCCATCATCCCTTCCGGGTTTTTATCCACCCGTTGTATCTGCCCCACCGCAGGTCAACTATGTGGCTACCGACCCCGTGCCTGTACTTAGTGATGATACCGTTGTGCATAGTGTGCTGGGGGCATTGGGTCCTGATTTTCGAGATATTGTTCTCCCATCCGGTGTGGAACTCTTGGAAGCCATGACTTCTTATTCATCATGATGAGTTGTCTTCGGAGCACAGTTCGTTTTCTTGTGTCAAGCTCCTTAAACCATGAAACAAGGTCTGTCGAAGCAGAGTTCCGAGGATAGTTTGTCTTCTATATGAACCTCGTTAAAAAATGAAACAAGGTCATCTGCGGATAGTTCTTTTAATGTGTCAACCTCGTTAAAACAATGAAACATTTTCCTGTTCAATTCGAGTCTTTGATAAGATCTCGTAAAATCCCAGTCGAGTCTTTTTCTTGATCTCGTAATTTGAACCTTCACTCCATCTGCCTTTCATATGGATTGAAGCTTAGGGGGCATGTACCTCGAATTGAGTCACCATGCTAGGGGCATGCTTACTTTTTCAAGCATAGTTTGTTCCCATTTCAAGCTTGTGTAAAAATGAAACCAACTTCAAGTAGAGTTTTCTGATTTCAAGCTTGTGTAAAAATGAAACCATTCCCATTTTACCTCTCGTGATTGCCATTTTATTAGCCTGTTTTTGCCAAATGAGCCTTGGTTTTCTCACTCCATCGTCACTATCTGCTTGGCCGATCATATGCCTTCACTTGGTTGTTTTACCCATTCCTGAGGAACCACTGCAATGAGTGGTCTTGTTAGCCAGCCTCTTAACCTTTACTTGTTTTGAGCAGTTCCACCATTACCGAAACCAGTTGCTGCCCTTTATACCACTCGTTCCTCCAAGAGGGGTTAACTTTCAGCGCTTTTCTGACTCTTGAAAATTGAAAAGATTGCCGAGTCGCTTGTCGTTTTGATCTCGTTAAATTGGCTGCGAAACGACATCTACCCAGTATACGTTTACCCCTTTTTCGGGCTGGGATAGATTATTTACGAAAAATGAATACCCTAGCCTATCGCGACTAGGAGGTTTTCTTAGACATAGTTTGCTACCTTTTCGGATCTAAGGAACTATCTACGAAAAGGGACTGTTGGAGTTTACTTTTCCGCTGTCTTTTCAAACTCTCTAAACATGAAAAGACGCCGAGTTCTTCCTTTGTCAGACTCGTTAAACCCTGATGACATCGGATTCAGTCGTAATGACGATATTCGAGTTTCTCCTTCCTAGGGCTCATTAAATGTACTAGGTTGGATTTGTCCGAAGGACAAACTTATATGACAAGCATATGGTATCCTCTTCAAGCTTGTGTAAAAATCAAGAGGTACTCGCCAGAAATGGTGGGGGAAAATGGAACCAGTATCATCGTCGTATCGGCAGTATGTCGCTCTTGAACATGGCACTTGTCTGCATTCGTGTCGAGTTGGGAACATCTCATCTCGTTTTCTGCTTGCCTTCATGGCTTTGGGTGATCCTTGTTTGACCTCTCATCTGCTCTTTGCCTCGTCGTCATGACCTCTGATCTTTTGATGTCGAATACTGCCAAATCCATTGTCGTGCCACCAATATGTTCAAGAGAAGTTGACCTCTGCAGTTTCAACCTTCCTCTAATTCTCATCTAATCCTGATTCACAAACATTATGTTCCTTTGTCTCGTGTCGATGATGTGGGAAACACTACGGCCCACCTTCGATCAAGGTTACTTCCTGTCAACTTCAGCTCATTATCCAGGAAGCTAATCTAGAGACTCTTTTCCGGTACCTTGGAGCCTGCATGCCTCAATGGCAGGTTCTTCGCATTTGACGCAAAGTTTTCATCATTGACCTTCAATTGGATGATTCTGCGGGTGTTCGACGCCAGCTCACTGTTCACATTTTGTGGATTGTACCTATAGTACCTTGAGGGCCATTGTCATCATTGGTGGTTCCTCTCGCGTTTGTTAACAGCTTTCATCATTGGCTGGTAATCAAAAGATGTTCTTGCATGTTCGACTTCAGCTCACTTGTTCACATGCTTGGACTTGTACTCTGTTCGGGTCGAGATGGAGCGCAAGACCCTGGATTTTGTCTGTTGGAATCCAAGCTGCGGATTTTTTGGATTATCATGATTGGTTATATGACTCATTGATTGGGTGGCTGCGACCATACCTGAGTCTATTCATCGATCCTCACTGGATGGCTATGTCCATGCCTCGGATCTTGATTATTGTATGCTCTATTATGGATGGTTGCACCCATACCACACATCTTGTATTTGAGATATCAGTTGTACTTGTCTACGCAGGTTTTTCGACGGCAGTGTTTTCAGTTGGACACGTTCTCATAAAGCATTTCACCCCTCTCTCTCTCGGGCCTCATGCTTTGGGGGGCATCTGTTACACAATAATTTGTCACCGTCCCTGCAATCTCTCGTCCCGCACATTGGAGGGCCTTTTCCATGACCTGTGAGCGGTGACATGACCTAAAACCACTTTCATGGCATCCCCCTTGACAAGGACAATCATTCCCCTGAAGACAATTTCCTGTGAAAAGCCCTAAAAATAGACCTTTTGGCCTTGGCGCGACCAGCCAGTTCAGCCCTCGCACCAATGGGGGAAATCCACCAAAGAGGGCGCGCCAACTAGCACTCTGTCCCAGTGTATTGCTCGCGCCAAGCTTAATAAGGATTGTTTTTTAAAAATAAATGGCGGAAGTTTGATTCCAACCAACTCCTGAACGAGTCTCTAAAACGAGTTGGGAGGTTTGGCTCCGGATCTCCATGTAGGGGAAGTGGTTTTCCACCTATCATGGAAGCTTCTTTGAGGATAGGGCCAATCCCACCATTGTAGGGATCCCAACTCTCCTTCCACCAACTATATAAGCTTGTCATTCTCCCTTTGCAAGCTACCCTGAATAGAGTTGAATCAGTAGTGAGGAGATTATCGTCAGACAGCCGAAGAGAGAGAGACTTGTCCCATTCCCGACGAGCTTTATCGAGATGTACTCCGCTGTCGACCCACCGAAGGAAGATCCAGCGTCAGAGCTCAGGTTGTATATTTCTTTGTTCTGGTTAATAATAAATGACTTCGATTATGGTTCCACTCATATGTTCATGTCTTGTGTTATGAGTTGTATCTTCTCTGACTGATACATAGTTGCATGTGTTAGGTTTTACGCTTGTGTGTTTGTTGTTTCTTCGTGTACGTGCAGGTGTTCGAACGTCCTAGACGGGAGAATTGTGATCTACCAAAGCGAGGAACGGAAGCGTTATCTTCTCTGCAAGCAACAGCAGCGTAGGACTTAAGGTAGGCCTCTTGTCGCATCTTGGTCTTTTGTAACTAGGAACCTGCGTCTTAGCGTGACTCGGTTGTTGCTAGACCCAATCTGGGCTAGTAGGAATCGCCTCTGTCCGCAGAGGGGATTCACCTCTCCAACAGCTAGATACCACCATGATACTCTGTGATAACTAGAGTGGGATTCGCTTGTCCAAGAATCCAGTGTTCCACGATCGATCCAAGCATATTGATATCAGGTACCACTTTATCTAGGACATGGTACAGCGAGGCGTCATAAGGCTCGATCATATAGGAACTGATGAGCAGGTCATGGATATTCTCACAAAGCCCCTGGGGAAGGTCAAGTTCCTAACCTTCCCTGAGAGTCTTGGTATCATGGAATGACCCTATGATGTGGGTCCTATTGGACAATGAGCTCTAGGAGCTCTGGGGGGCTTTGGGGATAACTTCTCAGAGCTATAGGCAACCACAGGGCTAGGCTTGCCGAACCTTGTTGGTGTCCTTGGGCCCCACCGTTGTGATTATTGAGTTGGTTCACCTCTCATTATCTGTGCCCCGTATGCATCCTACCCATTGAGTTCAGGGCTCATGGGAAGTACCTCTCATTGGGCCAATGAGGTGGGAAAAGCCAAAGACTAGTAGCAAAGACTGATGGACGCATCAGAGATTGTCGTACTCTCTATCTAGGATAGCACGGTCCAACCACTTGATCTGGCATCAAGTATAGTGAGGTTTTGGACCTCCAACTAACTTCGGGTCAGGTAAACGAACTTCGAGTTAGTAAGAGACTCTTTGTGAGTCTTAAAGAGATTTCGGACCTCTAGGCTGGATCTGTCAGCCGGGAATGATGTCTTTGTGACTGACCCACTTCTGTTCTGAAATAAAGAAGCCAGCAAAGCAAGTTACGGCGGGATGACGCACGATGTTTGATTGCACAGGTGGATGGAGTTCTCTCTAGTTGAGAGGGAGTGTTAAAATTGGACGACTAGGTCCAAACTCCATGTTGTGATGCTCAGATGAAGACACCAATACTTTTATTGGGTTCCTCTTTCGGAGAGGTTCAAGATTGATCTAAAGATCATCTTGATCCGATGAGCAGAACATTTATTTTGAATTTATTTTTAATACTTTCAAAATATGTGCAGGTTGGCCTTAAGGTTTTACACCCCAGCAAATGTGTCACACACCCTCAGTGATTGATATAAATAGAGTCAACATTGGAGGACATTTCACTTATCTCATCCTCACACATCATCTTTCCTCTTTTGATTGGTTCGAGCTCCTTGGAGGCAGTTTTCGGTTCACACGTGGGAAAGAAGGACGAAGAGAATTCTACTACAGTTAGGGTTTCCATGCAAGTTTGACCAACATTGACTTTGGTCAACGCATGGTCCAAAGGAGCTAATTTTTGGTGCAGACTTCGATTTATGCAGGCCATACATTTTGGCACAAGAACTGAGGTCAAAGGTTGATCGAAGACCGAGTTGCGTTGACTTTTACTTGTTGTTTTTGCGTTGACTTTTCTGGGGTTGACTTTGAGTTAACCGTGTGGCTGTTTTGAGGCCTGTTGTGACACATGCTAGGTTGGCTGACTAAGGAGACTTTGCTGGTTGAAGCATCTTGTTGACCGACGTAACGCACCAACACATTTATCTGTTTCTGGTTTGTCTTCTGTTGATCTACTGGCATGTTCTATCAGCGTTTTACTTGATTGTTTATGTGATTGCTGTATTGAAAGTAAAGTTGCATCAAGCATAGAACATTTACATAAATTTACAAAAGAGACCTCCATTCAAAACACAGCCCGCAGAAATTGGAAAAACCCTCAGGCTATATCAAAGACCTTATACTCCAAGCCCCTTTCAAGACGAAATGCAAGAAGGCGACCTAAAGCTATCTCATTTGAAGCCAAGTCAACAATATTGGAGACATCATCAAATCATCTTTTTGTTGAAGTCATCATCAAGCCATCCTTGATCATCATCATCATCAAGAATCCAAAGTGATCTACCACCTTACACCACTCTTAAAGAAGTCTATCTAAGAGCGAGCTCATGTTGCTTTATACATCATCATCAACAAGGAAGCTGATAGAAGAAGAAAAGCATCTACTCAAGTAAGTATCTTTATCACTTCATATGAATCTATCAATATGTCCTCTTTGCAAAGAAAGCAAAAAACTAGTTAGGGTTTCAAACTTTCTTGCATAGAAGAAAAGGACAATGAAGTCATGCCAAATACATGAAGGGAGACATAAGAGCCCAAAGGATTCTTATAGAATCCATAAAAGACTCTCTCATCCCCGATGTATCAAAACTAGAATCTTCAGAAAGAAATATATGACAATTGGTGGAACTATTCTCGGAATTGGGAGAAGTAATGGATGATAGTTAAATGACTACAGTGGTGCTAAATGCTCTACCGGAAGAATGGGGAAACTTCACTTCAAGTATATATGGAAGAAATAAGCAACACCATCCAGGATCTGTGGTCTCTAGAAGAAACAAGATTGAAATTCAAAGTTGGTAAAGGACCAGGTGAAGAAAATCAAGCCTATGCAGCCATGTCCAGGAAGAAAGGATGATTTGGTAAATTTGGTCCTTAGAATAAAAGGAGAAGTATGGACAAGGTACAATGCTATGGTTGTAATGAACATGGGCATTATCAAAGGGATTGTCCTAAATCTAGAAAGGACAAGAGGAAAAACGAAGAAGCCCATGCCAAGGAAGAAAGGGAAGAACCTGATGCAAAGAAATCTAAGAAAGAAGAAGTGAAAGTTCTCCTTTATGATTGAGATCGTCTTCCTCTTGAAGTGGTTTCTGTCCGTTGTATGAGTATGTTAGGAAGCATTGCACATTAGATAAATGCATCACTCTAGAAATGGCATCATGATAGAAGCATGGAAGGAGCACTTGTCATAGGAGGATGTCCGCAATGCAACTAAGTGGCTCCTAAGAACCTCACTGATAACAGCATTGATGGAAGGCAATCATCTAAATCAAGGGTCATCATTCAATAATCCATATGGAAATAGGTGCTGATATTTTCTAATGGAATCCTCTTTGGATTCAATGGTTAGAAAGAAAGCAAAAGGTTTCATCAAGAAACCTACCTTGCAGAATTTTGGGATTAGGATATGATGACATATTGATGAAGCAGGTCAAGGGAATGAAATTATTCATTCTAGGGAAAATTGTTGCAGGAAGACACAAAAGGAAAAAGGGATGAGATATATATATATATATATATATATATATATATATATATATATATATATGCTTATACTAGATGCTATGAAATCATGTCATATGGTTGCTGGTAATGGACTCTATCTACAGAAGAATGATCAAAAGAAAGGAGAATCTCTTTTCATACACAGGTTGCCAATAACAGATGAAATCAACATAATATGTCCTCATATTGAATATGAGGTGGTTGTATACAAACAAGGAACTGGATACTGGAAATTCCTAGGAATGAAGTAAAACTGTGTGGAGAAAGAAAAGAAGAGATCATGAAGTGCAACCATGATAAGAGGCAGTCATCATCCGGAAGCCAAGAAGACTTGACTGGGAAATCTCCTGGGAAGATATGTATACTCTGATGGAAATCTGGTAAAGATGAAGACCCTTGACAATACATATCTTTAAGAGATGTGTCAATCTGTAAGAAGGATGTCGATGCCTACAAGAAGATGTCATGGTGAGAGATCATCACTGAGGTAACTTTTGATTTAAAAGTTCATATGTATATGTATATCAGGAAAAGTTTATGCAGGGCTACCAACCATATGTAAGGATGAAAGATCCTTGGAAGAAATATGGTTCAAAAGCAGCATGGCATGAAGCTAGACCAGATGAGAAAGACTAATGAATCACTTTCTAATAGATGACATGACTCATGGATGAAAGTGATGTTTGATTTGTGCTCCATGAAGAGATCCCAAAGTTCAAGACTCCTAAACATCGAAGGGAGGAATTCTTCATGAGGAGCTAGGTGTCTCACCATTGTTGTTGCAGGTCCCTGGTTAAGAGGGAGCCTGGTGGTAAGTTTCTTACTTGGAAGAAACTTGGTAATTCCTAAGAATGAGCTTAGGTACATTCCTTGTATAGGAATGAGTACATTCATTTGTGGAATATGTCCTCCCTAGTTGAGAGGGAGAGATAGACACATCATTCTAGTCTTCAACTCGGAAGACGGAATGGGGGATTGGGTAATCATCTGGCATTTGATACTCTTTGAGAAAGTGATGAGGAATTCAAGATAAGAGTAGTCGTGGACAGATATTCTTTGAGGATTAGCTACACAAGATAAGAATAGTCCAGGAAGGTCATACTTTGTGAACACTCGGGTGGAGTATGTACCTTGGAGAGACAATGATGATGGTGTCTATAAGTCATTGGTCTCGCCAACATTGTAGCTCATTGTCTCCTTGAGAGATGGAGCTGTTAGTCAAGGCCTTGCACTATGACAATGTTGGTTGATATGATGCTATACAGATGCGATTACCAATCCGATTCTTCTAATGAGATTCTTCAAATTGAAAGTAACCATGTACCATTATGAATACATCCCTAGTTAAGAGGGAGTGTTGGAAAGTGTAACTAGGTTCGGTCTTCATAATGACTCGTAAATTAGTAATTATGAATTTATGTAATGAAGAAGACAGATAATAAAATGTGTTTTTGTAAAGCTTGCTTAGAGGGTTTCATGAGCAAGGAGTTTTTATTATAGGTCAAAGTCTTCTTCTTGATGTCTTTGTTATGAATATAATTCATAACAAATAGAAGAAATGTTAAATAGTAATTAAGTTAAGCGAAAAGGCATGTCTAAAAGACATGCCCAGTCATGAAAGGCCACCTGCCTAGGTATATAAGCAAGGCCTCATTGTAACATCCATCATCACTTATACATTTTATATATTAATAAATTATTATTACAACTACCTCTTGTGTATTTTTATAATTAAAGTCAACAAGCTATCAGTTTTGTTGCTTCAGTGGTATAAGAGCTATGTCGCACAATATAATTTTATGAGCCTTTGAACATAGTTTACCACACAATATGCCATTACGTGTAGATCCTGAAGAAATTGAGCAGATTAGAAAAATTCAAGGAAAGTTTCAGCAATTAGAAAAATCATATGCAGAATTTAAAGCATGTATAAAGGAAATTGATAATAAGGAAGATGATGGTGACGGTGAAGAAATGAAACATGATGAAGATTGTAATGGAGAACAATCATCTAATGCTTTGAAGCAAAATAAGAATTTCACGCTGAAGCCTAAATTGGAAATGGAAGCAAGTAATACTCAAATGGGTTGTTGCCCAAATATGCCATGTCATGACATCCCAGAAGGAAGTTTGTTGAACGAAATCATCCTTGAAAACCCCGTGGACGAGGAGTACCCTGATTCTGAAAACTCCGACAATGATAGCATACCCTTGGACATAAACGATATTGAGCCCCGCCTAGAAGAGTGATTTTCAGATGATGATCCAGACAAAGAATATGTGAATATAAATGATATGGACAATTATAGTGAGAGTGAGGAAGTTAGAAATGATATGGAAATTGAAGAAGATGACAAAATAGATGTTGTAAGCGAGGAAAGCGTGGGTTCTGATCTAGTTAAGTAAAATTGCAATACAGTTGATTTGCAGCAGACAAGGGAGGATGAAAAACAAAATTACAAGGATCTTAATGAACTTGGAATTGATCAAGAGACTCCTGAAGATAACAAAAATGAAGATACCAAATCTTTTAAACTTGATGATGCCCCTGTGGAAGTTACAGCATGTGAAAATAATTTTGTCAAAGATGGGCACATTGCATTCCTATTGAATTCGCTTTATCTAGCAGCAAATAGGACTAATAGTGTTGTTGGCAAACTAGAACAAAGACAAATTACAGTTGATTTGTCTAGAATTACCACCTCAATGACAATAACATTGTGAATTCAGGTTTTGAACCTAAGTTGGCTAATGTGGAATTGGTTGTTGGTGCAATAGGCTTATTGCATATGAGCTATTCATGCCCTCCTCTGCCTCCACCAAAAACCATGGCCAATTCAACTACAAGAAGAGTGGGGTCATGTGTGTCAAGTACAGGCAAGACTATTGTTACTAAGCCACACCAAATCTGGCCTAGCCTTAATAATGACCAGTGGATGAAGGCAGTGTTTTAAAAATCAGACTCGAGTTCCGAAACGGCCGAGGGTTGGCTCCAACTCCGACTCCGACTCGGTATCAACTCGGCCGATTCAGTTTCAATGACTCGGTCTTTGTAAAAAATACATTAAATATTAATTTTTTTTATTAAAAAAAACATAATTTTAAAGATTTTCATTCATGTTTCCAAACACAAAGCATTACAATATAGACAAAAGACAACATATGATCAAAGTAGGCTCATGAATATATCCATTATATCAAAATTGCACCTAGTTCACTGTCCAATACATGATGATGATATAGAGATCAGAACAAAAAACATAACCAAGGATGCTCTAAATGGCCTCTACAACAAAACATGACTAGTCACTACTGCTAGACATCTGACAAGCCAATGTCCTCTGCCTCAAACTCTGAACCAGAGGGGGAAACCACTCGCTCTTCCTCTAAATCAGCGTCCTCAACAAGAACTGCAGCACGCTGAGCCTGAGATAGACAAGTTATGCACCTCTGTCGTGGCTGACTAGAGGAAATGCTTGTGGCTACAATTGGAGGGCTTGGGACTGCGAATGCTACTAGTGGATTTGCATTAAGAAGACCCTCTGCCTGTGTATCGAAGTCCATCCCCACACCAATATCCTCATCAAAGTCAAACTCTAGTGGACAAGTCTCCACTACCCAATCGGATGTTGGATCAATATCCTCCAACACAATGGGATCTGAATCAGGTATTATGTGTAGCAATTGGTTGTGTCTTAGTCGGAGGTTGTACTGGACATACACAAGATCATTTAACTGTTTTTGCTCCAAACAGTTTCTCTTCTTTGTGTGAATCCTCTCAGAGACAGAGCAATTGCGCTCACACCCAGAAGCACTACAAGTTTGACTCAAAATGCGGATTGCAAACCTTTGCAATTTAGGACAATGGCTAGCAAATGCCTCCCACCATTGTGCTGCAAAAAATGAGTTTCAGTTAGCTCAACAAATTATATCCAACTTTGAAATTATAAACAATTATACAAAATAATAAAATATGAATTTGAAAATTAAAATTATTTGTTTACTTGGCTCATCTGATTCCCTTTCAATCCTTGCAAGGTTCTTGCTAAAGGTACCTGTGGCTTGGCTGAACACAGTGATCTGATTGTGTATCTGCAGTTGGCTACTCTCTGTGGGGATCATGCGATCAATGCCGTCAATCAATCCATCTCTAACCTCCCTAGTCAAAGCTCTTGCTTCCAGAGCTTTATAATGATACCTTGGGTTCAGTAAATACCCAGCGGCATGTATAGGGCGATGGAGTTGAATGTTCCATCTTTGATCAATGATTACCCAAATGGGCCCATACTTACCCACTATGTACTTGTATGTTGCCCTTATTTGCTCCTTTACTTGATCCATAGCCTCATAAATGAAGCCCATAGCCAATCTTTCCCCATCCACCAACCGCAACACCTTAACCAGTGGCACAGCAAGTTTCACAATCTCTACTGCCATTTTTCCAAAATATTTCTTCATTAACTTCCTTTTTCACATCTTTGCCATCTTTTTTGCGAGCCCACTGACATTCACTCCATTCATCACTAGAAAACAACTTATGCAAGTTTCTATGTTGGGCAAGCATAGATTGCAATGTCAAAAAATGCGTTGCAAATCTAGTGATGGCAGACCTAATAATTTCCTTGCCCCCTGTGTGTTTCCTCATCGGATTCAGAATCCATGAGTGATTGTAAATATATTTTGTGATGCTTTTGGCATGCTCTATAGTGTTCTTGATCCAATCTATTTTGCCAATATCCTCAAGCATGAGGTCTATGCAATGTGCAGAACATGGGGTCCAAACGATGGTTGGGATTTTTTCCTCTAACAATTTACCAGCAAGAACATAGTTAGAGGCATTATCTGTGATGATTTGAACAACATTTGCCACCCCCACCTCTTCAACAACCTCATCCAAAAGCTGAAACAACAAGTGTGCATCTTTCACCCTATCAAATGCATCAACTGATCTTAGAAACATGGTTCCCCGTGGGCAAAAGACAAGAAATTTTATGATAGTACGGTTTCTCTGATCAGTCCATCCATCTGACATGATGGTACATACCATATGTGCCCATGAGTTTTTTAATTCTTTCAAATAATCATCAATGGACACAATCTCTTTTTGCAAAAGATATCCTCTTAACTCATGCATAGTAGGGCCTTTGAAGCCCTTTCCAGCAGCATATATGGCATCAAACATAGGTTCATAATATGGTGAACGAGTAGCATTGAAGGGAATATCAGCATCATACCACCATCTAGCAATGTAATCACAAGCAGTTTCTCTCAATTCTTTTTTCCAATGCTGATCTAAAGTGGGTTGTACTTGACCTCTACTTGTAGGACTAGGACCATGTGCACTATCAGAGGGAGAAGAGGGTGTGAAAAAACTTTTGATACTACCCCTATTTCTCATTGCACCCTTACCCTTTTCAAAAAAAGACTCCAGAGAGGGAGGAACATAGCGAAAGGGGTTTGATGCATTAGAGCAAGGGATAGATGAAGAACCCTCATAATCAAAAGTTCGGTTGGCAGCCATCATGTGTTGTATATTTCTCTTCCTCCCAATTTCAGCCTCTATTTCTTTTTGCCTAGCTTTGTCTTACTCAAACTTTTGAAATTGCTCTCTCAACTCATTCCTAATTTCCCCAATTTCTTCTATTGGTGCTTCACATGGAGTAATTTGACCTCTAAGACCAGCCAAATGTAGTTTCAGTCTATGAATGCCCCCTCCACCCCCCTTAATTTTTCTCTTATAAAATTTGCAATGCATTTGATCATCAACCATTTCAGCATAGGCCCAAGCAGCATCTTTCATTCTAGGGGCCATTTTGGACTGATTTTTTGACTTGGAAAGAAAAGTTTTAAATCTGAAAAAAGAAAACAAAAAAAGACTATTCATTCTATGTTCATTTCTTTCACAAAAAACTATGTTTACCATTTTCAGATTTGCAAAAAAAATAAAACAAGCAAAGACAAATTTTAGAAGGGAAAAAAAATATACCCCTAGGCTCTAGCCTCCTCAATGCAGCTCCAACAAACCAACTCCTCAATGCTGCTCCAAAGCTTGCCCAATAAGCTCCTCACTACTGCTCCAAAGCTTTCCCAAAAGACTCCTCAAAGTTGCTCCAAAACCAACTCCACAACTCTTCACAAATTCCTCACAAATGCTCACTCAAATTCAATGAGATAGATTTGTAGAAATGAGAGGGGTTGGGTAGCTTTAATAGGATGGGGAGGGGTTAAAACTTTCCATAAAACCCTAACAGTAACAAAAAATTAATTTTCAAGTCTGATTTTTAGCTTCAGACGGGCCTGCAGCCGGCTTGGACTCGCTCAGCTAGTTTAGCTCGGGCTCGGTCACAAACTGGCCTTCGGACCGGTTTTTCCATCGAGTCGGTCCAACCAGGGGTCTGACTCGGTTGACTTGGCCGATTCCGAGCCGGTCTAGCCGATTTTTAAAACTGTGGATGAAGGTGGAAATTACGTTGAGAGACGTTATACTACCCGATTACGCCAAGAGAAATACTATCAATGTCTCTGGCAGCGGGAGGGCTCTATTATTAAGAATATTTTTGAACACACAACTCTGCGTTCCAGATCTGGAAAACCCTACAAAGAAAACTCTAGATCTGCAGCACCTGGCTGATCTAAGACCAACAATACTGACTGATCCACACCCTCAAACGGGATTTACAGAACTCAGCCAGATCTAGGCATAGAAACCCCAGATCTGCCCCTGAAAGACATTGCGTCAGCCTCTGAAGGCCTCCAAATGCTCAGCGTTGTCACTAGAAGGGACTGTGTTACCCCAGACTGGGTGATGCAGTCACTACGCTGCCCCTGAGGGTCTCTACGTAAACCCTAAAGGGTTTCCTGAAAATCATGTTGTCCTCGTTGCTGCTGCAACTACCGTCTGCTGTTGTTGCTGTTGTCGTCTGCTGCTGCTGTCGTATGCTGCTGCTGCCGTCTGTTGCTGCTGTTGTTGTCATCTGCTGTTGCTGCCTTCCTCTACGTTGTCTTTCCTGATCTCTTCTCTGCTTCTTGTGTATTCTAGACCCCGGGATCAAATCATCCCCTTGGTCTAAATTCCCCTCTACAACTGAAACACTTGAGAATTCTTAGCAACCCCGCCCTAGAATCTCAGCTTAGCTTCAGTGCTCTGCCTCTGTGTGTCTTACAAATGACCCCAAGCCTTTCCTTTATACTTTTCTCGTTGACAAATCAACGGCTAAGATTAAATATTTAATCAATGGCTAAGATTAAAAGAAAGCTTGATCTGTGTGACTTAACACAATTTCATCACATGTTTAATTAAATTCACTATAATTATTTTATTTTCCTAAGTTTCAACTTAGGAAATACATTAAAATAATTAATTAATTTAATATCTCCTAAACCAGATGAAATTTCCCAAATCCATTTATGGGTCTTGTAGATCTAGTGTACTCTAGTCCCTCCACAAAATTTGGGACCTAGAGCACAACTGATGCTACCCCAAATAACAATCTCAACAGTATTCAGTAATTCCCGAAAGGTTTGAATCAACCATATTTTTTGTCTCCGAGTGATAAGGTACAACTGTCGTGAAATTCTCTGTTGGGCAAACCCCTACCGTTGCCCTTGATGTATTCAGATTCTGCTTAAAAATAAAAACCCTCTAAGAGTTGTTGCACCTATTTTCCAGCAATGGGTTTTTCCGGGGACATTTGTCCGAAAAATGATGTGTCATTTGTCATAAGTGTGCTATGTTTCAATAAATGATCTGTATATGTGTAGGCTGCAAATTGTGTTTACTTTGATGTTTTTATGAATATTTCAGTTAAATAACTTGTGAATAATAAAACAAGTAGGAGAAGTAAATCAATATACTGTAGTAGGGTTTTTGTGTTCAGAAATTTTCACATGGTATCAGAGCGATTGCAGATCAAGCTGAAGAATTTATGCTAGAGGAGGGCAGTTGAAGCTCACAGATACAGGAAGAGGCATCGCAACACCAGAGGGACAATGCAGACCCAATAGAAGGGTGACACAGAGCGAGTCTTCTCACGTGGAGCTGACGCAAGCCCTACTAGGTGACACAGAGCCTGTCAGGCTCACGCAGACCTGACGTAGGCCCTAAAGGGTGACGCAATCCAAGTTGGAGTGACGTTGTGCCGGTTGTCAGTACTGGAAAGTGTAGTTTATGATCTTCAAAGTTGTTGGTGGAGCATCGGTTCTGTCGATGCAGAACAGTGCCTAACAAAGTTGAGAAGGTAAGGGGAAACAGTCCCTGAGCAGATTTTCTTGCCAAGAAATTTGAGATTCGATTAAGAGGAGTGATCGTAGAGGACTGATTCAGCAAAATTGGTGAAGGATTTTGGGGAGGGAAGTTATTTGTCAGAGGGAGCATACTCTCTAGAGGGTTTCTATCGCCAAGAAACCCAGATTCAGTGTTTTGCTGAGTGTAGCAGCAGTAGAAGGGAGAAGAGGGCTTGCTTCGATAGTTGAGTAGAGATGGCCCCATATGGACTGAGAGATCCGGATAGGTTAGACGGTGTGTCTAACTTTGCTATCTGGAAAGCCAAAATCCTGATAGTCCTTGAGTATGGCATCAGAGACCATGATGAGAACGTCCTAGTTGTGCTGACCAATGTTGATGCTCTGAAGAAATTTAATGAAAATTAGGCGCGGGCTAAACGCTTGATCATGGATGGAGTGAAAGATCATGTGGTCCCACATATTTCCAAGAAGAAGACGGCAAACGAGGTGGGGACAACATTGGCCACACTATATCAAGGTAGCTCCATCCAAAGGAAGATGTTTCTGGAGAATCAAATGTGGATGTTCCAGATGCACATGGGAGAGGAGATCGATCCCTTCCTCTTTAGATTGCAGACTATTCAAGACCAGGTGATTGCCATGGAGGTAACTCCGGATGATGGGCTCATGGCGAGGATTGCCCTGAATGCAGTCACAGACGATTGGGAGGCCTTTGTCCAAAGCATCTTGGGCAAAGTGCAACTTCAAAACTGGGGGGGCATGTTGGCAATCCTTCGACAAGAGGAGATCCAGAGAATAACCAAGACGGAATTCAGCAATGGAGGAGTCAAGATAAAGAAAGAGGAGGAGGAATATGCAGCCCTAGCATCTAAGGGACAGCGGCAGCAAGGGAAGAAGAAGAAGGACCTATCTAAGGTCTAGTGCTTCAGATGTGACGAATTAGGTCACTTTGCCAATACTTGTCCTAAGAGGAAGGGCAAGGAAGATTCAGATTCCAAGGCAGCAGCAGCGAAAGGGGACGATGGCAGCGAAGATGATGCAGGTGCTACGCATTCTCTCTCGAGGCAGCGTTAGGTAGCTGGAGTCCCTCAAGGGTTACACAGAGATCCTCAGGGGCAGCGTAGGGACTGTGTCACCCAGTCTGGGGTTACAGAGCCCTTTCCAGGCCAGCGCAGAGGGACGCAAAGGCTACAGAGGCTGACACACGGGGTTCAGGGGCAACGCTGGGGTTTCTAGGGCCAAGATTTGGCTGAGTCATGTAAATCCCGTTTGAGGGTGTGGATCAGTGAATATTTTGGCTTCAGAACAGCCGGTGAGTTGCAAATCTATATTTTCTCTGTCGGGTTTTCCAAATCTGGAACCCAGATTTGTTGTATTCAGAAATACTCTTAATAATAAAACCCTCTAGAAGCCAGAGACCGGTTTTCCCGCATTGGGTTTTTCCGGGGACTATTGTCCAAAAAATCATTGTGCCACTTTGTCTATGTGTGCATGTACTTTTTCTAGATCTGAATTGGTGAAAGTCTGTTATGTGTTTTGCTTCGATATTAATCTTAATTTTCAGCTTAATAACTTAATTAAGTAGGAGGAGCATAACCAGATCTAACAGTATATTTTTGCATAAGTAACATTCAGAAATTTTCACATGGTATCAGAGCAATTGCAGATTTAGGAGGGTCACCAGCAGGAGACTGAATAATCTTGCTACAGAAAGCAGCAGCAAGTGCAGCAGCAACAGAAAAAGGGCAGATTTGAAGGGACAGCGCACTTTCAGAGGGAGCAAAGCTATGGAGAGGGCAAGGTGACGCAGTCTTACAATGTCTCACAGCAGGACCACACACTTACTGCGTAGAGGCAGCACAGAGATAGCACTAGGATTGTCTAAAGCCAGCCAGTGTGACGCAGATCTGAAACTGTCAGATCTATAAGTGCCTGAAGCGAAGCTGCAGAACTTCAAAAGGTGTTGGTGGGGTTAAATTTCTGAAGTTTTTAGATTTTTAGCCTAAGCACTAGTGACAAAGAGCGAGAGGAGAACAGCTTCTCAAAGAATTTCTGGCCAAAGAAACTTGCAGATTGATCAGAGGATAGAAGAGAGATGAATCATTGTTTGTTTTGGCAAATTTCCAAAAAGGGAAATCAATTGTCATAGGGAGCAGAAGGAGCCTATTTCGCCAAGGACCTTAGATCCAGATCTCTAGCATAGAGAAAAGGAGCTTCGACAGATTTCTGAGCAAATGGCTCCTCATGGACTGCGTGATCAGGACAGATTGGATGGCCCATCCAACTTTTCAGTTTCGAAGGCTAGAATCTTGATAGTCCTACAAACATATCATCTAACAGACCATGCAGAACAAGTCCTGGCCACGCTGACCGATGCAGATCTCCTGAGGAAGCATAATGAAGCTGCTAGACATACCAAGCGGTTGATAATGGATGGAATTAAGGACCATATTGTCCCACATATATCTGAGAAGAAAACAGCTAATGAAATGTGGAAGGCCTTAACGTCCCTATATGAGGGAAAATTCGTCCAGAGGAAGATGCTTATGGAGACTCAGATGCGGTCATTCATGATTACCAACGGGGAAGACATGGAACATTTTCTCTTCAGATTACAGTCGATCAGAGACCAATTGACTGCCACGGGTGCAAAGCTGGAGGATGATGTGATGGTGAGGACTGCTCTTAATGCGGTCACTAATGAGTGGGAAACCTTTGTCCAAAGTATCTTGGGCAGAGCGGACCTCCCAGACTGGGACAGCTTGTGGGAAATCATGTGTCAAGAAGAACTCCGCAGAATCACCAAGAAGCAGTGCAGCACGGGATCGAGTAAGGTGAAGAAGGAAGATGAAGGAGATGCAGCTTTGGCATCAAAGAGGTAGCAAGGAAAGAAGAAGAAGAATCTATCAAAGATCAAGTGCTTCCAGTGTGGTGAACTGGGATATTTCACCAGCAATTGTCCTTAGAAGAAAAAGGACAAGGAAGCTTCTTCTTCCAAGGTTGTTGTGGCAGATGATGGGTCAAAAGATGATGCAGCCATGAGTGCTCATGAACCACGAAAGTGTGGGGGCATGGATCGGTAGAGCAGCTACAGAATGTCAGCGGGATCCTTGAGCAGCTCATCTCTTGGATCACATCTGAGCTACGAGAGCCTTAAGATAGTAGCGGGACAAGTGGAGCAGTGGGTGCATAGATCACAAGTGAAGCAGAGGCAAATCTAAAGGCTGGAAGGAGCAACACAGTGCAGATGCAGCAGCAGCGTAAAGGATGATGTGACTTCAACGGCGCAGAGCAGAGTTGCAGTAGCGTGGAGGCTTCAGGAGGATAGCACAGTACAGCAAGAGCGTGAGAGATTTCAGCACAAGGGGCTTATGTGACTTCGGCAGTGCAGAGGGAGTCTGCTTATGCACTGCAGAAATGCAGTTGTGCATCATTCTCCAGATGACAACACAGATCAGCAGCTGATGGAGCTTCAGTGATGAGGTTGCAACCAAACTGACTTGTCAGTCAAAGATTGGGTTAGAGGTTCAGTTGTTTCTCTCAGCAACTGAAGTTGCATTGTAGCAGTTAGCAGTGCCAGTCCTAGAGGCAGCACAAATGCAACAGATTGACAGGGAGCTGCAGTACAGATGTGGCAGTGGCAGTGACAGTGTCATGGGCAGTAGTACAAAATGGCAGCAGCAGTGCAGTGTTTAAGGGCAGCAGCCCCAGCATCGAGAGCATAGAAACCAGTGCCAAAACCTTGTGATGCATGGTGTGATGTATTGCTAGAGCACACTCCGTGCTAAGAGGGAGTGTTGAGATTTTGTGTATTGGGGTAGCATTGGATGTGCTCTAGCTCCCAAAATTTGAGGGGCTAGAGTACACTTGATCTACAAGACCCAGAAAGGGTTTTGGGAAATTTCATCTGGTTTGGGAGATATTTAATTAATTAATTATTTTAATGTATTTCCTAAGTTTAGACTTACGAAAATTAAATAATTAAAGTTAATTAAATTAAACATGTGATGAAATTGTCTTAAGTCACACAGATCAAGCTTTCTTTTAATCTTAGCCATTGATTCAAGATCTGATCATGGTCGTTGGTTTCCCAACGAGAAAAGTATAAAGGAAAGGCTTGGGTTCATTTGTAAAGACACACAAAGGCAGAGCACTGAAGCTAAGCGAGGGCAGCAGTTGCGCAGTGCAGAGGTAGCTTCAGCTACGCAGGTGTTATGTAGTCTCTCTCGAGGCAGCGTTAGGCAACTGGAGACCCTCAGGGGTTACACAAAGACCCTCAGGGGCAACGTAGGGACTATGTCACCTAGTCTGGGGTTACGCAGCCCTATCCAGGCTAGCACAGAGGGACGCAGAGGCTGACGCAGGGGCTTCATGGGTAACGCTGGGGTTTCTAGGGCAAAGATCTGGCTGAGTCCTGTAAATCTCGTTTGAAGGTGTGGATCAGTCAATATTTTGGCTTCAGAACAGCCGATGAGTTGCAGATCTATATTTTCTCTGTCGGTTTTTCCAGATCTGGAACCTAGATTTGCTATATTCGGAAATACTCTTAATAATAAAACCCTCCAGCAGCCAGAGACCAGTTTTCCCGCATTGGGTTTTTCCGGGGACTATTGTCTAGAAAATCATTATGTCACTTTGTCTATGTGTGCATGAACTTTTTTTAAATCTGAATTGGTGAAAGTATGTTATGTGTTTTGCTTTGATATTAATCTGAATTTTCAGCTTAATAACTTAATTAAGTAGGAGGAGCATAACCAGATCTAACAATAGATTTGTGCATAAGTAACATTCAGAAATTTTCACACATGGAAGTGCACAAGGCAGTGCTTCAACGCTGAAGATTGGAAGAGCGCAGAGGGGAGGTAGCAGCAGCGCAGAGGCTGATGGGATTTCAGCAGCACAAAGGCAGTGCAGAGCAACAGACAGTGCAAAGCTTCAGAGGGTCAGCGCAAAGCAGTAGCAAAGGGTGCTTCAATGATGAGTGCAGCCAGACTGACTTGTATGTCAATTGTTCGGTGATTGTCCTTCAGTTGCATACTTCTCAGCAACTGAGTTGCAGTGCAGCAGTTACCAGTGGCAGTGCTATAGCCAGCATGACGCAGAAATTTGAGAGGGAGTTGCAGTACAGATGTGGCAGTGACTATGGTAGAGTCATCCACAGTAATACAGAAATCAGCAGCTCAAGGGATTGATGCCAGAGATCAGGGTGATGCTTCAAGGATGAAGTATTGGTAGAGCACATTCCTCGCTAAGAGGGAATGTTGAGATTTTGGGTAGCATCGGATGTGCTCTAGCTCTGAAACTTTGTGGTGGGGATAGAACACATGAGATCTCCAAGACCCAGAAATCGTTTGGTGAAATTCCACCCGGTGTAAAAGTTATTCAAATAATTAAATTTTTTAATGGGGACACTAAGTCTAACTTAGGGAAATTGAAAAATTAAAGTGAATTAATTTACACATGTGGTGAGAATGTTCTAATTGACGTGGATCAAGATTTTTCTAATCTTAGTCGTTGATTAGAGATTAGATCATGGTCATTGAATGTTCAACGAGAAAAGTACTAAAGGAAGGCTTGGGGTCAGATGGAGAACGCACACATTGCAGTAGCACTTGAGCTAAGTCGAAATTCAGAGGTGTGGTTTTCTGAGAATTTTCGAGTAAGCTTGCAGTATTGGTGAGGGCTAGATCGGCAAGGGATTACAATAATCTGAGGCTGAGAATTCATACATCATAGAGACAGATCCATACCAAGCATCACAGAGGCCAGCAGGAGGGACATAGCCCAGCCAGGCTGACGCTAAGACAACGCAGGGGGTGACGCAGAGGCAGTGCAGAGGCCTTCAGGGTGACGTAGGGCCAGCCTGTGTTGCGCAGAGGCTACGCTGGGCAGGAGACGCTGACGAGAGGCTAGAAGAGTTGTGTTGTTGTTCCAGTGGGCCAGAAATGGCTCATATACAGTAATTCCGAAAGGGTTTAAATTAGCCATATTTTATGTCTCCAAGTGATAAGGTACAACTAATGTGACATTCTCTGTCGGGAAAACCACTATTGGTGCCCTTGATGTATTTAGATACTACTTAATAATAAAAACCCTCTAAGAGTTGTTGCACCGGTTTTCTCGCATTGGTTTTGTCGAGGACGTTTGTGTAGAAATTTCTAAATCTTATACTTTATGCAAAAATTATTACTGTTAATCTGGTTATGCTCCTCCTACTTATGCAAGTTATTAACTGAATAAAATTCAAGTTAAAATCGAAGCAAAACACATAACAGATCTCTACCAATCCAGATCTAGAATAAGCACATGCACACATTAACAAAGTGACAGTTATTTCTGGACAAATAGTCCCTGGAAAATCCCAACGTGGGAAAACCGGTCTCTGGCTGCTGGAGGATTCTATTATTAAGAATATTTCTGAATACACAAATCTGGGTTCCAGATCTAGACAACCCGACAAAGAAAATACTAGATCTATAGCTCACTCGCTGATCTAGGGCCAAAATAATGACTGATCCACACCCTCAAATGGGATTTACAGAACTCAACTAAGATTAGGGCCTAGAAACCCCACCGCTGCCCCTGAAAGCCTCTGTGTCAGCCTCTGAAGTCCTCCAAACCCTCAGCGCTGCTCTGAAAGGGATTGCGTTACCCTAGACTGGGTGACACAGTCACTACGCTGCCCCTGAAGGGTCTCTGCGTAACCCTTGAGGGTTTCCTGCTGAAAATCATGTTTTCCTTGGAGGGACTGCGTTGTCCTTGTTGTTGTTGCTGTTGCCTTCTTCTGCGCTGTCCATGAGCTGATCTCTGCCTCTTGTGTATTCTAGACCTCGGGATCAGATCATCCCCTTGCCCTAAATTCCCCTATCTGTAGCTGAAACACTTTTGAGTATTCTTAGCAAACCCTACCCTAGAATCCCAGCTTATCTTCAGTGCTCTGCCTCTGTGTGCCTTTACAAATGACCCCAAGCCTTTCCTTGATACTTTTCTCGTTGACAAATCAACGGCCAAGATTAAATCTTTAATCAATGGCTAAGATTAAAAGAAAGCTTGATCCGTGTGACTTAAGACAATTTCATCACATGTTTAGTTAAATTCACTTTAATTATTTAAGTTCCCTAAAGTTTTAACTTAGGAAATACACTTAAAATAATTAATTAATTTAATATCTCCTAAACCAAATGAAATTTCTCAAATCCTTTTCTGGGTCTTGTAGATCAAGTGTACTCTAGTCCCTCCACAAAATTTGGGAGCTAGAGCACAACTGATGCTACCCCAAATACACAAAATCTCAACACTCCCTCTTAGCATCAAGGGTGTGCTCTTGCAATACATCACACTTATGCATTACATGATTTTGGGCACTAGTTTTGTGCTGCTGAAGCTTGGCCTGCTGCCACTCAAATCTGCATTGTTGCTGCCATTCTGTACTGCTACCCATGACTCTGCCACTGCCACTGCAACCTCTGTACTGCAGCTCCTTCTCAATATGTTGCATCTGTGCTGCTCATATCACTGCCACTGCTGATCTGCTGCACTGTAACTTCAGTTGTTGAGAGAAACAATTGAATCTCCTACCCAATCTTTGACAAACAAGACTGATGGGCTGCATCCTCATCACTGAAGCTCCATAGGCTACAGATATGTGCTGGCATCTAAAGAACGATGCACAGCGACAACTCTACCAGCGTAATCAGACTCCCTCTGCACTACTGAAATCACATCAGCCCCTTGTGCTGAAATCTATCACGCCATCGTTGCACTGCGTTGTCCATCTGAAGCCTTTTGTGTTGTTGTAGCTCTGCACTACATAAGCAGTTATGCATTGCGCTACTAAAGTCACATTAGCCTCTGCGTTGCTACTGCTTCCACGCTGCTACTGCTTATCTCTGCGCTGCTCCTTCCAGTCTTCAGATCTGCCTCTGCCTGCTTCATCTGTGATCTATGCACCCACTGCTCCATTGTCCTGCTATTGTCTTAAGGCTGTCGTAGCTCGCATGTGATCCAAGATATGAGCTGCTCAAGGATCTTGCCTCCTCTTCCATGTAGCTCCTCTAGATGTCCATGTCACCCCACCCCCATGGTTCATGAGCACTCATGGCAGCGTAATCTTCTGACCCATCATCTGCCACAGCTGCTTTGGAAGAAGATGCTTCCTTGTCCTTCTTCTTCTGAGGACAATGGTTGGCAAAATGTCCCATTTCACCACACTGGAAGCAATTGATCTTTGAAAGATCCTTCTTCTTCTTTGGTTGCTTCTTTGATGCCAAGGCTGAATCTTCCGCATCTTCCTTCTTCACTTTGCTCAATCCGGAGCTGTGTTGCTTCTTGGTGAATCTACAGAGTTCTTCTTGACGCAGAATTGACCACAAGTTGTCCTAATCTGGGAGGTCCGCTTTGCCCAAGATACTTTGGACAAAGGTTTTCCACTCATCCGTGACTGCATTGAGCGCAGTCATGACTATCACAGCATCATCCACCGTTGCACCCATTGCAGTTAGCTGATCTCTGATTGACTGCAGTCTGAAAAGGAAGTGCTCCATGTCTTCTCCCTTGGTCATCATGAATGACCTCATTTGGGTCTCCAACAGCATTTTTCTTTGGACAAACTTTCCCTCATATAGGGAAGTCAAGGCCTTCCACATCTCGTTAGTTGTCTTCTTCTCAGCTATGTGTGGTACAATATGGTCCTTGAAACTATCCATAAGCAGCCGCTTGGCACGCCCAGCAGCTTCCTTATGCTTCTGAAGGAGTTCTGCATCTATCGGTGTGGCCAAAGTCTGCTCTGCATGGTCTCTTAGATTATATGCCTCAAAGACAATTAGGATCCTTGCCTTCCACACTAAAAAGTTGGAGAGGCCATCCAGCCTATCCTGATCACGCAGTCCATGAGGAGCCATCTGCTCAGAATGTGTCGGAACTTCCTTTTCTCTTTGCTAGAGAAATGGATCTAAGGCCCTTGGTGAAACAGGTGCCTTCTGCTCCCTCTGACACTTGATTTCCCTCCTTGGAAATCTACCAAATCAACTATGATTCAACTTCTTCTTTGATCCTCTGATCAAACTCCAAGTTTCCATTGGCAAGAAACTTCCTGAGAAGTTGATCTCCTCCCAATCTTTTTCACTTCTCCTAAGGCTAAAAATCTGAAAACTTGAGAATTTTAACCTCACCATCTCTTCTGAATTTCTGCAGCTTTTCTGCAGTTTTTTCTGGATCTGACAGATTCATAACTGAATCACACTGGTTGGATTCAGACCAAACCAGCGTTGTTTTTGAGCTGCCTCTGCGCAGTAATTGTGTGGGCTTGCTAGGACACAGCGCTGGATAGCGTCACCCTTCCCTCTACATGAATCTGCCTCTGAAAACTGCATGGTCCCTTCAAATCTGTGTTTCTCCTGCTTCCTGCAGCTAGAACCTTCAGTGTCTTCAGCTGGTGACCCTCCTAGATCTGCAATTGCTCTGATACCATGTAGAAATTTCTGAATCTTATACTTTATGCAGAACTTATTACTGTTAATCCGATTATGCTCCTCCTACTTATGCAAGTTATTAACTGAATAAAATTCAAGTTAAAATCGAAGCAAAACACATAACAGATCTCTACCTATCCAGATCTAGAATAAGAACATGCACACATTGACAAAGTGACACAGTTATTTCTGGACAAATAGTCCCCGGAAAAACCCAACGTGGTAAAACCGGTCTCTGGCTGCTGGAGGGTTCTATTATTAAGAATATTTCTGAATACACAAATCTAGGTTCCAGATCTGGACAACCCGATAGAGAAAATATTAGATCTATAGCTCACTGGTTGCTCTAGGGCCAAAATAATGACTGATCCACACCCTCAAACAAGATTTATAGAACTCAGCCATGATTAGGGCCTAGAAACCCAAGCGATGCCCCTGAAAGCCTCTGCGTCAGCCTCTGAAGTCCTCCAAACCCTCAGCACTATTTCGGAAGGGACTACGTTACCCCAGACTGGGTGACGCAGTCACTACGCTGCCCCTGAAGGGTCTCTACGTAACCCCTAAGGGTTTCCTACTGAAAATCACGCTATCCTTGGAGGGGTTGCGTTGTCCTTGTTGCTGTTGTTGTTGCCTTCTTCTGCGTTGTCCTTGAGTTGATCTCTGCCTCTTGTGTATTCTAGACACCGGGATCAGATTATGGCCTTGGCCTAAATTCCCCTCTCTGCAGCTGAAACACTTCTGAGTATTCTTAGAAAACCCTGCCCTAGAATCTCAGCTTAGCTTCAGTGCCCTGCCTCTGTGTGTCTTTACAAATGACACCAAGCCTTTCCTTTATACTTTTCTCGTTGAAAAATCAACAGCCAAGATTAAATCTATAATCAATGGCTAAGATTAAAAGAAAGCTTGATCCGTGTGACTTAAGACAATTTCATCACATGTTTAATTAAATTCACTTTAATTATTTAAGTTCCCTAAGTTTTAACTTAGGAAATACACTTAAAATAATTAATTAATTTAATATCTCCTAAACCAGATGAAATTTCCCAAATCCTTTTCTGGGTCTTGTAGATCAAGTGTACTCTAGTCCCTCCACAAAACTTGGGACCTAGAGCACAAATGATGCTACCCCAAATACACAAAATCTCAACAGTTTGTCCGAAAAATAATGTGTGTCCTTTGACATATGTGCGCTATGTTTCAATAAATGATCTGTATATGTGTAAGCTGCAATTTGTGTTTACTTTGATGTTTTTCTGAATATTTCAGTTAAATAACTTGTGAATAATAAAACAAGTAGGAGAAGTAAATCAATATACTGTAGTAGGGTTTCTGTGTTCAAAAAATTTCACATTTACCTCACTCATATGAGGTAGTCCGTAGGTCTCTTCAGGACTGCAATCGAGTGCATAGAAGGAAGTTTGGGCAATAAGGATAAGAAGGTTGGCAAGGTGTGCAAGTGATATTGGTCTAGGGTAACTTTGGTAATAATAAGAAGACCGAGGAAGAGTTTGTTGGAGGTCAAGCTCAGACTATAGATGAATTAAAGAGAAGCACATCAGTTAGGGCTGCTAAAATAGCGATCGAGTTTCCCTAGTTCTGGAACAGTATGATGCCATATCGTGCAAAAAATAAGGGCAATATAAGGAGCCTAGAAGGAGCAGTGACAAGGTCTTGGAGGCATGCTAGTATCAAGGGTCTAGGTCATGGTGATGGTACTTGTCAACTGAAATTCTATAAGAAGAATTTCTTGAGGGTTTTCCTCTCCAAGAGGGAGAGGTTTTGACCCTAGCTTGAAGAGCCTAAACTTTGTGTCTCTTGTGTTTTGATAATTGACATGATGAAAGACATAATAAGCTAATAAAGAGAATATCTAAGTAAGAGGAATAAGTTCACAAGTAATTATCAAGTAGAGAATTTAATTAAACTATGCCCTACCAAATTCTCAACAAGTCCTACTATGTTGAGAAGCAACATCAAGTTGCTTGAAAGACCCCAGAGGTTTGTGTTTGTTTATGAAAGTATATTATTGATTAGGGTTGTGTTTGTACAGGTGAATCTCTCGAAAGTTTGATAAGCATAATGGTTATGGATCTATTTGATCAGGAGAGATTTGTTGTTGAGGCTTTGTGAGTGAAGAATTGCCTGGAAAGACATCAGGCCGACACTTTGTATTGATGTCTGGTAGAAAAGGTGGCATTGGGTGGATGCGCACCTAGTTCCTTGGGTTAATGGTTAGTAAGTAAGCCTGATGGTAACTACAGAGGTTGAAAGCTTTAGTCCATCTTATTCCCACTCGGATAGTGTAATATTCCCAATTAGCAATGGCTAATTGGAATATTCGATTTTGGCCAATTTTGCCTTATGTAGTTAGATTATAAATAAAAGTGAGTAGAGGGGGACATAACTCACTCTAAAAATAAAGTGCATTCACCTAGTAGACACAACGTTGTAACTTAAGTGAGACAAGGAAGCCAAGAGACCACGTAGAGAGGGGGCCCACGTAGACCACATGGAGGGACTGCGCAGGCCAAGTTGAGCACGTGGCAAAGGGAGGCTACGTTGCAGGAGGTGGGCCTTAGGGTTTGAGAGAGGCCAACGCTATATAGAGAGGAGAGCCTCCTCATTTTGGTCATTCGATGTTTATGATATTGAGCTGGTCACTTCGACTTCTTGAGCACGCTGGTTGTTTAGCTAGTCTGCAACACTGTTTAGTGCACCTAGTGTCTCCATTCGGAGATCTCACCCTCAGCCCCAAGGTACTTCGAGTGTTTGCTCGGGTGAGGTTGTCCCATCAGTATTTTGCAGGAGGATTGGTGTTTGGCTTTTGCGGAGGAGCAGTGCATTCATAGACTACGCAGTCTTGAGAGGGAGGACGCAATCCATTTCTAGGGAGCTCCGAATTGGGTTTCTTTTGGAGGTTTTGGAGGATTTGGCAGAGTTGGGTGCAGTATTCTGGTGGATTCCCTTCAGTGTCAGCGCAGAGCCTTGGGGGATAGCATAGATCCTCAAGGCGATGTTTTTCGGGGGTCGGCCATTCCAGAAACGTTCTCTGGGTTTTCCTGGGTTTGGTGAGTAGAGGCTGATTCCAGAGTTTCAGCTTATTCCGAGTATGGAAGCAGCCCCAGATACTCATCTTGTTCCAGCAGTAGCAGCTACACGGCAGTTTTCCAGCAGCTTGGACGCAGATCAGAGAGCAGCCATTCCATCAACATTCTGAGAGTATTTCTTCACTTGCCTTGTGCAAGTTTAGGTGCCATCACTCTGATCACCTATTGTACTCACTTATATTTTTCAGTATAATAAAATGGCTCAGCATTCTCTCTGCATTTCTTGAGTATCCGTTACATGTTCTATATATATGATATTGTATGTTTGCACCATTGTTATTCTTCTCCTCGAGCAGTCTAGTTTCTATACCACTTGGTGTGTTTTCCCCATACTCTTAGACAGAGTCTGGAAAGGACCAGATAGCCTCCAATTCTCACCCTCTTTTCAGAGGTGAAATATCTGGTAAATGCCCTCCCAGTCCATCTCTGGTTGGAGTTTGCTTGTGTTTTAGAGATATCCCTGAAAAGGGATATTACAGTGGTATCAGAGCATAGATTTGGCTCAGCCTGTGGAGCTAGTTGTCTATGACACCGGAGAGAAACCCTACATCTGCTACAGAGGTAGGAAGTATGGAGATATTGAGTGTAGGTTGGAGAACACCTATGAAGAGGGGTACTACGTTCGGGTGGTGGACGCAGAACAGGAGGAGCCTGTGATAGACGTAGAACAGGAGGGGCCTGTGGTAGACGCAGAGCATGGAGAGCCAATGGCAGATGATAGCGATGCAAAACAGTTTGGGGAAGCACTCCTCAGGTCAGTGCAGGATCTGGCGAGGCAAATCGAGGTGATGGGTCAGAGATTCACTGTTGTGGAGGCTAGACAGCGTGAAACCCCAAGGGGTTTCCAGGTTGGTGAGGGGTCGGGCACATCCCACTATTTGCAGGAGCGGGTTGCCACTCCGCACCACGCATCACATGCCCCCACTCGTTCCACTATGCCCACTTTTCTGGGTGCAGACACTGGGGCAAGAGCACAGCAGGAGCCGGAGCCTGGCCACATGGGTGATTATTTTGCTGAGTACCAGGCATATGGGCAGGAGTTCAGGGATGCCCTTTCATTCAGAGACTTTGTTCAGCTCCAGCGAGACAGCAGGCCCTGCAACCATCACAGAGGGCACCGGCATTATCATGATGGAGACACCCAGCGTACAGTGAGCCGATTCCATTTGCCTACGTTTGATGGTTCATCAAACAGTTCGGCAAAGTCTTGGGTGGAGAAGCTGGACCTATATTTCCAGCTTAACCAGATGGCAGAGACGGAGGCCATCAAGGTGGCCATGCTGCATTTGGATGGCGAAGCTCAGGACTGGTGGTTCCATAGGATGGTTACACTCAGGCATTCCACAGTGACTACCTATGCCGAGTTCACTCGGAGGTTGATAGAGAGGTTTGACCGGAGGGATCTGGAGGAGCATTTTGTTGAGCTGACGAGGCTCAAACAGACCGAGAGCCCGGAGACGTATATTGCAGATTTCCTAAGGACTTCAGTGATGGTGCCAGATCTATCCGCAGCACGGATGATCTACATGTTTGTTGAGGGGTTAGCAAAGCCGCTTCGAGGTCTAGTCAGATCCACTAGACCAGCCACACTCCAGGATGCCATTGGCAGGACCTGGGATTTGCAGAATGCCTTACCCAGGACCAAGACACCTTACCCCCAGAGACAGGCTTTCCAGCCAAAGGGGAAGGATGTGAGCATTCTGCCTCCAAAGGGGAATCAGGGTAGGGTACAGCTAGATGATGATGCCAGGAGGGAGTTGAAGACGAAGAGGTTGTGCTTTACCTGTCAGGAGCCGTGGGCACCAGGACACAAATGTGTTGCTGGCAAAGCACATTTTATCGAGGTCTTCTCCGAGAGCAGCGGGGAAGAGGATGAGTATGAGGATGGAGAGGCAGGAGATAGTCAGACAACGCAGGACCATTTGCCACCTCCACCTCCAGGAGCAGGAGGTGCAGCTTTTGCACCCACAGGGGGGACCCTTGCAGCATTGCGAGGAGTACCCAAGTATTTGACGTTGCGTGTCCGAGGGACAGTGCGTTGGCAGCGAGTTTCAGTTCTGGTAGACAGTGGGGCAACCCACAACATCATCGATGCACAGATGGTTGAGCGGAGAGGCATACCCACAGAGAGCTTCGATGGATTTTCAGTTTTGGTCCCAGGAGATCAGACGATGCAGTGTGCCAAGTATGTTCCAGAGCTAATTGTGACGATGGGTATCTACACAATGACCGACCATTTTTTTGTGGTCAACATACCAGATGCCAACGTGGTATTGGGTGTACAGTGGCTAATTACTTTGGGGAACGTCACCACAGATTAGGAGGCCTTGGAGATGGAGTGGGATGATAAGAAGACCGAGAAGCATGAGAAGATACGTGGGATGCACACTTACCCACCCCAGATTGTTTCAGCTCACCGGATGGAGGCAGACCTCCGGAAAGGAGACAGAGTGGGCAGTTGAGTTGCGGGCATCAAAGGCAGGGACTACCAGGCAGACAGTTCATCCGGATATACAGGCCATCCCTGACAGGTATGATACGGTATTTGGAGAGATACTGCCAGGACAGCCACCAGATTGGGGGTTTGAGCACACTATTGAGCTAGAGCAAGGCGTCCAAACCGTTATTACCACACCCTATAGGCACCCTAAGGCCTATCGGGAGAGATTAAGCAGGCCATCCAGGAGTTGCTAGCTCTTGGACATGTTCGGCCTAGCACCAGTCCTTTTGCTTCTTTGGTGGTGTTGGTGAAGAAGAAGGACGGCACATTGAGAATGTGCATTGATTACAGGGCCCTGACTAAGAAGACCATGAAGAACAGGTACCCCATACCACGGATTGATGAGCTTATGAATGAGTTGAGAGGAGCACAGTTCTTCTCAAAGATCGATTTGAGATCCGGGTACCACCAAATTCGCGTGAGGGAACAGGACATTCCCAAGACCGCTTTCAGGTGCCATTATGGCCACTTTGAGTTCTTGGTTATGCCTTTTGGGCTAACCAATGCCCCAGCTACTTTCCAGTCTTGCATGAACCATATCTTCTGAAGTCATCTGAGGAAGTTTGTGTTGGTCTTTTTCAATGATATACTGATATATAGCAGGACTTGGGAGGAGCATCTCCAGCACATAGAGCCAGTGCTGCATATCTTGGAGGAGCAACAGTTTTATGCTAAGCTCTCCAAGTGTGAGTTTGGGTTGACGGAGATGTTGTATTTGGGACACATCATAGGAGTGGACGGAGTGAGGGTCCACGAGGAGAAGATCAGGGCCATCAGAGATTGGCCAGAGCCGATAAACGTGACGGAACTTCGAGGATTTGTTGGCATCTGCACATATTACAGGAATTTCGTCAAGAGTTTCTCTCAGCTTGCTGCACCCCTTACAGATTTGACGAAGAAGGGGGCATTCAGTTGGTCAGATACAACGCAGCGGGCCTTTGACAGGCTCAAGGAGGTTATGAGCAGTTGCTCAGTGCTTGCGTTGCCAGATTTTACACAGCCTTTTGTTTTGGAGTGTGATGCGTCGGGAGAGAGGATCGGCGCAGTTTTGATGCAGGGAGGCCACCTTATAGCCTATGAGAGCCGGAAGCTCCTTCCTCATCAGAAGTTGTATCCTATATACGACAAGGAGGTGCTGGCCATTATGCATGCATTGGCCAAATTCCGGCAGTACTTGGTGGGTAATAGGTTCAGGGTGAGGACTGATCACAATAGCCTCAGGTTTTTTTTGGAGCAAAAACAGTTACAGGAGAGGCAGCAAAAGTGGATCAGTAAGATCCAGGCTTATGACTTTGACATTGAGTATGTCAAGGGGAAGAACAATGTGGTAGCCGATGCACTTTCACATAGACCAGCCACGTTGTCTCTAATGAATTTGGATACAGATTGGAGGGCTCGACTCTTGGTGGAGTACTCCAAGGACAGATTTTCCTGTGAGGTTCTGGATGGTCAGGTGACATATGACAGATACAGGGTGATAGATGAGATCATCTACTACAGAGATAGGATCTTCCTGACTGAGGGCTCCCAGCTCAAGAAGAAGATACTTCAGGCATCACGACTCACCATTGTCCAGCCATCAGGGGTTTACCAAAACCTACCGGGCCATCAGAGAGAGGTTCTCATGGAAGGACCTCAAGGAGGACGTGCTCCAGCATATCAGGGAGTGCGAGGTTTGCCAGAGAAACAAGGGAGAGATGAACCATCCCGCAGGGTTGTTGCAGCCTCTTCCCATTCCAGAGGGGAAATGGGAGAGCATTTCGATGGATTTCATCACAGGGTTTCCCATGGTGCAGGGAAAGGACTGTAGATACGTCGTCATTCATCGGCTGCTGAAGTACGCACACTTTTTCGCCATATCCGCACACTATTCAGCAGCATAGGTGGCGGAGCTGTTCTTCAGAGAGATCTTCAGATTACATGGTCTTCCCAAGACCATCATCAATGACAGTGACAGCGGCTTTATGGGCGGATTCTGGCAGGAGCTTTTCTGGTTGGTAGGGACAGAGTTGACACCGAGCACCAGCTACCACCCACAGACAGACGAGCAGACAAAGATAGTTAACAAGTGGCTGGAGGGCTACTTGCGTAACTATGTTAGTGGGCAGCAGAGAGCATGGCTGAAGTGGCTGCATCTAGGGGAGTACTGCTACAACAACACACATCACATGTCCATCAGTATGTCTCCGTTCTATGCTTTATATGGGTATCAATATTTATCTTTTGTTGATGTGATGTTTGGTGATAGCAAGGCTCCGAGAGCCAAAGATTGAATCCAAGAGAGTCAGGACATTCTCCGAGCTCTCAAGGATAACATGGCTATAGCGCAGAACCAGCAGAAGCTGTATGCCGACAGGGGTCGAATGGAGAGACATTTTGAGGTAGGAGACTTGGTCTACCTACGTTTGCAGCCATACCGACAGTCGTCACTGAAGCAGAAGAGAGCTGAGAAGCTCAAGCCGCGTTTTTATGGGCCATACAGGGTGATACGCAGGGTTGGACAGGTTGCTTATGAGTTAGAGCTGCCCCAAGGTAGCAAGATTCATAACGTTTTCCATGTATCATGCCTGAAGAAGGCATTGGGGCAACAGGTGACGGTGACAGAGGAGCTACTGCCTACAGATGACAAGGGGCATTTAGTGTTATAGCCCGAGGCCATTATTGATACCAGCGAGAGGCAGCTACGGAACAGGACAATCCGGGAGTTCTTGGTGAGGTGGAAGAATTTACCGGATGAGGATGCTACTTGGGAGAGTGAGAAGATCTTGCAGCATCCATCACTACAGTTGCTTGGAGTCAAGCAACATTTTGCCGGGGGAGACTGTAATATTCCCAATTAGCAATGGCTAATTGGAATATTCGATTTTGGTCAATTTTTCCTTATGTAGTTAGATTATAAATAAAAGTGAGTAGAGGGGGACATAACTCACTCTAAAAATAAAGTGCACTCCCTAGTAGACACAACATTGTAACTTAAGTGAGCCAAGGGGGCCAAGGGACCACGTAGAAAGGGGGCCCACGTAGACCACATGGAGGGACTGCGCAGGCCAAGTTGAGCACGTGGCAAAGGGAGGCTACGTTGGAGGGGGTGGGCCTTAGGGTTTGAGAGAGGTCAACGCTATATAGAGAGGAGAGCCTCCTCATTTTGGTCATTCGATGTTTATGATATTGAGCTGGTCACTTCGACTTCTTGAGCACGCTGGTTGTTTAGCTAGTCTGCAACACTGTTTAGTGCACCGAGTGTCTCCGTTCAGAGATCTCACCCTCAGCCCCGGGGGACTTCGAGTGCCTGCTCGGGTGAGGTTGTCCCATCAGTATTTTGCAGGAGGATTGGTGTTTGGCTTTTGTGGAGGAGCGGTGCATTCATAGACTGCGCAGTCTTGAGAGGGAGGACGCAATCCATTTCTGGGGAGCTCCGGATTGGGTTTCTTTTGGAGGTTTTGAGCTTGGAGATTGAGCAAGGGGCCAGCCCTTGCCTATTGGAGGACTTTGGCAGAGTTGGGTGCAGTATTTTGGTGGATTCCCTTCAGTGTCAGCACAGAGCTTTGGGGGATAGCGTAGATCCTCAAGGGGGTGTTTTTCGGGGGTCGGCCATTCCAAAAATGCTCTCTGTGTTTTTCTGGGTTTGGTGAGTAGAGGCTGATTCCAGAGTTTCAGCTTATTCCGAGTAGGGGAGCAGCCCCAGATACTCATCTTGTTTCAGCAGTAGCAGCTACACGGAAGTTTTCTAGCAGCTTGGATGCAGATCAAAGAGCAGCCATTCCATCAACATTCTGAGAGTATTTCTTCACTTGCCTTGTGCAAGTTTAGGTGCCAT
This sequence comes from Pinus albicaulis, assembly GCA_034641835.2. Lineage (NCBI taxonomy): Eukaryota > Viridiplantae > Streptophyta > Pinopsida > Pinales > Pinaceae > Pinus > Pinus albicaulis. The sequence goes on from CM076574.1 coordinate 185,547,299, forward strand.
CACTCTGATCACCTATTATACTCACTTATATTTTTCAGTATAATAAAATGGCTCAGCATTCTCTTTGCATTTCTTGAGTATTTGTTACATGTTCTTTATATATGATATTGTATGTTTGCACCACTGTTATTCTTCTCCTCGAGCATTCCAGTTTCTATACCACTTGGTGTGTTTTCCCCATACTCTTAAATAGAGTCTGGAAAGGGCCAGATAGCCTCCAGTTCTCACCCTCTTTTCAGAGGTGAAATATCTGGTAAATGCCCTCCAAGTCCATCTCTGGTTGGAGTTTGCTTGTGTTTTAGAGATATCCCTGAAAAGGGATATTACAGATAGATCGCCCTAGTCAAGAATCTATTCCATGACATTGTGATGCTTAAATTGTTGAGAGACCAATGGATAGATTGCTCTGGCCAGGAATCTAGTCCATGGTATTGTGGTGCTTAAATTGTTCAGAGAGCAATGGATAGATTTCCCTGGTCAGGGATCTAGTCCATGGCATTGCGGTGCTTAAACTGTGGAGAGACCAATGGATAGAATGCCCTGGTCAGGAATCTAGTCCATGGCATTGCGGTGCCTAAACTTCTTCATAGATAATATGAGATCTTCCATGTACCTGTTCGATTATATGTAAATATGAATACCTCCCTAGTTAAGTGGGAGTGTTGAAGAATGTACCTAGGTTTGGCCTTCATTATTGTCCTTGAATCAAAATATAATACATTTGTCAAAAAGAATTTATTATTATTTTAATTGACTTGTTAAAACATGGGTTTCATGCTTGGGTCAATTGTAATAGGTCAAGCCTCCATTGTAGGCTTTAGGATTGAGTCAGAGTCTATTTTTTCATGTTGAACTCCTCCTCCATCAAAGTCACCTTAATGTCAACCTCAAAAGAAGAATCATCCGTCAGCTTCCATAAGAAAAACACATGTCAGCTCAAACATATGGAGAAACAATTATTCGGATTACTCATGTTGGCTTATTTACTTATGGCAACAACTATATATACCAGGATGAGGTCCTCGCATTTCTACACCTCAGGATTTCAGACTAATTACAAAGCAAAATCATAGAAATGTTTTCGAGTAACTTTAGTGAACAAGTGTAGATTACAATGAACAGTACAGACCTCAGTTCGGTGACGGTTCAGTGTTATTTCAGGTGAGAGTGTAATATCCCCAAATGGGAAAATGACTGTAATACAAGAAACAATAGAACAAAACAACAGCAAAATAAAATGAACCATCAATACATGAAAAATTGAAGCCAAAAGATGAGTTGAGCCATTTTATTAATGTCGGGAATTAAGTACAAACGAGGTGTCGGAATAGGTGCACCTGGGCCTGCTCAAGGCAGGCTAGAATACTTCTCAACCCAAGCTGGAATGACTCTCTGCAACTGGCTTCGCGTGACATTGGTGTTGCGCTACTCTGCCCAGAAATGTTATTGTTGGCTGACTTCAGACTGCAAGCTGGGCTACTTCAACTGCTCAAAAAATTATGGGCTTTTGACCCCGGACTCTACTCACAAAACCTACAAAAACCCGTGAAGGAATCGGCCAAATGTTGACCCCGAAATTTCAGCCCAATTTCCCCCTAGCTCCTCTAGTTGCTGGCTGAGTTAGGATCTTTGCTTGACACCTCAAACCAGAATAGAAAATTCTGCCAAATTAATCTTAGCTTCTCCTCAATAAACCCAGAAAACCCAGAAAGGGTTTGTCCTGGTTTTGACTTTGAAAATTGGCCCTCTTGGGCTTGGTTCACCCAACTGCAGGGAAATTCGACTCTTGGATGGAACTACTAGTATATGTCTCCAAAATGTTGCCAAAATCCTTGGTAGGAGGTGGCTAGCCTCCCCTCCAAATCCTCTGGCTGAACTCCTCCTCTCCCATACTCCTTGCACTTCCTCTAGACTGCACTGCGCAATCACTGCGCAGTCTCTGCTGCCTCTACGCAATCATGAATGGACTATGCCCTCTTTTTGCTACTACTATGTCAATCCACCACCAAAATTGTGGAACTCCTCTCCTGAGAAGGCACACGAAGTCTCCCGAGGTAAAGGTTGAGATCTCCGCCTGAAGATCTCGTGTCCTAAACAGTACTACAGACTTGGCACCCGGCACAAGCATGCTATGTCAAGATGACAACCAAAATAGAAGTTGAATGAATGAGGAAATGAGTTGCCTTCACTTCCTTTTATCAATTGAGCTCCCAACGTTCCCTTGGGAACACCATGGACTACCCAATCCCCTCATCCAGCCACTCGTTGCGCTGCCCCCATAGAGCCTCTCCCACGCTGCCACCTTGGGAGCTACCTCCAAATCAAATGATGGCCACATGGACCCCACTAAGGCCGAAATTTTTCCTTGTGAACTACAGGAGTAGGTTGTAGTTTTACCTTAATTATTAATTGTAGGTCTCAACCCACCTTATTTCTGCTTGACATTAGAAACATCAAAATTTATCAAAAATTAATATTCTACCTAGCAGAATTGAAAATTGGGATGTTGCAGTCCTCCCCGCCAAAAATTGCTTGTCCTCAAGCAATGCCTGAACAATCATCCTCTTTAGCTGACGCTCCCTATTATCACTACAAAAATGTCCTAGGGTCCCAGATGCGTCATTGAATCATCCCTGACCTCTGCATCTCCCTGATATGAACGGATCCCTCAATATCCGGATCCCAAGCCATCCTGTACAACATGAAGCTCCCTCTGCTCCACTCACCATCCTGCCAGGAACAAGTAGGAGAAGCCCTTTGAACACCATCAATGCCTAGGGAATCATGATAATATGGCACTAAGCCCAACTCCTCATGAAGTTTCCCTACCAAGTAGTCCATCCCATGCACTCCAAGGGTCAACCCTCGAAGATACCACCCAATCCCTGCAGAGATAGCGTCTCGCCCACATGAGCCCCTTCTGTTATCATCCCGCTGACCAACCTGCCATGCTAATGAAGTACCCACTCCATCAGTGACTCACTCAAGCCCAATGGAAGATCTACATGATCTCCCCATGTAGTATACAGCTCATCCTTAAAGGTTATCGAGCAGTGTAGAGCTGTAATGCTCGGGTCCCCTGCTAATCTCGGAGAGGTGCCACCATGCTGACGTTGTGCCACTCTAACTATAAGATACTCCCTATTGTATGCAGATTGTATCCCTCTCTCTTGGACCCTTGTGGCGAAAAACCTGTGAAGGCCAAGCTCATCATGCCCGAGCATCTCCATGATGTTGATATCTACCACTCCACTGCCAATCATGACCCTGAGCAACAACATGATAAGTCTACCTCGCCATGTAGTGGAGGTCCCAGTGCTCCTCGATGTGTCAAGCCCAAAGTGGATTGGATCGCCCTCTACCATGTCCATGCTCATCATAAAGTGGAGTGATCCACCTGCCCAACAGATCCCTAGATCCCCCAACCATACCAGGAGCTCACAACTCCCACTCCTCACGGGGTACCGCTGCGTAGCGCTGCTACCCCCTAGAAGCCATCTGGCCCTCATCTCTGACCCCTGTATGTATCCCCTAGGTGCACCCCATGTATCAAGAGTTTGTCCCACGCATGCATACTTGCCCTGCTCCTGCCAGACCACGTAGTGAAATCCACTATCCCAACTCCTAATGATACACCTGGATATTGCTCGGAGTCTGGGTACCCTCCACTAGACAAAGTCTACCATCCACCGTCCCTCAAATGTGAGCCCAGGGGTGGAACATATGCTACTTGGGCAATCAACCATGCCATCCCTAAGCATGTACCCGTCAACTCATGGACCTACCAAGTGTCTTAATTGGAGAATCTCCTCCCGACTCATGACACGTAGTATCTCATCCAACTATCTAGGATGAGCCTCCCATGCCCTGCTGCCTAAATGGAGAGTGTCATGGAGCACCAACCAAACATTCTGTGACTGTAAGCAACACTAGAGGATGGTGGGTGGGTATGTCCCAAAGGGTTTGATCAAGAATCTACCTAAATGCTCAAGAGTAATCCTCCGAACGACACTCTCTTTGCCTCGAATCTGTTGATAACACCCTCGTAGCCACGTCTCCACTAGACGTGGTGTCTCCAAATGCTCAACAAGATCCTCATCGATCCTAGGTGAGTTGCATCCCATGGTACACCAAATGCCTTGGTTCATACGCCCCCCTGGAGGCAACGCTCCAAGAGCTTGTTGTGCCGCATCATGTGTCACTGCATTCCACCAAGTGTCTCTGCACTCCTCGACATGCCATTGTATGTTGCAGCCTAAGTCAATGGATACTCCTAAAATGCCCTCGAATCCCGAATCCTCGTACCGGATACGTGCACGTACGGGATTCGGCCCCAATTCAAAGGATACGACGTATCCGAACGGGGTACGGTCGGGATACGGCGTATCCGAACAGGGATACGTCGTATCCCGACCGTACCCCGTTCGGATACGCCATATCCCGTACAGTCGGATACGGCAGGGCCCGCGGCAAGGAAAATCGCGCTATTTCTTCTTTAAAGTTGGGTTTTTCCTCATTATTTTTTCATCCATTTCATTTGTGAAGTGAGAAGGAGAGCTAGTGTGAGCAAGGAGAAAGGGAGTTCTTTCGAAGAGATTCAAGCATCCGGTAAGTGCATTGTCCCTCTATATTTTGCATTTAGTTTGTTGTTAGTGTTTGCATGTGCATATGTTTTATATATTTAGTTGTTATTGTTTATTTTTTACAGTATTCATGGCTCAATCAAAGGCAGCAAGACAGGGGCAAAGAAAGGAGAAGAATGTCTCCATTTGAGATGCCCCTCCTGTCCCTCTTTCATCGGGGTCTGCAAGTATTCCATCCATTGGAAGTGGGGCTGCAACAGTAGCTTCAAATGTGCAGGGAAAACAAATTGTTGACCCCAAATACCCATTGTGGAAATATGCGACAAGAGAGGAAGGGGCAGCAAAAAAGGGAGGAGGAAATTGTTCATGGAAATGCAATTTTTGCAATGGCCATTTCACTGGCACATATTTCTGTGTGAAAGCTCATTTGTTGGGTATTCCAGGTTGTGGCGTTAAATGTTGTACATCAATTGAATCGCCAGATAGGAAGAAATTGGAGAAAGAGCAGAGTATTGGTGAGGCAAATGTGGCAGCAAAATCAAAAAAATCCAAGATTGATGACCCCCTTCCATTCTTGAGGAAAAGCAGCAGCAAGTTCCCTTTTGAGACTTCTAGTAGGGGAGAATTAGCAAAGAGAAAGGCAACTGCAGTTGGTCCAATGGACAAGATTTTCCAAAAAGAGAAAAGGGAAGAGCTTGATCTCACCATTGCATTTTTTTTCTATCAGAACTTCATATCCTTTAATGTTGCACGATCACCTCTATTTATTGAGATGTGTCGAGCTCTTTGTCATGGGGCTCCATCAGGGTATGTGCCTCCTGTGTCAGAGAAGCTCAGAACCACATTGTTGACAAAGGCAAAGAAAGAGGTGGACAAAATGCTTGAGCCTATTAAATCAGCATGGCCAACATCTGGGGTTAGCATTGTTTCTGATGGATGGACAGATCCAGCATGCCACCCACTCATTAACTTCATGGTGTCATCCACGAATGGTGCGGTTTTCTTGAAAGAAGTGGATGCACTTGGAGAGTACAAGGATGCACAATATATGGGTGAGTTATTTCTCAAAGTTATTGAAAGTGTAGGTGTGGATTGTTGTGTGCAAATCATTACAGATAATGCACCTATTTGCAAGGCTGCTGGCATGATTGTGGAAGAAAAATATCCACAAGTATTTTGGACACCTTGCATTGTCCATTCATTGAACTTGGCACTGAAATCTATTGCTTCTGATGTGCTTTGGATTGGAGCCATTATTGAGGATGCACGACATATCCGCAACTTTGTAACAAACCATACAAATGCCCTCACTATCTACAAGGAGTACAGCAATCTATCATTATTGAAGATTGCAGATACACGGTTTGCCTCTTCATTCATCATGTTGAAGAGGTTGAGGGAGGTCAAGACCGCTCTTGGGTCTATGGTTATTTCAGAGTTTTGGTCTTTTTGGAGAAAGATGGATCAAGCAGCCTCAAAGAAGGTGAAGGACATAGTGTTGGATGATATATGGTGGGAGAAGGTAGATCTAATTATTCAGATCATGGAGCCTATCATTTCCTTGCTTAGATTTGCAGATACAGACCAACCCATCCTAGGAGAGGTTTATGAGGGATGGGATTCCATGATTGAGTCTGTGAGGACCATTATTTTACAGAGTCAGTGCCCAGAGTATCGTATCCCCAAAGTATCCTGTCCGGGGGTCACCATACCCGTATCCGATTCATCGAATCCCCGTATCCCTGTGTCCCCGTATCCCCGTATCAGGTGACTTTGGTTGCAGCCTATCCCTATACACCACCGAATACCCCCAGCTACGACTATACCATCCCGTATCGTCATGTACCCCTCTTATGTCATTGCACCTGTCACTCCCCACGTGTACCCAATGCGATGTGAGGCACTCCTACTCCACAGCACAGTCTGACCTACTACAACGCACCCCCATGCATCTCCATGCTACTCTGCAGGCCATTGCTCCTCGCTGCATAGCCCTGCACACCCCTGGATGTTATGGCCTAGCATTGGGTTTGTATGCATCAGTCTGCATTCCTCTACATAACACTGGACCCTATGACATAACTTTGTGTAGTCCTGTGTATCAATGCCCACTATCGTACCACCCTGTAATGTATAGTATCCTATATGGGCCAAAATATCCACCACTCTGCTAGTAAACCCCCCATGATGTGGGTACATCTCCCCATCTGCTCTGAAGGACTGGAGCGGCCCAACTCCTCACCCGCCAACGAAAATGACACCATTGTGCCTATCCTCCATAGCTCAAGTGTCCCATATACTGATGAGAGAGCACCACCTCTATGTAATGCCCAGTTTGTTGGCCTACCAATACGACCTCCTCCCACCAGCTCCTGCCAGGGAATGCTAATCATCTTGTGACCCCATGTACAAACAACATGCCAATAGAGCCCATGGAGTCTTCTCACAAACCGCCTGAACGTTAGTTCCGACCGAAAATTCCCTAAGGAATGCATACGCTCAGTCGCTAGATCGGCTACCTCATCAATGCCATAACCATCTCGCATGTCTAATATCGGATAGGATGCCCCACCTGGATCCCAATGCCAACCTGGACCTCCAGTGCCCTCAATGTCTGAAAGCCCCCATTGTGCTTTACTCCAAACTATTACTACCATTCTCGGAAATAATCTCCCATGGGTATATGATGACGCCGCCTACTTTTCTCACTCGGTACTAAAGGTAAAAATGTAGGCATCGTGGGCCTAGTTGGCATATTGAAGGCTAGCGGGTGAGTGCCTGGTAAAGGGTGGTCACATTGTTGTGAGACCCCTGAAGTCTCTCCAAATAGGAACTCATGATGGATGCTCTTATCCCTATTTTGTTGCTTGAGTCCTTCTAACATTCCCTTCTGTCCTTTGGCTAAATCATTTAGGGCCTTTAAGATGCTACCAAATGTTGCTTCCCCTTTGCTCCTTGACTCCCCCATATTTGCCACCTCTACTGCCTTTGGTGGGTAATGTTCTACCTATCTTCTAGTGTCACAGACTATGTGCTCCATAGGCTGAGCCAAGTCTATGTGCTCTAATACCACTGTAATATCCCCAAATGGGAAAATGACAGTAATACAAGCAAAAATAGACTAAAACTACAGCAAAATAAAATGCACGATATATACATGAAAAATTGAAGCCAAAAGATGAGCTGGCCCATTTTATTAATGTCGTGAATTGAGTACAAACGATGTGCCGGAATAGGTGCACCTCGGCCTGCTTAAGGCAAGCCCGAACACTTCTCAACCCAAGCTGGAATGACTCTCTGCAACTGGCTTTGCATGGCTCAGTTGTTGCGCTGCTCTGCCCAGAAATGTTGTTGTTGGCTAACTTCAGACTGATGGTTGGGATACTTCCACTGCTCAGAAAATTCCAGGATTTTAACCCCAGACTCTACTCACAAAACCCACAAAAACCCACGAAGGAATTGGCCAAATGTTGACCCCAGAATTTCGGCCCAATTTCCCCCTAGCTCCTCTAGCTGCTGGATGAGTTAGGATCTCTGCTTGACACCTCAAAAAGCCCAAAAATAGTTGCCAAATTAATCTTGGCTTCTCCTAAATAAACCCAGAAAGGGTTCGTCCTGGTTTTGACCTTAGAAATTGGCCCTCTTGGGCTTGGCTCACCCACCTGCTGGGAAATTTGACTCCTGGCTAGAACTGTTGGTATATGTCTCCAAAATGTTGCCAAAACCCCGGGTAGGAGGTGGCTAGCCTCCCCTCCAAATCCTCCCACTGAACTCCTCTTCTCTCCCACACTTCCAGCACTTCCTCTAGATTGCACTCACAATCACTGCGCAGTCTCTGCTGCCTCTACGCAGTCCTGAATGGACTACGCAATCCTGTTGCTGCTACTATGTCAATCCCCCACCAAAATTATGGAACTCCTCTCCTGAGCAGGCAATCGAAGTCCCCCGAGGTAGAGGTTGAGATCTCCGCTTGAAGATCTCATGTGCTAAACAGCACTGCAGACTTGGCACCTGGCACAAATGTGTTATGTCAAGATGACAATCAAAATAGAAGCAGAATGAATGATAAAATGAGTTGCCTCCACTTCCTTTTATCAATTGAGCTATGCAACGCTCCCTTGGGCCCACCATGGACTGCGCAGTCCCCTCATCAGCCACTCACTGCGCTGCCACCATAGAGACCCTCCCACGCTGCCACCTAGGGAGCTGCCTCCAAATCAAATGCGGGCCACATGGACCCCACTAAGGCTGCAACTTTTCCTTGTGAAATATAGGAGTAGGCTATAGTTTTTCCCTTAATTATTAATTGTGGGTCCCGACCCACCTTATTTCTAGGTGACATTAGAAACATCAAAATTTATCAAAAATTAATATTCTAATTAGGAGAATTGTTAATTGGAGATATTACAGAGAGTTTCAATGCCATCAACAATGACAGAGTTTCAGTGTCATGCCATCATAGTCATGATGTCAATACAGTGCAATGATCTCGATGCTATTTCAATCAAGGCTTATCACAGTCTCGGTGTTACCACAGTATTATTATCTTGTTGTGACCTCAGTTCGGTGGTGTTATCTCAGTATATGAAGGAACTCGAATTGGTTGCAAAGGATACAAGTACTACAGCTTGACATGACAAGGTTGACTTGATGGATAGAGGTAGTTCATAGTCTAAGTTGCAAGGGTCTTGGTCGTCTCATCTTGAATCTATTGAAGGAAGAATTTTGACCAAGTTTTCCCCAAAAGAGTGGGTTTTGCCCTAGCAACGTGCCTACATCTTGTTTCCTCTTCTATTTGTTGCTTGGCACTAGTCTTGAATCTTGATGATAAGAAAAGATGAATCTAAAGAACACAATAATAATAACAAAAACATCACAAGATAATGTCATATTAAGAGAAATTGTTTAACTGCCACCTCCTTGGATTTCTCAACAGTTGCACCTGCAACTTGAATCTGCAATTGCAGTCCTTCTAGGAAGCTGCAGAAACTGTAGATTACACACATGTGAGAGAGATAGTGCCCAAAAAGAAATTGCTTCCTTCTTGTATTTTTCTTGCCTTCTAGACCTTTGCTCTTGTTTTTCTAGTTCTCCCAGCAAGAAATCAAACCTTTTCTTGTGAGATCGAGCTTGTCAGTTGATAAGTGCCAAATGAGGATGAATTCTGCTCTTTATATAGCCTTTCCAAGGGGTCGAATTCCCTCCTTTAGGCTGACTTGATGCTGCCAGGGCCAACTGGTACTTTTGGAGTTTTCAGGACTTTCTAGACTCAAAAATAATTATTTTCCCAATTACATTTTGCCCAGAAGGGTCTTATAAACATGATGTTGACTCCTTTGACTCGTGACAATAAATCCTAAGACCTAACAAACCCTAGAAGCATGAAGAACATGATTTTACCTAGAAGACCATCAATAATGAACATGAAACCCATGCTTTATAATAATAACATTTTGTTTTCTTCTTTTGTTTGTTACATAGGATTCATATTGAAATGAGTACAACAACAATTATGAAGACAGAAACTAGTTCATAATTGTAGTTGCAGCTTGACCGAAACAATTAGAATACCAAAACTAGTTCATAATTGTTCTAATTCATAATCTTGTACTTGCAGCTTGACCTTGTGACATTTTTCGACTCCATTGATTTGTTTATCATCTGCTACCATCACTCTTATGTATGTGGCTGGAAATACAAATAGGTTTAATCTTTTTGCAACATTTACATCTACAAAGTTATTGGTACTTCCCATAGCTATAAGTACAGTGACATTTTCATTTTTTGTGTGCACTTGAAGTTTTTGTGTCTGGGGTTGTGCTATTCCTAATATGGCGGCAAGCGATAACCTGGGCATGTCTTTGTCATCTTGTTAAAGCTCTGCCTTTACTAGCTGCATGCAGTATCTGGTTGTCATGGAATGCAATGGAATTTGAAGGCGAAGCAACTCTTCCATATCAGTTGGCTGTCCAGTGTTTGTCTATTCTTTAAGGCTTCAGCCAAGCAAAGCGAGATAAACCAGTCAGAGAAATAAGGGAGGAACAGATTAATAAAAGAAGTGCTTGGGCATATATCAATGGTGAAAGCAAAGGAAACCCACCTGTAGGTGAAGCTAAAGGTTCACACCCTCTTCATGATAGCCATGTGCTTGAATTCAAAACTGGTCTGGGGAGAGGCACCAAAAATTTGGCTGAGTTTATGGAATTTAAATTGTTGATTATGCTTTCTGCTGAGAAAGATGTTCATAATATTCAAGTTTTTAGTGACTCTCTTGATGTTATCAGCTGGATGAATGGGTCTTATGAGCTGAACAATTATGTTTCAAGGCCAATCTTTGATGATTCTACTCAATTGAATGTCAAGTTCTTCGTGCATATATATTGGGAAAAGAATATGGAAGCGGATGCATCATCCAAAGCTGGACCCAGGGGTATGTCACATCCAGGAGAACTTGATGATGATGCTGTTTCTGAATTTTTTTCATGGTAATTTTTATTAGAAATCTGCTTGGGTCTGTATTCTTTTTGTACTGGAGGAATGTGGAACATTTGATTTCATATGTAATATGAGCTGTAGCTCGAGGGTATTCTGGCCTTATGACAGTGGAACTGTTATGGTTTTATTTTGAGATAAGGTGGAGGGAACAAGTATATGGATTCACATCCAAATTCATTGAAATTCTTTTAAGTGAAATGTCTCTTCTTTGTGACATACATGCTAAATGTGATCTTGTTTTATATAAAGAAAATAATTATTTTCTGAGGAAAAAAAATGTAGAAAAAGGCATACCTCAATTTCCCCAGTCAACCTTTTATACTGTCCAGAAAGGAAGCCAAGTTCTTTTGCACCAACACCCATATCTCCATCAAGAGAATCCTGTATAAAGACTATTTAGGAGGCTGGAAAAAAAGGAGAGATACACACATCTTCCATTGATTATACTCGATTGAATGTCAAGACCTGATGAATACATTTGGCACCATTCCAATTATTAAGAACACAAAAAATTGTTAAGTTATGGCATTGTGTACTTCAAAATATGATATGGTTGTCCTCAACGATCATACAAAGAAGGGCACAACAATCTATGTGCAACTTATATGAATTTACATTTTCTCAACCCTTCTCATGACAGTGTTAATATTTTCCAAAATGAACTAATCAATGAAAGCAACAGGGAAGAAGTAAGAAGAGATTGAGACTGGAAAGAAGATAGAAGACAGTTTGTTTGGAAAAGATATAGCTACAAAGAGAAGGTAAGAGGAGGAAAGAGAAAAATATAATGACAATTGAATGGCAGCTTAGCAAGAATGCCACTCAAACTGGATACATCAACAATTTATTGGAAACTCAATTTCAAGCCACAATATGCAGCCTCCAACAGTAGATCAAACACTAACCAAACCCAACTGTGAATACAAACTAATACATAACTGACTGATCAAATACTAACCAAACCCAACTGTGAATACAAACCAATACATCACTGACCTTCACAACCGAGCATTTTCTTATTATTATTAGCAAACATCTTAGTTCATTAGTCTTTCCAATTCCCAGGCAATACTAGACAGAAAATTCACCTTTTATTTAACCAGAAATATAAAAGATATCCCCATTCATATTTATTTCATATAATCGGTTTGCTCATCTCAATTAAGAAAAACTTTACAACACTAGAGACCATTCCGTTCTCAGCTCAGATATATCAAATATATCAACCAAAATTCTGAATGTTGGAAACACTGAGAGGGGGGCTGAATCAGTATTTCTTTTCAATTGTTATTTTTATCAGTTAGATCACTTATAATTAGAACACAAAATGAACAATAAGAATAAATATAACAGGGACTTCAATCCTCTTCTTTACAATAAATCTAATACAATAATGTGTAGGGCTCCAACCCTAGATGAAGACACCAATCTTCAATCCTACCAGGCACCATCCTGTATTTTGCCAAGCACTGACTTGGACTTCATGAGGCTCCAACCCTATTTTCCAATGCTCCAACCTTGTCACTTTGAGGCTCCAACCTCTAGGGCTCCAACCCTATCTCTGGTACACACACCAACCTGGTCCCTTGAGGACTCGTATCCTCTAGGGCTCCAACCCTTTGCTTCAATTCTTCAAGATAGATTCAATGATTCTTCAAGGCTCCCAATATCCTCTGCAATAAGCCCTCACAATATCTTCACTAACACTGCCCTCAATTGCTCTCCAACATGCTTAGCCCATCAATGACAACTTTGTCCTCACATGAAGGTGTCACCACTACTCTTCATGGTACCCAAACAATCTTTCCAAGGTCACTCCATGAGGGCTTCAATCAAGGTCTCCAAGAATGTCACCAAGACCAGCTTCTACAATGATTTCAAACAAGGAGGTCTGTAATGGTTCTCCAAAGAATGTCTTCAGTCAGGCTACCCCTAGAAGTCTCCAAGGTATGCTTAAGAATATCTTGAGGTGATGTCAAAACATATTCTTCAAAAAGTCAAGTTGCTCCAAGAGTGTCTTCACAAGGTGCTCCAAATGATGTTAATAGCCTGTTCCTTCAACGGAGGTCTGCTACTCAAGATTGTTTTCACAAACCAAAAATTCGAGCCACCACAGTTGCATCCCTCGAATCCTCCACAGGTTAACACCTTTCAGGTCCGAGCTTTTCAAACTGTGCTAAAACACCGAGCTATTGGGCTAATAATTCCAAAGCAATGTGACTGTCCACTCACCGAGGTGTTATTGTTGACTGGTGTGAGGTTATACTTCAATAAATTTGTCACAGGCCTGAGCCTTAAGAGGTCACTGTACTGTGCTTAGAAACTAGTTTGAGCCATATAAAAACTGTCCACACAACCAAGCTGTCTACTTGTCTGGGGTCTTCAAATGTCACTGCCCACAAGCACCAGGCCCTAAACAAATCTGCAATTTCACTGTCAAAACTGAGACCACTGTTCTTCAGATCCGGGCTTATGAGATCCAAGTTTATTGGGTGACTGTTCCACTGTAGAGCATTCTGAGTTTCTCCAGTGAGCTGTCCTAAGTCAACAAGAGAAATCTGAGCTGATGTTAGCTACCACAGGTCTGTGTTATATCCACCGAAACCTCAACAAGTATTGCCCAGCAATCCGAGCTAAAGTGATCTGAATTCTGCAATGATTGTACCAATGTATCCTTTATTAAAAATATCCCCAAACAGTGTTCCATAATGTGCTCCTCGGCCTCCTTTTAATTTTATGCTCAATTTCAGAAATGATCACCGAATTTGATGAGATGAAGTGAGGGTTTTGACTTGTATTTATATTGGTTTCGACTTCCAACGAAGAGACATGTCTATTGAGGGGGCATGACAACCTACACAAGTCGGCTCAAGTCAGCTAGGACAGAAAATGTATTTTTTCATCTTAAAAATTCAATTTCTCTCAGCCTATGAGGAATTTGGGGGCGTGTAATAGCTCGTTAGAAAGAGAAAAAAATCCTCTACAAGCCTATGCCAATTTCACAATTAAATTAGGCCATTTTTCATCAATAATTTTTTTTTTCTTGTAAACTGTCATCATTAATTTATTTATGGCAATCTTAGGATTTTATGTTTTGGATAGTTCTAGGGCTCATAGATTTTAGGCCTTCAAGCTTTTAGGATTAGGACATCTTTAAAGGCATCATGGGCATCTAAGATTAAAGGCTCCTTCAAGGCTTGACATTTATGGACCTCTTAGGATGAGTCAAGATATAAAAATTTTAGGCTTCTCCATTAAGAGCAAGGACATTATATGAATAACTATGGATTAGGGCAAGGGCTTCTTCATTAGGACCCCATGGTCACCTTCCATTATGCCACTAATTGCATATAAGACTTCTAGGGCATATTAAGTGCATCACTTAGTGAGGACTTCATTTATGAGGTTATGGCATCTTCACATTCCGATAACAAGGTTTGTCATAAATGCACTTTAGATCATTAAGGCATGGACTAGGACATCTTTAAAGGCATCATGGGCATCTAAGATTAAAGGCTCCTTCAAGGCTTGACATTAAAGGACCTCTTAGAATGAGTCAAGATATTAAAATTTAGGGCTTCTCCATTAAATTATCTGATTTTAGGCAATAGAGGACATTTTAATTGCCCCACAATTTCACCCAAAATCTGGCTGGAATCCGGTGGCCGAAAAAGGGCGAAATTGCGTCTTCTTTAACCTGCTAAGTCACCCGGTCAACCCTGAACTTTCATTGTTTCTAACTTCTTCATACAGACTCAGAATTGGGTGTCGTCTGTGCCGTTGGAATCAAGGAGACGAGATCTTCAACTTGACACCAAGTTTGCCACATTTCCGCCACTTTGATTTTTGAACTTTCATAAGCCCTCTTTGTCTTGTGTGTGTCTCTAGAGCCACCTGGATCAAGCCTCCCCTCCAAAACCTCCAGCAACTCTCCTCCTCAACTCCCTTCTTCCGGCACTTCTCCTTGGCTGGACTGCGCAGCCTGGGCTGTCACTACATTGTCCTGAAGGGACTACATTCCTCTAATAATGTAGCTTTGTATCCTCCACACAAAATGATGGAATCTCCTCTCCTAAGCGGGCACTCGAAGTCCCCTGAGGCAGAGGTTGATATCTCCGCTTGAAGATCCCTTGTGCTGAACAGCACTGCAGACTTGGCTCAACAGCTCAAGCGTGCTCAATCAATGAAGACAAAAAAATACTAGGTGAATGAATGATGAGGAATGAGTTGCCTCTTCCCTTTTGTCCCCAATAGCACAACGTTCCTCTTGGGCCCCACCTAAGATTGCGTTGCCCCCTCACTGGCCACTCCTGCACTGCCCCTCACTGACCACTCACAGCGTTGCCCACTCAGCCAGCGCAGAGCCTTCTCATTGGTTGTTCTGGCCCCCACCAAGGCCATAATTTTTGCCTCTAACTATACGAAAAATACTTTTGTTTACTTTAATATGGTTTGTGGGTTCGGGCCCACATTATTTCTGCCTAACATTAGGAAAATCCAAAATCTGTCAAAAATTAATATTCCCAATTAGTTGACTGCTAATTGGGGGTATTGCAGTCCTCCCCGCCAAAATGTTGTTTGTCCTTAAGCAACTACAAAGATGGGTGTTGAAGAATCTTCTCACCCTCTCAAGTGTCATCCTCATCTGGGAGGTTCCTCCATCTGATCAAGTATTCCTTCACAACCCTGCTCCTCAAGTTCCTCTCCCTGGTATCCAATACAGCTTCTGGCTGAGGTACCAAATGCCCCTCATCATCCATGGGATGCAACTCAGTTGTTGCTGTCACCTGTTGGCCCAGAGCCTTCTTCAGGCAAGATACATGGAATATTTGTGCACCTGGCTCCTCGGGGATAGCTCCAGCTCATATGCTACCTCCCCCACTCTTCGAGTGACCCTATAAGGCCCAT
The DNA here is from genome assembly GCA_034641835.2 of Pinus albicaulis. NCBI lineage: Eukaryota > Viridiplantae > Streptophyta > Pinopsida > Pinales > Pinaceae > Pinus > Pinus albicaulis. The sequence goes on from CM076574.1 coordinate 185,563,285, forward strand.
AAAAACGCGGCTTCAGCTTCTCTGCTCCCTTTTGCTTCAGCATGGACTACTTGTACGATTGGAGGCGTAGGTACACTAGATCCCCAACCTCAAAATGTCTCTCCACGCGGCCCCTCTCATGGTAGATCTTTTGTTCGTTCCGTGCTGCTTACAAGTTGTCCATGAGAGCCCTCAAGATGTCTTGGCTCTCCTGTATCTACTCCTTGACCCTGGGGCCTCACTGTCTCCAAACATGACATCAACGAAAGTGAGAGCATCATAACTATACAATGCACGAAATGGATACATACCTATGGACATGTGGTAGGTGGTGTTGTAGCAGTACTCCCCCATATGCAGCCACCTCAGCCACGCCTTCTGCTGACTAGTGACATAGTTTCACAAGTAGCCCTCTAGCCACTTGTTAACTATCTCTGTCTGGCCATCTGTTTGGGGATGGTAGCTCGTACTAGGAGTGAGCTTTGTACCCACCAACCGAAACAGCTCCTGCCAAAATCCCCCCATGAAGCGGTTGTCTTTGTCACTGACAATGGTCTTGTGGAGACCATGCAACCGGAATACCTCTCTGAAGAACAGTTCGGACACTATGAGGCCGTGTACTTGGGCGAGATTGCGAAACAATGAGCATACTTGGTCAAGCAATCCACAACCACATAAATGCAATCTTTGACCTGTACCATGGGCAACCCTGTGATGAAGTCCATCGAGATGCTCTCCCATTTCCCCTCAGGGATGTGAAGCGGCTAAAGCAGCCCAAGACCTCACATGCAAAACAGTCCTAGGAGTACTCCACCAACAAATGAGCCTTCCAATCCGACTCAATACTCATCAGTGAAAAAGAAGTCGGCTGCTTGGAAAATGCATCAGCCACTACGTCGTTCTTCCCCTTGACATAATCTATGTCGAAGTCATAAGCTCGAATCTTGCTCACCCACTTTTGTTGCCTCTCCTGCAATTGTTTCTGCTCTATGAAAAATCTGAGGCTGTTGTGATCAGTGGTCACCTGGAATTTGTTCCCCACTAGATACTGTCGGAACTTAGCTAGCGCATGCATGATGACCAGCATCTCCTTATCGTAGATTGAGTACAACCTCTCATGCGGCAGTAGCTTCTGACTCTCGAAATCTATGGGGTGTCCCCCCTGCATCAGGACTGCGCTTACTCCCGCCCCGGAAGCATCACACTCCAACACAAACGGCTATGTGAAGTCAGGTAGAGCAAGCACTGGACAGCTGCTCATCACCTCCTTGAGCCGATCAAAGGCCCTCTGTGTTGTCTCAGTCCAACTGAAAGCCCCCTTTTTGGTGAGATTCATGAGGGGTGCTGCAAGCTGCGAAAAGCCCTTGACAAACTTCCTGTAGTAGGTACAAATGCCCACAAATCCCCGAAGTTCTGTATCACTCCTGGGCTCTGGCCAATCCCATATTGCCCCAATCTTCTCCTCGTGGACTCTCACTCCATCCACCCCGATGATATGCCCCAACTAGAGCATCTCTGTCAAGCCAAACTCACACTTGGACAGCTTGGCGTAGAACTGTTGCTCCTCTAAGATACGCAGTACTGCCTCTATATGTTGTAAGTGCTCCTCCCATGTGCGACTGTAAATCAGAATATCGTCAAAGAATACCAGCACAAACTTCCTCAGTTGACCACGGAAGATGTGGTTCATGCAAGACTGGAAAGTAGCCGAAGCATTGGTCAGCCCAAAGGGCATCACCAAAAACTCGAAGTGGCCGTAGTGACATCGAAACGCAATCTTGGGGACATCCTTGTCCCTCACCCGGATCAGATGGTACCCAAAACTCAGATCAATCTTGGAGAAGAACTTCGCTCCCCTCAACTCATCCATCAACTCATCGATCTTGGGTATGGGGTAGCGGTTCTTCATGGTTTTCTTGTTCAGGACCCTATAGTCTATGCACATCTGCAGTGTCCCATCCTTCTTCTTCACCAAAGCAACTGAAGAAGCAAAAGGACTAGTGTTGGGCTTGATGTGCCCTAACGCCAAGAGCTCATGGATAGCCCTCTCAATCTCATCCATGTAGGCCTTGCGATGCCTATAGGGGGTGGTGATCACGGCCTGAATGTCGGGCTCCAACTCGATAGTGTGCTCGAACCCCCTGTCAATTGGTTGCCCTGGTGCAATGTCCCCGAAAACCGTGGAGAAACGGTCTAGGATGGCCTGCACATCAGGGTGCAGAGGTCAAGTTGTACCATCTACCTCTAAAATCCTCAACTCAACTGCCCACTTTATGTCTCCCCGCCTGAAGTCTGCCTCCATCCTATGTGGAGAAACTGTCTGATGGGGGTATGTATGCATGCCCCTAAGCATCACCTGTTTCCCGCTCTTCTTATCCAGGAACTCCATCTCCAACTTCTGCCAATCGATAGTGACTCTACCAAGGGTGATAAGCCACTGGACCCCCAACACCATGTTGGTGTTCGAAATGTCAACCACAAAGAAATGGTTTGTCACCGAGTATGTTCCCATGGTTCTAGCTCCCGGAACTAGTACATAGAATCCATCAAATCCCTCTGTTTGGATACCACGCCTCTGCGCCATCTGGGCATCTATGAAGTTGTGCGTGGCTCCATTGTCCACTAGCACCAAGACATGATGTCCCTGAACTGTCCCCTGGACTCTCAGCATTAAGTACTTGGGTATCCACCGCAAGGATGCAAGGACCCCTTCGGTCAGTGCAAACGTTGACCCTCCTGCTGTTGGAGGAGGTGGTGGTGGAGGACCTTCCCCTGGTCCTACTACGTAGTCATCTCCTCCCATCTAGAAAAGTGTCTCCTCCTCCCCCTTGCAATCTGAGTAAACCTCAATGTAGTGTGCCTTCCCTCCGACACACCTGTGACCCGGTGCCCATGGCTCCTGGCATGTGAAGCAAAGCTTCTCCCTCCTCAAATCTCTCTGGGTATCATCATCTAGTGGCCCCCAGCCTTGGTTACCTCTTGGGGGTGGATCTCTCGTGTCCCTCCCTTTCTGCTGGAAGGTTGGTCTGTTGGGTATGGGTGCCCTAGTCCTCGGTAATGCATCCTGCAAATCCTGGGTCCTCCCAACTACGTCCTGCAGTGTAGTGGGTCTAGTTGACCTCACCAGCCCACGCAATGGCTCTGCCAGCCCATCTATAAACATAAAAATCCTCCTAGGTTCTGATAGATTCGGAACCATCACTGACAACCTCAAGAACTCTGAGATGTAGGTCTCAGGATTCCTCGCCTGCTTGAGCTTTGTCATCTCCCCAAAGTGCTCCTTTGGATCCCTTCGATCAAATTTCTCCAACACCTACCTAGTGAAGTCATCGTATGTTGTCACCCCGGAGTGACCCAACGTAGTCATCCCATGAAGCCACCAGTCATGGGCTTCTCCCTCCAAGTGCAGCACAGCGACCTTGATGGCCTCCACTTTTGTCATATGTTTAAGCTGGAAATAGATGTCCAGGTTCTCCACCCATGCTTTGGCTAAACTCTTCGATGACCCATCAAAAGTTGGTAGAAAAAGCCTGCCCATAGTACCTTGTAGGTCACTCCCCTGCGTGTACCCTCCTCCTTTGGCTTGGCCCTTGGGCCTGTTGTTGTTTTTTAGCCAACAAAACTTGTTGAAGGTGAGGGCTTCTCCAAACTGAAATCCGTAGGACTGATACTCTGTTAAATACTCTCCATAATGAGCCACCTTCGGCTCTTGCTGTCCTCCTACACCCGAGGCTAGAAATGTGGGAATGGTAGAGCGTGGTGGAGTGTGTAGCACAACCTGGTGCATAGTGTGAGGACTGGTCTGGTGGTGTGAAGTACCCGATCCTTCCCCAATCTGGAATTCCCCTTGATTTCCCTTCTACTTACTGTCTCCGCCAAGCTTCTGACCCATCTCCTCAATCCTCTTGGAGAGTTCTTGCACTGATTTCAGAAGAACGTGGGCAAATTCAATCTGCTCATCTCTTCCACCCCTGTGTGCCATCTCTCTCTCTTTGACCTCTGGAACGTTGTCAACCTGATCAAGAGTGATTTCAAGCCTCCTTTCCTTGCTCCTGTACCTCCGTCTCTGGTATGTGACGTTTTGTCTATCTTCTGGTGTCATAGACCGCGTGCTCCACAGGTTGAGCCAAGTCTATGATCTCTAATACCACTGTAATATCCCCAAATGGGGATTAACAATAATAAATGTGAAAATAGACAATTAACTACAGAAAAATAGAAACACCATTAAAAACACATAGAATGAAGCCAAATCCAGCACTGAGCCATTTTATTAAATTTGTCGGAAAGAGTACAATATTGGTGCTTAGAAGGACAGCACCTGGGCCTGCTCTAGGCAGGCTGAAGAACAACTCTAAACCAGACAAAAATCGTTGTCGGAATGTGCTCTGCGTGGCTCTCCCTCTGCGCTGCCAGGCCTGGAACTGTTGTTGTTGGTTGACTTCGACCTGCTGTTTGGCCTATCTCTCATGCTCAGAAAAGTCCGAGCTTTTAACCCTGAGCTCTACTCACCAAACGCACAAAAACCCGCGAATAATTTTCATAAATATTGACCTCAAAAAATTGCCCCTTTGGGCTTGGCACGCTAGTCTGCTGGCTAACTCGGTCGGCCTCCTAACTAAATTTGCTAGGAAATGCCTCTGAAATGTCACCAAAATTCCTGGTAGGAGGTGGCTAGCCTCCCCTCCAAAACCTCTGACAACTCTCCTCCTCAACTCCCTTCTTCCGACACTTCTCCTTGACTGGACTGAACAATCACTGCATAGCCTGGGTTGTCACTACGCTGTCCTGAAGGTACTGCGTTCCTCTGATGATGTAGCTCTGTATCCTCCTCACAAAATGATGGAATCTCCTCTCTTGAGCCGGCACTCGAAGTCCCCCGAGGCACACAACCTCTTGAAGATCTCTTGTGATGAACAGCATTGTAGACTTGGCTCAACAGCTCAAGCATGCTCAGTCAATGAAGACAGAAAAATACTAGGTGAATGAATGATGAGGAATGAGCTGTCTCTTCCCCTTTGTCCCCAATAGCCCAACGTTCCTCTTGGGCCCCACCTAGGACTGCGATGCCCCCTCACTGGCCACTCTTGCGCTGCCCCTCACTCGCCACTGATAGCGATGCCCACTCAACCAGCGCAGAACCTTCTCATTGGTTGTCCCGGCCTCCACCAAGGCCGCAATTTTTGCCTCTAACTATAGGAAAAATACTTTTGTTTACTTTATGGTTTGTGGGTCCCGACCAACATTATTTCTGTCTAACATTAGGAAAAGCCAAAATCTGTCAAAAAATATTCCTAATTAGTTGACTACTAATTGGTGATATTACAGAAAATCAGCCCTACCAACAGGGTTGAAGAGGATTTACTTATGGAAGTGTCCCATCCTTATCATCCACAATTCCAAGCCCCATACCAACAATAGCCCTATCAACAATCTCAACACCCATATCAATAACAACCATATCAGCAATATCCAAAAATGCAACAATCATATCCACCCCTTCCTCAACAACCACAATTAACTCAACCCCGATAATTACAACTTCCATCCAATCAACCACTTCCAGGACCTACTCAACTTCCTTCTGAACCAGTTGCAATCCGAATGATAAAATGGAGAAGCTTGTTTATAATGTTGAATCTGAATCATTTCCCACGTATCTCATAGCTCTAGTAAAATTACACGAATTTTCTACAAAAGTAACATAAAATCCTGTAGAGTTACAAACTTACAGGAGATAATCTTGTAGAGTTACAGGAGAGCAATTTGCTATATGGTAGAGTTGTACACCCAAAAACTACAGAAGTAATTGAAGAACAAACTGAAGTTGTAGATAAAACAAAAAAACCAAAAACAGCCCCTTTACAAGAAAAACTAAAAACAGGAATGAAATAAACTGTCCCTTCACAAAAACAGCCTCGAACTTCTAGGACAGCTCCTTATCTCGAGAGATTGGTTCCCGAAAAACAAGATATACCAAAACCCATACCTGAATTTGACATTATAGATGAATTGAAAATTATTTCTATAAAAATTCTCTTACTTAAGAGTAATAAAAGATATACCAATTTATAGCAAAACGATAAGGAAATTGTGCACCTAAGAGAACTGGAAAGAGAAAACAAGATTTATCAACAATACAAATTATAGGTAGATTCGTCGGTCTAATGACTACTGAAATCATTGCAGAAAAATATGTTGAGCATACCTATTGTAGCAATAGCAAACAACAATTTTTCTATTCCTAATACACTTATTGACCTAGGTGCCATCATAAACGTGATGCCAAAAGAAACCATGGAAAGCATTAGACCAACTCCAACAATGTTAGAAATTAGAATTGGCTGATAGATCAAAAATTAAACCTGAAGGAATTGTAGAAGACATTATTGTTTTTATTGACTCCTGGGCATATCCAGTAGACTTTATGAGCTTTCAGCCCAAATCTACATTAGGAGGACATCCTTTAATCTTTGGAAGACCATGGTTGGCAATTGTTGACACATACATTAGTTGTCATTCCGGAAACATGTCATTAACAAATGGTGACGAAAACAAGAACATTACTTTATACCCCCCCTCGCTAAAGCAAAAGGTCAATTAAATAAAGTTCATTGGTCTGATGATAATGAAATAGATGAGGAAATAATTCAGCCTTAATTAACCATTGAAGAATTATTTAATCTAAAGTAAAATAATGATGAAAATCAAATCGATCATTTCATTTCTCATCCTGATTTACTATAGTATTTTAGGTGGCATTCATCTGGAACATCAGCTACAATAGAAAATTTTGCAAAATCTGAAACACATGAGCAATGTGAAAATTTTGCAATTCTTGTAAATTCTAAAAAAATCTGCAATTCCTATAAATTCTGAAAAATATGCAATTGTTGTCGTTTCTGAACAGTCTGAAATTCCTGCAAATTCTGAGAAATCTGAAATTTTCCTGTAATTTCTTAACAAACCTTATTAAATACTCAACATTTTTCTTTGCATTCTCTTTTAGGGCAGCATTTTCAAGAAATATGTACTGAGGATAGCTTAAAATGTACTTATTTACCAATCTTTCCTGTACATTCAATATCAAATTCCAGCAATAAAGTCATTGAAATTTCTCCTGAAAAAACTTTAAATATCAACTTTGAATTAGAAAATTTTCAGCAAGATCAATTATTCACATTATTGCAGAAATATTCCAAATCCTTTGCTTGGGATTATACTAATATGTTGGGAATACATCATAATACATGCACACATCACATCTACATTCAAGAATATGTTAAACCAGTTAGACAACTGCAAAGAATAATGAACCCTGCATTGAAAGAAATAGTCAAAAAGGAACTCCAGAAACTATTAGATGTACATTTCATTTACCCTATATCTGACAGCCAATGGGTTTCACCCTTAGTTATTGTTTCAAAAAAGAAAAGTAAATGGAGAGTACGCATAGACTACATGGAACTCAATAAAGATAAACTAAAATACCATTTCCCTTTACCTTTCATAGATCATGTCCTTGATATATTGGCCGGAAAGAAATACTTTTCTTTCCTTAATTGTAGTGGCTATAATCAGATAAGAATAGCTTTGAAAGACCAAGAAAAAACGACCTGTACTTGCCCATGGGGAACCTATGCATATAAAGTATCACCTTTTGGACTCTGTAATGTGCCTACCACATTTCAAAGGGCAGTCTTGGCTATTTTTGTTGATTTGATCCATGATTGTGTAGAAGTGTACATGGATGACTTCACTGATTACAGAAACACTTTTGAGGAAGCCATTGATAACCTAGAAAAAGACTTAAAAAGATGTCAAGAGTCAAATCTTTCTTCAAGCAATGAAAAATGCTTTTTTATGTTTAATCAAGGAATTGTCCTTGGACATCATGTATATTTCTTGGGTATCAAGGTAGATCCACATAAGGTTGAAGTGATTTGTTTTAACAGTAATGACCCAATGACTAAGCAAGAGTCGAGACATCCCGTATTGACCACGAATAGAGTGAAAACTCTATGGGGACACCTACTCCTTGAGCCTAATCAATACAAGTTAAGCATGTCATTACGGGGAATCAAACCTAGTGATGAGAAATCTAGGGCATGTGGATTAGGAGATTTCTCTTGAGATGATAACTGTTGGTAAATGCTTGATACTTCTTTAGATTAGGTTATCTTCTTTACTTGGATTGTTATAGTGTTCTTCTTCATCAAATAGCTACCAAAGCATAAACAATAAATACACAGGAGACACAAAATCAAGGCTATTAGCCAAGGCCAAAACCTTTCCAACTTGAGAGGAAGACCCAAATGAATTCTTCTTCTTATATAGACTTCAATTGATGAATACCAAGACCATGACCAAGACCCTTGACAACCTCTCCAAGACCAAGTCACAAGATCCTTCCTTTCTGCTTCTTCTTTTTGCTTAAGTCAACACAAGTCAAACCGGTTTCATATACTGCACATCTCAGCTACCCTAAAATTTTCGGTCCCTTTCCACAAACCTGCAGTCCGTATCTCTATAATTTCGCATGTGGGAGGAGTCGAAACGATCTTGGAGGTGTTTCTCTTCTTCACTATACTTGGAGACTTCTCTAGATTAACTCAGTTAGCAATGGAGTTGGTTTGGAGACCCTTTTGGTGACTTCCTCTTGGACTGTTTTGACACTACTGCAAAAACCCTAGTTTTTTGCCACACGTGTGAACATACTAGCCCAAAAACACTGTTAAACAACTTCGATAAGATTCTTCCTTCCTTAGCTTGGCTATCGGCTTCTTTCTTCATGAACTTCGCACTTCTTTCTGCATTTTTATCCTTAACCGAAATTCAACTCTAAAGAGAGGTCGAGCTGCCCTATTTATAGTGGTTTGTCCATCCAAAATAAGTTGACTTCTCTGGTGACTAGGCCGACATGCCTTTCTAGATTTATCCTTAGGTCGACTTCAAGGATAGCTTGTGACATGGTCTTGGAAGGTTAATGACTCAATCAAATTCTCTTTTACAATGTATAACATGCCCAAATGGGTCTTTCATCTTTGACATTGACTCAATAGACTTTATGATTTGATGACCAATCCTAAGTATTCACAATGGGAGCCTTCACTATATAATAAAATTCCTTGATCGTGAAACCCATGATTCAAGTATTACAAAAATAATTTTATTTTCTTCTTTACATCAATTACATAAAATCACAATTACACATGTCATTATGAAGACCGAACCTAGTTACACTTTTCAACACCTGGGTGGTGAGGGAGTTAACAACCCACCTCAACCACTCGATCTACCCTTACTTGACTCTCCAGCTCCCTCTTCTCAAAGGGATGTAAGAAGATTTTTAGGACATGATGGGTATTATAGGCATTTCATTAAGGATTTTTCAAAAATTACATCGCCATTATTTAAACTTCTTATAAAGGATGTTGAACCCTATTGGGATAATGATTGCCAAATTGCTTGTAATGTGCTTAAAGAAAAACTTTCTACAACTCCTGTGTTAAGAGGACCTAATTGGACATTACCTTTTCATATATATACAAATGCTTCGAATTCAGCGATAGGAGCAGTTTTAGGGAAAGGAGAACAACAAAGAACATACGTTATTTATTATATTAGTAAAAACTTGACTCTGACTTAAATTAATTACAATGTTACAGAAAAGGAATTTTTGGAAGTTGTTTATGCAGTTAATAAGTTTCATCATTACATTACGGGATATGATGTATTTGTGCATACTGACAATTCTATCATTTGATACTTAATGAACAAACTAATAACAAATGGTAGAATTACAAGATGGTTGCAACTATTGCACGAATTTAATATCACAGTGTTAGATAGACCTGGGACAGAAAATCAGGTAGCAAAATTCCTTTCTCGAATCAACAATCCTGGTGAGACCATTCCTGTGATAGATAGTTTTCTCGATGAAAATTTATTTGCAATTTCTATTATAATGTAATGTTCCAAAATAGGAAAAACAGTGCTAATACACAAAATCATAAATTTACACCATGGTAATTAAAACATTCCAGTAAATACTCAGAACAATTTGAAACACAGAAGCAGCTGAGACATTTTATTATGGAAATGGCCAAGTGTACAAATATATAGAAGAAATGCACCTGGGATTTCCTTTTTGGAAAACGGAGCAAAGCCCAGATGAAACAACAATACCCAAAAATCTGCCCAGTGATGCTCTGAGTTTTCCCAGTGAATCTACACTAGCTGCTACAATGGAATAGCTGAAACCCCCACCTCCGGTGCTCAGAAAATTCTCCAAAATTACTCCCAGACTCCTCAAGGCAATCCGACCAAAACCTAGAAATGGTATAGCCTGATCATGACCCTCCAAAAATGACATCTAATAGGCCCTACGCTCCCCAGTAATTGCTGAAGCACGGTGTCTATGGAATCACCAGCAAACAATGGCTCAAATGACTAAAGCATCACATGTGTACCCAGCTTTCCTCCTTTACCTTGGCCCAATGACTGTCACGCAGCTCTTCAAATATGCTATCAATCTCAGCCTCCAAAACTCACCCAGTAGCTTAGCAAGCTAATGAGCATTCTCCTCCAAATATTCTCTCGGCAACCAACCTCTGAAATCAAGCAGCAATAGACACACAAGAAAAACAACTATGTCCTCCAGAAATACGCACTATTGGGGCAACTAAATGCAAATGTTGAAGATAAATCGATGCAAATCCTTTGAATGACAATGGATAAACCAATCTAGGGTGGTACTCGAAGTCCCCCGAAGAATGGGTGAGTTCTTAGCTTGGAAAACTCGTGTTAAACAGCAAGTGACCCAGCTAAGCAACTCAAGCAACAAATATAAAATCGATAAACCAAGAATACCAAATGACGAGAGCTTCCTTCCTTTTATAACTTTTGTTCAGCCTTCTTCCAGCCTTTTTCCTCCATACGTTGTTCCCACCCATGCTTTTCGAACTAGTTACTAAGGGTATGCGTATTTCATGTGTGGCTGGTCCCCATTCATCACCAACAAAATAACATAACATAATGTTAACTAACCTCGAACTCCTAAGTCTTCTAATGAAAAACCAAATGGGCACCGACATCACCAAAATTGGCCCTCAAAACATAAAAATAAATCCTGTAACAAAATAATTTAGGAAGGGACATTACAGTCCTCACCTCCCAAATGTTGTTTGTCCCCAAGCAACCTCAGTGCTGGATGCTCCAATATGTGTTCACCCTCCCAGGTGGCATCCTCATCCGGCAAGCTCTTCCAATGCCAAATACTCCCTGATTGCCCTGCTCCTGAGCTTCCTCTCCCTAGTCTCCAGAATGGCCTCCCGTTCCAAAACTAGATGTCCCTCATCGTCAAGCAGAGGCAACTCCACAGTTGTTGTAATTTTCTGCCCCAACACCCTCTTGAGGCATGAAACATGAAAGATATCCTAGATTATGCTTCCTGGCAGCAGCTCCAACTCATAAGCTACCTCTCTGACCATCCTGATCACCCTATAAGGTCCATAAAACCGAGGTTGCACCTTCTCGGCCCCCTTATGTTTCAAAATGGACTATCGGTATGGCTGCAAGCGCAGGAACACCAAGTCCCCCTCCTCAAAATGTCTCTCTACCCACTGCCTGTCATCATAGAGATTTTGTTGATTCTGAGCTAACAGCAAATTATCCTTAAGAGCCTTGTGGATGTCTTGGTTCTCTTGGATCCAATCTTTGGCCTTTGGGGCCCGATAGTCTCCAAAAACAAAGTCAACAAAAGACAAAGCATCGTAACCATATAAAGCACGGAAAGGATTCATACCGATGGACATATGATGTGTGGTGTTGTAGCAGTATTCTCCTAAGTGCAACCAACGAATCAATGCCTCCCGCTGCCAGGTCACATAGTTCCTAAGATACCCCTCTAGCCACTTGTTCACCCTCTCTATCTGGTCGTTTGTCTATGGATGGTAACTAGTTCTCGGGGTGAGCTTTGTGCCCACTACCCTGAAAAGCTCCTGCCAGAATCCCCCCATAAATCTGATGTCTCTATCACTGACTATGGTCTTAGGGAGTTGTAATATCCCAAAAGGGAGAATGCAGTAATACAAAAACACAATAGATGAACTACAGCAAAGTAAACAATTAATCTAAAGACAACATCAGAATATACAAAATAGTTGAGCCATTTTATTATATAGGAGGTGGATAAACAGTACAACAGTGCTCAAAATATGAGACACTCAAGCCAAAGAGATGGCTTAGAATGACCCTGAAATGATCCCACAAGAGGGACTGCATAACTGTTGGACTGCTGGAAGGAAACCTGCGTTGTCCCTGCTGCAACTGCTAGGAATGCAACTATCGGCAAAATGTAAAGTTAGATCTAGGTGTTACACAGTAATTTGTCACTGTCCCTACAATTCCTCGTCCCGCACATTGGAGGGCCTTTCCCGTGACCTGTGAGCCGCGACATAACCTGAAACCACTTTCATGGCATCCCCCTTGATAAGGACAATCATTCCTCTAAAGAAAGTTTCCTTGAAAAAACCCTAAAAACTGATCTTTTGGCCTTGGCGCGACTAGCCAGTGCAGCCCTCGCGCCAATGGGGAAAATCCACCAAAGAGGGCGCGCCAACTGGCGCTCTGTCCTAGTGTCTTGCTCGCGCCAAGCTTAATAAGGATTGTTTTTTAAAAATAAATGGCGGAAGTTTGATTCCAACAAACTCCTGAACGAGTCTCTAAAATGAGTTGGGAAGTTTCGCTCCAGATCTCCATGTATGGGAGGTGGGTTTCCACCTATCATGGAAGCTTCCTTGAGGATAGGGCCAATCCCACAATTGTAGGGATCCCAACTCCCCTTCCACCATCTATATAAGCTTGCCTTTTTCCCTTAGCAAGCTAGAAGCAAGAGTTGAATCTATAGCAAGGAGACTATCGTCAGACAGCCTTTGAGAGCCAAGCTAAAGAGAGAGAGCTTTGTCCCATTTCCGACGAGCTTCATTGAGACGTGCTCCGCTGTCAGCCCCGCCGAAGGAAGATCCAGCGTCAGAGCTTTGGGTTGTATCTTTCTTTTGTTATTATTAATGATAAGCAACTTTGATTATGGTTTCATTCATGTGTCTTTGTCTTTGATGCAATGAATTACATCCTCTCTGACTGATGTATGGTTACAAGATTTAGATTCTATGTTGTGTATCGTTGTGTTTCTTCGCATGCGTGCAGGTGTCCGGACGTGTTAAGCGGAAGGATTGTGATCTGCCAAAGCGAAGGACGGGAAGCGTCATCCTTTCTTCGACAACCATTGCATAGGACCTGAGGTAGGCAACTCGTTATGTTTTGTCGTTTTTGTAACTAGAGACCTGCGTCACTGCGTGACTGATTGTTGCTAGACCCGATCTGGGCTAGTAGGGATCGCCTCTGTCCCTGCTACAACTGCTAGGAATGCAACTGCCAGCAAAATGTAAAGTTAGATCTAGGTAGTTCTGGAGCTCCCATGATGATAAAAATATAGATCCGGGCTCTATGATGGATACCCAAGATAACCCAGAAAGGGATCTCCAAATCTAGCAATCTAGGAAAATCTCCCTCTTAGGACTTACACATATACACTGTTGCGTGTACAAATCTGAAGCATAATCTGAAGAATGATGGTTGCAATATGATGTACAATCAGATTTATGCTTGAAGGGTTGATCCCTTCACTCGAACATCAAGCCAGAAGCTTAAGATCTATCTCCTCTATCCTTCAACACTGATTGCAATTGCTGCTACACAACTGCATTGTCAAGAATGGAGGCTCTCTAGCCTGATGCTGGATGCTGCAATGTAGCTCAAGAATGATGGAAATAATATGCCCAAGGTGAAAGAATGATCCCTCATAGGATTTCCAGCTAAAATGCTGAAAAATTCCCTCCTCCATTGGATCTACAAGACTGGACTACACAATTGTTGAGGAGATTGCTGCTGCATGTTGGTATGATACAATGGCCTGAATGTCGGATATGAATATATAGCTCCTGGAAGGCTGAACATGAAGCACAAGGTGAAAGGATGAATCCTCCACCGGTTTCCTCTATGATGGATACCCAAGATAACCCAGAAAGGGATCTCCAAATCTAGCAATCCAGGAAAATCTCCCTCTTAGGGCTTACACATATACACTGTTGGGTATGCAGATCTGAAGCATAATTTGAAGAATGATGGTTGCAATATGATGTACAATCAAATCTATGCTTGAAGGGTTGATCCCTTCACTAGATCCTCAAGCCAAAAGCTCAAGATCTAGCTCCTCTATCCTTCTCCACTGATTGCAGCTGCTGCTACACAATTGTTGTCAAGAATGGAGGCTCTCTAGCTTGATGCTGGATGCTGCAAAGCAACTCAAGAATGATGGAAATAATATGCCCAAGGTGAAGAAATGATCCCTCATAGGATTTCCAGCTAAAATGTTGAAAACTTCCCTCCTCCAATGGATCTAGAAGACTGGACTGTGCAATCCTTAAGGACACTGTTGTTGCATGTTGGTATGATACAATGGCCTGAATGTCGGATATGAATATACAGCTCCTGGAAGGCTAAACATAAAGAACAAGGTGAAAGGATGAATCCTCCATAGGTTTCCTAGCTGAAAATGCTAGAAACAACCACCACCTATCAAACCCTTGAACAGGAATTGCGTTATTCCTGCAGCTGGAAGCACGTATAAGTATGGCTGAAGATCGCACCAATGCTTGATGATGAATGGAGCTCAATAGAAACCTTCCCAGAGTAGGCACTAGAAGTCCCCCATGGGTAAGGGTGGGATTCCCGCTCGGGAACACCCTGTGCTAAACAGCACTGTAGACTTAGCTAAACAGCATAAGCATGCATAGAAATGTCACATGACAAATCTAGATCTAAACAAATCAGAAATAAGAATCTAAAGACTGCCTTCCATTGTGCTTTCATCTTCATTATATAGATTGTGAGCCTTCCATAGTCGTGGCCGACCTCATAATTGCGTTGTACATGTGGCCACTAGCCTCCATGAAGACTGCGTTGTCTCTCCATGATCTTCATCATGTCTGCATTTAATTGCCACTCTCTCCATCATGTGTGCATTAGATGCACCACTTCCTCCACTATCTCATCATAAGTGCTTTATGATCTTACTTTGAATGCACCATGATCTCAGTTGACCTCCTCCAAGATCTCCATGATTTTACATTAATGATCCATGATCTCCACTCTTCCTTCATTTAAGAAGCTGCTCCACTACTCCATAATGTAGATCTAGATCTAAAATATCCACATACACACATCAAAAGTGGATTTTATTCATCTATGGGGTTTGTGGGTCCCTCCACCCTCTTATTTACTTAATTAATTATGAAAATTAAGAACTCTAATATTCCAATTATCGTGTGGAAAATTGGGAATATTACAGTCCACCCCGCCAAAATGTTGTTTGTCCTCAAGCAACTACAAAAGTGGATGCTACAGCAAACATCCTCCCTCCAAATGACATCTTCATATGGAAGGCCTCCCCATTTGCCACAATGTGTAATGCATGCCCAGCTCCAAAGTTGCCTCTCTAGAATGTCTAGAATGGCCTCCAACTGAAAAGTTAGATACCCTTCCTCATCAATGAATCTCCAAGTGGCAACCATATGATGTTTAAAGATCTCCTCTATACATGAGATACATGAAATGAAGTGGTTTCTTCCCAAAGTGGAAAGTCCCAACTCATGAACTATCTCTCCAACCCATGGTACATAGAGTAGATTGCATCTATCAATGCTCTCATCATTAGCCCTGTTGGCCATGTAGGATCCAAACATAACATCAACATAGTGAAAAACAAGAAGTAGAGACATATGGATAAACATGAACAATGTCAAACCATATTCTCCCAATAACAACCACCACAACAAAGCCTTCTGCTGCCATGCTAGATCATCATGAAAACAAGTAAGAGAGCCATACTCTCTCAATAGAAGCCACCGCAGCCATGCTTCTTGCTACCATGCCAAATCAACGTCAATATAAATGTGAGAGCCATACTCTCTCAAAAGAAGCCACCGCAGCAATGCCCCTCGCTGCTCCATCACATCATCATTATACCAAGTACAATGACCATAATCCCCCAACAGAAGCCAATGTTGTAAGGCCTCCTGTTGCCATCCTCCATCAATGTCATGCAATGTATGGGGAGACATCAACCCATACTCTCCCAATAGCAACCAAAGCAACAAGGATTCTTGTTGCCTCCTTACATCATCATGATGCAAGTCATGGAGCAACATCATATTAATGGACATGTGGAAAGTCTCATCATAACAATACAAATAAGCTCCCTTTTGCCACATCATGTGAGAGTTATGCTTTGTCCCAAACCCAAATACATACATGAACATGAGATCTATCCCAAACAAAAATACATGTAAAGACATGAGACATATCCCAAACAAGAGCAAATATATGGACATAAGATACATCATGAGGTGTCCAAACTCTCTCATCAATAACCAGCAAATCCATGCCTCCTGCTACTGCATGTTATCAATGATATATTGGCATGGACCACACAAGTGTGAGCTGTTGGGTAGTATCCATACTCACCCAAAAGCAACCAGCACAGTCATGCTTCTTGTTGCTCAGTATCATAGATCTGCAGGAAGCTAGGCAGCCTCCTACTCCTCATCCGGATCCATTCATCCCAATGTGGATGATGAATCATGTCAAGCTCAATCTTGGTATCCTCCCAATGTAGAATACCAACATCCTCCAACTGAATAGCTTTGCACTCCATGAAATGTTGAAGTGCACCTCCATTGAGGTCTCTCCATGAGATCCTCTCATCAATGGCCCATTGGAACCCATAAGGCTCCATACATGCTGTAGGTAGAGATTCCTCTTTGAGATGTGAGATGCTCATCAAAGAAACTTCATCTTGGAAATGAAAAGTGCTCTCCATCACAAGATGTCCACCATCTATCACCTGTCCCTCCAATGCTTCATGAGTGAAGCTACCTTTCGAATGCTCCAAGAATAATGGGCCCTCTCATCACCACTGTTGCTAAGTGACAGTGTTGTAGATCTGCATGGTGATACATGTGCTATCTCATGGCCACATACAATGCTAAACTCATAGTTTGGCATTGTACTGAATAGGACTATGCTCCTCCCATCTTCTACAACTCCACACTTCAACACAAAGTGTTGGGTGTAGCTCAACCATGACAAACTAGGATAGCAATACATCTTCTCCTTGATTAAATCAAGGGTCCTCTGTGCAATGATAATTTGCTGCTCCAAATCAGCAAGGTGCTCTAATTCTTGGTTATGCACTTGTCCTGATGGCATGGTCTCACAAATCTCAATATGAGGTACTAAAATAATATGAGATGAAAGTATGTGCAAACCTTGGATAAGTTGAATCTCTGGAACATCTTGCACATCTACAAGAGTTCCTCCAACCGGTGCAATAGTCTCTACAACTACTGGTAATGATGATGGTTGCATCTCTTCAATTGTACCAGTGTTGGTATCTGTCTCCTCCTCATCATGCATCTCATGAATCATGCATGGGGCTCCAAATGCCAAGAACTCAAGACCATCTTGCAAAGATGCAAGTGATCCTCCTCCTGATGTAATTACATCTGCAACTGGTGGTGGTGGTAGAGGCTCCTCCTCCTAAGTGATAATGAGGACATCTTCCTTGGGTTCTTCATGTACTATCTCCTCAATGATGGGAGATGTCACTGTGTGAGATGTCTCCGGTTTCTTTCTACCATACTTCCTCTTCAGTCTTAGAATAAAATCTGCATAAGCAGACACTTTCATACGGGACAAGTGATTGAATCACCAATCTCTTGCTTCACCTTCTTGGTGCAGTGCTGCAATCTCCACAACCTCTCTTTCTGCTACAAGAAATTGCAGAAATAAAGTAGCCAATTCTTCCCTCCAAGCCCTCAATGTGCTTGTGGAAGATCCATCAAATGTTGACAAGAAGAATCTATGCCTTTTTCTTCTATTGCTGCTTCGGGATCTCCTTTCTTCTTTGAGTTGCAAGAACTGTTGGAAAGAGAGATTCTCCTTCAGTGCTCTAGGTTGTGCTTTGTACTCGGATAGATATTTACTTCGGGTCTCATGCCCCAAGTCTCCTTCATATTCACTCCAATCCTCTCTCTTATCAAAGAAAGTGGATCTAGTAGAATAATGTGAAGCCCTTTGCTTCTCTGGTTGCTTCTCATGCTAATAGAAATTGTTGGGACCTTCCTCATCAAATCTTCTTCTTGGATCCTTCCTTTGCCTTTCTCTCTTCAATTGATTGACCTCCTTGGAGAGATCTTGCATGGATCTAAAGCAAAGAGTGGCAAAACTGCAATCCTCCTTCATGGTAGATCTCTACTATCTGCTTCTTCTTTTGATGCAAAAGATGAAGTGCCCACAATTTGAGCCAAAGATTATGCTCTGATACCACTGTAATATCCCAAAAGGGAGAATGCAGTAATACAAAAACACAATAGATGAACTACAGCAAAGTAAACAATTATTTAAAGACAACATCAGAATGTACAAAATAGCTGAACCATTTTATTATATAGGAGGTGGATGAACACTACAATGGTGCTCAAAATATGGGACACTCAAGCCAAAGAGATGGCCTAGAATGAGCCTGAATGACCCCACAAGAGGGACTGCGTAATTGCTGGACTGCTGGAAGGAAAACTGCGTTGTCCCTACTGCAACTGTTGGGACTGCAACTGCCGGCAAAATGTAAAGTTAGATCTAGGCAGTTCTGGAGCTACGATGACGCTTAAAATATAGATCCGGGCTCTATGATGGATACCAAAGATAACCCAGAAAGGGATCTCCAGATCTAGCAATCTAGGAAAATATCCCTCTTCGGGCTTACACATATACACTGTTGGGTATGCAGATCTGAAGCATAATCTAAAGAATGATGGCTGCAATATGATGTACAATCAGATCTATGCTTGAAGGGTTGATCCCTTCACTAGATCCTCAAGCTAGAAGCTCAAGATCTAGCTCCTCCATCCTTCTCCACTGATTGCAGTTGCTGCTACACAACTACTGCCAAAAATTGCGCTGTCAAGGATGGAGGCTCTCTAACCTGATGCTGGATGTTGCAATGTAGCTCAAGAATGATAGAAATAATATGCCCAAGGTGAAGGAATGATCCCTCACAGGATTTCCAGCAAAAATGTTGAAAACTTCCCTCCTCTAATGGATCTACAAGAGTCAAGACTGGACTGCGCAATCCTTGAAGGGACTGTTGCTGCATGGAGGTATGATACAATGGCTTGAATGTCGAATATGAATATACAGCTCCTGGAAGGTTGAACATGAAGCACAAGGTGAAAGGTTGAATCCTCCACCGGTTTCCTAGCTAAAAATGCTAGAAACAACCACCACCTCACAAACCCTTGAACGGGAATTGCGTTATTCCTGCAGCTGGAAGCACATATGAGTATGGCTGAAGATGGGACCAATGCCAGATGATGAATGGAGCTCAATAGAAACCTTCCTAGAGTAGGCACTCAAAGTCCCCCATGGGTAAGGGTGGGATTCCCGCTCGGGAAAACCCTGTGCTAAACAGCACTGTAGACTTAGCTAAACAACATAAGCGTGCATAGAAATGTCACATGACAAATCTAGATCTAAACAGATCAGAAATAATAATCTAAAGCCTGCCTTTTATTGTGCCTTCATCTTCATTATATAGATTGTGAGCCTTCCATAGCCCTAACCCTCGCCCACCTCATAACTGCGTTGTACATGTGGCCACTAGTCTCCATGAAGACTGCGTTGTCTCTCCATGATCTCCATCATGTCTGCATTTAATTCCCACTCTCTCCATCATGTGTGCATTAGATGCACCACTTCCTCTACTATCTCATCATAAGTACTTTATGATCTTACTTTGAATGCACTATGATCTCAGTTGACCTCCTCCAAGATCTCCATGATTTTACATTAATGATCCATGATCTCCACTCTTCCTTCATTTAAGACGCTGCTCCACTACTCCATAATGTAGATCTAGATCTGAATATCCACATACACGCATCAAAAGAGGATTTTATTCATCTATGGGGTTTGTGGGTCCCTCCACCCTCTTATTTACTTAATTAATTATGAAAATAAAGAACTCTAATATTCCAATTATCTTGTGGAAAATTGGGAATATTACAAGAGTCCATGCAGGCAGAAAACCTCCCTAAAGAACAACCCTGCTACCTGAGAAGCTGAGTACCGAGTCAGAATAGTAAAGAAATGTGCATATTTGGGTAGCCTGTCGACCACCACATAAATACAATCCTTCCTCTGCACCGTGGGAAGTCCTATGATAAAATCCATAGAAATGCTCTCCCATTTTCCCTCGGGAATGGGCAGAGGCTGCAATAATCCTGTTGGATGTGTCAACTCTCCCTTATTCCTCTGACAGGCCTCACACTCCTGTACATATCTCAACACATCTCCCTTGAGGACCTTCCAGGTGTAGCGCTCTCTCACAGCGCTATGGCTTCTTGAACCCCTAATGCCCAGACAGTGGAGAATCATGAGCTGCATGAAGTACCCTCTCCCTCAACTGCGAGCCTGGAACCAGAAACATGCGCCCCTTGTAGTAGATGACCTCAGACATCACCTGATAGCTCTCATCTGCATGAATGCTCTCCAAGATTTCACAGGCTCGACGATCCTTGGAGTACTCAACTAATTATTGTGCCTTCTAGTCATGGCTAATGGTCATGAGTGAAAGCCCTGCAGGTCTCTTAGATAGTGCATCAACTACAACATTGTGCTTTCCCCGCACATACTCGATATCAAAATCATAGACCTAGACCTTGCTGACCCATCTCTGTTGTCTATCATTGAGGCTTGGTTGCCCCATGAAGTGGCGAAGACTGTTATGATCTGTCTTCACCCTGAATTGGTTACCTACCAAATACTGCCTGAACTTGGCCAATTCTTGCATTATGACCAACATATCCTTATCGTATATGGAATATGACCTCTCATGTGGTAGAAGCTTTTTTCTCTCAAAAGCAATGGGGTGCCCCTCTTGGGACAAGACTGCTCTGGCGAAGACTGTTATGATCTGTCTTCACCCTGAATTGGTTACCTACCAAATACTGCCTGAACTTGGCCAATGCTGGCATTATGACCAACATATCCTTATCGTATATGGAATACGACCTCTCATGTGGTAGAAGCTTTTTTCTCTCAAAAGAAATGGGGTGCCCTTCTTGGGACAAGACTGCTCTGATCCCCTCACCCAATGCATCACGCTCCAAGGTGAAGGAATGTGTGAAATCAAGAAGTGCCAGTATCGGGAACTACTCATCACCCCCTTGAGGCGATAAAAAGTTGCATGAGCTCCATCTGTCCATGAAAAATCCCACTTCTTGGTCAAATCTGTGAGGGGTGTTGCCAATTGTGAGAAGCCCTTGACGAACTTCCTGTAGTAAGTGCAAATGCCCAAAAATCCCCTCAATGTTGTCATATCTCTAGGCACTGGGCAATCTCGAATGGCCCTGATCTTCTCCTCATGCACCTTGACCCCATCTGCCCCAATAATATGTCCCAAGTAAAGCATCTTCGTTAGCCTAAATTCACACTTGGACAACTTATCGTAAAACTGTTGCTCCTCCAGAATACGCAACACTGTCTCTAGGTGTTGCAGGTGCTCCTCCCATGTCCTGTTGTAGATCAGGATTTTATCGAAGAAAACCAACACGAACCTCCTCAACTACCCTCTGAATACATGGTTCATGCATGACTAGAAAGTGGCAGGGGCATTAGCCAATCCAAAAGGCATGACCAAGAACTCGTAGTGCCCATAATGACATCTAAATGTTGTCTTCGAGATGTCTTGATCCCTTACCTGGATATGATGATACCCTGACCACAAATCTATCTTAGAGAAGAACTTGGCTCCTCTAAGCTCATCCATCCACTCATCAATACGCGGTATGGGTATCGATTCTTCAATGTCTTCCTGTTGAGAGCCTAATAGTGTCAATACACATGCGCAGAGTTGCATTCTTCTTCTTCACCAACACAACTGAAGAAGCCAAGGGACTGGAACTCGGTCTAATATGGCCCAAGGTCGGCAGTTCTCTTATGACCCGCTCAAACTCATCCTTATAACCTTTGGGATGCCTATAGGGAGTAGTAATGACTGCCTACACACCAGGCTCCATCTCTATGGTATGCTCGAATCCCCTATCTGGTCATCGTCCGGGTGGTAAATCTCCAAAAACTCTTGCATATTTGTCCAACACAACCTGTATGTCTAGTGGTGGAGACTTGGTCTGTCCCAACCTCTGAAACCCTCAACTCCATTGCCCACGCTATGTCCCCATGCCTAAAGCCTACCTCCATCTGATGAGCTGAGACTGTTTGTGGGGGGTATCATGTTGGAAATACTGAGAGGGGGGTGAATCAGTATTTCTTTTCAATTGTTAATTTTACCAGTTAAATCACTTATATTTAGAACACAAAATGAACAATAAGAATAAATTCTTTTATTAATTTCTTCTTTACAATAAATCAAGTACAATATATGTAGGGCTCCAACCCTAGATGAAGACACCAATCTTCAATCTCCCAAGCTCCAACTTGTATTTTCCAAGCACCGACTTGGACTTCCAAGGCTCCAACCTTGTCAATTCTGAGGCACCAACCTCAAGGGCTCCAACCTTATCTTCCAAGGCACCAACCTTGTCTCTATGAGGCTCCAACCTCCTGCTTCATTTCGTCAAGATATATTTGATTATACTTACGGCTCCCAATGTCTTCTTCAACGAGCCCTAACAATACTCTTTAGCAATGCCTTCACTTAGTCTCCACGTCACATCATCAATGACAACCTTTTTCTTCACATGAAGGTCTCACCACTGCTCTTCATGTTACCCAAACTAAATCTCCAAGGTTACCTCGCGATGGATTCAACACATTTAGTCTCCACGTCACATCATCAATGACAACCTTTTTCTTCACATGAAGGTCTCACCACTGCTCTTCATGTTACCCAAACTAAATCTCCAAGGTTACCTCGTGATGGATTCAACACATCATGGTCTCCAATAATGTCTTCACATATTCAAAGTGTCTTTAATATGCTATCATGAGAACTCTCCAAGAGTTCCAAATACTTCATTGTTGCAAGGCTCCTAATACTCCACTTTCAAAACGCTTCACTGCTCCAATAAAATACAGCTCTGAGGTCTAGGTTTGAGAGTTTTCCAAGCTTGAATGATACAACTTACATTACTAGCCTTTAGTATATTTCGAGCCAGCTCAATACATTGAAGTGCCGAGATCCGAGCTATCACAGAATTATGATCTGGTCTGAGCTCCACAGTCACTTATCCGGACCTTCACAATTCGTTATAGCTCGAGCTACTACATGAGGCTATCTGTCAGAGGTCAAGATGTATTTCTTTAAATGTTGTGACTACTGGTTCGAGATTTTTAAATGAGATTCCCCACAAATCTGACCCTCAAATCAAGCTGCCTTAGCTTATTTCTCACAGGTCGTATATTTAGTTAAGACAGTGCTTCAAGGAAATCAAGCCTTAAACTATTTTCTAGAGGCCAGAGTTGTCGTTTGTGATCAAGATCAAGAGAAATCTGAGCTTCAACGAATGTCACTATTATCCTTATTAAGCTACAGGTTAGATCTCCCTTTAGATACGTTGTGACTACTTTAGGAGTCCTTCTCCATAGAGAACAAATCTTTAAAAATATATCAATAGAAAAAATACGTAATTTTATGTTCCATGAAACCACAAAGGTATCTCGTCCTTCGGTGTTCTCTTGTCTGAGTTCTTTGCTTCTTTTTATGCAAATTGATGTACTTAACGAACACACTTTTTCTAATACGAATCGATGTTTCTTGTTGTATCTCTATTTCGTTTTTTCTTTAGCGGATAATATATAAACTGAAATGTTATTACTTAAACAATATCTAATAAACACATTTATACGTGTTTAGCATATGTAAAATAAGGATCCATGGATGAGCCAACGTGGTATGTCGAAGAGGCACATTAATTGGAGGAGCTGACATACGTTCAATGTATTAGTGTCCAGCATGTTGTCCAACATGCAACGTTCATTGTCCACCATCCTTGAAATTCTTTCATATATATGGACTTTTTGTTGGATTTATTTGTTCCATCTTGCGTATCTCTAGTTGTGTGTTGAGTAGGATTATTTGTCACAACAACATTCTCTATTTTGCCATTTTTCTTGTTTATCTGTTTAGTAGACGTGGGAAAATTATGTCTTCATTTCCTCTTGCCAATGCCCACAAATTTCCTTGTGCTTTTGATGTTGTCAAAGCTAGTGATATAAATAGGAGAGATCTGTGCCTTTATTTTGACAGATTGACAATTTTCCACTTGACCAAGCTCATTTTAACATTAATGACAAACCTCTATTTATGTGGTATTTGTATTAATGTTTGTTATAGTGCTCACAATTGATCCACAATCTCTTTATCATCCCTTAATTTTTATGTGTTAAAATTTTCCAACAATATGAAAAGCCTTGATTAACCTCCATAGGGTTCTCTCCTAGGGTTTTCCAGTTTAGGATTAGGGTTGGGGTTTCATCAAAAGATTTGGGCAAGAGGTTAGGGCAACATCACAAGAATATTTGCCATCGCAAACAATGCCATATTGACATCAATGACAACCTTGACCAACATATCAGTGCATACCACGAAGTACTACTAGCTTACCATCCGGCTCGGTAAACTCCATCATGAGTTGCCTCTAATTGGTGGTCACTGGTAACTCTACCAAGGGAATACAACCATTGGACACCCAACACCACATTGGTGTTTAGTACATCCACTACAAAGAAATGATCTGTCATCGAATAGTTGCCCATGGCTACTGTGAAAGCAGGAACATATTGATTGCACTGCATACTCCTATCTCCTGGAACTAGTACTGAAAAGCCCTCGAACTCTGTAGTGGTAATGCCTCTCCTCTAGACCAACTGGACATCAATAAAATTGTGGGTGTCCCCACTGTCAACCAAGACTAAGACACAATGCCCCTGCCCTATGACCTTCAGAAATTTGGGTATCCCGCACAAAGATGCAAGGACTCCCCCAGATGGTCTAAAGGATAGCCCTCATCTTGGAGGTGGTGATGGTGGAGCTCTCTCAAATGGCCCCTCGCAGTCTCCTCCCTCAAACTCCAACTCCAACTCATCCTCCTGATCACTGTCTATGAAAACCTCGATATAGTGGGTTTTTCCTGTAGTGCACCAATGGCCAAGTGCCCACGGCTCCTGACATGTAAAACACAGTTTCCTCCTCCTAAGATCTCTTCTACTCTCATCATCCAACTGTCCTCTCCCTAGAGCTACTCTTTGCGCTAGTGGTGGTCTAGTGTCACCTCCTTTCTAAGGGTAGGGAGTGCGTGATGGAAAAGGTGCTTGGGTATTGAGGATGGCCCCCTGCAAATCCCTCGTACAAGTCACAGCCTCTAGTAAAGTGGAGGGCTTGCATGAATTCATCAGTCCACGCACTGGATCTGTCAATCCCTCTACAAATATGTACACCCTACTGGCATCCGACACATTAGGCACCATAACTGAAACTCACAGGAACTTTGAAATATAATGCTCAGGATGTCTTGTCTGCCTGAGTTGGGTAAGCTCCCTGAAGCGAGCCTT
Organism: Pinus albicaulis; assembly: GCA_034641835.2. Taxonomy (NCBI): domain Eukaryota; kingdom Viridiplantae; phylum Streptophyta; class Pinopsida; order Pinales; family Pinaceae; genus Pinus; species Pinus albicaulis. The sequence continues at coordinate 185,588,956 of CM076574.1, forward strand.
TGGCTCCCCTCAATCAAAACGCTCCACTGCTCTCTATGTGAAGTCCTTATAGGCAGTCACGTTAGCATGCCCCAAAGTAGACAAGCCATGAAACCACCAATCGTGTGCCTCTCCCTCTAAATGCAAAGTGACCACTTTAATGGCCTCCATCTCTGTCATCTTGTTGAGCTGGAAATATGTATCCAGCTTCTCCACTCAAGCATGAGTTGTGCACGAAGTGCCATCATGTTGAGAATTTGTGTATTGGGGTAGCATCGGATGTGCTCTAGCTCCCAAAATTTGTGGAGGGACTAGAGTACACCTCATCTACAAGACCCATAAAGGGATTTGGGAAATTTCATCTGGTTTGGGAGATATTTAATTAATTAAATTTTAATGTATTTCTGAAGTCTAAACTAAGGAAAATTAAATAATTCAAGTTAAATAAATTAAACATGTGATGAAATTGTCTTAAGTCACACGGATCAAGCTTTCTTTTAATCTTAGCCAATGATTCAAGATCTGATCATGGTCGTTGGTTTCCCAACGAGAAAAGTATAAAGGAAAGGCTTGGGGTCATTTATAAAGACACACAAAGGCAAAGCATTGAAGCTAAGCTGGAATTCTAGGGCGTGGTTTGCTAAGAATTTCCACAAGTGTTTCAGTTGCAGAGAGGGGAGTTTAGGCAAAGGGATGGTCTGATCCCAGTGCCTAGAATCAGTAAGAGGCAGAGAGCAGCTTCCAAGCATAGCGCAGAGAAGCAAGAGCACTAGCAGTAGAGAGGGCAGCAGTTGCGCAGCGCGGGGACAGCTTCAACTACGCAGGTGCTACGTAGTCTCCCCCGAGGCAGCGTTGGTCAGCAAGAGACCCTCTGAGGTTACGCAGAGTCCCTCAAGGGCAGCGTAGGGTCTGCATCACCCATTCTGGGGTTATGCAGCCCTCTCCAGGCCAACGCAGTGGGACGCAGAGGCTACAGAGGCTGACGCAGCGCCTTCAGGGGCTGCGCTGGGGTTTCTAGGGCCAAGATCTGGCTGAGTCTTGTAAATCCCTTTTGAGGGTGTGGATCAGTCAATATTTTGGCTTCAAAACAGCAGGTTAGCTGCAAATCTATATTTTCTCTGTCGGGTTTTCCAGATCTGGAACCCAGATTTGTTGTATTCAGAAAACTCTTAATAATAAAACCCTCCAACAGCCAGAAGACCAGTTTTCCCGCATTGGGTTTTGCCGAGGACTATTGTCCAAAAAATCCTTGTGTCACTTTGTCTATGTGTGCATGTACTTTTCTGTTTTAGATCTAAATCGATGAAAGTTTGTTATGTGTTTGCTTCGATGTTAATCTGAAGTTTCAGCATTAATAACTTATTTAAGTAGGAGAAGCATAACCAAATCTAACAGTAGATTTCTGCATAAGTAACATTCAAAAATTTTCACATGGTATAAGAGCGATTGTAGATCTAGCAGGGTTGCCAGCAGAAGACTGAAGGATCTTGCTGCAGAAAGTAGCAGGAACAGCAACAGAAGACCATATCTGAAAGGACAACGCAGTTTCAGAAGGAGCAGAATCACGCAGAGGGCAGGGTGATGCAGTCGTACGCTATCTCCACGCAGGCCCATGTACTTACTGTGTAGAGGCAGTGTAGAGGCAGCGCTAGGATTGTCTGAAGCCAGCCAGGGTGATGCAAATCTGAAGTTGTTTGATCTAGAAGTGCCTGAAGTAGAGCAGCAGAACTTCAAAAGGTGTTGGTGGGGTTAAATTTCCGAAGTTTTCAGAATTTTAGCCTAAGCACTAGTGACAAAAAGCGGGAGGAGATCAGCTTCTCAAAGGGCTTCTAGCCAAAGAAACCTGTAGATCGATCAGAGGATCGAAGAGAGCTGAGTCATTGTTTGATTTGGTAGATTTCCTAGAAGGGAAATCAATTTTCAGAGGGAGCAGAAGGTGTCTGTTTCGCAAAGGACCTTAGATCCAGATCTCCAACACAAAAGAGGAGGAGCTCCGACAGATTTTCTGAGTAGATGGCACCTCGCAAACTGCGTGATCAGGATAGATTGGATGGCCTATCCAACTTTGCAGTTTGGAAGGCTAGAATCCTAATAGTCTTGGAGGCATATTGTCTAAGAGACCATGCAGAATGAGTTCTGGCCACGCCGACCAATGCAGATCTCCTGAGGAAGCATAATGAAGTTGCGAGAAATGCCAAGCGGCTAATAATGGATGGATTTAAGGACCATGTTGTTTCGCATATAGCTGAGAAGAAAACAGCGAATGAGATGTGGAAGGCCTTTACAGCACTATATGAGGGGAAGTTGGTCCAAAGGAAGATGCTTCCGAAGACTCAGATGCGGTCATTCATGATGACCAAGGGGGAAGACATGGAACATTTTCTCTTCATATTACAGTCAATCAGAGAACAGTTGACTGCCAAGGGTGCAAAGGTGGAGGATGATGTGATGGTCAGGACTGCTTTCAATGCGGTCACAGATGAGTGGGAACCTTTGTCCAAAGTATCTTGGGCAAAGCGGACCTTCTCGACTGGGACAACTTGTGGGCAATCATGTGCCAAGAAGAACTCCACAGATTCACCAAGAAGCACTACAGCATGGATTGAGTAAGGTGAAGAAGGAAGATGAAGAAGATGCAGCCTTGGCATAAAAGAGGCAGCAAGGGAAGAAGAAGCGGGATCTGTCAAAGATCAAGTGCTTCTAGTGTGGCGAACTAGGACACTTCGCCAACAATTGTACTCAGAAGAAAAAGGACAAGGAAGCTTCTTCTTACAAGGCTGTTGTGGCGAACGATGGGTCAGAAGACGATGCAGCCATGAGCGCCCATGAACCACGAAAGTGGGGCAACATGGATCTATAGAGCAGCTACAGAATGAGGGCGGGATCCTTGAGCAGCTCATCTCTTGGATCACATCCGAGCTACGGGAACCTTAAGACAGTAGCAAGACAAGTGGAGCAGTGGGTGCATAGATCACGAATGAAGCAGATGCAGATCTGAAGGCTGGAAGGAGCAGTGCAGTGCAGATGCAGTAGCAGTGTAGAGGCAGCAGCAATGTAGGGGCTGATGTGACTTCAGCAGCGTAGAGCAGAGCTGCAGCAGCGTCGAGGCTTCAGGAGGACAGCGCAAGGCAGCAGCAGTGTGAGAATTTTCAGCACAAGGGGCTGATGTGACTTCAGCAATGTAGAGGGAGTCTGTTTACGCAGTGCAGAGTTGTTGTTGTGCATCATCCTTCAGATGTCAGCACAGATCAGCAGCCAATGGAGCTTCAGTGATGAGGTTGCAGCCCAACTGACTTGTCTATCAAAGATTGGGCAGGAGATTCAGTTGTTTCTCTCAGCAACTGAAGATGCAGTGCAACAGATGGCAGCACGGATGCAGCAGATTGAGAGGGAGTTGCAATACAGAAGTGGTGGCAATGACAGCGTCATGGGCAGCAGTACAGAATAGGAGCAACAGTGCAGTATTGAAGGGCAGCAGGCCAAGCATCAACAGCACAGAATCCAATGCCCAAAATATTGTGATAGATGGTGTGATGTATTGCTAGAGCACACTCCGTGCTAAGAGAGAGTGTTGAGATTTTGTGTATTGGGGTGGCATCGGATGTGCTCTAGCTCCCAAAATTTATGGAGGGACTAGAGTACACCTAATCTACAAGACCCAGAAAGGGATTTGGGAAATTTCATCCAGTCTGGGAGATATTTAATTAATTAATTATTTTAATGTATTTCCTAAGTTTAGACTTAGGGAAATTAAAAAATTAAAGTTAATTAAATTAAACATGTGATGAAATTGTCTTAAGTCACACGGATCAAGCTTTCTTTTAATCTTAGCCATTGATTCAAGATCTGATCATGGCCATTGGTTTCCCAACGAGAAAAGTATAAAGGAAAGGCTTGGGGTCATTTGTAAAGACGTAGAGAGGCAGAGCACTGAAGCTAAGCTGAGATTCTAGGGCAGGGTTTGCTAAAAATTCTCAGAAGTGTTTCAGCTTCAGAGAGAGGAGTTTAGGCAAAGGGGATGGTCTGATCCCAGTGCCTAGAATCAGCAAGAGGAAGAGAGAAGCTTCCAGAGGCAGCGTAGAGAAGCAGCAGCAGCAGAGAGGACAGCAGTTGCGTAGCGCAGAGGCAGCTTCAGCTACGCATGGGCTACGCAGTCTCTCCTGGGGCAGCATTAGGCAGTTGGAGACCCTCATGGGTTACGCAGAGACCCTCAAGGGCAGCATAGGGATTGCGTCACCCAGTCTAGGTTTACGCAGCCCTATCCAAGCTAGCGCAGAGGGGCATGAAGCTACAGAGGCTGACGCAGGGGCTTCAGGGGCAGTGTTGGGGTTTCTAGGGCCAAGATCTGCCTGAGTCCTGTAAATCTCGTTTGAGGGTGTGGATCAGTCAATATTTTGGCTTTAGAACAGTAAGTTAGCTGCAGATCTATATTTTCTCTATCGGGTTTTCGAGATCTGGATCCCAGATTTGTTGTATTCAGAAAACTCTAAACAATAAACCCCTCCAACAGCCAGAAGACCGAATTTCCCGCATTGGGTTTCTCTGGGGACTATTTTCTAGAAAATCCTTGTGTCACTTTGTCTGTGTGTGCATGTACTTTTTCTGTTTTAGATCTGAATCGATGAAAGTCTGTTATGTGTTTGCTTCGATGTTAATCTGAAGTTTCAGCATTAATAATTTATTTAAGTAGGAGAAGCATTACTAGATCTAACAGTAGATTTCTGCATATGTAACATTCAGAAATTTTCACACATCATAAGTGGGGAAAAACATCATCCCACTGGTACGCTACAACTCATAGCTCTGTGTGCCTTGGCTTCCATGGCCCCTTCCCCTCTCATTCTGCTTGAGTTGGTAATAATCTTTGAAGGGTAGTGTCGCTTTGAATTCTTCTCCCATGGATTGCCACACTCTGAAATACTCTTCTTCATCAACTCCCACTTGTTCCATCAGTACTAAAGATATGAAAGAAGGTAGCGTAGCTCTAGCTGGCCCACTAGAAGATGATGGTTGCGCAGTAGGTAAAGGTTGATCATACTGTTGAGAGGCTCCGGAAGTCTCCAAATAGAAAATTTTGGGTGCTTCACTCCTGGTTCTGCATCTTGATCTCATTAAGCATGTCTTTCTATCCCTTTGCCAAATCATTTATGGCCTTAAAAAGACTGTCAAAAACCATCTCATCTTTTCCCTTGGGCTCTCCCATGTCTTCTACTAACACCTCCTTCCCCCGATCCTCAATGTCTGGAGTAATCTCCAACTCCCTCTCTTTGCTTCGATAACCTTCGCTTCCTGTAAGTAATATATTGTCTATCTTCTTCTCTCATAAAAAAGTATTCCCACGGCTGAGCCAAGATCTAAGCTCTGATACCACTGTAATGTTCCAAAACAGGAAAAACAATACTAATACTCAAAAACATTACACCATGGAAATTCAAACATTGCAGTAAATACTCAAAACAATTGAAACACGAAAGCAGCTGAGCCATTTTATTATGGAAATGGGCAAGAGTACAAATATATAGAAGAAATGTAACTAGGCTTGCCTTTTTGGCAAGCAGAGCAAAGCCCAGATGAAACAACAATACCTAGAAAATATGCCCAGTGATGCTCTACACTAGCTGCTGCAATGGAATATCTAAAAGCCCCACCTACAGTGCTCATAAAATTCTCCAAAATTACTCCCGGACTTCTCAAGCCAATCCAACCAAAACCCGGAAATGGTTTGGCCTGATCATGACCCTCCAATAAGCTCCACTCCCCAGTAACTGTTGAAGCACGTTGTCTACAGAATCACCAGCAAAATGCTCCACAACTCTCCAAGAATGCAGCAAATAACTCCTCTGGCACTTCCCTTATCTCTCTCGGCAAACAATGGCTCAAATGACTAAGGCACTATCTCACATGTGTGCCCAACTTTCCTCCTCTGCGCTGGGCCAGTGACTGCCATGCAGCTCCTAAAGTATGCTATCAATCTCAGCCTCCAACACTCACCCAATAGCTTAGCAAGCTAATGAGCCTTCTCCTCCAAATATTCTCTCGGCAACCAACCTCCAAAATCAAGCAGCAATAGACACACAAGAAATACAACTATGTCTTCCAGAAATACGCATTGTTGGGGCAACTATATGCAAAAGCTGAAGATAACTCGATGTAACTCCCTCGAATGACAATGGATAAACCAATCTAGGGTGGCACTCGAAGTCCCCCGAAGAATGGGTGAGTTCTCCGCTTGGAAAACTCGTGCTAAAAGCAAGTGACCCAGCTAAGCAACTCGAGCAATAGAGATAAAATCGATAAATCAAAAATGCCAAATGAAGTGAGCTTCCTTCCTTTTATAACCTTCGTTGAGCCTTCTTCCCACCTTTTTCCTCCATACGTTGTTCCCACTCATGCTTTTCGAACCAATTATGAAGGGTATGCGTATTTCATTTGTGGGTGGTCCCCATTCATCACCAACAAAATAACATAACATAATGTTAACTAACCTCTAACTCCTAAGTCTTCTAATGAAAAACCAAATGGGCCCTCAAAACATAAAAATAAATCCTGTCAGAAAATAATTTAGGAAGGGACATTGCATATAACACCTTGGTTTGCTAATATTGCTAATTACTTGTCTATAGGAAAGTTTCCACCACAATTTTCATCAAAAGAAAAGTAGAAAGTAATCAGGCAAAGCATTAGATACTCCTGGATTGAAGGAGATCTTTTCTATACAGGATTAGACATGGCTATCTGCAGATGTGTTAGAGAGGACGGGATGCTAGATATCTTAAAAGCAAGTCATGATGAGCCATATGGTGGAAAATTTTCAGATAAGAGAACAGCCTATAAAATTCTCCAACTAGGATACTTTTGGCCATGCATTTTTAAAGATGCCAAGAAGTATGTGAAAAGTTGTGATAGTTGTCAAAGAATGAGTCGTCCAGTTGCAGTTGATGAAAGGCCTCTTCATCCGCAAGTCCTTATGGAACCTTTCAAGAAATGGGCCTTGGATTTTGTGGGCCCCATTAATCCAGCATCGAGAAAGAAGAGGTACATATTAGTTTTCACAAACTATGTAACAAAGTGGGTAGAGGAAAAATCTTTGGTTAGAGCTAATGAGCAATCAGTAGTGGATTTTCTTTTTGACAACATTTTTATTCGTTTTGGGGTACCTAGAGAGATAGTTACTAATCAAGGGGCTCAATTTACATCAAAGTTAGTTGAGTCAATTGTGAAGGAATACAAAATCAAACACCAACAGTTGACTCCTTATCATCCACGGGCCAATGGGCCAAGTGGAATCTACAAATAAGGTTTTGGAAGGCATCTTAACAAAGATTGTTTGGGTTCATCGAACAGACTGGGAAGAAAGACTTCCTAAGGCCTTATGGGCATATAGAACAACATGGAAGAGAACAACCGGTCATACCCCATACGAACTGTTTTATGGCAAACAGGTAGCTTTTCCCATTGAATTTCAAATTAAACTTTCAAAATTGCAGTAGAATTGGAATTAAACCTATCAGAATCTCAGCAACAAGGAATTTTACAGTTAAATGAATTAGATGAGATGCGGTTAGATGCTATACAGAAAACCACATCTTATGCAGCAGCAGAGAGCTAAATGGCATGATAGATTTATAATGAAAACCGATTTCAAACCTAGAGATTAAGCCTTATTGTTTGACTCAAGGTTTAAAGACTTCAAGAGTAAGTTTACTACTAATTGGTTGGGTCCCTATGAAATTCAAATTGTGTTTGTCGATAGTGCTATAGAAGTAAAAACAATTGATGGATCAGATATCTCATTTATAGCCAGTGGTCATAGGTTGAAGTAGTGCCATCAACCAATTTCCAGAGATGATTTTATTTCCAATTTATTTCAGCAAGCAGAGATGGACATTGTAGATAATGGGGTTAATGCCCCTCATCCATTTTCATCCTGAATTTACATTTTGAAAAATAATGAACTAACTTTGTTCCTTCTTATGCTTATTAAATGATGAGAAGGACATCAATCAATTCCAGGTTTATACCTTTATCTGGTCTTGATAGATTAATAACAGATAGGACCCCCCTTAGAGTTTTCTTTAAGTTTTTCAGACTCTAAAATTGGAAATACCGGCGGGCATCAACCATCATGGGCTTGAAAGAAATCCACGGGATAGTAGTCGAGTTTTTTAAGTTTTTCAGACTCATTAAAACTGAAAATACTAGTGAGCATTAACTGTCCTGGGCTCGATAAAAATCCACTGGATAGTGTCATAAAAGTGTAAATAATATGGCTTGATAATAGGTAGCAGCAAGGAAGTGATCCTGGTCAGTAGAGGTCTCTTTCTTCCACAATAAAGTGTGTGCATATTTCCTGTAATTCCAAAACTGAGAGCATAATTGTCTGTAAATTCCTGTAATTACAGGAATTTTTTAATATGCATATTTTCAATTCCTGTAATTTCAGAATTTAGAGCAAAGTTTCCTGTAAAATTCCTTCAATTACAGGAAATTTTGAACCTGAATATCTTCAATTATTTTTCTAAATAAGATTATTTTTAATAACTCATCACTCCTGTCACTCATGCAATCATTACTTTTCAATATCTAACAATGGTGAACTGGGCATTTCAAAGTCATGATTTTTGCCCTGACTATTTCTCATTATTCCAAAAATTCACCATACAGTTCGATGATTGTCTAAAAAATGATGTGATATTTGTACTATCATTACAAATATCACTATCATTAAAACTAAAACTATTTCAAATTGTTTTGATTTGTAACTCACTGTCGTCTGGAATCCTGTAAACCGAGTTCTGCTACTCTGTTTCCCACATCACATATCAAATTTCGAATTGAGCTTTCCTTCAGTCTCTTGGTAGAAAAAGTTAAGTATGGATACCACAGGGGTAGTGCAAATTGAACCCTATGGTATAACAATCTTAGAGAGGTTCCATGCATGCAGAATATAATTCCACATGGCAAGTTTACTCCCTTTCATTGAAAAATTCCAGGGACATAATGCAGTAGACACAGAGGTGTTTGCCAATGCATTTGACAGAGAATTCCAAATATTGGCAACCTAACACTTATAGTTTCAGAAGAAACCCTAGTTACAAGATTGGAACGAGATAGTGAAAATTGGTTAAAGGGACAACTCGGTCAATAGTCAAACAATTTGGCCTTCCTTGCTGGTCAAATTTCGGTCAAAATAGTCCTCAAAAAGCCGATCAAAGGAGAGAGAATGTCTGTTGCCAAACTTCAGATTGTGCAGTCAAACTTCAGTCAACAGGCCTTTGGTCAACCCAAGTCAAAGTGCCCAGAAAAATTTGGTTCTTCACCAATCCATTCAGCCTCCAAAAATCGGATTTTTACAAGTCAAAGCAAGTCAAAGATGGTCAACAGCTGGTCAAACTATCCCAAATAGAAAAGTCAACACATAAATCAGATTAGCCCTTCTTCCCTTCACCCATGTAAACTCAAACATCCAATTGCAGACCTGTACGAACCAATCAAGAGAAGGGAGAGAAGAAGAGATGTGTGATGATGATGTCCAAAAGAGGTGACCTTGAGGTGTATTTATATGTGGTTTTGGAGACCCAATTTTGACTTTAGGTCAACCTGACCTTTTGTGTACTTGTGGGTTTTTCATTAAAAATTATATTTCTCCTAGACCAAATTAAATTCTTCCATGGGCAAAGAGGGGCTTCTTTGGATGAGGAAGGTTGTCCAATGGAGGGAATTTATCCCTGAGCTTCCAAATTAACAAGAGGTACGTCCCTAGGGCAGGCTGACTTGTCTTTTGGAGGGGCAACTTGGTCAACTTGGAGACACTAAACAAAATCAATTTTCTTTTCTTATAAATGTCCAAATGGGACATGATACAAATAAACTTTCTTTTGACAAAATATAATAAATACATCAAAGATAGAATACATTTATGAAGACCGAACCTTGTTACAACTTCAACAAAACCCACAAGGGCAAAACCCAACAATCTTTCCTTATCAGAGAGGTTTCAAATTCCAATTCATCAACATGTACATCAGAATATTCCAAAAAAAATATCAATCTCTAACCTCAATAATGCCAAGTCAAACCAGTCAAAAGGACACAGAAAATAATCAACACTGGTCCAAGTCAAAGTCTACAATAGCGGGGTCGAATTTCAGCTTCAGGTAGTTGGTCAAAGGTCCGAAATTCAGCCTGCAATACCATAGAAAAATCTCAGTCAAATCACAAGATTTGACCTGTGGTCAACCCTCAGTTAACGAGCCCTGGATAGAGATTTAAATTCGGTCAAACCAGTCAACAAATCACAGATGAACTCAACCTCCAAGATCAGTCAAGAATTTGGACAAAATTCAGCAGATAATCCCAAGTCAACACTGGTCAAACAAAAGTCAAATAGCTAGTCAATGCGAATCATATCTTATTTCTCCTTTGCACGTGTGGACTCGTTCTTCTTGTTTCAGATCAAATTGATGTGATGAGTGAGGTGCCAATGAGGTCAACTGAACTTCTATTTATATCTGAGTTAGAAGGGTTTTAACCATAGGGTCAAACCCATTCAATGACTGGGGCCGACTTGGTCAACATATAAATTCATAATTTCTTCTTTGATTTGCCAATGAAATGCCAACTGTATCTACCAATTTTCAACAATAGGTTATGTCCCCACATGGTTGGGAACTTCGACTCCCACGCAGCCTATCTCCACTCTAACTGTTGGCTCGACTTGCCCTATGCACTAACACCTACTACTTGTCCATGCATCTATTGCACGTTGACACCCTCGCTCAACATCTAAACCCTACACTATCTTGTGGTTGTCAACGAGTCACAACTCAATGGCTAGGCTCAGGCTCAACGTATATCCAGTGATTGGGCTATACTCAGCGGCTCAACTCTTGCTACCAACTACTTCTCCTCATGGCTTTTCCTCCTACTAGTGACTTCTTTGACTATCTAGACCTATGCACATTTATAGGCCACTCTACTACATGGCTATCTTTTCCCCTTGACCCTGCGGCACTCGCTCCTGTTGACTGTGGTGACGGGCGACTATCTTGTTGTTCCTAACGGGTGGCAAGGAGGTTTCGGTCACTTATGCCCCACCTCTTTTTTATTTTTATTTTTTTCATTTTCAGCATTCAGCACCCGCGGCTTTACTCAGCAATCGCCCTAATTTCTAAGCCACCTATCCAACATATGGACTCAATTTGAACAACTATTTGCACCTACAAAAATTAACCTTTGCCTTGTATAATCGCTAGCCCAACCTGGCCTCTCGATGCCTATACAACCCTGGCACCCGATGATTCAAATATTGGTTTCCTTCAAAGCTAACACTCTAATACCATGTTAAAGTTCCTAACTGTAGCACCCAGTTTATTATTTCCTACAAGATTGGATCTATTGAATAAAAACACGGATAGAGCTTTAACTTAAACATTTAATGGAAGCAAATTAAATCAACTAATCTCACACATGCATACATAAATTTTCTCCCAATCAAATAATTTCTTCATTAAAATAACTTTAGAACCTACTTGAGCCCCTTACTAAAAAAATGACCCTCTGAGAAAAATACATATACAACAATAAAACTAGGAGTTATCCAATTAATCAAGACCTAGATTTGTCCTTTGATCTTCCTCCACTGATCTAGATCTGTCTCTCTTGTTGCTCCTTGCACCTTCCTCAAACCCCACACACCTTAATGGAATTACTTCTCCACCCAATCACTAAGATGTCCTCCACTCAATGTCATGTGCTCACTATCTGTCTTATATCTTCTCCTTTAGCCTAGCCTCTTTTGCATAAGCTTGAGTTACGGCCGAATCCACAACCCTAATCTCCAAGGTGATTAACGATTAAGATCAGATCTAAGCATTTAAATTATTGCCACTGGAAATGATAATTCACCAGAGCATTAAATAAATATGGAATAAACATTCAGAATTACTCAGTAAGGACTTGAATAACTGCCATAGATCTTAACGCTTGTGCTTCCAAAACTTGAAGGGAAAATCTAGGACATTCTAAGCCTTTTACATTTTAGGGCACACGTTATCACTATAAACATGTTTGTTTGTAAATGAGAACCAGAAGGAGTTCTACAAAACAAATGGGATCAACAAAATTCCAGCAATATATGGAAGTGGAAAGAACACACTTAAGGAATGTTGATTTTAAACAGAAGCACAACTTCCAAAAGCTGTAACAGATAAATGTTACCTTATGAGGACCAATATGTCGGTACAGCTCTGCCATGAAGCTTTGACAAAAGCGCATAACCTTTATGATACAATCAGATGTCACTCATGCATGAAAATTGACATACAAAAAAAGAAAACAAAAAATCACTTCTCCAATATTAAAGCATATTTGTAAGCATTACCTCATTTTCACTTCTACATCTTGGGTCAAAGTCACTGCCACCAACTGCACCTCCTAAGTTAAGAGGTGTTAAAGCATTCTTGAAAGTCTGCAGAACCAAAGACAGCATAAAAATTCATGAAAAGATATTAACATTTAGTCTTTTCATTCAAAACTTAAACAAAATTCAGGAATAAATTAACACCGGTTTATAAGCACAGATGGCAGCCATCTCAGTGTTGAATTTTGGTAGCTGCGGTCGGTATTCATTTATTGTATAAGCCCACAAAATTAAAAAAGAATAAAAATATAAATTTGATTTTAAGTTGGCTGCAAATAAAAGAGGAAAAACGTCATGTTTTGAATTTCAAATTTTGCCTGCCTCCAAAAAGTCAAGTTGGCCCTCCAAGAAGTACAGCCCTAAAGACACACCTATTCAGGCTCATTCATCCACTATATATTGTCATTCATCCTCCTCCATTGGCAACAAGTTGGATCACCTCTTCTGAAGTTTTGTTCACACAGGCAAAGGAGAGAAGTATTCTGAAGTTTGACCCACTTTGACCACCTACCACCAAGTTCTTCTGAAAAATCTGACTGAATTTCCTGAGCTGTTGACCAAGCTTTTCTGGGCAGAATATCTGAGCAGTTGACCAAGCTTTTCTGGGCAGCTGACCGCAGATCTGACCGAGTCTCCTTGACCTGTGTTGATCACATTCTGGGCACAGTTTTGACCGCAGGCTGACCTAATTACAGAAGGACAAGATTCAGTTTGTTTGACCAGTCACCAGACCTTGACCAGGTTGCAGAAGGCTGAAAAGGTGGTCTGTTTGACCAGGTTTGACTTATTGATTTGTGGTCTTGTTTGAACCAGTTTGGAAAAATCAGATTGTATATCTTGTTGAATTGGACAATTTCTCTAATAAAAGGTTGCTGGGTTTTTCCCTAGTTAGGGTTTTCCCAGGGTAAAATTTTGTCTCTCTTGTGTTTGGCTCTCTTAATGATCCTACTGTCATTATGGTTTCTGTTGAGATTTTCCAAGTATAATTGCTTAAAGATGAATGTGACAACAGAAGAATTAATTAAGATATCATTGGAACTCATCAATTCTCTGGAAAAATGGTCGTCGCTAGGGTTTCTTTGTGCCTGGCCACCGACGCCGATTCAGCTACAGTGCCAACCTCGTTCGGCTCTACTGCCGTCACCAAGGCAGATCCAGGAGATCCTGAGGTCTACACAGCCGTAGCTCACTGCAGCTTCTCATTCTCGCATCCTCGCTGGCTCTGGGCTCCTCCCTTCCAAGCAGTCGTCGGCATCGAACAGAACGAAGGTCTTGGGGATATTCCAGACTGCGCCTCTAGAGCTCAAGCAGCGATAGAGACCGCGCGAGCTATTGTCTCGTTCTGCGTCAAAGAAGGGACAAGAGATGCCATCCTCGCACAAGTTAACAGCGCCTGCAAGACATGGAAAACATGCTCAGGCAAACTTGCAACCTCGACCACTACTGCAACCCTATAGATGCTCTGCCACACGGATTGGCAGGATAGGTTTGAAGAGGTGCCGCTGCCGGCTGAAATTACCCAGATCCAAGAGGGCCGCACTCATCATCCAGTCTCAATCAAAGCCAAAGGCCTTACGGACTTGGCGTTATAAGGAACATGCACAGATCAGACACAAATTCTTAGCAGAGAGTTGAGAACTTCAAATCACTCACCCTCCACCTATTAGATCCAGATCTCACTTCTCTCCGGCAGAACGCTGTTGCACTGGGTGCGCGCTACAGATCTGGTGCAGGACCTCCTGCGAGATCTTGAACTCGGCTCAGGGACCCCCTCAACCCTCCAGAGACTGTCTTACGAAGGTGAACAACTCGATGACCCTCTACCTCTGTCTTACTACAGTATTGAAAGAGATGCTTCAATGGTGCTCACCCTACGTCTAAGAGGAGAAGCATCTAGGCAAACCTCCTCGGCTCCTACCTTCTCCTATAACGATGCGGTCCATGCACAGCCTACCAAGAAAACCGCTCAACCAGCTGAGGCTCCCAAGCCTTTCTTGGTGGATAAAATGGAGGAAACTCCCTCTATTGAAATCACTCATCCATCGCTGGATGATCAATATCAGACGTTTGCAGAAACAGCCATCATATGTAGATTTAATGGACTATGGCCTCGAACTGCAGATCTATACCAGTGGATCCATTCCAACTGGACCAACAACAGCAAGGTCTTCTTATGCTCGAAAGGCTTCTTCATTGTGTCCTTTGCTTTCAATGAAGATTACCAGAAGGCCTTAACGGGAGGCCCTTGGTTCTGGGGATCGGCAAGGCTATTCCTCACCCCCTGGTTTCCAGACTTCGACCCCTCTACTGTTGTCATCACCAAGCTTCCCATTTGGGTCTGGCTGCCGAACCTCCCTACGCATTTATGGCATTTCTCTGTCTTCCAAGGGATTGTGGATACCTTAGGTCGTTTCCTGGCCACGGATACCTCAAGGGGGGAGAAAGGAATATACACCTTCGGCAAAATATGCATGGAAATAGACATTAGCAAAGGGTTGCCTGATCAAATCAACCTCGAAATTGGGGACTTCTATTGGACTCAAACCTTGGACTATGAGAACACTGCCTTCCGGTGTCGCCATTGCCATCAGACGGGGCATCTCCAGAACACATGTGCCACATTCCTCGACAAAAAGAAGAATATCAATTGCAAATCCAAATCCAAGAGATAGAAACCATGTGATCCACCTCCCATGGATGACATAGAGTCCTTTAGCTTGGATGAGGAGGAAATTGAAGCGAAAGGGGAGAATGTTGAGCACCCGAAAGACACGCCCTTAGCCTGCCCCGAGGGGATCCCTCTGCACCTCCGATCTCGCAGAAACGCACTCATGAGTCTTCTTCCTCCAATTTAGATAAGGAGACTCCTCCTTCAGCTCGGAATAGTCTACAATTGGTTTCTGCCCAGTCAAGTCACAATGGTTGGGTCAAAGTCAATAAGAAGAAAGGGAAAAAATGTCGATTGGAAGACTCTACCCATTCTGGGTAGATTCCTTTGTCTAGCTCTCTAATTACTGTTATCCTTGTTATTTTTTGCTTATTCCATGGCTGCTCTTTGGGACCGAGGTTGATAGTCTATCATTTCCAGCTCCCTTGCTCTTTAGCTTCGCTTGTTTGCAAGCTCTGATTGTACTATATGTTTTTTCTTAATAGAATTAGTCTTATTTAGAAAAGAAAAAAAGACATCTTTGGAACTAATTATCAGACTAGAAGATCATGAAAAATCAACATGGTATCAGAGGTCAAAGAGCAACCATTATAAGTGTAGCCCTAGTCCAGTCAAGGATGGTCAACCCAAGAAAGATCAAGTGAAGGATGGTTTTGATTCAGTTTAGATGAACTTTGTATGAATCGTTGTATGAAGAGCAAGGATCAGGGTTAATATTTGAGTCATAAACTCAACCTCAGTGACCAGCCAAGGAAGGCCGAAAGGCCTTAAGAATATAACAGATAAGCCCAAGTAAGGTCTGTACAGGCTACAGGAAAGAGCCGAGGTTAAGACTGTGTAGGCCGCAGTGAACTATGTTTATTCTAGGCCGCAACAAGGGCCAAGTCTTGTCTGCTAGATAAGGCTGCCGAGTTAGAGGAAAGTGCTGGCCGAAGCCCTGGAAGAAGCCAAGAGTCACAGCCTTGTGATCAGAAGGGACTGACACCTTAAAGAGGCCAGTCATGGTATAAAAAGGGAGCGGCACTAATTCTGTGTTAAGGCCATAGGCTGAGAAAGAGTCTGAGGTTAGGCTGTAGCCCTGCAAATGGAGCTGAGAGGACTTAGAGCCTCAGGAAATGAGGTCGAGGTGTCTCTATGTTGCAAAAAGGCCAGCGAGGAGTATTGGGAAACTACTGTTCATGAAAGGAGACAAAAGTTCAGGCCTGAATGGACTGTGTTGAGGCTTGTATCAAAGCTTTCCTTAGATCTATTGCCTTGTATTACAGAAGCAGAAGTTGTACGTTGTCATGAACCTTGTATGATCCTTGACAGGCATGTGTGAAAGAAACACTTGAATGAGCATTGGAGGACAGTCTAAAATTTTATACAATACAAAGTTGGAAGGTGCTCCAAAGCCAAAGGGAATCCCTTCACCTATTTGTGTCAAGTAAGAAAATTCCAGTGATGAGATTCATCCATGATCAATGATCCTCAAAGGTTTGATATAACGCATTAACAATATATATTGTATGGTTCAAAGTTTGAAAGTCCATTCACAGTAACAAATAACAATTCCGTTGATGTAAACAAAGGACTATGTTGCATAAGGTTTCCACAACATGCAAACTGTTACTTTATCCTAGCAATCCAAGCACACTACAATGCTGGGGTATTTGGGTGCTGTAAGTGTTCACTGTTATGTAAAAATTACCACCAGCGTTATGTGTTATGGTGAGTGCTCAACAAAATAGTAACATGAATTTTCAAAATATGCACACTTTATAGGGATGAAGAAGTCAGCTTCAACCTTACAAACAAGTATCCCTAAGGCAGAAGGGTAAAAACAAGCTGGCACCGAAATTCTATGGACCGTACCAGATCAGCAAAAAGATCAGCCAAGTAGCATATAGCTTAAGCCTTCCTGATAATAGTCGAGTTCTAAACGTTTTTCATGTATCTTGTCTTAAAAAGGCATTGGGCAAACACCAATTAGCACAAACTATCCTGCCAAAGTTATATGATGAAGGCAAGCTCATTCTAGAACCGGAGGGAATCATCACCACCAGGGAGAAAAAGTTATGTTCACGAGTAATTAAAGAACACCTTATCAAGTGGAAGAATCTACCAGAAGAAGAAGCCTCTTGGGAGACAGAAGCATTTCACCAAAAACACCCATCGTTATGTATGCTTTGAGGACAAAGCATCTTTTCAAGAGAGAGGCAATGTTATGTAAAAATTATTTAGTATAATTTTAGGTTGATTAGACGAAATCATGCCCTTTCCCAAAAGGGTACCTATGGCGGTAAATAAGCCAGGGACCCTTGTTGTAAACAATCATCATTCAAGTAATTAATAAAATATATATCTTTTTATCATCATTCCTGTGCTTGTATCCTCCAGTAAGGATAGGGCCTATTTTGTGAATATGACATGTTTGCAGACTCCGTTCACTTTAGATAAGTGGATGCCCAGCCCAAAATGCTGGAGTCTATTCTTTGCACATCAAGTCAGTCAAAAATAAAATGAAGAGTGGGATGACTGTCATTAATGTATTCTAAAGGCAGCACACTTAACACTACGCTATTATTGAGGATCCGTTGATGGAGCGAGTTCGTTGGAATGCCACGAAAACATCTTACTTTCATAAATTGTTGACATTACAATTGAAGGGGCAATCACCTTGTTGACAAATTCATCACATATGCGGTGACACGGGGACTCTATGGCACATTTTTTTCATTTATGGTTTTGGACACTTTGTTATGTTCAATACATTTGCATAATGATTTGAGGAAGTGTCCCACCTATATTGACTACAGCAGGATAATTTGCAAGATCTAGGCTTTGTAAAACCTAGAGGTCCTGAAAGTTATGACTTGAATATGAAAGCCCTAGGATTTGTTGATAAAACCCTAGAGTTAGACCTAGAGTGTTAAAATCGATGAGTCTGATGAATGTCACACCTTAGCTCATGCAAGGAAGGAAAGAAAAGTGACATGCATTAGTAGCTAATGATGAGGATGAAGAGGATGAGTTTGCAGATGGATTTTTCCATGAATGCAAGTATCAAGAGGGAGTTGACAAATCCTCCTCCTCCTCAAAAGATAAGTACTGTATATCTCTCTCTTCCTTGATTATTATTGCCTTATTATTAGTTAGCCTCTTGTCTTTGTTTCTTTTTTAGTTATAATCATTTCTTCCATTACCTCCTAGCGAGGGTTGTTGGTACATCATAAAGGCTACCAAGGCTCTCACAGCAGATGAAATCATTGGGGAGCACAAAGCAAAGCTTGTGACAAGAGGACTCTCCAAGAGTGATTTGTGTTCAAGAGGGAGACATTGTACTGACCTCTAGAACCGTGCCTAATGACCGAAAGAGTTACTAGTTCAGAGCAAGCAGGTAGACCAGTAAGTTTGAAGGATGCCATGAAGAAGGAAATTGTGCCGAAAAAAAGTCAGTGATGACTTTCAAGTGGATATACAAGATGAAGTATGAGGTAGATGCCAGCATAGAGAAGTACAAAGCGAGATTCGTAGCAAGAGGATTCTCCCAAAAAAAGGAAGAGGACTATGAAGATTCGTTTGTTCCAGTGGTCAGGCACACTTCTATTAGAATTATTATTTCTGCTTCTATTATGGGTTGGAAATTACATCAAATGGATGTAAAGAACGCTTTCCTCGATGGAGTAGCTGAGGAAGAACTATACATAGAGCTACCTCAGGGATTTGAGGTACATGAGAGGGAATCTCACGTCTGCAGACTAAAGAAAGCTTTGTACAGACCTCGGGCATGAAATTTTCGGGTTGATGGATTTCTGATGAGTCTTGGTTTATCTTGTTAATATATGACTTGTTTTTGAAAGGAGAAGAAGGACTCACTTGACAGAGGGAGCCACAATGGCAGGAGGATTTGCTTCCGTGATAGAGAGAGCAGTGAGGCTCCAATGCATTTCTACAAAGGAGCAAGTCACTGACATTCTCACAAAGCCTTTGTCCTAGAATGAAGTTTGTATACTTCAGGGACAAGCTTGGGGTGATTGAGAATGCTTCCCTTGGTTAAAGGAGTGTTGATGTTGTAGCATCAAGGGGCGAAGATTATCCATAGGTCAAGGGTATTAGCCAAGACATGGGTAACGACTGGAAACCATGTAATGTTCAATGTCCTCTCCAAATTAATGGGCTAATAGAAGATGAAATAGCCTATCTGACCTCATAGGCTATAGTTTTGATAAAGGGGTAAAAAGCCATTTTTTCCTATGTTGGGCAACATTGGACAAAAGTTGGGTTGGTTGAGGCCAAAAAACCCAAAATTGGGGGTTGCAACCACAACCACAAATATTTCAGAGCCCATGGAAAAATCTATAGATAGAGAAGAGTTGACATCAAAGGAGCATCATCAATTGTGCATCAAATCATCTGTTTTCTTGAGTTGTGTCTCTGGGGGTTTTAAGACCAATCTGCCCTACTAATTTTGGTGGTGAAAGATTCCATACTAGCTAGTAATTTTGTATTTATCCTTTCTATTATTTTTTGTTCTGGCAAGCAAGGAAACAATCTATTTGAAGGCAGTGAATTGTGTGGAGGAAAAATAAGAGAGAAATGTAGAACGACTCATCTGATGCTAGACAGGTTCCTTTGAAGTAGGTCGAAGTTTCTCTATGCAGGAGGTTGCATTCTTGAGGCAGACAAAATCTCTGAGGACAGCAAGCTAAAACCCCTAAGGCAGTCGAAAATCACCTGAGGCAGACTAGTTGGATTTCCTGTGGTCATTTTGTTATAAAATAATACGAAGTTAATTGAAACAAACCAGCAAAGTCCCTTTTTGAAGCAATCCAAAGTGTCCTGAGCACAAACAGAATCCATTCAGAAAGAAATCGAGATCCCCTTGAAGCTATTTGACGGGTTGGTGAGATTTCTTGAGGCACACAGTGGTCCGAGACAGATTCTAGAAGAATTTCCTAGTTATTTCAGAGACATTTTGTGGGACAAATCCTGAGTAGAGTTCATTCATCCCATTGGCCCCAATTCCTGAAATCTAGAAACCCTCGGCTAAATGTTGTGGCAGAATGAGGGCTTCATCCTAAGGTTCTTCTAGGCAAACTTCTTAGGAAATTTCCAGTTGCATAATTATTGTGGGTAGAAAGGTTAGGGTATATTTCTTATTGTTCAAACTCTATGGAACATATATTGAAACTGTCGTTGAATTTGTGGATTGAATGAATTATGGTAATGTGTTGAAATGAGGTATCATGTTATATGTTGCAAAGAAATTAGTGCTTCTCATTGTAGATAGTGTGCTCATTCAAACATTGTGTTACTAAATGAACTAATTGTCCTATTATTGGACCAGCAAAGAACTTGGGTTAAAGCGCTAATTATCTAAAACCCTAGAGAAAAATTACCCTAGTTCATTACAGTGGTGTCAGAGAAAAAGCATCCTGCCAGCTTGTGAGTGCATGAGCCTTGAATGCTTCTAGAAGATACAAGCAACATCACAGTAAGAAGAAAGAGGAACACCCATCAACCAGCCATGGGGGATAAAACAGGGCAAGGGGAATAGGATCCTAGTGCCCTACTAAATGCAATACTCCAGCAACAGCAGCAAATGACCAATGTGTTAATGCTTATTTGGCTCTTGGGCAAATTTTTGTAGCATTGGGAAATCATAGGTATTGTTGGATTGGCATTTATTCACTGTTGTCATAACGTGTTTACTGTTGTCATAAATTATTTACTGCCGTCATAATAGTCACTTGCTCCTCATCAAAAGATCATAGGAACATAGAGTGCTTAAGTGTCTTCATACTTTTGTTCCTAGCATTTACATTGTGAAAGTGACTAACATTTTGTGTCTCTTGTGAGTTTACATGCTATAAGAATTTATACTTTACACTCACTTAAAGCACTTAAATCTCTTGGGAATACTGGCATCTTGTGAATCTAGTTTGATATCTCTTTGGCATTGAGTAATTGTTGATTTTTGGGTAGCAGTGTGTCCTTTGTCTGAATGTGTCACTTATTTTTCAGTACTTGATCTGTATAATTGTGTAGGCTGCAGTGTATTTGCATTAGTATATTTATTGGAGATTCAGAAAAATAACTTCTAATTTAAATAAGGCAAGTAGGTAATGCAAATCAGATTTACTGCAGTAGGATTTTTGTAACTTAGATTCAGAAATTTTCACATGGTATCAGCATTGTTGCAGATCAAGTAGAGCTGAAGCCATCAGCGAAAAGACGACGGAAAACTTGATGCAAGAAAGCAATTGTCCCGAGAGACAGCGCAAAACTAGAAAGAGGCAAGGAAGGGTGACGCAGTCACCAAAAGGGCTCACGCAGAGCCTGCATCACCCAGCTAGGGTGACGTTGTAGTTGCATCAGAAGCAGCACAGTGTTTGATGGGCTAGAGCAGAGCTTTTGAGTCTCCGTCTTTCTGGTTGCCGTGGTTGGACATGCAGTTCGATTTTTCTTCTCGAGTGGTTGGTGGGGCATTGTTTTTGTTGGTGCAAAACAATGTCTAGTGGGGCAGTGGCAAAGTAGAGGGAAGCAGTTCCTCAGAAGACTTCTTGCCAAGAAGTCTAAATCCAGTGTTGATCAGCAGCAAAGAGTGATTGGAGAGGAGTGTTTCGACATCAGTTTGCAGAAGGATTTCAATAAAGGAAATCGATTTTCAGAGGGAGCGTGTTCCTTAGAGGGTTTCTAGTGCCAAAGAAGCCCAAATCCGAGCTTTGTTGGGGCAGCGGCAAAAGTGGGAGAAGAGAACCAGTTCGCCATTTTTTTTTATTGAGCAGAGATGGCCACACATGGACTGAGGAATCAGGACAGGTTGGATGGAGCATCCAACTTTGTCATCTGGAAGGCCAGGATCCTGTCAATATGGATAATCATCGCATCAAGGATCATGTCATGAATGCAGTTGTTGTCCCTGTTGATGTTGATGCTCTCAAGAAGTACGAAGAGGCTCAAGCGAAGGAAAAACACATGATCATGGACGGAGTCAAGGATATTGCCGAGAAGAACACAGCAAGGGAAATGTCGACTTCCTTGACCACTATGTGTCAGGGAACCTCTGTCCAGCGGAGAATGTTTCTTGAGAATCAGCTAAGACTGTTTCAAATACAGAAGGGAGAAGAAATTGACCCCTTCCTTATCAGATTGCGAGCGATCCGAGATCAGCTGGCTTCCGTAGGAGCTACACCAGATGATGGACTTATGGTCAGGACTGCCCTGAATGCAATCATGGAAGGCTGGGAAACCTTTGTCCAAGGTATTCTAGGCAAAGTCGCTCTTCCAAACTGGGAGGAGATGTGGGCAGCTATTCGACAAGAAGAGATCAGAAGGTTGACCAAGGCAGGAAGCAGCAGTACAGGATCAAGATCAAAAAGGAGGAAGAGGAAGATGCGGCTCTCGCATCTAAGGTATAGCATGGGCAACAGAGAAGGAAGAAGAAGGACCTCTCAAAGGTCATATGTTCAGGTGTGGAGAATTGGGAAATTTCTCCACACAATGCCCTCAGAAGAACAAGGGCAAAGAATATTATGATTCGAAGGTTGTTACAGCGAAGGACGATGACATGGATGATAATGATTGTGCCATGAGTGCTCATGTGCCTCAAGAGAAGAGGTGGGGCGACATTGATCTGTAGTTCTTTGAACTGCAATAAAAGGGCAGGATCTTTGAGGTGCCCAAACTCTTGGATCACATATGGCTACGGGAGCCCTTAATGACAGTATTAGAATGGTGAGTGTCAGTTGATGTTAGGGATGATGGAGCAATAATGGCAGAGCTAGAGTGCCTAAGTCTGAAGCAGCGCAGAGCAGAGGTAGCAGTAGCGTAACAGCAACAGTACAGTGCATGGAGGTGCACGGAGGTGCAACACAGTGTAGAGAAGTGCTTACGCAAGGCAGAGCAGCAGCAGCGCAGTGGCATCAGAGAGTCAGTGCAGATTAGCAGTAGAGGTAGTTCCAGTATTGAAGAGTATTCAAACTAACCAGTATGTCAGTTTATGGGTGGTTTATTCAGTTGCTTAACTCTTAGCAACTAAGTTGCAGTGCAGCAGTTAGTAGTGGCAATGCTATGGGCAGCATGATGCAGCATTTTGAGAGGGAGCTGCAGTACAGATGTAGCAGTGTTAGCGACAGTGACATGGCTAGTAGTACAAACAGCAGCAGCGCAGTAGATGAGCGGCAACAGCTGAGCATCAACAACGCAGAGGACCGATGTCGTGGGTTAAAGTGATGGTTCTTGTGAGAAGTGCTACTAGAGCACATTCCTCGCTAAGAGGAAGTGTTGATTTTTGGGTAGCATTGGATGTGCTCTAGCTCTGAAACTTTGTGGAGGGGCTAGGACACATGAGATCCAACACCCAGAAATCATTTGGAGAAATTCTACCCGTAGCTTAATTTATTCAAATAATTAATTATTTTAAATGGAGCCTAAGTTAAAACTTAGGGAATTTAAATAATTAAAGTGAATTAATTTAACATGTGTGTGAGAAGCTGCTAAGTGAGGATCAAGTCTAATTTAATCTTAGCCGTCAAATAGAGATTAGATCACGGTCGTTGATTCATCAACAAAAAAAAGTATAAAGGAAGGCTTGAGGATCAGTTGGAGGACACAACTAACTAAATTTAGAGATTGAATTCTTCTGACGGAGTATTGCTCGGACGAAGATCAGATCTGAGTAATTCAGTGTAGTGGGGCAGTTCAGCAGCGGGACTTCAGTCCAAGGCCGAGAATACAAGTGTAGAGAGGTAGATCAGCACCAGGAGAGACAACGCAGCCCTTGAGAGGGTGACGCAGAGCCAGCAAGGCTCATACAGAGCTAGAAGGGTGACGCAAAGCCAGAGGAGGTGACGCAGTCACTTAAGCAATTGCGCTGGGGTTTCTGTGAGGCAAGTCGGGCAGCCATTCAGTAGATCGATTTCTGAGCCAGGAAGGATCACAAGGAGGGTGACACGGCCACTAGAGGAGGTGACGCAGTCTCAACACAGAACTTGTTGCAGCAGCACAGTCACCTTGGGGTTTCTTCACTCTGCCGCTGGATTAGCCGAAATATCTGTCTCAGAATAGAGGTACTTCTACCAAGGATTTTCTCTATTGGTTGAGCCGGATTTGGCACCCTAGATTGTATTCAAAAATCTGCATAATAATATAAACCCTCAGAACTGTTGCACATGTTTTCTCGCATTGGGTTTTTCGAGGGACATTTGTCCGAAAATAAGTGTGACCTTTGTCTAAATGTGTCACTTATTTTTCAGTACTTGATCTATATAATTATGTAGGCTATTGTGTATTTGCATTAGTATTTTTACTGAAGATTCAAAAAAATAACTTGTAATTTAAATAAGGCAAGTAGGTAATGCAAATCAGATTTACTAGAGAAGGATTTATGTAACTTAGATTCAAAAATTTGCACAGTAATAAGATCACCTCTTTGGTAACCGTGATTGGCATCTTGATTGATAAGTGGATAAGTTGGTTAAACATTTTTTCTTGAGGTTTGCACTTCTATATTTCAGCATCTATCTTGCTTAAGATTGTATCCTAATATTGTTAAGTGCTCTTGCTTTAAGATAATTCACAATAAGTACTTAAGTAACATAAACAATCTTAACTCAATATAGTCTCACTCATAATCTCTTACACAAGCATTCTATGACTTAGATTGCATTAAAATTTACCTCCTAGCATAAGCTAGGTTGATAGATATTTAGGGTAACCCTTTTCAAACTAGCTTGAGAGATTCAACTTCTCCTAGTCATTAACACAGCGACCTTACAGTCGTCAGAGCCACAGTCTGTTCAGTGTCGAAGGCACTGGGTGAGTGGAACATAGGGGGAGGTATTGTTAATCAATTCGTTGCCTGCTTCTCGTTGGCTTCCATTTCACAACTTACTTTAAGGATTACTTCTCAAAATAGTTAGGGGAAAGGTTCCACTTAGATCAGCCATATAATTAAAATCGACCAAGATCATCGCATCACACATAGGTTCTAGAACTTGCATATCATATAAGTTAGTCAAGCATTTCAAGCAGCGAGTGTTGAAGCAACAAAACTAGTAGCTTGTTGACTTTAAATTGTAAAAATAAACAAGAGGTACTTGTAGTAATAATTTATTAATAAAATGTATATATGATTGATGATAAATGTTACAATGAGGCCCTGCTTATATACCTATGCAGGTGACCTTTCATGACTAGGAATGTCTTTTAGACATGCCTTTTCAGTTAACTAATCACTACTTAACCTAATCCTTATTTGACTATTAGTAATTACACTTATTTTATTTATTCTATTTGTTATGAATTATATTCATAACATTGCCCCCTTTTTCGAAAAGCTTTGTCCTCAAAGCTATATTTCTGATAACTTCCTTCATCTTGCGTTTGTCATCTTGGGTTTATGTAATTCATCACTGATACCTTGGCATTTATAATTCTCCAGTAATGTTGTTTTGAAATTAAGGTTATTATTATTTTTTATTTTTATTTTTTAAATGCGGTCTTGAACTAGAGTTCTCTATTGCCCCTTTTTTTTAATTAATATATGACTACGTTGTTTTTTTTTTTTTGTAATATATAAAATAATTTTTCTTTTAAATTAATTATATAAATAATATATAATGTATATAATTAGAAATTATATTAATAATTAATTTATGATTATATTAGAATCTTATGGTAGATATACTATAGTGATAGTCGAATATCAATTACTCTCCACGTGTGAGACCGTATCACAAACGGTGTGACCCTACCATGCACCTGGCTGCAATTTTATTTTATTTTTATTTACTAAGCTTCAATGAAGTTGTCGGTTAGCAGCGGGAAAAGGCGAATATATGACAGGTAACGGGGTTGTGTAGAAACGCGGCATTTCGTCTTCATCGATGTCTTCGAGCATCACACTGTCAATACCGATGCACAACATGTAATGTTCGGTGGCTACATCTTTAAAATAGGGATGCCCATTTCAATTTCAAACCCCCCTGGCTATTATTCAGTACAATATTACTAACAAAATCTTTGGCCCGGGATGAGACAATACTTCCACTAAAGAGATTCTACTTATTTCCTTAACTGGGAAAACTCGCAAGGATCGGATGAATATATTTCAAAAGTACCCGTCGTTGGCTATCGAGTACACTGTGCCTTCTCAAAAAAAATTGACAGTTTTGAATACAGTTAAACACAACGTTAAATTTTCTCGTCTGGTCGTCTCGGCTAGGCGAGCATCCCGGCTGTTTATTTCCCATTATCAGGTGAAGGTAGCAGAACAAACACACATCGATTTCATATTCATTATTATTTATTACATCGTCTATATCGTATCTCTCACCATCAATTTTGGTCTTTCCTCTATTTAATGATTGGCTATGGTCAGCTAGTGAAGGCCTCCCTTTATACGAGGCATTTACAACAACAGATGCAAGGGAATCTGTTGAACAATTTGAAAAATTGTCATCTATGGCAACTTGATGCTTCCTGCCAACACAACAACTTTGCACAGGTTGCATGGAGACATCACCACTTAAGCTTGCTTCCATAACTTGATGTGTTTCTGAACCATCCCTATCCTAATCTGTGCGATCAAGATCTCCATCCTCTACTGCAGGTCCAAGTGTGCCCACAACAACATATGTGGTGTCAAACCCACTCAAATAATCATCTTCTTGTAGTTGATGGAAGAAATTTGTATCTTTGAACTGTGTAGGAAAAGATGCAGAATCAACATTGGGGCAATGTATTCCTCCATTGATAAGGTCAACCCAAACATCATCTCCTAATGCATATGTAAAAGTTTTTTGAGGCAACTCAAATTCACCATGCTCGAAATGAAGGACTCCAATGTTATTAAGTAATTCAATGGGAACTTCTTCTCTGCTTTTCTTTAGGAGAGAATTTTCAGTCTTGAAAGCATCTAATGTTGCACTAGCATCTGATGAAATTAATAACTCTCCCTTCTCAATAAATGCCTTGGTATTATCACTCTCATTATCGTTTTCAAAAGCAGCAACATGAGGAGGATGCGTTGGAGATGAAAATTTCTTGGGGTTATCACCTTTAATAACATTTACAATGGTAGGTGGAGGAAAAATAGGACGAGAATGAGATGAAGATGACAACGAACATACTTTTGTTTTGTCACTTAGCGCAACAGCAGCAACATGAGAAGATGGGATTGAAGATACCTCGGTATTTTGATCTACCGCAACGGAAGCAACAAGAGGAGATGGTACTATAAACACCTTGGTAACATCGTTCTTATCCACATCAAGATCAACTCCATCTGGATCGTCATCTTGATCTATATCATCCTCATCTTCATGTGGATCATCATCTTGATCATTTTTTGCAACATCTTTATCCATATTATTGATTTCCATAAAATTCTTTTTAAAAAGTGTTGTAACTTCTGCACATGATTTTTTTAATTGCTAAAGCTTTTCTTGATTTTTTCTAATCTTCTCGCTTTCTTCAGGATCTTCATACTGTACGGTAAACAATGTTCATAGGCTCGTATACTACGTTCATAGGCTTGTAAGACTATATTGTGCGACATGGCTCTGATGGCTCTGATACCACTGAAGCAACAAAACTAGTAGCTTGTTGACTTTAAATTGTAAAAATACACAAGAGGTACTTGTAGTGATAATTTATTAATAAAATGTATATATGATTGATGATAAATGTTACAATGAGGCCCTGCTTATATACCTATGCAGGTGACCTTTCATGACTAGGCATGTCTTTTAGACATGCCTTTTCAGTTAACTAATCACTACTTAACCTAATCCCTATTTGACTATTAGTAATTACACTTATTTTATTTATTCTATTTGTTATGAATTATATTCATAACAGTGTCCATCCGGTTATTTGGTTCCAATTTACTATAAGCAAGAATTTGTGACCCCAATTAGGCACTGATCTCATACCTTGAAATCTATTCTAACTAATCATCTTGCTTAAATTAAACCAAGTGGCTAGGCCACTCATCTGTGTCTCCCAAACAAGTTGGTTTCGAACTTGTTTTCCTTCACCTCATCCCATAGGGGCTACCCCCCATAGCCTGTTGTTAGGAGACAGCTAGAACGGAGTGGGCGGGGATTAGAGTGACAGGCCCTGTCCTGAGCATTGTCGCGGTGCATGTACAATTCGGGCGACAACAAGTCCCTCAAAAAAATAAGGAGAAGAATCCCTTTCAACATGATTTGCCCAAAAGGGACAAGTTGGATGAGGAAACCCAAAGCGAACTAAGGCGAAAGAAGATTTGTTTCACTTGCAAGGAGCCATGGTAGAGAGGACATCGATATTTAGGCAAACGAAAGATTCACTACATTGAAGTGGTCTCCGAGGATGAGGATGAAGAAGGAGAACCCACGCCAATGATGAGCCTAGCATCCCAAAGAAAGACCAAACCCATGAGGAAGCTAAACAAGAGGAAAAACCCTGTGAAGAAAATACATCCCGCCGCAAGTAAAGATTTTGTCTTTATCAGGGACCCCTAGATATTGTTGAACTTCCACGACCCTGGGTCTAGATTAGAGTCTTAAAATCACTGATGCTACCAAACCAAGAATCTCAACCATAACTACTTTTCACAGCGGAAAATATAAAGAAGTAAATCACACATGCACAAGTATACACATTTTTTAACAAATTGTACAATAATGTACAACCCAATCTTCGTTAAATTAAACCAAATCTGAATAATACAACAGTCTATGCTATACAAGATACAATGACAAGCATCATTGCAACTTCTATGTCGTATCTTGTCTTGTCGGTCCTTCGCTTCTATTTTGCTCACTAGCTGCCCCTTAGTCCTTCAAACACATCGAGACTCCAGGAGGGATGCCATCTAACACCATTGCAAATCACTTTTGTAGCATGTACACGGGTTCATCCAATTTTCTCTCTCGGTAGGCCTAATTCCTGAGCTCCAAACTGCCAGGTTAGCAGTCACCTTTGTCCATCGAGGTGTTGCACTTCGGCACCAAACTTTACCCAACCTTCATCTCCTCTTTGTCACTTCAAGATAGCTCATCTAGGGCTACTTTGGGCTATCAACACGTTGCCCTCCACGAGACCGATGATACCCAATACTACAGTGTAGATTCTACTCCTAGGATGGACTATTCACCACCACGTAAGGTCCTCCAAATGGCACCCACAGGTTGCTACACCTGTTCACTCTAGGGCACGATCCCTAACATCAAATCAACATGAATCAAACAACCAACACATACCTGCATTTGCCTTGAACTTAGGTTATATTTTGCTGCAACTTTTGTGGTCTGGTTAGGGCAAGACATAGGTCCACGTCAGCCCAATAAAACAACCCCACAAACCTCTTTTTTGTTGCGGCTAGGGTCTTGTAGGTTCCCTCCTTCCTCGCTGCTAATCTAGGCTTATAACCAGCCCCAAAACCACCCCTTCTGTTCTTTGTTTAGGCCTATGCTGCCCTTCTTCTTTTGGACTCTAGGGTTGTAGCATCATTAGCAAGGACAGAACTCCCTTAAACCTCACCCTTACACCTCTGCAACTTGTTCAATAAATGTGGATTCCTTCACTACTCAGAATTCAGACTACGAGAGATGAAACATGCTCCAACTTAGCCCAAAAATTACCCTTA
This sequence comes from Pinus albicaulis, assembly GCA_034641835.2. Lineage (NCBI taxonomy): Eukaryota > Viridiplantae > Streptophyta > Pinopsida > Pinales > Pinaceae > Pinus > Pinus albicaulis. The sequence goes on from CM076574.1 coordinate 185,618,644, forward strand.
AGACTATGGTTGTCCTCCTGTATTACTGTGGCCTTCTCATCGGCGAAAACTTGCCCTTAAAACAGACCCAAAACACACTGTCCTCCTTATGAGCTCGGTTGTCTCTCTGAGATTGATTACCTACGAAATGATGTTCTTGGATGAGAAAAATGACTCACACACACCTCTTATTTATACATATAAGAGGGCTCCACGAATTAAATGAAGTGACATCTCTTTTGGACCAAGCCTACATGACTTAACTGTCCATAAATTAATTGTCAACTTCAAAAATTCATATCTTCATTTCTAGAGCTTTGATTTGAGTGATCTTTGGAGCGTTGGAATCAGCACGCCAAACTCTATCACCTCAAATTTTCTCATGCTCAAATTCATCATGGTTTTGACCCAAATCCCGATGGGTGAAAAACCCCAACCTTGGGTTCCAAGCCCACAAGTGACCCTTGTGGTGCTTTGCCCTCCAAACTCTGAACCCTAGGGCTTGGAGTACCTCCCAAGCTACATAAATCAACACTCCTTAGCGAGGGAGGTACTTCCAAGACTAGGAAGTAACTCATCATCATCATCACTGCTCGAAACACTTGCCCAACTATTGGCGCTCACAATCGCAACAATCCCCGTCCTGTGAACTACATATTTCTCGAAAGTGTCATTGTCACTGGAAGCATCATGCTTCTTCTTCTTCTCCTGTATCGCTTTCCAGTCCCTCCATGATTCCTTCTTGGTAAGATGTGGAAGCACCCTTGCTCCCCACTGACCATGCACTCTTCTTGGGATGCAAAGTCTCCCTCTGAACCTGCAAGCTCCCACTAGAACTCGACTCCCTCTGAGTCTCTGGAACTTGGACCTTCTTCTCTAGAAAGTGTACCTTTTTCTCGGGAACTTGTACCTACACCTCTTAAGCCTGCACCTGCACCTGCACTTGCTCCTGCTTCTCTGGAACCTACACCTACTCCACCTGCTTCATTCCATGATCCACAGGCTTGCCCATCAACCTGTAGAGACCATGCTTTCTAACTCTAAGTACAATCCTATCGAAGTTAGACCCCCTGGGCCTGAGTCTTGCCTTCCCATCCTGGAACAAGACCTCAAACCCCTTCCTCTCAATCATCAAGACGGAAATCACACTATATCTGAGTCATGGTACAAACAGTACATCCTAGACCTGCATCACTCACCATGTCTCCATCTTGAATGGCACAACACCCGACCCTCGGATCTCCAACTGACTCTTGTCGCCCAACGCCATGTGGAACTTCAAGTCCCATTCAGCTAGAGTCTCAAAAACCTCCTGTGACCCCGTCATATGCTTCATCACACCACTGTCCACGTACCATCCACCCTCATTGATAGTAACCTGTGAGAAATGAGAGATCATAGCAAAGACCTCCCCTTCCAATCTCCTGGTGAGATCATCTATCTCAGCTAAAGTGGCCACACCGACAACCTGCTTTCCTTTCCTCTTCTCATCATCTTCCTTCTTCTTCATCGGACATCTCAACGAAAAATGACACATCTCGCCACAGTTGAAACACTTGACTTTATTGAAGTCCTTCTTCAGCTTACCCTTCATTCGCGCTGCAAGTGCCACATCCTCATCTACCCTCTTTGATGGATGAAGATCCTCGTCTCGCAACTCTTCCTGAATGAAGTCGTCCCACAATCTATTCCAGTCTGGAAATTTCTCCCTGACAATGATTCCTTTGATGAAGGGCTTCCATTCCTCGGTAAACCCTTTCAAGGCAATCCTCACCATATCTTTATCTGAAATTTTCACACCGACGGCAGCAAGCTCATCTCTGACCTGAGACAACCTCATCAAATACGAAGTCACTCCTTCACCCTTTATCATCTTGGTGGACTTCAACTTATCCTCCAATACTAGTACCCGATTTTCATTCTTATTCTGGAACAAATTCTGAGGAGCCATCCACATCTCATGTGCATTGTTCTTCCCGTACAAATGAGGTATTAAGGAATCCTTCACAACATCAAGGATGATCAATCTCGCCTTCGTATCCAAATCTTCCCATATGTCCATCTCCATAGGGTCGGTTGGCTTCTTGATCTCTTTCTCGACAAAATCCAGATAATGTTGACCTGCAAGACCAACTTGATCAATTCCTTCCAAGGAGTATAGTTGAACAACCCTTACAACTTGTCCTCATACCGGAGACCTGCCTGTAACTTCGACATTGTCACCTACAGTGTGACCAACTCCCTCTGACGTTGTACTTCGCTGCGCACAACTCTGATTCACTGACTTCCAAAGTAGTTCAGACACGCTCTGATACCAAGTTGAATTTCCACGACCTTGGGTATAGGTTTGAGTCTTAATATCACTGACGCTACCAAACCAAGAATCTCAACCAGAACTACACGGCGGAAAATATAAAGCAGTAAATCACACATGCACAATTATACACATTTTCTAACAAAATTGTACAATAATGTACAACCCAAACTTCGTTATATTAAACCAAATCTGAATAATACAACATTCTATGGTATACAAGATACAATGACAAACATCGTTGCAGCTTCTATGTTGTATCTTGTCCTGTCATTCCTTCGCTTTCGTACTGCTCACTAGTTACCCCTTAGTCCTTCAAAGGACAACACATCGAGACTCCAAGAGAACTACCACCTAACACTGTTGCAAGTCATTTTTGTAGCATGTACACGAGCTGATCCAATCTGCTCTCTGGGTAGGCCTGATTCCCGAGCTCCAAATTACTAGGCTAGCAGTCACCTTTGTCCATCAAGGTGCTGCACTTCGGCACCAAACTTCACCCAACCTTTAGCTCCTCTTCGTCACTTCAAGATAGCTCATATAGGGCTACTTTGGGCTATCAACACGCTGCCCTCCACCAGACCAATGATGCCCAATACTACACTGTAGATTATGCTCCTAGGATGGAGTCTTCACCACCACAGAAGGTCCTCCAAATGGCACCCACGGGCTGCTACAAATGTCCACTCTAGGACACGATCCCTAACATCAAATCAACATGAATCAAACAACCAACACATACTTGCATTTGCCTTGAACTGAGGTTATATTCTGCTACAATTTTTGTGGTTTGGTTAGGGCAAGACACAAATCCATGTCAGCCCAAAAAAACAACCCCACATACCTCTTTTTTGTTGCGGCTAGGGTCCTGTAGGTTACCTCCTTCCTCGCTGATGATCTTGGCTTATAACCAACCCCAAAACCACCCCTTTTGTCCTTTGTTTAGGTTTGCGGCCTTCTTCCTTTGGACTCTAGGGTTGCGGTATCATAAGTAGGCACAAAACTCACCCTTACACCTCTGCAATTTGTTCAATAAATGTGGCTTCATTCACTGCTCAAAATTTAGCCTACAAGAGAAGAAACGTGCTCCAACTCAGCCCAGAAATTACCCTTAAGACTGTGGTTGTCCTCCTGTACTATTGCAGCGTTCTCATAGGTGAAAACTTGCCCTTAAAACAAACCCAAAACACATTGTCCTCCTCCTTATGTGCTTGGTTGTCTCTCTAAGATTGATTACCTATGAAATGATGTTCTTGGATAAGAGAAATGACTCTCACACACCTCTTACTTAGACACATAGAGGGCTCCACAAATTAGATGAAGCGACATGTCTCTTGGACCAAGCCTACATGACTTGACTGTCCATAAATTATTGTCACCTTCAAAAATTCATATCTTCATTTCTAGAGCTCCGATTTGAGTGATCTTTAGAGCATTGGAATCGGCACGCCAAGCTCTATCACCTCAAAGTTTCTCATGCTCAAATTCATCATGGCTTTTACCCAAATCCCAATGGGTGCAAAACCCCAAAATTGGGTTCCAAGCCCACAAACGACCCTTGTGGTGCTTTGTCCTCCAAACCTTGAACCCTAGGGCTTGGAGTACCTCCCAAGCTACACAAATCAGCAAATATTACACCTTCAGGATCAAGGGAGTTGTCAAGGGCCAACACGTTACAACATTAGTTGATCGAGGAGCTACACACAAATTTAATGATGTAGCATTAGTGGCAAAGAAAGGGCTTCCCATAGATGAGTTCGAAGGCCTTGGTGTGATAGTAGCAGATGGGTACAGCTTGGATTGCACACTGATGATCCTAGATTTGAGTGTGACACTTGGTAATTATACTTTCACTAGTGATTTTTACTATCAGACACTCCACAAAAAGACCATCACAAATTGTTATCCTATTTCCGGGATCAACGAGATACTAGATTAGTTACAGAGCAGTGACAACCCGCAGTACAAAGCAAACATTCAACGAGTGTTGGACAAGCATGGCCAGGTATTTGGTGATATTCCCCGAGGATTGCTTCCTAAAAGAGGATTTGAACATACTATAAAGTTGGAAGAAGGAGTCAAGCCCATAATCGCTGCACCATATCAACAACCAAATAAATTTGAGGATGAGATAGAAAAGGCAATCCAAGAATTGCTAGCGATGGCCCACATCAGACCCAACTCAAGTCTGTTTGCCTTCTCAGTGGTTCTAGTTAAAAAGAAGGATGGAACGTGGAGGATGTGTATTGACTATTGGGCATGTTACCCACCATTTTGTGGGTGATATCCCTAGGAGAAAAAATTTCTCCAAGATGGTCGTCAATCAGCAACCACCAACTAGCTCGTTGATTTGTTTCTCCACCACCTGAGCCATCCATGTGGTCCCTCACCCATTTGTCATGATCGTATGTTTGAAGGTGGGCTTCCCAAACCGAAAGGTATGCCTTGTCATTTGGTAATTGAGTATTGTAGTTTACTTCTCATGGAAACTTTTGGGCATGGATTAATGGGGAGATTCGGCGGAAGGAGTGTGTTAGGTTTGTGCTCTTGTCCCCTAGAGCATCTTTTGGATGTTACCCTTGGATCCTAGTCCCATGGGATCTCTTTTATTGACCTTTGGGCCTTAGGGATGGTACTACATGGGAAACCTAATTTTGGTTGTGTGGTCCCGCTCCCTCATCAATATATATCTCTCCCCTTCCGTTCATTAAAACCCCATTCATCATATTTCCCACCTAGGTCCACATCCCTCCATTGGGTCAACATAGAGTTAGCCTCCCCTTCCCCTTGCCCACACCTTGGGTTGGGCCTGAAACAATGCCCCAGAGGTTGATGCAACTAAAGAGAAAAGTAAAAGCATAACTGGCCACATTCAACAGGAAAATGTACCACAAAATGCAAAAGATGGTCGAGACAAACATATTTAGCACGTGGGCAAAATCCAATGCATGAGCTCTACCCCATTCCTGTTGATAATTGTTGCTTGGGAGGTACTCCAAGCCCTGAGAATCGCGGGTTTGGAGAAAGGAGCTCCACAAGTGGCCTTGTGGGCTTGAAACCCAAGCTTCGGGTTTTGCACCCATCGATGTTTGGGCCAAAATCGTGACGAGATTTCGACATGTGGAGAATGAGGATGTTAGTACACATCGAGACAAATCCGACGCTTCGAAAATGATACGATTCCAAGTTGTAGTTGAAGATAAATGAATTTTTGAAGTTTGAGTGTGGACTTATGGTACAAAGTTAAGGTCCGCTTAGTGGTTAAGTGACCTTATGACAGCCCACATAGTTAATTCGTTGGAGCCACTTGATGCCTATAAATATAGGTCAAGGGTGAGCCATTTAAGACACATCTAAAAGTGCCTCTAACATCATAGAAGAGCTCTAAAATTCACAGCAGTTCTGAGTCAAGGAAGAATAAGGCAAGATTCTGAGCTTGGAGAAGTTGTCTCTCTAAATAGGGTGCAGATTCCTTGAGAGAAAACCGCAAGACTGAGGCAGCTCGTGTGGAGGCCGGGAGGACTGTTTTGGGCAGCCTCTCTCTTGTTTTTGGGTACGTCCTACTTGCCAGATCATGTCGCAAAAGCAAAGGTAAGTTAAGGGATATTTTGTGCATGTTTTATGGTTTTATGGTATTATGTTTGGGCCACAGAGGTAGTTGATGCTACAATAGCTAATGGAGGATTGTTTGAGTGAGGAGGCTAGTAAGGCTCATTCAACCCAGCCACAATCATCTCTAGGAGGCCGCAGCCCAAACAAAGTCTCCTTCCTGGCTTTTGAGGGCAGTTTGTATGGTTATCATGGACGGCCACCTGTAGGGTACCTTGTGTGGTTCTTACTGTAAAAAATTATGAATTTACTAAACAAAAACCCTATTGCAATACTCTGATTTACTTCTCCTACTTGTTTGATTTACTTAACAAGTTATTTTTCTGAATTATTCAGTAAAAGATCATAGTAAATACATTGCAGCCTACACAAATATACAGATCAAGTGCTGAAGAATTAAGCACATTCGACAAAGGATACACAAGATTTTGCGAACAAATGTCCCTGGAAAAACCCAATGTGGGAAAAGCGGTGCAGCAGCTCATGAGGGTTTTTATTATTATGCATATTTCTAAATACAAACTAGGGTACCTGTAGTGGTTTACCTAACAGAGAAAATCCCCGCAGATATACCTCTATTTCTGGAGACAGATATTATCGCTGATGCATGCTCAGAATGAAGCACCCTGTTGACCACTGGAGTGGCACTTGATAATAATGAGAAGACTTCATGCCAGGGGATGAACCGGAAGACATTTGTAACATCAGATATCATCAGTTCAACAGAGTTTTTAAACTCTACTTCTACTTCTTATCATTTTCTCTTGTACCCAAATTCAACGCCCTACGAGGAATTGTAAGAAGTGATGCTAGTAATGATGAGTTTTGAGTCAGTATTGAGTCTGTAACAGGCCTAAGTAGCCTAGGACCTTGCCAACAAGTGAGTATTACTCTGGGAGGTTTTTTTTACTTGGTTAATTATCATCTCCCTACTAGGAGTTAATAATTAATTGAGTTTTTTCCTTCAATTTTACCCCAAAGCCGGAGTACGGCTTGATGGTGAGGCCTTGGGTGACTTCTAGTGTCTAGAGTCAATGTATATTACCATACTAGATCACACAAAAATTTCGTGGAATTTGGTTAGGTCTAGGTAGTGATTTTTTAATTTTTTAGATTTCCCGCAAGTCGAAAATTGCAATAAAAATTGTAATTGAATTGTAATAAGTGTTGTTTAGAGAAGTTGTATGAGGTATGAGTAATCAAAATTACACCTCTCACGCTCAACTTTCTACTATGACACACTTTGAGGGGTTAAAAATGTGTTTTGAACCCTCAAAACCCACTTTTCCTAAGTTTGGTGGGAAATCTGGCAATTAATTAAGCCAGAAATTAAATAAATGGAGAAAAATAAATATCCACACATGCTAAATGAGGTGGAAAATTATGGAGGAGTTAAAGTGAAGTCCCAAGGTGATATGGACTCCTAAAATCAAGGAAAAGACATGTGCTCAAATAAAATTGAATTTCCGGCATTAAATGAAAGTTGCTTACTTGGAAATTTGAATTTGTGAAGTTAGTGCATATTTGAGAGGATTTGGGAGAATATTTGGTGGAGATTTTTGTGGGAAATTGTCCCCACATGGGTTACCAACCATATACACATGTCATTCCATCATAAAATTCGAATTTGGCACATAAGGGAAGAAGAAAATGATGTCCACTTGCCAGAATTCGATTTTTACACTTGGCATTGGAGCTCCACTTACCAAATTCGAATTTGCCTTGAGATCTCCTACCTCTCACCACTTGGCATGTGGTTTTTCATTAGGATTTGCTCCCAACTTTCTATATAATGGAGCCATGGGCTCTCATATTGTAATCATTGTTTACTAGCTATTGTGCTTGCAGAAACGCTGCTGCCTTGTACACTTTCAGAAATATCAATAAAGACTTTGGGGTTTCATTCATGAAGTGTTCCTCCTTTTGGAGTGTGATGAATTGTTGATCATTGGTATAATTCCTTTTACTCATGCTTTGATCTAATTTGTTTCCATATGCTCTTGTAGATTTGTTAATGTAGAGCTATCTTACATTGACATTTGATTTAGGAGTATGCTCTAGGTATAGAATGCCCTAGTTGGTTTCAAATAAATCTCTAGAGTTTCTTATCATTGTTTATTGCTAGATCTATATGGAACTGATTCTTGATTAAAGTTTTGTAGAGGGAACATCTTGTTGGGATCAAAGAATCAAGTGTTGGGGGAGGTCTTTGGAGAGACCAACCCACTCTTGATACATTCTCAAAGGAGCTCTCATTTGTTCTTTGAACCTTCATAGTCTTATCTTACAAAGTGGTTTTGCAGAGGTTTTGGGACATAGCTTGTATACAAACCGAATACTTCCAAATTTGAATATCTTTTAAAACATTATATTTCATTTGCTATCTAAGAGCTTGAAGATGACTAAGCAAAGAGGAGAGTTTACTCGAACTCTTTGGCTTAGCCCTTTGTAAATTGTTGTGCAATATTTTGTAATTTTATCTATCTAATATTTGAATGGTTTTGTAGCCCTCTTCCGAACTTTTTCTTGTGACAGCTTGAGTGGACAACTGCAAGAAATTACTAACTAGTTGTTGCAGGACCTTTGGGCTCTGAATTTCAGATGAGGAAATAACTCTTTTTTCTTTGGTTGTGGGAATTGAAGAGGCTTAGCTTCTCTTCTCCTATTGTAAAGTATGAATTCTTTTGAGTTTTTTTTTTTGAAATTCTCATCGAGGAAAAGTCTATGGTCTCAATTTTTATTTGTGAAGAATTTCCTTGGTTTAGAAAAGGCCTCATGGTCATTTCCTTCTTGTAAAATTAATAAAAAAAATTCAGTTTTTGTTGTGAGAGCGTGGGTTTTACCCATTGGCATCCCTATCTCTCCATTTCAAAGGAGAGAATTTGTAGATGGATTGACTTAGTGGTTTTGACATTTTCATTTTCTTTCACATCACATATGCATGCTCTAATTGGGAAGTAACACAAATTGCATAGTCCTTTAATTTCTTAATTTGCAATCTCATTTGCCATCACTTATGTTTTGTGATCTATTTCTCATTTGGATAAGTTTCACAATATACTACAAGTAAAGAAGCATAACACTTTCAATTTATGGCAACTTGAGTTATTGTTCTAACTATGAAGCATATTTAATTGAATCATCTTCATCTTTTACATAGCACTTGCAAACTCATTTTCATATCATTTAGGCATTTCACTTTTCATACTAGACTTGCATCTCTAAAATTTACCTCCAACTTAAGTTGGTTGAATAGACGTTTTAGGGACCCTCTACCTCTATGGACTCCTCACTGTAAGATCCAAATATTTGGGCGAGGGTGAGGTCTGAGGATTAGAGTTCAATTGTAACCTTGCTTTAGAACTAATTAATAAAATAAACCAAAAGCACTATCTCATCACATTTACTTGCAAAGTTCCCAAATTTTTTGCTATCTTGATGGTTTAAAGATTCACATGCAAATATTATCTCAAGAAGCACTTTGGATGCAAGCATTTTAATTTCTTAAATTTTGCAACAAGTTTAATTCTATGGTACTTGGAAATTTGCTTCTACATGCAACTTCATTGCATGTTGTCATTTTAATGATCATTATGCTTATGGATGATTGATATATCTCGTTTCATTGGCAAATACCCTTATTTGGTGTTGCAAATTTAATTGCATATTGTGATCTTGGTCTAACACTTCCTTCGTGAGATTATTGTCATTATATCTTGAATTTCATTTTTGAGCAAGCATTTGCCATTTACTTTAAAGCATTGGTTTATATTTTGAACACATCATTGAATATTGTTCATATACTTATATGCTTGTTTACATATTGGAATCGAATCATCTTTGATAAGTAATTCCTTCTAATCAATTCTCCTAGAAACCTCAAATCTTTAACTTAGTTTTCTTTTAGGGACCACCCCCCTTAGCTAACCTAGGAGATAGCTTAAACGGAGAGAGTTGAGAATAGGTGACAGCCCCTTCTCTGAGTTCCTTGCCACCAACCACACCTGTGGGGTTGAAGGCTTTTCACCATGGTTGGGCATGCGTCCCTCTGCGTGAGCTCTTCTGGCTATGCGTCACCCCTCCTAGGCTTACGCTGCCTCTGCGTCACCCCTCTTGGGCCTACGTTGCCTCTGTGTCACACCTCCTGGTCTTGTGTTATCTCTCCAGTACCGATTTGCCTCTTTGCTATTGTATTCTCGGCCTTGGACTCATAAATCCCACTGTCGAACTACCCCTCGCTGCACTACAAGCTCACTCGAAAATTCTTAGCAAACCGCGCCCCAGAATTTCGACTTGGCTCAAGTGTTGCCATGATGTGTGTGTTCTCCAACTGACCCCAAGCCTTCCTATAATACTTTTCCAGTTGACGAATCACACGTCGTGATCTAATCTTTAATCGACGGCAAAGATTAGAAAATACTTGATCCTTGTCACTTAGAACATTCTTACCCACATGTCTTAATTAATCTACTTTAATTATTTAATTTCCCTAAGTTATACTTAGGGTCTCCATTAAAATAATTAATTATTTGAATAACTTAAGTTCCGGGTGGAATTTCTCCAAACGATTTCTAGGTCTTGGAGATCTCATGTGTTCTAGCCCCTCCACAAAGTTTCGGAGCTAGAGCACATCCGATGCTACCCAAAAATCAACACTCCCTCTTAGTGAGGAATGTGCTCTAGCAACACTTCAATCTAGAAGCATTACTCTAATCCATGGCATTTGTCCCCTGCACTGATGATGCTTCGCTTGCTGCCCCTCATCCTCTCCGTTGTTGCCTTCTGTACTGCTGCCCATGACTCTGCCACTGTCACTGCCTCATCTGTACTGCAGCTCCCTCTCAAATGTTGCATCATGCTGCCCATAGCACTACCACTGCTAACGGCTGCACTGCAACTCAGTGGCTGAGAGTTAAGAAAATGAAGGACATCACCCAATATCACGACAGACAAGTCAGTCTGGTTGTATCTCGATACTGAAACACCCTCCACTGCTAATCTGCGCTGACCCTCTGGTGCCTCTGCACTGCTGTTGCTCTGCACTGTGTAAACAATGCCTCTGTGCTGCTGAAATCCCATCAACCTCTACGTTGTTGATGCCTCTGCTCTGCGTTGTTACAATCTTCAGCGTCCTAGCACTGCCAATGTTTCTCCATAATCCTCTCCACCAACTGACTCTAGTCATCTTGCTACTGTCATTAAGGGCTCTCGTAGCTCATATGTGATCCAAAAGTTTGGGCACCTCAAGGATCCTGCCCCGCACCGCTATCCGTAGATCAATCTACAGATCTATGTCGCCCCACCCCTTCTCTTGAGGCACATGAGTACTCATAGCCACATCGTCATCACTCCCATCATAGCCCTTCGTTGTTGCAGCCTTTGAATCAGAATCTTCCTTGCCCTTCTTCTTCTGAGGACAAGTAGCGGGGAAATGTCCTAGTTCACCACATCTGAAGCACCTGACCTTTGAAAGGTCTCTCTTCTTCCCTCATTGCCCCTATTGTCCCTTAGATGTGAAAGACGCATCTTCCTCCTCATTCATGATCTTGATTCCGCCACTGGTGCTACCCATCTTGGTCATCCTCCTGATCTCTTCTTGTCTAAGAGCTGCCCACATATCTTCCCAATTTGGAAGTGTCGCTCTGCCCAAAATGCCCTGGACAAAGGTCTTTCATTCTTCAGACACTACATTCAGGACAGTCCTGACCAATAGACCCTCATCAGGAGTGGCCCCCATAGCAGCCATCTGATCACGAATCGCCTTCTCAATCTAATGAGGAAGGGGTCGATTTCCTCTCCCTTATGCATCTGAAATAGTCGAAGCTAATTCTCCAGAAGCATTCTCCTTTGGACAGAAGTCCCTTGATACATTGAGGTCAACGTCGTCCACATCTCATTTGTTATGTTCTTTTCAGCAATGTGTGGGACCACATGATCCTTGACCATATTCAAGCACTTGGCCCTTGCTTGCGCTTCCTCATACTTTTTCAACGAATCAGCATCAACAAGAACAGCTACAACCTTCTCGACATGATCTTTGATACGATATTCATCTAGAACTGACAGGATGTTGGCCTTCCAGACGACGAAGTTGGATACTCCATCCAACCTGTCTTAATCCCTCAATCCATGTGCGAGCATCTCTGCTCAAAAGTTGTTGAAGCGAATACTCTTCTCCCTTCTTCTGTTGTTGCCCTCAGCAAAAGACTCAAATTTGGGTTTATTGGCGCTAGAAACCCTCTAGAGAATATGCTCCCTCTGACAAGTGATTTCCCTCCCAGAAATCCTCCACCAACTGTTGTCGAATTAGCCCTCTCCAATCACTCCGCTGATCAGATCTCAGACTTCTTGGCGAGAAAGTTTGTTGAGGAACTGCTTCCCCTTACTTTGTCAACCCTGTTAGACATTGTTTTGCACTAACAAGACAATGCCCCACCAGCAACTACCAAAGAACAAAATTGCACTTCCAGCAACGGCAACCGGAAGGAGGAAGACCCGAACCCTCTGCGTTGGTCTGCATCACCCTTCTGCCCTCTGCGTTGGTCTGTGTCACCTTCGTTCGGACTGCGTCATCCTTTTGGGTCTGCGTGAGCCTCTGTGTGAGCTAGACTGGCTCTGCATCACCCCTCCTGGGTCTGCGTTTTCCCTCTATGCTGCCTCTTCTTGGATCTGCACTGTCACTCGGGACAACCGCCTTCCTGCAGCAAAACTTCGTCTCTTTGTTGATGGCTTCATCTCTCCCTAATCTGCAATAACTCGATACCATGTGAAAAATTATGAATTTACTAAACAGAAACCCTACTGCAGTAATCTGATTTACTTCTCCTACTTGTTTGATTTACTTAACAAGTTAATTTTCTGAATTATTCAGTAAAACATCAAAGTAAATACACTGCAACCTACACATATACAGATCAAGTACTTAAGAATTAAGCACATTCGACAAAGGACAAACAAGATTTCTCGGAAAAAATGACCCCGGAAAAACCCAATGCGGGAAAACCGATGCAGCAGCTTTTGAGGGTTTTTATTACTATGCAAATTTATGAATACAAACTAGGGTACCAGTAGTGGTTTACCCAACAGATAAAATCCCGACAGATGTACCTTTATTTCTGGAAACAGATATTATGGTTGATTCAGCGCAAAATGAAGCACCCCATAGGTGCCTATGAAGTACCTGTGTCACCCTTCAGTGTGGTTGCGTCACCCTTTCAGATCTGCTGAATACAAGCCCAATCTGACCCACTAAAACCCCAGCGCTGGTCATTGAGTGACTGCGTCACCCTGTCTGGGCCTGTGTCCCTCTGCGTGAGCCCTTCTGGCTCTACGTCACCCCTCCTGGGCTTACGCTGCCTCTGCGTCACCCCTCCTGGGCCTACGTTGCCTCTGCATCACCCCTCCTGGGCCTACGTTATCTCCCTAGTACGGATCTGCCTCTTTGTTATTGTATTCTCGACCTTGGACTCAGAAATCCCACTGCTGAACTGCCCCTCGCTGCACTGCAAGCTCACTCGAAAATTCTTAGAAAACCACACCCCAGAATTTTGACTTAGCTCTATTGTTGCCACTCTGTGTGTGTTCTCCAACTGACCCCAAGCCTTCCTTTAATACTTTTCCAGTTGACGAATCAATGGTCGTGATCTAATATTTAATCGACGGCAAAGATTAGAAAAGACTTGATCCTCGTCACTTAGAACATTCTCACCCACATGTATTAATTAATTCACTTTAATTATTTAATTTCTCTAACTTAGACTTAGGGTCTCCATTAAAATAATTAATTATTTGAATAACTTAAGTTCTAGATGGAATTTCTCCAAGTGATTTTTGGGTCTTGGAGATCTCATGTGTTCTAGCCCCTCCACAAAGTTTCGAAGCTACAGCACATCCGATGCTACCCAAAAAATCAACACTTACAAGGGCCAAAACAATGTGTGGGGGGCCTAGAAAGGACAGCGAATAAGGGCAGACCAATGGGAGAGGACACAGCGATTGGAGGATTGTTGTAGCAGATTTTGGAGGGCTATTGGGTGCCCTAACCTATTATAGGAAGCTACAGCAGTGTGCATAGAATCCTAGGCAAGGTGGCAGCAACAGAGAGTTGCAAATGTCATCTTGATTTGATGATTTGATGTTAAGAGGATGAGGGTCCTAGGAGAGGACATGTTGAGAAGTTTGTTGGCAGACAAAATGAGGGTTTCCTAGGTGTGAGGATGCCCTAGCTAGCGGCAGATGCTACAACAAGTATTGGTCACTCATGGACTGTTGGAGGGCAGCGTGAGAGTGGACCAACTATCCACGTGGATTGGGCATTTATGGTCTGCTAGAGGACAGCGTTATAGTGCCCAAGTGGAGCCCAGTGTGCACCATCTTCATGGGCTTAAGTGGTTGCTAGAGTGTCAGTTGTTGAGCTCAAGGGTTTGATCAACCAGGAGCAGTTTGAGTAGCCCTAGACTTGTGTCTGGAGAAGGACTTGTACAGCAGCTGATGGGCAGTCCTCCTACCTCGTGTTCATTGTGGGAGATGGACATATTGCAGTGATATGTGGCATACCTTTATGCCCTATGTTGGTCTTCATTGGAGCAGCGCAGGAAGACCATAGTGGGTTGAAGTCCTTGAGTAGCTAAGGAGCAGCAGTGGGCAGTTGAGAGTTGTTCACAAGTGGAGCTGTGAACAACTCAACAGGAGTCTCGATGTATTGTGGCCTTGATGGACTAAGGCACAACTAGTGAGCAGATTGATAGTCGAGGTTCAGTGGCGAGATGGACTTGGAGCATTGATAGAGGCAAGAGTGGGAGTCAAATGACCGAGCAAGTACAGGGTACGACCGAGAGAAGCGGAAAGAGTCGACTATATCAGCCAGATGGTCAAAGTACCTTGTTGAGGGTAGATTGGTTGTCAATGGGCTGACACCAAGCCTCGGTTTCTATTCTTGTACTAGTGGATGTATTGTTGATTTGGGGTAGCATCGGATGTGCTCTAAGTCTCAAATTTTGAGGAGAGGCTTAGACACATGTATTCTAGATAACCCAAAAAGCGTTTGGTGAAATTCGACTTGGATTGTATTCTATAGAAATAATAATTTATTTTTAAAGGGACCCTCAGTCAAAACTTAGGAGAATAAAATAATTAAAGTGTATTAATAGAATATGAGTGAGAATGATCTAGAATAAACGGATCAAGTCAAAAGTTAATCTTAGTCGTTGATTAGAGATCTAATCTGGGTTGTTGTATCCTCAACGAGAAGATTATAAGGACTTGAAGGATCATTTGGAATTACATTCGTGGAGCCACAGAGGATCTAGAGATCGAATTTTTCTGACAAAGCAAGTGCTCAAATGAAAATCAGATCTAAGTAATCCATGATTGTAGTGAGGGGCAGTATTTCCAGTTGGAAGGTTTCCTGAGCTAGAGAGTACATAGCAGCAGAGACAGAGAGAGCCACAGCGTCAGCGCAGAGCTAGTGATGTAGTACCTATGCAGTCACTACACAGAGCCAAAGGGAGAATGGTTTTTCCTGCAAAGGAGACAACGCAGAGCCAATGTCACACCCCGGAGTGATTTTCTGGAGGCTTAGTTTCCAGCCAGTGCAGAGACAGAAGGGCAGCCGAGTTGTGACGCAGTCACTGCGCAGAGGCAGCGTAGGGCAGTGCATCCTTGGTGCAGATTAGTGCCAGTTTCCTGTGGAGGAGTGAGGTTTGTCTCACGAGATCTCTTCTATTAGTTTCTTTGTATGATTTGACAGTCTCGTCAATCATAGACTTGTACTCAAAATTTACTACATAATAACACAAACCCTCAAATCCACTGCACCGGTTTTCCCGCATTGGGTTTTTCTGGGGACATTAGTCCAAAAATAATTGTGTCAGATGGTTGTGTGATCTATGTGTGTTCAGATTTCTTT
Source organism: Pinus albicaulis (assembly GCA_034641835.2). NCBI lineage: Eukaryota > Viridiplantae > Streptophyta > Pinopsida > Pinales > Pinaceae > Pinus > Pinus albicaulis. Next base: position 185,634,453 of record CM076574.1, read on the forward strand.
CTGCACTTGTATTTCTTCCGAAGTTTGATTGTGTAGGTTGTAGTGAATGGATTTCGATATTTGCTTGTAAAACACAGTAAATAATTTGTTAAGTAAAATAACAAATAGAAAATTTCCCATCAGTTGCTGCAGTAGGATTCCGTGTAACACGAATTTTCACATAGTATCAGAGCTTGGTTAAGCTGAGTGCAGGCAAGACAAAGAACAAATCTAGCAAATCCAGCGTTGAAGCAGCAACCGGGGATTAAAGTGTTCCATAAGAAATAGATCGATTTCCCAATGAAGTGCGCAGTCCAAGCTAGGAGGGTCGTATCAGCAAGGAAAATCTCTCTCTGAGTGAGCCGACAGAGAGGTAAAATTGTTCCAGATTGTTGTTTGTCAGAGGCAGAGGGAGCAACGCATCGAATCTACGCAGATCAGTAGCTGGAGGGACGTAGTTGACTATGCAACAGTGATTGCTCGTGCAAAGCGTCAAGAAGTGTAGCTGAAACACAGTTTTGGGGATTTCTGACCTCAGTATGTTTTCTTGTCCAAGAAACTCAGATTCCCCGTGCAGTAGTAGCAGATTTTGTGGCTTGCTCCATCAGAAGTGCGTAAAGCCAGCTGCGAAGAGGGTCAGAGGCAGCAAATCGACAGTGTGTTGGGGGTTACCTTCCTCAGATAAATCCTAGTCAGGGAATTCTAATTCTTGGTAGCTGAGCAACAGTATTGTGTGGCAGATCTACTATCTCCAACAGGGAGTGTGTAGGCCAAGCCAGCAACTGCACATAGGAGAGAGAGGGAGCTAGTTCAATTCATTTTTTCAGTCGGCAGAGATGACCTCAGATGGGCAAGATCCATGGAAGAGAAACATATTAGATCCGGTCGCTGCAGATTTCTCAAATGGCTCAATATCCTTGCTACAGGAGCCCAGCAGAATCAGTAGCAGGAGGATCATAGTGTCAGCAGATGCAGTAATTCATTCAAATGATAGTTGCATAGCTAGTTGCAGTCAATACCCGAGAGACAGTTGCAGAACTAGTGGTTGTGACACGGGCAATGTGAATTTCCAAGTTGCATAATGCATGCGCAGTTCCAGTCAAAATATTCCCAGTGCAGAGCTACACAGTCTAGTTTCTAGCACAGGAGGACAGTGCGAGCTACCAGAAGGGAGCAGAGAGATTTTCCAATGGGAGATCGAGACTCACAAGGAGTCCAGTTTCAGAGGGAGCAGCCCTATGGAAGCTAGTACTTCAGAATCTGAGGAGATCAGACTCATTATTGCAGAAGCATCGGCATAGGAATAGCAGCAGCAGTATGAGTAGATCAGAATTTTCCATGATTGCCCATATACCTCCAGGAGGGAGGTGGGCTGATTTGGAGTTGTAGACCCATAGATCTACAAGATGGACAAGATCCTTGAAGAGTCCACCTCTCAGATCATTGCCTCGATATGGGAGCCCAGAACAGCAGTAGCAGGATGGACTAGCGCTAGTTGGTGCAAAGGAATGCTGAAGTGACAACGTAGTGGTTAGCAGCGCAGAGCAGTGTTGCAGCAGCGCAGAGGGACACAATGCAGAGTAGCAGCAGAGGGACGCAGTGCCGCTTCAGAGAGGAAACGCATAGGCTAGCAGCAGTTACATCTTCATCACCGAAATGCAATATACTTTTCGAATTTTTTTTTTTTTTTAATCAGTTGCAGAAAGCAACTGTGTTGCAGTGCAATAGCAGTCCGCAGTGGCAGAGTCAACAGCAGCACGGATGCAGAATTGAGAGGCAGTTGCAGTATAGATGTAATGTTGACAGTGGCAGTGTCAGCAACAGTACAGATGCAGCATTTGCGCAGAGTTGGTGAACAGCATGTCAAAGATCAGTAGCACAAAAGGAGATGCTTCAAAGTCAAAACAGTATGCGGCAGGGCATATTGTTAGAGCACATTCCTCGCTAAGAGGGAGTGTTGATTTGGGGCAGCATCAGATGTGCTCTAAGTCTCAAATTTTGAGGAGAGGCTTAGACACATGTATTCTAAATAACCCAGAAAGTGTTTGGTGAAATTCCCCTCGGATTATATTCTATAGAAATAATTAATTATTTTTAAAGGAAACATAAGTCAAAACTTAGGAAAATAAAATTATTAAAGTGTATTAATAGAATATGAGTGAGAATGACATAGAATAAACGGATCAAGTCAAAAGTTAATCATAACCATTGATTAAAGATCTAATCTGGGTCGTTGAATCCTCAACGAGAAGATTATACGAAGGACTTGAAGGGTCATTTGGAATTACATTCGTGGTGACACAAAGGATATAGAGATCGAATTTTTTTGATGGAGCAAGTGCTCGAACGAAAATCAGATCTAAGTAATCCTTCATTGAAATGAGGGGCAGTATTTCTAGTTGGACGATACATAGAAGCGGAGACAGAGAGAGCCACAACTTCAGCGCAGAGCCAGGGACGCAATGCCTACACAATCACTGCGCAGAGTTAGAGGGAGAATCATTTTTCCTGCAGAGGAGACAGCGCAAAGCCAGTGTCAAACCCCAGAGATATTTTCCGAAGGCTCAGTTTCCAGCCAGTAGTGAGACCAGTGCAGAGGCAAAAGGGCAGTCGAGTTGTGACGCAGTCATTGCGCAGAGGCAGCGCAGGGCAGTCCAACCTTGGTGTAGATCAGTGCTAGTTTCCCGTGGAGGAGTGAGGTTTGTCTCACGAGATCTCTTCTGTCAGTTTCTCTGTATGATTTGCAGTCTCGTCAATCATAGACTTGTACTCATAATTTACTGCATAATAACATAATCCCTCAAATCTGATGCATCGGTTTTCCCGCATTGGGTTTTTCCGAGGACATTAGTCCAAAAATAATTGTGTCGGATGGTTGTGTGATCTATGTGTGTTCAAATTTGTTTATGCACTTGTATTTCTTCTGCAGTTTAATTGTGTAGGTTGTAGTGAATGGATTTCGATATTTGCTTGTAGAACAAAGTAAATAATTTGTTAAGCAAAATAAAAAATAGAAGATTTTCCATCAGTTGCTGCAGTAGGATTCTGTGTAACATGAATTTTCACATATATGAGGGACATTATCCCTAGTACAAGAGCCCTAGACTATTGTATTACCCAGTTTGATTAATATAATGAAGTTGGGTTGAAAATTGTAAAAAGTTGTCTATATTTTGTGCACTAGTAGATTTACTGTTGTTTATATTCCGTTGTGCAAAGTAGTATCGTTGTGATTCCTGGTTTAGTAGCGCCAAAGATTTAAGATTCTATCCCAAACACCAGGATCGTGGAAAAACAACAATTCCCATGGCCATCACCCTGGTTCCTATAGGCCCTAAATGAGACTCCTTTTATCATTCAAGAACCCATGATTGTCCCAACCCCTAGTGGACAATCAACTGCCCTACCTTAAAGGGGATATCCATTGCTATACCTTACACATCATGCTCTTATCCCTTGAGCCCCGAGCAGTTAATAAAAGCAAAATCATAAAAGGAAAAAGGCATATGAAGAAGGGTGGAAAAATCAAGGTCGAGGTAACTCATGCACCATGATTGCTCCGTCTTATACATTATATACCCAGGTGTGGATTTTCCTTTATTAGCTATCCTTATACCCCGACATGTGACCCAGGACTACCCCTTTCATCCCCTACTTTGTTCCATCACTTTATCACATGCCACCACCATTTGAAGGATGTACCTTGGACATACTATCCCCTCTAGAAGTAGAAACCACGTAATAGGGCACTTGGTTAACCCCCCTTGGAGCTTGGGGACATTAGCACATGCTAAAGCCTACTATGGATGGGCATGCCATTATGAAGTGCCTATATGTTGTCCATGTTTTGTAAACTCTTTAACTTGATTTATTTAATGACTTGTTATGCTGGAAGGCAAGGGGACACATTGGATCTTATGCAGGATTGCAGATGGTCTTCATTTTGGGTTTGCTCTCCCTATATGGGGTCCTAACCCTCAAAAGGGCTACATTGGCACATGTAGGGTGTGTGTAGAGATCCATGGGCCTCCAGAGCAACGGGCAACATTCCATGGATCCCCAGAGTCATTCAGAGATTGCTCGTGGCTCAGCTATTGGACAAGGAAGATGCACCTAGTTCACCATGCCTAGTCAGCCCCACAGTTACATTATGCACTTGGAAGATGACCCAAGACCTGTATGATGATGTTGCATCACTTAAACCATCATCTGAGCCCTTGCAGATGGTCTACAGGCATCTTCGATATGTTTGGAGACCCATGAGGTCACTTGTGTGCCCCCACACCCATTTGGAGCACCACAAGTTTATTATTTGGAGAACAAGGGGCCAACCCCTTGTCCACTGCTTTTAGGAGTCCTATTTCACATTATCGCACCTATGGACTTCATTAGCCCCCTCTAGGGCCCAATGACATGTATTATTGATCATTCAACCTCTTGAGAGGCTTATTCTTTTGTTTATGAGCTAGTTTGGTGGGCTTATCACCAAAAGTTAGTTATCTTGTACATTATTTTATTCTAGGGGCTAAATTAGGCCTAATTAGCTAAACCGAATTCATTAGAAGTGTATAAATACAAGTGATGTGATTTCATTTTAGCATCATCACTAGGATTGGACTTGTATCTCTTTAGAGAACATTGCTATCCTTCTTGGAGGACGAATTTTTGGAGCATGGAATGAATTTTGATGTTTGAATCATTTTCTCGTCTTGGAGCTCGTTTTGATGGTTGGATATACTCTTATACATGTAAGTTCAATTTAATGCTATTCTTTCTTTCCAATTTGTCACGTACATTGTTGTTGGGATTTCGCTATACTAGGGCTAATATACTGCATCCATTTATGCAAAGTTGTGGAAATTTTGTTTCTAGATGGTGTTGCTCCTAGAGAGTGTTGCTCCATGTATGGGCCATGTATAATGAATGAATGTTCCTAGAGATGTCTCATCGTTGAAACCCATTTTGATAAGCCATCTACTTTGCAAAACAAAGTCTAAAGTCTTTGAAGTTGCTTTTGTTGCTACCCTAAAGTTGAGTGAAGTTGTCTTCGAGGCCTCCTTGACCTAGAAAAGCAAAATCCATAGTCATAAATATATTTGACTCCGATCTCCCCAAAAGGATTAAGCATTGGTCCTCCATAGGTGATCATCTCAAAGCTTATTTCTTTCACCTTCCCCTTTTTTCTAGGCCTAGCCTACATAGGTCAACTAGGGCATCAATAATCTCACAATCTAGCCATCCAAACACTTTGATTTTTGGTCCACACCTGCGCTAGTGTGTCCTCAAAAAGCCCTCTAAATTTTATGAGATTTTGATGATGGGATCTTGAGATATTGCAAGCCCTAACTCGAAGACTGATTCTTGCCCTTGGTTTCCTTAGGCTAGAAACCTCACTGGGATCATTGCATTACCTTTCACTGAAAATTCCTTCCTTGATCCCCTTCTCCTCCCTGATTAGGTCAAGTGTATCATTCGTTGCTCAACCCCATTCCCTTGACCTAACCTCAGGTCCACTTGGACTCGTGTGGTCCCACAACTTATCAAAGCCAATTTCACAAAGACAACTTGGAAGCCAAGTTTCCACAAGGATTTTAGGAGCTAAGAACCTTCTTGACAAGTCATATACTCAAACCCTAGCTCTTAGAATTCCCCTAAGCCCTTCCTAGAGAGCCTTTCATCTTGCTTTCCAAGCAAGCAAGGCATATATCTGAGCCTCTCTCGTGAATAGGCTTCTGAGGTCACCTCTCACCCTATCATTGATCCATTCATTTTCGTGATCCTTATTATATCGAACCTCCTCCAATCGATGAAAGTCTGTAAAGAGTAGGGAGCCTTAGCCGATGTGACAGTGGGCTATTGCTCCATTATTGACCAGACCTAGTAGTAGCCATTCAAGGATCCCCTTTTAGGACCCTTGCTAATTTGAGCAGTAACAGGGCACTCAACAAAAAGACCATCAAGAACCAATATCTTATTCCCAGGATCGATGAGTTACAGTGTAGTTTATTTTTCAAAGGTTGACCTATATTCGAGATATCATCAAATTCGGGTTCGAGTACAAGATGTGTCAAAGACAGCATTTCGATGCCACTATGGACACTTTGAATATTTGTTCATGCTATTTAGTCTAACCAATGCTCCTGCCATATTCCAATCCTGCATGAATAGCATCTTCTACAACCAGTTGCAGAAATTCTTACTAGTATTTTTTGACGACCTTCTCATATATAGCAAGACATGGGAAGATCACTTGGGGCACCAGTATGAAATTTTAAGCATAATACAACAACAATCACTCTATGCCAAGGCATCAAAATGCGAATTTGGAATGACAGAGATTCTTTATTTGGGACACATAATTAGTGTGAAAGGAGTGCAGGTACATCAAGAGAAGATTTAGGAATTATTTAGGAAGAAAGCATTCAGCTGGATAGAAGAATCGGACAAGACATTCAATAAGCTCAAGAAGTAATGAGCTCATATCCATTACTATCACTTCCTGACTTCAGTCAACCCTTTGTATTAGAATGTGATGCAACAGGAGAAGGAATAGGAGTAATGTTAATGCATAAGGGCCATCCAATAGCATTTGAAAGTCAAAAACTCTAGGACACAGAGAGACTTTATTCCATACATGAAAAGCGGATGCTAGCTATTATGCATGTCTTGGCAAAGTTCAGGCAATACTTGGTGGGAAACAGGTTCATAGTGAAGACAAACAACAACATCTTGCGCCATTTCTTGGAACAAAAAGACCTGAACGAGCGACAGCAAAAGTGGGTAAGCAAGGTTCAGGCTTATGATATGGATATCGAATACGTAAATGGAAAAAAGAATATTGTGGCTAATGCAATATCCAGAAAACCAACATGTTCTCTCATGCAGCTCACAGAAGACTGGAAGGCTCACCTCTCAGTGGAATATTCCAAGAACAAGTTTTCGTATGCTCTGATGGACTTACTCATTCAAGATGACAAGTACCAGATATTCAATGATATTATTTACTATAAAGACAGGATATACTTGGTTCCTGAATCTATGCTTAAGGAAAATTTCTTGAATGTTGCACGTGACATACAATCGATTGGATACCAAGGATTCTTCAAAACTTACAGACAAATCAGGAAGCGATTTCCACGGAAACGTCTCAAAGATGACGTATTAAAATACATTAAGGAATGCATGACATGTCAACAAAATAAAGTCAAGCACATGCATCTTGCAGGTTTACTCCAACCTTTACCAATTCTGAAGAAAAAATGGGAAAGCATCTCAATGGACTTCATTATAGGACTACCCAAAGCACAGGGTAAAGACTGCATCTATACAGTGGTTGAAGAATGTAACTAAGTTCGGTCTTCATTGTACTTGACTTAAAATGAAATATATTTATCAAATGAAAGCAAAAGAAAATTTATTTAAATTGACTTGTTAAAGCATGGATTTCATGCTTGGGTCAATAGTCAATAGGTCAAAGCACCCATTGTGTGCTCTAGGATTTTTATTAAGTCAAAGTCAAAATTATTTTTGTAAGAAACACTTCTTGGGCTCCTTCAAGTCAAGAAAGAAAATTATTGTCCTCCTTCCCCATCAAGTCAGCCTCCTCAATTATCTACTAGTCGGCCTACAAACAATGTCAAGTCGGCCTATATAAAGTCGATCCCTTTCAATTGATCATGTCGGCTCATTTTAATGAGGCTCCAACTACTATATATACCAAGTAAGCTCATCCAGTTTCATTGAAGTGTAGCAAGTTCGGTTTTGAAATCCGACAAACAAGGAAGTTGTAGTTTGAAGGAAGGTAGCCTAAATCTGTGATGAAGGAAGTCGAAAGTCCCACAGTGAATAAAGGTAGCTCAAGTCTAAATTAAAGGAAGACGAAGTCTGAAGTAAGAGGAGGTCAAAGTTCTACAATTACACGGGAATGAAAGGAGGCCAAAACCTGGAATTCCACTGAAGTGAAAGGAAGTCGAAGTCTGCAATAGAAGGTGGCCCACATCATGAAGACTTTGACCTTAAAATTCAGTAATGTTCACTGAAGATTAAAGAGGTTGACTTAATGGAGGAAAGGAGGTCGTTGTCTTGGTCTTGCTTGTCTCACTGCCATATGAATCTACAGAAGGAAGAATTTTTTACTGGGCTTTCCCCTAGATAGGGGTTTTGCCCTGGTTGAGCACCTACATCATGTGTTCTCTAGTATTTTTGCGCTTTTGGCAATTGTTTTGATGATAATAACATAACTACGAAGAAGAAGAAAATAATAAATCACAAGAAATTGTCACATAGTGGAGAAATCAAATTAAACAAAGTTACCCTAGATTTCTCAATAGATAGGTTGACGAAATTTGCACATTTATTTGCAATTCCTTCTGATTACTCGGCCAAAGAGGTAGCAGAGTTGTTCTTTAATGAAGTTTTCAGACTTCACAGACTACCTAAAAATATAGTCAGTGGTCGAGATAGCAGATTTATGTGGGCATTATGGCAAGAACTCTTCAAGCTAGTGGGGACAGAGTTTACCCCAAGCACTAGTTATCATCAGCAAACAAATGGCCAGACAAAGATCATGAATAAATGGATTGACGATACATATGTAGCTACATAACTAGTTAGCAAAAATCATGGATCAAATAGCTATACCTCGGGGAGAATTGTTACAACACCACTTATCATTTGTCTATTGGGATGACACCTTTCATAGCATTGTACGGTTATGATGCTCCGTCCTTTATTGACATTGTCTTTGGAGATAGCAGATCCCATTAGCTAAAGGTTGGATACAAGAAAGCCAATATATTCTCAGTGTTGGAAAGTGTAACTAGGTTCGGTCTTCATAATGACTTGTAATTATGAATTTATGTAATGAAGAAGACAAAGATAATAAAATGTATTTTGCAGTACTTGCATCATGGGTTTCATGAGCAAGGAAGTTTTATTATAGGTCAATGACTTCTTCTTGATGTCTTTAGGTATTTGTCATCTTGTCAAGATAATTAGAGTCATGTAAACCAAGTGATGTTACACTAAGAAAATCTCTAGAAAGCACTCCAAGACAAGCAAGGTTCTCCTCCTTGATGTCGACCTTAAGATACACTATATATTCATGTCGGCTCACAAAAATTAGACATATTGGTTCACTAGCAAAGGTAAGCTTAATAGCTGGGTCGAACCACTATAAACCATTTATGGGTTTTGTTCGAGTTGGCTTGAGGAGCCTAGGAGTAATTTTGCAAAATTTTCTTAGCACCAGAGGTGGGGTTTCCAGCCATTTCTTTGCAGCAGCCAATGTAGAACTGTTGGGACAGCGTAGAGCATCAGTTGGGTAGTTTCTGGGTTATTATTGTCTCACTTGGGTTTTGCTCCGCTTGCCAAAAAGGCAAGCCCAGGTACATTTCGTCTATATATTTGTACTCTTCGTCTATATATTTGTACTCTTACTCCATTCTATAATAAAATGGCTCAGTAGCTTCCATATTTTTTATTGCTCTGGGTGTTTACTGCATTGTTTAAAAAAATTTGTGGTGCAAATTTGTTATTTTTTAGCATATCACTGTTTTTCCTATTTTGGAACATTACAAGGTATGTTAAAATTTGAAAGTTCTACGCAAAAACTTAAAAAATTCTTTGCAGAAACTTGAAACCTCTATGCAGAAAATCGAATGTGTTTTGTTGTTACAATTACTTAGAATACAGATTTCTTCATCAAAACTTTTCAGATCAACAATTGTAGATAGAACATAAACTTAAGGATCATATGAAGACATCCAAACACAAACATGAGACACTAAGATTCAGGTAGAATGACCAGAGCAAAACCCCTCAAGGGGGTAACCCAAATGATTCTTCTTCAATTGTTTGGCAGAGTACACAAAGAGAGAGAGAATGAGAATGAATAAAGTCACCAATGTCTAATCAACTTGTAGCTGAAGGGCTCTTGCTCTTTGCTTGAATATCTCCTCCTTCTCTTGATCAGATCTTTGTGAAAATTTGGTTACCCAAATCCTACCAAAGCAACTGATGATAATTCATCTAATTATTTAATTAAGCAAACAGTTTACTTGTTGTTTCCTGCGGAAAATATTGAATTAAATATACTGCAGCCTACACAACATAAAATATTGCGGAAAATACAACACATGAAAGATAGAAACACACACACATAAGAACACTGTAATCATCCCCGGAAAAACCCAACTTGGGAAAACCGATACAGCAACTGAGGGTTTTAATATTATGTAGTAGTAATCTGAGTACAAATCATTTGATGCCCAAACTGACGATCCGATACAAAGAAAATAAATGACGAAAATATAGTTAGAAAATCTCACACTAACACGAAAGATCTGGCACTGATCTGAACTGGAGACAAGTTGCCCTGTGTTGTCTCTGCGTACTAACTGCGTCCGCCTACACAGTCACAGCTCCTGGGACTGCGTCACAACTCCAGTTGATCTCCTGCAGACTGGGAACTCGACCCACTCGCCCTCTAGTCTACCACCCCAGCTTTCGGCACTAGATCTCGACTGTTTCGCAGCAGAATTGCGAACTCCCTCTGAAGCTTTGCGCTGCCTCTGCGTGGCTCTCAACTTCTTCTCTACTCTGCACTCCTCGGACCTAGAAAACTTCCTTCGGTCTACTATCCCTGCCCCTCACTGCAACAATCTCTCTCAATCTCTCTCTAGCAACTCAGCCTTGCCTCTCTAAGAATTCGATCACCCAGCAAAATCGATCTCAAGTGTGTTATCCAAGCGCCCATCGAGCTCCTTCTTATAATCTCTCGTTGACATATCAACAATCAAGATTAGATCCTAATCAATGGTTTAGATTAACTTGGACTCGATCCACGCCTTTATCTAGAAGATTCGCACCCAATTTAATTAATACCTTTTAATTATTCTCATTTCCTCAGTTTAGACTTAGGAATCCATTGAAAATAATTAATTATTTTAATTAAATCCTCTCCGGGTGGAATTTTCCCAAATGATTTCCTGGTATTGGAGAATGCATGTATCTTACCCTCTCTGCAAAATCTCGAGGCTGAAGCACATCCAATGCTACAAAAATCAACACTCCCTCTTAGCAAGGAATCTGCTCAAGTGTTACAACCAACTGAAGCATCACTTTGACTCTGTATCACCTCATGCTGCGTCGCTGATGTCTGGCCTCACTGCGCACCAACTACTGCGATGCATCTGTGTTGTTGTTGACTCTGCATATTGCTGCCAACTAGTGCATCTACACTACAGCTTTGTCGTTGCTGCCATTGCAACATCTGCACTACAACTTTGTTGTTGCTGCCACTGCAACATCTGCAACTGTCTCTCATCTGTTGTTGTTGCAACTGAGAGATGTCCATCATACTGAACCAATTGTGTTCAGTCTGATGCATCTGTCACTCGAGTCCTGATTGTTGCTAGCCTCTGCACTGTCATTGAAGCCTTCGCGCTACTACTGACTTTGTATTGTGCCAACTGCACTGCTGTCAACTCTTCTCTCCGTTGCTCAGTTTCTAACACTGCTAACCACTGCATCTGTCACTCTGGCTCCTGACTGCACCAACTGCCACTGGTCCATCCTGCTACTGCTCCTATGGGCTCCTGTAGCAACGAATTGATCCAAGAGGTGGACTCCTCAAGGATCCTACCCATCCTATATCTCTCTAGGGCTACAAAACAAAGTCACCCCACTTCACCCTTGGAGGTATCTTGGTGATCATGTCAAACTCCTTCAATCTGGAGGACAGCCAGTCGATCTCTGCGGATGCAACCTATTGATTTTGCTTCTCCTCTTTGTCCCTCTTCCTTAAAGGACACTAGGTAGCGTAGTGACCAACTTCACCACACATGAAGCACTTGATCTTTGAAACGTCCTTTTTTCTTAGCGTTGCTCATGTTTCCCCTTTAATGCAAGGGTTGCATTCTCCTCTTCCTTCACCTCTGCTTTCGTCCAACTCTTGTTGTTGCCTCCCAGGTTTCTCTTCACCAAGTCTCGCCTCAACTCCTCTTGCTACAAAGTTTCCCACATGCGATCTCACATTGGCAATGTTTCCCTAGCCAAAATACTTTGCATGAACACTTGCTATTCTTCTGCGACAGCATTTAGAGTTATCTGCACCATCTCTGGAGGTTGAGGCGCTGACCCTATAGCTGCCAACTGATCTCGAACATCCTGAAGCCTGTGCATAAATTGGTCTATGCGTTCTCCCTTCTGCATACGTGTGCTACACAACTTCTCTTCCAGATACATCTTCCGCTACATGGAAGATCCCTCGTATAGCGTGGAAAGGGAGACCCACATCTCTTTGGTCGTTCCAAGGGTCGCTATGTGAGATACAACATGATCCCGAACTCCATCAAGGATCATCCTCTTCGCCTTAGCCATCTCTTTTTTGTATGCCTTCAACAGATCTGGATCTGCAGGGACAGCCACCACACTATCGATGTGGATTTTGAGATCGTACTCATTCAGAAGAAAGGAGATCATTACCTTCCAGATCACGTAGTTAGATGCTCTGACTAACCGATCTTGATCTCTCAACCCAGCTGATGCCATCTCACCAAATAACAATGTCGAACTCTACCTCTAACCCTCTGCGCAGCTAGTGACTGGCTCTACGCACTCCCTGCTAGAGTGAGCAAAACTTCTCTAAGCTACTGCTGCTCTACATGGAAAATTAGAATTTTCTTGGCTAGAAATTCTCTGAGGACAGAATTCCCTCAGTGTGCTCTTCTTTCCTCCTGACACTTTTCTGCTCCAGCAAAATGCTGCAAAAAAACTGCATCCTAGTTGAAGATCTGCTTTGCGTGTAAACTATTGCGCTCTTCCCTCTGCCTCTAGAAAATATCGATCAGGAAATCTTGTGCTCTGTCGACTCACTCAGAGACACAAATTTCCTCAAAATTCTTCCCTACGGCCTCTGGACTATGTAGCCTCTGGGGTTTCGAGCAGCTTCCTACGCAGTGCCTCGAATCACCCTTCTTCCCTTCTGAAACTGAGCTCTCTGGCTTTATCTGCACTCTGATACCATGTGAAAATTTGGTTACCCAAATCCTACTGCAGCAACTAATGTTAATTCTTCTAATTGTTTAATTAAACGAACAATTTACTTTTTGTTTCCTACGGCAAATATCGAATTAAATACATTGCAGCCTACACAACATAAAATACTACGGAAAATAAAACACAGGAAAGATATAAACACACACATAATTACACCGTTATTTCTAGACAATCGTCCCCGGAAAAATCCAACTTGGGAAAACCAGTGCGGCAGCTGAGGATTTTAATATTATGTAGTAGTAATCCAAGCACAAATCATTGGATGCCCAAACTAGCGATCTGATACAGAGAAAATAACTGACGAAAAGATAGTGAGAAAATCTCACACTGACATGGAAGATCTGGCACTTATATGAACTGGAGACAAGCTGCCTCGCGTTGTCTCTGCATAGTAATTGCGTCTACCTACGCAGTCACTGCATCACACCTCCAGTTGATCTCCTGCTAACTGGAAACTCGACCCACTAGCCCTCCAGTCTCACACCCCAGCTTCCGGCACTAGATCTCAACCGTTTCCCAGCAGAACTGCGGATTCCCTCTGAAACTTTGTGCTGCCTCTTTGTGCCTCTCAATGTCTTCTCTGTTATGCACTCCTCAGATCTGGAAAACTTCCTCTGGTCTACTATCCCTGCCCCGCACTGCAACGATCTCACTCAATCTCACTCTAGTAACTCAGCGTCGCCTCTCTGAGAATTCGATCACCCAACGAAATCGATCTCAAGTGTGTTCTCCAAGTGCCCATCGAGCTCCTTATAATCTCTCGTTGACATATCAACAACCAAGATTAGATCATAATCAATGGTTTAGATTAACTTGGATTCGATCCATGCCTTTATCTAGAAGATTCGCACCCGATTTAATTAATACCTTTTAATTATTCTCATTTCCTAAGTTTAGACTTAAGAATCCATTAAAAATAATTAATTATTTTAATTAAATCCTCTCTGGGTGGACTTTCCCCAAACGATTTATGAGTATTGGAGAATGCATGTCTTGGCCTCTCTGCAAAATCTCAAGGCTAGAGCACATCCGATGCCACAAAAATCAACAATCTTGTCCTTCACACTTGCTCCAGCAGCCAGCTCTTCCCTTGCTCTTGCTCTTGACTTGCTCTAACACTTCTCTTGCATGCACTTAACTCTTGCTCTCCATCTTCACAATGAACATGCTACACACAACTCTCACTTGCTTTTTCTTAAATAGATGAGAAAGGAGAAGAGTTACAAAATGAATTCATGCCTTGAACCAACAATAGGAGAATCGAATTCCATGAGAGAGGAGTTACTTGAGGAGAAGTGTAACTCATCCCAAGAAAAAAGAGAGAGGTACACTTGCCTTGAGGAGTTACAATTCGAATTAGTGAGAGAGAGAGTTACACTTAGACATGAGAGAATATTTAGTGAGAGTTACAAACCGAATTGAGTGAGGGAGTTACAAGTGAATTTAATGAGTTAGATTTTTGAAATACATCAAATTAGTGAGGAAGAGTTACATTCTCTTAAGAGTGGAGTTACTATTTCATTCCAAGAGAAAGGTTCGATTTGGCAAGTAAGAGATTCCCCATTTAATTGACTTATTCCATGAGATTATTGAGAATTGGATTTTATTAATCCATTAAAGGTGAATGACTTTAGACTATTTTATAAATAATAGTATCATAATAATAATAATAAAATTAGTAAGGATAAACTACTATCTCTTGACTTGTATAATCATGATTGATTTGGTTTTAAAGTGGATTCCATATGTCAAGATAAGCCTTGATCATTTAGACATGAATTTCTATTTCTGGAAAGTCACTTCCAAATTGAGATGTGACTTACTATTTTTGGAAAGTTATATTAGAATTATCATAAATGAAATTTTATTTAGGTGGTTCAAACAAAACTGAAAGATATGATTTCTTCTAGGAAAAATTCATCCTTGAGCTACCAAATTTTAACACTCCCTCTCCACTAGGAATGAATTTCTTTCTGCATCAAAGATCTTTGCTTCCTCTAATCTCTTTTAGTCATCTCAGTGCAACTTTACTCTGAAACATCTATAACAATTAAGTCGCAATCTAAAGAAGAATCATCCACTTGACACAAATTTGGAAAGGAAAGGATCATCACATGCCACATAAACAAGGAATACACTCAACCAATTTTCATCTCAAAAATTAAGAGATAGAACACAGGCATCACATAGACAAGACTCAAACAAGTCACACAGATAAAAATCAAACACAACCAAGTTTCATTAAACGTCAAGTGGTGGAACACAAGCATCCTAGACAAGACACACAGACAAGCCTCACTACACATATTGGCCAGATAAGTGGCTCTTCCCACGTCCCAGACTGTGGGTCGGATGCATACTGAGGCCTTGTTGAGAATTTGAAAGGGCAGTGATTAATTCAAATTCTCTTCTTGATAATTACTTGTGAGCTTACTTCCTTTACTTATGTCTTATCTTCTTAGCTTATTATGTGTTTCATCAAGTCAATTACCAAAACACAAGAGACACAAATTTAGGCTCTTCAAGCCAGGGCCAAAACCTCTCCATCTTCGAGAGGAAAACCCACAAGAAATTCTTCTTATAGACTTTCAGTTGACAAGTACCATGACCATGACTCAGACCCTTAACCTATGTATGCCTCCAAGACCTTGTCACTTCTCTCTTCTTTGATTCCTTAAGTTGATCCTTCTTCTCTACACCATCCTACACCGTTCTGCACCTTTCTGCACCAAGACTAGAGAACTTGATCTCTACTTGTATCCTTCCTTCTTCATCTGAATGTGATCCGTACTCATCACTTTGTTAGACCTCCTATTATCCACTGTTTACTTTGTTACCTGACAGAAACTCGATTTTTATACAGCCTCCAACAATCTTCTTATTTGTTTCTCCACAAGACTCCTTTGATAACGTCTTTCTTTGTCTCTTATACTTAACTTAGTGTAGTATCGAACAACATTACTTCAGTATAGTTCTCGGACTTTCTGTGACTGCATGGATATAGGATGACAGCAATCCTATTACGCACCTTTAATTAGTGTCTTTATTGTATAACCCTGTATTACTTATTTGTAGACCACACTGTAATACTTCAGACTTATCCTTGATAAACATGAACACTTCTTAACATTTTTGTTTTCCTTTTCAACGCAGTCGTAAAATCACCGAAACATACTTAGACTCATCCGAAGTTCCTATCTGCCTTTTTCTCGCACTTATATCAGATATATATCATCGAAGATCACAGAGACTTATTCGATATTCTACTCCACAAATGGGCCGCAGACATATCTTATATATACATGTGGAAAGACCTTCTCTTGGGCTGACATGAGGGCCTGCTTTTGAGCTAGGTTTACTACTAACTTGGAGGAGATCTTCCAACCGACTTGAAGAGGATATTTAACGCAGACCTTAAGGAACATATGTGCCATGACTCGAAGGCTTGTGTGACAAGGTCTTGAGGCATACAAGTGTCTTTGACTCTTCATAAACATGACCCTTTAATTAGTACATTTATGACCAGAAGACAAATCCCTAGAAGACATCAAGAAGAAGTCTTTTGACCTATAATAAAACCTTGCTCAAGAAACCTATGAGGCAAACATACCAAAAATATATATTATTAATATTTGTCTTCTTCATTACATAAAATACATAATTACATAGTCAATATGAAGACTGTGTGAAAATTTATGAATCTAACTTACAGAAACCCTATTGTTAAATTCTTGATTTACTTCTCCTACTTAAGTTATTAATCTGAAATCTTGAACATTAACATCGAAGTAAATACATTAACAGCCTACACATGCAGATCTAAACTGAATAACATCCTCAATGACAAAGTGACACACAAGGAATTTTTGAACAACTGTCCCCTAAAAAACCCAATGCGGGCAAATCGGTGCTGCTAGCTTCTAGAGGATTTTTATTATTAAGCAGATTCTAAGTACAACAGATCTGGGCACCAACTGGTTAACCCAACAGAGAAATAAACTTGCAGCAATACCTCTATTCTAGAGACAGAAAAACTGATTGATTCACCCCCTCAAATGGGATTTACAGAACTCGGCCTTTTCCAGCCTCTAGAAACACCAGTCCTGCTCTGAAGCCCTCTGCGTCAGCCTCTGCGCTACTCAGGAAGGGTCTGCGTCACGCCAGACTGGGTTACATTGCTCCTACACTGCCCTGGCTGGGCCTGCGTCAGTGCTCCTGGGACAACGTCAGCGCTCTTGGCCTCCTGTTGCCTCTGCGCTGCACTTGTTGGGCTCTCAGCTGCTATGCATAGCTACTGCTTCCTCTGCGCTGCTCTGGTCTGCTGCTTCTCTGCCCTCGTTGTACTCTTGGCCTGGGACTACACCATCCCCCTTGCCAATACTGCCCCTTGCTGCAGCTGAAACACTTCTGAAATTCTTAGCAAACCACGCCCTAGAATTCCAGCTTAGCTTCAGTGCTCTGCCAGTGTGTGTGTTCTCCAACTGACCCCAAGCCATCTTCTTATACTTTTCTCCTTGAAACATCAACGGTCGTGATCTAATCTTGAATCGCCAACTAAGATTAGAAGATGCTTAATCCGCATCACTTAAATCATTTTCATCACATGTTTAATATAATTACCTTTAATCTTTTAATTTTCCTAAGTTAGACTTAGTGTCCTTAATTAAAAAGATTAATTAATTAAATATCTCTTAAACCGGATGGAATTTCCCAAAACGTTTTCTGGGTCTTGGAGATCTTATGTACTCTAGTCCCTCCACAAAGTTTGGGAGCTAAAGCACATCCGATGCTACCCCAAAATATCAACACTCCCTCTTAGCGAGGAATGTGCTCTAGCAAAACACTTCACCCCGAAGGCTGCACTGATCTCTGGTGTGGGTCTCTGCGTTGATGCTTGGCCTATTGCCCTTCATCACTGTGCTGCTGCTACTCTCCCGTACTGCTGCCCATGACGTTGCCACCACCACTGCTACATCCGTACTGCAGCTCCCTCTCAAATTGTTGCATCGTTCTACCAACTGCTGCACTGCAACTCAGTTGTTGAGAGTAAGCAATTGAAGGACTCCTGCCCAATCTTTGACAGATATGTCAGTTGGCCTGCATCTCATCACTGAAGCTCCATAGGTTATTGCTCTGTGTTGTCCTCTAAAGGCTACTGCATTGTTGCAGCTCTGCACTGCGTAAGCAGACTTGCTCTGCGTTGTTGTCCTCTATGTTGTTGCTGTATTGCGTTGTCCTCCTAAAGCCTCTGCGCTGCTACAGCACTGCACTGCATACCCTACATTGTTGTTGTATGTGCACTAAACTGCTCCCTCATCAGCGTGTCAGCGTCTGCCTCTACTTCATCCGTGATTTTCTGCACCCACTGCTCCACTTGTCCCACTACTGTCTTGAGGCTCTTGTAGCTCGTATGTGATCCAAGAGTTGGGCTACTCAAGGATCCCGCCACCACTCTGTAGCTGCTCTACAGATTAAGGTCGCCCCACTTTTGTTGTTCATGAGCGCTCATGGCTACATCATCGTCGGAGCCATCGTCTGCTACAGCAGCCTTGGAACTAGAAGCTTCCTTGTCCTTTTTCTTCTAAGGACAATTGTTGGCGAAATGTCAAGGTTCGTCGCACTGGAAACATTTGATCTTTGACAGATCACACTTCTTTTTCCCTTGCTGCCTCTTTGATACCAAGCCTGCATCTTCCTCTTCCTTCACCTTGCTCGAACCAGTGTTATACTACCTTTTGTGGAATCGGCGGATCTCCTCTTGTCAAAGGATAGCCCACCTATTGTCCCAGTTGGGAAGGTCTGCTCTGCCCAAGAGACTTTGGACAAAAGTTTCCCAATCCTCTATGATAACATTGAGAGCAGTCCTCACCATAACATCATCATCCACCTTCAACCCCATGCCAGTTAGTTGATCCCAGATCGACTGCAGTCTAGATAGGAAAGGATCGATTTCCTCTCCCTTGGTCATCATGAATAACCTCAGTTGGTTCTCCAGTAGCATCTTTCTCTAGACGGACCTTCCTTCATATGATGTGGCTAGGGCTACCCACATGTCATGAGTCGTCGACTTCTCGGCTTTGTGTGGTACGACATGATCTTTGACCTCGTCCATAATGAAGCGCTTGGCATGTGCCGCTACTTCATTGTGCTTCTCCAAGAGAGTCGCATCAGTTGGTGTAGCCAAGACTTTCTCTGCATGCTCCCGTATACCCTAGGCCTCAAGGACTACTAGGATTCTGGCCTTCCAGATTGCAAAGTTAGACAGGTCGTCCAACCTATCCTGATCACGCAGTCCATATGGCGCCATCTTCTCAGATATTTATCGAAACTGATCCTCCTCTCTCTACTAGAGACTCAGATCTAGGGTCCTTGGCGAGAAAGGCACCCTCTGCTCCCTCTAACAACTGACTCCCTCTCTTGGAAGTCTGCCAAACACAACGAATCAGCTCTCTTCAATCCTCTGATCGATCTTTAGATTTCTTTGGCAAGAAACCTACTAAAAAGTTGTTATTTTCCCGCTCTTTATCAACTTAGCTTAAGCTAAATTCCGCACCGGCAAAATCTTCACCCCACTAGCAACTATTGAAGGTCTACAGCTCAGCTTCTGGCTCACGACACTCTGCATAGCAAACAAATTTTGGACTGCGTCACCCAGGCTGGCCTCTGCGTGAGCATACTGGCTCAACACAACCTCTGCGCAGCGCAGGCTTCTCCTGTGTCCCTCTAGAAGGCACTACACTGCCTCTGCGTCACCCAGTTAGGACTGCGTCAGCCTCTGCGTGACTCTGTTGCCTCTGCGTCCCTCTGCTATTGTGTTGCCCTCTCCAGATTATCTATTGTTGCTGCTGCTTTCTGCAACACAGATTCTTCAACCTTCTTACTAGAGATTCAGATAGATCTGCAATCACTCTGATACCATGTGAAAAATTGTGAATCTAACTTACAGAAACCCTACTGTTAAATTCTTGATTTACTTCTACTTACAAAAGTTATTAATCTGAAATCTCCAGCATTAACATCGAGGTAAATACATTAACAGCCTAAACATGCAGATCTAAACTGAATAACATGCTCAATGACAAAGTGACACACAAGAATTTTCTGGACAACTGTCCCTAGAAAAACCCAATGCGGGAAAACCAGTGCTGCTAGCTTCTGGAGGGTTTTTATTATTAAGCATATTCTAAGTGCAATAGATCTGGGCACCAACTGGTTAACCTGACAAAGAAATAAAATTGCAGCAATACCTCTATTCTGGAGACATAAAAACTGTTGATTTATGGTAGCATCGGATGTGCTCTAGCCTTGTAGCTTTGTATATAGGATAAGACACATGTATTCCATAAAACCCAGAAATGGTTTTGGAAAATTCCACTTAGAAATGATTTAATTAAATTAATTAATCATTTTTTAAAGCTTTCCTAAGTCTAAACTTCGGGAATTTGATTAATTAAAGTGTATTAATTAAATCAAGTGTGAATCTTCTAGAGAAAGTCATGGATCACCTCCAAGTTAATCTTAGCCCTTGATTATGTTTTAATCTTGGTCATTGAAGAGTCAATGAAAGATTATAAGGAGGGTGAGGGGCCTATGGAAAATACATTTGACACTTAAGCCATTGAACATTTTCGAATTTGTGTGAGGAGACACAACTTTTGATCAAGAACAAATCACTAAGGCTGGGTTTGCTAAGTGATTTGATTCAGTGATCAGATCCAGAGAGGGGCAGAAGCAGAGATTGGTCAAGAGGGCCAAGAATACATTTCAGAGAGAGGCAGCATCAACGCAAGAGAGAGACAGCGTAGTTTCTGGCAGGGGTGTCGCAGTTACTGCAAAGAATCACGCAAAGCCAGCGTGGTGTCTCTTGGAGTCAGTCTGGAGAAAGATAAAGGCTGGGGTTCTAAGCCAGGAGGGCCAAGATCCAGCTTCAAATCAGCCAGATCAGCTACAGAGAAGCGTGACGTAGTTCCTCTAGCTTGCCTACACAGGCTTACGCAGATCCAGCGTAAGCAATCATGTAGAGGCAGTGAGGGCTTCATCAGCGCTGTTTTTTATCAGCCAGAGACTTGCTAAGTGAGGTATATCTCACAGTTGTTTTCGCTGTCTAGATTTCTCTAAAGGGTTTGCTAGATGTTGGCACCCTAGTTGTATTCAAGATTCTGTTGCTTAATAATGCAAACCCTCAGATCTGCTGCACCGGTTTTCCCAAGTTGGGTTTTTCTGGGGACTTGGTCCAAAAATAACTGTGTCAATGTGGTTGCTTTTCAATGTATTTTGTTCAGATTGTTTCAGCACTTAGATTTATTTTGCAGCATTATTTGTGTAGACTGCTTCAGTAGTTACTTCGGTATCTCAATGTAATGAAATAATTATCAAATAATAGAAGTAATTCAGATTTGTTGCAGTAGGAATCCAGATCTAGGATTTTTCACAAAAACTGACTGATTCACACCCTCAAACGGGATTTACAAAACTTAGCCTTTTCTGACCTCTAAAAACCCCAGCGCTGCTCTGAAGCCCTCTCCGTCAGCCCTACTGGCCTGTGTCAGCCTCTGTGCTGCTCAAGAAGGGCCTGCGTCACCCCAGACTAGGTTACGTTGCCCCTACATTGCCTTGGTTGGGCCTGCGTTAATCCTCCTGGGACTGCGTTAGTCCTCCTGGGACTGCGTCAGCCCTCCTGGCCTCCTGCTGCCTCTGCGCTGCTCTGGTCTACTGCTTCTCTGCCCTCGTTGTACTCTTGGCCTGGGACTACACCATCCCCCTTGCCAACACTGCCCCTCAATGCATCTGAAACACTTCTAAAATTCTTAGCAAACCACGCCCTAGAATTCCAGCTTAGCTTCAGTGCTCTGCTAGTGTGTGCGCTCTCCCACTGACCACGAGCCCTCTTCTTATACTTTTCTCGTTGAAACATCAATGGCCGTGATTTAATCTTGAATCGACGGCTAACATTAGAAGATGCTTGATCCGCGTCACTAAGTCATTCTCATCACTTGTTTAATTTAATTACCTTTAATCTTTTAATTTTCCTAAGCTAGACTTAGTGTCCTTAATTAAAAACATTAATCAATTAAATATCTCTTAAACCGAATGGAATTTCCCAAAACGCTTTCAGGGTCTTGGATATTTTATGTACTCTAGTCCCTCCACAAAGTTTGGGAGCTAGAGCACATCCGATGCTACCCCAACAACCCAAAATCTCAACAGACCGATCCTAGTTACACTTTCCAACAGGCCTACTCTTGTGGCACACGCTACATAAGAGGTCCCTCATTCTAAGGAGCTTTCTGGCATCATTCCCTAATCCTATGAGCTCTGACAAGGGGGAAAAGGCAGCTCAGTGTTCTCGATCAGTTGTGACCGCTTCCCAGAAGGGTCACGTCCATAAGTCCAAGCTGCTCTCTAAAAACAAAGAACTTTCCTTTTGGTAAAGGCTTGGTAAGAGTGTCAGTTATCCAATCATCAGTGGAGATCTAATGGATCCTCACTGCTCCTCTTTGCACCATATCCTGGATATAGTGATACTTGATCTCAATATGCTTGGACTTGTCATGAAAGACAGTATTTTCTGCGAGACGAATCCCACACTAATTGTCACAATATATAACTGTTGTGTCCAGAACTTGCTCAAATAGTTCCGCAAAAAGCTTTCTCAGCCGAACTGCCTCACAGCTAGCCATGCTAGCAAGTAATGTACTTAGCTCCAGTTGCACTCAGTGCAACAAACTTCTGCTTTCTTCTCATCCAAGAGATCATGGCAAATCCCGAGCTAAAGCAGCATCTACAAGTGCTCTTTCTATCACCAGAGTTACCTGCCCAAGCAGCATTAGTATATCCATTACTTCTTACATTTTTAGCAGTGTATTTCAATCCTAGAATGATAATTCCATCCAAGTATCTAAGTACATGTTTTGTAGCAATCCAATGGGCATGAAAGGGATCAATCATATGTTTACTTAAAGTGTTTACAACAAAGCATATGTCAGGCCTACTGCTTACCAAAAATATCAAAGGACCAATAAGTTATCTATACTCTGTGGGATTTGCCAGTAGGTCCTGCAGCTTTTCCACATAATTTCTTAAAGTTCATTTCCATAGAAGTATGCATGGACTTACATTCTACCATAGCAAATCTTTCAAGAAGCTTAACAACATATTTTCCTTGAGAAAGATAAATTTTAGCAGGTCTTTGCCAGACCTCTAGACCCAAAAAGTAATGCATCAAACCAACGTCTTTCATTTCAAATTCAGAAGCTAACTCCCTCTTACAATGGAGGATAAGATGTTCTCAAACCAACGTCTTTCATTTCAAATTCAAAAGCTAACTCCCTCTTACAATGGAGGATAAGATGTTCTCCTCCTGTCAAGAATAAATCATCAACATACAATACCAAAATCAAAGGTATACCTTAGACAGTCTTGAAGTAGAGGTTTGGGTTTGCATTGCTTTTGGTGAAACCAAGGTTCATCAAGTAACTATCAATGTGAGCATACCAAGCTCTTGGAGCTTGCTTTAGCTCATATAAGGCTTTCTTCAGTCTACATACATGAGTTTCCTTGTCATGTTCTTCAAAACCTTGTGGTTGTTCCATAAATACCTCTTCCTTGAGGAATCCATGCAAGAAAGCAGTTTTCATGTCTATTTCATGAAGAGTTCATCCTTGGCTAGCAACTAAGGAAACAACAGATCGAATAGTATTATATCAAGCTACAAGTGCAAAAATTTCATCATAACCTATTCCTTCTTTCTGAAAGAAACATCTAGCTATAAATCTAGCCTCATATTTTCAATACTACAATTTGCACCATGTTTAATCTTAAACAACCATTTGAAAGTGACAACAGATTTACCTCGAGTTCTAGGAACCACTTTCCAGACATCATTCTAGATGATGGACTCGTACTCTTCAGTCATGGCATCTTTCCAAACTTGCTCTTTTACAGCTTCTTCAAAAGTGTATAGTTATGCCTGAATGATGTTGCTCATGCCAGCAACATACACTTGAAACCGACTTGGCTTCTTACTTTCTCTAAACGTTCCTCTTGGGGCAGCGCGTTGCTCAGCATCTTGCAAGGTATCTCCCAACCATAGTGGTCTCTTTCTGGTAGGAGGATCATGGGGTGGAGGATCTAGAGGATCCATGGAACCCATGGAATTATCAGCAAGCTCATTCTCAGGTTCCGGTTCAGACTCATGCAGCTCTTTTTCATTAACAGCTTGTCTTTCAACAATGGTTGGAGGAGGAGAGTCTCTTGCTTTTCCAAGAGTTGTGTCTTCATCAAATGTATGTCTCTGCTAAACTCTATAGTTCTTTGACAGGTTACATAAATTCTATAAGCTTTTGAATTATCACAATAACCAAAAAAATTACCTTTCTTACCTGAAGCTTCCAGTTTGTTCCTTTCTTACATGGAAATACACAAGACAGCCGAAGATTCTCAAATCACTCACCTTAGGCCTTTCACCAGTGAAGACTTCTTCAGGAGTCTTATTGTCTAAGGATTGATGAGGAGTTTTGTTTTGCACATAAATAGCAGTATTTGCAACTTCTCCCCACATAAACTTTGGTACCTTTTGATCATGCACCAAGGCTCTGACTGCTTCCATAATGGTTTTGTTCTTCCTCTCAACCACACCATTTTGTTGCGGATTGTACGGCACATTGGTTTCTTTCTTTATTCCATCATATTTGCAAAGATCATTAAAATCATTGGAGGTGAATTCTCCCCAATTATCAGATCTGAAATCTTTGATCAACTTTCCAGTTTGATTTTCAATCAAATCCTTGAAATCTCGAAACATGTCAAATGTTTCCCTTTTCTTTTTCAAAAAGAATATCCATGACTTGCGACAAAAATCATCCACAAAAATCATGAAATACAAGTAGCCACCAAGAGAAGTATCAAGCATAGGTCCACATAAATCAGAATGTATGAGTTGAAGTACCTGACTAGTTTTTTTCTACTTGAAGGGAATGATCCCTTTACATGCTTTCAATGTGCACATCTTGGGCAAACTCCTTCATGATCCAATTTGATCTCAGGTATTCCAAAAACCATCTTCCTTACATGAGGTGAGGCTTTGTAGTGTAAAGGAGTGAATCTTTTATACCATAGCTCACACTGAAGATCGATATCATGGAACAGTGCATGAATGGGATTACAATTGACTTTGTAAAGCCCTTCACATCTTGATCCAAGAGTGAAGGCTTTTCTCATGCTTGAGTTCAAAGGCCAAGTTAGAACTTTTCCATTAATAAAAGCAACTTCCATTCATTTATATTCTAGAGCAAATATGGATACAAGAATCTTTTTCAAACCAGGTACATACAAAACTTCTTGCAGAAAAATATATTAGCCATCATCTAACTGAAATGAAACCGAACCATAACCTTTAACTTGGTGAGTAGAATTATCTCCCAAGGATAACATTTAAATTAGTCTCCCTCTCAACTAGATTAGAGAGTACTTCTTTGTAACCAGTAAAATATTTGGAAGCACCACTATCTGTTGAGAAATCTAGGGCATTGAGATTACATGATTTCTCTTCTATTAGTAACTGCTTGTGAGTACTTTTTACTTCTTTAGATTAGGATCTTCTTTTACTTAGGTTATTAGTGTTCTTCTTCATCAAACAACTACCAATGTATAACCATAAAGAGACCAGAGACACATAATATAGGCTATCAGCCAAGGCCAAAACCTCTCACTCTTTGAGAGAAAAACCCGAACAAATTCGTCTTCTTATAGAGATTCTAATTGACGAATACCAAGACCAAGACCCTTGACCTATTTGCCACTCCAAGACACAGACACAAAGCTTCCTTGATGAAGTCCTTCCTTGAGTCAACGGTAGTCAACCTTATGCTTTCTCCTTCTTCTCGGCTTCTCTTTGACTTCAGCTGCTTCAGACCTTTACTAGTTTCAATCTCCTTGAAATAGGCCCTCTTTGCAAAGTGATTCGTTCTAGCTTCCCTTAGCTTCCTCTTTCTTGACTTTCTTCCAACTCAGTTGCCTTATTAGAAATGGTTCTTTCTGCAGCAAGTATCTTTTACTTCCTTCGTATGCGTGTCTTCAAAATAGACCCAAAACAGATCCAAGAGATGCCCAAAAATAACTTCGCTCTTCTTTCTATCTTTACGCTGGTTAGGAGGCTTTCCTTTCTGACCTTCGCACTTCTGGTTAACTTCAGACCTGTATTTCGCACTTCAGACTGTGATGACCGAAAATATGCCTCTGAAATGAAGCCGAGCACTCCTATTTATAGTTGTTTGCCTCTGTAATTAGCCGAAATGAGTGTATGTGAGCCGACATGTCCTTTGGAGGAGTTAATTAATTCAATATTGATGTCGACTTGCAGGAGTGGTCTTGTGCTTGTCTTGGAGGGCTTTTATACTAATTTAATGACTCATACAAATGTGTAACATGCCCAAGAGGGTCCTTCATACATGAAATTGACTCAATTTGACTTAATGACGAATCCTAAGGACTCACAATGGGAGTCATACTAAAAATAAAATTCCTTGCTCATGAAACTCATGATACAAGCATTACAATAATAATTTTATTTTCCTTCTTTTTATCAATTACATAAAATCACAATTACACATGTCATTATGAAGACCGAACCTAGTTACTTTTCAACACTATCAACTAACCAGCTATCAAATGACTCTGTAGAAGAAGAACTGTAAAGAGCATAAACAAGAAAATATCCTGATTGAGTTTCTGCTGCATTATTTCTATACCTTGGATTTCTTGTTTTCTTAGGATGGTCTTTTCTTTGATTTTCAGAAATGTCTTTTCTATAATCAAATTTGTTTTGAATCTAGGTGCTCTTCTTCTTTCTCTACAGTCACAAGAAAAGTGCCCATGCTTTTGACAGTTAAAGCATCTAACTTTTGACATGTCTAGATTCCCTTTAAAGGAATCATTTGATTTGAAAGCAGATTTCTTTGGAAAATGATGAGAGCCTTTAATACCTTTATTTCTCTTGTCATAGGCTAAAAATGCAGTAGGTTCTCCTTCTTCATGATGTGAAATTCTCCCTCTACAGATCATTCTGGCCTCCTCTTGAATACACTTTCCCCAGAGCTCATCAAAAGTGGGAATACTATTGATATTGTTGATGGTGGTGATAAAAGTGTCATAAACAGGAGAAAGGCCTCCAAGCGCAGTCAACACCATTTCTTTGTTGGGTACAACTTCACCAATTGTTAAAATATGATTCCTAATTTTGGTCATTCTCATGAAGTATGCTTGAACCGTCTCTCCTTTGTTCATCTTAATGTCCTTCAGTGAATTCTTCAAGGCAATAATCTGGTTCAAGTTACTAATTGCAAACATGCTAATTAGTTGATCATAAATTTCTTTAGCTTTCTTCAAATCATAAACATAAGTAATGAGGTGATCACAAAGAGAAACAAAGATAATTTTTCTAGCTTTGATTTCACCATTTTTATATTTAGATTTGACAGCAGCACTCACATTCTCTGGTCAATCAGCGATTGTGCCTTCAACATACTCTAGAACTTCGTGTTCTTCAAGAGTGATATCTAGTCTTGCTTTCCATGGACCAAAGTTTGAAGCATCATTCAGCTTCCCCTCTACCATGAAGTAGGACAAAGTCATCTTGATCAAAAAAATTTGGCAGCAAGTGGGGTGTCTTCAAGTGATCTCTGGTCTCTTTTGTTGAGAAATCAATGCTAGTAGGATTTAGGGTTTGATTCCACTTTCTTGATAATTACTTGTGAATTATATTGTCTTCTTTTACTTCTTAAATAGTTGTCTTTCATCAAGCAATTACCAAATTATTTGTATGAAGATCAAAAGAACAAGAGACACAAGATGTAGGCGCTCAGCCAAGGAAAAACCCCTATAAGGGGAAAACCCAGTCACAAACTCTTCCTTCAGTAGATTCAAATCAAGATGAGACACTTCAAGACTTCTTAGACCTAGCAAAAGACCTTCTCCAACCACCAAGTCAGCCCTTTCCTACAACAGATGATCTTGACAAAATACTCCAAGTGGCAGTGTCCCAGCATTGAGAAATCCAAAGTGTGGCAATTAATCGATTTCCCTTATTATGACATTATCTTGTGATGTTTCATTATTATTATTCTTTCGTTCGATTTATCTTTTCTTTATCATCAAGACTAATGCCAAACAACAAATAATAGAGGATACGAGATGTAGGCATGCATAGTCACGCAGCTAGGGAAAAACCCCACTCTAGGGGAAAACTCGATCAAAATTCTTCCTTCAATAGATTCAAAAACAAGATGAGACGACCAAAACCTTCACAACGTATATTAGAGACTCCCTCCATCAAGTCAACCTTGTGATTAGTATTGCATTCTTCAATGTGTTCTTCCTTGCAACAATGAGATGATGCATCAGACAAGTTTCGATTCTCATTATGATGACATAGTCCAGTGGTATGCTTCATACTTCGGTTCTGTAAGTGTAGTAGTCATTTGATAACTTGGTCACATAACAAAGTTATGTCTCTGTCCAATATTGTAATATATGCTTCGGTCCAACAATGATGATCAACATTGTAATATACTCCTACCCTCGATCCTGTGATGACTGCCCCAAACTCAAATATCGGTCTTGCAATGATCCGAGTTTCCTCACTATAATATACCAAGACTTTATTGTAATATTCAGACTTCATCATTGAGGCAGAACCGAACTTCTTCACTATAATAGCACTGAGCTTCTACACTGTGATAGCACTGAACTGTAATCCACATTTGCTTCAGAACTCATCACTCTTAAATTGATCGAACTTCTTTTCACTTGGTATATCGAAATTCATCACAGTAGTATCGAACCTCTTGATATTTACACCGAACCTATACCTGTGATTTCCGCACTAGTTTTTGAGACCCTGTGAGTTCATCTCTCAGAAATCCGAGCTCCTTCACTATGCTTGATGCGAAGTCCTTAGGCTTGAATATATAGTTGTTTCCATGTGAAATAGACCGACATGAGTTCTTTGAAGAGATGTGTCTCTATATAAGTTTAGGCCGGCCTGATACCGACAACAAGGAAACTTTGATGGAGGATTCTTTGACCAAACAAGAACTGACTTTGACTTAAATAAATAATCCTAAAGCCTACAATGGAGGCTTGACCTATGACAATTGACCCAAGCATGAAACCCATGCTTTAACAAGTCAATAAAATTCTTTTTTCTTTCTTTTGACAAATATATTACATTTTGACTCAAGTACAATTTTGCAAACCGAACCTAATTACATTCTTTAACACTCCCTCTTAACTAGGGAGGTATTCAAATTTACATATGACCATAGAAGTACATGGAAGTCTCAAAACACATAATCAACGAAGAAGTTTAGGCACCACAATGCCATGGACTAGATTCCTGACCATGGCAATCTATCCAAGGTCTCTCAACAGTTTAGGCATCGCAATGCCACAGACTAGATTCCTGACCAGGGCAATCTATTCGAGTGGGACTAAGATGGACTAAAGCTTTCAGCCTCTATAGGTACCATCAGCCTTACTTACTAACCATCAACTCAGGGATCCGGGTGTGTATCCAAGGTCAAAGCTCTATGACTAACACCACCCTCCATACTTCGGGGCCTAGACATCAACACAAAGTGTCAGCCAGATGTCCTCGTAGGAAATGTTTCAGTCACAGAGCCTCAACACTCCTCGATCCATCAGATCAAGAACAACAAATCTCTCCCGATCAAACTGATCGGTAACCAGCATGCTTATGAAAACTTCGAGAGATTTATTTGTAAAACACAACCCCAATCAATAATACACTTTCAAATGTACATACTCAAATACAAACCTTCAAGGTCTTCTAGACAACTAGATGTTGTTTCTCAACTTATCACAGTAGGACTATCAACCGTATCTTTGATAGAAGATTCCTATTTTCTTTCCTACTCTTCATGCAACAACATATTCTTCAAAATGCATTCTCCAATCAAGACTATGATATGCCCTCCCTCTCAACCAAGGAAATTTCTTATATCCAAGTGTTGAGAATTTAGAGGGCTAGTGATTAATTCAAATTCTCTTCTTGATAATTACTTGTGAGCTTACTTGAGTTACTTATGTCTTCTCTTCTTTAGTTTATTTAGTCTTTTCATCAAGTCAATTATCAAAATACACGAGACACAAAATTAGGCTCCTAGAGCTAGGGCAAAACCTCTCCCTCTTAGAGAGGAAAACCCGTAAGGAATTCTTCTTATAGACTTCCAGTTGACAAGTACCATGACCATGACAAACCCTTGACTCTTGTATGCCTCCAAGACCTTGTCATTGCTCCATTAGGCTTCGTATGTTGATCTTCCTTTCTGCACCCCCTTGTACTGACCCTAGGAAAGCTCGGTTACTAGTGAACTCCTTTTCCTCTAGCCTCGGCCTCCTATACTCTTGATCTCAAGACCGAAATCACTTGTCTGATCTGTAATTGTCCTTGTTGGCTTCTCTTTTTTCTACGTACTTGTCCACACATTGGATTACAGTCTTGTTATTTCAACCTTCCTGAAGTTACTACAGATATGTGAAGTAGATGTATACTTCACAACAGAGAGAGCCTATCACTGTGTTATCTCATGATCCTTCTTTGCTGTATTGCCTCCTTTTTATGCACCCAGAAACACTCTCTTCTTTGTACTGTAATCTTGGAACATGACATGGAAGATTTAACCCAAAACATAGGTAACTTATACCATCTTCCCTTTGCTATTTTGTCTCCTCTTCAACATGCCAATTGTACCTTTAATTCACCTCTAACTTCAGAACTTATCCGAACTTATCTTCCTGTGATCAAGCCCGAAAAACTTAGAGGTATCCGAACTATTCTAATCTGCAATTGCAGTCCGAAAAACTCAGAGATGTACATATTTTTTCCTGTCCTTTTTGCGCAGACTTCTAGGGTATTTATAGTTGTTGGAAACTGTAATAAGCCGACCTAACCATGAATGGTTGTGACTGTTCATGAGACGACTTTCCAACAGTATTTTCCAGCCGACTTGAGAGGCTTATCTTAAGCGTTAATGAGGCTTTTTGAGGACTGCTTTGAGCATCCTTCTGGAGCAATTTTCTTCACGGTTTCATGACAAGGTCTTGAGGCATATTATGTTGACTAGACTCTTCATATACATGACTCTTAATTATATTCATAACTAGAAGACAAATCCTAATAGACATCAAGAAGAAGTCTATTGACCTAAAATAAAACCTTGCTCATGAAACCAATGAGGCAAGCATACCAAGAACGTATTTTATTCTGTCTTCTTTTACATTAATACATAATTACATAGTCAATATGAAGACCGATCCAAGTTATAGTTTTCAACACCAAGCTCCTTCGTAACTTAGGGAGATCAGCTTCTTCTTATGACATTGGAGAATCTTTCATGGCTTCCATCCTTCTCATCATGTTTATCATATCAACTTCTCTTACGAACATCTTCACCATCTTGAAGATGATGCACCTACACAACTTAGATAGCAAGTAAAACCATATTGATAGAAGCATGAAGTTAGCCATAACAAAATCTTATAATAACAGAAGCATCAGACTCTACAAACATAATCAGCAAGAGAGTACACTTCAATAATTCAACTTGTTGCCCAAGTTTTGTTACAAACCCTAAATCACATCAATAGCTCAATCAAAATATCAGTCTCATTATATCTAGGGTCTTAACATTACTTTCAACGATATGACAAGTCCTTTCAAATAGAAAACCCTAGAAACAAATTAGATTAATTCATCTAACAATTTTCATAATTTTATATGTTAGACTTCCGACTAGGATTTCATGTAAACCCTTGATTTCATTCATGAGCTCCAACAATCAAAACCAATCACAGTGTAATCAACAACATGAATAGGTTCTACTAGGGTTTGATGTAAACCCTAGAAGATAAGGATTAAGGTTCTAATATGATATTTTCGTATGAGGTTCTAAATGATTCTTCTTCTATTAGATTTCTTCAATTGTTCAACAGAGTAAAGAGAGAGAGAGAGAGAGAGAGAGAGAGAACGAATAAAGTCACCAATGTATGATCAACTTGCAACTGAAGTGCTCTTGCTCTTTGCTTGAAGATCTCCTCTTTATCTTGATCAGATCTTGTCCTTCACACTTGATCCAGCTCTTCTCTTGCTCTTGCTCTTTACTTGCTCTCACACTTCTCTTTCACGCACTCAACTCTTTCTCTCCATCTTCACAATGAACATTCTACACTCAACTCTCACTTGCTCTTGCTTAAATAGGTGAGAAAGGAGATAAGTTACAAAATGAATTCATGCCTTGAGCCAACAATAGGAGAATTGAATTCCATAAGGGAAGAGTTACTTGAGGAGAAGTGTAACTCATCCCAAGAATAGACAAAGAGGTACACTTGTCTTGAAGAGTTATAATTCAAATTAGGGAGAGAGAAAGTTACACTTGGACATGAGAGAATATTTAGTGAGAGTTACAAATCGATTTGAGTGAGGGAGTTACAAGTGCATTTAATGAGGAGGAGTTACACTTTTGCGATACATAGAGAAAGTGAGGGAGAGTTGCACTCTCTTAAGTGTGGAGTTACTATTTTATTCCAAGAGAATGGTTTGATTTGGAAAGTAAGAGATTCTCAATTTAATTGACTTATTCCATAAGACTATTGAGAATTTGTTTTTATTAATCCATTAAAGGTGAATGACTTTAGACTATTTTATAAATAATAGTATCATCATAATAATAATAATACTAGCAAGGATAAAATATTATTTCCTGTACAAAGCTCTTTTCAACCTGCACATGTGGGTCTCTTTGTTGCATGCTACAAATCCCTCTAGTTGTTCAATGTACACTTCCTCTTCCAACTCACCATTAAGGAACATCATCTTGACATCAATCTGATGGATCTACCATCCCATTTGTGTTGTTAATGACATTACGACCTTGATAGAAGTATACCTAGCCACAGGAGCAAATGTCTCATCGTTGTCTATCCCCTCCTTCTAAGACAACCCCTTGGCCACAAACCTTGCCTTGTATTTTTCAATGCTGCCATTTGCACCGTGCTTGATCTTGAAGATCCAATGCGATCCAACCACTGCTCTATCCGTCGATCTTGGTACAACCTCCCACACATTGTTTTGCATGACTGAGGTACACTCTTGAACCATCCGCCACCCCTGTTTTTGTGCGAGATCCTGATAGTTGGAAGGCTTGCTATCTGCTAACTAACTGACCAACACCATGTAGCTAGTGTACCTCTCTGGTTTTCTTCACTCTCTCCTGCCTGTCCTAGGAGTCCCCACAAACCCTGAGCATCCCTGAGTGTATGTTGAACCTCACGGTTCCTCCTACCAACTGTAGAGTTAGGAATATCCACCTCTATATCCTCCTAATGCATGTCCCTAATCTATTGCATCTGTTGCTCCATACTTTGCGAAGTCACTTGCATCTGAGCTAGTGCTCGAACTTGTGACAATGCTCATGCTTTGTTGCCTCTGATCCTACTACTCAAATCTAGGAGCTTTTGTTGGTTGCTCACTCTAATCATCAGTTGTTGGCAAATCTATGGACCTCTTATATGCCTTGTCCTCTATGAACTTGACATCTCTCCTGACAATTATTCGCCTGACCCCTGGAATGAAAATCTGATATGCCTTAGAGATCTTGTTGTACCCAACGAAGTACCCTCTCTCTGCAATCTGATCTAATTTAGAATGTGTATAACCTGGAATGTGAAAATACGTTAGGTTGCCAAATATCCTAAAATGACTGACATTTGGCCTCTTCCCTGTGAATGCCTCCTTTAGTGTCATCTTGCCTAATGCCTTAAGTGGGACCTTGTTCTGTATATAATTTTTGGTATTGCATGCCACTGCCCATAAGTAGCATGGCAGATCCTGGTCATACAACATTGCTCTCGCCGCCTCCAAAATAGAATGATTCTTCCTCAACAACCTCATTATGTTGTGGGTTGTAAGGAAACATCCACTCCCTCTTGATTCCTTCCCTGGTACAAAACTCCTGGAACTCCTTTCTTGTGTACTCACCACCATTGTCAGATTGAAGAACCTTGATTTTCCCGCATTGAACACCTAAAAACAATTGAAGACCTCATTCTTGGTCTTCATGAAGTATATCTAGGTCTTCCAAGAGAAATCATCGATAAAAGTCGTGAAGTATTCATATCCCCTGAGATATTTTGTCAACATCGGCCCACATATATCTAAATGCACTAAGTCAAGAACACCCTTCAATCTAGTGTCACTCCTTGGAAAATTTTCTTTGCCAAACTTCCCCAACACATATCACTTGCAAACATCGTCATGCTTTGTGCTCACCTCCAGAATACCTGCCACCGTCTCTCGAAGAAATCTAAGTGCCCCATGATGTATATCACCCATCCTCCTATACCATAGCTCCCACTAATCCCTTGGATTGTTGTTGCTAACCAGTGCCTGAGGAGTGTCCATCTGCAACCTATACAACTGACCGCTCCTAACTCCAATCGCTATAGGTGATTTCCAATCCTTGTGCTTCATCAGCACTTATGTTCCTCTAAATAGAACACCATAACCTTCATCCTTAAGGATGGATAAGGAAATCGGGTTCATAACCAAGCCTGGCACATGCAACATGTCATGAATCGAAATCAGCTTGCCATTATCCCTCTAAAACAGAACAATCCCTCTTGCAACTGGGTGGACCTGTTCCCCATCTGGATCTGAAATCTAGTGTCCTTTGGTCCACTAGATTTGTATTGATTTTTGTCAACACGGCTCACGATCTAGTGTCCTTTGGTCCACTAGATGTATTTTTTGCTCAACCGGTTTTTTGGTCCAGTTTTGTTTTGGTTCTTGGTTTTGGGGTTGAACGGTTCAATGACGGGTCCAGTTCTGATAATATTGGTTCATTGTCCATAGTTCATTTTCAGTTTTAACTTTTGAGCCCTGACTCTATATATAGATGACCTCAAACTGATTCTTTGACTCATCATTCTTCACTATTTTTGAGTTAGAGTAATTTCAATTTATTATTCCAGTCTTCAGACTTTAGTATCTACAATTTTTCTCAGTACTAATCAGATTCTAAAATAATAAATGATGAATTTAAATCAACGTAGATTCTAGAATGATGAATGGTGAATTTAAATCAATGCAAACAAAATTGTACTATTTATATTCATTGAATCATGTATGATATATGAATCAATGTATTTCATTATTGAATTTGAATTTGAATCATGTTATACATACATACATACATATATATATATATATATATATATATATATATATATATATATATATACCCCAATGTCCCCTGTCCCCCTTGAATTTCCATTTGGGGGCGCTCCCACACGTCCTCCTGTGTGTCTCCCCATTCCCGCATCCCCCAATCTGGGAAACTTGGTGGAACATTGATTTTAGGACATCCCTTATTGACCTTGTGTGATAATATATCCATTAGATACTATAATTGATCTGTCAATTCATAAAATTGAGTCAGTAGAGAAAATTCAATCTATAAGCTCAATCAAGTTTGCAGATGTTTCTTAATTGACACTCACTGGAATCAGGCAAGCTAAATCCAGCCCAAAACACCTGAAAATTGGTTGAAATGGATGGTACTGATGCCACAGATCAATTGAAAGGCAACAAAAACCCCCAGGGCACCTGAAACACACAATCTCAACAACTGGATTTCACCATTCCAGCAATACAAAACCAAATTTACTGGATTCCAGTAGAAAAATGCCAGGAATGGACATCAGAGAAGGTGCATTCCATTGTCTTCTATCCTACTTGCAAGATACAAGGATATGCAGTCAACAAGATTATCATATATATAGGACATAAGAGACATGGCTACCCAATTCCAGGACATGACTCTAGATAATAATTATTAGCTATATTTCATATTAATTAGGTATATCACAGTTTCCATGCTTTACAGTCCAATAAAGTAATCAAAATGCCAAAACAAAACTTAACCCCATATACTGGTTCAAATCATAAAACTTCTATATGGTAGAGGGTATGGAACAGTGGAAAGGTTTTTCAGCAAATTCAAAACCCTGGGGTTACTCTGCTCAATGAAAGTCTCTATTGAACAAAATGGTATAAGAAACACGGGTCAAGAGATTCAAATAACAACAAAAACTCAAGTGGTTAGATTATTAAGTAGTAACACGGATCAGAGATGTTTCTAAGTTGACTGGAACTTAAGCTCAAATAACTTATTCAACAATTAAAGTTTCAAAAAATAATTTCTTATACATGAATTGACTCAGTCGTTTCTAATCTCTTTGGATCCGAAGTATCTCAGACCAATAATTTTTAAGATTCATGGTTCACAAAATCTATGTTATAAATGATTCATTTATTCCTTTTCAAATCTCATGTTAACTGAGAAAGACATATAATTTCAGATCATAAGCAGAGGCTGGCTTCATACTTGCTCAAGTCCCAGGAATTTCATAATACTCAAATTAACAGTAGGATGAAAACGGAGGCCACCCTCGTAAGGACCAAGGGCTTGGCTGAACTGGACACGGTAACCTCTATTCACATGCATGTCACCTTTATCATCAGTCCAGGGAACACGAAAAATTATTGTTCTCTCAGGTTCTAAAAGGCGCTCCAGGATATTGACAAATCTGTCCACCAAAAAATTTATGATGTTCAGAACAGATGATTTCTATTTCAAAAATAGATTTCAGCAAAACTCTAAACTTAATTGCTGCAGAATGTCATTTTCAAAAGCTAAGGAACATCTTTGAAGGAAACTGAAGCCATGAATGCCCCTCGTCCACTTCCAACTAATTTACTGGAATTAAAACTAATTGATATGGTTATACTGTGGATCATAAGTTTTAAAAACTTACAAGAAAAGAGAAACTTACTGGGGCTGCCTGGACAACACCGGTTCCAAAGAGTGGACAATTTCTTGAACTGCCTGAATAAATTCACCTTCAAATGGATCCCTTCGGAGAACAGCTTCAACAATTGATTCAGCACTTTTGGATAATAGTGCTGGTGAAACATTATTTTTACATAATTTGCAACATATTAGCCACATTTACAACATCATAACTAGACACATATGATCACATTTAATAAAAAGAAAACTAGTCATGTGTATAACTCTTTAACATACAACAAAACCATGTAAGCAGGATCTTAACTTTTTTGAGATATCAAAAGATGACCTTCATTAACCAGATGCTCAACAATCAATAGTGCATGTAAAAACAATTTCCAAGGTATATGTGTTATATCAGCCCAAGCACACAGTATGAAAGTTTTTAGTTAATCTTCCTGCAAAATTGGAAAGTGTGCAATTGACAAAAAGGCTACGTAACTAATTATTGCAACTCCACCAGCATCATCAACATACAAGGGATAACTATATCAATAGGTTTCCTTTCCACGTCTGCTTAACAGTTCAAAACATAACCTCACAGATGTTACTTCTGAATTGGCATTCTTGACAGGCAACTTGTAAAGAGGCACTGGTAAATATATAAGAATTGCAACAACCCAAACTGAACGAATGAAGGCCAAAGGCAAAGGTAAATCACTACCTATTACTACAGATTGGTCTTCTTGACACCTTATAACCACAAAGTTCATATACATGTACATTTATATAGAAATGAGGTGATTAGCATTGCCATGCATTGCTCCCTGCTTGGACAATGGGGTACTTAGTAATCATCCACAATACTGGGAATATCAAGAAGGATGAAAAATGCCCAACACCAAACCTCCCATGAGGAAAAGTAAACAAATTCAGCACCACTTGACATTCATCGCCATTATCCATGTATCAAAAGTCAGACATGGTCCTAGCTCATGAATGTGTGATTTCACATCCTTAGCATGATCAGCATCAGTCATATAAAATGAAAGAAAGTTCAGTACTCATGTGGTACTTATTTTGTATGCAAGTCACTCATGGTGCCAGTCATACTCTTATATGCAAGACAATCATACAGTAGCAGTCATGCAAGGTTACCTGTATAGCACCAGTCATGCAGGTTACTCATATGCTGCCAGTCATACTTTTACATCAATTTGAATCTAGAACCAGTACAAGATTATGATCACCAATTTTAGGGTAAGGACTAATTCTCGTGGTTATGCATTTGTGAAAACAACACCTCCATTTTAGAGATGAGAACAAGAAATGCAATCATCTACAGATATTCTGTTTCAAAAGTATCCTGTGATAAGATGTGTTGCATCTTGTGATAAAGGAACTGTTGCTGCAAAGTCTAACAGGCCTAGAGAAAAGCCCCACTAGACAGAAACAGACCTTATGGCAATGGGAGAAAGGGTTGCCACTGTCACCTCGGCAACCTTTCTCCTGCTCTTTAGTGGTATTTCACCAGAAGGGAGGCTTCCCTAAATCACCTAAACGGATATTCAATTAACATGGTTCAAGGCAATGGATATGAGGTCTATGAAATGGGATAAAGTATTGGCAAAGCCTAGAAGACCTAGATTTTCTATGCCAAATTACAAGTACTCTATTCCTAGACCAAATAGATGGCTGTTATAAGTTAGGGTTTTGATGGTTTTCAATGGTACGGTGCATGATGTCA
Source organism: Pinus albicaulis (assembly GCA_034641835.2). Lineage (NCBI taxonomy): Eukaryota > Viridiplantae > Streptophyta > Pinopsida > Pinales > Pinaceae > Pinus > Pinus albicaulis. The sequence goes on from CM076574.1 coordinate 185,673,105, forward strand.
TAAATTGCCAAGGGAAAAGGCCTTTAAATGAATACTCAACGAAGGGAGCAAGACCTTCAAATAGACAAAAAGGATTAGGGGCTTTTAGTGTTAGTTTTATGGCTGAAAACATGCATAAACAGAAAATAAAGACAAAATCAGCACTAAAGGGGAAGGTCTCACCATGCAACAATGCCAGATTTTGCCTTTATATAATTTATTGATGCAATTACTACTTTATGAACCATAAACATCAAACCTAAATTCACTTCTATGCAATTTTTTACATGGAAACTCTAGTCGCTAACCCTAGACATCTAGGAACAAGAAAAAAGAAGAAATTTAATTAAGAAAATGGATGATCAACACAATTATGATTAGTGCCTTGTCCTAAATGGGAGAAATCAGATCTTTTAGGGCTAAATCTCTGAGATCGGCCTTGATGAAGTAAAGGGAGGATGATTAGGACATCCAATTAATACCCTAACTATTTTCCTTTTGAGGGGAGAATTTAAACATAAGGAATGCAAACGTGGAGTTTCCTTATAGATTTCAAAGAGAACAATTTTGCATGCTATAAAGAAGCGATATTTCAACATAATTTTAGCATTTAATCATGGCACAAAATAGCAATGTTGCAAACATCGGCATCGGGATAAAATCGGCAAGGGTTTAGAAAACCAAAAAATCGTAAAAATCGGGAATATCAGTAAAAATTGGCAAACATCGACAAAATTAAGATACCATCAAAATATTGGTAAAAATCGGCAAAAATCGGCTAGGCCAAAAAATCGTGATTTCAAAATAAAATCGGGATGTTATCATAGTATTAAAAACCGGAACCAGTGACCGGACCGTTGGACCTAATGAACCAGGTTTCTAACCAGTACTGGTCGGGTCTAAACGAACCGAGTTTTAAAAAAATACATTAAAGAATTATTTTTAATAAAAAAAAAACTATTTTTAAGATTTGCAACCATGATTCCAAGCCAATAGAGACAAAATATGCAAAGTCTTCTCATTTATATACCATGTAAAGGTGAATATATCAAAATGGCACCAAGTGCAATACATATCATCGAAAAATACATAAGCAATGAGGCTCCAAATGGCCCATAAAGTCCAAAAACAATGCTACAAGCTTTGAGGCCATTGGCCTAATACAAGACTACAAGTCTAGAGTCTAGACTCTACAGTGTACACATGAATCATGATCAATCATCAAATTCATCACCACTACTAGACACAGGATCAACATCGGCGGTTGCATAGACATCATCTGGATCAGAGTCTAAGGATGCCTCAACCTCATCTGCAACCTCAACACCACTGCCACCAATAATAATAAAAGTGGACCTAATGGAAGCACGAATTACTCGAGTTGCATGACTAGTACCTTCCATTGGTTGTTTTCCTTTCCTTGATGCAGCGACCAATCCTGGGTCTCTGCCTGATGGCGCCACCAAATCTGCTTCAAGTTCATCCCCCGCTAATGCTGCATCAATATCAAAATTTGCCTCAAACACTGGATCTTCAATCTCCTCCACCCATTCTGATGTTGGATCAATATCGTCCAACACAATGGGATCTAGATCAGGTGTTTTGTTCATCAATTGGTTCCGCCTCAAGCGAAGGTTGTATTGCACGAACACAAGATCATTTAACCGTTTCTGTTCCAAACGGTTTCTCTTCTTTGTGTGTATGCGCTCAAAAACAGACCAATTGCGCTCACAACCTGAAGCATTGCAAGTTTGGTTGAAGACTCTAATTGCAAACTTTTGCAATTAAGGACATTGGCCGCCAAATGACTCCCACCAATGTGTTGCAAATAAAAAGACATTAATTAGTAACATAGTTCATTTCATTACTTATTTACAAACAATTTAACTTGAAACGAAAAACAAATTGGAATTGCTTACCTGGCTGATCCACATCTCTTGCCATTTTTGCCAAGTTCTTTCCAAAGGTACCAGCTGCCATACTGAAAAGAGTAAGTTGTTTATGTGTTTCCAACAGGTTTGCACGGATAGGGACCATGCGCTCCAAGCAATCAATCAATCCAACTCTGACCTCCCCATCCTGTTGATCTCCTAACCGAGCTTTATAATGATACTTTGGGTTCAAAAAATACCCAACTGCATGTATAGGACGATGGAGTTGATTGTTCCATCTGTTATCAATGATCTCCCATATACGGCCATATTTAGCTAACTTGTCCCTATAAACTGCCCGTATCTGCTCCTTTGCCTGATCCCTAGCCTCATAAATGTATCCCATTGCCATCTTTTCCCCATCCACCACCATCCTTAGCACCTTAACAAGGGGCTCAGTAATTTTTACAAACTCTGAAGACCTTCTCCAAAAATAATTGTCAAAGACTTTCTTTTTGGTGTCTTTTCCATCTTGTCTACGAGCCCACCGAGATTCAGTCCAATCATCAGAAGAAAACATTTTCTACAGGTTTTTCTGTTGAGAATTGAGACATTGCAATGTGAGGAAGTGAGTTACAAATCTCGTAATTGGAGGCCTAACAAGCTCTTTGCCCCCAGTGTTTTTCCTCATTAGGCTCAATACCCATGAGTGGTTGTAAATGTATTTTGTAATGCACTTGCCATACTCTACAGTGTTTTTTACCCACTCCACTTTGCCTATGTCCTCAAGCATGAGGTCTATGCAATGTGCAGCACATGGAGTCCAAAATATGGTCCTATATTTGGACTCAAGCATCTTTCCAGCAATAACATAGTTTGAGGCATTATCTGTGATGACCTGCACAACATTCTGCTCCCCCACTTCCTGAATAATCTCATCCAAAAGCTCAAATACAAGGGTCTCACCTTATCAGATGCATCAACTAATCTCAAAAACATTGTTCCTTGAGGGCAAGAAACAAGGAAGTTAATGATATTGCGGTTCTTTCCATCAGTCCATCTATCTGACATGATGGAACAACCTGTTTTGAGCCATGACTCTCTATAGTCAGCCAAATACTCATCAATGGAACAAATCTCTTTTTGCAAAAGAGATCCCCTCAAGTCATGCACACTAGGGCCTTTGAAGCCCTTTCCTGCAGCTAAAACAGAGTCCCAAATAGCTTGGTAATAAGGTGAGCGAGCAGCATTAAATGGGATATATGCATCATACCACCATCTAGCAATGTATTGATAAGAAGTTTATTTGCATTGTTTTTTCAATGTTGTTCCAAAGTGGGTTGACGACTTCGCTAGGAGGAAGTGGCTGTGGGATTAGCAGTGGATGAGAAATAACTCTGGATGTTGGGTCTCTTTGTTGGTTTTGATTTTTGGCCAACAGGAGGAACATAGTGAAAGGGGCCATTGGTGGAAGGGATAGAAGTGGAGTCTTGAATCTCATAATCATCATACCCACTTTGTTTCATGGTTTCTATTAATTCCCTCTTCCTTGCAATTTCATCTTGGATGGCCTTCTCCCTAGCCTTAGTCTCCTCAAACTTTTCAAACTTGGCAAGGTATTCTGACCTAACAGGACCTATCACTTCATTAGGTGCATCACATGGCTTTACTTGGCCTCTTATCCCAGAGAAGTGTTGTTTCAATCTAAGAATACCCCCACCTCCAATAGATTTTTCACAAAATTTGCATATCATCTTTCTATCAACCACATCACAATGGGCCCACGCATTGTCCTTGGCTTTTGGAGCCATATTGACTTGAAATAATTGAAATTTGCAAATAAATCTGCCATTTAAAAAAAATTGTAGCTAAGATAAATGGAAAACGAAGGCTAAATTTAGGAAACAAAATGCACATTCAAACATACAAAATTTGATAGCATAGGACTAGAGATTTGATAGCAATAGCATAGCTAAACACATAAAAAAATTAATACATGAACAGTAATGAAATGAGGGATTTTTCAAGTGAAAATCCTTACCTGGAAATGCAAACTAGATTCCTTAGCCTCCTCTTGAAGATGCCAACTCTACTGACAGCTCCAAACTATCTCCAAAATAGCTCCAACTCCAACTCCAAGCCTCCAAGATCACTGCTCCAGCAAACACTCAATACTCTCCAACCTCTTAATCAAACTCACAAAAGCACCAAATGAGATGGTGTGAGACAAATGAGAGGTTTCCCCCTGCTTATAAAGGATTGGGGAGGGTGTTTTGGAGGGAAACAACCCTCCCCTTCCCTCCAAATCAACCCTAAAGCAGCAAATTGTCCGTGCGTGGGTCCCAACTGCGAGTTAGCAACTGACCAGCCGGTTAAGAACGGAATCGGCCGATTTAGGGAGATTCCATCCTTAACCGGCTGGTCAGCACCGGTTTGACTGGATTTTTGTGCGAATGAGGGTGATAAACCCGGTTTTTTGACCGGTTTTAACCGGCTAGGCCTCTGACCGACCGGTTTGACCGGTTACTACTACTAGTTAAAACCGGCCGATTTTTAATACTATGGATGTTATCGAGATGTTCGCAACACTGCAAAATAGAAAACCTACTACACAAATACAATATGCAAAATATAGAAAATATGCATAAAACTTAGAAAAATCTCCAAAGAAACATTTCATTCAATCCCATGAAAACATCTCCATGCAAGAAACAAACTCCAAGAGAAACTCGCACCAAAAAAGGTCACATTTTTCCCATGTCACAACAAGGAGACTAATTTACTCTTTTGAAGAGATGAATGAATGAATGCATGATGATGAAAATGAAATAAGGGGAGCCCTAATACAAGTTTGCTAAGTGTTCAGCAAATGAGAGGTTATAAGCCAACCTCATAATAGCTCAAAAACATAACAAATAATGCCAAAATATCCCACAAGTGTGGGAAAAGAGACTCCACTATGAAGTCATCCTCCAAGGGAGCTAAAAATGCCACAAACAAGTGACAAATAGGTCATGAGAGCTCCATATTCCATGAAATAGCTCAAAGTCCATGGGTATGCCTCCAAAAGTGCCTCCCAAACCATGACATCATCACCCAGTATCAAGATGCCCTACACCACCCTTCTAAGTGCAAAAGGAGTGACATGGCATCATTATGCTCAAACGCTAGGGTCCATCAGTGATGTCCAAGCCCTCCCCTGTTATCTCAAGGATAACCATCATCATTTGGGCTCTAAAACAAGCAACACCCATCAAACAGTATCAAGGTCATCCTAGGGGCATCTTGGGTCTATCTAGGCACATCATCCATAAATCCAACATCAAGCCTTGGTGGCTCAACATTTCAGCATCTAGGGATACTCATGAGAGTCAAGTACCATGTGGAACTACCTCATAGCCCAATGCTCTGCTCTAGAGGGGAAACACTGCATCAACAAGGTCATAACCGCTCTCTAGACTAAGAAAAACAGCTTTTGGAATGTCGCTTAAAGGGATGAGAATCATCTCCCAAGAGGCCTTTGCTGCTATGATAATATCACCTAAAGAAACCCTCTCAAGGTCAAGTGAAATCATCAATCATTAGGGGCAATAACCATAAATGCATCATAGTGGAACCTACTGTTAAGGGCACAAGAATACTTCACATAAAGCTTACCTTCAAATGTCTAACTAGATCAAGTCCCATAAACAAGTTACCTCCTTACATTAGGGATGGTTAGGTCAATAACTCTGTTAGGTGTTTCTATCCTCCAAAGGGAAGTGACATGCCCCAAGTTAGCCTATCAATCCATGGGTGTGTGTAAAAATGGCAGTTGTTGTTGAAAAGTAACTAGGTTCGGTCTTCATAATGACATGTCTAATTTTTACTTTATGTAATTGAAGTAAAGAAGAAAATAAAATTATTTTTGTAGTACTTGAATCATGGGTTTCATGATCAAGAAATTTTATTTTAGTTAAGGTTCCCATTGTGAACCTTTAGGTTTTGTCATCAAGTCATAAAAGTCAAATTGAGTCAATGTCATGTATGAAGAACCCTTCTTGGGCATGTTACATTTGTTGGAAATACTGAGAGGGGGGTGAATCAGTATTTCTTTTCAATTGTTACTTTTACCAGTTAAATCACGTATATTTAGAACACAAAATGAACAATAAGAATAAATGCTTTTATTAATTTATTCTATACAATAAATCAAGTACAATATATGTAGGGCTCCAACCCTAGATGAAGACACCAATCTTCAATCTCCCAAGCTCCAACCTATATTTGCCAAGCACCGACTTGGACTTCCAAGGCTCCAACCTTGTCAATTCTAAGGCACCAACCTCAAGGGCTCCAACCCTATATCTGGTACAAGCTCCAACCCGGTCTCTTGAGGACTCCTAATCCTCTAGGGCTCCAACCCTATCTTCTAAGGCACCAACCTTGTCTTTATGAGGCTCCAACCTCCTGCTTCATTTCGTCAACATATATTTGTTTATACTTACGGCTCCCAATGTCTTATGCAACGAGCCCTGACAATCTTCAGCTTACTCTTCACTGTAATCTACACATCACGTCATCAATGACAACCTTTTCTTCTTAGAAGGTGTCACCACTGCTCTTCATCGTACCCAAACAATTTCTCCAAGGTCACATCATGATGGCTTCAGCAATGCATCGTGATTTCCAAGGATGCCTCCAAGGTCAGCTTCTACAAGTATTCCAAATGTCTTCAAGAATCCCTCAAGGTGCCTTCACAACGGTTGCTCAACAAGGTTAGTAGGAGGTCTTCCAAAAGTCTGTTATATGCAGCCCATAGATGCTTGTCTCCACTTTACTTCTAGATGTCTCAAGTTAAACCCAGAAATAGTGTTAGGTTTGTTGCTACAGAGTCTTCTACAATTTTGCTCCAAAAAATGTATTTCCAAGGAGACTTCAAGAATGTCTTTTGCAAGGCACTACAACGCTGCTCAAAAGTCCAAGAGATGGACTCCAAATAGTACTTCAAAAGGTGCTCCAAATAATGTCAATGGGTTGCTCCTCCAACTGAGGTATGCTACTCCAAAAAGATTTCCAAAAGTCTGCAGTGAAATCACTATAGGTCTGTAATAAGATCTCCACAGAAATTTTTCCAGAAGACGGAGCTTCAATGAGCCTTCATAAGTGATTATCACAGGTCTGAGGTACTGAGCTAGTGATCACAGGCCTGAGGCTTAATACTTCATTGTTCCTCCACAAATCCAAGCATCGAGCCCCAAGGTCAAGTCCCAGATCCGAAGGGTTATTTCTTAAGGTGATCTGAGCTTTAATAGGTGACAGTCCACAAGAGGTGCGAGCTTCTATAGGTGACAGTCCAACACAATTGTATACTTCCCACAGGTCCAAGGTTAAGTTCAAGTAATGACTGTTATTCAAGCATCGAGCCCTAAACGGTGACTGTTCTTAAGGTTTGAAGCCTCAACAAATGTCACTGTTCTGTTGGTGAGCCTTTTCAAATCTCAGATCTCAGGTTCGATGTATCTTAACTTCTCCACAGGTAGTTGTGCTACTAACCTGAGCTCACTGTCCAACCTTGAGTGATAACCCATCACAAACAATAACCATAGATCCGAGACTGTAAATCTTCCACAGGACTGCAATCCAAGCTTTAAATGAACTCCACAGGTGGCTATCACAGATCCGTCCTCCTTCAGGTGACTGTTCACAAGGTATATCACTGTTTTGTTCTTCTGTCCTCAAGTCCGAGCTTGAAAAGAATAATTTATCACAGAAGCTTCCCAAACTGTTCTTCTCAGCCTTCTTATCTCTATGCCTCCTATATGAATTGTTCACCGAGACTTGATGCCTGAAATGATAAGTTTAGACTTCATATATATACTGGTTTTGATCATAAACGAAAAGACACGTCCCTTCGCCAAGGAACATGAGCCTACACAAGTCGGCTTGGGTCGGCTCACTTGACAGAAATTTACCTTAAACTTGAAAAATCAATAACTTTCAAACCACTTGGAGTTTTGCGCTGAGTAATAGCTTGTTGGAAAGGCAAAATCTTCAAGATGGTGTAGGTTTCATTAAGGAATTTTGCCTCTAAGGTAGCAAAAATATATTTTTTAATGTGACTGATTATTTATGAGTGCAGAAATGGAGGCAGGGAAGAATGCCTTTGAGTGTAGACCCTCATGGTTTGATTTCTTCGTTGATTATCTTCATAATCATGCCTTAGCCTTCTTCAACATAGGGTCACCATCATGTCCTTGCCTTCTTCAACATAGGGTCACTAGGTCAGTTGTCCTTAAGATAGTGCAGAGATATTGCATCAACCAAATGCAGCATCATTATGTACTTTTCATTATAAGAACATCAAGTTTCACATCATTGGAGATAGGACATATCATCGTGTGTATATCTTATAGTCCTTCATCAAGTGCAGTGATATGGTAGTCTTCCATTATGATCATCAAGATACATGATTGACACTTCATTTGTGTCTTGACATCTTAAACAAGAGTTGTAATCACTTGTAATCATCCTCTGGCATCTTCAAGAATATTTGCCATCCCGGTCACTGACATCATCAATGACAACCTAGATTAACAACATTTGTATATGAGTCAATGAAAGAGTCAAATAGCCCTCCAAGACCAAGCTCAAGAATCTCTTTCAAGTCGGCCTTAAATAAAATAATGAATTTGCTCCAAAAGACATGTCATCTCACCCTCAGTGAGGGTCAGCTTATTATGGAGGCTCCAACGACTATAAATAGGGCAGCTCGACCTCATTTCAAAGATAGAATTTCGGTCAAGGTTTGAGCTAAGGAAGAAGTGTGAAAAGGTCAAAGAAGACAGTCACATAGCCAGCGTGAAGAAGGAAGGGAGAGCGAAGTTGTTTGGGTTTGTTTTTAGAGTTGATATCCATCACACGTGCTAGGAGAAGTATCATCAGCGGCAGGAAAGAGCAAAGTTATTTCACTTATCAAAGGATGTTGAATTAAGGAAGGAGTCTAGTCAAGAATGCAAGCCGAGTTGAAGGAGAAGGAGTCTCCATCATAAGGGCACAAGTCTAAGTAATGAAACATCCCACGTGCTGCAATTAGGGCTTCTGAAATAGGCCCTATTAATTTGAAGGGAAGTCGAGAAGGAGGAAGAAGATAGCATTTTGACCATCGTTGACTCAAGCAATAAGAGGTTAAGCTAAGAAGGCTTGTGACTTCCTCTTGGAGAGGCAATGGTGTCAAGGGTCTAGGTCATGGTCTTGGTATTCGTCAATTAAAGTATCTATAAGAAGAAGAATTCATTTGGGTTTTCCTCTCAAGTTGGAGAAGTTTTTGGCCTTGGCTGATACTGTTGAGATTTTGTGTATTTGGGGTAGCATCAGTTGTCCTCTAGGTCCCAAATTTTGTGGAGGGACTAGAGTACACTTGATCTACAAGACCCAGAAATGGATTTGAGAAATTTCAAGTTGTGTTCAAGTTGTTCAAATAATTAATTATTTTTAAATGGATTTCCTAAGTTTCCTAAGTCTAACTTAGGAAAATAAAATAATTAAAGTGAATTAATTAACACATATGTTGAAATTGTATTAAGACACATGGATCAAGCAGTCTTTTAATCTCAGTCATTGATGGATGATTTAATCTCGGTCGTTGAAGGGTTCAACGAAAAGTATAAGAGAAAGGCTTGAGGGTCAGTTGAAGACACACAATTTCTGTAGAACTGAGGAATAGATCTGGAATTCTAGGGCGGGTGTCCTAAGAATTTCCAATGGAATTTCCGGCAGTGAAGGGTAGTATTGGCTGAGGGAATGATCTGATTCCAAGAGCCAAGAGACAGCAAGAGGCAAGAGGAGCAGCCACAAGGACAGCGCAGAGAGGCTTCAGAGCCACGCAGAGCAGCAAGGACAACGCAAAGGCAGCTAGGGCCACATTGGACTGACGTTGGTCAAGAAGAGACCGCGCAGGGGCAGCGTAGACCCTCCTAGGGTGACGCAGGCCCTCCTAAAGCCACGCAGAGGCTAACGCAGTCCCTTCAGGGCAACGCTAGGGCTTCAGAAGCAACGCTGAGGGTTTCTAGGGTCAGATCCGGGCTAAGTCCTGTAAATCTCGTTTGAGGGTGTGGATCAATCAGATATTTGGCACTAGATCTTCAGGTTAGCTGCAGATTTTATATCTTTTATTCTCTGTCGGGTTTTCCAAGGTTGGAACCCATATTTGTTGAACTCAGAACTACTTAATAATAAAGCCCTCATATCTGCTGAACTGATTTTCCCACTTTGGGTTTGTTCGGGGACTTATGTCCAAAAATCCATGTGTCACTTTGTTGCATGAGTGAATTATCCAGTAAATGATCTGCATGTGTAGGTTGTAGTTGTGTTTATTTTCGGTATTTTCTGAATCTAATTTCTGAAAATAACTTGTACAAATTAAATCAAGTAGGAGAAAATAAACCAATACACTGCAGTAGAATTTTCACAGATACTAGATAGCCTACATTTTGTGTCTCTTGTCTCTTTATTGTTCATGCATTAGTAGTTGTTTGATGAAGAAGAACACTCTAATAATCTAAGAAAGAGAAGATCCTAATCTAAAGAAGTAAAAGCATTCACCAGTAGTTATCATTAATAGAGAAATCACTTAATCTTGATGCCCTAGATTTCTCAACAGCTGTGGAGTGGGAAGGACTTCAGGGTAAGGTGTCATAGTCATTAGACTAGTTGGAGGTCTAACATCCTGAGCATATAAATGTTGATGGAGGCATGAACTATTCCTTTCTTTGACTTACTTTTTCCATCCGCACCTTTTACTTTTTTACAATTTATCTTTATTTGGGTGCATAGCTAAAGAGCCCATGCTTGCTTTTGAGATTTTCCATTACCTCTTTAGAATGAGGCAGTTTATTGCTCATCAAAGTTGGGACAATATAAGAGTTCCTTTTTATTGAGAAGCATCATGTACTTAAGGAACTAGGTGATGGCTAATGAGGGAGGTAGAGTTCATGCTAGGCTTTTTCCCACGCACTAAAAAATGTCCCAACCATCTTTTTCATTTTTTTTCTTTCATTGTGGCTTTCTTATGCTTTAATCTTTCTTTTAGCTACATCAACCTCCAAGGCGTAAGTTTTTTGGACCTGAACTCAAGGGTGAGATGAAGGGTGCCAATCCCAATGACCAATGACCACCAACCTGAAGAATGGAGGTGAATAATGGGGAAATATGGAAAGTGGTAAGTATGGATTACCTTGGACACGCTGCTTCAATTAGTGCCTCCCTAGTAGTGCCTTTCTTAAAAACCCTAAGGCCTCAAGGGAGGTCCCACTTGATTGGGATCAAAGATTAGCCTCCCGGGTGAAGTGAGGGTACAAGAATACAGTCAAAGATTGGTCAATTATCCAATTTTCCCCTATATCCATATTAGAATTCCCATAACATTTGGTGAAAGGACATGATCGCAAAAATGGTTAAAGTACAAGTCGATGGATGGCCTAGCTTCCTTTAAGAAGGAATGTCGTATGTGAGAGAGAAATTTGATCGAAGCAAGGATCTTGGCATCATGCTATGTGTTGATCATATAGGGTTGCTAGCTAGTTGGTTGTCCAAGGGGGAGAAATATTTTGTCCTATAGGTTACCCACCTTTTAGTGGATAGCAGGAACCAAAATTAGGCTCTCTTGCATAGACATTTTCATAAGACCCCGATATCATAAATCATATGGCATCCTCATTTTGGAAAGTAGACTTTTCTTTAAACAAGGAACATAAAAGACATCTTTCATCATTACATCTTTAACTCTTAGTAGACGTGAGACATTTCCCTTTCCTCTAACCTTGCATCCTTCATTGCCACTATACGATCAAAATGAGATTTATCCTCTTCTAATTACCATATCAACCAATAGTGAAATATCTAGATGCTCTTAAATCAACATACCAATCAATCTTGTCACTCTTTCAATCCTTTGTTTTGGCCATGAACACATAGAACTTCTCCCCCTCCATGTGTTCAATCACTTCAAATGTTTCTTTCCAGATTATTCATCGAAAGAATGCTCTTGGTTGTACTACTGCTTGTCATCCCACAACTTCCTGCAAACTCTATTTATATGCCCTAATTTTCCGCAATAAAATCATTTAATTATTTCTCTACCTTTACCTGACTAGGAAGAGTTACTATCATGCTCTTCACTCTATTTACTGCCCTCAATCTTAAACTTTGTTGCAAGACGACTTGTTAAAACTAGTATATCCACATTGCCTTTTCCATTTGTCTTGTTGCAAGAGCTTAGTGCTCAACTACTCAAATGTAGATATTTATCAGTACTAGTAATATTCAGGGTCTCTATAAAATTTGTATAGTAAGAAGGTAGACTTTTCAAAATTATAACCACCATACCTTCTTCCATTGTAGTGTCAATTGATCTCTTATGTCATTAATTTTTAGCAAATGATATACCAAGGGGTAAAATTCCTCCATTTGAATTGATAATAACCTGTTTTTAAGGAAGAACGCTCTACCTTTGTTTAAGGCTTAATGTATCAGTAAGTCCCCCACATTAACATTCATGATGCATGAAAAATGTTTCCATTATTTCGAGATCCTCTTCAGCAAGCTATTTCTAGATGATTTGGTTTGGAGGCCTTGGTTGTATATTATGATGTGTATTCTCTCATTGACGATCACTTTTCAGGCATCTATGCATTTTGATGCGTGATTTTTTGTTGGCTACTTTTGAGAAGCGTCTCATATTTCTCGAGGGCCAAAGCCCATTCACATATTTGGAGGTGTTATTTGATGCATGATTTTTTGTTGGCTACTTTTGAGAAGCGTCTCGCATTTCTTCAAAAGTTTAGCAGAGAGAGAGAGTACAATATACAAAATACACTTGCCCAATCACTATCAAAATAGTCCAGTCAAACAGCAGTCAACAGGATGCCCTAACCAGAAAGTCAACATTGATCAAACCAGCAAGAATGCTCCTCCAAATCAGCTCGGTCAAACCCAGTCAATGCAACCTTCAAAGGCAGTCAAAGTCAACTCAAAACAGATCCGAAAATCTTAGTCAAACCTAGTCAATAGAAAGTCAACATTGTGATTAACACAGGTCAACGCACTGAAAATTTCTCGATTTTCGTGCCAAAAGATGCGGCCTAGAAAGATCAAACTTTCTGCTTGAAAAAACAGCAAAAAGAGTGAGATTGACCCTTGGCCAACGTTGGTCAACGCTCTGCAATTCAGCCCAAAAACAGATCTACGATTTCAGAATTTTCCAGTCACCTTTGCCACAGGTGTGAAGAGGAGAGAAGTTGTTCCTTGTACGAACAAATGATGAGAGAGAATGTATTGAGTGATGATGTCCAAAATGAGGAAGAGGTCTCTCATATTTATATACTTCGTTGAGATTGGAGACACATCTAATGGAGCTTATGAGCCTACATTAGACTTTTGGCCGACCTTGATAATTTGCATGTGTGAGAGATTAAATTCAAAATCTCACTTCTGCTCATCCAAACAAGATGATCTTTAGATCAATCTTGCACCTCTCGGAAAGACGAATCCAACAAAAATATCATCTCCATCATATGAGTTGTCCAAGGTGGAGTTTGGCCCTAGTTGCCAATTTTAACACTCCCTCTCAACTAGGGATAAATCCACCTGCCAATCCATCTGTCAACCTGTACCATCCTGTCATCCATGCACTACTATGCTTTGCTCTGCTTTGTTGAACTATGAAGAAATAATGAAGAAGAATTTGATCGAGAGTGAGTCACAAGACCTTGCTACTCTCCACTAGTCAGTCTAGAGGTAAAAACCTCAACCAGACTTGATCCCAGATCAAGTTGTCAAACACCATGCATCCTAGCGTAGAGAGTACGGCAATATACAATGCGTCCATCGATAGTGCTATGGTCTCTATCCTCATTTCCCAACTCATTGGCCAATTGAGAGGTACTTCCCATGAGCCTCGAACTACATGGGTAGGATGTGTGTTGGGGCATCAACAAGAGAGGGTGAACCTGCTCATATATCAAACAACAAAGGGGGTATTACAGGGGAAGGTGAACCATTCACCTTGTACACAACGCACCACTAGGGGAAAGTGAACCTCACCCTATGGTTGCTCATAGCTCCAAGAAGTAGCCCCAAGCCCCCCGAAACTCCCAGATCTCAATGTCCAACTCAAGCGGGACCCTCATAGGAGGGTCTGTCCACAACTCCATGTCTCTCACGAAAGGTTATGAATTTGGCCTTCCCCAAGGGCTTAGTGAGTATATGCGACCTACTCATCAATCCCAATGTGATGGAGCCTTACGGCGCCCCATTGTACCATATCCCAGATAAAGTGGTACCTAATATCAATATGCTTGGAGCGGTCGTGCAACACAGGATTCTCTGAAAGTCGAATCCCACTTTGGTTATCGCAGTAAATCATAGTGGTATCCAGCACGTGCCCAAACAGCTCAAAAAAGAGCTTCCTCAACCAAACAGCTTCACAACAGGCCATACTTGCTACTATGTATTCGGCCTCGGCGATACTTAAAGAAATCGATTTTTGCTTCCTGCTCATCCAGGAGATCAAAGCATAACCTAGAAAGAAGCAACATCCAGATGTGCTCTTACGATCCACCACATTGCCAGGCCAACCAGCATTAGTATATCCATGAAGCCTGAAATTCCCGGCAGTGTATCTCAATCCATAGTTTATTGTGCCCCGGAGATATCTCAAAAGATTCTTGGCAATAATCCAGTGTATGTGATGAGACTCGACCATAAATTGACTCAACGTATTCACTGCAAAGCATATGTCCGGACGGGAGTTCACCAAGAACATCAGGGTCCCCACGAGTTGACGATACTCGGAAGGATTTCCCAAATCGGGGCCAGTAGCACTTCCACGTAGTTTCTAAAAGTTGAGTTCCATCAGGGTAGTCACAGACTTGTAGTCCACCATCCCAAATCTTTCAAGCATCTTCACAATATATTTTCCTTGAGAAAGGAAAATCTCACCTGGCTTTTGCCAGAACTCCAAGCCTAGGAAGTAGTGCATCAACCCTAGGTCTTTCATCTCAAATTTAGAAGCCAACTCCCTCTTACATTGATGAATGAGAGGGTCTGCACCTGTCAGAAAAAGATCATCCACATAGAGCACCAAAATGAGAGGCTTGTCATTATCAACCTTAAAGTAAAGGTTTGGAACAGCTTCACTTCTTGTAAAGCCCAGCTTCACCAAATAGCTATCGATCCTTTCATATACCAAACCCTGGGGGCTTGCTTCAACCAATAGAAGGCTTTCTTCAACCTGCATACATGAGACTCTCAATCCAGAACTTCAAACCCTTCGAGTTGTTCTACATAGACATCTTCCTTAGGCGAGCCATGTAAGAAAGCAGTTTTGACATCCATTTGATGTAGATTCCATCTTTGTGAGGTAATAAGGGCAATAATCGAACGGATGGTGGTATATTGGGCAACCGATGCAAATATCTCATCATAGTCTATACCTTCCTTTTGCGAGAAGCCTCGGGCAATGAACCTGGCCTTGAATTTTTCAGCACTCCCATCAGCTCCATGTTTGATTTTGTAAAGTCATTTCGAGGTGACAACAGACTTGTCCTTTGGTCTAGGAACCACATCCCAGACATCATTCTTCATGATTGACTCATACTCTTTGTTCATAGCTAAGTTGCAGGAAACGTTGGGCAGAGGGCCATTTCCAGGGGGGTCGTTTCCCACTGGAAATGAAACGGAAACGCGTTTCCCCTTACCGTACGGCCTGGAAACGGGTTTTTGTCTGTACTGGGTCGTTTCACGTTGAGGAAACATGCCCAGTACGGACAGAAACGCATTTACAGGCCGTACGAGCGTGTTTCCGACGATTAATATTCTTTTATTGCGTTTTTTTTTCGTTTTTGTTTTTGTTTTTGCTCCCTATCAATTCAGGAGTGATAGAGGGAGCTACTGAAGATTGGAAACAAAATTTGTTGAGTTGGTCAGCCTAATGTTCAAGCCTATGGCCCTAGTGTTGATATGCAGTTCATGGTAATGTTAAATTCTTAAAGTAAAAGTTACTTAAATTTTTAACATTACCATGAAATGACTCAAGAATGTTTGAGAGTGGTTTCGCCCTCATTGGATTTCATATGGAGAAAGTAGAATTTTAGATCTCACTCAAAATCCAAGAGAATTATCAATTTTTAGGGGTTTCAAGATTGGGGGGATTGCAATGTTTCCATTAGATTTTGTCATGTACTAGGGTATGGAAGTTGTATTTAATCAAAAGAAACAAACCCTATATGCAGGGGAGACTCCCAATAATTATCAGCACCTAGGGTACTAGGGTATGGAACGTGTATTTAATCAAGAGCACTAAGGTCGTTCGACTATGCAGGAGGAGACTCCCAATCAAGCATGAGACAAGAAATTAGATATTTCTCGTGGCTGATTTTGAATATTGCTATTTTCATTATGTGATCATTCATGAGTAAATGTGATGTAAATTTAGAGACTTATAGTTTATGCATTGGCATTGGACAATTTAATCATAATGTAATAAATTATAATGTATCATGTATGCTTTATGATTGCACATATTTCTTAAAAGTCCTAATGTATATATATATATATATATATATATATATATATATATATATAATTCTTTTGCATTTCCCCGTCTCCAAAATTGGGGTCATTGCACTGTGACCATTTCCTCATTGCCAGGCAACTTAGGTTCATAGCATCCTTCCAAACTTGGTGCTTCATGGCTTCTTCAAACGTTCAAGGCTCAAATTGAACAATGGTGCTCATGGCTACTAAGTACCTTTGGTACCTATTCGACTTCTTACTTTCACGAAATGTCCCCCTCGATGCAATATGTCTCTTTGCATCTTCGAGAGTATCTCTAAGCCATGAGGGTCTTCTTTTTGAAGAAGAGAGCTCGCCAAGAGGTGGATCAATGGGATCCATCGGACCTTCAATATCGGGCATCGGTTCTTCCTACTTTCCTGCATCTTCATCTTTGTCTTCTTTGAAATAGGAAGATCTCTAACCTTCCCAAGGGCAGCATCTTCATCGAAGGTGACATCATGACTTATCTCCACTTCCCTTTGACTAGGCACGTAACTTCTATATGTCTTTGAAGTTTCACTATAGCCCACAAATGTTCCCTTCTTTCCAGAAGCATCCACCTTACTTCTCTTTTCTTTCGGCACATGAAAATATACGGGACTTCCAAAAATTCTAAAGTGAGAAACATCAAGTTTATTACCAATGAAGATTTCTTCGAGAGTTTTGGAGTCCAATGCTTGATGTGGGCATCTATTTTGAACATACACGACAGTGTTGGCAGTTTCTTCCCATAGGAACTTCGGTAGGCCTTGGTCATGAAGCATGGCACGAGTAGCTTCAATGATGGTTCGATTCTTCGTTTTGGCAACTCCATTTTGTTCGGTAATATAAGCAGTAGTGGTCTCCCTATTAATGACAGCTTCCCTACAATAGTCCTTGAACTCATTTGACTCATATTCGGTTCCATTATTGATCCTCAATACTTTGATCTTCTTCCCTCTTTGATTTTCAACCAAGGCTTTGAAAGAGCGGAACCATTTGAATACTTCGTCCTTTTTCTTCAAGAAGTATATCCAAGTTTTGCGAGTGAAGTCATCCAAAAAAATAGCATAATACAAATATCCTCCCAAGGATGTTACAGGCAACATACCAGATAAATCAGAATGAATCAATTGAAGAATGTCGGTGGTCTTGCTATCACTTGAGGGGAGTGGTCCCCTTGTATGTTTCCCTCAGAACAACCCTGACAAACACCTTCATGATCAACTTTGAAATCGGGCATACTTGTGACCATCTTCCTAGCTTCGGGAAGAGCTTTATAATGAAGGTGAGCAAACCTTCGGTGCCATAATTCAGATTGAAGAGTAGTGTTGCATGTCATGGCTCCCAACGGACTTCCTCCAACCTGATAAAGAGTATCAATCCCGAATCCAAAATTGAATGCTTCTTTGAAATTCCTCTTCCAAACACGTACCTTTCCATCAATGAATGCCACCTTGAATCCTTCGTCTTCCATCGCCAAAATAGATACCAAATTCTTCTTCAAGTCAAGTACATATAATACATCTTGTAGATGAAGGATTTGACCTTGATTTAAGTGAAGAGTAATTGTCCCTATCCCTTTCACGGGATAGGTGGTATTGTCTCCGAGTATGATTTCCAAATTGGTTTCCTTTTCAATCAAATGAGAGAGAGCCTCTTTGTACCTAGTGAAGTGCCTTGAGGCACCACTATCAATCGACCAATTATCCAAGGTGTCGGGATGAGAGGCAATAGAGAGGGCAGATATAAGAAATAAATTATTTTTGCTTGTTATCTACAACATTAGATTCATCATACTTGGAGTTTCTCGATCTCTTGGAAGGCTGACCATTTCCATATCGTGTAGCGGGAGCATCTCTATTCCTTTTGTCATTGAACTTGTTATTCCTTTGATTTCCATTTCCCTTGAAATTGTTGTTGTTGTAATCATCATCTCGTGTTGTAACCCTTTTATTGGGACACTCTCTACCATAGCGGCCAAACCCGTTACAATTGAAACATCTGCCCTTTCTTCCTTCCTTGAATCTCGGTCTTCCTTGTCCTTGATTCCTTGCACCAGCATTGTTCTTTCTTTTAGCACGAGTGGAGAATGTAGTAGGATTATTCCCATTTGAAGGCATGTCTCTCTCCATCATCCTTGTCTCTTCTTGAGTGCATCTAGTCAACAATTCATCAAAATCTGCAATTCAGCCCAAAAACAGATCTGTGCTTTCAGAATTTTCCAGTCACCTTTGCCACACGTGTGAAGAAGAGAGAAGCTACTCCTTGTACGAACCAATGAGGAGAGAGAATGTGTTAAGTGATGATGTCCAAAATGAAGAAGAGGTCTCTCATATTTATATACTTCGTTGAGAGTGGAGACACATCTATTGGGGCTTATGACCCTACATTAGACTTCTGGCCAACCTTGACAATTTGCACATGTGAGAGATTAAATTCAAAATCTCACTTCTAGTCATCCAAACAAGATGATCTTTAGATCAATCTTGCACCTCTCGGAAAGAGGAATCCAACAAAAATATCATCTCCATCATATGAGTTGTCCAAGGTGGATTTTGGCCCTAGTTGCCAATTTTAATAGTTTGACCATAACTTGTTGATTAGTTTGATCTCATAGTTGACTGGCAACATTAGATGTGTGTCTTGTTGAACTGAAGAATTTCTCTAAGTAAAAGGTTGTTGGGTTTTTCCCCCAAGTGGGTTTTCCCGGAGTAAATCTTGTGTTCTCTCTGTGAATTGAATTCTCATCTCTATTGTCCTTATGGTTTTATGGTTGAATTTCTGAAGTGTAATTGCTTAATGATAAAGTGGAATTGTTAAAAGAAGATCTATAGCATTAGAAGCAATTATCAATATTTCATAAATTTGTGCTTGTATCTATTGCACTCGAAAAATCAACATGGTAACAGAGCTTTGGTGAAGGATAGGACATTGAGATCACTCTAGGAAAGCTTTGGTAAAGGGAAGAGCATTAAAGAAGAACTCATCTAAGATCTATTTGCTTTTCTATGGCTCTGGGTTGCTATATGAAGGCAGAAAACAAATAGGAAGGAGCTACAAACTTTAGGGTTTAGAAAACAAGGATTGATCTCCTTCTTGTAAAGAATGAACTCTTGGGTACAGTGAAGGGCAAGCTCACTGAACCCGAAAAAGATGACAAAAAATTAAAATTTGAGAAAGATGATATTAAAGCTAGAAGTATCATTGTAAATTCCATTAGAGATAATTTGATCCCATATGTAGCAAATCTTGACTCTTCAAAGATATATGATGCCCTTAATTGGATTATACACTATCAACAATATTGGTCAAGCAATGAGTTTGAAGAACGAGATTCGTGATGTTAGAATGACAAGGAATGACACTATAGCTTCATATTTCATGAGGGTTTCTCAACTGAGAGATCAACTTCAAGCAATTGATGGAATCATTTCTAAAAAGGAACTAGTGACTACAGCACTTAATGGTTTACATGAATCATGGGACTCATTTGCATCAAGGATATGTGCCAGAAAAGCTTCAACGTTTGATGAACTATGGATTGCATGTACTCAAGAAGAATCAAGGCTCATGTCTAAAGAAAAGATTGATAGATTCGACGAAGGTGACTCAAGCATATGCATCACGTTTCAAGAAGGCTGGAGGAAGAAAGACTGGATTTCAAAGAAGAAATGATGGAAGAAGACTTGAAGGACCAAGATTCGCTCCTCAAGGAAAGAGAGACATGTCAAAGTTCAGTGTTACCATTGCCATAGATTTGGTCATTACAAAAACGATTGTCCTGAAACATCGAAACATCGAAAAAGAAAGGGAAAGTAGCATGCTACCACAACAAACATGGATGAACTTCCAAAGAAACCTAGGACTGAAAATCTAGGTACTAAAGATTTATTTTATTTCTCTGCCCTTAAAGGTTCTTTTGCAGATAGCGATTATTTAGGCTAGTAGATAGTGTTGCCTCAAGGCACATGACAGGAGATCGTGACAACCTCACAAGCCTAATGGAAAGAAGTGTTGAAAAGTGTAACTAGGTCGGTCTTCATATTGACTATGTAATTATGTAATTTATGTAAATAAGAAGACAAAGATAATAAAATGTATATTTGTTGTACTTGCTTCATGGGTTTCATGAGCAAGATTTTATCTTAGGTTAATAGACTTCTTCTTGATGTCTATTTAGGGTTTATCTTCTGTTTATAAGTGTATTTAGTGTCATGTATATGAAGAACCTAGTCGTCATGAAATGCTCCAAGAACTAGTCCAATAAATCGTGAAAGAATGGCTATTATCACCCCTCAATCTACAATGAAAGATCAGCTAAAAATGATGTGTCAAGTCGGCCTTCAAACAGCTGGAGAAAGCACGATGCTTTGTCCAAATTTGGTCCTCAGAAGAAGAAGAGAAATGTGGACAAAGCACGATGCTTTGGATGTAATGATCTTGGGCATTATAAACGAGATTGTCCTAAATTTAGAAAGGACAAGAGGAAAAAGGAAGAAGCCCGTGTCTCAGATATCAGAGAAGAACTTGATGCAAAGAAATCTAAGAAAGAAGATGCGAGGGATCTCCACTATGATTAAGATCATCTTCTCCTTTAAGTGATTTTATGTTGGTTGTAAAATAGTATGATAGGAAGCAGTGTATATTATAGCATCAACATCAAAGCATGGCAGGAGCTCTCGATGAAACAGCTCTGGGAAAACCTCTCTGATAACATTACTAATGGAAAGCAGTCATCATGGAAACAGGTGTTGACATTTTCTAATGGAATTCTCTGTGAATTCACTGATTAGAATGAAATTAGAATGGTCTCATCAAGAATTCTATGATTCAAAATTCTAGAATATGATGACATATTGATGGAGCAGGTCAAGGGAATGAAGCTCTTCCTTCTAGAAAAACTGCTACAAGATGACTCAAGGGAAAAAGGTATGAGGTATGTATATATTTATATGCTGACACTGGATGTTGTGAAGTCATGTCATATGGTTGCAGGTAATAGACTTCTATATTTAGAAGTATGATCTATGAAGGAGGATCTCTCGATGCACTAACAGATGAAATCAACATAATATATCCTCATGGAATATGAGGTGGCTATATATGACCAAAGAACCGGAAAACGTGTAAGTTCCTGGGAATGAAGAATGGGCAGAAAGGAAGAGATCATGAAATGCAATCATGTCAAGAGGCAGTTATCATCCAGAAGCCAAGAAGATGTGACTAGGAGATCTCCTGGGAGGATATGTAGACTCTGACAAAAGTCTGGTAAAGAAGAAGACCCTTGACAAAACATATCATTAGGAAATGTGTCAATCTAAATGTGGAGAAACATCATCACTAAGGTAACTTTTGTTTTAAAAGTTCATATGTATATGTTTATCTGGATGAATTTGTGCAGGGTTGCTAATCATGAGAAAGGATGTATGATCCTTGGAAATGATTCGTAGGAAAGAAGCATGGTATAACGATGTGGACCAGATGAGAAAGACTGATGAATCACTTTTTGATAGTGGACATGACTCGTGACTAAAAGTGATGGATGATCTATGCCCTATGAAGCCAAAAGTTGAAGATTTCTCAATATCGAAATCCATGACATCGAGGGGAGGAATTCTTCATGAGTAGCTGGATTGCTGCTACAGGGCCCTGGTTGAGAGGGAACCTGGTGGTAAGTTTCTTACTTGGAAGAAACTTGAAGTATGTCCTTCCTGAGAGGGAGTGACATATGTGATTCTCTAATACATGTGTCATGCACTAGACCAGGACTAACAGCCATAAGTCTTAGTGAAGGCCATGTGGAGAGAATGGATAGACACATCATTTTGGTCTTCACCTGGAAGACAGAATGGAGGATTGGGTAATCATTTGGCATTCGATACTCTTTGAGAATGAGATAGGGCATTCAAGATAAGGGTAGTCGAGGACCAATATTCTTTGAGGGTTGGCTACCCAACAGAACAATAATCCAAGAAGGTCGTACTCTGGGAACACCTGGGTGGGGTATGTACCTTGGGGAGACAATGACTATGGTGTCTATAAGTCATGTGTCTCGCCAGCATTGTAGCCCATTGTCTCAGTGAGAGATGGCGCTGTTAGTCAAGGCCTTGCACTAGGACAATGTTGGTTGATATGATGCTATACATATGCGATTACCAATCTGATTCTTCTTATGAGATTTTTTAGTTTGAAATTAACCATGTACCTGTATGAATACCTCCCTAGTTAAGAGGGAGTGTTGAAAACTATAACTAGGTCGGTCTTCATATTGACTATGTAATTATGTATTTTATGTAAAGAAGAAGACAAAGATAATAAAATGTATATTTGTTGTACTTGCTTCATGGGTTTCATGAGCAAGATTTTGTCTTAGGTTAATAGACTTCTTCTTGATGTCTATTTAGGGTTTATCTTTTGTTTATAAATGTATTTAGTGTCGTGTATATGAAGAACCTAGTCGTCATGAAATGCTCCAAACCCTAGTCCAATAAACCGTGAAAGAATGGCTATTATCACCCCTCAATCTATAATGAAAGATTAGCTAACAATGATGTGTCAAGTCGGCCTTCAAACAGATGGAGAAGTCGGCCTCATAACAGTCATGTCGACTCCTAAATAGTCACATCGGTTCACAAGTCAGGTTGGCTTATATACAGGGGCAAACAATTATTAATACCCACCTATGTTGCACAGAAAGGGACAGTGAATGCAGATTCATCTGTGGAAAATTGCAGATAAGTCTGAAGCAAATGCAGAATGTTTCTGAGGAAGAAAAGTGCAGATGTTTGATGTGTTTCAGTGCGGATGTTTGATGTGTTTTGGTCAAAGCTTCAATGCAGACTAAAGTGCAAACTTCTGTGCAGACTTCAGTGCGAACTTCAATGCAGACTTTTGTGTAGACTTCAGTGCGGACTTCAATGCAGACTTTTGTGCAGACTTCAGTGTCGACTAAAGTGTAGACTTCAGTGCGGACTAAAGTGCAGACTAAAGTGTGGAGTAAAGGACAGTTTAAGTGCAGACTAAAAGACAAGTTTCAGTGCGGATTTCTGATGTATTTCAGAGATTGTCCTGAAGCAACTACAATAAGACAAGTTCATGAAAAGTTGCAGCAGTTGGGCAAATCTTGAAGATACTCCAAAGAGAAGGAGCAATGACAAAATCTCAACTATATTCGAATGAAGTGTTGGTGCAGAACAGTGCAAGTTGATGAAAGAAAGAAGGATCAGCATTGAAGGACATCAAAGAAGCAAGGACAATGTCTTGGATGCATATATAGGTCAAGGGTCTAAATCTTGGTCATGGTACTCGTCATCTGAAAATTTATAGGAAGAATTTCACGTGGGTTTTCCTCTCCAAGAGGGAGAGGTTTTGCCCTTGCTCTAGGAACCTAATTCTTGTGTCTCATGTCTTTTGATAATTGACTTGATGAAAGATTTAATAAGCTAACGAAGAGAAGACATAAGTAACTCAAGTATCCTCACAAGTAATTATCAAGAAGAGAATTTTGAATTAATCAGTAGCCCTTCAAATTCTCAACAAGAAGACTATCTTAAAAGGTAGAACTTGGAGACAACAACACTTATGCAATAAAAGGCATTGGGAAGACTTCTATTGAGCTGGAATCAGGTGAAAATGTTCATCTTAGCAATATATTATATGTACCTGGTTTTAAAAAAAATTGGTTTCTATTTCATGCTTGGAAGATAAAGAAGAGAGAGTAGCATTTGTTGATGGCAAAGTTCTTGTTTGACCCAAAGACTCTAGTATAGATTAAGCTAGAGTAATTGGAGTTGCTAAAGGAAGGTTGTATTGAGTTTTGAAACAACTTGCTCAAGCACTTGCACATAATGACATTAATCCATGTGAGCTTTGACATAGGAGATATGCACATCTTCACTATAGAGCTTTGTCTTCTTTAAAACAAATGGTTTCAGGTGTTCCAGATTTGCAAGTAGAACATGAAAGAGTTTGTAAAGAATGTGCACTTGGGAAGAATGTAAAGAAACCTTTTCCAAGCAGTGAAAGTAGATCCAAGAAAATTCTAGATCTAGTCCATTCTTATGTATGTGGTTTGTTGCCAGTGAAATCTCTTGGAGGCTCTTTATATTATGTAGCCTTTATTGATGATTTCTCTCTTAATACGTGTATTTACTTCATGAATATGAAGGACGAAATCTTTGACAAGTTCCGAGAATTTAAGGATGAAGTAGAAAACTTGAAGGGAGAGAAGATCAAGATCTAAGATTTGATAATGGAGGAGAATATACTGTTGAAAAGTGTACTAGGTTTGGTCTTCATAATGACATGTAATTGTGACTTTTGTAAATGATGTAATGAAGAAAATAAAATTATTATTGTGAACCTTGCTTCATGGGTTTCATGAGCAAGTGATTTTATTTTAGTTGGCTTCCATTGAGAGCATTAGGATTTGTCAAGTAAAGTCAAAGAATTAATGTCATGTATGAAGAGCTCTTCTTGAGCATGTGTCAATGTATGCAATGTCTAGAAAGCCCTTGAAAGAAGAGCACAGTCCTCCTCTTCAAGTCGGCCTTCAATCTGAATGAACAGCTATCAAGTCGGCTCACCTAAATAGACACATCTATTCGACAAGCTCAGGTCGGCTTATTTCTGAGACAAACTACTATAAATACACATCTAGGGTACTCGCATTTCCATAGTTCATAATTCGGATCACTCTGAGATATTCGGATGGGTATTACAGTGGAACAGCTCGGTGGAAGGGACAATGAAGAAATGAAGGGATAGCGAAGAGATGAAGGGACAGCGAGGACATATATCTCTAAAGTTTTGGGATGGATGGACAGTGAAACAGTTTGGTCATCCGTCTCTAATATAGGCTCGCATCCCATCACAGTTTGGTGGCTACAATTTCGGGCCAACCACATTTCGGATCTCTTCAGGAAGACAGTTCGTATCTCTTCAGAAACACAGTTCGGATCCCTTCAGAAGATAGTGCAGTCATGGTCTCGGTGTAATAGCAGTGTTAAGGGTATGGTACAGTTACATGAAAAGGTGCCCTAACTACTCGATGCTATCATAGTGACAAGGATGACAGTGATAACAGTGACAAAGAGGAGTTGGAGTACTTGTGACTTGGTCATGGAGTGGCTTATAGGTCAAGGGTCATGGTCTTGGTATTCAGCAATTGGAATCTCTATAAGAAGAATTTGTGCGGGTTTTCCTCTCAAAGGGTGAGAGGTTTTGGCCCTGGCTCATAGCCTAAATGTTGTGTCTCTTGTCTATTTATGTTTATGTATTGGTTATTGTTTGATGAAGAAGAACACTAATAAACTAAGAAGAAGAAGATCCTAATCTAAAGAAGTAAAAAGCATTCACAAAAAGTCACTAAGGAAGAGAAATCACCTAATGCTAATGCCCTTGATTTCTCAACGTGGTTTCAGAGCTATGGTGCTAAAGTCAAAGGAAAGGCATCTAATCAAAGAGACACTCAAGGATCAAGTTTCATGGAAGGCATCAAAGCAAAGTGAAGGATCTACACTTAAGAAGAAAGTCTACCTCAAGATGAAGTCTTGGGATCATCAATCAAATCAAGGTACTAGAAGTCTACACCAGCAAGAGTGTGGGATCCTATAGTCTTCAGCAAAAGACCACAAAGACCCTCATCAAGATGAAGAGATCTACATAGCCCAAAATATAAACATCCAAGTAAAGCTCCCTATTATTGCAGCAAGGATCCCCTCCTTATCCTTGAAGAAGATCATCCGAAGAAGCATTAATCACCATCAACAAAAGGAAGTTGGATCTAAAGGTGTCGTCATAAAAGGAGCACTCTCCTTTATTGAAGAAAGGCTTTTTCATAAATCTCCTTTATTGAAGAAAGGCTTTTTCATTTAGAAGAAGATCATCCAAAAGGGGGCACTAGTACATCTTCCTCAACCACCATCAAAGTGATCAAGCTGAAGATTTCATCTTCACTTTTCAAGTAAGTATCTTTCATTCTATAATCAAATTTGGTTAAAATGACTTTGTGTTTGCAAGGAGATCCATAAGTTGGTTGGGTCATCGAAACTCCTTGCATGGAAAAAGAAGGATAGACATGATCCTCAAAAAAAGTGAATTCATTGAACACATCAATGAAAAAGGTCTCCTATGAATACATGGAAAGGGATTCTTATAAAAGGTCCCCTCATTTAGTAATATTGGAGACATCAAAGAGATGTGTATGATAAGCTCGTAAGACTATTCTCTGAAGATGTGATAAAGCAGGTCATATCACTTAGACCTAATCTACTCAAAATTGAAGGTATCGAAGGATGGAGGAATATATTCATAAGATCTCAATTGCAAGATTTGGGATGAGATAATCATCATTGTTCTAAATATCAAGGTAACAAATGTCCATGGGGATAATAAAGCTACCTCATTCAACAACTTGTGGTTTCTATTTTAGATAGAAGAAGACAAGTTGAGGGAAAAAGTATTGAAGGTTAAAGGACTCAAACATTTGCAGGAAGGAAAGGGAAGTTTAGAAAATTTGGTCCTTGGAAAAGAAAGAAGAGGATAGCTATGATTCAATGCTATGGAAAAGTTATGGAGATATCACCGGAAATATAGAGGAAGCTGAAGACAAGAAGTCCAAGAAAGAGGAAGTAAGAAATCTCTACTATGATTGAGATAGTCTCCCTCACAAAAGGTCTTGTCATAGCTCCAAAATCTTTTGTTGTAGCATATGCCTATACTAAATAATAAGATGGATTGTGGCATCATGAAAGCATTAGAAACAAGAGCTCGTACAGACATAACAAAATCTATGGCAGTCAAATATGAAGGATATAGCTCTTGGGAACCTCATTGAAAGGAAGAAGTCATCCAGGACAAGGCTCATCATACATCAAGTCTAAAAGGAAACATTTGTTGGATAGGGATATGCAAGATCCTTAAGATTCTTTGATGGAATCCTCATCGAAGGGTTCACCAATCTAGAAAGGAAGCACGTGTTTCATCAGGAACTCCAACATGTGGAGTTCATGGGATGATGGTATGATGACATAAGAAATGAAGCAGATCAAAGGGTTGAAGATCTTTTCAATCAAGGAAGTTGTTGAAAGAAGCCTAGATGACCTAAAGGTAAATGAGGTATGTATGCTTGTATTTAATATTATAATGTCATGTCATATGGTTGCAGGTAACATGGATCACTACTTCTATCTTGAGAAGCAAGATCAAAGGAAAGGAATCTCCTCCTATGAAATGTTGCCGGAAGGAATGGTTCATGCTAGATGAAATCAACATAATATGTCCTCATATGAAGTATGAGGTGGTTGACTACAATTAAGTAACTATGATTGGAAGCTCCTGGGAATGGAATGTGTGAAGAAAGGAAGGAAGAGATCGTAAGATATGCAACCATGGTAAAGGCAATCAACATCCAAAAGGCCAAGAAGATTTGACTAGAAAATCTCCTGGAAAGATATGAAGACTCTGATGGAAGTCTGAAAAAGATGGAGACCCTTGAAAATGGATATCTTTGGGAGATGTGTCAACATGTATGCAGGATGTTGATACCTACACGAAGATGTCATGATGAAAGACCATCACAAAGGTAAGTCTGATTTAAGTGTTCATTTCTTATTTTGAACAAATATCTAGATGGGCTTATGTAGCACTGCCAAAGGGAAGAATTGTGGATGTCTTCTTAGAAAGACCATATAGAAGGATGAAAGAACCTTCCGAAAAATATGGCATGAAGAAAGCAGCATGGCATGAAGCAAGGCCAGATGAAGACTGATGGATCACTTTCTAATGAAAGGAATGATGACATGATTGACTCGTGGATGAAAGTGATGGATGGTTTGTGCCTTATGAAGAAGTCCCAAAAGCTGAAGACTCCATAACAAAGAAGAAATTCATGACATCGAAGGAAGGAGTTCTTCAAAGCAACTAGTTGTCCCATTATCTCCATCTGAGGAGTTGTTGTAGGTCCCTGATTAAGAGGGGGCCTGGAAACAAGTTTCTTACTTGGAAGAAACTTGGAAATTCTTAAGCCAAGAGGGAGCTTAGGTACATTCCTTGTGTAGGAATGAGTACATTCCTTTATTGGAATATGTCCTCCCTAAGAGGGAGAGATAGACACGTCATTCTTGTCTTCACTTAGGAAGACAGAATGGAGGATTTGGTAATCATCTAGCATTTGATACTCTTTGAGGAGGGCATCCAAGGTAAGAGTAGTCATAAAGGACCGATATTCTTTGTGGACTGGGAATCCAAGATAAGAATAGTCTTGGTGGAACACACCCGAAGAACCCGGGTAGGGTATGTTCCTAGAGAGACAATGATTAGGGTGTCTATAAATCATTGGTCTCGCCAAATTTAATATCCCCAAAGGGAAATAACCAGTAATAAACAGAAATATGCCAGACAGATATAGAAAATACAATGTTGAACCAGATCATGGAACCAATACACATAGAATACCAGAAAACTGAGCCATTTTATTAATTTGAAAGTACATAGAGAGGAGTACAAGAAAATCAGAATAAGTGCACCTATCCTTGCCCTAGGCAAGTGGAGGCCCTCTCAGACAAATAATGGCTGCAACAAGGACAGCGTCCTAGCTGGCTGAAGACTACTCTGAAGACTGAAGCTGGACTGCACTGGAACTATGAGCTGAAAACTGATATCAACCCCTCACCAATGAAAACGCTGTCTCTGCTAGTGACAGCGCTGAAACAGATGTGGTGCGGGTCACCAAACTCTCCAGATGATAAGCTCAGCTCCTCAAGGCCAAAAATCGGCCAAGCTCCCGCTTCATGAACTCCGCCCCTAAACTCGGGCCCTCCCAATGGATCGTCCTATATGCTCGATCCGCTAGATCCGAAGCTCGCAATCTGTGATCCGTGTCCCACCCTGCATCTGCTGGGCCCTCCTATGTCGTATCTACTCGCATCTATGCTAGATCCGATTACTCGGTGATTCGGCACCTCCAAGGCCGGATTGATGTTATCTCTTCAGACGGGCCGGATTCGCTAATATCTCCTCAGATTCGTAATCTCTCAAGCTGATCTACGTTATCCCTCCTGGATGCAATTTCGAAGGTAACTGACGGGAAATATCCGTGCCGTATCTACAATCTCCAAGGTCGGATCTAATAATATGCCTTCGGTGACTGGGCCTTCGACGCGTTTTCCCCGCTTCCAACCGATCAAGGCCCCCCCGGGAACAAATACCCCACTAGGGCTTCGACCCATGCCCTCTTTCCCCTTGGAACAGCGTCCTCTTCTTTCCAGATCTGCGCAGCCACAAGAGGGCTTCTTCCTCTCCAATTCTCCTGCTGAAAAGTGCTACCAAGTCCCACTGAAACTGAAAGGTGTTACTCGGAAAATAACCTTACTAGGGCGGGCACTCGAAGTCCCCCGAAGCTAAGGGTGAAACCAGAAATAACCTTACCAGGGCAGGCACTCGAAGTCCCCCGAGGCTAAGGGTGAGATCTCCGACCGGAGACACTCGGTTGCACTAAACAGTGCTGCAGACCGACTAAACAACCGGCGTGCGGAAGCAGACAGAAGTCTAGCTCTCAATATCAATATAGAATAATCCATACCAAATGAAGTGGAAACCCCTCCTTTTATAATGCTAAACTCCCTCCAAAACCTTAACTGCGTCCTTCACCTTGCAGTTACCCTTGGGTCAGCGTGAGGCCTCCCCTCATGTACGTGTGGACCCCCAAGGCCCCCTCTTTAAGTTATAACGTTAATCAACTAGGAAAACACTTTATTTTATAAAGTGAGGTGACTAAAGTGAGGTGACCCCTCTTATTTCTCACTTTATTTATTATTTCTAACTAAAGCGGCAAAATTAAACAAAAAATGAAAGTGTTCAGTGTGGGGAGCTAATTGGAGATAATACACCGACATTGAGCTCAGATCTTGTGGAGAGATAGATTTGTTATTCAAGGCCTTGCTATGTGACAATGTTGGTTTATACGATGTTATACAGATGGGTCACCAATCCGATTCTTCTTATGAGAAATTCTTCAGATTGAGAATGACCAAGTACCATTATGAATACCTCCCTAGTGAAGAGGGAGTGTTGAAAAGTGTAACTAGGTTCGATCTTCATAATGACATGTAATTGTGACTTTTGTAAATGATGTAATGAAGAAAATAAAATTATTATTGTGAGCCTTGCTTCATGGGTTTCTTGAGCAAGTGATTTTATTTTAGTTGGCTCCCATAGAGAGCAATAGGATTTTTTATGCAAAGTCAAAGAATTAATGTCATGTATGAAGAGCTCTTCTTGAGCATGTGTCAATATATACAGTGTATAGAAAGCCCTCGAAAGACAAGCACAGTCCTCCTCTTTAAGTCGGCCTTCAATCTGAATGAACAAAGATCAAGTCGGCTCACCTAAATAGACACATATATTCAACAAGCTCAAGTCGTCTTGTTTATGAGACAAACTACTATAAATACACAGCTAGGGTACTCGCATTTCCACAATTCATAATTCAGATCACTCTGAGATTTTCGGATGGGTATAACAGTGGAACAATTCGGTGGAAGGGGCAGCGAAGAGATGAAGAGAGGCACTTCATTGGGTACAAAGAGGCCCTCTCAAAATTGATTGAAAAGAAGACTAATTTGGAGATCATACTTGTGGACAATGCCACCTACCCCATGAAAGGGATAGGCACTGTTACTCTTCATTTGAATCAAGGTCAAATCTTCATCTACAAGATGTATTATATGTACCTGACTTGAAAAAGAACCTAGTACCTATTTCTGCAATGGAAGATAAAGGCTTCAAAGTAGCATTAGTTGATGGGAAGGTACGTATTTGGCAAAGGAACCTGAAAGATTCTTTTACACTTGGATTTAGGGTTGAAGGTATTTATCAGGTTGGAGGAAGTCCTTTGGGAGCTATGACTTGTGACACTTCTCTTCAATCCGAATTATGGCACTGGAGGTTTGCTCACCTTCATTATAACGCCCTACGTGATGCAAGGAAGATGGTCACAGGTATGCTTGAATTCAAAGTAGATCATGAAGGTGTTTGTCAGGGTTGTGCAGTTGGGAAACATACAAGGGGACCATTCCCCTCGAGTGAAAATAAAACTACCGACATTCTTCAATTGATTAATTCTTATTTATCTGGTATGTTGTCTGTAACATCTTTGGGAGGATATTTGTACTATGTTATTTTTGTGGATGACTTCTCTCGCAAAAAATGGATCTATTTCTTGAAGAAGAAGGATGAAGTGTTCAAATGGTTCCGCTCTTTCAAAGCCTTGGTTGAAAAACAAACAGGGAAGAATATCAAAATATTGATGACCGATAATGGAACCGAATATGAGTCAAATGAATCCAATGACTATTGTAGAGAAGTTGCCATTAAGAGGGAGACCACTACTGCATATACTCCTAAGCAAAATGGAGTTGTCGAAAGGAAGAATCGAACCATCATAGAAGTTACCCATGTGAAAATTTCTCAATCTAAGAAACCCTATTGCTAACTATTAATTTACTTCTCCTACTTGATTACTTATACAAGTTATTAATCTGAATATTCAGAAAAAACAGCGAAGTAAACACAAATAGCAGCCTACACACACAAATCATTTACTGAATATAACGCACATATGACAAAGTGACACACAGATTTTCTAGACAAATGTCCCCGGAAAAACCCAATGCGGGAAAATCGGTGCAGCTAGCTCTGGAGGGTTTTATTATTATGTAGAATCTGAATACAACAATTTATGGGCACCAGACATGGTTGGCCCTATAGAGAAAATCACGGCAATAATACCTCTTTCATTCGGAGACAGAAAATATGGTTGATTCACACCCTCAAACTGGATTTACAGAACTCAAGCCCTTTTTGGCCCACCGGAAACCCCGGCACTGCTCCTCAACCTTCTGCACTGCTCTAGAAGGGCTTGCGTCACCCTCTTTGGGCTTACGTTGCCCCCTGCGCTGCCCTGACTGGGACTGCGTCACCCCCTGAAGGGCTCCTATTGCCTTTGCGCTGCCCCTGACTGGGCTCTGGCTAGCCTCTGCGCTATTGGATATGCTACTTCTCTGCCGATGTTGTATTCTTGGCCTTGGATCTGAATCCCTCGCCAATACTGCCCCTCGTTGCACTGCAAACTCTCTCTGAAATTCTTAGCAAACCACGCCCTAGAATTTCAGCGCAGCTTCAGTGCTTTGCCAATGTATGTGTCCTCAACTGACCCCAAACCCTTCTCTTATACTTTTCTCGTTGGCAAACCAACGGTCTTGATCTAATCTCTAATCAACGGCTAAGATTAGAAGCTTCTTAATCCACGTCACTTGGAACATTCTCATCACATGTTTAATTTAATTCACTTTAATCTTTTAATTTTCCTAAGTTAGACTTAGGGTCCTTAATTAAAAAGACTAATTATTTGAATAACTATCAAACCAGATGGAATTTCCCCAAACGTTTCTAGGTCTTGGAGATCTCATGTACTCCAACTTCTCCACAAAATTTCGAAGCTAGAGCACATCCGATGCTGCCCCAAAATCTTAACACTCCCTCTTAGCAAGGAGTGTGTTCTAGCAATACATCCACACCAAAGTATTCCCCTGATCTCTGGCATCAATCCCCGCGTTGATGCTCGGCCTGTTGCCCTCCATCACTGCGTTGTTGCTTGTCTCTGTACTATTTCCCATGACTTTGCCACAGTCACTACCACATCTATATTGTAGCTCCCTCTCAAATTGTTGCATCATGTTGCCCATAGCACTGCCACTGCTAACTGCTGCACTACAACTCAGTTGTTGAGAAGTAAGCAACTGAAGGACCCCTGCCCAATCACTGACGAGACAAGTCAGTTGGGCTGCACCTCATCACTGAAGCACCCTTGGCTGCTACTCTGCGTTGTCCTCCTGAACCCATTGCACTGCGTAAGCACTGCATCCTCTGCTCTGCTGAAGTCCCATCAGCCCCTCTGCGTTGCTGCTTATGCGATGTTACTGCCTCTACACTGCGCTACTCCCACTGCTCCAGTCATCCTCGCTACTGTCTTAAGGCTCTCGTAGCACGGATGTGATCCAAGAATTAGGCCTACTCAAGGATCCTGCCTCCCATCTATAGCTGCTCTACAAATCAATATCGCCCCACCTCTTCTCTCGAGGCACATGAGCACTCATGGCCACATCATCATCAGAGCCATCGTCTTCTTTAGCTGCCACGGCCTTGGATTCAGCTTCCTTGTCCTTCTTCCATAAAGGACAAGTGGTGGCAAAGTGTCCAAGTTCACCACACCTAAAGCATCAGATCTTTGATAGGTCCTTCTTCTTCTTCCCTTGCTGCCTCTTGGATGCAAGGGTTGCATCTTCCTCTTCCTCCTTCTTCACTTTGCTTGATCCAGTGTTGGCTTGTCTCTTGGTCATCCAGCAGATTTCCTCTTGTCGGAGGATAGCCCACATGTCGTCCCAGCTTGGAAGGTCATGTCTGCCCAAGTTGCTTTGGACAAACGTTTCCCATTCATCTGTGACTGCATTTAGAGCAGTCCTCACCATGACATCATCCTCCACCTTGACACCCATGGCAATCAGCTAATCCCGAATCGATTGCAACCTGAAGATGAAAGGATCAATTTCCTCTCCCTTATTCATCACAAATAACCTCATCTGATTCTCCAGAAGCATCTTCTTCTGGATGGATATCCCTCGATACGTTGTGGTTAACGATGTCCACATAGCATTAGCCATCTTCTTCTCGGTTATGTGTGGGACCACATGATCCTTGACCCCGTCCATGATGAAGCGCTTAGTATGCGCCTCTGCTTCATTATACTTCGCGATAAGAGCAGCATCGGTTGGTGTAGCCAAGACGCTCTCTGCATGCTCCCATAATACGTATGCCTCCAGGACCGTCAGGATTCTGGCCTTCCAGATATCAAAGTTGGACAAGCTGTCCAACCTATCTTGATCACGCAGTCCGTATGGCACCATCTAGCTCAGAAACAATCTGTTGAAACAGATACTCCTCTCCCCGTTGTTGTTGTTACCCTCAACAGTAGCCTGGATCTACGGTCCTTGGCGAAAAGGCACCCTCTATAGTAATTTCTCCCTCTGACAACTGATTTCCCTCCTTGGAAATCTGTCGAATTCTCTGAATCAGCCCTCTTCGATCACCCTCTTGATCGATCCTCAAATTTCTTTGGCAAGGAATCTGTTGAGCGGCTAATCTCCTCCTGCTCTTTGTCAACATAGCTAGGCACGATTCTGCACTGACAGAATCTCCACCACACCAGCAACCTTTGAAGATCTGAAGCTCTGCTTCCGAACTACAGCAAATCTACACAGCAACTCGAAACTAGACTGTGTCCCTCTGGTTGACCTCTGCATGAGCAGACTGCCTCAGCGCAAGTTGCTCCTGTGTCACACTGTAAGGCTCCGCACTGCCTCTGCGTCACTATGTTGGGACTGCATCAACCCCTACGTGGCCTCTGCTGGGACTGCATCCTCCTGGTGTTGCACTGTCCTCTCCGGATCTCTGCTGCTTTAGCTGCCTCTCTGCAGCAAAAAATTCTTCAGCCGCTTCGCTGGTGATTCAACTTGATTTGCAATGCTCTGATACCATGTGAAATTTTCTCAATCTAAGAAACCCTACTGCTAACTATTGATTTACTTCTCCTACTTGATTAATTATACAAGTTATTAATCTAAATATTCAGAAAAAACAGCGAGGTAAACACAAATAGCAGCCTACACAAACAAATCATTTACTGAATATAATGCACATATGACAAAGTGACACAGATTTTTCGGACAAATGTCCCCAAAAAAACCTAATGCGGGAAAACCAGTGCAGCTAGCTCTTGAGGGTTTTATTATTATGCAACATCTGAATACAACAATTTCTGGGCACCAAACATGGTTGGCCCTACAGAGAAAATCACGACAGTAATACCTCTTTCACTCAGAGACAGAAAATATGGCTGATTCACACCCTCAAACAGGATTTATAGAACTCGAGCCTTTTTTGGCCCACCGGAAACCCCAGCGCTGCTCCTCAGCCCTTTGCGTCAGCCTCTGCACTACTCTGGAAGGGCCTGCGTCAGCCTCTACGCTGCTCTGGAAGGGCATACGTCACTCTCTCTGGGCTTGCATTGCCCCTGCGCCTGGGCCTGCGTCACCCCTAAAGGGCTCCTACTGCCTCTCCACTGCCCCTGACTAGGCTCTGGCTAAACTGCGTAGCTCTGGCTGGCCTCTGCATTGCTGGATATGCTACCTCTCTACCATTGTTGTATTCTTGGCCTTGGATCTAAATCCCTCGCCAATACTGCCCCTTGCTACACTACAAACTCTCTCTAAAATTCTTAACAAACTACGCCCTAGAATTTCAGCTTAGCTTTAGTGCTCTGCCAATGTGTGTGTCCTCCAACTAACCCCAAGCCCTTCTCTTATATTTTTCTCGTTGGAAAACCAACGGTCGTGATATAATCTCTAATCAACGGCTAAGATTAGAAGCTACTTGATCCAAGTCACTTGGAACATTCCCATCACATGTTTAATTTTATTCACTTTAATCTTTTAATTTTCCTAAGTTAGACTTAGGGTCCTTAATTAAAAACATCAATTATTTGAATAACTATCAAACCAGATGGAATTTCCCCAAACGTTTTCTGGTTCTTGCAGATCTCATGTACTCCAGCTCCTCCACAAAATTTCAGAGCTAGAGCACATCTGATGCTACCCCAAAATCTTAACAACCCATGCCATGCTTCATGACCAAGGCCTACCGAAGTTCTTATGGGGAGAAGCTGCCAACACTGTCGTGTATGTTCAAAATAGATGCCCACATCAAGCATTGGACTTCAAAACAGCCGAAGAAATTTTCACCAGTAAGAAACCTGATGTTTCTCATTTTAGAATTTTTGGTTGTCCCGTATATTTTCATGTGCTGAAAGAAAAGAGAAGCAAGTTGGATGCATCTAGGAAGAAATGAACGTTTATGAGCTACAGTGAAACTTCAAAGGCATATAGAATCTATGTGCCTGGTCAAAGGGAAGTGGAAATAAGTCACGATGTCACCTTCGATGAAGATACATGGAAGCAGAATGAAACTCCGACAAATGAACCAATGCCCGATGTTGAAGGCCCAATGGATCCCATTGATCCACCTCCTAATGAGCCCTCTTCCTCAAGAAAAATACCCTCATGGCTCGAAGACACTCTCGAAGATGTCGAGAAACATATTGCACCAAGAGGGACTTTTCGTGAAAGCAAGAAGACGAACAGGTACAAAGGGTACTTAGTTGCCATGAGCACCATTGTTCAATCTGAGCCTTGTACGTTTGAAGAAGCCGTGAAGCACCAAGTTTGGAAGGATGCAATGAACAAAGAGTATGAGTCGATCAAGAAGAATGATGTCTGGGATGTGGTTCCAAGACCCAAGGACAAGTTTGTGGTCACTTCAAAATGGCTTTACAAAATCAAACATGCAGTTGATGGGAGTGCTAAAAAGTTCAAGGCCAAGTTCGTTGCTCGAGGCTTCTCTCAAAAGGAAGGAGTGGACTATGATGAGATATTTGCACCAGGTGCCCGATACACCACTATCTGATCTATCATCGCTCTTGTTGCCTCTAAAGGATGGAGCCTACACCAAACGGATGTCAAAATTGCCTTCTTGCATGGCTTGCTTAAGGAGGAAGTCTATATAGAGCAACTCGAGGGGTTCGAAGTTTTGGATCGAAAGTCACATGTATGCAGGTTGAAGAAATCCCTCTATGGATTGAAGCAAGCCCCCCGGGCTTGGTATGAGATGATTGATAGCTATCTTATGAAGTTGGGTTTTACAAGAAGCAAAGCTAACTCGAACCTATACTTCAAGGTTGAAAAGGACAGGCCTCTCATTCTAATACTTTATGTGGATGATCTCTTTCTGACAGGTGCAGACCCTCTCATTTATCAATGCAAGTGGGAGTTGGCTTCCGAATTCAAGATGAAGGACCTAGGGTTGATGCCTTACTTCCTAGGCTTGGAGGTCTAACAAAAGCCAAGAGAGATTTTCCTTTCTCAAGGAAAATACATTGCAAAGCTACTCGAAAGATGTGGGATGGTGGACTGCAAGTCTATGACTACTCTGATGGAACTCAACTTCAAGAAACTATGTGGAAATGTTGTTGGGCCCGATTTGGCAAATCCTTCCGAGTATGGAACTTGTGGGGGCCCTGATGTTCTTGGTAAACTCTCGTCCAGACATATGCTTCGTTGTGAACACATTGAGTCAATTTATGGTCGAGCCTCATCACATACATTGGATTGCTGCCAAGAATCTCTTGAGATATCTCTGGGGCACAATCAACTATGGACTGAGATACACTGCCGGGAATTTGAGGCTACATGGATATACTGATGTTGACTGGGTTGGCATTGTGGTGGACTGTAAAAGCACATCTGGTTGTTGCTTCTCATTGGGATCTGCTTCGATATCCTGGATGAGCAGGAAGCAGAAGTCGATTGCTTTAAGCACCGTCGAGGCCGAATACATTGCTGCTAGTATGGCCTGTTGTGAAGTTGTTTGGTTGAGGAAGCTATTTAGTGAGCCATTTGAGCATGTGTTGGATACCACTATGATTTACTGCAACAACCAAAGTGGGATTCACCTTTCAGAGAATCCCGTGTTCCACGACCACTCCAAGCATATTGATATCAAGTACCACTTTATCCGGGATATGGTACAACGGGGAGCAATAAGGCTCCATCACATTAGGAATGATGAGCAAGTTGCAGATATTCTCACGAAGCCCTTGGGGAAGGTCAAATTCTTAACCTTCCGTGAAAGACTTGGAGTCATGGAAAGACCTTTCTATGAGGGTCCCGCATGAGTTGGACACTGGGCTCCGGGAGCTCCTGGGGGCTTGGGGTACTTCTTGGAGCTACGAGCGACCATAGGGTGAGTGGTTCACCTTCCCCTAGTGGTGCATTGTGTACAGGGTGAGTGGTTCACCTTCCCCTGTGATACCCCATGATGGATGGCATGTGTGTAGAGTGAGTGGTTCGCCTTCCCCTACGATTAACATATGCATAAGATGAGTGGTTCACGTTCTCCTGTTGATGCTCCAGCATACCTCCTAGCCATGTAGTCCAGGACTCATGGAAAGTACCTCTCATCTAGCCAATGAGTTGGGAAATGAGGATAGAGACCATAGCACTACTGATGGACGCATCGTGTACTGTCATACTCCCTATGCTAGGATGCATGGTGTTCAAATAACTTGATCTGGGATCAATTGAGTTTCTACCTCTGGACTGACTTGTCTCAGTGGAGAGTGGCAAGGTCGTGTGACTCACTCTCGATCAATTCTTCTTCATTATTTCTTCATGGTTCAGCAGAGCAGAGCAGGGATGACAGAGATGATACAGGATGGCGTGATAATGAGTGACAACAGATGGATTGGCAGGTGGAATTCTCCCTAGTTGAGAGGGAGTGTTAAAATTGGCAACTAGGGCCAAATTCTACCTTCGACAGCTCATATGATAGAGATGATAATTTTATTGGATTCCTCTTTTCAAGAAATCCAAGATTGATTTGAAGATCATCTCATTCAGACAAGCAAAAGTATGATTTTGAATTTATTTTCACATGTGCAAATTGTCAAGGTCAGCCTCAATCAAATGTAGGCTCAAGAAGCCCAAGAGATGTGTCTCCACACCCTCAACAATTTGTATAAATAGGAGTGACATCTCTCCTCATTTGGACATCACTCATCACATCATACATCTCTCTCTCCTCTCTTGATTGGTTCGTACGGCTTGGAGCAGCCTTCTCTACTTTGCATGTGTGAACAGAAGGACGAATTGCAGGAGCAGATTGCAGGCCGAAAATTACAGGCAGTTGACCAGCGTTGACCGAGGGGCATTTGATTTCTGTTGACTTCGGTTTTGAGGCAGAAAATCTGATTTTTGAAGGCCACATTCATTGGCACAAAAATCGAGGAGTTTGGGACAATTTGACCAGTTTGACTTCAGCATTGACTTTAGGTTTGACTGCAGAAATTACAGCAGTTTTGACTGGGTTTGACCGAACTCTTTTGGGTTGACTTTGACTCTCTTGGAAGGCCGGATTGAACTGCTGTTGACCGAGCTGCTTGGAGGACATTTTGGAGCTGCTTTGACCAGCGTTGACTTTCTGGTTAGGGTTGCCATTGACTGTGACAGGACTGTTTTGGGCAAGTAAATTTGATATTTGTACTCTCTCTCTCTGCTGAACAATTGAAGGATAATAAGAAGAATTGATCAAAGGGTTTTTCCCTGGCATCCATGTGCCCACTTGTCTTGGCTTGTCTCTGCATTTTGTTTATGTTCTATCTGCATTTACTATCAATGTGATTAAGTTAATGTGATTGCTAAATTGGAAATTGATATTGGGCTACTAAGGAACATTGAAGTAAATTGTGCTAATCATAGAACATATCATTGTTAACTAAAATTAACATGTCTCATGAGTCCTATCCTTAGCCTTGTTTTTATAACTTCACATTGAGCTAATTCCCTAACCCTATTCTCCAAAGTGATGGATGGTCGCGATTAGATCTCACCCCACTTGATATCAACAATTGAGATTAAACCATGATCACTACAGTAAGCACTTTACTTTTCCTCGGTTTCTTTAGCTCAATAGCCAACATAATCAATTATGTGTTTTTCCTAAGTTGGACTTAGGCTAAGTTACAAAAGCAATTTACTCAATGCCTGAGCAAGTATCTAAAGAGACTTTGGGCAAGTTCTGCATGCCTAGACACTTAGGCCTATGTAGAAGTAGCTGCTCAAGCTACAAACATCAACAAGCATTTATATAATAATAATAATTCTTGATGGTTGGGGGATGATTCCTCATTCTTTCATTTTCATTCATTCTTGTTCTTGTTTCTTGGAAAAGGAAGAAGATTTTTGTACCAAAAAACCATTATTAGTTGGTTGTATGAGAAGAATGGTTATTTTCTAGCAATGTGAAGATGCCTAAGCGCATAGATGCATTTGGCATTTTGAGGAAATCTGTCCACAGCTAAGAATCTCTGGAGCCTTTAACATTGAGATTTCCTAACTAGATTGTATTGGAGCCCTGGATAGAAATGGAATAGCCTAAGGGACAGCATTGCAGAGAAAGGAATTCTGTTTTTGGGTTGACCATGCTGAAGGGGAAAGAGAGCTGGCAAGTTGAAATCGTTGTATGATTGAGTAAACTATAACAGCATGTGAACTTGACTATCTGTGAGTGATTGGAGTCGACCTAGGCACCCATCCTTGTGGATTCATAGCCTCAGCTCGAGAGTGACCTGCCGCTTAGAGATTTGGAGCAGTAATATCCATATAGTTGGATGGAACATCTGACGTTTGCAATGAGTTGGTGTGGTTATATGATAAAGATAAGTGTTCTCTGTGTAATTTATTCATGTTGTGTTTACTCTGTGCTTTCTCATTGATTAATGCTATGTATCTCTTTTGATGCTATGCATGGTGTGAGAAATAATGTTTTCTTGTTTATATATATATATATATATATATATATATATATATATATATATATATATATATACACTTTCTTGATGGTTTTGAATAGTTCTTTTCTATTGCATGCTTCTTGATTCATGTATAACAATATTAAAGTTTGAAACTCAGATCAAGAATGGAAGGTAACATACGATTTGGTTACGTTACAGTTTGACTTCAGAGTGAGAAATTTGTGGTAACATGGCCTAGCGTGGGGCTAAGTACACTACAAATTTCATGCATCTTGGATTTATCTCATTGAGTTATATGATCTTTCCTAATGTAGCTTTCTTCTAGAACACAGCAACATATATGGTACAAGACTGCAATGATATTAAACTTGCCCCGTCCTTATCAACGTACACTTACAATTAGTTATTTGGGTCTTAGTTTTCAAGATAGTCCACCATAGTTTTTGAAGATGTTCTTTTGGGTTTTAGGTTAAGTCTGATTATGTAGTTAAAAAATAAAAATAAAAAGAACGCTCAATCCATTCCTAACGATAGTAACAGGCAACGACCAAGTTTATGTAGACCTGACCTGTATTTGAAAAACAGGTTGTTTCATACCATACCCAACTAGACATGGCTAGACCTGGGTTTGATTCAGCTAAACGCGGCTGGGTCAAGAAGACTTGGCCAAAATTTTGCCAAGTATTGGTTTGACTCGACTGGGTCTGATGTGTGAATTTGGATCAGACAATGACTCTATCTTATAAATGGCCAAAAAGACCATTTGCCCCACTTTCAATTTTCTTTAAGTGGGTTTTCGAGCAAAAGTTTTTGGCATTTTGCAAAGTCAGACTTAAGGCATATTAGCAATTTGGCACAGGCTAGGATGCAGCATAATCAACCTATCCCTTCAAAGGCACAACATTTTGGTTGAATCAAGAGAGACAAGGTGCCTTCTATACCACAGTATTTATGAAATGTATACCTCGTGCCTGTGCTTATAAACTAAAATGAAAATACATATTGTAATAAAATAAATAAATGAATACAATACTCACCATCAATTCAGATATATTTATAAACCAAAGTATATACATCTGCTAGGGCATGAAATCATTTTCGTCCATAACTTCATTCCACGGTGTTATTTATGCATGATGTACTAGTTTTGGGATACAAACTGTGAAATGTGTTATGGTTACATTAAATTTATTTTCGAGGAAAAATATTTATATTTTTTCTGGAAATTGTGTAATTTTTGTATTTTTGGATTTAACAAGTCTTTGTCGATGGGTGGAGCGGAGTCACTAGTTAAGTTTGACCCTTCCACCAAACGAGTCTTGTGCCGAATTGCATCTGGTGACTTTGTTCATAACAAAAGTGTAATTCAGTGAGTTCATAAATTTTGGTTTCTACTCGTAAGGTCTTAACTCCAGGTTCCAGCAGGAAAATTCTATTTCCTTGATGAAATTTTGGAAGAAATTTAATTAAATGTAAAACATGGAAACTGAGAAAGAAGTCAAATTGTTGAAAGCAAAAAATGGCAATTTGGATGGAAGAAGAAGTCTGGGTGGAGAGATACCTTTGATGAAGACCGGGCGTTCGGACAAATTAATCGCCTTGTCTTTGGAAGCATGGGCGAGACGAAGGGCCTCCTTGTGCAGTAGACTGTTGTTATGTTCTTCAAGAGCACTCATCTGCATGTTGCGACTGCCCTCGTTTCCATATGGATTGCGCCTGTGCTTTCGCCCGTACTCTTTGCAGATGGAGCAGAATATCCTGTGGGTACCCTCGTGGAGGGCCACGTAAGCCCACTTGTATGTCTCTGCCCACTCGTCCCTCCATTTCTTCACCACCCTCTTCTTCTTGCGCCCGCCGCTCATCTGTTGCTGCTGCTGTTGCTGCTGCTGCTGAAGCACTTGCATTTGCATTTGCTGGTGCTGATCGAGGGTACCGCAGTGATCTTGAACATGAGGAGGAGGGGGGATGTTGACGAGGGCGTGGTGTGAGAAGTGGTGGGCGGGATCGTCGTCGCTCGGGCCCATCTCCAGATCGATCTCCTCCTCCACCTCCACTTCCACCTCCACCTCCCCATCGTTGCCCATCACAAGCCCATGGCTCCTCGCCTGCTCCAACAAATTCATCTCCTCCATGTTCATGTTCATCATCTCTACCCCGCCTCCTTT
Organism: Pinus albicaulis; assembly: GCA_034641835.2. Classification (NCBI taxonomy): domain Eukaryota; kingdom Viridiplantae; phylum Streptophyta; class Pinopsida; order Pinales; family Pinaceae; genus Pinus; species Pinus albicaulis. The sequence continues at coordinate 185,716,178 of CM076574.1, forward strand.
GCTTCCCTTCCCTTGCTATTCCTGTTTCTCACTATTCCTATTTCACCCTCTTGCATTCAAGAATGCTAATGCAACAACAATGTCATTAGCAGAGAAACCTTCGATCGGATCTCTCTAATTCCATTCTTCCAGTCGTTCGATTATTTTATCTATTTTTTTATCGAGTTAATGTTTGTATTGGCTTCGCTTGGTTAAGTCGGGCAATTTACAATAAATTCGGATTTCCATCATCATTGCGGCCACACTTACCATTCGATTTGGACCTGCCATGAATTAACATTAAAATATGCATGTTACATGAGTTCCTTTATATTCAAGCTTTTTTTATTGAGAAGTTGGTTTTTGGATGTAAGTTTGTGTATCCATATGATACATATTTTTTGAAAGTTGAACGGGGCTGAACTTATCATGATTTTATGGTCAACAAGCAGTAGAGAGAGAAGACAATTTGATTGTTGTGACATTTGATTTTTATTTTATTAGCATTGTTCAAGGAAAACACACTATCTAAAATAACATGTTTATGGTTTATAATGGAGAGATTGTCAATACTACTAGATGTTTATGTTTCTTAGTTCATTAACTTGTTTCCTGACATCTCAGGAAAACGGATTCTTCGCTATTAAAAATGGCTTTAGGTATTATTCCAAAACTAAATTGAAGTTTCAACCTAAATAGTTTCCACAAAAAAGTCAATTTCTCTGTGGTTTTTCTTATGGTCATCATCGAGACAAGCTCCAATGGAGTCATATGCTTTCTAGTGGCATGTAGCCTTCTCACACATGAAACTAAATGTGATAACATCTTCACTTCGATATTTTTTGTTAAAAAAATCCCTAAAAGTTTGGGAGGTCATTGGTTTTATTCTCTTAGGGGTGGTAGGAGTTGAGGGAGTGGTCATCTTTTGCCCTTCAGGAAAAAAAAGAAATAACATTTGCTTAGGGACTTGGAATTTCATCTAATAATCAAGTTGAAGCTCACACACTACTTCGAGTATTGCTTTTAACATTCAACTGCAACATAGACTCATTGATAATAATTGGAGACTCTAAAGTCATCATCAAAGCCTTGGTTCATAAAAATACTTCGAAAGATACCAAGCATGCCTCTATCTTTGGTAGAATTAGCAAAGTAATCCAACTCATGCCCAAGGTCTCACATTATCATGTGTTAAGGAAACATAATAACCACGTTGACCACCTAGTGAATGAAGCCTCGTCACTAACTAAGGAGTTTTGGTGAAGATAGGGGGCTTAGTTTTCCTTTCACCCCCTAATGTTTATGAAACATTTGTATTCAAAAACATGTAGCACTCTAATTAATAAACCCATGGCTCAACATTTCTTATCCTTGTCTTTGAGCACGTGAAAAGGACTTGTAATTATACAGGTTTTGGTTTGTTACATGCAAGAATTAATCCTTACTCTTGTGTTTTTTTTCCTTCAAATGGATCCTTGTATGTGAGGTATGATAGTGGGAGATGTGGCTTGGTTAAGAATTTGGAATTTGCATTTCGATGCCTATATGATTTTTTGGGCTTAAGGGCTTAAGTTTGTTTATAAGCCAATTTCCTAGTATGATTGATATGGTTGCAACCATTGGAACCCTCTCTTTGGTTCTCCTTGTCTCCTTTTTCTTGAATTTCTGGAAATTCTGTGACTATCAAGCAATTATGGTAAGAATTTCCTCTTTGTTTTAGTTGTTGTTTAAATGGATTCATTTCTAGGATGCGATTACAAAGTTTGTCCAAGCCCCATTTTCTTGGCTTTAGTTTCATTCTTTGAATCTCTAGGGTGGACTTCAAGGGTTGGGGTTGGGAAAGACTCCCCCCTACTCTTTGATCTTGTCTCTCTGCTCCATTTCTCTAGGCCTTTTAAGTTCTTGTTCTAGCAATTTTTAGGTTAGATTAATTGATGAAAGGATTAGAAGTCTTAGTCAAAGCTTTGGTAAATTATGTCTTCTCTTGATCCACTCCAATCAATTACGTCTTTTCTCTTCCTTTTTAAATACAAACACCATTATGAAGGTCTCAACCTATATGGATTCTAAATACCTTTAAGAGATTTTAAGCATCCTTCATTGGGATGAGGACACCATGCAAGGTAATAATTTAGCTATACATTCAATTTCCATTTGTGTCCATGAAAATGAATAGTATTGTGTTACCCACAATGCATATTCCATTAACCTCCTTGTTCAACAAAAGAAAAGAAGGATGTGCTTGAAGCAAAATGTAGTATTCTATGCAATTTGGGTGGCAAAAAACATTGTGTCATTTTCAACACTTACATTCGACATGACCAACTTTGTACCAAGGGAGGCCACTAACAGGCCTTTGGGACTAGGCTAAATGCGTTGAGGAATGAATAATAGTGAGATCCTTGTTCATGGTACAGAAGCATGGCTCGAAAATCTAATATCTTTCATAAATGTGCCACCTCCATCTCCAACTTGGCTACTTGGACTTGAATTTGCAATTGTAGTTAGGTTCGAATTAGGTCGCCATCATCCTAAGTAAAATAATTGAAATGTTGTGTGTTATTAATCAAGCATTCACTTATTTCTTAAAAAACATGATAGAGGATGTAAACTCTAATTAGTTATCATATCACACTGAACTCAATGTCCCAACGAAGTTTTCCTCCTTAAAGGGATGTCTTCCGCAAAATGGAAGAAGATGGAAGATACCTATAAAACCCAAGGGCCCATTCATAGTTAGCTTGGAAAAGTTATAGTAACAACGATAGGTTTTGCCATTAATTTTCAATCTAAGGCGTACCCAGGTAGTACAAAGGTTTCTGAAGATCCAAGTCACTGAGCGCCAAATACCATGCATAGTAGACATTTTTAGATTCCATGGGAGACTTCCATGTATTATTGATTTTATGCAATCAATTCTTTTGCACAAACCTAATTGTCAATGCATTAATTTACCTTACATTAAGAACATGTTTGGTAGCAAGACAAACACATCAATTAGTGGGCTTATATTTCTTGAAGCCCCTTTGTCTCATTCCATCTCAAATCTCACCACCATCTTGTTGTGTGTGAATGCTAAGCTTGATTAATATATTACCCATGATAAAGTTATAAATCCTTTCAATGTTTGGCATATTTAGGTTGGAAAGGTCAAAATAGCCCTAAGGGTTGGCTAGTCCCTTCATCCTTTGGTATGAGGGTCACACAAGTCCCTAGTTATTTTACTCCCTCATATGAACAACACTTTATAGAGAACCAAGTTGATCCTCCTAAGGATTTTGCTTGAAATAGAAAAACAACTAACCACTATATACAATTGTTTTTTAAGGAAAGGCTAGAATGCAATAAGTCACACTTCCAAACTAGATTAGGTATCCTTAAAATACAATAAATGACAAAGGATTTTTTAATTATTATTGAAGTAGAAGTAATAAGGAAAGTTTGAACATTTAAATTGCTCCAAACATTTACGCCCAAGGAAACTCTTGAGGTAATACAATCCCTTTGCACAATTTCCATGCTTCTTGACCTTCAACAATATTAATACCAACTTAGCACACAAGGTTTGCATTTGAGTGAGGGTAACAATAATGCACATATGTCTTAAGTCATTGAACTCACAACAAATGCTCTAAGTAAATTTGTGAAATCCTTTATTTCCATTATTACTATCCTTAAGACAATCTTTAAGCAAATTTTCAAGTTATTGATAAGCTCTTGCTATGGCACCAAGATGATCAATCGATATGAGTGGCTTATAGGACTTTAGTTCAAGTTTAGAGTTTGGTAGCTAGAGTCATGCTCTTTGTTGTCCACTATTGATTTTCTTAGCCACCTTTGAATGAATGGATCCAAAAGTTCCTTGGGTGGTGCATGGAAAAAATCAAATAGTTATCCTAGTTGAATCCAAGCTCAAGATTGACATGCAAAGAGATGATGCATGTGTTTTTGGAATGGCATGAAAGACTGCATTTTATCCATTTTCAATTTAGGCATAGAGGCACTATAGAAAGTATGAAGGAAATCCAACATATTAGCTAAGGTTTATTTTCCTTCGAGCAAGGTGGGGATGGAATCACAAAGAAAGTGTCAATAAACAAGATTTGTATCCCAAGACCTACCAAGGGAATACAACCAATGAGAGTTTGGACCATTATGTTATGGAGAAACTATCCCAAAGCTTCAACAAAAGTCACATAAAGAGCATGTGTACTCAATAATTAACCATGCCTAATTGATGTGGAAATACCAAATTCCTCAAATTTTCCCCGGCTAATAGTAAATAGGTTGTAACATCAATAGGGAGTGTCTACATGGCCTTGACTGTTGGGTCAAAAATAAGAGCTTTAAGCATGACAAATATGAAAGGCCACTTCACTTAAATGTGCACTTTTTCAAGATCAATTTTAACAAGCATGGCATCCAATAACATACATCTAGCCCATTCCATTCCTCCCCACCCAAAAATGTCACTTTGGAGTGACTAGATGCCAAAGAAGTTTCAAATCAAGACTCCTATGAATCCCTAGGATTTAGGGAAAATCTAATAAATCCTTTATTGAGATACCCCACCATGATTGATTTTGCATTACTTCCCCTTTAAACCTATAAAATACCAATTCCCAAAAAGCCCATGTGGATTTTTAGAACTCGCATGGATAGCTATCAAGGCCCAATGAATTATCATCAACCATCTCCATTGGGGTTGTTGTTAACTAATCCAATGTCAACTCCTAACCATAGAGATATTAATGTTCTAGTTCCAATTTATGGGATGCATCATCAACACAAGCATACATGGGCAAAGTACATTCCTCAAACATTCCTTTAGACTAGAATAGTGTATTGTACATATCAACAAACGTTTTTCAATGTCCTCTTGCCTATTGAGGTGCTCAAGTGCAATCTTTTTGTGGGTTTTATCCCTTTATTACTTCTTTAGTGTCTAAGGATTTCGAGAATGTATTTGAAGGTATGTCCCTCAATTTAATCCATCAGAGCCTAGTAAGTATGTTTCCCTTGATTCCTTATGAATTTATTTCACTTGTAGGAATTGTCTTGACTTGGTTGTGTTGGCTTCGATGCGCTCATTGTAAGGAGTAAATTGCAAATGTTGAGATGATAATTTAGGATCCTCTTTTATTGCCTTGTTCTCCACTCACTAGAGAACAAAAAGATACATGTTGTAGCCCTTCAAAAACGCAATGACCTAACTAATAACAATGTTTCACCAACCAATCAAACCTTTGGGCCTTGTTGGTCATGACCTTAGGTTCCATATTAGGACAAGTATTTCAATATATCACTGGTAGAATTTGAACCTGGGTGGGCAAGATAAATGATTTATCTAATTAACCACCTAAGCTAGACACAATTGATGAATGTGTATTCACATCCATGTATATGTGTCATTCGATGGGAGGGATTTCTTTATCTCATGCACCACCTTCGTGATGAAATTTTGTGATAATTTTGATGGAACCATCATTATCAATTTTCCTCCTCACATCGGTAGTCCTTTCAAATTAGCCATAATATAAGATTTGAGTGGTAGGGTGGCCATATCAAGTTCTCGTGCCCATGTGATGGTAAAGCTAAGATAGTTACAAGGCTAATGAATACAATATCCAAGTTATAAAAATGCTTGAAATGAGAAGGAGTGACTTTTAACTTCAACTAATATAAATATCAGGCTCCAGGATTTATCATAACCAACAAAAAAAAACCTAACATCCCCACTTCAATATTCACAACAACAAAAATTTCAAAGTCATGTCTTGAGAGCCATCTTTGACTTATAATTATTACTTGTGTAATACTGGAAATTGTTTTACCACAATAGCATATTCCTATGTTGAATATTTCGTTCCATACTAACATTCCCCCTGTCTTTATATTACGTTTTTTTTTATTAGTACAAAGATTACAATTGTATCTCACTTACTTATGCCAATTAACAATAATGAAATCACAATACTTGGTATTTTTTCAATGAAACGATATTTTCTATTATATAACCTAGATTACATGGTCAGAACCATTTACAGCATGCCAAACAAAAATTGCTTTAGTAAGCTCTGTTGCTTCTACATGCCAATATATCCAAAAGAGGATTTTATTCCCTCTACTGGCCCTATGGGCTATAATTCTACAGTGATATTTTCCATAAATCCTACAAAATTGCCCGATCAAAAGAATGTATTTGCAATACATAGAGAAAACATGATTAAACATTGTTTGAAGGACCAATTTCCTCATTGGAGACTCGTTTCGTCTTACTCACTCCTACATTTTATATGCCTCCACCAGAGTTATTGTGTTATTCCCTAGGGCCATAGCTTGGCATCCCAGCCAAAATTTCATTTACCTCAACAAAAATACTACCACACATAAGTTTTGATCCACTTGTCAACCGATTAAATTCCATTTTGATTATTTTTTTTGTCCACCCTCACTTCCAAACATTCATTTTAGGCCTTTATCAGGGCTGCGTTGGCCTCTTTATTGCCCTCGAGAAGCTCATTTCGACGTGTTAGAAAATCTAGCCTTCCCGTGAGTAATTTAAAAAGGAATTCCATCGCCTTCTTCCAATGTTCCTCCTCAGGTTTCAAAGGTTGGTCACCTGATGATCCCATTGGCGAACACTTTAACAAAGAGCAAGAGCAAGAATTATGCCTAGAGAAAAGGAGAATCGATACCCAATGACTTGGGAGAGGTTGCTTAAATAGATTTTCTCCACCTAGGATTCCCCAATTGAGTCACTCTACCTCCATTAATTCCATATTCTCATTGCTCTTGATGTCAATCATATTATTGTCCTCCCCTAGATAACAAATTAATTTCCTTTGCAGGAAAATTATCGAGACTCAAGGAGAGATCGAATGCAAGCTCGCTTCATTAATACCAATGCTTGTACCATCGAGCCGGTGATATGAGCCACCCATATACCTATCACCTTGTTCTCGGCACACATGGAAAATTAAATTGACCTCCACTTATTACCATGAGCCAAGTTGAAATCTCCAACTGGAATCTTGTTATGCCATGCACCACATTTGTCCTACATGCATTGTGTTATTAACCAAGGATTATACTTCATGTTAGCACCATCAATGTTGACTCAACTCTTCATGTGTGGAAACATTCGGTTATGGTCGGGTAACATGACCCTTGTCATTTCCACTTAATTCTACGACTCTGGCCCTCATTTTTTATCCACAATTTTCCATATTATCTACCTCTCTGTTTACATGTATCAAGATATGATGAATGGAGACTTCTTCTAGTTTTTTCAACTGTAGAATTATCCTTTTCGCAACTATAGGACACATGGAGTTAGGTGATGATTGCAATTTTTATTCATTCTTATAAGTAACATATAATCTCCTAAAATGATGAGCTCTATGATGCCTTGATGTAATGCAATATCCAACCCTTTCTAGAGTTCTAGAAATTTTACCTTGATATTTGTAGTTATGCCTAATCCCCATGCAAATTTGATTTCCTCTTATTCCTCAAGTAAAGTATCACCCCTCCCACTTTACAATATATTTTCATTATTACCTATCACATCAATGTAGAGAATTAAATTTTACATTTAGATCAAGCATATTAATGATTAAGTTATTTAGTTGAAATTAAAATAAACAACACACATTGGATTCAACCTAAATTTTAAGCCCAAAGAACATGAAAGTTATGGAATGACTTCATTTGTCGATAGGTGTAAGTGCATAACTAGGATTGACATGTAACTTTGAGCTAGGTTGTCATCCACATCTCGAGTAGTATAACAATACTCATTATTTATGGATCACTTAGAGGTTATCAACTTATGCATGCATTCAACTTCCAAGGAAAACACTTGACATTATTGAGTACTTTTTTTAACATGATAGTTAAATATTTATTAAAAATATAATAACTATAGGTAAGCCAAACAATTGTTACAAAGCAATAGTCTTTTTATTTTTAGACAACAATGACGTATATTGATAGATATATCCATATTACTTGTGCACAACATTGGTGAGGTTCAAAATAAGTTATGAAATCAATCTTTTCCTTAATCTCTTTATCTTAGCATGTTTTATAGAACTTCACAAGTAATTATCATGTTGAATTTCATTTACACAATTGAATTTATTAATAGAACAATTACTTGTGAAGTTATTGTTGTTTCCTTGTTAGAATTTTCTTTATCGCTAATGAAAAAATTATTAATTTAAGTACAAAAAAAAAATAACACAATGCACAAGAGAGAATAGATACCATAAATTAAGCCAGATGCCAGGGAAAAACCCATAAGGGGAAAACCCGCTAATCCTTTCCTTATAGATTCTTCGTCAATAAGGGAAATCCAAGTCATATCTAACTTGACTAGAAGATCCAATTGCCAAGTTAGCCCTCCACCAAAATAACAGTCCATATGAAGTCTACCACTGGTCTAATGTCATGATTTTGTCCACTGAAGAGTCCACAAGATTGTCCATAGAATGCCAAATGTTTTTCCACAACAAGAGCTTGAATTTCGTCCTTTAATTCAATATATTAACTACAAATATAATTCCACATATCCTTCACATTTATCACATGAAAATTGCCTCAAAATATCACTCATATGCCACAAAATTCGGATATATGTGCCTCAAATTTTTGGATATATGTGCCTTATAATTAGGATATGTGTGCCTAAGAATTTCAGATATATGTCCTTCAAAATTCAGATATATGTGCTTTATAATTTCGGATATGTGTGCCTCGGAATTCACAATAGTTACAAAGTCTTAGACCTTTGTGGAGCATAGATGTTTTGCCTCAAAAATTCACTTGGATTCCATAGAGCAATTAGCCTCGGAACATGCTCGAACTTGTGTCTCCTCATATGCTACAATATTAGTTGCCAAATGGTGGAAGATAAGTACCAATATATATTTGTCTCCCTATCTCAAAAGTTTCCTCTCAAAGTAGATCCAACTTGATGGTTAAGAGGTCCAACTTGAGAAATTGGAGAGACTAATGACACTCTAAAAATGAAATTTTTGCTTCTTTTACAAGGGTCACGAAAAACATGCCCTTTTACATTTTCTTTTGACGTCCAAAACAAAGCGCGAAGAACATGCTTGATAATAAAAATAAAAATAAAAATCTCTTCTTTTGTTTTTACACAAGACACATAATGATATAATAACAATTATGAAGACCGAACCTAGTTACAATTTCAACACTCCCACTTAACTAGGGAAGTATTCATAATGACTTATCAGGACATTCCCAAGTTGAGAAATTATATAAGAAAGGATTTGTATTGATAAGGATAAAAGATGATAGCAACATCATAACCAACATTGTCAAACTACCAAGTCCTTGACAAGTAAGCTCTATCTCTCCACTAGATTAGAGCATAATGTTGGGGGCATAAATTTGGACACCACACTACCTCTCTGAGTCATATACCCCACCCAAATTTTCACTAAGGTATGTCCTCACAAGACTATTTCCTAATCCATTGTCACAATACTTGATTAAAGGAAACCTTAGTCCTCCGTACCATTATAATTTTAGATCAATGTACTCAACTTACGATTGTTACTCCTGGTCATAGTACATATCTTCAAGAATATTGGTCCCTAATGCTTATCCAATCCATCATTCTCCCTCCTAATAATCATGCATTAGGCTTACGATTGTTATTCCTATCCATAGTACGTGACACATGGAGGACACAATGTCCATCCTCACTCCCTCTTAACCAAGGAGGTGATATTTACTCTCTTTTAACCAAGGAGGAGATAACCACAAGCCAAAACTTTTCTCATAAATACTCATCATTTTCCTATGAAAAGGAACTTCATCGATGCATCAACTACCTTTTCATCCGTGGAGATATTGTTTGCAGCTTATTAGCTCCTATCAACACCATATTCTTGAATCATTAAGTGCTTCCATATTCTATGAAAAGCAAGGTCCTTGACAATATTTGTAGAGAATCATGATCGAATCCCACACATCTTCAAATAGTCCATTAAACATTTTACAGACCCAAATTGCTTCACAACTAATTTTACCAATTTCCACATATTTTGTGTCTACAACGAAACATAATTATGCTTCATATTCTTCCAGGAGACCATACCAAATTTCAACCATTAGTAGTATTTCTACTCGTCATTAGTTTTTCCAACCCAAATGATGCAGTGTCAAGCCCTAAGTTGTAGTGTAATATTATTCATGTTAACTAAAGATTCAAACTCCCTCTAAAATCAATATTTCTTCCTTTGGCTTTGTTACACAATAATTTCTCACCATGCTCATTTCCCTTTCTTGATCTTGAAGTGCTCCATGATAGACCCTCTGTTGGGTATGTGTTATATTCTTTCCATGACTAATCATGAGTGGGGGGGTCATAGGGGGGCGGTAGCCCCCCTTGTTGGGGTCCAGGGCAGCGCCCCAGAATTTTTTTTTGGTCCTTATTTTCCAGAGGGCGGATCCGCCCATGGTTTTGTGCATGGGTTTGCACATGGTTTTGGGGTAAGATGGTTTTCGGCCCCTGGTATTTTGTAGATCCGGTCAAGGGAACTACGGTTATGTTCTAATCCAGGGTTAATGGATTGGGGTTTATGTATGCTTCGGCATGTATATATATGTGTTGTAACACTAAAGGAATATAATGAAAAATCAAGCTGGTCATCCCGATTTGGGATCCAGGGGAAAATCTCTGTGTTTATCTATTTTATGTTTTATGCTCTTGCTATTGTTTATTTTATGTTTTAAGATTCGTTTGTAGATAATTTCTGTACAGGGTTAAAACCTACACCCTCTGCAATTTTTCCACCATGAAGAAATATGTAAAGACATCCCCTAAAGACTTAAAGAAAACTGCCTTGAAAGATTACTAAAGGAACTTGGTCAAAACCCTAGTTTTTTGGGTCAATGCATTTCCTAGTTTCATGCTCGCGCTGATGTTAGATAGATAGTTCTAGCTTAGTGTTGTCAACGCCCTTATTTCTTGTAAAACCATGCTAATCCCTTTCTGGTAGTGTTTCCTCAAATGGAGGAGAAGCTTCAACCTCTAGAAGTTCCAAAGCGATGAGTTGGTTGTTAGACGGTGGTGATAGAGTCGAGTTCTTTGATTTTAGAGCTTTCATATCATCCATGAGGGTTTATCCCTTAGAAATTGGACCTTCCTCCTCCTTTCATGGGCTCCCAACCTCTTCTCCCTTCCTATAAATTGATCCCCATCCTTCCACTATTGATTGGTAATTGTTGGGCGAGTCTGAACTCTCATTCCCTTTACATTCTTGCACTATGATAATGCCTAAGTTGTTCAGGAGAAGAAATACTTTAGAGCTTCGATGAAGGACTCGGATTTTCACCAAAGGGAGGCCTCCAACATCAAGGTCTGGGTTGTAAGCTCTTCCTTTCATATTTATCATTAAAACATCTAATGTTTTCTTTCTATATTTGTCTAATCTCTTACGTAATTATAATGGTACTGCTTTATCTGCTCGATAACTAATGTTTAATGATTATTATGTATTGGATTACATTTTTTATTGCCTCTTGATCATCTGCAGGTATTTGTGAGCCACCAGTAGCAAGGAGCGAGCCTAAAAGGAACGTGGATCAAGGTCATCGTCAATGGGTTCGAACATAGCATCAGGAAAAAGGTACCTCTATCTCTTTTCTTATCGCATTTTGAATATTATATAAGAAATTTTTTCATTAGAAAGTATCTCAAGTTGCTAGACCCACTCCAGGGCTATAGAGATCGCCTTTATCTGCAAAGGGGATTTATCTTGACAACAGAATTGGTGACTCCACTGGGAGCTTAGCCTCTTAGCCTTCCTTTCCTGGACTGATCTTTGATCAGTTTGACCGATCACTGAAATCTAAGCTTGCTTAGGTCTCTATTAGTTTGCATAGGGTTTGATATTCACTTCACTATGTTAGCTTTGGTTTTGGTGTGAAACTCTTTTTTGTTTTCCCTTGTTTTTAATGCCTAATGTGTTTTATGTTTTCATAGTAGCGCTACCAGCGTTGTTCTATATAGCACATTTGTGTTGATTTCAACACCCTTTTGCTCATCAAAAAAGCGTTGATCTTATACCTAGGGAAAGTTTGGGTTTCCCCTTGTTTTTCCAGTGTGTCCTCGCCCCTAAAGAATGTTTGTTGAGTCTCAGTGACCTCTTGCTTGCGTGTTTGATTTGTTTGTCTTCTTTGACTTTGAAAAATTTTGGTTTCCCCTTGTTTTTCCAGTGTGTCCTCGTCCCTAAAGAATGTATGTTGAGTCTCAGTGACCTCTTGCTTGCGTGTTTGACGTGTTTGTCTTCTTGTTTGTCTTCAACACCCTTTTGCTCATCACAAAAGCGTTGATATTATACCTAGGGAAAGTTTGGGTTTCCCCTTGTTTTTCCAGTGTGTCCTCGCCCCTGAAGAATGTTTGTTGAGTCTCAGTGACCTCTTGCTTGCGTGTTTGACTTTTTTGTCTTCTTTGAACGAGTGTTTTCATTCCTTTGAATTGTTTGCGAGTTGGAAGATTTCTGACCATTTCAAACACCTTTTGTTGCATTGCTTCCAACTTGGTTTGAAGTAGTTTGTCGTATGCACTGGTCATCACTGCATTCCTTATCTTGCATTCAATTTAGTGTCAAACATAAGATCAAAAATTGTTTGATTTACAAGTTTAGAAGAGTGCGTCTTTTTCCAAATTCAAAAGAGAACTAAAAGTGATTTTTATTTTAGTTCTTTGATTTGGCTTGTCTTTATCGTTTTGAAAAAAAATGATTGAAAAGCATTTCATTCATGTATTTTTAAAGCGATTTTGATTTCCGTTTGATTGAAGGAAAAGTAAAAATTGTGTGTTTTTTCATTTCTTCATTAGTTTCATTCATTTTATGTTTGATTTCATTTCAAAGTTAAAAAAGAAGAAGAAGAAGAAGAAGAGAGTAAGTGTTTCATTTTATGCATCTTAGTGGAAAAGAGAAATGTTTCGATTTGAAAGAATTGCATTTCGTAATTTTAAACTAGTTTGGGGGTGTCATTGTTTGCTGCACCGGTTTCAATTTTGTTTGTATCTCTCCCCTCAATAGTTTAGACATTGATTTTGCATTTAGCCTGCATTATAGGTTTCAGGTGGCATCAATTTTGAGCCAAAAACTGAAGCTTACCTCAAGATCAACATTAAAATTTACCCATTTTACCTTAAGGAGCATTTCGAACTAACGATAACATTTATAGGTCTAGTCTAGAGATGTGTTCCGGCGTTCGTAAAACATTGGAGCTATCGCTAATGGTATGCGTTACTACTCGAGGGTGATATCTCGTCCCACGTATGGAAGTATATTGATGTATGATAAGTATATTTGGGGCGCTCTCATCGAATGGTTACGCATTAGACAACACTACCATGGACTCGACTCCCACGTACCGTCACGTATATTTGGGGAGACACCATAAGGTTGCATGCCTACCATAGGTAATTGAGTCGGCCACCTTGTAAACGTGATACACCGAACACAACATTCGGGGATATCAACTGTAGTACGCTAAGTCCTTGGTCATTTTTTCTATCATTTATCACCAAGGTGTATATTACAGTTCACGAATACTTGGTAAACCTTCATGCCTAGTACACCCATTTTGATTTATTTGTTGTTTAATTCTAAAAGTAACTGCCCATGAAAAAATCTTACCCGTGCAGTTCTCCAGCCTCATAATTTCTTGGTAAATTGTGGATTTTTGATATTTTCACCTATTCCTTCCTTGATCTTGTCCTGAAAGGTCATCATGGCTGAATCGTCGGATTCACCTTTTCCCTCCTCCGAAGGATCTTAAGAACCTCCTCCTAAGGTCCCCCAGTTTCCAGTTGGACCCCTTGAAGCTTAAGGTGTCAAACTCAGGATTTTCATAAGTGTACAACCCATTTCATCTCAACCACCGCTTGACGATTCCCCTTGGACGACATCAGAAGACTCTGAGTCAGAAAGCCCTGAACTATCTACATAATTTACAATCTTTCTTCTAAAGCCGCTCTTTGATCTGATTGTGGTCTCGCCTCAATAAGCTTATAGTCCTTTTGATCAACCCGACGTTCCCCTTCCTGCTTCTGCAGTAGCATCTTGCTCTATTGTCCATTAGTTATTTCTTGACAACATGGAATCCAATGTTGATGATGTTCCATTCATGAGTGCTCCTTAGAGTACTCTACAGGAAACCACTGGCACCTATATCTCAAAGCTTCTTCATCTGTGTTTCCCTATGAAGGTAAAATTTTCGGCTCCACACCTCATGATTTAGGCAGTGGAACTGAAATATCCATTAGTCAATTTGCATCTCCACTTCCACGAGGGTATTCCTCTTTGGTAAACCTTATTTCAGGAACTTCCGGCACCACATCTTTATTTCCGGATCCCATTTGGTCAACAGGTATTCCCCCATCTTCCGACCCATTAATTTCGAATGTGGATGCCACATCTCAACCTGTTGTTCGTCCTACAATCACTATTGGTCAAATGATTGCTTCAATAGGATCCTCTACCCCCTTCTCGTCATCTATGATTACTGTGATTCCACCATTGAGTGGAAAATCTATGGTTTCGTCCGTGCCTGGGGGGAAACCTAATCCTCTTTACATATCTCCCCTCTCAGGTGAGGGGTCGTTGAACTCTAGATCCATTCTTGGGGCGGAACAACCTAATGTTAATCTAAGTGGGACATAGTTTTCACAACCGATGAACATTGTCACAGGAACCATTCCTTTGAGTGGTCAACCTAATTCAGTCGCATTAGTTTATCAACAACCCCACATGCAATATTCTCAGGTTCAACAGCCTCTTCAGCAACCAAACATACCATATTCATATGTTCAACAACCTAACATCCCTCATCAATATGTTCAACAACCGAATGTATAGTATCAATATGTTCCTTGACCAAATGCCTCTCAACAGTATGTCCAACAACCCCAGCTTTCCACAGGTGCTATTGTGACTAACCCTCAGTTTGGTCCTTACACCCAAACTGGTCTGAATCTTCCTCTGGGTCAACTTGGTCCTTACTCCAGTCAACTTGGTACTCAATACCAGTCACTTCCTCATCATCAGTACCAACAACCCTAGCCTAGGCCTCAACTTGGTGCTCAATATCAAAATATTCTTTGGTACTAGCAGACCTAATTGGGACCTCAGGCTGGAACCTACAATCAGCAAGGACCACAAGATGGACCCCATGTTCAATAGGGACCACAGGCTAGATCTCATGTTCAACAAGGACTTCACCCTGGACCCTATATCCAACAAGTTCCACAACCCCAAATCTAGCAGGGGCCTTATAAACAGCCCCAAAAAGGTCCCTATGTTCAGGAGTAGCTGCAGCAAGGTCCTTACTAGCAATGGGGGTAGTATGCGTATCCAGGACAAAATCTGCCCTATTGGGGGCAGAATCCATATCAACCATGTTGGAACCCTCGACCTTTTTCTCCTCATTGTCCTCCCCTCCCATTTTTGGCTACGTTGGAACTTCCAGATGTGTCAAAGCTTACAAATGACCCCATCCAACATCAGTTGCATTGGTCACCAGTTCCAACCAAAATACCAATAGATTGTCCTAAATTTGAAGGCAAGTCTGGGGAAGACCCGCAAACCCATGTTATGATGTACCACTTGTGGTGCTCTTTTAACTCTTGGGTCGACGATTCAATTCATCTTCGTCTTTTATAGTGTACTCTGAACCATACTGTGACCAAGTGGTATATTTAGCTCCCTAGAGTTGTTTTCGTTGATTTCAACTCCTTGGCTATGGATTTCCTTACTCACTTCCAGTTGTCTATCTGGTACGAAACCGACACCCACCTCCTCACCTCATTGAAGTAGTCAATTGCTACTCACATTCAGATCACATTCAGGAATGGCGACGTCGTCGTCGCCTCATAAAATTCAAGATCCCTGATAAACTGTTCACTGAATGATTTATGAAATCATTCATTCCAAGGATTCTAAAGATCTTGCCATGGGTGGATGTATCACGGAAGCGGAAGTCATTTCCAAAGCTCAATACCTCAATTTGGTTTATTCCCAATCTGGAACTCTATACGAGCTCTTGCCTAACACGCTATGACCTTCAACTGATCTAGCATCATCCCAGTCTCCTCTTACGCCTCTATTTGATGGCATTATTGGAGCAGTGGCCCATGTTGATAGTAGTGCACCCAAATCTTCTTTGAAGTCTAAGTCCACTAATTCTGCTGCACCCTCCAACCATTCTAGCAACCAAAAGAATCATGGTAAAACCTCCAAGGTAAATGCTATCCAATCTACTGCAACAGACAAATCCTCGAAAGGTAAGAAAAAGGGTAAAGGAAAATCCAAATCCGCCAACCCTAAACAGGATTCGAAAAATTCATATGCTAATGATTCTTCAACACGCAAGCCTAAATATCCTTGTTTAATATGTGATGATGATCATTACACCAAGGATTTTCCTCGGTGTGTCGAAGTTTCTCGTCTTCTGAAGGGCGCCCTCAGGACCCCGACTATCTTGAAAGAGCTTTTCCTTTCTCAGTAGACATAAATGGTAGATCAACCTCAATCATATGGAAACTCTCAATTTTTCATGGCTGGCACATAACATATATCTATTACCATGAGATCAAAAGACTACCCCAATCCATCCAAAGCTCCTTTGGAGCTAGAAGTCACAGATCACCCTTCCTCTTCCATGCCTCCTAGTTTTGTTTCTCTCCAGATTGAGAGACCTATTAGTGAATCCATTGTCCGACCAACCCCAAAAGGTGTTCTTTGGAAATCGTCTTAAAATCCAAATGCGAGAGCTGCGCAACACTACAATATTGTAGAGGATCTAGCTCAAGCGCCTTCGACGATGTCAGCTTTGGAAGTCCTGCAGTCGTGTCCATCACAACATAAGGCACTAATTTCCTCTATTGGAGGGATTGATCCCGTAGATGCCACTCTTATTACTTTCGATCAGAAAACTTCGTTCCTTGCCTCCCATCTCAAGTGGTTTTTTCTATTCAAGTTACTATGATGGGGAAAACCATTCATAGGACTGTTGTTGATGAAGGTGCTTCAACCTGCATCATGTCTATGGCTTGTTGGAAAGCCATCGGCTCTCCTTCATTGAGCCAGACCCCGAATACCTTGAAAGCTTTCGACAGTAGAGGTTCTTGGCCGTATGGTATTCTCAAATCATTTCCCATGATGTTGGAGGGAAAAAACGGTAAATTTAGAAGTTGAGGTGGTAGACATCAACTTGAATTATTATCTCCTTCTTGGACGCAGTTGGACTCATGTCATGGTTTGTGTGGTATCCACCATTTTTCGTGTCCTCCACTTTCCTCATCAAGGAAAAATCACGACTGTTGATCAGTTAGCTTTCTTTTCCTCTGATTCTTCAACAGGAAACATTTAGTATTTTGGGAATACCACTACTCCCTATGAGAGCATCAGGCCGGGTCTATTCAAAGACTCTCCCTCATGGGAATTTTTCCATTCCCACCTTCGAATGTCGTCACTATCAATATGATATCATCTGGTCACGATCCATGGATTGTTCCCAATCCAGACCAGCTTGAAAGATTTGGCGACGTTATGCCTTTGAGCCCTGCTGAAAAAATGTATCAGAGTATTCTTATGGCTTCTAAGGTTGCATCCAGAACTAATGACAATTTGGTTTCTTCTTTGGACACTTATGCGTAGTCTCCCTAGTTTGGTTCTTGGGAATTAGATGATCCCTTGAATGATAATTTCCCCACCAACGAAAGTATTGTGGAGGTAATGTCTCTTGAAGAAACCCCTTAGGATGATGAACATCATCATTCCTCGTTTCTCCCAACCCTAGGTGACATCTCCGCATGTTTGGAATCCTATACTTCATCTATACCGACTGGCCCATTCTAGAATCCTATCTTGATTCATGAAGTGTTGTCTGAAGGGAACATGGGAAATATTATGCCAACCATTCCGATCAACATCTCTATCGAACCAAGGATTGTCGAGAATATTCATATTGGTGCATCTTGTTCTCCGGACGAGATCGATATCTACACCAAGATTTTCCAAGAATTCTGCAATGTCTTCACATGGTCATAGGAAGAGATGCCTAGCATTGATCTGAGTATTTTCGTGCATGAAATACCTACTTATCTAGACTCGAAACCCGTTCGCCAATGACTTCATCCTATGCACCCAGGAAAGGCTGCTGCCATAAAGGGTGAAGTTGAAAAACTTCTCAGAGCCGAATTTATTTATCCCATACTATTGACAAATTGGGTCTCCAATATTGTTCCCGTTACTAAGAAATAGGGGACCATCCGGGTTTGCATTGATTACTGTGATATCAATAATGCATGTCCTAAGGATAATTAACCCACTCATTTTATCGACCAAATCATTGATGAGTGCGTCGGGAGTGAGATTTTTTCCTTTATGGACGTTGTTTATGGCCATAACCAGAACAATGTTGCTCTAGCTGATCAGCACAAAACCACGTTTATCTGTCCATGGGGGAAATTTTCCTACAAAAAAGCTCCCTTTTGTCTTGAAGAATGTCAGGGCCACCTTTGAGTGAGCTATGTCGTATGCTTTTAATTACACCAATTTTTGGTCATCTAACCTGTTACTATTAGATGGACTAAAGTACACCATGTAAGACCAATTTTACCATAGTAAAATTGCTTTCACTATGAAAAATAACTTAGTAATCCATAATTTATTAGGTTGTTTCTGGTCTAAACAGGAAACCCCATGAGGAATAATTGAATAAATCCTTATTTGTTTGATTTTCCTCAAGGGATAATTAATTAAAGCAATGTTTAATTAATATTCCTGGTCATATTTAACCCAAAACAGGAAATTAAGTAGATAAATTATTACTATCTTATTATTTTCTAGGAATAATTATTTAAAACATTATTTAAATAATATTCCTTGTTAAATTTGACTAAATCATTTATAAATAATTGAATAAATCACTATTTATTTAATTATTACTCCACCACATTCTTAAAATAATAAATAAATCATTTATTTATTTATTATTTATAAATAAAGGGATTTGACCAAATTCAAATTCTTTTTCCCTCCAACAAAAATAATAAAATATTTCATAAAAGTTGGATCTAGATTTGGTTAATAATATTTTAATCATGCACCAATATCTAGACTAACTCAATATTTTGTTATAAATAGAAGGTTTTTTCCATTCATTCACTACCTTTTGTTGCCTAAAGATCACTCCGGATCTATACTTTTGGTCTGATTTTGATCCTCCATCATTGTCATATTTTTCTACTTTTTGCTTGTGAATTCCCCTTGAGTTCCATTTTTGTCTGGGTTTTCTACACCATCAAGAGAGAGAGATCTTAGATCTGAAGCATTGAGGACATACAAGGACCAATCCCATTAAGGGGGATTGGTAACATCTTTCTATGTTACCTTCGTAGGTGTCATAATACAAAAAATTCTTTAAAAATTATTGTCTTTTTCATTGGATGCATGGAGCAACTCTTGCTCATTATTTGTTGTTTAATGTATTTAACTTCATAGATATGGATTTATGTAACATTTATTTTGATCACTAACTGCAGATATAAGGAAATTGACAGTCATCTTTGATGTTAGGGTTGTTTGTTATGCACAGTTAAAGTGAGTTTTTTTTCGTACACTTGCGATTAGAATTCACACTAACAACTGGCGACTCCACAAGGGTTTATAATTACGACCGCTGTCATTTTTTCAGATCCCTGCATGACCAGTTGCTTCAACCCCTAGGTTTTTTCTTTAGCTTCTTATTTTGTATTTCTTGATGTTGTTTTTTACCTTTAAAACCCTAAAACAGTAAAAATTCTAACTTATGTGTGTTTCTAGGCCTATTACGTAGGTAACAGGTATCAATCGCAGTAGAGACGACAACTTTTTCTGAAATCTGCTCCCAAAACAACCGGAAGTGCAGGTCTCACTTTTTGGGCCAAAACCTGTAACCTCAGCCTTCAAGAAGTGAAAAACAGCCTAAAACCTATGACCTCAGCAAAAAACGGGTCAGAAATTGCGACCTGTCCTTTTTGCGGGAATTTTTTCTGTGATTTTTCTGGGTTTGTCTAGGTCACTGTTCAAGGTTATTTGACCTCCCTCTCCACTCATCCTGAACATGTACATGCTTAGTTTTACTCGTCGAAGTAGGAACCAAGCCCCTTGGGGCTTCAATACGCTTTCACCTTTTTAAGAGGAGTTTAGCTGAAGCAGGTCTTCTGCGATTTCAATGTTTTCAACCATTTTTCTGATCCGAACCTATACTTTCAAATCCATTTCAGATCGGTTATTTATCCACCCAAAAAACATCTTTTTAGTTTTGTTTGTTCCTCCTTTAGGGTCCCCTCCATTTCCCTTCAGGTTGTAGCCTTTCGCCACCTTTTTTGCAACATTTTTCCCTCTAATTTATTTATTTATTTATTTTCTACACCTATTTCTAGCAGATCTGACCTTTAGATCCTTGTCCCTCCCGATTTTAGATCCATTGGCCATTTTATTGTTTTGAATAGATTTTTCCAAGCCATAGACTAGTTGTTGGGAAGTCCTCCTCCTTGGGTTTAAATTGATGCATCTTTAGTTGTTTATTTTACTGTCGCCTTCAGTTTCGTTTACTATCATTTTTAGATTTATTTACAGTTATACAACATCTTTTTTCTTTTTCTTATCTACACATGTCTAAGCTTAATTAAAGTTATCACACTTATCACATACACACACACCGTAAGTAAAGAGCGCTTGGTTTACACAACCATGCCAAGGCTAAAACATTGTAATCAATTGATCCTGCACCTCCCTGCCCTTGTTTCGACATTGTAATAAATTGATCTTGCACCTCCCTGCCCTTGTTTACCTCTCTTCCTTTTTGTGTTTCGTGTCTCTTTACCATCATTGCGCCCCCAAGGCGTTTACCCTGAAGACTCCAAGGCCTTCACCCTCAGTTTCCATTAGGAAGAATTACCCCACCGCGTAGGGTTCATGTTCCTCCTTCACTAAGTCCCCATTCTGACTCTGCTTTTGGTTCATCAGGTTCCCCTTCTGGTTCTATCCCCAACTCTCCTCCACTTTTCACCTTCACCATGTCTATTTTAGGACCTACCACTGGTGGCAACCCCGACCCTAATGTTGGGAATGCTACTAGTGTTTCTGCAAGAGGAACTATTCCGGCTACTCCCTTGCTTCCTTATATGATAGGCCTAAGCCTTCTCGATTTTAGCTAGTTGATGAATGACCCCATACACCATGATCTTGGTTGGCATGCTATGCCAACCAAGCTCCCTTCAGACATCCCCAAGTTTGAAGTAATTGATGGAGAGGATCCTACCAACCATGTTCGTTCTTTCCACATGTGGTGTTCGTCTAACTCCATCACCGATGACTCTGTCCATCTTCTGTTATTCCAGCGTACGCTTACTGGAGAAGCTTCCAAGTGGTATGTCAACCAAGCCTCCCCCTCTCATACTGCTTTTGCGACCCTTGCCAAGGTTTTTTTGTCATACTTCCATCTCCCCCTTCGCTATGACACCAATACTGAACTCTTGACCTCTTTTCGTCAATCTTCCGCTACCCGCCTATCTGACCATGTTCAAGAATGGAAGAGAAGAAAGAGTCTATGTCGAGCCCCTATCTTCGAAGACAGTGTCTACATGGAATGGTTTCTCAGATCCATTTTTCCTGTTATTGGCAAATATGTCCCATCTCACTGCCCTTAAACTGAGGAAGCCGCCCTCCAGATTACGTTAAAATATGACCTGATCTATGCACAATCTGGTTATGTTTATACCGTCTTACTTGATCTCCCTAGACACAGTGGTGCCAACGCACCAGAGCCATCCCATGCTGCCGACGGTATTGTTGGAGCCCTTTCACATTCGTACACTCATCCTCCCATGGGTTATGGTTTCCCTCAGGGAGGGGCCAACTCCTCCAGCACTTTCCCCCCTCTCGACAACATGTATCTAGGATATGGCAAGCCTCCTCCCTTTGTCCAACCTGTTTACCCCAATGTTGCCCAACCCCCTTATTATCTGTATCCGCAGCCTAGTGCTCCAGCTCCTCCAACATTAGCACCTTAGCCTCCTTTGCCTTCTCAAGCTCCGAAACAACAACCCCCGCCCCTCCCCCAAGGGGCAGGTGTATGCACAACAAAGTGCAACTAATCCTCCTACTTCCAAAAAGAAAAGGAAAGGAAACCTAAACCAATCTGCCCAGGGTAATCCAGGAAACAATCCCCAAGGGAATACATCTGACACTGCAACCCAACAACAAGGCAATCAACTTAAGCAGGACAAGCCTATTCACACGAATAAGCCTTGTTCTTGTTGCGGTGTCAATGGCCACTATACCCATGATTGTCCTCTTTTTCCTCAGATGTGTCAGATGTGGGAAGCTCAAGCAGCATCCCCAGGACAGCAAGCCCCCCCTTCGGTTCTTCCCAATGTTGCCCCTTATCCAACCGGCTGTGTTTACTAATCCTTTCCCCCAACAAGGATATGTGGCTGCCCAACCCCCTGAAAGTCAAGCGGCCACTCAACCTCCTCCATCCGGTACCTCTGATTACCAGATCCTCATGATGAACTCTGACTAACCCAATACCGCTGACCTCAACCTTCAGACTCAGCCCCATTAGTACAACAAGCCCCCCGCTACATTTGCTACCAAGCCCCCATATTCAGGTCCCACAGAGCCTCTTTCAACACCCAATGGTCCTTTACTGATCCCTCAACCTAAGGCAGAGGTTCATACCAATATCCCCAAGGGACCATTACGTCGAAACACTGCTTCTAGAAAAGCTGCCCACTTCTATAGTATAGTAGATGACTTGGCGCAATCCCCTTCCGCCATGTCGACACTGGAAGTCCTCCAATCATGCCCTTCACAACGAAAATATCTACTAAATTCTATGGGCGTTTTGGATCCTTCAGATGATCGTTTGATTGTCTTCGACATTGACAAGTTAGAGCATCTCCCCCTTCCTACTTCCGTCTCCTTCCAAATTCCTGTTAAGATCCGGAATGCCAACATCTCTCGTTGTATCATTGACGAGGGGGCATCCACCTGTGTTATGTCTGCTTCTGTTTGGAAGCAAGTCAGATCTCCTGAGTTAGCCCCTTCCACCATCACCCTTTGTGCATGGAATGACCACTCTTCCCAGCCCCTTGACATGTTCCGTAATTGTCCTATTACTCTTGTAGGCAAGACTGTTTGTGTTGACATTGAAGTCATTGATGCCCCCTTAGACTACCACATTCTATTGGGTCTTAGCTACACTTATGTGATGTTTGTTGTCCCATCTACGATTCATCGTAAGATGTGCTTTCCTCATAACGAAAATATCGTCACCATCGATAAGCTGACATATTACGAACTGAAGTCCCAGACCTCTCTAGAGTCCATTATCTCTTCGATGGCCAACAAAAAAGCAGTCAAACCTTCGACCAGTGTCTCACCCAGAGTATATAAATATTCCTCTTTGTTTGGTTCATTCCCTGGTCTCCCCCTTCCTATCTCTGACCCTAGCTCGTCGAATGTTTGCATGATGCAATCGTCTCGGTCTGACCTCAAATGGACTATTTCGACTAGCCAGCAGCCCCGCCCTCCACAACCTGCTCCTAGTACTTCGACTCAACCTTTAGGACCCTCTCCTCAAGGCCCCTCATCTGTAGCTGGTATCCATGATTCTATCTATCCTCCAGGAATGGTTCCCCTTGGCCTTAAACATCTCGGAGCTGTCCCGCCCGGCCACTACCCCTCCAGTCAGATACCATTTCTAGCTCCCCCTCCTGGAGTATTTTTGGTACCTGTAATGGCTACCTTGTCCCTTCCTAACATGACCTTGGGGATCCCAGTCTGGTACATTGATCCCCCAGACACCATCCCACTTAGTCAGCCCAAATGTTATATAGCTTTGACCCCGGTCCAACCGATCGCCATGACCCCTCCCTCTACTTTTGTGCCCCAGCCACCTCTACAGGAATCTACTCCTGTTGCGAAAGCTTCGGGTGAGGGGGGAAAGCTTGCAAGAAGGCACTTAAGGACAAGGCTGCCCAGACAACCCCTGCTCGCCCTCCGCCTCCGAAGCGTACCCCCCTGTGTGCTTTGTGTGATGTTGTCGGTCATGCCACCCATAATTGTCTTGAATTGCCTCGTATCAAGCCCATGGTTAATGTAGCATTTCCTAAGTCTAAGGTCCCTGAAGCCTCTGTTACTTTACCGACTGCAACCAAGAATCCCAAGGCTGTGCACACCAACCACCCATGTGATTTGTGTGATCTCCATGGTCATCATACCCACCTCTGTCCCCGCCTCAAATACTACTACACCTCCTTGGAAGTTATCCACCAGTGCGAGTCCGACCACCATGAGTTCGCCTCCCCTTTACTTGCGCGTTATGCCATAGGTGAGCCAAAGGACACACTCACTTCCATTGAGATTCCCCCTCCGATGTCGAGATGACGGATCTTTCGGCCACCATCCTCTACCTGTCATTATCTATGAGATCCACGGTGGAAGACCCCTCTGGGGCTTCCCTTCTGTTTCGTCTGACCCCCTTTCAGCGATCACCCTAGGCTCAACATCGGTGGATCCCTTATCTACTTGTTCTTCTGTCACCCCCCCTTGACGATGCGCATGTGAGACTCTCTTCTCACGATGATGAGTCAGGTAGATTTGCCGCGTCATGTGGTTATCCTTCCACCAATCACCTCATCTTCTATTGTGATGATGACATCATGGAAGCCTTTTCCACCCCTGACTTCATTTTTCCAACCCATGAGAAAAATTTTGCCATCCGTTTCTATGGTGACTTTCGCAACATGAGCACAAAATTCCCACAAAGCAGTTCCCCCACACCATCCTCTTTTCAGTGTGCGGGGGGGTAGAAATCCTACCCATAACGTTCCCTCTAGCAGTGCTTGTTTGATTTCCGCCTTGCGTTTAGGTTGCCAGAATTGTTCATCAACCTCTCCTTTGTTGTCTTGTGGCACCTTTCAGATAGACCCCCTATCCACACCGTATATTGGTTATGTTGATGGTGCAAGCCGCTAATCCCAGAATCTAGCCTCGGCAGCCTGGGCCATTTTCACCCCCTTACATCTGCTTTTCCTCTCTAACGATGTATGTATTGGTTCTGCCACCAATATTCAGGCTGAAAATGATGCAGTGAGAGGCTTGTTATCTGATGCCCTTGACCATTGCATCCTCTACTTTAATGTTCGTTTAGATTATTTGTTGCTTGTCACGCAATTGAATGGTGTTTATCGTGTGCATAATCCTATCCTTTTTAGACGATATTTACAAGTGAAGATTTTGATGCGTGAATTTGAAATCATTACATTCAGTCATGTACCTAGAGCACAAAATCACTATGTAGATAGCATTTCAAACAATGTTCTATATTGGCATTTATCACACGCATTTAACACAAGACAATAACAATAAACCATAAAACGATGCATATCCACAATATGTGTCGTTCAAAATGTTTTAGAGTCCATCGTCTCTGATACTTATGACATGCCCATAGCATGTTACAAAAAATCAAAACTGGGGGCACCTCATGCCCCTACATCTAGTCACTATCTGGAGGGTCTCGGGCCAATGGTTTGGCTCCTGCAGCCCGTAGATCGTGCTTCCCATGTCCGGCCATCGCCATGTGCTGCATGAATCCTCGCCACTCTGAGGGTAGACCAATACATGGCTCTATGTACTGGTCGTCTAGGTCTAGCCAACCACGCTCATAAAATCTGGTCAGAATCCTCTCACATCTACGGTGGATGCCCTCCAGGAGGGCCACAACATCCTCATTTTGCGGTCCCCTCGATCCGCTAGGTCCTACAGCTCTTGATACTACGAGTCATCCCATATACCCAACTGGTTTTACCAGTGCTATATCTGCATACCAAAAGTCAACGAATTAGTACCATGTACAATATTCTAAAACTTTAAAATGCACATAAAAGATAAGAAACTTGTCACTTACCATCCGGCCCCCATGCTTGACTTGACGATAGTGGCAAGTTCGAGTCCCTATGATAACTCATCCCACTATAGGGATAGTCATCTATGTATAGTGGCATCTAATCATGCATGAAGAACTCGGGTCAGAACACCCGTTTGACTGCCCCAACTCCCCCTCTACATAGTAGCCACCCCCAGCGGTGCATCCTGGGCTCTCGCGGGCCCCCATCCTGGATCTGTATACGAGGTCAAAGTGTTGAGATCTTGTCAAAGAAGAGCAAGCACAACATTGTGCCATATGCACAGTCATGGTTCACCTTTCGCTTTCATAGCGACAACTGTCGTTTCAATGACGAAAACATCATTTGGGCCCACCCATAGTAGGTTCCACTCAATACACTCTCAAGAAGCATCATCTGACCCCTAGTGATGTGGTGGAGCACCTGGTTGCCCAAGATAGGCATCACTGCTGAAGCCACAACACGAGTCTCTAGCCTCTCTAGATCTCTGATCGGTATCTGTCTCCCTTTCACATGGAGACCTGGTCGACAATGGCGCTCTACAAACTCGATAATGTTCCGTCCTTGCGGTAACACTAGCTGAGTGTTTCCCACCATCCCAAGTGGCGGGAGACCAATAAGGAGATATATATCCTGGAAAATCAGCTTGATCTGGTGCCCCTCGACTATAAATATCTCATGATCCAGATCCCAATAGCTGACAATCTGGGCCAACAAGGGCTCTCCTACTCTCATCAAAGGGTTCTCCATAAACTTCAAAACCCCAAACCTAGCTAATGCAGCACGAACAACATGATCGTCTCGAATCTCAGATTGTAATCGGTCCAGGTCTCTCTCTCTCTAGTTGATCCTCAATTCTGCCATATCTATACAAAAACATCATATTTTTTAGTGTACAGAAAAGAAAGACTGCATCCCAACCATAAAATCCCAGTTCTCAGCCCAAAAACAACACCAAAATCCCTCTCTCTGATAGATCACACTTTTCATGCCATTCTTGGGACAGGTCACAGTTTTCTGCCCAAAACCTGCTACCCAGGTCGCAGAAAATGCCCCAAAAAGTGCGACCCAATCGTGAAGAAGAACAGGGGTCTGTTCCTGAGCTCTAGGTGCCTAAACTGAAATTTTAATCCACTTAATTGAAAGAGTATGGTTAGGCCTCTTACCTGTAACTAACGGATATCAATTCCAACGGTCGATTTGTCCACTACGATCACTGCAAGATTTAGGGCCTTTTCTCCTCTCTACATTCACCATAGCTACACTTGCAAATGAATCAAATTGGAGGGAAAATAGCTCATTAAAAGAGAAACCCCATATTTTTCTTTCGCGAGCTGCGAACAAACCGTAGCTCAGTTGGAAAAACCGTCAGCATCGTTGGAAAACGCTCATCGAGCTCTCAAATGGGTATCCTTCCATTTTTGGTGATTTGATACTTCACCCCGACACATTTTTTCCAAGAAGAGTCACTTCATCGCTCCTCAAAATCGATTTTATTCACTTGCAACACTTGTACTGGGGGCACCACCTTGCCTTCATAATTTTCCACGCTCGTGTCTATTTTTCGTCATGAGTAACCATCTTGTACTTATGTTTTTATGGTCTCCACCAGGTCTGTTCTGTGTGGCAGCATCATCGAGTCGCCCTTCTTTAGAGCATCCAAGTTGAGTCATCATCACATCCATAGAATCTGTCCTAAGTCCCTTTGTATCCCGCCACAATCCTCCATCCCTCATTGCTTTGTTCGTCTCTCGTGTCGCACATTTTGGTCTTCAGTCATACTGTCCCTTATCCCCTCTGGAGTCGAGTCGGTAGCTGCCAGGTCATCCATGCCCTTTATGCTCTAACAAGGGAAGTATTCAAGCTGCTACTCAGTACCCCCCATTCCACCATCATCCCTGATGTCAGTCTATCAGTCGTTCTACTATTATCCCTCGTGCCTCATTTGAGGATCCCTTATTGCCTTACCTATGGCGGACCTCCTTCTGTAGACATCAAATTATTCATTCCCGAAGACAGCTCTAGAGGGCGGTGTACCTTGGTTCCAGCTTCCACTCTCATTCGGTGCCTCAGATCGGGAAAAGGGTCCCTTTATTTCCCTTTGAATTGATTGTTTCTCAGCTCCGGCTCCTTTTTACATGATCGAGATCCATATACTTGATGGTTCAGTGATGCATCAGATTGTACCAGTGATTCCCGGGTGTATGAGAGATGTTTCAGACCTCATGAGGAGGTAGCCCTTTAGGTAGCCCCTCACATGCCCGGATGACCTCTCTACTACAACCTTGGATGCAACTCCATATATTTGATTGTTCCGGCCTCAGTATCTTGCAATGCCTTTTAGTTTGCATGTATCATTCAAATTTTGAGAGCCATTTCTTGTTTTACAGGGCCTCTTTGGTTGTACTTATATCTCATGTACTCATATATTATTGTATAAGTCCTGGATGTTGTTCCAGACACAATACGTATGTGGGATCCTTTATCATGTTTTTATCTGGCCCATGTTTATGCCATCATGTACTATATAGTTCAGTCCCTTGTTTGCTAGACACATCATTATTCTTTGTACTTTGTTATCTCGACGGGCATAGGTATGCCTCCCCCGCCTCATGTAGAACAGGTATTCACTCTTAAAAGAGACTTGTCACACTTGTAAGTCTCGTCTCCTCAAGGTATTGTCCTCTCGTGCTTTATACTACCTTCTATTTCTCTCTCTCTGACTCCCCCTTCAGTGTCTAGTGATTGAGTTCTTACAATGTACTTCGGTCATACGATTAGCTCCTAATGCTCGCACGTCAGGGGGCAGTCTATTACACCAATTTTTTGTCATCTAACCTGTTACTATTAGATGGACTAAAGTACACCATGTAAGACCAATTTTACATAGTAAAATTGCTTTCACTATGAAAAGTAGCTTAGTAATCCATAATTTATTAATTTGTTTATGGTCTAAATAGGAAACTCCATGAGGAATAATTGAATAAATCCTTATTTGTTTGATTTTCCTCAAATGATAATTAATTAAACCAATGTTTAATTAATAATCCTGGTCATATTTAACCCAAAACACGAAAATTAATTAGATAAATCATTATTTATCTTATTATTTTATAGGAATAATGATTTTAAACATTATCCTTAATTACAGAATCCAGATTATCCAGAGTATCATAAAATAATTCTCGACTTTCAAATCCCAATGGGAATCCATCTTTAGGACAAGAATTGAATGAAGAATTAAAAAAGGTCGTAAAAGGTCAAGGTGTAAATAGTGAAGGATTATGATGATGAGAAGAGTGGACAACATATTTTTTATCTATTTAAAATATATTTTATTTTATTCTTTTAATTAATTTATTTTTTTAAAGTTTTTTAAAATTCATTTTAATTTAAATAATAAATATTTAAACTTTTTTAATAAGTTTTTATAAATTAAATAATAAATATTTAAATTTTTAATTGATAAATATTTAAAATTTTATAATTATTTATATTATTTTTAATTTTTTCATTTATTATAAACCCTTACGTGATACTAAATTATTTTTAATAAATTATTTTTAATTATAATATAATAACCTTAATTTTTATTGAGTTTCATCATTTATATTTATAAAAAAGATTATTAATTATTTTTTAAAATGTTTTTCAATTTTTTTAAATTTTTTATATTAATTTCATAATTTGTTAAAAAAATTTATTTTAATGTCTAAATTTTTTAATTTATAACCTAAATTTTTACCTAAAATAGTATAATCAAATTATTAATCTAAAAGTAATTTATTAAATAACATTAATAAGAAGAATACCTAAGTTTATTTAATTCTAAATAATAATATAACTATTTAAATATAAGTTTAAATATATGTTAATAAATAAACACTAATAATTATTAATTATTAATTCTACTAATGAATTTTTTTTTTTTTAGAAGAACGGTTATGAGTTTATATTAGAATGTGGCCAATTGCCATCCAAGATTACAATATGTCGGGGCTAGCCCTTAGTCTTTCTGCCATGGTCTGATCGTAGATCCCAAGTTTTGGGAATCCACCATTTTTACACGTGACTAGAAAGTCTATCTTTGTTATTTTTCCTAGCTTATATAAACACACAAACTGTTGTAAAATGAGACGAAAAAACATTGCAGCTTTATGGGATAGAGTCCCACTCCTCAGTTTCGTCTACCAGAAGGGAGCCTTCTGAAAGCGACACCGCCTTGTTGGCTTTCGAATCTGCCTCTTTATTGTTTTCTCTCAAAACATGGAGGAAGCTTGCAGTTTGAAAAGCTTTCATCATGTTTCGAATTCTTAAGATCGCTCTAGCCAGTCTAAGATCTGTAGGAGAGGAGTCCTCCACTAGAACTTTGATGATAGACTGAGAATCTCCTATAACACTTAAATCTGAAATACCAGTGGCCTTTGCTTGCTTAAGCCCCTGCAGAAGTGCCAAGGATTCAGCTTGGATGCTGGTTGAATGCCCGAGACCCCAAGCATACTTAATCACTGTTATGCCCTCCTTGTTCTTTATAATTCCTCCTGCCCCAGCCAAACCGGGATTGCCTTTCGCAGCCCCATCGAAGAATAAGCAGTGTCTGGCTTGTCTGGTGAGTAAGTCTGAAAGTTCTTGCTTGTTTCCTCTGAATTGCCACTCTTTTATGCTCTTTTGCTGCCTTGTTTCGCCAGAGAAGTGAAGACCCAACAAGGCACCCCAATCTAGATCCTTTTGATTTAAGTTGACTTCCGATACCTGTTCACCCAAATTTTCTTTCCAGAGGTTTTTTACTTTGATGGTGATGAGCTGAGGATTTAATTTTTCATCCCTAAAAACTCTTCTGTTTCTCTCAAGCCAGATTTGCCAGCATATGAATTTCGGCAAGGAGAACCATGCTGCTTTAAATCTTTCGTTTTTTGGAAGAGTTCCTGGATAACAGCTATGCCAATTAGCAAATAAGTCTGAAATATAGATAGGAAGATTGAACTCTGTTTTCCAATAATTCAAAAGGATCTGCCAAATTGCTCTAGAAAATTTACATTCCAGAATGATGTGCTGGGCACTCTCTTCAGTTTCGCAGCATAGGTGACATCTGGATGGGCCTTGGAAGCATTTTTTCTTCAGTTTGTCATCTGTTAAGATTGCTCTATGGCAAAGCAACCAATAGAAGATGTCAACTTTTGGCAGAGATTTGTGATGCCACAGCCCCTTCTATACAGCTGGATCGGGGGCGACATAGGGGCGTTCTTGCAGACAATTATATCCCTGCGCTACTGTGTATATACCTGGACTGGATCCCCAACCCCGAGCATCGTGTTTACCTGTGCGTAGGGGCGATTTGCCATGTAACAGAGATAATAGGAGTTGTCTGGCCTGCGCAAGCTCTGGAGGCACGGGAGGTAGGCGCCAACGCTGCCAGGTTCTGTCAGACCACTGTGAAATGTCCCACAGTGTATTAAACCCTGCGTGATCCATCCACTGTCTCAGCGCGTGCAGTGAATTATTCGATGCTAAGGGAGGTTGCAGCATTATACTGTCATCCCAGATCTTAATGTTTTTACCATTGCCCGGTATCCAGAACGCTCTATCTTTGATAAGAGCCACTTCTTTATGATAGCGTTTAACTAAGTGCGTTCCTGTTGTGGGAAGAGGATTATCCAGCGATCTTTTTCTGTTTCCCATGAGATATTTTTTCTACTAATGAATTTTTTATTAAATATATTTTTATTAATTTAATTAAATCCTAATAATTTTGTAATTTTGTAATTTTAATTTATAAATTAATTTGATTTGAATCTTTTTTTTCCTCGAGAAAAAAGCGTAATTTAATTATTGCAGGTGAGTACAAAATTACATAGTGAATCACATAAATGTGTGATCAAAGTAGACAAACCCAAGAGTTTCTAGGCAAACAATTACAAAGAGAAAACAAATCCTATGCAAAAACCAGAATCTGGCTTTTACCCCTTTCCATTTGGAAGACATGTTGTTCATAAAATATACAGTTCTACTGCTATCTACTATTAGCAGTCCAACAAGAATCCGTTCAGAAAAATTGCCGAAAAAAAGATTTCAAATGTTCATCATGGAGCCAATCATAGCCCAGACAATCAAAATACCTTATGGATGCACCAACAGATAAACCGCATCATAAAAACTGTAATGAACCACCGCCCAGGGGAGAATCCAATGTCAATGTGTGTCAATTTAATGTGGTTCCAGCCCGCTACAGCAGCCCATCAAGCGAGAAATACCAAGCAAAAAATAATGATATCGCAATCACCATCACATATATGTTGAGAAACGCTCACCCTGTGTAAGCAGCCTGTTGTCTTTTAAATGGCAGACCTGTTAAATAGTTCCAGCCCGCTGCAACAACCCACCGAGCAAGAAAACCAAATAAAAAACAGTGATAAATCGCAACCATCATCACATAACTGTTGAGAAAACACACACCATGAGTAAGCTTCATGTTGGCATTTAAATGGCAGGCCAACATAGGGAAACTGATGCCTCTCAGTCAAATAAAGATGGATGAAAATATTCAGTGGTATCTCCATCCTTATGTTCTCTAATCCTCCAGATACCCACAGCCTGCTGAATCCCCCTCTTTGAAGCTCGATCAGCCTCATCATTATTTTCTCGATATATATGCTGACAGGAGAAAGATTCAAATGAAAGGAGGATCTCCCGAATAGAGCGAAACAGATTTTGTAAATGGTGTACTCTGCATTGCTAAATACCTTTGATCTAATTTATCACATTCAATGAGTCCCCATAGAAATTAATCTTTCTGCAACCTTTCTCCGCAGTGAACATCAGAGATTCTTGAGGCTCAACAATTCTGCATAATTATTTGTTCCTTCCCCAAGCCCAACAGAGATCTCAAACCAATGTGATTCAGAAAGAAATAGCAGAGCCCCTCCACCACAAACATTTTGCTGCATAGCCCCATCAAAAAAACCCCAAGGATTCCTCCTATCAATGTCCAACAACAGGACCTCCCTCTGGTTGGTAGCACGGATATGGATAGGAAAAGCAGAGTGCAGTCCTATAGTCATGGCACAAATGATCTCTAGTGTACTGACCGCCCCATCAAATAGTAGGCGGTTACGAGCCAACCAACATCCCCAGATGACAAGGAGAGGCAGTGCTTTTAGTTTCTGCTTAGCATAAGACACCCACCACGAGTCCCATGCATGAGACACACATAAGCCCTCCCATCTACATAGGAGACCCAATAACTTGGAACATTCCAGCCAAACCCCTTTAATGAAAGGACAACTGAGGAATAGATGGTTAACTGATTCCTCATCAGAATTACATAGACAGCACCAGCCAGGACCCTGAAAACATCTATGTTGCAAAACGTCCCAGGTGGGGACTTTATTTTCAAGGACACACCACATAAAGAGGCGAGTCTTAGGAGGACAATTTAGTTTCCAGAGTTTCTTCCACCACCACCGCTCTTCACCCAAGACAGCCCCAGCACTAATTTTTGTGTAGCCAGCCCGAGGAGAATAGATCCCTGAAGGATCAAAATCCCATGCAATCTTATCCTCCCTCTCCTGAAGCAAAATATGACTCTGTTTTAAAGCGCGGATGTAAACAACCATTGCCCTCTCATCATGAGCATCCAGCCCCAAAGAAGAGGCCATAATCCAAGGCTGAATGCCCAGCCTTCTCCGAACTGGATCAGCAAGATGGGAGAGAAAGGTAATCCCCCTCTGCCTTAAGGCCTCAACCATGCACCTAGGAAGGAGGTGTTGTAGTTCGCTTCCCATCCAAGGATCCTCGCCAACCCGAAGCTTCCTGCCACTACCCACATCCCAAGCCAGGCTTGTTTCTAGAATGTGAAAAGATTTAACTAGAGCCTTCCAAATCACCAACCCACCCACAAAGGATTTTCTTGGATTCCTTATCCAATCTACTATAGAAAAAGGAGCAATATATTTCTGTGTGATCACATGTGTCCAAAGACTGTCAACATTGACGAGCCTCCACCCACCCTTTGCTGTAAGAGCCTGAGCAAAGAGAAAAATATTTTTCAGTCCCCATCCTCCCAACCCTTTTGGGACAACAATTTTCTCCCACCGAACCCAAGGGGTCACCAACGAGTCATGTTTCCCACTCCAAAGAAATCTAAAGCAAATCCTCCTGGCTGCCTCCAAAATACCCTTTGGAATCCAAGAGAGGGATAACCAATATACCGGGACAACCTCCAAAACAGACTTAACTAAAGTCAAACTCCCAGCTCTAGACAGCCATTTATGACTCCAAACTTTTAAGCGCTTTTCCAGCTTTTCCAGCAACCAGCTCCAATCATGTTTCCTATAATCATTGGGTTTTAAATGGAACCCCAAATAATTCAGCCCATCATCCAGACCAGCAGAATTATAGGGAAAGATCCTCACAAACTCACGCCTCTCCTCTTCCCTCAGAAAATGAGAAGTGATGGAAGACTTCCTAGCATTCACTTCCATTCCAGTGGCCTTGCTAAACAGGTCCAAAATCTCACCAATAGTATTTGCATCTTGCACCGATCCAGAGCATAAGATTAAAACATCATCAACAAAAAGTAGATGAGTGATGAAAAAATTAGGAGCAACCTGAATTCCCTTCAAGGAACCCTGTCTCTTGGCCTCCTGAAGAGCTCTGTTCAAACCCTCAGCAACCAATAAAAACAAAAGGGGAGAAAGGGGGCAACCCTGGCGAAGACCCCTTTCAGCATGAAAAAAGGGAGATGCAGCCCCATTAAGCAAAACAGAGAAAGAGACAGTTGTAATACAACTCATAATCCATCTTATGAAACCAATGCCAAAGCCAAGGTGAGTCAGAAGCATATGAATATATAACCAACTTACCCGGTCATATGCTTTGGAGAGATCTATTTTCAACACAGTCCCTTTGAGGTTCTTGGTCTTCATGCTGTGGATAGCCTCTTGAGCAGTTCCGATTGCTTCATGTATTTGCCGACCTTCCAGAATGCCAAATTGTTCACCAGAGATATGAGTAGACAGAATGCATTTGAGTCTTCTCGCAACCACCTCGGCTACCACTTTATAAGTACAGTTGCACAAAGAGATAGGGCGAAAATCAACCAGAGAAAGAGGGTTATCCACTTTCGGAATTAAAGCCATGAAAGTAGAATTAAAACAAGCAGGAATCCTCCCTGAAATTATGGTATCCTCCACTACTTTCAGCGAGTCTGCCCCCAACACATCATATAGAGCCAAGAAAAAATCGATCGACCATCCATCTGGCCCAGGACTTTTGTCTTTTTGGAAGCTATGAAGAACCTCCTTTAATTCCTTCTCAAAAACCTCAGCCATCAATGATCTGTTATCTGCCTCCTCCACGAATCTCGGAAAAATTTGAGCAACTCTTATCACTTCCGCAAGAGATGCATGAGCTGGAGCCTTAAATAGAGCCTTGAAATGTTCAACCCCCAGCTTAGCTTTAGCCTCAAAGGTAGAATGCTCAATTCCCTGACCATATCTTAAACTCCTGATAGTATTAGCCACCTGCCGACCACAAGCATATGCATGAAATTTTTTTGTATTATCATCCCCACATGCCAACCATGTGGCCCTACTTTTAAACCTCCAAGATTCCTCCTTATCCATAAGTAGGGAGTTCCTTCTTTTTTCAAGAGAAACAAGAGTATATTTATCTACTTGAGATTGAAACCCCCCTCCAATCCCATCATAGATCAAGCGTAGTTCCTCTTCCACCTGCTTCAAATACATATCCTCCCTCTGTCTCTTAACAACCGACCAAACCTCCATAGCATCCTTGATACGTTTAAAATTTTCAGCAAAATGATAAGCTGCAGAAAGAGTACTATCCGCCCTAAAAGGGATCCACCTAGAGAGAACAAGAGCTTTAAATGGATCATCCCTGAGCCATATTTTATTAAACTTTAAAGGGCTAGGAGGCCGCCTAGGCCCAATCTTAAACTCAAGAAAAATAGGAAAATGATCAGATGCACCCCCACATCCAATCCACTGCCTAATTTGAAAAGGCCTGTCCACAATCTGCTCAGCCACCAAGAAACGATCAAGTCTCTTCGCTACTCTTCCTTCAACACATCTCTTGTTCCTCCAGGTGGGTTTCATCTTTATGGGCTCAATATCGAGCAAAAGATTCTCCTCCAATTTTTGTGTGAAGTACCCAGTCAATAAATCAGTTTGTGCATGAGGACCCCAGACCTGAGACTGGCCCAATGAAAAGTTCAGATCCCCTCCCAAAATCATCGAGTCCCCCTTGAGTAAAGAGTTACCCAGGAGTGAGTCCCAAAAAGGGATCCTATCTTGATATGGGCCATAAATATTAAAAATATTAAAAGCTTCACCTAGCTCCGACGCTAGAAATTTTAAACCCAGGACCGACTCCAAACCCCAGAAGTTCAGTGGTTTGATAGTTCTTTCATTCCAGCCCACTGCCAAACCACCCGACCTCCCTCTAACATGCAGCGTCTCAAAATTCCATCCCGGCATCCAACCTTCTAATCTAGCTTTGACCACAGTCCCTTCAACTAAAGTATGTTGTAGCAAGATTATATCCGGACAATCCAGAAAAATAATCCTCCGGAAAGCAGATTTCTTATGGGGACATGCCAAGCCCCTGCAATTATAGGACATAATCTTCATTACACACCAGGCTTCAGGGATTGGCTTGCTCTAAGCACCCTCTCAATTGAAATCTGCCTCCCATCATGTACATCCATCATAGCTCTATCCTAAGCTCTCGCCAAAAAGGAGATCCTACCCCTGCCCCGAGCTGCTGGGGATTTCCCCCTCCCGAACCCACCTGCACCTTTTTTAGCACTAGATCTCAGATTATAACCAATGATTGAAGGAACAGAGTTTACCAAAGGAGCTAGCATCCCTTCACCTGGATCGAAAACAATAGCCTTCTCTTGGGGAGCTGGCAGAGGAATAAGAGTAGGAACATCGATAGGTAAAATTCCACAATCATCCTTCCAAACCGAGTCTGAAGTCGAAACCAAGTTAAGAGAAATATTGATGATGGGGAAAATGGGAAAGATCCCATGAGAGAAGATTTCAACAATGTTAACACTACCTTCAACATGCCATCATCCCTCAACTGGTAATCCGCTCCATAATGATGACTATGGATCTTCACAGCAGCTAACGAACCACAGTCAGAAGTCTGAGAGAGTGACTCCAGCCAAGAAGAATGACCAGCCGCCGCTCCCAATGCCTGGAATCCCAAATCAATCGGAATGCTAGAACCATTGGCAGCAGGGTTCGAAACACTTGAAAGGGTTGTAGTGGGCATTGGTTGCGTATTAGAAAGGCCATAGCCATCCCCCTTCGAGATTGGTTCCACCTCAGAACGGCTAGACCACCGGATTTTTGCATGTCGAGAGAAAAACCCACATTCAGAGGCAGGATGTCCATATGCATGGCACTGCTGGCATCTGAAAGGAACATTTTTGTAATCAAGTAGCTGCTTAATGTCATAATGCGCCCACCAGAGATTCAGAGATTCAACAAGGCCTTCTCTGATGTTTATCATGACTAGTATTCTAGAAACACGCCTTTGATTTGTCTTAATGAAAGAGAGATCAGATTCTAGGAAGGCCCCAAGAGTATTGCCAATGTCTCAGAGATGTTCCTCCGTCCAATAATGAAGAGGTAGGCCAGGTATACAAACCCACAATGGGATCGAGTCCACCCTCTCCCTACTTGCATCAAAAAGAGGGTGCCAAGGTTTTAGGAGCATTGGAGTATGGTCCAAAGCCCATCAACGATGCATCACCCATTGGATATGATCTGGATGCAGGATGTTGAAAGCAAACCACCCCTTTGAGAGGGACACCACCTCAGGCACATATCCAATGGAAAATTTCCAATTCGCTTCAGCCCATGCTACAACTGTTTTCAGAACGAAAAACCTCCCCATAGCCCTTCCTACCAGTGTCCTGCTAGCCATTTGTGAAACCTTCTCCCAGCCTATATCTTCACCCAAAACATAGTTATACTCTGCTCTTTTTACCTTTATCCATTTCTTTTTTCTGCCCCCCTTATTCGTCTCTCCAGCCTCCCTTACTTTGCTTGAGCCCTTCTCCTTTGTGCCTTCAGAAATAGGTACCCCACACTGTTCTTCAAAGCTTATATGGTTTGGGACAGCTCTCAAAATCTCCTTGTCACTAAGACCTTCCACCCTTCTATTCGTGAGCACAAAAGGATCCTGTTCCTTTTCATACTCTGATAAAATCTCTCTCTGATAAACACCCACATCTAGATCCCTCTCTTCCGCATTCAAACAGTGAATAAGCCCCTTCCCCTGCAAATCGAGACCCTTTACCAAGGGTGCCGCACTCCCTCTGCCAGTCAAACCTCCTCCCGCCCTCCCATCTTGTCCTCCTTCAAAACCAAATGATGACAACCTTCCTTCAATGGATAATAGGGGCTCCTCCTCTCCTTGAGAACGCAACCCTATCTGCACACAGTTACTGGCCTGCACATCACTTGCAGAAACGCGTTGTCCCTGTGCATTCTCCCGCCCAGCACCATTCAAACCTGACTGTCTCCCGCCCAACGCCATCCCAAGAATCTCTCGGAAATCTTTAGGAATTATTTGATTTGAATCTTTATCATAACTTACTTCCATTTACTGATAAAAATTATTAATTAATTAATTTTTATTGACAGAATAAAAATTAATTAATAAAAATAATTATTATGAGTGAGTGAAATACTAAGTGTTTTGTACTGACACGACCCTAAAATGTTTACTAATCAGGAGAAGAAGCAAATCTATGAAACTATACTTGGGATGAGGACGAACCTAAGGAGAAAATTTGTCTGATTAGAGGTCGCCAACTATCACTAATCTCGTATCCTCCGTCCCTGTTGATGTTATGCGGGTGTTTTATAATCTCTAACGCTTCTCTAATCTTTCGTCTCTGATAGTGTTCCTCCCTTGCAATGATTTTAGCATCCTCAAGACGTAAGTGATGTTTTGTTTTCGATGAGTGATCAGTAAGCGCTGAGGTTCGAGATCACTCATGTTTAATATTGACACCATGTTCTTTCAGACGCTTCTGAAGAGAGCGCCCAGTTTCAACAATATAACTCTTCCCACATGAGCAGTCAATCTTGTAAACACCTTTAAGCTACCCCTGACTAATGCTATCTTTAATTGAGCGCATATTTTGTCTAATGGTTCCTGCTGCTGAGAACTGTGTAAAAATGTCACTCCTTCCCAAAACCTTGGCAATCTTATTTGTCACACCTTTAATGTATGGCAGAAAAACCCTTCCACTGCTCTCTTGAGGATCCTGGCGTCTCTTGGATACGACAATACCTTTTGCTCTATTTATGGATTTTTTGATTTCTCTTTCCTTATACCGTATACCCAAGAAAACAGATGTCAGGTGAGAGATTTATTCTTCCAGGTGCTCCTCATCGGATATCCTCAGGGCTTTAACAACAAGAGTGTTAAGGACACCAAATTTTTGAGCAGGATGATGGTAGGACTTAGCGTGAAGGTAGCTGTTAGTATGGGTTTTATTCCTAAAAACCTGATGCCCTAATGTTCCATCTTCTTTTCTGGTAACTAGGACATCTAAGAAAGGAATGCTCTCGTTTTCTTCCATCTCCATGGTAAACTTAATTTCTGAGGAAATTGAGTTGAGGTGATTGAATAATTTCTCGAGATTCTCCCTACCATGCGACCACTTTATGTTAGTGTTGTCTACAAATCTTTTCCACCAAGCTGGACTTAAGGGAAAGGAGGCAAGGGCTTTCTTTTCAAAGTTTTCCATAAATAAGTTGGCCACAATAGGTGAGAGTGGTGATCCATTTGCGACACCAGATACCTGCTCATAGAACTCTCCTTGGAAGTTGAAGAAGGTGGATCGTAAACAAACCTCAGCAAGCTTGGCTGTTTCAGGATCCGTGACCTCATTAATAACCTTCATTGCTTCATCTAAAGGGATTTTGGTAAACAGTGAAACCACATCAAAGCTTACCAGTATGTCGCTCTTCTCCACCCTCTCTTCTTTAATAATCTTAATGAAGTCACTTGAGTCCTTAATGAAGGACTTAATGTTCCCAACGAGAGGTTTGAGAATTTTTGCAACATATTTCGCTAGTTCATAAGTGGGGGATCTAATGGTATTAACAATTGGTCTAAGGGGAACCCCATATTTATGAATCTTAGGAAGCGCATAAATTCTCGGAATGACCTCACAGGAGGGAGTCAATTTTTTCTTCAACTTATCATCAAGATGAGAGTTCAAGATTGCCTTCTTAATTTTTTTTAAATATTTATTATTTAAATTAAAATTAACTTATCTCGAGATGAGAGTTCAAGATTGCCTTCTCATCATCATAATCCTACACTATTTATACCTTGACCTTTTGCGACCTTCTTTCATTCTTCATTCAATTCTCGTCCTGAAGATGTATCCCCGTTGGGATTCGAAACATCGACCATCGTTTTATGATACTGTGGATAATCCAGATTCTGTAATTAACGATAACCACAGAAGTCTGAGAACCATAATAATATTGCTTGTTAAATTTGACTAAATCATTTATAAATAATTGAACAAATCACTATTTATTTAATTATTACTCAACCACATTCTTAAAATATTAAATAAATCTTTTATTTATTTATTATTTATAAATAAAGGGATTTGACCAAATTCAATTTTTTTTTCCCTCCAACAAAAATAATAAAATATTCCATAAAAGTTAGATCTAGATTTGGTTAATAATGTTTTAATTATGCACCAATATGTAGGATAACTCAATATTTTGTTATAAATAGAAGGGTTTTTCCATTCATTCACTACCTTTTGTTGCCTAAAGATCACTCTGGATCTATACTTTTGGCCTGACTTTGATCCTCCATCATTGTCATATTTTTCTACTTTTTGCTTGTGAACTCCCCTTGAGTTCCATTTTTGTCTGGGTTTTCTACACCATCAAGAGAGAGAGATCTTAGATCTGAAGCATTGAGGACATACAATAACCCATCCCATTGGGGTGGACTGGTAAAATCTTTTTACGTTCCCTTCCCAGGCGTCATAATACAAAAAATTCTTGTCTTGTTCATTGGATGCATGGAGCAACTATTGCTTAATATTTGCTGTTTAATGTCTTTAACTACATAGATTTGGATTTCTGTAGCATTTATTCTGATCACTAACTGCAGATCTAAGGAAATTGACAACCATCTTTGATGTTTTTTTTTTTAAAAAAACGCTTGCGATTAAAATTCACACTAACACTTTTCATGACATCAAGCACATAGTTCAGCCATATCTCGACGACCTTCCTACTCATTCTGCAAAACTTCAATATCCCCCGGAACACCTCAGAGGCATCTTTCTTCGTTGTCTACGCTATAATATTAGGTTTAACCCTCATAAGTATGTCTTTTGTGTCGTATCTGGTCAACTCTTGGGTTTCGTGGTGTCCAAAGAAGGCATCTGCATCAATCCTCTTAAAGTAGAGGCAATCATCAATTTTCCTCCTCCCTCTTATGTTCGTCAACTGCAAAGCTTGCAGGGGAAAGCCACTTTCCTCTGTCACTTCATACGAAATGATGCTAAACTTGCCAAAGGTTTTACTCGTTTATTGAAAAAGGAAATCCCATTAATTTGGGACAAAATTGCCCAAATATCTTTCGATGCTTTGAAACGAGCCTTCATCAGTGCTCCTCTACTGCATCCTCCCAATTATCACTGTGATTACTCCCTGTATTTGGCCACCGTAGACAACACTATCGATATGGTGCTAGTTTAGGACGATGACACTTGTCAAGAGCATGTAATGTACTACTTGAGCCACAATCTCTTTGATCCTGAGACCCGTTATGCTCATGTATAGAAAATCGCATTGGCTGTTGTCCATGTTGTTCAAATTTTTCGACATTACATTCTCTGGCGTAAAACTTTGGTGATTTATGATTGCAACCCCATGAATTACATTCTCATGCGTCAGTTTCTTGGGGGAAGGTACTTGAAATGGATTGTCATCCTTCAAGAGTTCGACTTATAATTAACTGCTATTTGCCGAGTTTATTTGTGATCTCCCTACCACGGTTGATCCCACTCCTCTTGATGAGTCGATTCCAGATGAATCACTCTTTCTCATCAGTACTCTTGATCCATGGTATGGAGACATCATCATTTATATCTAGACCCATAATTTTCGGCCATAACTATCATGCTCTGAGCGATGACATATTCATTACCAGTCCCAAACTTACCGCATTGTTAGAGACACTCTATATTGCACTGGTGTTGAATCCATCCTTTGTCGATGTCTGACTCTCGAGGAAGCTGAGAATGTTCTCAACGACTGTCACTTTGGGGCCTATGGTGGTCACATGTCCGGTTATGCTACCACCCCAAAAATCCTTTACGTTGGGTACTTTTGGTCATCTATCTTTAAATACTGCATTGTTGCAGTACGAAAATGCCATGACTGCCAAATCTACTCTTGGAAAGAACACATCCCACCCTCACCCTTGCACCCAGTTGTGACCATCGGACCATTTGTGAAATGGGGCATAGATTTCATGACCTGTAACCCTCACTCGGTCGGGGGGAATGGCTATTTTGTCATTGTTATCGACCATTTCACTAAATGACCCAAAACGATACCTAAATATGATAATGAAGGTTTAACTACGGCACAATTTTTGTTTAATCATGTCATAG
The DNA here is from genome assembly GCA_034641835.2 of Pinus albicaulis. Classification (NCBI taxonomy): domain Eukaryota; kingdom Viridiplantae; phylum Streptophyta; class Pinopsida; order Pinales; family Pinaceae; genus Pinus; species Pinus albicaulis. Next base: position 185,758,885 of record CM076574.1, read on the forward strand.
CTCGGTTCGGTGTCCCGAAAGCGATAGTCACTGATCATGGCTCTCATTTTTAAAATCATATGATGATAGAGATCACTGCTCAGTTGGGGTTACATCACAATAGCTCCACTCCTTATTGTCCACAGGCCAATGGCCAGGTTGAAGTTGTCAACAAAGTTTTGGTGACCATGCTTCAACGAACCATTGGGAAACACAAACGAGATTGGCATCTGATGCTTTTCTCAACTTTTTGGGCTTACTGAACTTCCACTAAGACTACCACTAGATTCAGACCATTCTAATTGGTGTCTGGTCTAGAGGTCACACTCTCGATCGAGTGTGAAATTCATCCTCTGAAGCTAGTCGTCAAACTAATTCCTGGTACTTCACTAGAACAGGAATGTTTGCTTTACCTTGAGCATCTCGATGAGATCTGAAGAATTATTGCTTTAGTCATTGAAGCACAAAAAAAGACGAGTTAAAACTCAATATGACAAATCTGTCAATGCTCGTGTTTTCTTTGAAGGTGACTTGGTCCTGCTTTATGGCCAAGCCTACGATGAGTCGGGAAACTTGAGCCAATGTGGCACAGGCCCTATATCATTCAACGAGTATTGGAAAGGGGAGCATATGATCTAGAAGATTACATAGGAAACCAATTGGTTGAGCCCCATAATGGGTTCTATTTGAACAAGTATTATGCTTGATCATGAGTGAGATGCTTTGTACATTAGTGTTTTATTCATTATGTGCTTTGATTAGATTTTTGGTGTGATTGTTTTCTTTGTAGAAATGTTTTCTCTGCTCACCTTGTGCTCCACTTGGTTTGTAGATGTCATCGAATCATTACGTTGGTTTTGTTGATGGTGCTTGCCATAGCACACAGAACCTGTCTTCTGCAGCATGGGCACTCTTTGCCCCTAATGGCGAGTTGATTAATTTAAAAGGTATATTTTTGGGTTGAACAACTAAAAATATTGCAAAATATAGTGCGATTATCGAGCTATTATCAGATGCAATTGATCTCGGAATTAGAGATTTAGTTGTTAAATTAGACTCACAACTCATTGTGTTACAGTTAAATGGCCATTATTCTGTGAGAAATCCTCGAATTTTGAGTATGTATTTACGTGTTTGATTATTGGAAAGGAATTTTGATTTGATTACATATCAACGTATTCCAAGACGTTTAAACACATTAACATATACATTGACGATACTATTAAGATATATATACACGCAACATGTATATATATATATATATATATATATATATATATATATATATATATATATATATATATATATATATATATATATATCGAGTACATCGGTGTGTTACATCAAAATCTCAAAAAATATGTGTTATGTGACAAAAAAGGCTCTTTGAGCCTACATCAGTACAAAAATGTAAAAACAGGGCTGTTATTCGCCCACATGGTGCTCGTGATAGCAGGTGACCGCTCGAATCACTCGCCAGAGTAAACGATGCATTCTGCTTGGAACCCCGACCGTATGCCTCTAAAAGCGAAGAGGAATGTCATCGAAGGTATCATACTATAGCACCCCTCTCACGAGGCCTACGAAGTTCCGCTCTAACTTGGCTAATGGATTTGCTCCCTCCTCGTAGGGGAAATTCTCCACCGGGCGAGCTACCCTCCTCGCGATCGGTGACATGCCTGGTGGTCTTTGAGGACCCATATCTGTAAAAAAATCGTAAGTTTAGTTCTTAGAATACATGACAAAAACATTCAAAAAAATAAAAATAAAAAATGTTAAAAAACAATTTTTACCTCCATCAATCCACTGTGTTCCTGGCAAAATGTGTAGATTTGGATCTCCCCTGAATTCGATGCTTGCATATGCATAGTCCTCAACCACGATGAGTTGACGATGTAGCCAGCTGAAAAATGCTATAGGGAAATGCATATGTTGACCGCCACCCTGACGGGGCATGATCTCACACCACCTCATCAATCTCGGATCCCTTGGGGTTAGATCATGGATCTCCAACCGCTGATACTATAACAAACGTACTCTCTCCAAGAAAATGGTAACGAAAATAGACCCATACCTAAATTTCTTCAGTTTACCTGTTTTGCACTTGGTCAATTGGCTCTTCATGTTAGCCAATAACCCCTTGCACTAGTTAAACATAGTAGGGGCTAGACAGTCCACCATGTACTGGAATTGGCATTTTGTGGCCTCATGCAATGCTTGGGTTCCATCCACTCAAGTCATGCAGTGAAGGATTGTGCACAAGGGAATAACTCTGATAGAGGATATCTATATCTTACCACTCTTAATCTTTTGAGCCCCAAGAAAGTGCCTTTGAATAAGAATACTAGTACTCTCACCTCCTACGCAAGCTCTTGAGATTTGGATTCTCTCCTCTCTCCTGGATAAGCCTGTGATGAAATAGATTTCCATGACATCTAATTCTAGTTCCTGGTGTCTGATTATGAATATCTGACGATCTATGTTCCACAGTCCAATCAAATATTGAAGCAGCTCCAACTGAGCTCTCAACTCTGACGTTTGAATGAACTTTAGTAGTCCACAATTGCGCAATGCATTTATAGAATTGTGGTCTTGGAGTGCTTGGTGGTTTTCCACCTCGTGGCCTCGTTCTTTCCATTCGATGACCATATTTTCTGAAACCACTTACAAAACATGTTCAAAATAGATTTTAGGAGCTTTCGTGAGAGTATTTTTGAAATCATCCATTAGAAATGGGTAGATTTCTCATTTCAAAATCTTCCTTGCAGCCAACGTGACTGTCTGAATTAATTTGGCACTGGTGGTGTGCTGCCCTAATGAGCTAAGTGCGACCAATGTGGGTTCGATAGCTCGAACCTGCGTTGGCCACAAGCGATTTGAGGTTTGAAATCCTCCCCCCATCTCTCTATTTCTAAAGCTAAACACTTAAAGAATGGAATTAAAATAAAGAGGAGGGTTTGAGCTCTTACCTAGAATTGACGGATTACTGGATGGTGTCCTGGATTGGCTGCACCACTGATCTGAAGTTCGGAGGGAAAATCGGTAAAATGCACTACTCCAATTTACTCAAAATAGAAAGGTAAAAATGAATTTACTTTTTGTCTATTATAGATTTTTGGAATATTTTTGCCATTATTTTATTATTTTTACTCGATATCAGTGATGTTTTCCGTTTTATGTGCAGTAATAGGACCTTGACAATATTGGTGATTATTTGTGATGCAAATGAGTTTTATTTTACCTCTTTTTCGAACTCGGTAAAAATAAACGAAAAAGGAACCCCCCTTGAGTCAACTTTAAGCTCTTTTTCGACTCTCCAAAAATGAAGAGATTTCCAAGTACTTGTCATTTTGAATTCGTTAAATTAAATGAATTGATGTAATCTTAGTACACATTTACCCCTTTTTTCGGGCTAAGATTTACTATTTATGAAAAAATAATACCTTGATCGAACATGGTTAAGCGGTTCTCTTGGATATTGTTTTCTAGCTTTTCGGATTCGAGAGACAATTTATGTGATCCAGGGTAAAATCTTGATACCCTTAACCAAGACCTTTTACTTCGGCCGATAATTAGAATTGCATGTAATTAAGACGTTAAAAAACTGAAATGAGCAATTGTAGTTGTAAATAAGAGGAACATAAATTAACAAGATCAACAATCATAAGAACACGTCGTTTGATGATGGAGTTCGTCCAGGAGGGACTACATCTCTGGGCCTCGGTGTCAAGATGGTGTAGGCTGCTACATTATGTGTTGTATGAAGAAGATGTACATGGATGTGTTTCCCTATGACATACAAGGAAAAATTTCCCTCGCACAGGAGTGGCTTGACTTCTTTAAGAGATGTTCCACTGCTGAACTCTCATACATAAAGAAAGACTCCTATCAGTATGACCATAGCTGACATGTAATAAATAAGAGTATCCCTCCAATCTTGGCAAACAAGGGATCTCAACAATACACATATGAAAAGGAGCATCCCGCCAATGTGGCATAAAAGGGACTCATACATGACACAAATCCATAGCTGAAAGTACATCAATAACAACACAAGGCAAGATCCCACGACTCATGTATCAACCGAGATCTGCAAGACATAATGCTTCTCACGAGAAATAAATAAAGAAGTACATGGAATCCACATCATATACCTCATGCTGCCATTTGTTGAAGGCTGAACTTCTTTGCGGCTGAATTTGAAAACACCATCAATCTTGTGGCGTCGAAAAAGGTGAAAACGATTGCTCACATGCAGAAATCTGACACCTGCATAACCCACTTCCAAAAGTGGCTGAAAAATCAAAAACTCCGATGTAGAAACTGAGCACGCCATCAGACTCGTGGCATCGAGTAGTGCTGAAACGACATAAAATTTGTCCCATTTGGACAAATTCAAAATTTCACCCTCCTGAAAATTGAGCTCAATCAAGGTTCTGCCTGCCTCTTTTCTGGCTCATGGTTCCACATGACCTGCAATAAAAAATCATAGGTCTGGAAATCCGTGCATCTCCTCGGATTCTGTGCCCATGCTTGGCTGCAAAATAGCATTAATACTCATAAAATTCATGCTCCATCTTCCTCCTCCCTTGGCTTGGCGCACTTGCAGAAATCTGAGTTTAAATAAGAACGAGTGGGAAAATTTACCAAGGAATATGTTTGGCTTAGTGGTTAGGATCCACATTATGAGGGAGGAGGTCGGGTGGTAAAATCCCACCCCCTCCATATGAAGTCGAAATCGGTTTAAAGAAATCCGCATTTACTTTTCTTTTGAATTGTTCGCATTTAAATTTAAATTTTAAGTTGGTTGGTTGGGGTCAGGCCCGACTTGGGCGGCCCGCCCCACGATCTCTGCCGACACACATATACGTTGGAGGGTTTGTTATAATAAATATATAACATATACTTTGTTAAAAAACGTTGGTTGGGGAATGCCGTGGTGTCCGGTTTCATGGAGCTGCGGAATATGGAACCGCCGCGTGGGCGGACTGGCGGACCCGCCGGTGGTGGGTTCGACTCCCACCGACTCCGGTATAAATATAACACATATTGTGATATGGTGCAGGGAGGCTGGCAGGGGTCGTGTCCTGCTGACCTTTTTTTATAATAAATTTTTGTTACATAAACAAACCAAACATTTTTTAAAATCCGATTTTTGACCGTAGGAGGCAAATTAACTAGGCAGCAATTTCGCCCAGAACCTGGCTTGAGTGTGCTGGAATCCGGTGGCCGGGTTTGGTCCAATTTGCATCCTCTTTAAGGCTGCTCAGTGACCAAGTCAAAACAAAAACTTTGACTGCTCCTAACTCCTTCATACAGACTCAGAATTGAGTGCCATCTACGCCGTTGGAATCAGAAAGACAAGATCTACAACATGAACTTGGTTTGAGATATTTTCGAACACTTTGATTTTTGAGCCCTCTGTTATGAGCCACTTGTACTTGTACCTATTTAATACACCTGGATCAATCCTCCCCACCGAGGAGCTTTTGGTCCTCCAAAAGCATCAAGATTTACCTATCATCAATTGTCTGCAAATGTCGTTGAAAGGCACATCCCCACATGATTCCTTCACCTGACGTACTTCGGAATCAAGATGCAAAACCAACACATGCAACTGCAGAAATGGAAATGTATGAAAAGGCACATCCCTTGAAGAATCCTTCACCTTATGTAATTCGGAATCAAGATGCAAAGCCAACACCTGCAATTTGTTGCAACACAAATGTTTGAGAAGGCACATCCCTCGAAGACTCCTTCACTTCTGTCCTTCGGAATCGGAATGCCAACACCTGCCTAAAGTTGCAACAAACATTACATTCTCAATGTGACCAACAATGAACCAAATATTTCCATACTTGCCACGAGTTTATAACATGTACTCGGTGGTCAAGCTTACAGCAAAAATGGAAATCATATCTCAACAAAATTACAAGACCAGACCTCATCGTCGCATTTCGAAGTGATGGTAAAACTCCTGATCACTTTTACATGAAAGAAATGCATCAGAGGACTCATAGAACATGACCAAAACATAAACGTCGCATCTCGAAGTGATGGAAACACATCATCAGTTTTGAATGAAAGGGATCTAACACACGACTTATAAAACAAGGCCAAAAAAATGTCATGGTCGCTTAAACGAGTGATGGAAACACATCATCACTTTCATAATAAAAATGCGACAAATGACTTACAAGCATGGCCATGACAAGCTTAACATCTCTAGAAAAAAAAAACAATCTAGAAGAACCACTTCTCATTTATTAAAACGAGTGGATCATTTATCTGTGGCGAACTTGCTTGTCGATCAACTCTTTCGACTGGTGTATGCACGGGTGCTTTGGCTTTATGGCACTGCTCTGGATGAAGTTTCCAGCATGTGGCTCTTTGGTGGCCACTTCGGTCGCAATGGGTGCAAAATTTATTTTTCCTCCAAACCTGCTTATTTAATTTCTTTCCATGTTGGGAGGAAGGATTTTCATGCCTTTTCCTCCTTTGTGCTGCCATCCTCTTCCAGCAGTCATAAATCACGTGGTTATTTAAACCACAAAAATAACAAGTTTTACGATGCCATATTTTACGACCGTGGTTATCAACATTCTTATAGTCAAAATGTACTCTGGAATAATGAGACTTAGTATACCTTCTGGGGTGGTCTCTGGTGCGATCATGATGATGGGAGCTCGCCTCAGTTCCTTCACTGCAACGTGCACTGCTGTGGAATGATGGCGAAGTGTCCCCATCATTCCTCTTCCTTAGAGAGTTCATCATTATTTGTTTTCCCTTGATTTCCTTCGAACATCCTTCGCCAGTGTACCCCAAACCTGCATAATGAGGTCGTTGCACAACCTCCAATGGTTCGGTTATGCCTTGGCCACGAATGCCAAGTCCTCCTCCTCTGTTCCCCATTTTGGTGAGGAGTCTCATGCCAATACCTGTGATGGGTATCTCCACACTTCCAATTGAAATTATATCATGTGAAGAAACTGAAGCAAAATAAACACTATTTACCTTAGGTGTTGATTGCGAAACAGATGAAGAAAGATGTTGTAAGCCCTCATTGTGCTTCACTTTCGTCAATGCCTCTGACACGGCTTGTAGCTGAAGCTGCAAATACTGCATCTCCTCCTTCTCTTTCTGTAGGAATGATTTTAAGGCATCATGATCTCTCTGAAGATTTTCATTGTTGCGTTTCAAATCTTCCCACGTCTCTGTCGTGGCTTGCAACTGTTGCTTCTCCTCCTTCTCTTCATGTATGAACGCCTTCAAGGCATCATGATCTGCTTGCAGAATTTCATTTTTGCGCTTCCAATATTACCATGCTTCTATTGTGGCTTGCAACTGAAGCTGCAACTGTTGTTTGTCCTCCTTCTCTTTATGTAGGAGGGTCTTCAATTCTTCGTTCTATGCTGCTTGTTTTTCATATGCCTCGTACAATATGTCCGCTTTCTAAGACACCCTGAGCATGGTTTCGTACATGTCCTTGAAATTTTTCATGGCTCAACTCGACAAACGTTCAATGGTCACGCCTGCAATCCAATCAGCAAGAATACCTGCTCTGATACCACTTGATCCAGGGTAAAATCTTGATACCCTTAACCAAGACCTTTTACTTCGATTGATAATTAGAATTGCATTTAATTAAGACAAAACTGAAATGAACAATTGTAGTTGTAAATAAGAGGAACATAAATTAACAATATCAACAATCATAAGAACACGTCATTTGATGATGGAGTTTGTCCAGGAGGGACTACATCTCCGAGCCTCAGTGTCAAGATGGTGTAGGCCGCTGCATTATGTGTTGTATGAAGAAGATGTACATGGACGTGTTTCCCTATGACATACAAGGAAAAATTTTCCTCGCGCAGGAGTGGCTTGAATTATTTAAGAGATGTCCCACTGTGGAACTCTCATACATAAAGAAAGACTCCTATCAGTATGACCATAGCTGACATGTAATAAATAAGAGTATCCCGCCAATCTTGGCAAACAAGGGATCTCAACAGCACACATATGAAAAGAAGCATCCCGCCAATGTGGCATAAAAGGGACTCATACATGACACAAATCCATAGCTGAAAGTACATCAATAACAACACAAGGCAAGATCCCATGACTCATGTATCAACCGGGATCTGCAAGACATAATGCCTCTCACGAGAAATAAATAAAGAAGTACATGGAATCCACATCATATACCTCATGCTGCCATTTCCCGAAGGCTGAGCTTCTTTGCGGCTGAATCTGAAAACACCATCAATCTTGTGGCGTCGAAAAAGGTGAAAATGACTGCTCACATGCAGAAATCTGACACTTGCATAACCCACTTCCAAAAGTGGCTGAAAAATAAAAAACTAAGATGCAAAAACTGAGCACGCCATCAGACTCATGGCGTCGAGTAGTGCTGAAATGACATAAAATTTGTCACATTTGGACAAAGTCAAAATTTTTCCCTCCTGAAAATTAAGCTCAATCAAGGTTCCGCCTGCCTCTTTTTTGGCTCATGGTTCCACATGACCCGCAATAAAAATTCATAAGTCTAGAAATCTTTGCATCTCCTCGGATTCCATGCCCATGCTTGGCTGCAAAATAGCATTAATACTCAGAAAATTCGCGCTCCATCTTCCTCCTCCCTTGGCTTGGCGCACTTGCAGAGATTTGAGTTTAAATAAAAACGAGCGGGAGAATTTACCAAGGAATATGTTTGGCTTAGTGGTTATGATCCACATTATGAGGGAGGAGGTCAGGTGGTCAAATATCGCCCCCTCCATATGAAGTCGAAATCGGTTTAAATAAATCCGCATTTACTTTTCTTTTGAACCGTTCGCATTTAAATTTAAATTTTAAGTTGGTTGGTTGGGGTTGGGCCCGACTTGGGCGGCCCGCCCCATGATCTCTTCCGGCACACATATACATTGGAGGGTTTGTTATAATAAATATATAACATATACTTTGTTAACAAACGTTGGTTGGGGAATGCCGTGGTGTCCGGTTTCATGGAGCTGCGGAATATGGAGTCGCCGCGTGGGCAGACTGGCGGACCCGCCGGTGGCGGGTTCGACTCCCACCGGATCCGGTATAAATATAACATATATTGTGATATGGTGCGGGGAGGCTGGCAGGGGTCGTGGCCTGCCAGCCTTTTTTTACAATAATTTTTTGTTACATAAACAAACCAAACATTTTTAAAAATCCGATTTTTGATCGTAGGAGGCAAATTAACTAGGCATCAATTTCTCCCAGAACCTGGCTTGAGTGTGCTGGAATCCGGTGGCCGGGTTTGGTCAAATTTGCATCCTCTTTAAGGCTGCCCAGTCACCAAAAATTTGAATGCTCCTAACTCTTTCATACAGACTCAGAATTGAGTGCCGTCTGCGTTGTTGGAATCAGAAAGACGAGATCTACAACATGAAATTGGTTTGAGAGATTTTCGAACACTTTGATTTTTGAGCCCTCTGTGTTGAGCCACTTGTACTTGTACCTGTTTAATCCACCTGGATCAATCCTCCCCACTGAGGAGATTTTGGTCCTCCAAAAGCATCAAGCTTTACCTATCATCAACTGTCTGCAAATGTTGTTGAAAGGCACATCCCCACATGATTCCTTCACCTGACGTACTTCGTAATCAAGATGCAAAACCAACACCTGCAAATGTGGAAACGCAAATGTATGAAAATGCACATACCTTGAAGAATCCTTCACCTTATGTACTTCAGAATCAAGATGCAAAGCCAACACCTGCAATTTGTTGCAACACAAATGTTTGAGAAGGCACATCCCTCGAAGACTCCTCTTCTGTCCTTCGGAATCAGAATGCCAACACCTGCCTAAAGCTGCAACGAACATTACATTCTCAATGTGACCAACAATGACCCAAATATTTCCATACTTGCCACGATTTTATAACATTTACTCGGTGGTCAAGCTTACAACAAAAATGGAAATCATATCTCAACAAAATTACTAGACCATACCTCATCGTTGCATTTCGAAGTGATGGTAAAACTCCTCATCACTTTTACATGAAAGAAATGCATCAAAGGACTCATAGAACATGACCAAAACATAAACGTTGCATCTTGAAGTGATGGAAACACATCATCACTTTTACATGAAAGAGATATAACACAAGACTTATAAAACAAGGCCAAAAAAATGTCATGGTTGCTTAAACGAGTGATGGAAACACATCATCACTTTCATAATAAAAATGCGACAAATGACTTACAAGCATGGCCATGACAAGCTTAACATCTCTAGAAAAAAAAAAAAAAAAAACAATCTAGAAGAACCACTTCTCATTTATTAAAACGAGTGGATCATTTATCTGTGGCGAACTTACTTGTCGATCAGCTCTTTCGACTGGTGTATGCACAGGCGCTTTGGCTTTACGGCGCTGCCCTGGATGAATTTTCCAGCATGTGGCTCTTTGGTGGCCACTTCGGTTGCAATGGGTGCAAAATTACTTTTTCCTCCAAACCTGCTTAGTTGATTTCTTTCCATGTTGGGAGGAAGGATTTTCATGCCTCTTCCTCCTTTGTGCTGCCATCCTCTTCCAGCACTCATAAATCACATGGTTATTTAAACCACAAAAATAACAAGTTTTACGATGCCATATTTTACGACTGTGGTTATCAACATTCTTATAGTCAAAATGCACTCTGGAATAATGAGACTTAGTATACCTTTTGGGGTGGTCTTTTGTGCGATCATGATGACGGGAGCTCGCCTCAATTCCTTCACTGCAATGTGCACTGCCGTGGAATGATGGCGAAGTGTCCCCATCATTCCTCTTTCTTGGAGAGTTCATCATTATCTATTTTCCCTTGATGTCCTTCAAACATCCTTAGCCAGTGTACCCCAAACTTGCATGACGAGGTCGTTGCACAACCTCCAATGGTTCGGTTATGCCTTGGCCACGAATGCCAAGTCCTCCTCCTCTGTACCCCATTTTGGTGAGGAGTCTCATGCCGGTACCTGTGATGGATATCTCCACACTTCCAACTGAAATTATATCATGTGAAGAAACTGAAGCAAAATAAACACTGTTTACCTTAGGTGTTGATTGCGAAACAGATGAAGAAAGATGTTGTAAGCCCTCGTTGCGCTTCACTTCCGTTAATGCGTCTGACATGGCTTGTAGCTGAAGCTGCAATTGCTGTGTCTCCTCCTTCTCTTTCTGTAGGAATGCTTTTAAGGCATCATGATCTCTCTGAAGAGTTTCATTGTTGCATTTCAAATCTTCCCACGCCTCTGTCGTGGCTTGCAACTGAAGCTACAACTGCTGCTTCTCCTCCTTCTCTTCATGTAGGAACGCCTTCAAGGCATCATGATCTACTTGCAGAATTTCATTTTTGCACTTCCAATATTCCCATGCTCCTATTGTGGCTTGCGACTGAAGCTGCAACTGTTGTTTGTCCTCCTTCTCTTTATGTAGGAGGGTCTTCAATTCTTCGTTCTCTGCTGTTTTTTTTTCGTATGCCTCGTACAATATGTCCGCTTTCTCAGACACCCTGAGCATGGTTTCGTACATGTCCTTGAAATTTTCCATGGCTCAACTCAGCAAATGTTGAATGTTCACGCCTGCAATCCAATCAGCAAGAATACATGCTTTGATACCACTTGATCCAGGGTAAAATCTTGATACCATTAACCAAGACCTTTTACTTCGGCTGATAATTAGAATTGCATTTAATTAAGACAAAGCTGAAATGAAAAATTGTAGTTGTAATTAAGAGGAACATAAATTAACAAGATCAACAATCATAAGAACACGTCATTTGATGATGGATTTTGTCCAGGAGGGACTACATCTCCGGGCCTCGGTGGCAAGATGGTGTAGGCCGCTGCATTATGTGTTGTATGAAGAAGATGTACATGGATGTGTTTCCCTATGACATACAAGGAAAAATTTCCCTCGCGCAGGAGTGGCTTGACTTCTTTAAGAGATGTTCCACTGCAGAACTCTCATACATAAAGAAAGACTCCTATCAGTATGACCATAGCTGACATGTAATAAATAAGAGTATCCTGCCAATCTCGGCAAACAAGGGATATCAACAATACACATATGAAAAGGAGCATCCCGCCAATGTGGCATAAAAGGGACTCATACATGACACAAATCCATAGCTGAAAGTACATCAATAACAACACAAGGCAAGATCCTACGACTCATGTATCAATCGGAATCTGCAAGACATAATGCATCTCACAAGAAAGAAATAAAGAAGTACATAGAATCCACATCATATACCTCATGTTGCCATTTGCTGAAGGCTGAGCTTCTTTGCTGCTGAATCTGAAAACACCATCAATCTTGTGGCGTCGAAAAAGGTGAAAACGACTGCTCACATGCAGAAATCTGACACCTGCATAACCCACTTCAAAAAGTGGCTGTAAAATTGAAAACTCAGATGCAGAGACTGAGCACGCCATCAGACTCGTGGCGTCGAGTAGTGCTGAAACGACATAAAATTTGTCACATTTGGACAAAGTCAAAATTTCGCCCTCCTGAAAATTGAGCTCAATCAAGGTTCCGCTTGCCTCTTTTTTGGTTCATGGTTCCACATGACCTGCAATAAAAAATCATAAGTCTGGAAATCCGTGCATCTCCTCGGATTCTATGCCCATGCTTGGCTGCAAAATAGCATTAATACTCAGAAAATTCGTGCTCCATCTTCCTCCTCCCTTGGCTTGTCGCACTTGCAGAAATCTGAGTTTAAATAAAAACGAGTGGGCGAATTTACCAAGGAATATGTTTGGTTTAGTGGTTAAGATCCACATTATGAGGGAGGAGGTTAGGTGGTCAAATATTGCCCCCTCCATATGAAGTCGAAATCGGTTTAAAGAAATCCGCATTTACTTTTCTTTTGAACCGCTCGCATTTAAATTTAAATTTTAAGTTGGTTGGTTGGGGTCGGGCCCGCCTTGGGCGGCCCGCCCCACAATCTCTGCCTACACACATATACGTTGGAGGGTTTGTTATAATAAATATATAACATATACTTTGTTAACAAACGTTGGTTGGGGAATGTCGTGGTGTCCGGTTTCATGGAGCTGCGGAATATGGAGCCGCCGCGTGGGCGGATTGGCGGACTCGCTGGTGGTGGGTTCGACTCCCACCGGCTTCGGTATAAATATAACATATATTGTGATATGGTGCAGGGAGGCTGGCAGGGGTCGTGGCCTGCCGGACTTTTTTTACAATAAATTTTTGTTACATAAACAAACCAAACATTTTTAAAAATCCGATTTTTGATTGTAGGAGGCAAATTAACTAGGCAACAATTTCGCCCAGAACCTGGCTTGAGTGTGCTGGAATCCGGTGGCCTGGTTTGGTCCAATTTGCGTCCTCTTTAAGGATGCCCATTCACCAAGTCAAACCAAAACTTTGACTTCTCCTAACTCCTTCATACGGACTCAGAATTGAGTGCCATCTGCGCCATTAGAATAAAAAAGACGAGATCTACAACATGAACTTGGTTTGAGAGATTTTCGAACACTTTGATTTTTGAGCCTGCTGTGCTGAGCCACTTGTACTTCTACCTGTTTAATCTAGTTGGATCATTATGAAAAGGGACATGATGGAGTTTTCTTTTCGTTTCCTTTTAAACTCCTTGAACATGAAAGTTTATCGAGTTACCCTTTAGTTGGACTCGTTAAATATTAAACGACGAAATACTTGTCACCATGACGAGGCCTCCTTCCTCCTTCCTAGGGCTCATTAAAATTACTAGGATGGATTCATTTGAAGAATGAAATTACACGCTCAACATATGTTATCCTCTTCACGATGGATATAAAAAATAAAGAGGTACGCGTTAGAAATAGCAGGGGAATATTGAAAGTGAACATCTTATGTTTATTTTGGGTAGCTTCTCGCTCTTCAACATGACACTCATCTGCAATTCATGTCCGGTTGGGAATATCCTTCATTCATCATATTTCCTTCACGGGTTTGATAAATCCATTTGCCTTCTATTCGATCACCATTTATGTCGTTATGACCTTTGATCCCATTTGAGTCAAATGCAGCCACACTTTGGAGTCATGTCGCTAATATGTTCAAGATAAGTCCTTCTTGTCAAACATCCTTTGCTTATCTGACCTCCTGTGTTGCAATCCTGAATCACTCATATCATCTTGAGATATCTGTTTTTTCGTGTCAATGATATGGGAAACATTATGACCCCTCTTCGGCGAATCAATTCCTGTCGACTTCATCTCACTATCCAGGAAGGTGGTTTAGAAAATTCTTTTCAGTACCTTGGAGCTTGCATGCTTCAATGTAAAGTTCTTTGTGTTCGACGACAGGTCCACATCATTGGCCTTTGATCAAATGATTTTGCAAGTGTTCGACTTCAACACCTTAATTCACACTTGTAGATTATGTTTTTGTACCTTAAGGACCATCATAATAATTGGTGCTTGCTCTCGTACCTGTTAAAAATTTTCATCATTGAATTGTAATCAGGTGGTTTCTACCATGATCGACATCAACACATCTATTCGCACGGTTATATTCATATATTGGGTTGATTGAGATCGTGGTGAAGACGCTGGGTCGCATCTGATTTTGATCCAGACCACGAGGAGTCATTAAGTATTCATCATTGTATACATGATCCTATCTATACGGATGTCTGCGTCTACACCACGAATCCATTTCTATGATCTCTTTAGATGGATGGCTGCGATTATTCCATAGGTTCATGTATTATTTGATGCCTAGTGAAAAGTTGTGTGATTAGGCATATTCATACCAAAGATGTCTTATATTGTAATATGTTTGATTTGGAAGGTTTCCTGGTGGTGATATGAGTTATTTGCGTTGGTTCATAAAGAATTTCAACCATCACTCCCTGTTATGTCTTCATGCTTTAGGGGGCATCTGCTACAAAGTAATTTCTCACCATGCTCACTTCCTGTCCCTGATCCTAAAGTGACCCATGATAGACCCTGTGCAATGTTTCCACCACGAAGAAATATGTAAAGACATCCCATGAAGACTCAAATAAAACTACCTTGGAAGAATACTAAAGGAACTTGGTCAAAACCCTAGTTTTTTGGGTTAGCATGTTTCCTAGTTTCATGCTCGTGTTGATGTCATAATGAAAGTTCTGGCTTAGCACTGCTAGCACCCTTATTTCTTGGAAAACCACACTGATCCTTTTCTGACAGTGTTTCCTCAAATGAAGGATAAGCTTCAACCTCTAGAAGTTCCAGGGCGACGAGTTGGTTGTTAAACGGTGGTGATAGAGTCGAGCTATATGATTTTAGAGATTTTATATCATCCATGGGGGTTTATCCCTTAGAAATTGGACCTTCCTCCTCCTTTAATGGGCTCCCAACCTCTTCTCCCTTCCTATAGATTGGTCCCCATCCTTCCACTACTGGTTGACCATTGTTGGGGTAGTCTGTACTCTCGTTCCCTTTACATTCTTGCACTGTGATAACACCTAAGTTGTTCGTGAGAAGGAATGCTTTAGAGCTTCGATGAAGGACTCAAATTTTCACCAAAGGGAGGCCTCCAACATAAAGGCTTGGGTTGTTAGATCTTCCTTTCATATTTATCAATAAAACATATGATGTGTGCCTTCTATATTTTTCTAATCTTTTATACAAATATTTTGGTACTCCTTGATCTGCTAGATAGCTAATGTTTAATGATTATTATGTATTGGATTATGTTTTTTGTTACCTCTTGATCATTTGTAGGTATTTTCATGCGTCCAGTAGCAAGGAGTGAGCCTAAAAGGATCATGGATCAAGGTCATTATCAATGGGTACAAACACAACATCAACAAAAATGTACCTCTATCTCTTTTCTTGTCTCACTTTGAATATTAGCTAAGAAAGATTTGCATTAGAAAGTATCTCAAGTTGCTAGACCCACTCTAAAGCTAGAGAGACCGCCTCTATCCGTAGAGGGGATTTATCTTGACAACGAACTCATGGATCTTTCTTTCCCAAAGTAAAACATTTTCATGAGGTTCCTTCGAAATTTGGGATACTTTTTCTGACTAAGACAACCGTATGAATATAATCCTCTCCCTCTTACTAGGAGAACTTTCTCACTTTAATTCTATCATTTGTGGCATTCTATTTTCCTACTCTTTAGTTATTTTATATATAACAAATCCTCCTAGATATCGTTCACTCAATCTTTTGTTGCCAAAGCCTAGGTCATCTTAGTTATTTTCTTGGAAACTTTACTGGGAGGATATGGGAGAACAATTATGAACAAGAAGAGATTACATAGATGAGAAACTAACCACAAATTAAATACAGTAACAACAATATTAATTTAAGAGAGAAAGGTATAGAATACTTATCTTGTGAGAAGAGTCAACTCCCTCTTAATCTGGGACTACTTGTATTAACCTTATAATTTCATTTCTGTCTTTTCCAAAAACTAGAGTTTATTTTTTTAGCTGAAACAATCAGTCTTAGGGTTTGTGCCTAGGGTATTCTAATTCAAAAAATTGTTAGGGTTTAAAAACCCTATATGGCAAGGAAAAATGACTTTCGTGGCCTTACACAGTGACAATTTTGTGCAGGTTCAACCACAAATCCATTGAAAATGGTGTAAATTTTCAAATCGTTAGTTTGACACCCGCACCCTATTTCCCTGCCCCTGGGTTGGTTGTATGACACCATATGACTGGGGAGTGTGGTTGAGAGGCCACGTGCCCCACCGACCCTGATCTTGGTCATGTGAGGTGTCATGTGGCCGCACGCTGGGCACGGACAGGGTGCCATGCACCCACCCCTCTTCGCACTTTCCGCCATTGGTTAAGTGGTAATCAATGGAACTGGGGTTAAGGCCTTGCACCCCGCCCCTCTCACCTTGGCTCTCAGTATGTGCATATGTAATATAACCACGAGCTGGGCTGGTCGGGTGAGCCCGTTGGTCCAACCCTCCCCCCATTGCGCCAACCACTACACATTAATTATATGCAACCCACTACATATAACAAGAACCATTGTGTGGCATAGTGGTGAGGCAGAGGTTTGCATTGCAAGAGGTCACAAGGTCGAAATTTACAAAGGCTCATTCGACCCTTAACCAATTTTTTCACAAATACTGAGGGAGACATTGTGCCCTCCAATTGGGTCCATACCAAATCCTGTCAACCAATAGAAACTTGCCAAATTCCAATGTATGACCATGCCACGTGTCCTCACGGGAGTGGAATTTCTAACAGCTGTACTGCATGGTCAACCTGCTGACATTAACACCATGTCAATGTATGATCTACCCAATAATCTTCCCAATCAGCCCTGCAAGTTGACTTTTTAGTTGTTTGTCGAAAAATTTAGAACGCGATAACTTTCTCATATGATGTCATATTGAGGTGATTCAAGCACTGTTGGAATGAGAACGACGAGATATATGATTTGGCACTAGTTTCGGGGGATTTTGAAAACTTTGATTTTTGAGCATATTTTTGATCCCCTGGATCTTTCCTCCCCACTGGAAGCTTTTGGACCACCAAAAGTATGTTTTTACTCTTTAAGTAAGTGAGGGTACAACTCCCTCACTTTACCGATCTCACTGTACACCTTGCTTTACTTGAATTGGTACCTTTGAGTCCGACTCGAAGATACTCCACGTTACCTCTGTGTGAAGTCCTTATCCTCCTATCAAGAATTGAGTCTTCCTACAACTCATTTAAATATTTAGGAGAAAATATTCAATAGATGGAATATGAACATTTTCGTCATGATCATAAATCATTAGAAACTCATATAATCTCAATTTTTCCACATTCACAACAAAATAAAATTGCATGTAAGGCGAAAAATCTAATCGAAAAAAATTGTTACCAATATTCTCCAAGATTTTGAAAGGACCATATCTGATTAGCTTGAGATTTTTACCTTCATCTTGTAGGCTTTCCTTGTTGATGTACAACCATACATGATATCCCACTTGGAAATCACGATCAACCTGATGTTTGTCATGTCTTGCTTAGTACTTCGCTTTTCTTTTCTCTAGTTGTTCTTATACTCTTTGATGCACTAGTTAAATTTTGTCAATGAAATGCTTGGCTTTTCCCACATCACTATGTCCATCTACTGCATTATCTTGACCAAATATGAAATCCAAAGGAGACTTTGGAAAATAACCCAAACAAGCTTCAAATGGATATACTTGTGTAGATGAATGCTTGGCACAATTGTAAGCATGTTGGATGTAATTCAAATGCTCATCCAAAAGTTCAGGATAATTACCAAAATATCCTCGAAGGATATGTACTATTTTTATGTTCACTAGTTCTGTCTGGCCATCAGTTTGTGGATGAAATGTGGTGCTCTTCTTCAAATTTGTGTCAGTGAGTTCCCATAAACTTGACCAAAACTTCTTGACAAATTGAGAATATCGATAAAAAATAATAGAAGTGGGTAACACAAAGTGAACCCATACAGTTTGAAAGAAAATATTTGCGATCTTCTCAGTTGTAACCTATTTATTACATGGCATCAACACACACATTTTGTTGAAAAGATCCACAACAACATATAGATAATCATGAACTTTCCCATACATTGGAAGTCATCCAAAAAAATCCATAGAAATACTTTCCCAAGGATGAGAAGGAATAGGAAGTGGAGTGTAAAAACCCAATTTCATATTTCTATTCTTGTTAGTAGGACACATGGAGCATCCTTTTATATATCTTGAAACAATTTCATTCATGTGAGGTCAATAATAATACCTCTGCATTTGAGAAATTATTTTTCCTACACCATAGTGGCTAGCAATAAGAGAAGTGTCAGATTCCCTTATGACATTGACTCTTTCACCCTGTGGAACACATAACTTTCCAAGATGATACAAAAAATTGTTATGAACATGATAATCCAACTCTTCAACATGATTGCCTTGACTCAAACTTGCATAAAAATATTTAAAATATTGATCTTGAGCATACTGTTCAATATAAATTTCATGCATGATTGATTTATGCTTAAGAATGACAGATACGTTAACAATAGGCTTTGACTACATATCTGGAACTTTTTTGTATATACCTTTCTTATACCTGATTACCAAATGAAATTATTGTAGGAATCACATCCACTTGAAATGTCTAGCTTGTTGTAGCTTGGTTTTCCATTGTAAATATTTCAAAGGTTGATGGTCAATATGTATAATCGTTTCTCTACCCATCAAATAATGCTTCCATTTCTTACACACTCTGTACCAAAGCATACAACTCTTTATCATAAGTTGGATAGGTAATTACTGCATTGGTAAGTGTTTCAGAATGATAACATATTGGGTTACCACGCTACATCAGAAATTCTCCCATAACATAATTGCTTGCATTGGTTTGAATTTCAAATGGCTACTTAAGATTTGGAAATGCTAGAACTGGTGTTGTACTAATTTTTCTCTTCCAAATTTTCGAAGGCTTTATGCTACTTGCCTCCCCATTGAAAGACCTATTTCACACTTTTCAAAGAATTTAATGGTGCTACAATAAGTGAGAATTTAGCGATAAATTTGTCCAATATTGGGTTTCTCCAAAAAGCTCCTAATTTCTGTTACATTGTTGGGTTTAGGTCAAATAAAGATAACATCAACTTTTGAGGGATCAATTTTCAATTCACCCCCTCCTACAATATGACCTAAATAAACCAAAGAGGTTTTCCCAAATTCACACTTAGACATCTTCAGATGCAAATTTACCCTTTTCAAGACATCTAAATTTTTTTTCACATGCTTGACATGTTCTTCACGAGTCTTGCTGAAAATCATAATATCATCTAAGCATACTATGAAAAAATCATCAAGGAATGGTCACAACACATCATTCATAACTCTCATGAATGTTGCAGGTGCATTGCAAAAGCCAAACAACATAACTAACCATTCAAACAAACCTTGTTTTGCCTTGAATGCAGTTTTCCAAATATCATCTTCAACAATCCTTATCTAATGATAGCTACTTCGCAAATATAACTTAGTAAAGTAAACAAATTCCTTTAAATGATCTAGAAAATAATGAATGCGAGGAAGGGGATAACAATTCTTTACCGTGATCTTGTTCAAAGCTCAAAAATCCACACACATGTGCTATGTACCATCTTTCATTGGAACCAAGACAATAGGAGACCCACAAGGAGATGTGATATACTTGATGATCCCTTTTTCAAGAAACTCTTGAATTTGTTTCTTATTCTCTGCATTCTCCAAGACTGACATTCTACACATGCCAATATTTGGAAGTGGTGCATCATACTACAAGTGAATCTCATGTTGGATTCCTCTTGTAGGAGGCAACCCTTCAGGTTCATGAAACATCTTGTCATAAGTGTTAACAACTTCAACCAATTCACGCTTTATTTTTGAATCACATCCTTTGAAAGCTTCAAATTCAGCCTTATATTTAGCTTTAATCATCAACAACACAAGATTATTACTAACATTTACAAGCATTTTCATTTGACCAACACTAACAAGAGATAAGTTCTTCTTCTTGTGATGTTCTCTAACAATATACTCAAATCTATATTTAAAAAGATGATATTTGTTCTCATGACGATAGAATATGGATTTTCAATCATACAAGTGTGGACTCCCTAAAACAATCTCGCAAATATCAAATTGTACAACATCAAGCTCTATCTAATCTATAAAATTAGCAGTGATGGCGAATTTGAGTTTACATTTTATTGTCACTTGTAATTTGGCATCATCAAATACCCAAGCCAAAGGGTAAGGTTTAGTATGAGGTGTAGTTTCTAATGACCCAGATATGAAAAATATCACTTCTTTCTTTATCATTTTGAGATTCAATAAGATTAATAGAAGAAATAGTACTTGGATTAATAGTTATACCTTTCATTCCCATGCTTGTGATTTTGGTTTCATCACCTGAATCAAATCCTAGATCTTATTGAGTTGTAGCAACAATATTTTGTTTCCCCTTGTTATTGAACTTCTTTGGTCTCATTTCTAGATGTAATTTCCAATAGTGGTCTTCATCATGGCTTGCTTTTGAACAATGTTTATAGGTAAGTTTCTCTCCCTCTTTCTTGACGGTAGCATTCTTTTTTCATTTGCCTTTAAAATTTCCCTCTCCTTTGTCTCTAGTTTTGAAAGGTTTCTTGCTAGTCTCTTAAGGAACTTCTTGCCTCTTGATTCTAAATGAGTTGTCTGAACATACTTCATCTATATTGGGGGGATTAAACATAAGTATAGCACGTCTCAAATAACTATGTAATCCACCTATGTATTTAAGGGGAGTATCTTGTGAAGAAAAATCAACACCCACGATTAAATATATTCTTCTAAATTATTGTGTGTAATTTTGGACACTCTAACCTTTAGCTTGTCTAAAATTTTTCCATTCCATAATTGATTTTTTCATGTACGGTAATGGATACAATTTCCTTCTTAATTCAACTATAAAATCACTCCAGGAAGAGATAATTTTACCACTTTTCTTCAAATCTTCATGAGTTTTGGCCTCCCACCAGATGATGGATGCACTTTCCAAATGAAGAGAAGCAAGCTGAATCTTTGTAACATCATCATAAATATTTTGAATCCTACAATATACTTCAATTTTACGAACCCAATTATCCAACTTTTCAACATTCACTTCCCCATTGTACATAGGCAATTAAAACTTGACATCAAGCTTAATCAAAGGAGACTTAACAAGTCCTTTTGGAGATATAGGAGGAGTAGGTATATAAGATGAACAAGGTGAAGAAGGAGGTGGGGAAGGATGTGTATGTGGAGGTGAAGGAGGAAGTGAAAGTGGAGACTTTCTCCCATCCCCACCATGACCTTTTGGATGATTTGAACTTTATCCTTGCAACCTTGTTGTCCTATCATTGTACAATACTATCACCATCTCATACATATCATAGGTAGCATTTCTAAAAGCTGTCTCATTCTCAGACATTAGCTTCTAACCTTCTTCATGTGCCATGACTGGTGGATTTTGTGGAGTTTAAGACCTCCTTGAACCAATTTGAGGATTTGGTTCTTCAAGCACTCCTCCTCCTCTTTTCAATTTAGACCTTGTAATAATTCAAGAAAACACTTGCAAAAACTGTCAAACCTTCACGACCACCATGCTCTGATACCAAACTGATCTAAAATTATAATTGAAGGTTTCTTGTAAAAATTGGAAAGCTAGTTTATGTATTATGGGCAATGGATCGAAATTGCAAAAACACATAAACTTAGTTAATTTTGCCGATTTAAACATTGAAAAATAGACAACATGCAACATCACAAAGCAACAATTTGATGACGGAGTTCACCCCTCTCGAGCTACATATATGGGTCTAGGTTCCAATGTTATCCATTTAAATTATATGCACAAATGTCAAATTACATCATCATACAATGTTCAAATTGCAAAAATAACACTGCCATTGTGTCCAGAACACCCAAAAGCCCCTGTGAAGGCTCTTCTTAGGCTCAAAAAGGTTGAAAAATGGTCAAGTTAGGCCTCCTTCTTCATTTCCTTGATAATTGTTTTGAAAAATAGACCTTTTGTCAAAACCGACAACGGAAATTGACTTTGGCAGCCTTGCACAATGACAATTTCACACGGGTCTGGCCATAAATGCATAAAAAATGGTGCAAAATGTTGAATCGTTAGTTTGACACTCGCACCCTATTTCTCTGCCCTTGGGTTGGTCGTATGGGGCCATATGATCGACGAGAGCGGGCCAGAGGCCATGCACCCCAACGACCTCACTCCTGATTGCGTGCGGTGTTATATGGCCACAGGCAGGGTGCCACGCGCCTTCCCCTCTCCGCACCTGCAACTTTTGGTTACGTGGTAATTAATGGAACTGGGGCTAGGGACTTGCACCCTTACTTTCGCGCCTTGGCTCTCAATTACATGCTTATGTAGTATAACCACAGGTTGGGCTAGTCAAGCGAGTTCGCTGGTTCGAGCCTCCCCCCAATGCACCGACCGATACACATTAAATATATGTGGCCCACTACATATAACAAGAACAATTTTGTGGTGTAGTGGTAAGGTGAAGGTTTGTGTTGCCGGAGGTCACGTGGTCGAACCCTGTGGAGGATCATTCGACCCTTAGCCAAATTTTGCACAAATCCCGAGGGTTAGGTGGCACCCTCTCATAGGGTCATGTGGTGCCCTCCGATTGGCTTCACACCAAATCTTGTCAACTAATAGAAACTCACTAATTACCAACATACAACCATGACATGTGTCCTCATGAGATTGGCCCATCTGAAAACCATAATGCATGGTCAACCTTTTGACGTCAGTGCCACATCAGCGTATGATCTTCCTAGTCAACCCTGCAATTTGAATTTTGAGTTGTTTGACAAAAAATTCAGAGTGCGGTGACTTTCTCATACGGTGTCATATTGAGGTGATTCAAGCTGTTAGTCATCAGTATTTTCACCTGTTGATGATGACTAGCTTCTTAAGCTAAGTTTTCTAAAAGTTGATCTCCAAACTGTCAAATCTTTCATCTAAAAAACACCCCAAATTTTTTTTTGTCCTCCTACTCATTCCAGTTAGCTTATGATGAGAAAAAACCTATTTGCCAAGTCCTATCTAGTTTCAGCCATATAATCCTGTCCATAAGCTGTCATAGTTAAAAGTTATCTGCTGTCATTTACCGTTATTCCCAAGTCATTCATTATCCAACTGTTGATAAAATGTCTCCCACCCTATCTCTGGTCATATGCCATTATGAGATCTAACCATACCAAAGAAAACACTCAGAACATGTCAAGATCACCCCTAGGATAGATAGTGGCACTTTAGAGAATCCCTTCCTTGGTAAAAACATTCTGAGCCAAAAACCTATGTTCAGTACCAGCCAGCTCTGGATTAGCGCCTAATTTGCAAAAACAAATCTTCATTCATCCATAGGTCGCGCCACTAAGAGGTTTCTCCGTCTCAGTCCGAAAGAAATTCTACAAAGATCCAAAACAGAAGAAGATAAGTATGTTCACTGTCTAAAAGAACATGCTTAAGGTCAAGCAAAATCTCCATCAGATCCCAAGGAAGTTCTTCAGAGTTCAAAGTCATTGTTTTTTACATCTCTGTAGGGGTGTGATTGCATCAATGATCAATCTGCAAACAGAGTCAAAGGAGATTAGTCAAATGTGTCTAACAAGCAAGTACTCTACATGTTCAAATCACATGGTTTCTAGTCTAAGGATTCAGAGGGATGTTTTACAAAGGATATATATCTCAGATCATGTTTCATAAATCAAACTGTCAATTTTCACTTTCTTGCCCATTTGATATGATACCAAGCAGACATGTGATTTGCAGAAAGGTAATACATTTTGAAAATTGATGAAATGTCTACATCGCTAACCTCCTTCATCAAAGAAGATGGTTAAGAGCACCGTGGAAACCTCCTCCAGAAAAAGAGCAGATGGTTGGGAACATTATAGAACCTCTTTCATTTAAAAAGAAGAGGGTTAAGTTGTCAATTTGTTTTCAAAAATTTTGAGTCACCTCCTTCCAAGAGATGGGCAAAGATGCATTAGCAGTTTTTCATATGGTTTTTGAGCATCTTTCCTTTTTAAGGATAGGTTGACAAACAGTGATAAAACCATAAGGGTTCATAGGTTGAAAAACCTATTTTACATCAAGCAAAAGGAGGGCATTCTAAGTGTTAAAAGTTATCTGTTTCCTCTGTTTATAGAGACCTCCTCCAAACTGTGATAAGGGTGAAACTTTGGCCAAAGACCTTCATCTAAAAAACCAAAGAAAGAGAGAGCTAACTGGGTTTGACAGTAGCTTCTGCATATGCATACAAAGAAGACAGTAAAGGTAAGAAAAGACATAATCTTCAGAAAATTATATTAGTTGTTTTAGGGGTCATTTCCTTGATGAATGGCAGTGAGAAAGATATTGTTTTGAAGGAGGCCTCCTTACTTCAAAAAAAAGAAACCACTGGTTATAAGTGTTTTCAAAAGAGTTTCCATAGTATTGCTTCTATGAGTCTTTATGATAGGTCTTTATGGTGCTTTCAAAAGTAATACTTATTGGGGGCAGTAATTACTTTTTTTTTTTATAAAAACCTTTTCAAAAGGCATCAAAACCCCTCTAAAAGGCTGCAAAGGCACATAAGTATCTTCGTTTCTAAAAGAAGGAGAAGGTCTTTAAAAGGGCCCATTAGAAAATTTCAAAACTCAAAACGAACATTCCTTAGCTCCTCACAGACGAAAGAAGAGTTTTTCAGGCAAGTTTTTGAATTTTCGAGCTTAAAGCTCTGTGCGGCGCGCCTGTAGGTGCCCGACCACATAGTTTACACTGCAGTGCGGCGCGCCTGTAGCTGCGGGCGGCACGCCTATGCCTGCGGTCACCGGGCGCTCGACACCGACTTGACACCTCCTCTGCGCGGCGCTTTCTGCTGTCAATGACCCGCTCATCCTCTGGTTTTGAACGAGCTCTTTGCACATTGCACCAGCAATAAAAAAGGCCTAAAACTCGTTCCTCAAGGTATTTATCCGTCTCCTATCCAAGTTGTCAATCATAAGGAGGGTTTACATTATAATTTTCAAAGGAGAGGAGGTTTTTCTTGGGCTGTGGTAGTGAGGGTGTTGTGTTAGTGAAGAAAACGGGTTTTCCTTCTGTGATTTCGTAGATAAACAATGGTTAAAGAGAAAGGGGTCGAATATGCAAATTTAAAAGTTCACTCAGCAAAAAGAGGGCTATATTTATTCTGAAAAGACAATAATCATCCATAGAAATACAACACATTCAAAAGAAAAATACAATGTTTTTAACGGCACAGTTTTTGGTTTTAAATCAGTCCCTTAAACACTAAGTTCAGAGAGCCTTTCTCCTGTTTCAACTAAACCATAGCCTCCACTAGAAAACAAAGTTTGTGCAAAAGGTCTCATAACCACCTTGAAGGAGTATGCTGAAACAATGTCTTTCATGAGTACCTTTTCCTTCTAAATAGCCACAAAAGATCATTGATTGCAGATAAAAACAATAATCATTCATGGAGACATAGTTTGTTTGAAGGACCTTTTACTCAGTGACAAAGAGGACTGTTTTTGTTTTGGAAAGACAACAACACCTGAGAAGGGAAATTCATTCAAAGGCAAACTACAATGTTTTTTCTAAAGGGCAGAGTCCTTTGTTTTAAATCAGTCCCTTAAGACAGTAAGTTCAGAAGACCTCTCTCTTGCTTCAAATAAACTACAGAAGACAATGGTCATTTAATGGGAGGCAAAGTTTGTTAGGAGGCTTATAATTCAGTAACAAAAGGGTTGTTTTTTATTTTTGGAGAAACAATAACCATCACAGAAGGGCAATTTTGTTCAAAAGCATAACACAGTCAGTCAAAGGAAAGGGATTTCATATTGTGAAGATCAAAGGAGTAGTTTCATTTGAACCAGTTGGTTAGCCAGCTAAGGACAGACTTGCTTTTTCTCAAAGAGTAAAGGGGGTGTTGATTGAAGATTGATCACAATGAACATTTGAGACAATTTTCCTTGGAGAATCAACCAAAGATCTCAGAAGAAAAATGCCTCCCAGGCAAGATAGCAGAAGTGGTCCTCACAAAAGGTGTGAACCTTTTTTAACTGAGGAAGTGAATGCCCACCCTTCAGTACTTTTTAACTTTCATGAATTAGGATGTTTGGAGTTTTGTCAAAAGGTTCAGGAGGTGAAAAGTTATCTTCCCTTGACACATCTATTTGCTTTAAGGCTGCAAGGGAAGCATGTTCATCTAGCAGGCTTAGACTTCAAGCTCTCTCCTAGATCTATTTCCAGAGCTACCAAAATTCCATATGTCAGAGAAAAATGGTTTAAGCAGAGCTACCTAGATTCAGATCAATATAAACCCTTCTTGGAACCAGAACATCAAAATGCATGCCCATCTATCTTTCCTTTTTCATATTTATTAACCAGCTATGCTCCTCTCATGAAAATCATCATGAGGTATTTCACATGCGAAGAGAGGTTTTCCCAGGTTTATGCTTACCATATCAGGCTACTCATGCACTTCACAAGAACCCAATTGCTAAACCTACCCTTTTTCCTCTATAGAAGTACTGAAAATATGGCTTCCATTGTTCAAAAGAAGCCTTGCTCTCAGCAGCAAGCTTGTCTTTTTCATCATTCCCTTGTCAAGATCGTCATCCTCCATCAACTTGAGAAAAAGAGAATTTCTTGGGATTATTTCATTTCACATCTCGATTTCGCCACTGCTTCTTCATCCCATGCACCTCCTTCACCATCCACTCATCATCTTTCACCTTCTTCTAGTAAGTCTACTCCTAAGAAGCAAAAATATCCTATAATTGAAAGTGAAAAGGAGCACAATGAAGAGGAGCACCGTGAGAAAGAGCAGCACAGTGATGAAGAAGAGAAAAACAGTGAAGAAGGGCAAAGTTATAAAGAGGAACAAAATGAAGAATCCAAGCACAGTATTGAGCATGAAGAGGGTAATGATGAAGAGGTGGAACAAATTGATGAAGAACACAACAGTCACAAAGAGGAAAACATTGGCAGCCCACACAACAGTGAGCATGATGATGATAGAACACAAAGCATTGAGGATACAATGCCTAACAGTCCTGAAGAAAGCAGGGACAAAAGTGAACAAGGTAGCCCTCGAGGAGACATGCAAGGTGACAGCCAAGGCACTCATGAGGAGGGTCAAGACAGTCCTCAAAGGGACACTTTTGATGAAGAAAGGAAAGCCCACCAGCCAGCAAGGATGATGACAAACAAAGCCCTAGCAATGAGCATTCTAAACAAGGCAGCCTTCAAAATGAGGAAAACAGTGGCAAAGATGACGAAAGGAGCAGTAGGGGAAAATACCAAATAGAGCATGTGCTAGCTGCCTCTCCTAGGCAAGGGGCCATGCTTTCTTCTCCAAAGGTAACAAAGCCTCGAACATCAAGAAACAAAGTGGCTCAAATTGTAACTCTTAATGTTACTAGAGCACTCCGAAGCAAAGGCAAGTTGCCCAAGCAATCCATTGTTGAATTACCAAAGAGGAGGAGGACCAAGAAGGCCACCCAAAGCAAGGGAAAAGAGAAGGAGGAAAGTAGCCATGAGAAAGAAAGGGATTTTGACATAATTTAGATAAACAGTGATGACAGTGACAATGAGGCCAAAATTCTAGAGTCCCTATTGCTAAACAAAGAAGAACAAATTCATGATCTAAGAGCAGATCTAGAGAGGTCTAAAAACCTCATTCATTTTCTGCAAACACAAAACAAGCAAATGAATGTCCACATGGAAGTTTATGAGACACAGGCTATCAAGTATAAAAAAGAAGCCTCCAAAGCGCAAATTAAGTTGGAAGAACTCATGGGCGAATTCAGTGACAGTGAAGAAGAAGATTAGTCAAGGAGGAAGAGGCCAAGGACTATGGGACTCAAAAGAGCTTTGGAGAAACAAAAAGAAGAAGAGGCTGCCCTTTTTCAATCTTTTCCTCTTACTACTTTATTCACCCAAGAGATAGAAAACAATAGAGAAGCATGGCTTGAAAGGGTGAATGAACACTTAGAGAATAAGTTGGAAAAAGCCAATAGAGACTTAAACCTTCAAAGAAAAATGACCGGGCACTATAAGAAGCTTAATCAATTCGCCCAAAGGAAATTGAAGGCTACACAAGAAAAGCTCAAGGAGGCCCGAAAAAGGCGCCCAACACAAAAAGTGAAGAAAGACATATCAAGGCTTGAAATTTTGGCCTCCACTTCTCAGCATGCTTCTGAAAACCCATGAGGGTCATGCTCGCCAAAATTGGGCATAATTCGACAAGTTTTTGTTTTTTGACATTTTTGGGCTTTTTGCAGAAAATCATGGGCATCACCATTTTATTTTGAAGCATCCTCAAAGGTGGAAAATGGTATCATTGGATGCCATAATTTCAGGGGCATATACTCAGAAAATTTCAAATCAATTGAAGATTTTTTGGTCCCCCAAAGTGGCGAAAAACAGTCACTTTTTCAACACTCTGCCCCGCATATCAGCGAAGGATAATTTCTGGGTTTTTCTACACAGGTCATATTTTCAAAGGCTTCCTATGATCAGTTTGTGGAAAAAAAATTATTTTCAGAAACTATACATTCAGGTCTTTCCAAAGAGCCATCACAGGCCTCGTTTCGACATCGGGAAGTCCTCCAAAAGTTGCCCACAAGACAAGGGATTTTCTGCTGCTATATTTCTGAAGTATTTTTGTGAAAAATGCAGTTTTCTGAAGTGGCTTTTCCAAATGTGCGTTTAGCCTTTTTTGGCCATTGTCATTTGGGAAAAGTCAATTTAATTTCCTTTTTTAGCATTTTTAGGATATTTTTATAGATATTTTGTGCCTTGGGATTTGCAAAGCCTCAAGGACAAAATCAGATATTTTTGATGGGTCAATGAGCTTGCTAGTTGCACTAGGAGGTTCTCCTTCATCTTGGCCTATATATTCCAAGAGATTTCATTGTAAAAAAGGCTGAACTTGATGATATAGAGCAATATATGATTATACAAGCTTGGAAGAAATACTTGTCTCATGCATTGGATAGTTTCTTGAATGTTTTGGATGATGAAAGAGGACAGCTGTTGGATTCTTTGACTTGGTAAAATGGTATAGTGTCCCTCTCTGTTATGTTTCTTAGTTTTCATACATATTTCATGTTCTTGCTTGCTGTAAGACAATAGAGAATAGATTTGAGACATGCCCTTGGAGGCACCTCAGATTTCCTGTTTCATTATAGCTTCTATGTTTTCTTCCTTCTTAGTCATATCAAAGAATTCTTAATTTCTCTTTGATCACTGAAGAAATTGTTTGCTTGTTTCATTTATGGTTGTTATGTATGCTAAGTATGATTCACGGTACACCCTTATTACTCATGGCTAGTCACAGCTCCATCTCTGAAACCTTTCTTTGAATGTTTGATTGTCCTAGTTGAACCAAAGAGGTCTTGTATCGATCTTGCCCTTTGCCTAAAACTCTGCAATCTTAGTTCAAAGTGCCCGATAACCTAAAATACTATGTCTAGGAGTTCCCTCTTAGTAGTTTGAGTTATTTGTTTGTCTTAATTGTCTTTCCCCAAAGTCTGATAGAGATTTTCCTAAAGTTAGAGAGTCATATATCTCTATGTATCGCTTGAATGTTTATTTCTATGCATCTATCAGTTTGAAGTTACATTTATCATGATTAATGGTTATCCCTACCATATAAATGTCTGTTATTGAACTATTTATGTTTGAAAGCCTCTGTCCTTCACAAACTTAGTGTCCATCCCACTTCATTTTACCTAAAGATCCATTTTACCTTGATCAAATCGGCCCTTCAATATACCTTGTATCACCATCTGAGGCTTTCTCAACCTTTTCGACCCCATAGCCCAGTTGATCTAACAATATTTTTATCTATTTAGTCTTTGATCAGTTCCTCCCTAAAAAACCTAAAAACAAAACGAAAAACCTACTTCATAACTAGCCTAAAATCAGAAACATAAGAAGCAAACAACTATATATCCCTTACACAAATAGAGAGAGCCCTCTCTGAGTCCAGGAAGGCTAGGTCCCTGGGCTCCAAAGTTGGTTTGATGTTACCTTGTCACTTGGCTTGCTAATCAACCAAATCACGGGACCCTAACATAATGGTGATCACGGTGGGACTCTGAGTGAAAAACAAACTTAGATTCCCTAAACCTTCAGAGACCTTTGAGAATACTATCTTGTGGACTTATCCCACTACTCACTAACATAATGGCAATCATGGTGGGACCTTCTGAGTTAGTGACAATCTAAGTATACCTTAGAACTTCAGAATCCCTCAACCTATAATTTTGATCAAAAAGTAGAATCTAGTTGTCTCACCATCCTAGCAAATTGATGACCCAACTATAGGATACTCTTACAAACCTTAGGGCTACATAAAAACTCAGAAAATCCCAAAACATCCTAGATTGGATTTTCCTAGTTATTGGTGGTGGACCATAAGTACATCTCTATAAAAACAACTAAAAATTCACCTGGCGACTCCACTAGCTTCCAGTAGGCCTAGAAAACTCCATAAAAACCAAAAATTTCATAAACCATACTACTATGTTGACTCATTTTTCCCAGAACTCAAAATTCATGGTGTAGCCTCTAAAATTAGTGACAAACTAAGTATAACTTAGCAATTATGAAAAATTCACCTAAACATAGGAAATAAATAGAATAAACTTGCAAATAGAACCATAGCTTTCCCAACATTCTAGCAAACTGTTGAAATTGAGTGTTAAGTCTTTTTTGCAAGTCTCCACATCAAAGTTTGCTTGAAATTTTTTTCCCGAAAGCATCTTTGACAGTATTGGTGGTGGACCATAGATCTCAAAGAAATCCACCTGGCGACTCCACTAGCCTTCATTTTTGTTTTGACCATTCTTCACATTAGCAAAGCCCCTAGAGAGGTCATCCGTCCAAAACAATCACAACTATCATCCTCTCTGATCTTTGACTTTGAAATCTGGCTTCACGAAGAATCAATACCAGATCTCATCCAGACCCAAATCTCCCTATCATAGTTGAGAACCTAGAGACGATTTTGTGGCAAACTTCTGAAACTGGTAACTTAGCTACCGATAGGTCCATCTGTAAAGCAAGTTCTGTACCTGAACATCTCACATCCTTGCAGGATTCCCAGTTTGACTTGAAATTAGCAAAAACCCTTTTTAAAAGCAAGTCACAAAGTAAAATCAACTTTGATGACCTTGAGCCCTTAGATTTGCAACAGAGTCCTAGTAGAGAGGCCTCACCTACTACACCTCTCGACTTTCAGCTTCTCCACCACTT
Source organism: Pinus albicaulis (assembly GCA_034641835.2). Lineage (NCBI taxonomy): Eukaryota > Viridiplantae > Streptophyta > Pinopsida > Pinales > Pinaceae > Pinus > Pinus albicaulis. Next base: position 185,790,654 of record CM076574.1, read on the forward strand.
TGGCTCTTACCACCCCAAATGTGCTCAAAATCAGTTCACAAGTCCGAGTACCTCTGCCACACCCATTTAGACCATCACTGTTCAAATCACCTCATCTCATCCTACAAGCCCTCATATTGTAAATCAACCATTAGCTCCCTCCATGGCAGCTTGGTATGCACCCTTGGTATTACCACATCCTTTAGCACCTCTACAACATGACTACCAATCCAAAATCTCGCACTTCACCGGAGTTGAGGCGACCACCGCCCAACAACATGTAGATAGAATTAGCAATGCCTTTGAATACATGGAAATAGAAGACGAGACCATAAGAATGAGGATGTTCGCCCAAAGCTTGGGCGGAGAACCCAAGAAATGGTTTAAGAGCTTAACTCCAAACAATATACACGATCTCCCATCATCTACCAAACTTTCATAAATAGGTGGGAAATAAAAAAAAACCCCATTCAAATCCTTTCTGAGTATAAAAATCTTAAAAGGGATAATGGGGAAAGTGTCCGAGACTATTGCACTAGGTTCAACAGTGTTTATAACGCCCTCCCGCCTCACTTCAAACCTCCACTTGGCTTAGCCTTAGCAAAGTTTCCCGAAGGTTTCGACCCAGACATGAATTATCAACTAAGAGACAAGGACCCTGCAACCTTAGAGGAAATGCAAAAAGTGGCTATGAGTGCGGAAGCCAACTTAGCTGAAAAGAGAGCTAGGATGAGATCAGAGAAGAAAGTCACATACCGTGATGAGGTTGCCCCTTCAGTGTCTTCCTCGGATCCTAGAATAGATGGCCTGGTTAGATCCATGGCGAAAATGTGGGAAAAAATAAGTGAAAAAGCACCTCTTAGGGACAACCAGCCAAACCCTCAAAACAGGAACCAGAACAAAAAATTTAGAAGAGACCCGCCTCAAAATAAACCAAGAGAAAATGACCAACAAATCAGGCCACCCTTCAATGAAAAATATGTTGATGAGGAAGAGAGAGATACAGAACCAATTGATGAAAGTCATTTAAACCTAATAGGTTCTGATAACGAGGGTGAGGATTTCCTCACAGAAGAAGAACAAGTTTTCTTCTCCCCGAATCAAAATGAAACCAACTATGAGGACCTCGAAGATCCTGCGTTAGGATTTTAGAACGCCATAATAGAAGCTCACAGGCAGTATGATCTTAAGAGTAAGAAAAAACAGTACAACTCTAAGAAAGGTAGCTCAGACACTGCTATTACTAAAACCCCTGATACCATTCTTAAAAGAGCAGTGGATAGTAACAAAATCGTGGCCAAGAAAACTGACCAAAACAAAGATAAAGCTATCCAGACAAGCCTTGGCCCTGACTGTCCTAGTACCTCTACTAAGATCCTCGAGATGGATTTTTTGAACAAAATCCCAAACCAAATTCAGCAAATTAAGAACATAGAGAAAGTCATGAATGAAAAAATTGAAACAAATCTATCGAAACTACAAGCGCCATTTAGTTTTGAAGGGGAAATTGCCAAAATAAAAATAACCATACCCCTTACTGAGCTAATAACTATAGATAGGTATAGATCTCAAATATTCAAAGTTTTTAACATAGGAAATGAGGCAGATACTTTAAATCTGACTGATGACAAACCCGAGCTTTTATTCGGTCCCAAAATAGAAGGTGAATACCAAGAAGGAACTGTTTCCCCTTTCTATGTAAGCTTGAACATCCAGGACAAGATATTACATAACACCATGTTAGATTCTGGTGCCTCCCATAACCTCATGCCTAAAGGAGTCATGGAGAATCTTGGTCTAGAGGTAACTAAGCCTTACAAAGACCTGTACTCATTTGATTCAAGTCAGGTCAAATGCTTAGGCCTAATAAAGAACCAGTGTTTTGCTTTAACACAAATACCGGCTAAAAACCTAGTCATGGACGTAGTAGTGGCCGATCTTCCTCCCAAGTATGGAATGCTATTATCAAGATCATGGGCCACCAAAATACAAGGTAGCCTTCAAATGGACATGTCATTCGCTACCATCCCGATTTTTAACCAGACTAGGAGGTTGTACCGAGAAACTCACATGAAATATATGGTTAGCAACCTGGATAGGCCAAAAAACACTCCTATTTATTACATTCATTCCAATTTAGATTCTTTTATCTTATACAATGAAAGTGATATAAATGAGTAGATAAAAGAAAATGAAGAGGATTTCAAACCATCAAAACAACATTTCCCATCCACAAATAAAGAAATTGATGACCAAAGCTCCAAGAAACCTGAAAAACATCTTAGTATCATGTATGAAAAAGAAACTCTTTGGAGTGTAAGATTTGTTGGTTCTTGTGGCAAAACTGGTTCGGGGGCTGACATATGGATACACAATACTAATGAAGGTCATTCTTTCAGATTATAATTCCAATTTACTAATAACATTGCGGAATATGAGGCCCTTCTCCTTGGTCTGCACATACTTAAGGACTTAGGCGCTAAGAAAATATCAGCCCAGGGAGATTCATAACTTGTAATTAAACAAATCAAAGGTGAGTTCTCGACAAAAAACCCAAGAGTGAGAGAATACAGGAATGCGGCTTTAGACATCCTCAAAACCTTCGAGAAATATGAACTCGCTTATATTCCTAGGGTTCAAAATATCCTAGCCAATGAGCTCGCCTTTGCCGCAAGCAATGGCCAAATACCATGTTTAAACGAGCAATACAGTATTCAGGTCAAACATCACCCTACAGTACCAGACAATATTTACCATTGGAAAATATTCAAATATGACGATCAATTTGATGATTTTTTACAATCTAGGAATGAATTTGAAGTAACCAAAACAGACTTAGAAAATGAAGAAAAGAATCTTGGCAAAAATCAAGATCAAGAGCCAGATTTACCTTCTTTAACAAATGTAAACTTGATAAATCATCCATATGAAACTGAGATAGGTGAGGACATAGACCAAAGAGAGCTTGAAGTCTTACACTGTGAAAATGACACCATACCCAGAGTGCTTGCACCCTTAGAGGAATTGTTTGATTTTAACGATGTGGCCAAAAAACCAAAAATGGAATCTACTGAGGTTGACATAGAAGAATATAACATAGGAAGCATGGAAGAACCAAGAATGATCAAACTATCGAAAACTCTCCCTCCTCACATAAAATAGAAGTACATCAATTTGTTTAAATAATTTAAGGATGTGTTCGCATGGGGATACCAAGATTTGAAATCATACAACACAAGCATCATTCAACATAATATTCCCCTCAAAGAAAACCAGAAGCCTTTCAAACAGAAGTTGAGAAGAATAAACCCAGTCTTACTACCTTTGGTTGAAAAGGAAATAAAAAAGATGTATGATGTTGGGATAATAGTGTCGCTCAGGTACTCTGAGTGGGTTTCAAATCTAGTATCAGTTAGGAAAAAAACTGGTGAGATCAGACTTTATATCGATTTCCAAAATCTGAATAGAGCCTGTTTAAAGGACAACTATCCATTGCCCAAAATGGACCACATATTTCAAAAGGTAGTGGGTGCTAAAAGGATCTCATTACTTGATGGTTTTTCCGGTTACAACCAAGTGCTGGTTTTCCCCACCGATCAATACAAAACTGCTTTCACCACACCTTGGGGCACTTTCATGTACGTTAAAATGCCTTTTGGATTGATGAATGCTGGTGCCACATTCCAAAGAGCCATGGACATATCCTTCTCAGAAGACATAGGTTATTTCATAGTCATATATCTCGACGATATCACAGTATATTCCAAATCAGATGAAAAGCACCTGGTTCACTTGAGAATAGTTTTTAACAAATGTAGAAAATATGGTTTATCTCTGAACCCCAAGAAAACACTTTTCAGTCTCGAAGAAGGAAAACTCCTAGGTCACATCATTTTGGAAGATGGAATAAAAATAGACCCCCAGAGAATTGAAGGCATATTGCAAATAAGTCACGCCAGAAACATAAAGGAGTTGCAATCCTTTATCGAAAAAATTAATTTCTTAAGAAGATTCATCCCAAATCTTACTGAACTTCTGAGAAATATCACAAACATGTTAAGAAAGGAGGTTGGGGTTAAATGGACTATAGAAGCCAACAAATCTTTTGAATTGGTTAGAAAAGCCCTAACAGAAACACCACTACTGATAAGTCCTGATTTCACCAAAGATTTTTACATTTTCTCATTTGCATTGGAACACATGATAGCTGCAGTATTATTACAAAAGAACGCAGCAGGGCAAGAATAGCCCATTTCCTTTTTTAGCAAATCCCTAAGAGATGCTCCCTTAAAATATAACATCATGGAAAAACAGGCATTCGCATTGGTAAAAGCACTGAAATATTTCCGAGTTTATATCTTGCATTCTCATATCATTGCTTTCGTTCCTAATACCGTCGTCAAAGATATATTAAATCAAGATCCCGATGGTAAAAGGGGAAAATGGATCTCTATCATCTTAGAATATGACTTAGAAATCCGACCCCCCAAATTGGTTAAAGGACAGGGACTCACAAGACTAATGGCTTAAACTAACCTCCATGCATTAGATATAAATTTTGCTGACACCTTAGAAGAACAGGAAAAATACACAACCCCTCATGTTGAAGAAGTGTTTTTGAATTCACCTTGGTATGCGGATATTCTTTATGTATTATTTTATCTAAATGCTCCTCCAACTTTATCAAAAACAAAATCAAGGTTCCTTAAACAAAAATATCTAAAGTTTTGCATTGTAGATGGAGTTCTGTATTGGAAAAATCCCACTGGTATGCTGTTTAAATGTTTGCTTGAGTATGATGCAGAGAAAATTATGCACGAAATGCACGAAGGAGAATGTGGAGGTCATCTCTACTGGAAAACCACAACTAACAAAATCCTTAGAGCCGGTTATTATTGGCCTACCTGATTTCCTGACACTCAGAAACTAGTTATGACATGCCATAAGTGCCAAATTTTTGATGGCAAGAAAAAGATTTTACCTTTTCCCTTACATCCCATTATAGTTGAAGGACCTTTCTAGCAATGGGGTTTAGATTTTATTGGGGAGATTCACCCTTCTTCATCTGCTCAACATAAATGGATCCTTACAGCCACCGATTAGTTTACCAAATGTATATAAGCCATACCCTCTAGGAATGCCACCGATTCAGTCATCATTAAGTTCCTAGAAACCAACATTCTATCTAGATTCGGCTGTCCTAGGAAGATTATCACGGATAACACTGCTGCCTTTTCCTCCAAAATAATGGTTCACTTTTGTTACAAATATCACATTTCATTAGGACATTCCATACATTATTACCCTCAAGGTAATGGTTTAGTCGAGTCCTCTAACAAAAGCCTAGTCAACATCATTAAGAAACTTCTGGAACAAAATCAAAAGGCATGGCATGGAAAACTAGTGCATGCCCTATGGGCTGATAGACTAACCACCAAAAAATCAATCGGTATGTCTCCCTACCAACTAGTTTATGGCATGGATGCCATTTTCCCATTAGGGGTTCTAGTAATGAATCTATTGAAAGAAGTTGAAATAGAAGAAAATGACATGCAAAGGAGGGTAAATCAGACTATCCATTTACAGCAAACAAGAGAAGAAGTTTACCAAAGGGCTCAGTTAGCGCAAGACGAGATAAAACAGATTTTTGACAGAAGGACCAAGGAAAATGATTTTCAGATTGGGGATAAAGTATTAAAATGGGATTCCAGAAGAGAAGACAAATGTAAACATGGCAAGTTTGAAAACTTATGGAAGGGGCCTTTCATCATCAGTTCAGTTAGCGGAAACAATGCCTTTTTCCTGCAAGAACTCGATGGGACTGAAACTTTTGGAGGTCATGTGAATGGAAGGACACTAAAACATTATATTTGTCAAGAGCTCCAGTTTTAAACAATTTCAGTCATTATATATATCATTGTTTGAAGAAATAAATCAAAATACAGAAAATTCAAAAAACAATAGAAAAGTAGAAAAAGAGGGCAGTTTGGAAAACAGAAAGAAAGCCCCATGTTCAAAAAATAGTCATTCTGAAATCGCGCAAGTCTAAATGCCGCTACTAGTGCTCAAAGATTTCTTGTTCAGTTGTCTATCCTAATCATAACTGAACATGTTTTAAATTTATTTGCTGATAAGTTAGTGAGAGAAGAGATAGTCAAATTGTGTAAGCTTGACTTGTCAAAGAAAATAGATTAGGAAAAGATACTAGTTCCACATGCTCAAAATAGAACCAAAGAGGAAAATAGGGATGAAAAACAAACTGTGTATCCTAGCCCTGATTTTTCTAAATTTCATTTTCATGCAAAATAATATTTGTGTGCAACTTGTCTTTCATGCCACAAGTACATGAAAAATCAGACTGTCTAATCCTGATTTGGTCATTTTTCAATTTCATGTTTTAGATTAGAGAATGAAATCTTGTCAAACAAATTAATCTTGATAGTCGATCTAGCATAGGTAGAGAAACAAAGGAGTTCATCAGTTTAATATGAACTCCCAACGGATATAAGTGTAGAATTAGATAGTGTCATTTTTCAAAATATTATGCCAAAGGGTTGCTAGTCCAAATGCACCTGAAAGAAGAATTTTTTTTAGGAAAAGTAGTTGGGTAGGTAGAAATGACTTTGATGCTAATCATGCTGTCAATTTTTAGAAATAGCATCAAGAAAGAAATAAATTGAGCCAATGGATAAGGCATTGGTCTTCAAAAGCCAGAGATCTGAAATTCTGGACACCTCCTGAAAAGGAGCTGCCCTCCCCAAATGGAGCCACTATTAGTCATCAATATTTTAACCTGTTGATGATGACTAGTTTCTTAAGCTAAGTTTTCTAGAAGCTGATCTCCAAAATGTCAAATCTGTCATCTAGAAAACACCCCAAAACAATTTTTGTCCTCCTACTCATTCCGGTTAGCCTATGATGAGAAAAAAACATATTTGCTAAGTCCTATCTAGTTTCAACCATATAATCCTTTCCATAAGCTATCATAGCTAAAAGTTATCTTCTGTCATTTACCCTTATTCCCAAGTCATTCATTATCCAACTGTTGATAAAATGTCTGCCACCCTATCTCTGGTCATATGTCATTATGAGATCTAACCATACCAAAGTAAACACTCAAAACATGTCAAGATCACCCCTAGGTTAGATAGTGGTGCTTTAGAGAATCCCTTCCTTGGTAAAAAAATTCTGAGCCAAAAACCTCTGTTCAGTACCAGCCAGCTCTGGATTAGCGCCTAATCTGCAAAAACAAATCTTCATTCATCCATAGGTCGCGCCACTAAGAGGTTTCTCTGTCTCAGTCCGGAAGAAATTCTACAAAGATCCAAAACAGAAGAAGATAAGTATGTTCACTGTCTAAAAGAACATGCTTAAGGTCAAGAAAAATCTCCATCAGATCCCAAGGAATTTCTTCAGAGTTCAAAGTCATTATTTGTTACATCTCTGCAAGGGTGTGATTGCATTAATGATCAATCTGCAAACATAGTCAAAGGATATTAGTCAAAGGTGTCTAGCAAGCAAGTACTCTACATGTTCAAATCACATGGTTTCTAGTCTAAGGATTCACAAGGATGTTTTACAAAGGATATATATCTCAGATCATGTTTCATAAAGCAAATTGTCAATTTTCACTTTCTTGCCCATTTGATATGATACCAAGAAGACATGCGATTTGCAGAAAGGTAATACATTTTGAAAATAGATGAAATGTCTACAGCGCTAACCTCCTTCATCAAAGCAGATGGTTAAGAGCACCGTGGAAACCTCCTCCAGAAAAAGAGCAGATAGTTGGGAACATTATAGAACCTCCTTCATTTAAAAAGCAGAGGGTTAAGTTGTCAATGTGTTTTCAAAAATTTTGAGTCACCTCCTTCCAGGAGATGGGCAAAGATGCATTAGCAGTTTTTCATATGGTTTTTTAGCATCTTTCCTTTTTAAGGACAGGTTGACAAACAATGATAAAACCATAAGGGTTCATAGGTTGAAAAACCTATTTTACATCAAGAAAAAGGAGGGCATTCTAAGTGTTAAAAAGTCTATGTTTCCTCTGTTTATAGAGATCTCCTCCAAACTGTGATAAGGGTGAAACTTTGGCCAAATACCTTCATCTAAATAACCAAATAAAGAGAGAGCTAACTGGGTTTGACAGTAGCTTCTGCATATGCATACAAAGAAGACAGTAAAGGTAAGAAAAGACATAATCTTTAGAAAATTATATTAGTGGTCTTAGGGGTCATTTCATTGATGAATGGCAGTGAGAAAGATCTTGTTTTGAAGGAGGCCGCCTTACTTCAAAAAAAAAAACCAATGGTTATAAGTGTTTTCAAAAGAGCTGCCATAGTATTGCTTCTATGAGTCTTTATGATAGGTCTTTATGGTGCTTTCAAAAGTAATACTTATTGGGGGCAGTAATTAATGTTTTTATAAAAACCTTTTCAAAAGGCATCAAAACCCCTCTAAAGGGCTGCAAAGGAACATAAGTTTCTTCGTTTCTAAAATAAGGAGAAGGTCTTTAAAAGGGCCCATTAGAAAATTTCAAAACTCAAAACGAACATTCCTTAGCTCCTCACAGACGAAAGAAGAGTTTTTCGGGCAAGTTTTTGAATTTTCGAGCTTAAAGCTCTGCGCGGCATGCCTGTACATATGTGCGGCGCGCCTATAGGTGCCCGACCACACAGTTTACACTGCGGCATGGCGCGCTTGTAGCTGCGCGCGACACGCCTATGCCTGCGGTCACCGGGCACCCAACACTGACTCGACACATCCTCTGCGCGACCCTTTCTGCTGTCAACAACCCGCTCATCCTCCAGTTTTGAATGAGCTCTTTGCACACTGCACCAGTAATCAAAAAATCCTAAAACTCGTTCCTCAAGGTATTTATCCGTCTCCTATCCAAGTTTTTAGTCATAATGAGGGTTTACATTATAATTTTCAAAGGAGAGGAGGTTTTTCTTGGGCTGTGGTAGTGAGGGTGTTGTGTTAGTGAAGAAAAGGGTTTTTCCTTCTGTGATTTTGTAGATAAACAATGGTTAAAGAGAAAGGGGTCGAATATGAAAATTTAAAAGGTCACTCAACAAAAAGAGGGCTGTCTTTATTTTGAAAAGACAATAATCATCCACAGAAATACGACACATTCAAAAGCAAAATACTGTGTTTTTAAAGGCACAATTTTTGGTTTTAAATAAGTCCTTTAAACACTAAGTTCAAAGACCCTTTCTCTTGTTTCAACTAAACCACAACCTCCACTAGAAAACAGAGTTTGTGCAAAAGGTCTCATAACCAGCTTGAAGGAGTATGTTGAAACAATGTCTTTCATGATTACCTTTTCTTTCTAAATAGCCTCAAAAGATCATTGATTGCAGAGAAAAATAGTAATCATTCAGGGAGACATAGTTTGTTTGAAGGACCTTTTACTCAGTGACAAAGAGGACTGTTTTTGTTTTGGAAAGAAAACAACACTTGAGAAGGGAAATTCATTCAAAGGCAAACTACAATGTTTTTTCTAAAGGGCAGAGTCCTTTGTTTTAAATCAGTCCCTTAAGACAGTAAGTTCAGAAGACCTCTCTCTTGCTTCAAATAAACTACAGAAGATAGTGGTCATTTAATGGGAGGCAAAGTTTGTTAGGAGGCTTATCATTCAGTAACAAAAGGGCAGTTTTTTGTTTTTGGAGAAACAATAACCATCACAGAAGGGCAGTTTTGTTCAAAAGAATAACACAATCAGTCAAAGGAAAGGGATTTCATATTGTGAAGATCAAAGGAGTAGTTTCATTTGAACCAGTTGGTTAGCCAGCTAAGGATAGACTTGATTTTTCTTAAAGAGTAAAGGGTGTGTTGATTGAAGATTGATCACAGTGAACATTTGAGACAATTTGCCTTGGAGAATCAGCCAAAGATCTCAGAAGCAAAATTCCTCCCAGGCAAGATAGCAGAAGTGGTCCTCACAAAAGGTATGAACCTTTTTCAACTGAGGAAGTGAATGCCCACCCTTCAGTACTTTTTAACTTTCATGAAGTAGGATGTTTGGAGTTTTGTCAAAAGGTTCAGGAGGTGAAAAGTTATCTTCCCTTGACACATCTATTTGCTTTAAGGCTGCAAGGGAAGCATGTTCATCTAGCAGGCTTAGACTTCAAGCTCTCTCCTAGATTTATTTCCAGAGCTACCAAAATTACATATGTCGGAGAAAAATGGTTTAAGAAGAGCTACCTAGATTCAGATCAATATAAACCCTTCTTGAAACCAGAACATCGGGATGCATGCCCATCTATCTTTCCTTTTTCATATTTGTTGACCAGCTATGCTCCTCTCATGAAAATCATCATGAGGTATTTCACATGCGAAGGGATGTTTTCCCAAGTTTATGCTTACCATATCAGGTTACTCATGCACTTCACAAGAACCCAATAGCTAAACCTACCCTTTTTCCTCTATAGAAGTATTGAAAATAAGGCTTCCATTGTTCAAAAGAAGCCTTCCTCTCTACAGCAAGCTTGTCTTTTTCATCATTCCCTTGTCAAGATCGTCATCCTCCATCAACTTGAGAAAAAGGGAATTTCTTGGGATTCTTTCATTTTACATCCCGATTTCGCCACTGCTTCTTCATCCCATGCACCTCCTTCACCATTCAATAATCATCTTTCTACTTCTTCTAGTAAGTCTACTCCTAAAAAGCAAAAATATCCTATAATTGAAAGTGAAAAGGAGCACAATGAAGAGGAGTAGCACAGTGAGAAAGAGCAGCACAATGATGAAGAAGAGAAAAACAGTGAAGAAGGGCAAAGTGATAAAGAGGAACAAAATGAAGAATCCAAGCAGAGTAGTGAGCATGAAGAGGGTAATGATGAAGAGGTGGAACAAATTGATGAAGAACACAATAGTCACAAAGAGGAAAACATTGGCAGCCCACATAGCAGTGAGCACGATGATGATAGAACACAAAGCATTGAGGATACAACGCCTAACAGTCCTGAAGAAAGCAGGGACAAAAGTGAACAAGGCAGCCCTCAAGGAGACATGCAAGGTGACAGCCAAGGCACTCATGAGGAGGGTCAAGACAGTCCTCAAAGGGACACTTTTGATGAAAGAAAGGAAAGCCCACCAACTAGCAAGGATGATGACAAACAAAGCCCTAGCAATGAGCATTCTAAACAAGGCAGCCTTCAAAAGGAGGAAAACAGTGGCAAAGATGATGAAGGGAGTAGTAAGGGCAAAGACCAAATAGAGCATGTGCTAGCTGCCTCTCCTAGGCAAGGGGCCATGCTTTCTTCTCCAAAGGTAACAAAGCCCCGAACATCAAGAAAGAAAGTGGCTCAAATTGTAACTCCAAATGTTACTAGAGCACTCCGAAGCAAAGGCAAGTTGCCCAAGCAATCCATTGTTGAATTACGAAAGAGGAGGAGGACCAAGAAGGCCACCCAAAGCAAGGGAAAAGAGAAGGAGGAAAGTAGCCATGAGAAAGAAAGGGATTTTGACATAATTTAGATAAATAGTGATGACAGTGACAATGAGGCCAGAATTATAGAGTCCCTCTTGCTAAAAAGAGAAGAACAAATTCATGATCTAAGAGTAGATCTAGAGAGGTCTAAAAACCTCATTCATTTTTTGCAAACACAAAACAAGCAAATGAATGTCCACATGGTAGTTTATGAGAAACGAGCTATCAAGTATAAAAAAGAAGCCTCCAAAGCGCAAATTAAGTTGGAAGAGCTCATGGGCGAATTCAATGACAGTGGAGAAGAAGATCAGCCAAGGAGGAAGAGGCCAAGGACTATGGGACTCAAAAGAGCTTTGGAGAAACAAAAAGAGGAAGAGGCTGCCCTTTTTCAATCTTTTCCTCTTACTAATTTATTCACCCAAGAGATAGAAAACAATAGAGAAGCATGGCTTGAAAGGGTGAATGAACACTTGGAGAATAAGTTGGAAAAATCCAATAGAGACTTAAACCTTTAAAGAAAAATGACCAGGCACTATAAGATGCTTAATCAATTCGCCTGAAGGAAATTGAAGGCTACACAAGAAAAGCTCAAGGAGGCCCAAAAAAGGTGCCCGACACAAAAAGTGAAGAAAGACATATCAAGGCTTGAAATTTTGGCATCTGCTTCTCAGCATGCTTCTGAAAACCCATGAGGGTCATGCTCGCCAAAATTGGGCATAATTCGACAAGTTTTTGTTTTTTGACATTTTTGGTCTTTTTGCAAAAAATCATGGGCATCGCCATTTTATTTTGAAGCATTCTCAAAGGTGGAAAATGGTATCATTGGATGCCATAATTTTAGGGGCATTTACTCAGCAAATTTCAGATCAATTGAAGATGTTTTGGTCCCCCAAAGTGGCGAAAAACAGTCACTTTTTCAACACTCTGCCCCGCATATCAGCATAGGCTAATTTCTGGGTTTTTCCACACAGGTCAGATTTTCATAGGCTTCCAGTGATCAATTTGGGGAAAACAAAGTATTTTTAGAAACTAGACATTCAGGGCTTTCCAACAAGCCTCACGGGCCTCGTTTTGACATCGGGAAGTCCTCCAAAAGTTTCCCACAAGACAGGGGATTTTCTGCTGCTATATTTATGAAGTATTTTTGTAAAAAATGCAATTTTCTGAAGTGGCTTTTCCAAATGTGCGTTTATCCTTTTTTGGCCCTTTTCAGTTGGGAAAATTCAATTTAATTTCCTTTTTTAGCATTTTTATGATATTTTTATAGATATTTTGTGCCTTGGGCTTTGCAAAGCCTCAAGGACAAAATCAGATATTTTTGATGGGCCAATGAGCTTGCTAGTTGCACTAGGAGGTTCTCCTTCATCTTGGCCTATATATTCCAAGAGATTTCATTGTAAACAAGGATGAACTTGATGATATAGAGCAATATATGGTTATAGAATCTTGGAAGAAATACTTGTCTCATGCATTGGATAGTTTCTTGAATGTTTTGGATGATGAAAGAGGACCGCTGTTGGATTCCTTGAATTGGTAAAATGGTATAGTGTCCCTCTCTATTATGTTTCTTAGTTTTCATACATATTTCATGTTCTTTCTTGCTGTAAGACAATAGAGTATAGATTTGAGACATGCCCTTGGAGGCACCTCAGATTTCCTATTTCATTATAGCTTCTATGTTTTCTTCCTTCTTAGTCATATCAAAGAATTCTTAATTTCTCTTTGATCACTGAATAAATTGTTTGCTTGTTTCATTTATGGTTGTTATGCATGCTAAGTATGATTGATGGTATGCCCTGCTTACTCATGGCTAGTCACAGCTCCATCTTTGAAACCTTTCTTTGAATGTTTGATTGTCTTAGTTGAACCAAAGAGGTCTTGTATCAATCTTGCCCTTTGCCTAAAACTCTGCAATCTTAGTTCAAAGTGCCCGATAACCTAAAATACTATGTCTAGGAGTTCCCTCTTAGTAGTTTGAGTTATTTTTTTGTGTTAATTGTCTTTCCCCAAAGTTTGATAGCGATTTTCCTAAAGTTAAAGAGTCATATATCTCTATGTATCGCTTGAATGTTTTTTTCTATGCATCTATCAGTTTGAAGTTACATTTATCATGATTAATGGTTATCCCTACCATATAAATGTCTGCTATTGAACTATTTATGTTTGAAATCCTTTGTCCTTCAAAAAATTAGTGTCCATCCCAATTCATTTTACCTTGATCAAATCGGCCCTTCAATATACCTTGTATCACCATCTGAGGCTTTCTCGACCTTTTCGACCCCATAGCCCAGTTGATCGAACAATATTTTTATCCATTTAGTCTTTGATCAGTTCCTCCCTCAAAAATCTAAAAATAAAACGAAAAACCTACTTCATAACTAGCCTAAAATCAGAAACATAAGAGGCAAACAACTATATATCCCTTACACAAATAGAGAGAGCCCTCTCTAAGTCCAGGAAGGATAGGTCCTTGGGCTCCAAAGTTGGTTTGATGTTACCCTGTCACTTGGCTTTCCAATCAGCCAAATCACGGGACCCTAACACAAGCTTCGTTGGAATTAGAACGATGAGATCTACGAATTGATACTGATTTTGAGAGAATTTGATCACTTTGACTTTAGAGAATATTTTTGATCCCTTGGATCACATGTCCTAAGTAGTGAATCTATTTATGGTAAAATGAGTGTTTTTTTAATTTAGCATACAACTCATTTTCTCCAAGTGTTTGAAGAATAATTTGCAAATGTTAATCGTGTTCTTCTTTACTCATTGAGTATACTAGAATTGTCATCTATGAATACAATGACAAATTTGTCCAAAAGGGACTAGTCACACTTTTCATTCGACACATAAAAGTGGTTGGTGCATTAGTGATTTCGAATGGTAGTAACACGAAATCATAATATGCATAACATGTCCTGATTGTTGGGTGGATATGCTCATCCTTGATTCTAATAAGATGGTGTTAACATTGGAAAATTGTACAGTAGAAGATGACATTAATTAATGTCAAGCCAAAGGATTTACAGGGCTGGAAGACATTACAGAATCCAGAAAGTATTTAAAAATCTCAAAGGTTTGAGGAAAAGCAAATTTGAACTAGTCTTAAATGCTGTTTGCACGCATTATCCTTCGAGAAGAGCGCCTTGTGCGTGCCTTTTTTCCCGATATGCGCACATTCCTAAGAGTGGCGAAATGTCACTATCCGGGACCACACAAAGCAAAGGACAAGTCACTCCTTACTTGAAGTCGCCTAAGGACAGCCACCAACGCCTCCTTAGACACTATGTGAGCACACAATGGAATATTTGGAGCACACAAAGGAATCATACCCCTCTCTTGGGTCACCATCCTCCATGTACCAAGAGAGGGAAGGAGGATTTGATATCTCTATATGAAGCCACCATGAGGTGAAAAATGGGTGATCACATTATTATGTTGGCTAGAATTGCCCAAGAAATACCAGCAGTGTGTGACCCAGAGTTGAGGACAGAGGGGACTCACTTGTTGGCCACCAACAAGCTCAGTCCACATAGTAGAGAGAGAGGGAGACCCCACCAAGGCAAGCTTTGGATAAAAACATCCTTGCATCGAGACCTAGAACCATTGTCTAGGGACCCTTTGGAAAGAGGGTAAAGTATCACTCTTCTTACTACCAACGCTCAATAAGAGGGGCCTAGAGCCGCCGTTTACATTATTGTGTCCTTTGACTCGTTTAGAGCTTCTGTTTATTTATGTTTAGTTTTAGTTTAGTTTTTAGATTACATTTGCATGCTTTTTCTTCTATATAGTATGCTCATTGACTTCACTTATTTCTACCTATTACCAATAGTTTAAAGGGGCAAACCACACCCCTTAAACTGGTGTGATTTTGTATATACATGCACCAAATAGACCACAACTGGATTGGCGACTCCACTATTGTTTTATTACCAAGTTTATGTGGTTGTGCCTTCTTTTGCAGGAGACCTCTGTCTATGCTGTGGAGTGGAGATGAATGTCCCTTGATCTCTCTTGCAGTTCCGAGTTCATCTGAAGTGACAGACTGAAGAAGAGCAGCTCCTAAAAATTTTACTTGCAGAATTTCTGCGTGCATTTTTTCCTCACAGATGCTCAAAGCACACGTTCAGATCTGACCCGCGTGTAGAGAGTGCACCTGTTTTAGCCTTTTGTGCACAAATTACAGAATCTGAAATTTCTCCCTAGTTTCTGTTTTTTCCTGCTTGTAAGGTGCTTGGCAGCCCCTAATACACCTGCCAACACTGGTTGTGGTACCCCGCAGCTTGTTAAAACTCACTTTTAGGTGCTTTTTGTAGGTTTAGTGTCAGTTCTACTTCAAGTTGATTTTTGCAAAGTTCACACATAGTTTAAGTAGGGGGAAAAACTTGCATTCCAAAAAATTTATGTTTTGAAAATTTTGGTACTTACACACCTAGATAACTAGCCCAAGTAAGTGGCCCAAGACCACGCATGCATAGCTAGTTTTCTTTTTCTAGTGTAAAAGTTTGTAGTTTAGTTCAATTTTTTCACTAGGAATTTCGAGACTAGGATTGAATTGTTTATAGAAGAGCAAGTAATATCTGCTAGCTTTGCACCCTCTAGTGATCCTAGGTAAGCATATGAACGCTCCATATTCACAATTCACCATCTCCTTATAGTTAGTCACATAGATTAGCTAGGAAAAATTGAAAGCGGCCCATTATCCACACATGTTTTCCATTTGAGCCAGGAACAATACAATATAGTTTAAATAGGGGATTTTGTAAAGGATAATCGATATCCACACATTAAAACTATGTGCTTGTCCACTTTGTGCTCACACACACTCACCCACTAAGCGAAGCAAAGACACCTAAAACTAACTTAACCAAACTCACTAAATTCTCCCTATAGGGGCCATAAAAGAATTTATAGCTTAAGTTAGGATCAAGGGGGTAGGCATCCAATAAGCCACCTTGATCATACTTCATATTGAAACATAGAAGTTGTGTATTTAGGGAGCTTCAAATCCACCTATCAGCCCACGACAAAGAAAAATTGAGCGCGGAAAAGACCCGTTTCAGAGGGGGTTAGGCTTAGGCACAGTGCGTGTGGTATCAGTTGGGGCTACCTGACCCAGCTGATACTCAATACTGTTAGCTGACTACCAAGAAGCCCAAGACTCGAACACTCACGTGGGACGGTGGTTCTTAGTGGCCAAAAACTAGGGCAACATTTACCCTATATGTGACAGTGGAGGCAAGCACTAGACCTTCTACCGTTACCTTGGTGGATTCTCTTTGGCTGACTGGGGGTGTTGCCAGCTCTTATGGGACGTTGTGCCAGCACTCGCAAGAAATCTTCTCAAGGCCCAGTTACTTTTGAATGTGTGAGGGCGCATAGGTCTTGTAGGATTTTGAGTATCATATGCAAACGAACAAAAACCACTTTTTTGATTGCTTGATCACAGAGATTAATTTAAAGGGAAATCTATTTTATTTTTCGCTTTGTTTTATGTATGTGACAAGAAGTTTGCTTTGATCATAGATTCTATCCTCCCAAATTTTTCCAAAACCAAACCTGGGTGACATCTGATAGGTCCCAACGGAACCTCATTGATCCAGGCACCTTTTGGATCTCCCCCCATTACCGGGAGGGGTTCCAGGTCTTTCGCCATTCCGACGTCAAAGACAGAATGCTGCTGTTAGGACTCCCGTAGTTTGCAAGATTGGCAAGAACAAACGCTGCAGGACCTACATTAGAACCACTTTGGAATCCTAGGATCTAGCCCTCCTGGATTCAGAGAGGGATTTCTCTATATATGTTTAGAATGATATGCTTTTAAAGCTCATGGTATGATATTAGGCTAGTTATGAAGTATAAGGGATTTGTTTGTTTTGGTTGGGTAGGATATCGTCGAAATGAAGGAAGTATTTTGAAGGGTAAAGGTGTGAGTAAGTTGAAAGAATGTTTTAGCTGATAGGATAGGTAAGAGATAGTATCAATCTATTGGGCTATGGAGTCACAAAAGGATTTAATTGCACAAAAAGTTTCAAGAGTGGTCCATGGGGCAAGTCATCTATATCAAAGTATCTCTTTAGGTTGATTTGTGATATGGAACATTAAAAGTGTTGTGAAAGAAGAAAAGCTAACAACCATTTAAGAATCTATTAACTTCACTAAACAAGAAAATATTTTCAAAGTAACTGTTTGAAGCAAGCCAAAGGATAGGGCAAACCATAGACCTCTTTGGGCAAAATTTTACTAAAGCACACTTTTCAGACAACAATCCAACAATCTAACAGATTACCTTCAGAAAGAAGAAAACATATAAGATAAACAAAAGAATAGCCTAAGATCAAGTGAGAAATTTGAATCTATCCTGCTTTTGGCATACTCTCAAGGGAAACTTTCAAAACAGCTGTTGAAGACTAAAGAAGAGACAAGGCTAACCATAAACTTCCTTGATTATGACTCTACTTAATATGCAGTGAAAAGATCATTCAAGAAAAACATCTTAGGTTTTACTAAGAAATACATGGGCTTACCAACATTCCTTGACTGGTTATACTCTATTGAAATCATTCCCAAAGCAACAATTAGAAGAAAACATGGAGATAAAGCTTATCAGTGAGAAATAGTGTACTTTGCAGTAAATCCTAATCAATATTTCCTGTTCTTTATCAGAGAAAGTGGATAGTATGAAAACATAAGAAAAACAACAATTACAGTAAGAAAAACATCACCATTGACATAGAACAGGATCCCATAAATCAACTTGTATATTTGATGTTCAAACCAGTTACAATCTTCAAGTCCAGTAGGTCTTTACAACTTCAAACTTCTCTTCTCAACCTATCTTTCTTCAATTACTAACAGAGCTTCAACAACTTCAAAAACTATTTATATTCAACAAGTATTCAACCAACGACAACAATGTCTCCTCGTGAAGTATTTATAGAAGAATGAGGAGTTGGAGTGAAAGAAAGGGTTATTTGTTCAATTAATACAGAGTAAATGCTTCTCGGCCTTTGGGAGGCCTAATGGAGAAGATATTTAATGTCTTAACTCTATTAATTGATTTTTACATTAAGTTTCATCAACTTAAGTCACTTTTGTTGACTTTTGAGGCTTTTGGTAGGCTGGCAATTACTTTCTGAGCTGTCTTTGGAAATATCTCTAACTGTGCATTAACTTTGTATGCTTTTAAGGCAAAACAAACTCGCAGGTGGAATTTCTGAGGATTAATTGCTTCACTAATGTGGCATTTGGAGGCTTTCCTTACTGATATGTTTGCTTTGTGGATTTAAACACTGAATTAGGCCTTTTATTTGGCTTTAGGCCTCCTTTAATTATCTTTAGTCTTCAAACTGTGTCTTTAACCTTTAATCTTTTATCTTTTGTCTTCACTGTTCTTTCTTCTGTTTTCTTTTTTAGTGTACAGGTGGATTTTAGCACCCTGGAGGGTTTTATGGAGTAACCAATGCCCATGAAGCATCGATCAATTTGGAGTTTAACCCCTCTTGTTCCCTTTCTGTAATCTCCGGTTATAGAGGATCGTCACCCTCGGCCATGTCCCTTTACTGGACGGTGGGATGACTTTAATATCTTCAACACCATTAAACCTGCACAGAACACAAACTTGTCATAAAAACTTGCGTTTACTTGGTTAAACTGCTTCACAGAGGTTAGGCGAAGGTGGAGGAGCAGTGTAGAGGGAAGGGAAATTGCATGAGAGGAAGGGTCCCATAGGCGGAACCAGGAAAAATCCACGAAAAAATTGAATTTGGCGTGGAAATTAGGAAAGTGGTTTTGTGAAACCGCAGGTGGTTTTTTCACAACGAAAGGGTGGTGATTGGTTTTGCCCTGGGGGAACGCGATACAGGTCCCTGGGTGACGTGTGTGCAACAAAAACCATTGTTTTCGCGTTGAAAATGCGCGATCAATTCTTTTGGAGAAAGGAACGTGAAATTGAATGTTAACCGTCCGATCTGGGGGGGCGGGGGGGTAGATCCATGGCTGTAAGTGAGCGCGAAAAATGGAGAGATGTGTGATTATGGGGTGGTGGGACTTGACGATTGCGTCAAATTTTTTGTCGTGGAGTGGGCTTATTTGTTTGGTGAGGTGGAATGATGGGAAATAACGGTGGTCGTTGGATCTCCAAGATCGACGGTGGAGGTTTGCTAGTGAAGGGGTGAAAGGATAAAAGATTGTCGGGAGGATGGGTAATAGGAGGGGTGATGATCACCGTTGGATCTATAATATCTACGGTTGAGATTGATTCGGAGGGGGGAAGAAATATGAGAGAAGGAAGGGCCCACCTTTGATTTTTTGGAGTTTGAGTCCTTATACAAAGGTTTTGGGGTTTTTTTAAAATACAAAGGGCGGAAAGGTTTTACATGGGAAAAGGGGTTAATAAGAGTGGCAGAGGAAGAGCGGTGGGGATCAATGAGAGCTGTCGGATTGGGGAAATGGACGGTCCAAATGAACTCGACAGATCTACAATCAGTGAAGCAGATTTTGGGAAGGAGGATTTTCGGAATTGCGATGTGCCGATGGCCAATGGGAGAAGCAGGTGCAATGAACGGAGGATCATTGGATCAATATCGAGATCAACGGTGGAGATTTACTCGAGGGATCTTATCAGCGGGGGGAAAAGGGTCAGGGGACAAGGGAACTTGGAAGTCGTGATGCGATGAAGCGCGGAGGAGCGATGGCCGTTATATCTGAAGGAATGGACGGTCCAGATCAAATCGGGAGATCGGCCATGGATAGAAAAAGAGTTTGGGAACGAGGAAATGGGGATCGCTGATGGCCGATAGCCGATGGGCTTTAGCGCTCAGTTACGGGGCTCGGGTCATATGAGAAGCAGGGGCATGGCTTAATCCAGAAAAGGGGCTTAAGGCTTTATTTTCACAATAGTCGGACTTATGCCTAAAACAAAGGTTTCTTGGCCTTTTTTGAGTGTTCCGATAGGAATGAAAAGAGGGATTTTAACCAAGTAAAGGGTTTTATGACGGTTAAAAAGGGTTTTATGAGAAAATGAGGAAAAATAAAGGGAAAAAAGGGCCTTTTTAGAAGATAAGCAAGGGTTGAAAATAAAGGTTTTTTAAGGCCTTTTTGGAGGGGAAATGGTTGTTTAGAACAGGAGTAAAAATAGGTAAAAATGGGTGAAATGAAGGGATTTTCAGAGGGTTTTTTCAAAGGAAAAAATGATGGAAAGTGGGTCTGAAAACAATCTTTTTTATAACAACAGGACTTTTCTTTGAAGGTTTTGAAGTGAAGATATCAATGGAATGGATCTTTTGGACAAGGTACACAACAAGGCTTCAAGAACTCACAATTTTGGTTTAAAACTTGTTTCTTGAAGAGTAAAGACCTGTTTTAGCCATCATCAGTTATGATAAAATTTTATTGATGGCTAACAACTGCCACCATTATCTGTTCGTCCTTTATCGGGGCAGTCGTAGTTGGGAACCCTAGTCGGTCTCCCAACACCACTCCTCCCACGACCCCTAGGGGGCAGAGGAGTGCGTCCCATTCAGGAAGCGAACTAAATACACAGCAGGGTACGTCACAGACTAACCCTCGTTCTAACTAGAACTTTGTGTCTTCACACATTGCAATGGTGTCAATCTCTCAGTCACCTTTCTTAGCTTCATTGAATCTGCCTGATTTAACCAAGCTAATGAATTATCCCATCGCACATGATCCTACATGGCCTCTAATGCCCACGAAGCTCCCTTGGGATATACCAAAGTTCGAAGGCAAGCATGTAGAAGACCCAGGTAATCATGTCATGACCTTTCACCTGTGGTGCTCATCGAACAAGATCATTGACGACACTATTCGATTGAGATTATTTCAACGCACTCTTACAAGAGTAGCCATGAAATGGTATTTGGAGCAACCCTCAGCTTCACATGGAACCTTTAGCGCCCTTGCTACTGCGTTTCTAACATATTTTGAGTTACCCATTCACCATGATTCCGGAATTGAATTACTGACTCATTTTAGACAAACTCCTGACGTCCACATCTCGGATCATCTCCATGAATGGAGGCGGAATCGCAGTTTATGTAAAGCTAAACTTGACGACTGGGTGCTCTTAGGTTTGTTCTTGAAAAATCTTACAGTAAAGATTTCAAAGGATGTGGCATAGCAGAATCCCGCATCTGAGGAGGACGCAATCAACAAAGCCCAGAAGCTTGAGATGATTTATACACAGTCAGGATACATTTACAACATCCTACCTAATGCCCCGTACCTCCAAACTTATCAAGAATTTCCAGGCGCATCGAACTCTGAAGACAGGCTAATCGGGTCAATGACCCAAGGTTACCTGGGCAGCAGTAGTCAAAACCCGAGTTACACATACAGTTCTACCTAGAACGTGCCTCAACCCAGTTTTCAAAGTCATCATATGACTCAACAAAGTTTGACGAATAGGGCACCAGGGTATCACCAGGGAGGACCTTACCCTCCAACTCAGGGGAACTAGTATGCAGAAAGAAACACCGACGGAAGAACTCCCCTCCAACAGTTAGGTGCAAACCTGGGGCCGCATTACGCTCAGTCCCCGGCACATGAACCACCTATGCAAAACAATGCACATGTGAACTTTGTGCAACCGTCCCAAAACCAACCACACCAATACAATCACAAGAACTACCCTCCTAACGTGGTGAATAAAAAATACAAAAACAAGCCAAAAGGGAACCCTAGATAGGGGGGTAGCAACCAACAACGCCCACTGCGATCCTCGGTTGGAGGTAACTCCAATCGAAATCAGAACTAGGAGCCAAGTAATTCCCAATGGCAGAGAAAAAGGCCACCTCTTCAAACAAACCGTTCTTGTTCGATATGTGGTGAGTACAGTCACTATACTCACCACTGTCTCGATCTCCCTGAACTGAAGAAGCTATAGAGTAACCAGGGACAAGGAGGATCTTCCCAACAAGCAACTGTGATGCAGTAACCTTTCCCCAATGAAGGGACGGTTAGCACTCACCAACAAAATATAGACGATTCCACGAAAAGCAGCCATGAAATCTACATGACTGGAGAAGAGATGTTTTTCCAAAACCGGAATCCCAACTACGACACCCCACCAGACACCAATATGTCAGGGGCAAGTACCAGTGCACTGAATTCACCTTTAACCATTTCAAATATGCCTATAGAACCATTGTCGAAAAAGGCAAAGGGAACTAATAGGCGAGCATGAAACTACTCCAAAACAGCTCATAATTATAGTATCGTGGACGATTTAGCACAATATCCCGCTACTATGTTAGCTCTGGAAGTACTGCAGTCATGCCCGGAACAACAAAAAGCCCTACTTTCCGCGTTGGGCGCTATCGATCCCAATGATACACGCCTGATGGATTTTGAATTAGACAAATCCACCCCCCGGATTTCTCCATGGTCACCTTCCAGATACCAGTGTCGGTGTAGAATATCACTATCCACCAATGTGTCATAGATTAGGGTGCATCCACATGCATCATGTCCAAAATTTTTCGGCAGAAGTTAGGTTCTCTTGAACTAAATCCTTTAGCTATCACGCTTCGAGCTAACGACAGCCGTCCCTCGACCCCTGTCGACCTTACCAAAATGTCCCAGTCTGTTTAGCCGGAAAGACGATCCACATATACATTGAGGTCTTGGATGCTCACTTAGATTACAATATACTCCTCGGGTGGAGTTATATGTATGCCATGTCTGCCATAGCCTCTTTCATCTTCCGCATTATGATGTTCCCCCACGAGGACCGCATCATTACTGTAGACCATATGACACACAGTGAGAAGTGTCCCCTAACAAAAACTGATGTAATCCTACCCTATGTAGGTACATCCATAGATATGCTTTCATGGTACCAAGAATATGGCCTCGGCTAATTTAAACCGTGGTCCGTTCTAGGGTCACTCCTAGGAGATCCTCCCATTATCCGTGAGTCATCACCGGATGTCACAGGGGCTCCGGTATGCATGATGTCCACATCAAGAGCCAAAGCTAGTTAGCACACAGACATAAGCAATAACAACACCGAGGCATCAGCCACGGCAGCCTCTCTAGCCTACGTCGCCTCCCAAACCCCTTTCCTCTATGCCCCAACTGGCTTCGTCTCCTAGCAGGTTTTGGCAACACTGGTGTTACCCAACATATCGTTGGAATTTCTGGCTTGGTACCTCGTTCCCCCTTCTGGAACAGGAGCCACCCATGTTACTACCATAGGGTTGAAGCCCCTCAACCTCGAAGAGCCCCCACCCCTCCAAGAAAGAGTAAGACCACCCTTGCAAAGGAAGTTCCCATTGCAAAACCGGTGATCATAGCTAGGAAAATCCAAAAGAGAGGAAAGAAGATGGTGACCCCCGCCATACAGCGGGAATCACCAATCTGTGCCATATGTGATGTAATAGGTCACCCTACCCATATCTGTCTGGAGTTGGATGAATTAAAACCACTCCTTGGCTCTGAAACATACACCGCAACGCCACGTTCGTGTAAAAAGGAACTTACCACCAAAGGTAAAGGAAAAGCGCTGCATACCAATCACAGATGCGCCCTCTACAACAACTATGGACATTATACCCACCATTTCCCGGAGATCCCGCGATATAGGGATGCCTTACATGCCGTTGAGCGATCCTATCAAGAGGATCCCTCCACCTAGGCATCCGGAAATGAACCTTATATCATCCTGTACCTACATGAAGAGCGAAAATCACCTAAAAGGATCCCTTCCAAACTCCCTCCCCCAATCGAAAGGTGTGTACTTTGTGATGAACTCGATGATTTCATCATTGACTACCCAGATTTGGAAATGTTCCAACGATGGTGCCCAGTCCATATAGTATATCGCGCCGAAATGGACGTCCCATATTCATGTCAGAAATGCAGTGACAACCACCTAGTACGTCGTTGTCACTACATACATTGATTCTGCACAGCTCTAGCCTACATGCGATCAAACATAGTCTGCCTCTCCTAAGAAGATGGCACAGACTCAGAGTCCATGAATAGTTTGACAACTCAAGAGAGTGTGACAGATAGATCTGTCCCGTTGTGGCCAACTAGAAGACGACCAATTAGGGAGATTCATGCCCCACCAAACGCCGACGATACGACACACCATATACGATTCATGCCATCATGCATCGGAACCATGAATCAAGTTGTCTGCTCATCTACCATAGGTGTCGAGTCAGCTACAACTACGAGAGTAGTTGTTCCTACGACAGTCCAGACCCAATCTATCTGCACTCTGTCGACCACATCTAGTTCCACCACATCCATGATGGAATCCTTCTCGTGTCTCTCAACTAGCTCCACATGGATTACCCCCATTAAACATAACCCTACATAGGAAAAATCCCCCTTTGGGTCCTTGTTTCATTCGGATGAGGATATCCTTGAGGCTATGACAGAGTCAGATTACCTGTGGGATGCAATTCACCACCGTTCACTTTTTCCCCCAAGAAAATGTTCAGTCCTAACAAGAAAACTGAACAACATATCTACGCGATCGAATCAAAATATTTCGTGCCATCATGGAAGGTCGATTGGTTCAAAAACCCCATCCCAGCGCCCGATGCGTTCGAGGAAGGAAATATGTCAAATTTTTTGCCTACCATCAAGGTGAACATATCCTAAAATCTGGCAAAGGTCAAATAAATATCACTGGGGGCAGCATGCTCTCCAGAAGAAATAACCCCTTACACCAAATTGTTACAAGACTATAGAGATATATTTGCATGGGACTACTCAGAAATCCCTGGGCTCAGTCCTACTATCGTAGAGAACCATATTGACACTTGGCTTGACATACCTCCAGTATGCCAGAAACAACATCAATTGCACCCCTCTAAGGCAGAAGCAATAAAGCGAGAAATTGACGAGCTTCACAAAGTCGGGTTTATTAACCCCATCGCCTACACATCTTGGGTTTCCAACCTTGTTCCCGTCATGAAAAAACAAGGCATGATACGCGTTTGCATCAATTTTTGGGATTTGAACAAAGCTTGTCCTAAAGACAATTACCCCACTCCATTCATCGACCAAGTCATTGATTCTTGTGCAGGACATGAGGCTCTATCCTTTATGGATGGATTCTCTGGGTACAATCAAATCCAAATCTACCATACAGACAGGTACAAAACTGCGTTCACTACCCCCTGGGGCACATTCGCATACAAATTAATTCCATTTGGCCTAAAAAACGCTGGAGCCACCTTCCAAAGGGCCATCAATTATATATTTCATGACTTGGCACACCTTATCCTCGCCTACTTGGACGACCTAACAGTCCACTCCAAGAAGAGCTCAGACCATCTTGAGGATTTGCGATTGGTATTCCAAAGATGCCGTCAATACAACCTATGCTCGAACCCCCTCAAGTGTGTCTTCTGTGTCAGCTTAGGAAGGCTCTTAGGTTTTATTGTGTCCTAGAAAGGGATTTGTGTGGACCCTATCAAGGTCCAAGCCATTAAAGAGGTACCTCCACCTCGAACCCTCAGACAACTTCAAAGCCTGCAAGGGAAGGCCAATTTTCTGAGATTCTTCGTCCCAGATTATGCCACCTGTGCTTAAGGATTCTTGCGCCTACTTCGCTAGGAAATTCCATTTAAATGTGATGATCATGCTAAAAAAAAATTTGATGCGCCGAAGGACATGTTATCTTCGGCACCAATCATTAGTCCCCCAGACTATGACACATATTATATCCTGTATCTATCAGCTTTCGAATCAACATTGGCCAAAGTATTGATTTAGGAAGGCCCTGATAGGAAGGAGCACGTAATCTATTACGTCAGCAAAACCTTGTCAGGCCTAACATTGAGATATGAACCCAAAGAAAAGACTGCCCTAGCATTAATCCACGCAGTCCAGAAGCTTCGCCATTACATCATCTTAAAAACTACTACGGTTATCGCAGATATTAATCCCATCAAATACCTGCTAACGTGCCGCCTAATGAACCACAAGTACACCCACTGGATAGTCATTCTCCAAGAATATGACTTACAGTTTTCCTCCCCCAAAAGAAAAAAGGCGCTTGCATTAACAAAGTTCATTACGGACCTCCCAAGAGATTCCAAGGGATCACCAGTAAACAATTCACTACCAGATGAACATATTTTTTTCATAGCAACTGACGACCCTTGGTATGGAGACACTCTCCTATTCCTATGAACCCAAAAGTTCATACCACACCTCACACGAGACGACCGTCGATGCATACAGCAGCAGGCCCCCCGACATCTCCTTCTGGGAGATGCCTTATACCGGCGAGGCATCGATACCATTTTATGTCGATGCCTTACTCACGACCAAATGGAACAAGCCCTTAATGACTGCCACAAAGGTGCTTGCGGGGGCCACCTATCAGGAATGGCTACTGCCCAAAAATTCCTATGGGAAGGATATTTTTGGCCCTCCATATTTCGCGACTACATCACAGCAGTCAAAAGATGTGAACGATGCCAATGCTTCGCTCATAAGGCAAGAGCACCGCTCGCTCCTCTGCACCCCGTCATAGTAGCTGATCCCTTTTGTAAATGGGGGATTGAATTCATGACTTGTAACCCCGCCTCATCAGGCAACCATAAATACATCATTTTGGCTGTCAATTATTTCACCAAGTGGGCTGAGGCCATGCCCACATACGACAACACAACAGAAACTGCCGCCGATTTATGTTTAACCACGTAATCGCCCGGTTCGACGTACCCAAAGAGTTAGTCTCCGACCACAGGAAACACTTTGAGAATGAATTTTTCGAGGAGCTATCTCACCACCTTAGATTCACCCACAAATTTGCTTCACCATACTACCCCCAGTCCAACGGACAGGTAGAAGCTATTAAAAAAGTACTCAAAACTATGTTACAACGCATGGTGAATAACCATAAAACCAACTAGCACCATATTCTCTTTTCCGCCCTGTGGGCATACCGCACGATGGTAAATACATCCACTAGTTTCACTCCCTTCCACTTAGTATACGGGGTTGAAAACGTGATTCCCATAGAACATGAGATCCCAAATTTTCATACGGCCATCGAACTCCTTGATGACACCCAACCTCTAGAGCAGTGCCTAGTACAACTAGAGCTTGTCGACGAAAATCGACAACAGTCACTGCAACACAACGGGGGCCACAAGAAAAGGGTAAAAGCATCATTCGACCGCCACATCACCCTTCGCTCATTCACCGAAGGAGAATTAGTCCTCCGCTATGATGTTGGAAAAGAAGCCCTAAGGCCAGGAAAGTTTAAAACTTTGTGGAAAGGAACATACATCATTAAAAATTGCCTCCAACAGGGGGAATACATCTTGACGGAACCAGATGGGACCTGCCTCAATAACCCTGTCAACGGCCTTTACCTCAAGAAATTTCACCCATAAGGGCTAGGACAGCCCTTCCCCTAGAGTAAAAGTACATGCAAACCTAACCACTCAAAATTTTTGACCCAAAGACTTATTTAAAAGTGCTCAAAGTATCACCATGGATCACCAACATGAACCCTATTTCGGATTTCCTGATGGGGCATCAAGATGGTCTCAAAATTTCGCTGCAGCTGCCTGGGTCATTTAACACTCTGACCGATCACCACTATGCTCAAACGAGATGTGCATCGGTTCAACAAAAAAAAATCAGGCAGAATATGACGCCGTCATATTCTGTGCGACACCCTCCATCAAGGCATACGCCATATGCATGTATACCTCGATTCCCAGTTAGTAGTGTCGCAGTTAAACCAAAAATTTGAGACAAGAGATACACATCTGTTTAGAAAATATTTGCGTGCCAAAAGATTAAGCAGAAAAGTTGACTATATCACATTTACACATGTACCAAGGAGTAAAAAAAAACAAATGATCGCATAGCTAGAAATATCCTAAACTGGAATGCATCTCGAATAAACCATCATACATAAAACCAAAAATATAGATATCCATCAGCATAACAGAATACATAAACCAAAACAGGTGATACATCATGTAGAGTGATGCAGGGTTTCTGCACAAAACATAACTTTGTGCACAATAATAGAGTGTGTGTTCTCCTTACATGGAATCCTTAATCACAATCTTCAAAAAAGTCTGCTTAGACTTAATTTAAAATACATATGTAGAGAGAGCCAAACCATAAACAAAATAATTGCATAAATTACAACCAGAAATTACAAATGCAAACCCTTCCTTGGCCGAATTTTACAATTGTTGGCCTTTCAACTCTCGACCCTTTACATAAACTCTCACACCATTTCTCTCTATCTCTCTGTGCCTCTCTCTGTCCTCCATCCTCATACAAGATTATATTTATACATAATTATGGATTAATTTGAATCCATGATTTCCTCCACACAAATCTCAGCCAAATCCTAAAATATCTTTATCCCTTCTTTGACTCAACTAAGTTCCATTTAAGGAATTTATAATCCCTAAAATATCTACTCAAATCACTCACATCCTCAATTTATTAAGATAATATTTACAATAAACCTCACACTCAGACATTTCTCTCAATTTATTAAAAATGAGCATAATGATTTATAAAATAATTAAAAAGACATCGCCCCCTAATTACACAATATTTTAATGAAAATCAAGCAAGATGCTTCTGCATCAGACTCCCCATGTAGATAAGTTTCCATAGACACCTATCTATGAGGTCTATCAGTTTTTTGTAATAATGCGATAGCCACAAGTTTCAAATAACTTGCTCTCTCCAGGATTCCAAACTCTGTTTTGCCACTGGTCTTTTAAAGTATCAACTCCATTTTGTAAATTCGCATAGAATTTCCAGAATAGTATTTTCAGAATACTATTGAATGTAACTCTCGCTTTTCCATGCAACATCATCTTTATTTCGAAAATTATGGACTTGTGTAGAAATGCTGATACCCATTCTTCTAGTCTCCAAACTTTGAAAGAATCTCGAACTGGCTTTACATCAGCATCACTCATTCTATCAACCGGATTCCAATGACCTATCCAGCAATGTCTTTCGCTGATTCCTCGGAATAATTCCTCTTTGATTGATGCTTCCGTCTCCAATTGTGCTGAACACTCAACTTCATGAAATGAAGAATAATCAAGAATTTCTTCTTGAACACAACTATAGTCATTGACTGCTCTTATAGTAACAAATTTCTCATCCAGTGTTGTACCTGCATTCATCAACAAAATACTAGTTTT
The DNA here is from genome assembly GCA_034641835.2 of Pinus albicaulis. Classification (NCBI taxonomy): domain Eukaryota; kingdom Viridiplantae; phylum Streptophyta; class Pinopsida; order Pinales; family Pinaceae; genus Pinus; species Pinus albicaulis. Next base: position 185,820,255 of record CM076574.1, read on the forward strand.
AAAAAGATAAGACCTTTCGGCCTCTTTTGATGCTTCAAGCACCAATCTCCCATCATAGATTTTTTGGATTTCAGTAGATCCTGTTTTGAATTTCTGGCTGCTTTCATCTTTATCTTGCTGATTCAATACTTCTGTTTCCTTTATGTCTCTAAGGACATAACTTTCTTGCTGCTCCTGGTCTTTCATCTCATCTTCAAATACTTTCTGCTGAATTTCTCTGATTTCAACATCATATTTATTTATGTTTCCTTCTGTACCTACATCCACATTATTATTTGAAAAGTTATAAATTCACTCAACTCTATAAATGTTAAAAACATTTCATCCCTATCATGCATGACAACTGCAATCTCTTCTGTATCAGGTTCTGCAAGCTTCACTTCTCCCTTAGGTTCCTTAAGCCATCGTTCCAAGAACTCTATTTCCATGTGAAATCTTTCCAACATTTCATCACAACCTTCATTCCTAGCTTCATTTTTCTTATGGCAATCTTCCCGAGTTATCCTGGTTTTTGTATCATCACATTGCAAAATTCTTTCATCAATTTCATTAAACAAATTCATTTGTTTACCTCCTTGGAATATCACTATGGAATTTTCATTATGCCTCTGCTCCACAACAACTTCAACTGGTTGTCTTACACCAAACATGAATTCATCAATGATTTCATTCTGCTTCAATAAATCAGTACCTTCCTTCTCTGAAAGGCATTTTCCATCATACTTCACCTCAATCATTTCATTCATCTCTGTGACAGTTTCACTAGACTGTCCATCATCTTTTGCACATCTTGCAAACATACACAAACTATGAGTTTTAAAAATATAAGGCTTCATGGCCTCATCTGCTTCTCTTGTTAGCACATTTTCAAATTTCTCTGAACTATTCCAATATTTCATGAGATCTTTCTCATTGATCTCTTCACCCAGAATTTAACTATGTTCTGGGCCATAAATAGAAACTTCCATTTTCAACTCAACCTCTCTGAGTTCTTCACATCTCAATTTCACATTCATCATCTGCTTGAGCTTCCTCAACTCTTCTGTCAACTGTATGTTTACCTGCTGTTCCCTCTTTGCATGTAGCCTCTGCCATTTCACTTTCTTCCTCACTGTCCAACCATGTCTCTGGTCTTTCTTGTTTCTCTACAACAATTCCATCAATAACTCAAGGTGAACTGCTATCTCAACTTTCTCCTGCTCATACTCTTCATCAGTCAACTGCTTACATATGCCATTTGCCTTGGAATCTTCCTTCTTCTTTCTTCTCTTGCAGTCTTTCTCATGACCTCTGAAATGACTATCAACAGTCATCTTCTCCTCCTTTGTGAACTTCATCTGTTCACGTGTGGATTTCATTCGAATCCCATTTTTAGCAAGCCTCCATACTTGCCATCCAAAAATACAAGCTCTCTTCCTGCGCTTGACCTCTTTTAGTTCTCTGTGTTGGAATCATTTCTGGCAACTCTCTTGCTCCTCTTTGCTGCAAACAACAACTGCAGTATTTCATGTGTTATAATGACCAAACTCTTTGGATGTCGGGCTTCGTCGATCATGCACCCAATTACATTCAAACCTTTGACTTGATTTTAAGACTCTTTGACTCCAGACTTGACATCAACTCTTCATCTTGGATGAAAAATACACCCTCTTGTATAATAACTCAATGGTTTAACTTGACTCAAGCTATCCAAATTTTAATTTGACCTTAACATCTGATTTGACTTCAAGGCTTGACCCAATAATTACAATAGTGGATATTTTGACTCTAATTCAAGTTATACAACATACCAATGAACATCCAACATTGTCATGATGTAAAATCTTCACTCTCTCTCATACTCCATTCTTATGAAAATATCATAAGTTTCCCATTATCACTTCACATGATACTGAAGCCTTTAAATCGAAATGCAATCCACTTTTCCCAATGTTTATTTTATGATGAAAATAAATAAACCATTGAATTTTCAACATTCAAAAATACCTTTTTGAAATGAATTATCATACCTTATGCTCCCTTCAAGGTTATTTAATAAACCTCCTCTTCGCAATTTCAACTCTCCAGATTTCACTCTTCTGTGCCATCTTTATCACTGTGAATATTCACATGCCCTTCATACCATAACCTCTTCAACATGCTCATAATATTATTGTAGACAGTTTTCTTGCACTTCTATGCAGCTCATTATTTGCAGTGACGGTTCTCATGCAATGTCGTCTCTTCTCAGTGCACAAAACAATTCATTCACAAGAATTTCCCAAAACTTTCTTTTAACATAGTAGCATCAACATATTTCTCCGACAACAACAAACACAAACCATACTCGAACCATATTTGCACATCAATTTCTGAGATGGATTCCAATTTCATTCCTTAAACTTTGGATTGATTTCACTCTTTCATAACATTTACAAACAAATTAACTTCTCAAATATGGCAAGGGAAATTTAATCATCTAAATATTATTATTATTATTATTATTTATTTATTTATTTTTTTTTTTTTTTTTAAATACTGATAAGGCTGCCCGTAATTGCTGTTGTCTTCCAGATCAATCAATAAACAAGGTTTTATAAACCGCGCACCAACATCCCACAGAATCTGTGCTTGTATTGGTGTTGGACTCGTTTCAATTTTCCACACTTCGAAAGTTCCATGTTTAGACTTATGCTACATGCTACAGAAAGCCTCTCTTACATGCTTCCACGGATCTTCACATAACACTTACCCACTATCGTGAACTCAACAACGCTTCATAAATCTTGAGTCTTCAATAGGGTCTTCCACGCTTTCTGCAAACAATATTTCAACGCATATCTATAAAAAAATACTTCAACGCCTTAAAAGAGACAAGTCGACCAACCTTATCTTCTTGGTATGGAATTTGGAAGAGGGAGCCACAAACATATGGCTTTTTTTATGTTCATCTCGTATTACTGGATGCTCTTTTCCTTCGGGCACAATGGATGTCCTGAAATGCGTAATGTCGGCACTGGATCCTTCACTAAGTATACCTAAAACAACTTTGTTTGCATCACATTTATCACACGCAAAAACGTTCTCATGCTACACAAAAAACCTCCAAATAGTTGTTTATGCAATAGTTCATCTATGTGATGCTTGAAGACTTCAAATTCTTCGCACAACTCTGATCTCTCATCAACCAGTTAATCTTCATGTTGCTTTGATCCTTACGACTAACTTGCACCATGCAAATTAAACCAATACAAAAAACTGAATGGATTTTAAGCGAGAAGAGGAGACTACCATGTCATTGCTCATACCCATGCGCAGTTCTCCATACACCCCTTGAACAATCGTATATCCAAGATATATAGCAAACAAATGCAGCGTGAAATAAATACAACGTTCAACCTGGTAAACAATGGACTTGCCGACGGTTATTTCATAACTGGTTATGCAGAAACCTCCTTAAAACTTAGTGGATCAGCTGACACCATTTGATAATTTAAACAATAGTACAGGTAAATTGTATCGAATTTTGGGCTCAATAAATCTCCCGCACGCTTCCGTAGGCTTCACTCTGATCAGGCATTGTAGGTTCTGTCTCTTCACAGTCATACAAACATTCTCATAGCTTGATAATGCACCACATCAATCCACGCGTCCGACAATCCACCTAAATGGAATCGACTTCACCACACAAAAATGACGCAAACACGATTACAAACCCAGTGATTCAATTATAAAATTTTTGGTTGAATTTACATGCAGTTCCATACCCTGCCATAACCAACAGTAAAACCAAACACACCTTACCAAAGCGTTACCACTGCAACTGTGTCCACAAACTTCTCTTCTCTTGGCTACAAATAGATTTAGCTCGGTTACTCCTTGCTCGGTAGCTTCTTATCATAGCTATCATAGTTATCAACTACTCGGTAGTTGCCTTCTGAACATCATTCAATCTTGTACGTCTCCAATTCTTGTACAATCACACAATGATGTCTCACAATTCATTGCAGTAATCACCAAGTGTGACGACATCCTAACTGGGTGAAGGCCACATGCCTGAGATGGAAGATTTCAAGCGTTGGAAAAATCCACTCAAGCCACAGTTGTCAATAGATCGGATCACAAACCTTGGGCTCCTAAAATATCACACAGGATTTTGTTAGCACAACTAGTAATAACAAAGATTCCAAACTGGAAGTGTACTATAGAAACGTTGTTTCTAGTGATTACAACTAAGATTTACAACGCTCTTTCTTCTCGTGGCTCGAATCCTCATACAAAAAAGATTTATCTCACAGCGAACTCAGAACTCAGTGTAGCGATCTATCACACAATGACTCCATGACACCACAAACTCAACTCTAACCTTGGGCTGCGATACCAAATGATGCAGGGGTTCTTCACAAAACATAACCTTGGGCACAATAATAAAGTGTATGTTCTCCTTACATGAAATCCTTAATCACAATCTTCAATAAAGTCTACTTAGACTTAATTTAAAATACATATGCAGAGAGAGCCAAAACATAAAAAAAATAATTGCATAAATTACAACTAGAAATTACAAATGCAAACCCTTCCTTGGCTGAATTTTACAATTGTTGGCCTTTCGACTCTCGACCCTTTACATAAAATCTCACACCATTTCTCTCTATCTCTCCGTGCCTCTCTCTATCCTCCATTCTCACACAAGCTTATATTTATACATAATTATGGATTAATTTGAATCCATGTTTTCCTCCACACAAATCTCAACCAAATCCTAAAATATATTTATCCCTTCTTTGACTCAACTAAGTTCCATTTAAGGAATTTCTAATCCCTAAAATATCTACACAAACAAATTCCACTCATATCCTCAATTTGTTAATAGAATATTTACAATAAACCTCACACTCAGATATTTCTCTCAATTTATTAAAAATGAGCACAATAATTTATAAAATAAATAAAAATACATCACCCCCTAATTACACAATATTTTAATGAAAATTAAGCAGGATGCTCTTGCATCATAGAGCCGCAAAAAATATCTCTCATTTATATATGTCACAATGTGTATATATGAGTACAAAAATAGTGTCGCTGGCCCAATTTCCAGCCCAAAGATACAAAAGTCGTCAAAAAATAAGGGAAGCATCTTCATAATTTGTGCTTTTCATGTGTACAACAATACTCTAGGGTGGTGCCTCCTCAAGAGGGGCACCTGGACCCACCACTGCTCCCAGTACCACCACCGGAGTTGCCGTCGCAACTACGATTGCCACCTGACGTAGAGTGGGATGATAGTTCCTCTCACAGCCCATCAATGTCTCTAACTAGACCTCCTCAAAATCATCCATGAAACCTTGAGTAAGCATCCCCTGGGTTAAGCGGTCCACTCGACCCTGGAAGTCCTCAAGAGCAGACACCTAAGCTATCAGTTCTACAATGCGAGTCTCTGTCGCATCAGCACGAGGTCGTTTCTACCCTCCCTAGAAGGGCTAGCACCACCAACAGGTCCGCCAACACCACCAGTTGGTCCACCTACATCACTTCGTCCCTAACCACCCCAAGGTCGTCGCGGAGGATCGTGGCCAACCAGTCGAGCCACGGGGTGGCCCACCTCGCCAACATCTGCATGAGTAACCAAAATGGTGTCAGTGTCACTAGAAAAACACATAAGTACATATATACTCAAACAAATGCAGAAAACATATAAAACATACCTACATGCCCCCAAACATAACCAAATGGGAGACCCATGTCTGGGTTGCCCTGGAAGTCCATTCCCACATACGGGTTTGGCAAGAACATCTGTAGGTTGGCCTCGAACCAAGCCTATGTCGTGGCGTTCCAATAACAATCCACCATGCCACCACCGCCTTGCGGCATCACCAGAGCCCACCTCCTCATACGTGGCTCCCGTGGCCCCCCAATAGGCACCGCCACTACTGGCCTCAACAACACTACCCTCTCGTACATGATGCTACAAAAAATACTGGCGTACGTAAATGACTTAGATCCACGTTGGACCTTGTTCAATTGTGACACTGTTGGAGAGGTAAATCCCCTCTGCGGACAAAGGCGATCCCTACTAGCCCAGATCGGGTCTAGCAACAATCAGTCACGCAGTGACGCAGGTCTCTAGCTACAAAAATGACAAAACATAATGAGTTGCCTACCTCAGGTCCTACGCAATGGTCATCGAAGAAAGGATGACGCTTCCAGTCCTTCGCTTCGGCAGATCACGATCCTTCCGCTTAACACGTCCAAACACCTGCACGCATGTGAAGAATAAAATGATACACAACGTAAAATCTAAATCTTGTAACCATACCTTAGTCAGAGAGGATGTAATTCATTGCATCAAAGAAACAGATACATGAATGAAACCATAATCAAAGTCGCTTATCATTACAATAACAAAGGAAAGATACAACCTAAAGCTCTGATGCTGGATCTTCCTTTGGCGGGGCTGACAGCGGAGCACGTCTCAATGAAGCTCGTCGGAAATGGGACAAAGCTCTCTCTCTTTGGCTTGGCTCTCAAAAGGTGTCTGGCGATAGTCTCCTTGCTACAGATTCAACTCTTGCTTCTAGGAATACTATTAGGACTACTAGCTTGCCAAGGGAAAAAGGCAAGCTTATATAGATGGTGGAAGGAGAGTTGGGATCCCTACAATTGTGGGATTGGCCCTATCCTTAAGGAAGCTTCCATGATAGGTGGAAAACCACCTCCCATACATGGAGATCCAGAGCCAAACTTCCCAACTCATTTTAGAGACTTGTTCAGGAGTTTGTTGGAATCAAACTTCCGCCATTTATTTTTAAAAAAGAAATCCTTATTAAGCTTGGTGCGAACAAGACACTAGGACAGAGCGCCAGTTGGCGCGCCCTCTTTGGTGGATTTTCCCCATTGGCGCAAGGGTTGAACTGGCTAGTCGTGCCAAGGACAAAAGATCAATTTTTAGGGTTTTTTCAAGGAAACTTTCTTTAGAGAAATGTTTTTCCTTATCAAGGGGGATGCCATGAAAGTGGTTTCATGTTATGTCACTGCTCACAGGTCACGGGAAAGGCCCTCCAATGTGCGGGATGGGGAATTGCAGGGACGGTGACAAATTACTGTGTAACAGATGCCCCCTAAAGCATGAGGCTCGAGAGAGAGAGAGGGGTGAAATTCTTTATGAGAACATGCCCAAGTGAAAACACTGCCGTTGAAAAACCTACGTAGACAAATACAACTGATATCTCAAATACATGATGTGTGGTATGGGCGTAGCCACCCATAATAGAGTATACAATAATCAGGATCCATGGCATGGACGCAGCCATCCAGAAAGGATCAATAAGTAGACTTAGGTATGGTCGCAACCATCCAATCAATGAGTCATGTAATCAATCATGATAATCCACAAAAATCTGCAGCCTGGATTCCATTAGATAAAACCCAGGGTCTTGCGCTCTATCTCGACCCAAACCGAGTACAAGTCCTAGCATGTGAATAAGTGAGCTGAAGTCGAACATGCAAGAACATCGTCTGATTACCAGCCAATGATGAGAGCCATTAATAGACACGATAGGAACCACCAATAATGACGATGGCCCTCAAGGTACTATAGGTACAATCCACGCAGTGTGAATAGTGTTTTGGCGTCGAACACCCGCATAATCACTTGATCGAAGGCCAATGATGAAAACCTTACGTCGAATGCGAAGAACCTGCCATTGAGGCATGCAGGCTCCAAGGTACCGAAAGGGAGCCTCCATATCAGCTTTCTGGATAATGAGCTGAAGTCGACAGGAAGTGACCTTGACAAAGGAACATAACATTTGTGAATCAGGATTAGATGAGAACCAAAGGAGGGTTGAGAACTGCAGAGGTCAACTTCTCTTGAACATATCGGCGGCACGACACTGGATTTGGTAGAAATTGACATCAAAATATCTGAGGTCATGATGACGAGGCAAAGAGAAGATGAGTGGTCAAAAAGGATTACCCAAACCCATGGAGGCAAGCAGAAAATGAGATGAGATGTCCCCAACTCGACACGAATGCAGACAAGTGCCATGTTTAAGAGTGACATACTACCGACACGACGATGATACTGGTCTCTTTTTTCCCCACCATTTCTGGCGAGTACCCCAATTATTTTTGAAAACAAGCTTGAAGGGGATAACATATGCTTGCGATATAAGTTTGTCCTTTGGGAAAATCCAACCTAGTACATTTAACGAGCCCTAGGAAGGAGGAACTCGAGTATCGTCATTACGAAGGAATTCGATGTCATCAGGTTTTAACGAGTCCGACAAAGGAATAACTCGACACCTTTTCATGTTTAGAGAGTTTGAAAAGACAGCGGAAAAGTAAACTCCAATAGTCCCTTTTCATAGATAGTTCCTCAAGTCCAAAAAGGTAGAAAACTGTGTCTGAGAAAGCCTCCTAGTCGCGATAGGCTAGGGTATTCCTTTTTCGTAAATAATCTATCCCAGCCCGATAAAGGGGTAAACGTATACTAGGTAGATGTCGTTTCACAACCAATTTAACAAGATCAAAATGACAAGAGACTCGACAATATTTTCAGTTTTCAAGAGTCAGAAAAGAGCTGAAAGATGACTCCTCTTGGAGGAACGAGTGGTATAAAGGGTAGAAACTGGTTCCGGTAATGGTGGAACTGCTCAGAACAAATAAGGGTCAAGAGGCTGGCTAACAAGACCACTCATCATAGCGATTCCTCATGAACGGGTAAAACAACCAAGTGAAGGCATATGATCGGCCAAGCAGATAGTGACGATGGAGTGAGAAAACCAAGGCTCATCTGGAAAAACAGGCTGATAAAATGGAAATCACAAGAGGTAAAATGGGAATGGTTTCATTTTTACACAAGCTTGAAATCAGGAAACTGTGCTTGAAGTTGGTTTCATTTTTACACAAGCTTGAAACAAAGATAAACTATGCTTGAAACCGGTTTCATTTTTACACAATCTTGAAACGGAAACAAACTGTGCTTGAAAAATTAAGCATGTCCCCAACATGGTGACTCAATTCGAAGTACATGCCCCCCAAGCTTCAATCCATAGGCAGATGGAGTGAAGGTTCAAATTACGAGATCTGAGAAAGACTCGACTGGGATTTTACGAGATCTTAACAAAGACTCTAATTGAACAGGAAAGTATTTCATTGTTTTAACGAGGTTTACACAGAAGATAAACTATCCTCGTAACACCTTGTTTCATTTTTTAACGAGCTTGACACAAGAAAATGAACTATGCTCCGGTGAGCTTGTTTCATTTTTTAGGGAGCTTGACACAAGCAGATGAACCATGCTCCGACAACCTTGTATCATGGTTTACGGAGCTTGACACAAGAAGATGAACCATGCTCTGACAGACCTCATCATAATGAAAAAGAAGTCATGGCTTCCAAGAGTTCTCCTCCGATGGGAGAAAAACATCTTAGAAATCAGGACCCAATGCCCCCAACACCTGATGCCCAACGACACTATCACTGAATGTGGGCATGGGACAGGTAGCCACATAATTAACATGTGGCTAAGATGATACAACCGACGGATAAAGATTCGACAGGGGTGATGGTGGATTAGCTGCCATATTTGGACCAAAAAATGCAAGCTGATCGATGGTCATGATCCGAACTTGGTGCGGAAAACACATCACACGAAAGAGGGAGGAGACAAGTGCTCCCATGGCATAAGTATAATCACGGACCAGGAGTAAATTAAAGTCCAAGGGGCCAGGAACAACCATCACGTCCATATGAACAGTTTTCCCTCCCAAAGTAATAGGCAACTTTGGAAGGATCCCTAACGGTTGACTAATTCCTCTGTTAAACGCCAACATATTTTGCGTAACAGGCACAAGCGGTGGCGAATCGAAAGCTTGCCAAGTAGTTAAGGATAAAATAGTAACAGACGTGCCTTCATCTATAATGGTGTTGGGTACGACCAGATCAAAGGTCTGTACCGTTATCTCAAAAGGCACATAAGATGGAAGGCGATAGCCTGCAAATCTACTCTAATCAAAGGAAGCGACCAAACTACTTGGAGGGGTTACCATTGAACCGAGATGGTCTTCCCCTAGTGTTACAGGAGAAGAAGGATCATCCTCCATGATTTCCATCATGGAGTCGGGAGGGGTATCCTCTAGGACCTCCATCATGGGAGGTGGAGGAGCAACTTCTTGAAGTATAGGGATAGGAGAATATTTCTCCAAGTCCGAGGAATATGAAGAAACAGGAAGAACCTGAGGGGGATGAGATCCACTCTCGACAGAAAAGACCTGGTGCACTGCAGACGGGGCTAGCTCAACCGATACCACGACCAATGGTTGGTCAGGGATGGATTCATGATGGTGAATTTCTAGGGGAGTGGGATCGACCAAGTATGACTCTTGACCGATCGTGGAATCAGCTGGTGAAGAACTCAAAGAAAGCTGTTTGTAACCAGCCAGAAGGCATAGTGCATAAACATTCGAGTTGTCCAAAACTCTCTTGGCTTCATCCATATACAGACAAAGGTGAATGGCATGGTGCCCTTCACACAACTTACAGGGATTGGTGAGCTTACCCTGAATCTTAGGAGCTTTACCAACACTAGCTGAAGACGTGCCCCCAACCTGACTCCTGGAAGCCAAAGGCAATGACGGACAACTATTGGACCATACTTCGAGCACCTTGGGAATGCCAGGGAAATATCGAAGAAGATGGTTTCCCTGGCAGAACATGCAAGGGAACTTAACTTTCCGCGGGGGGTTGGAAGGTTTATCAATGGAAGGCTTCTTAGGCACAATAGTCATAGAGCTAGCCTCTCCTTTATTGGACTTTGTCTTCTTTGTCTTCTTCTTCTTCTTCTTAGTCACCTGGTTACTCGAATCCAAACTTTCACCAGGCGAAGTAGAAGAGGAGGATGCAGAAATAGGCGAAGAAGGGGAGAGGTTCAATTTGGAATCAACATGACATTGTTCAGGTGGAGGAACTGATTGAACAGTAGCTGGGAAATTTGGGACCACAGAGGTTGAAAACAACTAAACAAGCAACCCAACAGTTAACCTAGGAAGGGACAACGTTGCCATATAAGGAGCACCAACATTTCCAAAAGGAGGAAAAGGACTAGGATTCCCATCAGAGGGGATTCCTTGGTTGGTGAACTCCGAAAAATTTTCCATCGAAGATGACCCAAAACAACACCCTAAGGAAGCTAAATTTAACCAGGAATAGTTCGTGCGTAGTTAATTTTTAAAACATTGAAACAAAAATCTACTGTTTCATATTTTAAGAGTCGAGAAACGAGTAAAAGGTGACTCTATCACTTTCAATTTGGAAACAAGCATGAAAGGACAAGCGCTTGACGATATTTTCAAATTTAGGGAGTCAGTAAAGATCAAACTGACTGCTCTGGTAATCTAGGTAAGAGGTGTACCAAGTTTCTGTGAACTACAATATACACCTTGGTGATCAAATTAAAGAGAAATGACCAAGGACTTTCTATACGTGTAGGTAGTCTCCCCGAATGCTGTGTTCGGTGTATCACGGTTACAAGGCAGCAGACTCGGCTTCCTATGGATAACAGGATTGCAACCTAGTGGGGTCTCCCATTATATCCTTGATGGTACGGGGAGCACAAGTCCGTACTAGTGTTGTCTAAATCCAAGAGGCGTACGACAACTACTAGGTTTAACGACGTCGAAACACGTCACTAGCCTAGACCTCTAAAATGTGAGCGTTAAGTTTCAATGCTTCCTTAGGTTAATTCAATAAATTTTATGGTTGATCTTCAATTATGTCTCGGTTTCGAGGCCATACCGTATGTCATCTGAAAATCTCCTATATGCAGCTATATGACGAAAGAAATCTTTCAATTCGATGAATGCTATCTAGTTAAGGGAAGAGCTTCAAACAATGATGCAACAAAAAAAAAAACTGCAAACGAAATTCTTCCAAACTAGATGACTTTCACTATCCAAAAGTAATATAAAACATTCAACGATGCGAATAATGCAATTTAATCTATGCAAAATCCTCTTTTTTTGAAAACTATGCAATTGTAATCTATGCACAATTTCCTTTTTCTTTTGAAATGATAAGAATGCACTCAATGCAATTTTTAGCTTTCAATCATTAAACAATGTGATATAAGTTCAATGATAAATCGCAAAAATACTTTTCAATGCAATGTGATCTAATGCATTCTAACGAAAACAACACTTTGAGACAAAAACTAAATGAACGCAAATATTCTTAATGGAAGGATGAATGCAAAAAGGATGCAAAACCACACTAAGAATGCAATCGTTGTTTCAAACACTTTATAATGAAATTCCTCAAAAGGCAACAAGACATATGAGGTCAAACACAAGGAGGACTTCCAAAGCATGAGATCAAAACAAGGAATTCATTCCCTTTTTCATCAAGCAATCATGGAAAGAAGACATTTCAGCTGAACAATGAGTAATGTAATCTATGCTCATAAGAGAAAATACCGGAAGGGAAAGACACATTGGTGAAGGATTTAGGGAAGAAGTCTCAACTTACACACACCCTGAAATTGGCATGACTTTTGTGGGTGAAACTAGCGCCAACTGGCGCAACTTGCTCACTGACAACTAGCGCCAATGCCAATTTGCACGGGTTTCTAACTGACAATAAGCGCCAATGCCTGAAAATGAAAAAACAAATAATTTCTCCCAACCAAGACCAAACTCACCACTACAAGAAAAATCTAAAAATAACCCAGAAGCAAAATTACTGACCAAAAAACTCCCGAACAAGGGAAAACCCTAGCACCTACAGGAAATGGGGCGACTGTCTGGTTGTAATCAGCGCGAAACATGGGATGGCGCTGGTGATGAACTGGCAATGTGCACCAATGGGCGCGACTGTCAGGGTGGAAACCGCGCCAATGAAGCCAACCATGAAAAGATGAAAATTTCAGAAAATAAGAGGTCAGATTTGATCCTCTGGGGCTGAACAGGGGTCTAACACCAAAAGGAGGCAAACCAGAAGAGTGAATCAAGCAGACACAAGCCAAAAAAAACCGAAAGAGACGAGACAAACTCCAATCAATTCCCCAGTGGAGTTGCCAGTTTGTTGGAGAGGTAAATCCCCTTTGCGGATAGAGGCGATCCCTACTAGCCTAGATTTGGTCTAGCAACAATCAGTCATGCAGTGACCTAGGCCTCTAGTTACAAAAACGACAAAACATAACGAGTTGCCTACCTCAGGTCCTACGCAATGGTCGTTGAAGAAAGGATGACACTTCCCATCCTTCGCTTTGGCAGATCACGATCCTTCTGCTTAACACGTCCGAACACCTGCACACATGCGAAGAATACAACAATACACATCGTAAAATCTAAATCTTGTAACCATACACCAGTCAGAGAGTATGTAATTCATTGCATCAAAGAAATAGACACGTGAATGAAACCATAATCAAAGTCTCTTATCATTAAAATAACAAAGGAAAGATACAACCCAAAGCTCTGACGCTGGATCTTCCTTTGGCGGGGCTGACAGCAGAGCACATCTCAATGAAGCTCGTCGGAAATGGTACAAAGCTCTCTCTCTTCAGCTTGTCTCTCAAAGGCTGTTTGGCGATAGTCTCCTTGCTACAGATTTAGGTCTTGCTTCTAGGACTACTATTAGGACTACTAGCTTGCTAAGGGAAAAGGCAAGCTTATATAGATGGTGGAAGGAGAGTTGGGATCCCTACAATTGTGGGATTGTCCCTATCCTCAAGGAAGCTTCCATGATAGGTGGAAAACCACCTCCCATATATGGAGATCCAGAGCCAAACTTCCCAACTCATTTTAGAGACTGGTTTAGGAGTTTATTGGAATCAAAATTCCGCCATTTATTTAAAAAAAACAATCCTTATTAAGCTTGGCGCACCCTCTTTGGTGGATTTTTCCCATTGGCGTGAGGATTGAACTGGCTAGTCGCGCCAAGGCTAAAAGATTGGTTTTTAGGGCTTTTTCAAGGAAAATTTCTTCAGAGGAATGATTTTCCTTATCAAGGGGGATGCCATGAAAGTGGTTTCAGGTTATGTCACTGCTCACAGGTCACGGGAAAGGCCCTCCAATGTGCGGGACGGGGAATTGCAGGGACGGTGACAAATTACTGTGTAATAGACACCATACCATCAAAACAAAAGCGAGCAAAGTCGAAAAAATTCCTGGACCTCAGACAGCACAAAACTCAAACCTGCGGGCAAAATGCCCGATGCGAAGAAAACGACCTCGCTAATCGCACGATCACTGCCAGAGCACACCGCTTTGCCACATCTGTAAATGATGCAATGTTGATGCATCCCTATGTAGTAGGTTCCCCACCACAATTTTGCCTTCGGAATCTATCCAAGTCCACTCTCCCTGTAGGTAGTGGATACCTTAGTGCCTCACCTTGAGGCAGTAACCCGATCAGAAAATATATATCCGTCTCAGGACGGATGATCAAGTTCGTACCACACAACACGAACATGTTGCACCTCCTACGCTAGTGATGAATAATGTACCGTAGTAATTGGTCCTATGACCGAAGAAAATCATTCTTAGAAAAATTCAGAAGGCCCCATAGTGCCAACTGATGGCGCACCCCAGCATCAGCAGCTGAAGCGGTTCGAATCTTGGGCCAGTCCTGCTCCCTCCACACTAACCTGTCATAAACACAGGTACCCCTCAGTACAAAGAAAAAACCCCAAAAAAGGCAAAAAACAAAATACTTTGTCACCTCAGCCTTTGCGCGCTTGTTCCTCAGATAGGTGCGCTTATTGCGTACCTGTACTTTACACAAGCGTGCTAAAATTGAGGAATAGAGTGCCCTCGCGCGCTTGTCCCCAAAATTGCATGCAAAGATGGCGCACTTTTTCCCAGATTGCCCATGCAATCTAGGAAAAAGTCACCTTAAGTTTATACAAACCGAGTCTGTATAGACCCCGACACCATCAAGCTGTAAAAAATTAAGTGCAAGACATCATGGAAGTTACCTGGGCATAGTATCACTAGTCCCTAGTACTTTGGCTGACCGCAACCGTAAGTACTGCTATGCAAAATCGTCTGACCTCTCAAAAATCAACAATTACAAATGAATTGAATTAGGGCCATATTCACCTATTTATCGCCCTTTTCAAAAAATTTGGAGGGCCATAACGAGAGATTAGAAGGTCCATTCTGGAAACCGTAAGTTGCACCATAATCAACACTACATGATGAATAGATTCGATGCCACACATTCACATTCTAGAAGAAATAATTTTTCAGTGCCGACAGGTATTCTCTCTCTCATCTTCCTTTTTAAAGCTCATGCCTTTTAATAATATTTGATAAAAGAAGACACTTTCACTTGAGGTAGTTTTTCTTGCAGGAAAATCTCGCAAACCATTCACAACACCATCTACTGAAAGTTCCAGAGCAGGTATCATTCTACCCCTAGCATGATAGAGTCCCAGAAAACTTTGCATATCCTGACATCATTTCTCCATGAGAAATAAACCATAGGGTCGTCATATTCGACCATGTTTATTATCACCTTACCCTGCACAAGATAAACATCTGCGTTGGTCGGTAGAGCCTCCCCTCCATGGCACTCGTCACCCACAATAGACAATATATCACAGCAAAAGTGACACCATGGCCATACCAGTTCAGTCCGGGAAGCACCTCATGCCCATCCATTCATCATGCATAAGGCCAAGTTTTCCATACAAACTGAAACCCCCTTCCCAGACGACCAGGTTGTACAAATAGATAGAGAGCGCACCACCGCGCCTCACATTTGGCCCACCACACCTCCACCAGCATAATCCCATCTGCGATACTTTTACATCCGCTTCATCAACCCCGCACATGAGACCAACCAATGGGACCCCCACCCTCAGTAAAACACCTTCCTCATGCCATCAATGAGCGAACACTTTCATGTTTTGGGGTATCCGTCTCTGTGTTTTTTACAAACCAAACCCCATTATTTCATTCTTTTGGTAAGTGTACAAAGACCGAAAACAATGCACTTTGTCCCTTCACCCTCTCATTTCATCTTTTCTCCTATGGCAGAAGTCCTTGAACACCCTTGGTCAGACTATTTCAACCCCCACACACAAACCATCATGACATTCATAGCCAGTTTACACCCGCCCTGGAGGTCTTACCGACTCCAGGGATTTCCCCTTCAGAAATAACTATGACTGCTACCAAGCTACTTAAGTATACTCCGACCTCATGTAATATTCCTTTTCTGGAAATATCACAAGTCTATTCTAGAGATAGACTGTGGGGGCATTTTCCAGATATGTCACCTTCACAAGAAAGGGTGAGATCCAGAGGCTACCTGGCCATTCACAGACTCTGTCTATAGATATGTGAAAATTCCTTCCTCAAGAATTGCCCAAAGAATGGGGCTGCAACAATATATGAACATATAAGGAATCCAAAACATTATTTTGATGAGCCAGGGCACATGAAGATGAAAATAGCTGAACAATGTATAATATAGCAGCAATAGAATACAATGCTTTGAGGAATCACTCACTCAAGCTAGGCAACGAGAGCCTCAATAAGACATGTACACAAAATGTGGTAAAACACTGCTATATAAATTTTCCCTAGCTATGGCAGCGCTGTATATAGGAGACACTGCAACATATAACATGAAAATATAATGATATATTGATGATAACTCAAGAAAGAAGGGGGAGCAAGCTCTCAACCCCTAAAAACACTAGTACAACAATCCTTAGAAGGATTGGCTACAATACATGTACTGAAATGGAAAACACAATAATGCCAGAGTTGATGGGCAGTAGCAACTCATAAAAAAAAAAGGAGGAGATGGCTGAATGAGATCCTCAATTTTAAATGGCCTCCTCCCATGGGAAATCTGAAGTGAAAGAATGATTCTTTCACCTAAGATCTCACCCTCCAAATGTCTGCTAATCCCTCACAGCAAATACTCTCCAAGGATAACGCTGTCTGAGAGAGGGACTGTGCTGCATATGATGGCAAGTGGTTGGCCTGATGCCAAATATGGTGGAATAAGCTTAGAAACCACCTTTTCTGATCTCCCAAAGAGATGGAAGCTCCCTCCTCTGAAAAACTAGCTAAGGATGGTGTTGTGGAAAACCTCCCCAGCAACACCCAGTAACACTGCACAACCTCCACCTAGAACTGTGCTGATGAAGATGGATGATACTTTACCTCAATGTATAAATATGGGGAATAGAGTGAAATCCTCCAAGATCTACTCGAGAAGAAGAGGAAATCCTAAACAGGAATTCCCTCGGAAATTCTTGGTAACCAATAAGATGTTGCTGCAAGTCCACCGGACCAAAGATGAACAATTCTCAAGATGATTTGCAATGGCAGCCTTGCCCTCCTTTTAAACAATGTGAGCTCCCTCTCAATGGACCCCACTCATTAGGGTTTCCTTCCTCTAGAAGCTTCCCTCCTTATCCCACTACGCTGGCCCATAATGTGCTCTCCACCTCATGCTATTGCGCAGTTTGACTCGGTCAAATTGACCTAGCCTTCTTTCAAAAGCCCCCTTTCACACATGGAGGTGTGAAATCAAGCTCCAAAAGTGATCCTCCCTCATGCCAAGAGGATTTTTATTCTCTATCCAAGAAATAAATGGGTCTCCTACCCATTTCATTTATCTCCTATGTGAAAATGGAAAAATTAATGTTCCAACTTTCTCCATGAAAAATTGGGAACATTACACCTCGGGCCACTGAATCCCCATCATCAGTTTTCAATCACCCCTCGCCAACATGGCTATGTTAAACCCACCACATCTAGGTCCTCGATTCCTCCTATCAATGACCCCTCATTTGGTTGAGGCTTCCTTTTTTGTCGACTTCAACACCCATATTCCAAAAAGGAATCGGTACCTTGGATCACCCCTCTCCATACAAAGGGGCATCCTCGGGTGGCACTGTGGGAGACATCATTGCCCACAGATGTCATCGAACCTCCTGACATTCAACTATGAAAAAAAGCTTTCATGTCAATATGTTATTGTACCTTACAACCATTGCACTTTGATCAGATTCGTCGAAGACCCATGCCTCCATAAGCGTCTCTGTCAACAATGCTTACACGGGAAGGTCCTAGCCAACACCTATACATACAATGTGCAACTATATGCCATACCAAGTTTACGAATATGGGTACCACATTCCACCTATTTTTAAATAAAAATCTCCCCTGAGGGCATCAACAGTCATCGTCAACAACCGCCAGCATCAATACCATAGTAGTAACAGAGACATAACATATATCTGCCAATTTTGTTTAACTAGCCATAGCATCACGAGCATGGGACATGCCCGCCTTGTTGAAATTTTGTATATGTATTGTAAATTCTATTTGCTTATAGGGATCCCTTAGGCCATGATCATTATTGGAAACAGTGTAGGGTGTTTTCAATTCCAAGGCTTCATGCAGGTCTCTCTCTCTCTCCCTTTACGCACGATACAAAAAATAAACTATAATGTATTTTAGCTATACAGTTCTTCCTAGACCTCACACATTACAGGGAAACTGTTAACGCTGGAAAATCGTACAACAGAAGATGATATTAATTAATGTCAAGAAAAAGGATTTACAGGGCTGGAAGACATTACAGAATCCATAAAGTATTTAAAAATCTCAAAGGTTTGAGGAAAAACAAATTTGAACTAGTCTTAAATGATGTTTGCATGCATTATCCTTCGATAAGAGCTCCTTCTGCGCGCCTTTTTGCCCGATATGCACGCATTCCTGAGAGTGGTGAAATGTCACTATCCAGGACCACACAAAGCAAAGGAAAAGTCACTCCTTACTTGAAGCTGCCTAAGGACAGCCACCAATGTATCCTTAGACACTATGTGAGCACACAATGGAATATTTGGAGCACACAAATGAATCATACCCCTCTCTTGGGTCACCATCCTCCATGTACCAAGAGAGGGAAGGATAATTAGAAATCTCCTATATAAATCCACCATGAGATGAAGAATGGGTGATCACATTGTTATGCTGGCCAGAATTGCCCAAGCAATACTAGCAGTGTGTGACCCGGAGCTGAAGACAGAGGGGACTCACTTGTTGGCCACCGAACAAGCTCAGTCCACATAGTAGAGAGAGAGGGAGACTGCACCGAGGCAAGCTTGGGATAAAAAAATTCTTGCATCAGGACCTAGAACCATTGTCTAGGGGCCCTTTGGCAAGAGGGTAAAGTATCAATCTTCTTACTACCATCGCTCAATAAGAGGGGCCTAGAGCCACCATCTGCATTATTGTGTCGTTTGACTCATTCAGAGCTTCTGTTTATTTATGTTTAGTTTTATTTTATTTTTTAGATTACATTTTCATGCCTTTTCTTCTATATAGTATGCTCATTGACTCCACTTCTTTCTGCATGTTACCAATAGTTTAAAGGGGTAAACCACACCCCTTAAACTAGTGTGATTTCATACATACATGCACCAAACACACCACAACATATGGTATCTAAATATTAAATCAATTTTTGAGAAAATTGAAGCTCCCTTGACTTGTTCAAAAAAGTCATAAATCCAGGGAAAAGGATACTTGTTTTTTATAGTCATTTTGTTGAGTTTCCTGTAATCTATGCAAAGTCTAAGGGTTCCATATTTATTTTTAACAGATAAGACAGGTGCACCCCAAGTTGATACACTATTTCTCATGTACTTATTATTTAATAGCTCTTGTAACTAAATTTTTAACTCCATCAACTCAGAAATAATAATTATATACTGGGCTTTGATACCGAAAATGATCTAGGAATAATATCAATAGTAAAGTCTATATCCATTCTTGGAGGAAGTCTTGGTATTTCTTTAAAATAAAATCCCTTATATTGTTCCAATATAGGATAATCCTCTAAATATGGTTTCTCATTACTACTAGAATGGTCTTCAATCTAGACTACAAGAATATTTTCGAGCACATTTTTTTAACTGTAAGGCATAAATTTGCCTCACAAAAATGGCTCTTGGAACTCCTTTGATTGTACAAGAATCCCCTTCATCATTAATGTAGGTAAAGGATTTTTCTAAACAATTTAAGATTACCCTATGAGATTCTAACCAATCCATGGCAACAAGGACATCATAAGGTCCCAAATGCAAAATGTTCAAATTCAATTCTGTAGCCATTCCATTCAAATATATTGAAAAACCCTTATTTATTTGAGTAACTTTTCTTTTGGCTCCTGTGACCAACTGTACTAACCAAGGTTTACTCTGCTTTTACTTTTTAAGTCCACATTTTTCAATTGCAGCAGGGGAAGTATAACTTAGAATACAACTAGGGTCAATTAGCACAATCACATTATTCTCAATTTTTTTACCTTGGATCTCCACCATGGTGGAATGGTGATTTGGTTTCTCCCATCCAGCGCCACACTAATCCTTGGGATATTTCACGCAATATCATTCATTATAGAGGCTTCTTGCATGATGTTTACTGTTGCTTATTTTTTCAAGGGATTTTGTGGAAAGTCCTTCCGTAAATGGTTTTCAATGTAGCCCCAACACTTGATTGGTGGCCTAGTTGATTCACAAAAATTATTGTTTCCAATTCCTGCTCCTTGCCCACTTTTTTGTCCTAAGTTTTTCTATTTATTTACACTTTTGTTGCAGTTTCCTCCTTGATTGTTTCTAAAGGTGTTGGAAAATTTAGGTTTCTTAAATCCCTTTTTCTTAGCATTGAAATTTTCATTTTTCTTGGACATCCAACTTTTAGAATTGTCACTTTTCTATTTGTTCTAGTTGAAACACAATTTTTCCTTCCTAATAGTTTCATCCATGATTTTTGGATTGTCAAATTCAATCCTCTTCCTATATGAAAAATGCGAGAAACTAATGAATGTTTTTATTTTTTCCTTTTCTGCTTTTTTTCTTCTTCTGAATAATGCTAATTCTATTTATATAAAATATTAGTACATGGAGACCACAACTTCAGCTGAACAAGACTGAAGGCTGGGTTTGACACTCAAAAAGCATGTTTTTGGACTGCCCTAGTAGGGGAAACCAGTCCCATAGACATAGATTGTGCCACCCTTGTTGGGGAAACCGGCGTTACATAAGAACAAAGTAACAGATAGGACCATGAAATCAAAACCTTGAAAAAACTTAGCAATGTTTTTCATGTTCAACAGAGGAGAATTAAAAAAAAATGCATAGGACCTCCCAATGAACCTGGGCAAAATTGCAGTGTTCCAGATATGATGGCAGAATTCACTGGAAATCTGCAGGTAGGGGAGGTTCTTCCACGACACGGCAGTGGTACTCCGCACTGTTGCTATCATCCTCATCGATAGTGGCGCAGGTGGCTATAGTGGGTGCATCCTTATCCTGTTCCTTAGCTTTGCCTTCCCGAGTCAATTTCTACTCGACATTCTCGCTAACAGTCCTGTCATGAGCCGAAGGGGGCTGAGGGGCAATAATGTCTGGTGGCTTAGAGATGACATGTTCTTCTTGGAGAGAGACAGTGATAAAGGTAGTGAGGACCGGGTGTTCCATGGAGCATACAAATTGAAATTTGGCTCGCTGAGATGTGTGGCAGAAGGTAACAGGGGGAGCAGTGGAGTGGGGGACAGGCTGCGAGGTGGAGGTGAAGTGGAGAGGGGGGGATCCATGGGTGGAGTGCACCATCCCCTCTTGGCTAGCTTGCCCTCTTTTGCTTCGAGTTTCAGGGGTATGGCCACAAGAAAAATCCACAGGTGGAGTATTAGTTTCAGAAGAGGACTGGGGGCGAATTTCCCGGACACGATAGCTCCCTCTGCGACTATGCATTCCATGCCTAATGCGAGGCATTTTGGCAGTTGGGTGAAGTTTTCTAAGATGGATGGGCGAGAATTGGATATTTTGAGTGAGAGATAGTGGAATGTCACTCCTGTGACTGGAATGATGGGCTTTGAGACAAAAATCGCTCTGAGAGAAGTGATAATCCGGCAAAGTTTCCAGGCATCCAAGTAGCAAGCAGCGCCTCACAGTGTGCGTGCGAGCGCTCGGCTCAGTGCATGTAGTGGGGCAGCAGCAGCTCTGAGGAGCCAGAGAACAATGAGCAAGGTGAACATGAAAAGAGGTGGAATGGGCCATCTGCATATTAAACCAGAGACGCGGGACAAGATGGTGGTGGGGTGAACGTTTCGTTCGATGGCGAGGATCAATGCATGGGCTGGCATCGTTAATGCGATGGCTGGCTTCATAAATGGTGGAGTAAATGCGCAGGTGGGTGGCCATGTGGCCACACCACGCACTTGATCTTGGAAGGTACGTTCCATCAATCCCTCCGATCATCCGCATCCGGAATTTCCTTTTCTGATTTCAAGTATGGTACATATATCAATAAACTCGTGAATTTGTTCACAAATTCATCCATGGTTGATTTTCCCAACCTTAGCTCATGGAACTCTCTGACCTTCTCATCAAAGTATATTTCTGTTAAGTACTTCCTTTTAAATTCCTTTTTAAATAGTTTCCATGTCATATTTTTGCTTCTAATTCTCTTTATGGCTTTATTTTCCTCCCACGATAAGGATAATTTACCGGTTAGTTGATATGCAGCCAATATAGACTTCAAGTTGTTTGGGTAATTATAGACATCAAAATACTTTGACATATTCAAAAGCCAAGCTTTTGCTCCTTCTTGAGATTCTCCAACAAATTTTGGAGGTCTGATATCTTTAAATTCCACTTGCAATTGAGATGTATCCTTTTTATTTTTATACACAAAGGTACTACTAAAAGAAGTTTGTTCCTCCTTTTCCTCAAACTTAGGTGTTTGAATTTCACTAGAAGTTATATAATCACTTTTTTTTTTCAATAGATTCACTTCTAAATATTTTCCTATGAGATTTTCTAGTTTTCTGTTGTAGTTGCTACAACACCACCCCAAATTTTGGGTATATTCAAAATTTCAGGCCCCCCTCCCTTCTCGCTCAACCCATTAAGGCTTTGACTTGGCCTTCAGTTGGTTAATCTCCCCATGTCCTATTCCTACCAAAACCCTGTCACTGCACCCACTCATACGATGCATGCTGCACCCACTTGTCTTGCCGCCTCAGGGCAGGCAGTTGTTGTTAGGAGTTATCTTGCCATCAGTCTATATTTTCATGAGTGTTCGCCCACCGCCCATATTGTGCATGCAACCTCACACTCTTCGTTAATTTGAGGTTTGTAATTTGGTGGTCCTCTATACATGTTAAAAGACCTAAGTTATCATAGCCATGAATTAAAGGTTAAAGCCTTGCTCTCTCAAATTTCACTTTGGCACGTCTTAGCCTGCTGTCTCTCCACCAGGTTTGAAGGAATATTTTTAATCATGCACATGAACATGGGAATTATATTACCAAGCTAAGGTTTGTTTACGAGTGCGATAGTAAGCCTCCAAGGATGAACATTGTGTTTCATATGTTAATATTGGAGGGAGTATATAACATTCAAGACAAGTCATGATGGGTTGGAAAAGGTCACCCACTAATCTCGAGGCTACGTAGGTTGAAGTTAATTTGATCATACTTAACATGTGACTAAAAGTATGTTATTTAATTAATAAACTCACTGTAACATTGCAAATATAAAATGACAGTGGACGTTGACACCCTAGATTAGTATATTGATATTTGAAGTATTGTATGTTGCGACTCACATCTTTATGAAATGCAACGTGCAGGACCAACCATACCATGTTGGATATTCTATAGAGTAAAGGGTGAGGCAAGAAATTGCAACGGAAACTAAAAGGGCTCGATTTCGTAACACGACGCGTTCATCCCCTGTCCATAAGCACGGAACAAAAGTTGTGCAAATTGGGGAACTTGAGATCGTGGTTAAGCCACATCTTTTCCATTTCTATTGCCTCATTCCTGAGGAGCGGCCTGCAGAGGGAAATTGCTTATTTGATGTTAGAAGCATATTTCAAACCAAATGTTGTGAAGCAATATTTGGTGAACAACGTACAGATCCGGTTCCCATTGCTCCTCCATACGATTATTATTATTCGCCATCATAACTTCCTCCAGAGATGCACTCCCACCATGATGTAAGCATGGATGGCGCAACACCAGCATCCGTTATCACACAGGTTTCTCCGCAGACGCAAATTCCTTCATTATGCATTGATGTTGTGATTGGGCATATGGTGCAAAAATCAGTTATCACAGAAGGAGTATACCCAAGAATGACATCACCGCACGATCAGAAATTCCTCCAGAAACTCACTCCCACCATGATTTAAGCATGTATGGAAGATATCCCCCTTGGTGGTCATTCGATGCCAAACACAACACCGACACTTATTATCGCATAGGCTTATCGGTGGATGCAAATTCCTTTATTATGCGTTGATGCTGTGATTTGGGCATATGGTGGAAGTATTAGTTATTGCAGAAAGAATAGTGGAGCTGTTAGTTGCACAAGTCGCACCGATGAACCCCAGCCAAGAGTGCGACCTATGGTTCCTGGTGACCAGTAGCTGAGTCGCAAATATCCCAGAGAAAAAAAATTGGTGCTACCAATGTGACTCCACGACTATCCAACCTCCGTAATTTGCATCAAGGTCTAGGTCGCCCAGTCGCATTGTGGGACTCATGAAAGCAACCAGGAATCACGAACAGTCTTGTGGAGCGACTACGTGATTTCTGGCAAGACGCAACTTTTCCCACCAATCGCTAAGTCGCAAGCCTAAGGCATGAATAGAAGGTGCAACCTATCGGGAGCTGCGACTATGTGATTTCCATAGTCGCAAGTTGCAGGGTCGCACCGAAAAAGATCTACAACCCGACGCGACTCTCCAACTACGCGACCTCCATGCTAGGGTTGTGACCTCATGCAAAATCAGTGCCTATCAAAGAATGGGTGTGTTATTATTAACGTCCCTAAGAGGATTTATGATTGCGAGAACATGTTGAGCCTAATTTTGAGGATGTTCCTTTGTGGTTGGACGAAATTGGACGACTGCCTCCAATTTATAATAATTTTTTTTGGAAGAACGTTTGGCTACAATGCGCCAAATACATTACAAAATACATAGCATGATCCCCAACATAATGTCTTATTCATTTATGGGTAAAGAGGCCATCCCCTTGAAGGTGTTGTAGACTTGGTTCTCATCGCCACTTTTTAGGCAAATAAAAGTCAAAATAAGCGTTGTGTTGGGAAAAACCATACGAAGGAATGGTTATTTCGTGGAAGTAGGGGTCTCTGTGTTGGGTTGAACTTGCCACTGGCCATGAATTTTAATAATATCCATAAGGAGTCTCGATGAAAAATAAGGAAGCATATGATAATGGAGAAGGGGATTGCGTTCTTTGGAGGTACAGGCAGATTTAGGCACACATCATGAACCATCAAAGGTTAATCATGTAATACGGGAGGCAGTCACAAACTAAAGGAAGCACCTAAATAACGAACGTCAATATTTGTCTTCAAATATTTCTCTAGGAGGATTTGGACTAAAGAGTACGAGAGTACCATTTACAAGTCACACGCGTAACATTGCGGCATGACAACGAACCACACAGGGGTCAAAACCTACATTGTTTGCCTTAATCAATGATATTTAATTTAATGAGATGAATTTCCCGCATTAATTTTTATTATAAGGGCTGTGACCCGTGTTATTTATTGCAGGAAGAAGTTGTTGATGCGTAGAACAAAAGCTGGGGTTTTTTCCGACAAGTAAGGTGGGTCCTTACAAATCTCGAAGAGCCTGACTATAGGCTCAATGGTACATCTATCGCCAGTCCATTCGCACAAGACTAGTACTAGGGAAAGACATCGTATTCTCTGAGGTCTGAGCTCTCCAAAAGAGAACGATAGAAGGAGAAAACCTAGGTCGCAGATGACCCCAGGTCACAGGTTGTAGATGACCCTAGGTTGCAGGTCGTAAATTGCCCAAGTCACAAGCCAACCCAATAGTCGGGAAAACCAAGAATCAAGGAAACTCAAGAGTCATCTCAGCCTATATGTACAAGTTCGGGAAATTATGAAAAGGACTTTTAGCTCTGCAATTGAAGCCAGGACGAGACACTGAATTGGTGCTTGAGAGCTAAAGGCACTCGAATTTTGGTATCAAGTAGAGAGAGAGGTAGCGAGGCTAGGGTTTTGGTATCATGCATTGAGATGAATAGCCCATGTTCCACTACTGGGTTTTGACAAGTTGTAAAATATGTATACGAATTTGTAGCAACATTAATAATATATTCTCTTTTTCGACACTGATTCACATGCTTGCTTGTGGTGATAGTACTAGCTGTCTAATATTTCACTATGTTTGTATGTGTGCTTTCATGCATGCAATTGGTTATGAACTAATTCACAGTGGTTGCATGTACGTTTGCTTTGGAATCAATGTTTATTTGTTCCTTGCCATGTCAGTGATCTATTGTGTACTACTTTGCAATTAACTTCTGGCTTGTTTTCTTTCATGTACATTTGGTTAGGTTTTTGGCTCACTAATCTCGCTCATGGCGTACCCCCATTTTTATTTTTCTTCTTAGACTTTCTTATATCTTTGTTTGTGGTTCGTCAATCTTGGGATAATTTTGCTTCACTGATTGGTCATTTCACCCTTGCCTCCGCTTCATCATATTTTCATCCGAAAACCAAGAGTGGAAACACTTATGGCGGCAGCCGGGCCCACACATCGGATGGGGCTCCTATCCCAAACTGTGTGAGGTCTAATTGGGACCTTTCACCGGGGAGACCCCCTTGTTGTCGGCGGTACAATTTTTCCGTCAAAAAATTGGCACTAGAAGGAGGGCCAGATGACAAGCTGAGCCCTTAGAGCCTGCGGTTAGTCTCATATTTGTAAATGGCTCGTCCCCAAATCATTCTCCCAAGATGTTTATTGGATTTATCTGGTTCTTGATGCCCAATCCCTCATGAACCTCTATATCAATTTTCTCAGTTAAAATTCGATGGTGAGAATGGAATTTCCATAACCGAGGACCTTTCTAATTTCTTTGAGTTTTGTGAGTATTACAAAATTGATGATGAGGAGTTAGATTGTGTGTTCTTCTCTCTCACTCTTGAAGGTCACGTTAACCAATGGTGACACACATTTTCTAAAGCTTCCATCCATTTGTTCGAGCAACTCATCGGTGAATTTCAACAAGATTTTCACAAGTACGATTTTTAAAATATATTAATAAGGTTAAATGAGATCAGAATGGAACCTCAAGAATATATAGAGGAGTTTTCTATTAGATTTCTTCATTCTTGTTTTGAGTTCCCTGAAAGAGATGTCTATTGGGCATATTTAATTGAATAGTTTCGACAGGTGGTTTTCATTTCCCTGGAACACCTTCAATCGACAATGAAGCCTAATCCCAATGTCTGTTATGATAATCCTCAAGTTGCTAGTTGTCCGGATTGTGTCCCTAATATTTTCTTTTATATCTCCCTGATTTCGGAACACATTCACTCCTCCAAGAAGAATATTTCTATTTGTGACATTCCTTTTCCTCCTCTTGAATGGAAGCGTAATGGAGTTTTGGTCGCAAAAGTTCTAAGTGACGATAAAAGCATACAGGAAAATAAAACCTGTTGTATCACCTTTGAATATTTCATACAACCTGTCAGGTCAGAACTTGAAAACCATATTGGCCTAACATCTCTCCCTGTTGATGAAACTAATCTCGAGTCCAATAAACATTTTCATGTGTCTAGTTCTAAATCTCATTCACATACCGACAATGAATTAGGCCTTGTCCTGAATAAATTTGATTTCCCTGCAAAATCCTTGGACTGTGATGTGCATGCAGGATCATTAGCCACTCTGGATGACACTGATGTGCGACATGAAGGTCCTTATATGATTGATACCCCCGCATATGAATCATTTCATCCATTATTCCTTGATTCATTTCTTGAGTCTGTCACACCAGTAATTTATCCAAATCATTCAAAATTGTCTTGTACTAGTGTTGACGACAATCATGAACGTGCTGGTGGTTTTTCAAAATCAGATTACAAAATTGATGAATCTCTTATTTTTGATCTTTTTCATTCGCAATATTTAAAAAACCAAGAGAGTGACGGCTTATCTAAGCAACCTCAAGATGTTTCTCTTGCTGATTCATCCCCATTATTAACCCTAGAGGAGCCTAATATACTAAATGCCCAACCTGATCAAATTGGTGGTTCTAGTGAATTTTATTTCTCTGAAAATGTATTCACTCACACCTCTGGTGACTGCCATTTGTATCTGTCTGTTGACCCTATGAAGCCACCGAAATTCGATGATTCGCTTTTTGATGATTCAAGGACCAATCAGGAAGTCGAGGTAATTCAGCTTTCGCTGACGGTTATCTCAGGTTCTCATGATCCTAATGATACCCCTGAAACAAGTAAAACTAGGGTTTCTCGAATTAGGGTTTCTAATATTACAGTTCCCACGCACCACACTCCTCTCGGCAAAACTATGCCGGATGTCAGCTCATTGGGGCAAGCCTTTGATTTGAGTGAAATTTCTCAGAACAGATCTTTCTGTCCCCTAATAGTTGATATGCAACAACCTCTATACCCTAATTGATTCACTGGAAGGAAAACACTGGCCATTGTCTCTAATCTCTTTGGTTATTGCCCAAATAGTATAGCTTGCAGTCAGGTACTAACATGTGATGTTTTAAAAACCTCCATATTGCATGAAATTCTTCCGGTCAACTCATTTCACCCTGGGAAATCTAAAGAATCTAATATGTTAGACTGTCAATCTGTCAGTCCACAAACATTTGATCGAATTAACAATACACTCACTTACAATTGTCTAGTTTTTATAGCATCATTTTTCACCCTCATGTGAATAATGATTGTCTCTTTGGCCCTAGGCACCCTTTCCTTCCAAACTTGAACAAATTCATAAAAAAACAGTGTTAAAATTCCCATACGCAGTTATGGTTAGACTTTTCCGCATATATACACAAGTCCGTTCATGCTTTTCTGCGTATGCCATTTAAATCATTAAAATATATACAAATTCCTTATTTTTGTGGCAGGGTGATGGTTATTCCCGTAATTCAACCACCCCAGCCCGTGGCCCAACTGTTTCCAACTGCTGAAACTACTTTGAGGGAGTATAAAAGCCCCTCATGTGTATGGCCTAAGGGAGAGAGAAAATTATAAACATTATACTCTGTTGAATCCCTATTTCAAATCTGATGTTCCCGTGCCTCCTACACTTCCCATGTTTCCTTGAAGATGATCATCATCCTATATGACATCTCGTGTGCACACATCTTGCAAGAATCCTAGCGTGGTGAGGGCTGGACGAATCCAGAGGACAGTCTACTCGAAGGCCGTGGAAGGATTCAGGTGATCTCTCCACTTTCTATTCTTGTACATGCCATTTATAATAAGAAGTACCATCTTGTTCCTAAATATTCACGTGTCTATATATGTGTGAATATTGTTAGTTAAACATTCAGTATTGCTTATATGAATTATACTGACATCTAAGAACGATATATGCTGTAAAAATAGTGTTTCGTGTTCGTTCTTTCTTGACTTCCAGGTCATGAAGCACAAGGAGTTGTTGGGGTTTGAACCTTGTAGGATCTACATCAAACGTAGGACTTTCGGGTAAGTTCTGCAATTGATTAAATCTAGTTTTCAGCATAAAAGATAGGTTAAGTGAGTTCTTCTTGAATGGTATGCCCCTGATCTGTGAAGGTTGCTAACCCAAAAACCTTTAGGGAGTTATTTCTTGAAACAGAAATGGTGAATCCACTGGGGATCAAACCCAGAATATCTGGTTTCGGAGATTCCATAACCTTGTTTCACGAGTTAGTTCTCTCCCGGTTGGTTATCTCTTCCAATCATATGGAGAGTTTGTTTTTGCCTCCTGCATAACAGACTTATACAGTGTCATTATTTACTACCATGGTCATAATGAGTCGTTCTTTTGTTCAAGGGAAGCTAACCCTGAGTTGGCCATTCTGCGGTGTCTCTTGACTTATTATTCAGGCCTTCCCCGTTTTGTCAGTATCTTGTACTATCACATCAAATATTTGCTCTTCTGCTCGTGCTGGTTTGAGAAGGTCTCCATTGACTTCTTGTCGATGGGTTTGTCTCTTATCGACTACTACATCTTGCTCTAAGAGTAAACCTAGAGCCACACCCTGGCCCTATTTACATCATTGATAGGTGACCTTGTGCTTAGCATTTGATCATCATTATGGGTCTTCGACTGAGTGGTTTTCCTTATGTTTGAATTCAGCATACATTATCACACTTGGGATTCGTGCAGTACCTTGATTACCATTTGACCCTATCGGTGGATATCTCGCCTCTTTGTTAGCTTTCATTATTGGTTGAGAGGGTTTCTTCCATGTGATAGCTTCATCTTGTGGATGTCGGAAACGTACTTCGGGTTGGTTCCTTCACTCTACTTCATCCGATTCCTTCCAAATCTTGGCCTACGGGTTACACTCACGCTAGACTGATGTGGGATGACTCAATGCCTTCCTTCTAGTAGATCTTTTCCCGTCAACTCCGACTCATTGCTCTGGGAATAAGGTCTAGAGTATTTTTGTTAGTACCTCAGGGTTTGTAGTCATTAGTGGCAGACTCTTCGCTGTCGACAGTGAGGATTCATTATTGCCTTCTGATTGATAGATTCTTACAAGTGTTCGACTTCAACTCATTTATTCGCACTTGTTAGCTTGTACTGAGGCACCTTGACACTCATTGTCATTATCGGTGGGTTTTCTCGCGTTTTTAATGATATACATTATTGACTGGTAATCAAACGATTTCTCACATGGTCGACTTCAGCTCATTTATTCCCATTGTGTAGAATTGTGCCATAGTGATTGGTGAAGACCTCGGGTTTGCATCAGCATGCTTCGGTTGAATTTTGACAGTTCATTCAGTTTCTGTCAGTGATGCCGTCCTCCCTTATATGTTGCAGTTTTAGTACAGTAGCATCTTATATGTTGGCTCCCGAATTGAGCGATTGTACCATGTCTTCCACTTGTTATGATTTGGTGCCTGGAGATTCAGTTACTTGTGTGATCAGATATCTACTACATCATCATTGATCAGTATTCTATATGTGATACCTGTACTTGATTTTCGACTTATAATTCCGGGCAGTGCTCAGATGATTCACTATGTACTTTCCAGTTCTGTTATACTTGTATACATTTTGGATCTATAGACATGATTTTCTTTCCCTGAGCATGGGTATGCCCACCTCAGACATGAGTTGACTCTCTGACTTCTTTCATTGGTTTTTTGACAGGATGAAATCTGGTGACGTCCTCTCTTGTTTTCGCAAGGTTCTTTCTATGCACATAATATATTTCGGCCATCATGTACCCCTTCTGACCTCATATATTAGGGGGCATCTGTTATAGCATCATTTTTCACCCTCATGTGAACAATGATTGTCTCTTTGGCCCTAGGCACCCTTTCCTTTCCAAACTTGAACAAATTCATAAAAAAACAGTGTTAAAATTCCCATACGTGGTTATGGCTAGAATTTTCCGCGTATATATGCGAGTCCGTTCATACTTTTCTGCATATGCCATTTAAATCATTAAAAACTATATAAATTCCTTTTTTCATGGTAGGGTGATGGTTATTTCCGTAATTCAACCACCCCAGCCCGTGGCCCAACTATTTCCAACTGGTGAAAC
Source organism: Pinus albicaulis (assembly GCA_034641835.2). Lineage (NCBI taxonomy): Eukaryota > Viridiplantae > Streptophyta > Pinopsida > Pinales > Pinaceae > Pinus > Pinus albicaulis. The sequence goes on from CM076574.1 coordinate 185,851,875, forward strand.
TACTTTGAGGGAGTATAAAAGCCCCTCATGTGTATGGCCTAAGGGAGAGAGAAAATTATAGACATTATACTCTGTTGGATCCCTATTTCAATTCTGATGTTCCCATGCCTCCTGCACTTCCCAAGTATATTCAGGAAACCCTTGTTTCCTTGAAGATGACCATCATCCTATATGACATCTCGTGTGCACACATCTTGGAAGAATCCTAGCGAGGTGAGGGCTAGATGAATCCAGAGGATGGTCTACTCGAAGGTCATGGAAGGATTCAGGTGATCTCTCCACTTTCTATTCTTGTACATGCCATTTATAATAAGAAGTACCATCTTGTTACTGAATATTCATGTGTCTATATATGTGTGAAGATTGTTAGTTAAACATTCAGTATTGCTTATATGAATTATACTGACATCTAGGAACAATATATGCTGTATAACTATTGTTTCGTGTTCGTTCTTTCTTGACTTCCAGGTCACGAAGCACGAGGAGTTGCTGGGGGTTTGAACCCTGCGGGATCTACAACAAACATAGGACTTTTGGGTAAGTTCCGCAATTGATTAAATCTAGTTTTCAGCATAAAAGATATGTTAAGTGAGTCCTTCTTGAATGGTATGCCCCTGATCTATGAAGGTTGCCGACCCAAAAACCTTTTGGGAGTTATTTCTTGAAACACCAGTCACCACAAATAACGATCACATCCATTCGCCAGTTGATCTCGTGAAACCACCAAAGTTTGAAACCCCCCACCCCCCCATTGGAAGGCCCAGAGTTTGTTTGGGATGGTGAGGCAATTCAGCCCCCGTTGATGGTTACGTTAGGCCCTCACGTCCCTAAAAAAACCTAGGGACAACTTCAAACTAGGGTTTCCAGAATTAAGGTTTTCGCGTTTGGATTCGCGAGAACCACAAATTTGCTTGGTGAATGCTTATTTTTCCCATTCCATCAAATTGATCATCCTCAACATCATGGTGAGATTCCCGGCTGGCTTGACGGATCTTACCCGATGAATATATCTGCAAATAGGCAATGTTTTACCGAGCTTCTGTTGGATTTAGGGTTGTGCATGCATGGATGTGTGTCATTTATAGATGATTTTAGGTTTCAAGTACATCTTCTTGTGTATCAGGATGAAATTGCAATTCAACTTGAACAATCCATTCTGGCATGTTCTATGGTAAGTAACCATGAACTTCTTATTGTTTCACGTGTTTTTCAGGTAAGTATTGTTGTCGGTGCACAATTTTGTATGCTGGTTCTGATTGTGAAAATTGTTGTCCTTGCAGGTCAGGAGTTAACACGATGGTTGCATTGGAAATCTGATTTCACATAGCCCGACCGCCTCCCCGGTTAAATAAGGGTTGTAGGTTTAGGCTAGCTAGGTTCTGTTAATGAAATTTTGTTGGTACAAGTTGTTAATTAGGGTTACTTGCTAGGTTTTTCTTTATGGTTTAAAATTATGTTTGCTGTCTTTTCTTACAGTCAGTAGCTGTATGCATTCTAATTGTCCAATAGTTCGCGCTCACACTCTTTTATTTTGTTCATTTTTGCATACTATTCAGATAATCACTGCATGCGCTTTTCTTTGTTTTTTTTCACCTACAACTGGTTTATCTTTCTTGCACATGGAATTACATTGCGTCATAAGCCTTGTCTATTGCATTGCATTATACACTTTCCCCCTCGCATCATATGCAATGTTTGTTGACCTAGCTTGGAAATTTTTTGTATATTGTGTACTACTGCATGAGGCCTCATTGAACCCGAAGCCTTAAAATCCTCGGTGCCTCGATTAGCCTTCTTACTCCTCCTTGCACATGTTTGAAGAAAGATGGATTTCTTTCACCTCTTTGCTCGCATCAAAACCCTAATGATATTTCTTGCTTTCTGTGTCATAATTGTTGAAACCCTAACCCTATTATTTGCGTGAGGTTGTGGTGGTTACCCCAAGAGGTAGGTTCTCTTAGAACAGGTCATCAAATTCATGTTCTCAACATTATTCCTAGGAGTCTAATTCATTATCCAGGGAGATACGAGCATGTTGCATGTGGGGGACCCTAACGAGTTTAAACGACCTATATCCACAACCTGAGCCTTGTGCCCAATATAGTATTGAACATCTTAATGATTTGCTTTGCATGTTTCACCTGTGGGTGGGAGATGGGATGTGAAGGCTTGCCATGATGGAAAACCCAAATCAGAATATCTTTCAGTTTCTGTCAAACAAGAAACAACTTCTCTTGCCCGTAAAATAAGCTGGGATCCCTCATGTGCCCATGCAAAATAAGTGCCACAAGCACATACAAATAAGTGCTACAAGCACATGAAATAAATAAGGGTAAAGGATTGAGAAAGGCTTCCTGTGCAGAGAGGTAATGAAACGAATCCGCCGGGGTACTGACTAGACTCACTGTCAGCATAAGCCGGGGTACAAGCTGCACGCAAAAACTACGTTGTTTGCTTTAATGAATGATATTTAATTTAATGAGATGAGTTTCCCACATTAATTTTTATTATAAATACTATGACTCATGTTATTTGTTGCAGGTAGAAGTTGTTGATGTACAAAAAAAATCTAGGGTCTTTTCCAACAAGCAAGGTGGGTCCTTACAAAGCTCTAAGAACCTCACTATAGGCTAATGACACATCTATCACCAATCCATTCGCACAAGACTAGTACCAGGGAAAGACATCGTATTCTGCGAGGTAGAGCTCTCCAAACGAGAAGGATAGGAACAGTCCTAGGTCACAGATGAGCCCAGGTTGCAGGTCGCAGGTCGCAGATGACCCTAGGTCGCAGGTCGCAAATGGCCCAAGTTGCAAACCAACCCAACAGTCGGGAAGACCAAGAGTCAAGGGAAACTCAAGAGTCATCTCAGCCTATATGTACAACTTCGAGAAATTATGAAAAGGAATTTTAGCTCTGTAATTGAAGCCAGGACGAGACAGTGAATTGGTGCTTGAGAGCTAAAGACACTCAGCTCTTGGTATCAAGTAGAGAGAGAGGTAGCGAGGCTAGGGTTTTGGTATCATGCATTGAGATGAATATCCCATGTTCCACTACTGGGTTTTTACGAGTTGTAAAATATGTATTTGAAGTTGTAGCAACATTAATAATATATTCTCTTTTCTGACACTGATTCATATGCTTGCTTATGGTGATAGTACTAGCTGTCTAATATTTCACTATGTTTGTACATGTGCTTTCATGCATGCAATTGGTTATGATCTAATTCACAGTGGTTGCATGTACGTTTGCTTTTGAATCAATGTTTATTTATTCCTTGCAATGTCAGTGATCTATTGTGAACTACTTTGTAATGAACTTCTGGCATGTTTTCTTTCATGTACGTCTGACTGAGTTTTTGGCTCACCAATCTCGCTCATGGCGTACCCCCCTTTTTATTTTGCTGCTTAGAATTGCTTATATATTTTTTTGTGGTTCATCAATCTGGGCTAATTTTGCTTCATTGATTGATTATTTCACTCTTGCCTCCGCTTCATCATATTTTCATCCGACAACCAAGAGTGGAAACACTTATGGAGGCAGTCGGGCCCAGATACCGGATGGGGCTCCTATCCCAAACGGTGTGAGGTCTAATTGGGACCTTTCACCGGGGAGACCCCCTTGTTGTCGGTGGTACAATTTTTCCCTTCAAAACTTTCCTACTACCTCTATTTCCCTCAAATTTTATGAGTATGTAACCATTAATATGCTCCTCTTGTTCATCCTTTTCTTTAGACAATCAGTTTCTCTTGATTGGCTTTCATACTATCTAAATCTTCCTTCAAGCTACAAATTATCAGTATTGACAAGTTCTCCTCCTTGATTATTTGTATGTGACACAAAAAGTAATGTTTTCAATTTCAGGATCCATGAAAGGCCGAATGTTATAACCTACAACTCTGATACCACTTGTAATGAACCTCATTAAACACACTATTTTTTTTTCTTTGTTACTAAATGAAATAAGTATGATTACTTCCTTTCATACCCCTCTATTTATGAAAATTGAGTTTTTATTTACACTTTACTTTGTAATCTTTTGCAATGCTCAAGTTGTATACTATCTATTTTTCTATTCATGACATTTGAATACAAGATCTTACTTCTAATACTATACATTGTTTCTAATTAGGTTCAAAAATTGCTAATTACATATTCACACAAAGATATAGTGGTGTAATTCCCAAAGTACACAAATTTGTTTGACTTACCAAGGAATTATTTCCATTTCTACCATGTATATATACAATTTTTCTAATCATAACCCTTGGTATGTTAAGTTACCCTGTTTTCATATTTTGATGAAGCGCTTTAAGCTATATAGATTACTATTAAATATTTTAACATTTTTATTCATGCTATGAAACAAAAAGATTTGGGTATATTAAGTTACCCTTAGCTTGCATATGAGGATCAAACTTATATTCATAAGACCACCTATTGCTCTATCAACATGTTTGTGACCATATAGTACTATTGTTCTTTGATTTAACTCTTTGTTGAAAAGCATGTATACATACCCTTGTGTTATGTATCTTGGCTAAAGATATGGTTAAACAACGATTCTACTTGTAATTAATCATAATCTCGTAACCAATGTTTACCACCACTTATGATTATATATTACTCTTACTAGTGGCACCATACATATTTGAGACAATATGATTCTTGTTATATATTTTAAAACCTTGGCATACGAGTTCAATGTGGTATTTTCTATTGAAGTCATTCTATATTATTCGATGAACGTGATGCAACTTCCTTCTTCCACATGTTACCTTAAATTGTGTTGACAAAAAGGTTTAATCAAACCCTATAATCAACGATTTTCATGAGATATTGATAGATCTATGACACACATCATTTAGGGTTAATAATTAGTTCAATAACTACCCTACTCGCCGACATGTGAATTCATTCATTCGCTCTGATCCTTTGGAAAAAAATTTGTCTCCTTTGCAACCAATGTATGCATTTACATTGAAACTTCAGTAACTCATTACTCTCTGTAAGCTTTTGGTTGTTATTAGTCTCATTTTGACATTCCAAGGATTTGAACTAGGGTTTGTGTGTTTGTTTCCCCTCACTGTTGGTTTAGTTTGGAGGTATATTTTTATTTTGAAAGTTTACTGATATACATCATAGGTTCTATATTTTTCTTTCATAGATACCAATTTATTTTGAAGCAAGTTTTCTAACTATTTCTCTCCTTTAAGGTACTCACAACCATTTACTAATCCAACTCTGAATTCCTTTTTGGCTGCAATATTTGTTAAGTTATTCTACCATGGTTCATTTTACTTCACACACAAATAATTTCTTAAAGACACACTGTGGTCATATTTAACTAGGTATATAGTAAGGGTTTATTATTTTGTCCTCCTTCAATTATCTGCTATATTATTAGGTTATTATGGTTAAACCCTAGCTTGTTGCTTATTAGGCCATAAGATAATTTATTTTTATGACCAATTAATTTTATGGGCATTTGATCCCATCCTATAGAAAATCCAATTTGGAAAGGGTTTGATTCTCTGAAGAAAATTTTGGTCCTGTATTGGTGTTTTTCAGTTAAGTATATATATATTTGGTTGAAACCCTAATCTTAGACTGCCATGGTAATTAATTCAGGGTTATGATAAATTGGACATACAATTTTTTATTAACATTATCGTTTTATATGGATTTGTTATTAAATATCCTACATATGGTTTTAACCCTATCGGGTAGTTATATTACTTATTTCTTACATTTTTTCCACCTATTGTTTCTCGGTTTCAAATATATGACTTTTACAGGGTTAGTGGTGAGCCTTCTCCATCTTCCATCCAAAAAAATCCTACAATGTGATCAATGTCTACATGCTAATCACCTATCCAGATAAGGTTCGATGTTGGGCTTCACTAATGGATGTCAAAAAAATCCTTCCAAGCATAGGAGGCATCATTAGTGGTGACTTTATCACCACAATACACCCATGGGAAAAGAAGGGAGTATCTGGTGCAAGGGATTGGTTTCAGGAATTCATGGAGGATTTAATTTTGCATTGGGAGATCATTAATATCATGTCATACAAATCAAAGTAAACTTGTAACAATAAAATAATGGAGTTGAGACACGTATTGATCAAATTGGTTAGATTCCTAATAAGCAATGATATGCTGGAGCATTGAATTGTCGTCTCTTCCTCACATTTGGAATGGGTTGGATCAAATTATAGAACCATAAAACTTTATGTAAGGCCATCGAAATAATTTCCCCACCCCATTCATTTTTAATCCATTATGGATGTTAGGCTGAGAGGTCATGAAGTGGGTCTCCAAGGTTTGGTACACATGGAATAAGGTCTCCGCAACTTTCATATTGGAAATAAATATCAAAGCAATCAAGACAAATTCAAAAGAATGGGCTCAAAATGACTAGGAAGAAAAGAGAAAGCAGGTGGAAACACATAGAATAAACTTGGAAGAGACCTGCTAGAGGTTGGAAAGGGAAAAGGTTATAGTAGATATTCTAAAAAAGGAGAAAGAAGCCTTTAGAAGCCTTCACAAATATCTCAGTGAGGAGGGGGAAATGTGGAGGTTTAAATCCATAAGTATTTGGTTAAAGGAAAGGGACAAGAACACAAGTTTTTTTCATCGGCAAGCCAAATTGAGGGAGTGGAGGAATAAAGTGACCTCAATGAATGTTGAGGGATCACATATCACATCCTTAGTGGAAATAAAGGCAATTGGTTTCAATATTTTTGAGGAACTTTACAAGGAATAACAAGGAGGAACGTAAGAGGGATTTATGGAATTCCCTAAGCATATTCCTAATAGAACTAAGGAAGATAAAAATGCAACCTTGATGGGGCTAATATCCAAGGAAGAGGTAAAAAAAATTAGTGTGTTCCTTTGAACTAGACAAGGCTCCTAGACTGGATGGCTTCATGAGAAAATTTTATTAAGATGTTGGTATGCCATCAGATATGACTTTTGTAGAATGGTTGATTACATTAAGAACTTGGGAAAAATGGGTGGAAGTGTAAACACCTCCTTCTCAGCACTCATTCCTAAATAGGTAAGCCCTTCCTCCTTCTCCTACTTTAGAATAATATCTTTATGTAACACGCGCTATATAATTATTGCCAAAATTTTAGCCTCCATAATCAAGTTGTTGTTGCTAGGCATTATCTAGAACAATCAAGGCAGGTTTGTTGGAAAATACAAACAATGGAGAATTTTATTTTGGTCCAATAGGCCATCCATTCAAGAATGACCCAAGGTGAAAAGGGAATGGACATGAACCTAAACATGGAAAGTGATTTTGATATGGACTGGTACTCTTTCCTTCTTGCGATCTTGGGAAAAATGGAACTCTTCTCAAAATTCATCTATTGTTTTCCCACATGTAGTAAGGATACATGGATCTCCTCCTTTATCAATGGCATGCCCTCAGGATCCTTCAAGGCTTAAAGAGGATTTTGGAAGGGGTGTCCTCTCTCCCCAATTCTTTACATTATTATTGTTGAAGCTATAATTAAAAATTTAGACTATGAACAAATAATACATCAACTCTCAGGAGTCTAATTTGTAAGGGTAGTTAACAGCATCAACCATGAAAAGTTTGTGGATGAAACTATATTATTAGGAGGAGCCTCTATTATATTTGTTATGAAATTAAAACAAGTCATAAACAACTTTCTGAAAGTTTTAGGGGGAATATTAAATGAACGAAAAATCCACTTATAAACCTAGAACATAGAAAAAACTTACAAGGGTCTAATTCTTAAAGAAATGGGTACTGTTGGAAAATAATCATGGAAAAATTTTAAATATCTTGGAATTCTAAGCTATCTCAAGCCTTGTTTTCATCCTTCATGGCTTCCCATCCTTGATAAATTCAAATCAAAGTTCAAGAAGTGGGGGGTGCAATGGATCAATTCAAAAGGTAGCCTTGTATTGGTTCAATTAGTGCTCTCAACCCTCCTTTTACAATTTTCTACTCTATTAATGCTTGTAGGATTCCAAGCTAGAACGTCTCAAAAGATCCCTAAATTCCTCTCCCAAGGAGGAAAGTCTATCTCAAAAAAATTCAACTTGGTGAATTGGAAAAAGATATGCACACTGAAGGTATCTAACAGACTTGGCATTAAATATCCTTTTCATATTAATTTTGCTCTCGGGGCCAATATAATGTGGTGATTAATTTAAGGCCCCTTTGACTGGTGAAAAACCATCCTGCACAATAAGTGTTTTCATGGAGATCGTATGGACTATCTTAACTTTGTTCTAATCATCATAGGGATTCACATATATACAATCTAATTTCAATATCCATTCCCATCGTCAAAGTAAAGCTAACATGGTGGTTTGGTAATCAAGTAAGAATTTGGAATGAAAGTATTCAAGGAAATCCACCCATTGAACCTAATTTCAGTTTCAGGCCTCTATGCAATTAGCTCACCCAATTTGGAAGACTCACTCTATCTAATATCTCCTTGTGGTCCTAGATGGGTAGATGGATTGGGTGGGATTAGGGTTATTTTCCCCATTAGCTCCACTTGATTCACATAGAGATTGAATCTCTCCTCTCAATTTGTGCTTCTATTCATATTGAGGACTCAAATGCTTGTGGGCGGGGAAGGCTGCTTACACGGGTAAGAAAGGCTATAATGATATCATTTTGCCGCATGAATTCCCCCCAATATCAAAAATCCAGTTGAGGATCTAGAGTTCTTATGGCCTCCAAAAAATTGACATCTTATGCTCAATACTAGTGCATAAAAAATATTGACAATAGAAAACTTGAAAAAAAAGGAATAACAAGCCCATCTAGATGTGAGTTATGTAAGAATGAATATGAATCGATCAACCACCTCTTCCTTTTGCAACTTCCCCAAGCTGGTTTGGGGCAAATTTATTCAAATACTAAATCAAAAAGTAAGGATCCCAAGTGACATTGAAAAACTTCTTGGAAGTTGGGACAAATACTATAGAGGTTTCATGAGAGGTAAACCTCGCTTCAAAAGGATATGGCTTGGTCTTCCTAACTATGTGAGTTGGAAAATCTGGTTGAATAACAAATTTTCCAAGGGGAAAAGCCAAATTTTTGGAGAGTTTTTGGGAATCACAATGGCTCTCATGAAGGAAAATTTCATCTCCAAATACTTAAATCTCAAATGAACTGAGGAATTGGATCTATAATACCATGCATGTTGGACCTCTCTAAGAATTATAGCAAGTACTCCATCCTCTCCTCCTCCATCAAAATAGCAACTCAGACTCTTAGAAGTTGACTTTGATAAATGCATAGTAGAACAAGTCATCATATATTGCGTTTTGATGACATGAATAAAAGTAATCTAGGGATAGCAGAAGCCGTGGGGGGTGGGGGTGATTTATCACCTTGAGGATCAATAGGAATACACATTCTCCCAAGATCTATGAATCATCACAAACAACCAAGTAGAAACCTGACACACTTATGAAAAGTCTCTCTTTGGATACACATAGAAACATTCAAGATCTCATTATCATTGATGACTCTGCCATTCTTTTGCACTACCTCACAAATGGCTCTCTTCCATTTGGCATCAAGCTCCAAGCTATTATAAAAGGGATATATCAAATTTTAGGAAGATTTAATTCCAAGTAATTTATTCATATCTATAGGTACAAAAATAAGAAGGCATACCTCCTTGTGAATGAGGGGGTCCATTTACCAAAAGGAAACCTTATAGTGAATGGTGTTTTAGCCTTAACCCCAATTCTTTAAGCTTGCTGGCAAACCATTTTTTGAAACTATCGGTTTTTAGTTGGTCTTTTTTGGAGGATCTACAAGCTATCATTATTATAAAACTATAATGCCCCTATGCTTACTCCAAGGCGTAAATTTGGATCACATTTTATAATTTTGTTGCTTACTACGATGTTGATCAGTCTAGAGCAACAATAAATACTTTGAAAGGTTTTAAAACTATGTTTGCCAACACATATTTTATGAAATATAAATATATTTTTAGTTTAGGTTAAAAGAAAGGAATTATTGTCATATTTGGACACAATTATCATTTTTTAAGACATATCACATGTTGAAAATGGTAACAAGAAAATCCTGATTTAATTTTCATTTGAATTAAATTAGGAGAAAATTGTAATCCCACATCATAAGACAATAAAAATGTGTTAACTAAGTTAATTTGACTTAGTTGGCTCAATTAATTCGAGTTTAGGGTCTAACTTGGGGCATGTAGAGTGTCTCCTAAATTTTAGGAGCCTATGATGAGTTTAATTTGAGTTGTAGTAATTTAATTCAGTTAAACTGAGTTAAAGTCAGTTAAACTAGTTCCAACTGTTGGAGGAACTAGTGGGAGGTCAAGTAGTGGGGTGTGTAATCAATGATCAACTAGTTAATTGATAAATCAACCACAATTAACTCATGCATGCATGATATACGAGTTATCCAGTTGAGATTGGAGTTTAAGGGCAATGTACTATAAGTTGTATAATTATCCAAGTTGTATAGGTGGTGCATGCAGTCAGAGAAGGACCTATAGGATTGCCTAGTTTTGGATGGGGAATTTCCTAATTAATAGTGGATTAATTCCCAAGGAAACAATGCAAGGAAATAGGGGCTTGTAAGGCAAGAAAATTAGCTAATTATTGGCCAGATTCAACTTCTGAGGTAGTGAGATTGATTATACTTATGCATAGAATGTTTAGGCTTGAACAAGCATTGTATTTATTCTCTATTTTATGATTAATGAAAATAGATAGGAAGGGGTTTTGAGCAGTGTATTTCCCCTAGATATATCCTTGTGTTATGTGTTTTAATTGATTCATGTCACATGTTTTTGATATTGCTTCTCAATCATGAATTACTTTCCACAGATGAGTAGAGTAGATTCAAGTCTATTGTTTTATAAAATTACATTAGTAGTTTGAATCTACAAGGAATTTCTACATAGTATCAGAGCTATATTCACTATAGAGGAGATAATTCGAAGTTATCTTTGTAGGAGTAACGAGTTTTGAATATCTATTCTTCAGAGGTAGCGAAAGGATCGTGATGACATTATATGGTCTAAGGCTCGAGTATGCCCTTGAGGGTAGCTCAAATTACATTGCTTGGAAAGATAGGATGGAAGCAGTCATGGAAGATAATGGGTTGAAGGAATTCATTGATAATGATGTCCCAAAGCGAGAACCAGATGATTCCCATGATCTAGTAGATTAGAAGAAGAGCATAACAAAGTCAAGGAGGATCATATTGGAGGGAGTACGAGACCATATTGTCTCTAATCTCCACGAGAAGGAAAATCCATATGCAATGTGACAGACATTGACAGAAATGTTCCAGAACAGTAGTGACCACAGGAAGCTGGCACTAAAATATGAGCTTTGGAATATCAAAATGTAGAAGGGAGACACAATACCACAATACCTATGCAAGTTCACACAATGTAGTGATGAAATTGGGAGTGTTGGTATTACAGTTGTAGAATATTATATGTTAAGCCTAACACTTCTAGGCCTTCCTAAGAGATGTCACAACTACCATGTTTCGGTCAGTGAGAGGGAGAAGGTACCAAACTATGAAATTTTATGGTCATATTTGTTACAGGAAGAGTTCAGGCGGAACACCAGATATGAGACCTCATCCAAGGTTGAGGATGGGGAGGGTTGTGCCTTGGATGGAAATTCAAAGAAAGGGAAAGGGAAGAAATACCAATCCAAAGTAGATTCTGGTCAGGTAGGAAAGAAGAATAACTTTTTGAAGATTAAAAGTTTTCACTTTCATGAGCTAGGACACTAATCTGAAATGGGTGGATAAATTTTTATGCTTTGCAAGCACCTCCCATTTAGTTAAACAAATTAAGGTCTAGCTTATACTTGACTGTGCGGAATCGAATTCTTGATTCAGGTGTATGTGTTTAAAATTGTTTTAATTCTTAAGTGTGAGGAATTAAAACATTTTTTTTTGCTGATATTAAGCATGTACAACAACCATAAAGTGCAGCAAATAAGCATCAACACATAACAACAAATTTAATAAAGAAGTTCACCCGAATGTCGTGGGCTACGTCTCCTTGAGCCATTGTCAAATTGGCTTGGCTCTTTGGGATTATGATGGAAAATTTATTTTACAAGTAATTACTCAAATAAAATGGTTATTTGGATTGTACCATTGGGTTTATAATACCATCATACCCCTGCAATGGCTGCTATCTCTCTGAAGATGGATCTCGGCTCCCTTAGACTCAACTTCTTCTGTCAGTGGCCTTAAGCTTCCCTGAGCTTATATGTGGCACTAACTCCCTAAAAAATAATTTTTTGTCGCTGAAAAATTTTCCACCATCTCCAACATATATCAAACATCCAAAATAGGCTGTTCATTTGCTCAAAATGAGCTCTGTCTCCCTAATCTAGGCCTCCAACTCCTATTGGCCCTAGGCAGCCCGAAAATTCTCTGTGGCTTCTTTGGCTCTAGAAGTATCCAAATGGATCTGAAAATCCCTTAAGTATATTCATAATGTCCAAAATAGTCAGAATATATTATTCACTTGCTGAAAAAGGCCTCTGGCTGCTCTGGTTATGCCCTAAACACCTGGTGGCACCCCGTGGCTTTGGGCTCACTGAAAACTTATCTGAAGAATATCGACCTTTAGAAGTATTCAAAAGCTTCTTAAAATACTTCCATTGGATTTATAAGGTTTAAAATAGTCATAATAGACTATTGGTTTGCTGAGAATCGCCTCTGGCTAGGCCTCATTCTTCTGCTGGCTCCTAGTGGCCCTTGGAACTTATCTGAAGAAAAATCATGCTCAAAAGTCCTCTGATGGCTCTAAAAACCTCACCAATGGCTCTGGAATGTCCAATAAAGTCGAAATTGACTATTCACACTCTCAGAATGGCCGAATAATGGTCAAGATAGAGCATAATCAATTTTGCCCAGTTTCACCTAAAAAAAATCCACTAATTTTGGAGAACTTCAGTTTAACGGAAGTTAAAAATGGAAAATAGGCACAAATTTAGGGCGCGCTAAGTTTTCTTCCAGTCTAACCATTTAATTTTAATGTTATGGTTGGGTGGCCACATGCCAACCCAAACCATATGGTCTACCCGCAACCGCAGGTGGAACCCAAGGCATAGACCACGATGTTTAATTGAATTGGAGTTAAAACCGCATTAACAAAACCGTTAGAACTAACCATGTGGATTTGTAGAAAATGATCATGCTAACGACTGGCGGTGGAATTAAAGGCTAGGATAACCATCGCATATACTTTGCAATGTGACCAACGTATGGGAGACCGCAGATGGTTTAAACTGCACTGTTAGTTTTTAGCCCTTGGGCATGGGCTATGGCCGTATGGGGAGGGGCTGCCCCCTCCGCTGCCTTGCATACAAATCTGTCAAACCTTAAATAAAATACGACTACCAATATGGTTAAGAAACATCATAGCAGAGACGGTAAAGGCTTGTGCATGAATGCCCGAGGTCGCGGGGTCCACTCCTCTCGCCCTCCACCAAAATTTTACAACATTGTTCAAGGGCCACGTGGCGCCTTCTCATTGGTCCTCCAAATCATACATCCAATCAAACTTCACCACCTGTCAACCTATGAATGGCCCAGAAGGAATATTCTGAGAAATATCTTGAGGAATATTCTTTGGAATATTCTTTTTGCTGACTGAGCCCTGACCGAGTCAACTATGGTCAGATGTCAAAAATTGCATTTTACTAGACTTTTAAAAACACGATAACTTGTTCATACGGTGTTAGTTTTTTGAATCGTTTGAGGTGCCAGAACCAAGAAGAAGAGATCTATCCGGTCGCTCAGTTTCAAAAAAATTTTGAACACTTCAAAATTTGAGCTATCACTTAGGTCCTTGATCTGAATCTAATCACTCCTCCCCATTAGGAATATTTTGGACCCAAAAAGACTGATTACCTATTCGGTAGATGAGAGTACAACACCCTCACATTTTCAGCCTCCATACACTTTGCCTTGCTTGGCTTAGTGCCTTTGAGCCCCAACTCGAAGGTAGTCAACACTTCACTTCTTTGATACTCTTGTCCTCCTATCAAGAACTATGTCTTCCTTAAGCTCAACCAGAAATTTCTGGCAAGAAATATTCAATTGAAGGTAGTTGAACATCATTTCCTTTATCATCGATCAATGGTGGCTCAAAAAAATGTAATTTTCCAACACAATACATGCATACATGAATGAAATTTTCATATGTACAAATGAATTTATGTCTTACTGAGTTAAGAAGTCAAACCACTTCTTACCAAGCCACTTCCATGGCGATTTTAGCTGTTGAAAATATTCTTCTTGTGAAACATCTGTTCTCACATCAAATATGGAATCTTTGGTTCCATTATTGCTAGTCTTTTTATCCTCTTGCTTCAAATGCTTGGGATGATTAGTTGGATGCAATGTCCAACATTGGGCAATAAAATGTCCCTTCTTTTGGCAATGTGTGCAAGTATTTTGCATCTTCTTTGCAAGTTGCCTTCGCTTCAACTATTTCTCATATGCCTTCAATCTCTTCCAGCATCTTGAAACATCATGGTTACACAAACCACAGTAGGAACAAAAATTCTTTCTTCCTTTCACGCATGCAGATTTACCATGCTTAACATAAACATAATCAACTTGACTATGGGAAGAATTATACCTCAAATGTTGCTTTTCATGTCCATATTTTTACCTTCTTGAGGAGATGAACTTGAAGAGGTTCCAACTTTCTTTTGAAGACCAACATCAATGTTCATGTCTTGATAGCTGCCATAACTCTCTTGCTTGCCATAAGCTGCATGTATACAAACATCCTGCTGCAACATAGGCTTCAAACAATGGCATTCAACCTGAAAACAAACTTTACATGTTTGTGGGTTTGAACTTGCAACAAAATTTCTTCTTGGAGATGTCTCAAATGCCTTCATGGCTGTAGATTTTTTTCCATAATATTAAACATATCCTAGACCAAACTTCTTAGGCCTTTCCTCAACCAAAATAGGATCAATCCTACCTTGTGCATGTTTGCATAGACCCTTGCCTTCATAGCCCATTTTTAACATCAACTTGGACTGTATACATCTAGTGTTCTTTTCAAATGAACCTACACATCTATCTCAAGAGGAATTTGAAGACAAATTTGAGTGATTTACCTATGCTTCAAGCATGTGTTTGGTTAAGGTCTCTTAGGCTTTGTTATCACTCCAATAATTCTCAAGGGTTGTTTATATTTTGGTTTAAAGAATATTAGAGGTAACTACAAACTTACTTTTAAGCGTTAGGATCTAGCCTTCCTAGTGCTCAGAGAGGGCTCTCTTTATATGATTTATCTTTGTTGATTGTATTTGATTTTAGGCTAGTTATGTAGGATTACTAGCGATTTGATTTTGGATTTGGTTTGGTGGTGAAATCACTTACTGAGATGGATGGATGTAGGTCTGTATTCCATTGGGATATTGGAGTCAAAGTGTCAAGCAGTAGAAGTAGGATCAAGGTTCTAAAGGGAAGTATTCAAAGGGAAAGATAGTTTAGTCACTTCAGATCCTTAGGCTGATGGTGAAAATGGTTTCAATCAGGGTTAGAGAGCAATTAAGAGCTCTCAAATCTGGATAATGAGTGAAAAGACAGAGGTCAATCGAAATAAGGGAGAAATTAAGAATTCCCTAATCTGGATATCAGAAGAAAAACATATAAATGATAAACAGTTCAAGACAAAGTGTAATTAAACATATTCTGTAATAACATTCCAGTTATATCATTTAGATTAAGCAAACATACGAGCATGTGAAAACTTCAAAAACAAACAATTGACAAATTAGAAAGTACTTCACTGTAATAGCCCAACAAATGAATCCTGTAATATAATCTCTTTATTGCTTTAATCCAGTCTGCTGACTTTAAATTGGTACTATCACGCTCAGGTTACAGAATAGTACAACTATAGAAATGTTTAGCAATTCATCCACACTCAATACTTAAAAATGTGAAGTATTTATACAAAAACTATTACAAAATATCCTAAAACAACTTATGAATTATTCAAGGAAAAAGAAATATCTTCATGCAAGAAGATAGAGACAACTATCTAACTAATGCAAGATGTCCCTGCTTTTATTGATTTCCTGTTCAATTGTTGATATTTTTTTGTTGATTTGTCTCTGATTGTTTCTCAACAAAGGCTGCAGTTAGGCAGTGAAGTGTTCTATACGTTGGCATCTTTCATATTTGCTTTGTAATTTCTGTCTTGAATTTAACTCTAACTGTAAACTGATAATCTTTACTCTGATACTCTTTAACCTTTTGACTGCTGTTTTTTACTGTAAACTTCAACTGTAAAACATAATGCTTAGTTTTATCTTTTCTCGACTAATATTTTCCTCATTTGACTACCCTGTTTGACTGCTTTTATCTTCATAATAAATCAGTCAAATTTTCCCAAAGTTCTACCTTTGGTAACTTAATTTTCACCATCCTCCTGAATATTTCATCAGCCTTTGTGTATTTTGAGAATGTAGGCTTGTTGACAAATAGGTGTTTCACCTCATGTTGTAGGTAAAAATGATTCTCAAAATTCTTGTAGAGAACTTTCCCTATTGGAATTCCTTGTGAAGAAGGGAGATTAGCCTGATCCTTGGAAACTTCTCTCATTTTCTTATCATAATCATCCTGCTTCATTAGTTTGTCATGAATAACTAATGGATTTGGAAGGCCTTTTTGTCTAAGAGTGTCAAACTTCATCATAAACCTTGTGATGGCAACCTCCATGTTTTGGAATTTTTCTTCTAGTTGTATCATCAGATTATTTTTATAAATAACCTTCCTAACTTCTAGGATGGTTTCTGTTCTATCACTAATTCCAATTTCTTCAAGATCTTGCCTATTATTGTAATTAAGGAATTTGATGATTTCACTAGCCTCTTCAGGATTCTTACCAAGCTCTTCTTTGATCTTCTGGATAGCTTCTCTTGCTTCTTTGACTAAGTATTTCTGTTCATAGATAACCTATATGGATGGCCAAATATCATGGAAAGATTCAATGATATTTTCCCATAGCTGCTGCTTGGCTTGTGCCATTGGTTATTTTAGTGTTAGATTTTTCTCTAACTTCTTCAATTGCTCATTCAACCTCTTTTCCTTCTGTTCTTAATTCTTGTGCATTATATTACCAAGTTTCTTTTCATCTTCCAGGATTTTTAGCTGTTCTTTAAGTCTTTTAACTTCATTTTTCTAAATAGACATGTCCTGCATAAATTTTACTAGTTTACTTGATTCATCTGTAGGCTGTGCTGCAGTTGTTGAAGATTCTATTGCTGAAGTTGTTGATGAGGTGACAGGTAATGCTGTAGCCATTGTGACCGTAGGGGCCAATGATTATGCTAATGTGGAAGGTACAACAATAGTGACTACAGGAATTACAGTGACATGAGTTTCTTCTTCTTTGGCCCTTTTCTCCTAGACCAACTTGTCCATTTCATTTTCCATTTCCTTTATTTGGGTAGTCAACTGAAGTTTGAGACTCATCATCTCATATTTCTGATTTGTATCCTGTAACACTTCCTTTGATTGAGGATGTTCAGTAGGAGGTAGCTTAAGTTACTTCTTTAATGCAACAATGTCTGCATTTTTCTTCTTTATCAATTCATATTGCAACTTTTACATTTGTTGGATCATATCCTACTTCAATAATCAAATATTCCAATGATTTGATTCTATTATCCTTATCCTGTGAGGATGCCTTTTCCAATTTGAGCTGATAGTTGATGTTTTCAAGAGTGTTTTTAAGCTTCTGTACACTCATTGCTTTATTTGTCATTGTGGAATAAAGCATTTCACCAACTTGTTTATGAAATTCTATCTGATCAATAGGATGAAGATAATTTTCTTGAACTTCATATGATGACTTTTTGTAATCCACTGATGATTTGGGATGCTTTACTTTAGGCCATAGGAAGGTCATCTGCATCTTTCTAGTCTTATAGTCAAAATCAGAAAGAAATCTTCTTTGGTAACTGGGCGACTGTTTCCAATACTGATTATATGTATCAGTCTTCAAAGCTTCATTTCTCATATTTATCTCTTTGTATTTCTGCATAATGTCCATTTCCTTCTCTGTTGGTTTGCTCGAAGATGACATTTCAACATTGTGTTGCTTCTGAATAAGCTGCGTGTTAGAAGTTGAAGGTTGATGTATAATTTTCTTCAATCACTGTAGGAGGTGCATTGTCCTTTGCTGCTGTATCTGTGTCAATCAATTCTATTGTTTCCACTTCTTCATTGATAGGATTTAATTTAGGCTTCTTCCTGTACATCAATTTAAATTTAGTTTAAGTAGTTGTCTCTGTAGTGTATGATCCTTCCTCTCTGATTCTCTTTGAGTTTCTAGCTTCTTGGGCCGGAGTTTGAAAATTTTGACTAGTATCACCTTGCTTCTCTACCTCAATCAAGGTGTTCTCCAACCATTTAGACTGGTTGGAGTATTTCTCAATGTCTGGTTTATTCTCATGTACATAAGGAGTTAGTTTGCATTTAACTCTCATTTTACTTATTACTCCTAGAGGATCATAATGCCATCGAAATTTTTTACTGAATTTAAACTCTTGCAAATACTTTTCAGCCTCTGGACCTGCATCTCTACTGTTACAAATGAAAGGGCCAACGTGATTTTTTATTTTGAACTGTGTCTTTTTCTTAGCTGCCAGGAAATTGATTGCATTATAATTAAGAATCTGTCTTATATACTCAAGGGAAAATAACCTCATTAGGAGGTATTTGAGCAGTTTATATGGAATAAGATTTTATCCATATACCCTTATCTCTGTATGGTTTTGGTACAAGTACCAATCTCCTGTCCTATTATGCTCTGATAGTTGTAGGACCTTCTTAATTTCCTCACTGATTCTGGGCTACATGCTTCTGTTCAACATATTGACCATTGGTTGAATAAAAGAATCAATAAAATCTGTATAGGTGGACTATGTGGAGTATTTTCTTATTAAAGGATTCCAAAATATGACTGACTGTGGGTTTCCTTCAACATCAAGCTTCTGAAGGTTGATGGCAAATTTCTCAGACTGAAAGTATAAAAACATGTGAAATAGGACTGAGGAATACTTGAAAACACCTTCTTCAGGAATTTTGACCAATTGTTCATGAATATTATCAACAAGGTATTGGGAAAAATTGAAAATGGTAGCAGGAGGATGGCTAGGTGTGAAAGTAGACAAAAAACCTAGTACTGCAACATCAACATGCTCATATGTGAAATAACTAAGACTAAAAGACAACATGCTAATGATATGTCTGGTTATTTCAGTAAATTTTGCAGATGGGTAAGGAGGATTTATCTTGGGAATTTCTATAGATGAAGGCATGAAAGTTTGGAATATCTGGAACCTCTTGGGGAAGTCCAGATTCAGGGATAACTGTGTAAGAGCCTCAATAGACAAAGAGGTTTCATCTAGCCAGGATTTGATCAGAGCATTTGATAAATTGACTTAGCAGTAATAGTAATCAGAATTTCCTTTTCAGGGTTTATTATGGCTCTCTGGTAAGGGAAATAGCAAGATTGATAAAGTATGATTACTTCTAGGCACTGGAAATTTTGTGGGAATACATACTTTGGAAAATTAGATTCCCAAATGAAAACCTCATATGCCTTGTCTATGGATTTCTCATGGCTCCAACAATGGAGCTCAAGAAGATTAAATTTGGTGACTGTCTCATTAATCTTGAAGTCTCTTTCATCTATGGGAGTGTGTTCTACATCTACAACTGGGGGTTGTAGAGGATTGACAGAGAAAATGTTGAAATCACGATTGCCGTTAGACCAAAACCCGCAGGCATTAGTCTTCGATACAATCATCAGAGTTAGGATCCACGAGAGGTGGTTAGTCCATGTCGCGAAACACATGGGGAGCATTGAACCCAATGTCCAACAATCTCCCCCCTAATGCGAGCCGGGTGAGTTTCGAACTCGAGACCTGTCGCTCTGATACCACTTGTTGGAATCATGATTGCCGTTAGACCAAAACCCGCAGGCATTAGTCTCCGCTACAATCGTCAGAGTTAGGATCCACGAGAGGCGGTTAGTCCATGTCGCGAAACACATGGGGAGCATTGAACCCAATGTCCAACATACAATACTTTTGGAAGCCATTCTTTTGTTAAATTTCTTCAATTGATTAATATTTTGACTCAGAGAAATTTGATTTAGGCCTTTAGGAGCACCTATGACAGATTATAACAGTTTATAGATTGATTTAGGATGAAACAAGGGTCTATTTTCTGATCTGCAAAGGTTTAATTGATCGAATTTTCAATGTTTGTGATTTAAAGAAATTTCAGACCTCAGAATTTCTGTGAAAATATGTCTAGGGTTTGTAGAAAAGGATTTGGGAAGGAAATAAGGCTTTCTTCAGGTTTGCAAAGGCTTCTATTTTAATTCAATTATTGATTACTTTCTTTATTGCTTTAGGAATAGGCCTAAGCACTGAAGAATACCTGGATAAAATGAGGATTCTGGTTTGCATAAGGGTTCTGAGGTAGCAAAAGGCTTTCTGAGGCTCTTCTGGCCTTTAATAGTGCTTTGGATGACTTCTTGAGTGTCTTTTGGCAGCAAATGGTTGATTTCTAGTTGAACTGGGCTTAAAATGAGGTCAGCAGTGTGATCTTTGCTTGAAAAACTACTGGCAATTCTCTTTCAGTGCAAAATTGTAACAGAAAGTGGTAAAAGGGCTAACAAAAGGCGGTTATATGCATTATTAACCAACAATGATTAACATAAATGCACAGGTCTTTTTGATTCATAGGGTGGTTTGGATAACAGTTAGGAGAAACATCTAAGCGGTTTTCAAATGAGCTAAAGTGGTTGGGCGATAAAGTTTGGATTGATGCGATCAAATAAAAACTGGCCACGTAGATAGGAGCGGAGCTTCGAAAACCATGTATTTTGCAAGGTTGGGGTGTAGTTAAAGGTCGGGCTATCGGAGATACAAAAAGGGATATGGGCCCTCAGATCTGGTTAGTGTTGATCTGACAGGTGGGACGAAGCGAAGGAGTATCGGGATTGATAGACGTGGGGCCTAGGAATTAAGCTATGCAATGTGATAGGCTCAGGGTTTAATACATGCCAATGGGGTTAAGGAAAGTGGGATATTATAATAGCGGGGTAACCATAGTGGGGTTTAATACATAATGGGGTTTAACACATAGTGGGCCCAAAATGTATGACTTGTGGCTAAACGAAACTATGTATTAAATTTAAAATATGGGTTGGGATATACATATATTAATGGAATTAATTAAATACAGGATAAATGTATTTAAGGGATTTAATATATAAAGTTAAATGAAATATAAAATCAATGGGTGGGCGGGGAGGAGAGGCGGGGCGTTAAATGCACTAAGTTTAACATAAAACTTATATTGAGAATGAATATTTACACAGTGGGTCCCGACATAAAGATTTAATCATTTAGACTTAGGATAAAGTGTTTTTTGGGTTTTTGGTGTTTTTTGAAAAAAGGGAAATTAGTAAAGGTATTTTTTACTTTTCCAAATATAAAATATGTTTTAACTTAAGAAAATGGTTTTTTTGCAGGGGGAAAAAAGTGAAATAAGGGGAAATATTAAAAATGAAGGGGATGGGGTATTTTTACAAGGGGAATGATTTTGAAAGGAAGTTAGGTAATGAAATGACCAATTTCCTGCTATCCATGCCTTGTGAAAACTTCTTCTGCCTACCCATCAGCTACGCTAACATTTTTTCTTCATTTACATGGGTGCATTTGAGCTTGCAAACCTTTATTCATTTTTATTTTAATTAAAAAACTAACTAATTATATCCTTTTTTCTTCCAAGTGCTCAGATTAAACTGTTGAGCTCCTTTTTATTCTCTACCTAACTACTGATCTGCCAAGATTAAACTGTTTGGCTAGATCTTTATTCTCTATCTATCAACATAAAATTTAAAGCATGAAAGCTCAAGATTAAACAGTTTGACCTTAATGGATTGTGGCATTTTAACAAGTTGCACACAATATTATTTTGCAAAGTGAAGCAAAAAGTAGTGGCATTTGAAGTTGCATCACTGTCATGATCTATTTTATCTTTTTTTTTTGTTTGGGGTTCATTTTTATTCTTTTGATATTTTTTCTTTTAAGTCCTTTGATTTTTGTTTTAGGACTTTTACCCTCTTTACATTTTTTATTTTTCTAATATGGGAAAACAATTTTGCAGAAGGAAAAGTATGTACATATTACAAGACTAATCAAAGTCAATTCAAAATTATGAATCCTATTATTATAGGACCCTAACAGTGGCTCCACATGGGGATGGAATTTCCTGGTGAAATGTCAAGAACTTTTAAGATCAGTGGCCTTGAATTTTGGCTGTGCTTTTGTCTTGGAATTGTTTTCTGAGCTCTGCATTATTCATACTTATGATATTTTGTGTTTCAAAGCTTAGGGCCTTCTCTTCGGGCTTCAACTTTGCAAGAAAAACATCCAATCCAATATAAACTATGCAATGTTATGTACAATGAGTAAAGTAAACAAAATGTACTACTGCTATTCTGGGAAATAATACTGCTTCAACATTCTACCATTGATAGGTCCACCTTGCAAATCCGTCCAAATCTTTCAAAAATAATGCATTGTTACCTCTGTAACCATAAATTACATAAGGACCTTTCCATACGAAATCAAATTTACCATGTTTGCCTTTCTATTCTCTCTTGGAATCCCACTTAAGAACTTTGTCACCTATGTAAAAATAATTTTCCTTAGTCTTCTTGTCAAATATATTTTTAATATTATCTTGAACAACTTGAGACTTGAGATAGAATTCCTTCTTGGTTTGCTGCAAGTGTATGGTTTGATTTATCCTTCTCTGGATATCATTGGTTTCTACTTGTAGTTCTTGGATCATCTTCATTACTGGCACTCCTAAAGAGGATGGAAAAACAACATCCATCCTATATACAAGCTGATAAGGGGATGTACCAATGGACTTCTTTGTGGTGAGTCTATCTGCCCATAAGGCATTAAATAACCTTTTGTTCTAGGTCTTCTTATTGTCTTCTAGTAGTTTCTTGATGATATTAACAAGGCTTTTATTGGATGATTTAGCAAGACCATTACCTTGAGGGTAATAAGCAGTGGAATGGCCAAGGGTAATGCGGTATTTATTACAGAAGTCAATCATCTTCTTAGACTTGAAAGCAGCTGCATTATCAGTAATGAACTTTTGGGGGCATCCAAATCTAGAAAATATATTGTTTTCTAAGAATGAGATTATGATAGTATAAATGGCTTGCCTAGAAGGAATGGCTTCTATCCATTTAGTGAAATAGTATGTGGCTGTCAAAATCCATTTGTGTTGGGCTGAGGATGGTGGGTGAATTTCACCAATGAAGTCTAAACCCCATTGCTGAAATGGCATTTCTGTGGAGATGGGCTTAAGGGGTAAAGGTAACAACTTTTTCTTTCCTTCAAAGATTTGGCATTTGTGACAGGAGGTCACATGCTTTTTCACATCTGCAAAAAGTGTAGGCCAGTAAAAACCAGCTCTTAAAATTTTATCTGCAGTTGACTTCCAGTAAAGGTGTCCTCCACAGTCATCTGCATGAAACTCTTCCATAAATTTATCGGCTTCATATTTAAGCAAAGAATTCAATAAAATGCCACCATGATCTTTCCAAAATAGTGCATTATCGATGATACAAAATTTCATTGCCTTTAACTTTAAAAATTTAGCTTTAGTGCTTGACAATCTAGGAGGAGCTTGTAAATTTAGTAATACAAATATGATATCTGCATACCATGGTGAATCTAAAAAGGCTTCACCGATTTGTGGTGTCACCATCTCTTCTTGATCATCTAATTGGGCAATAAAATTTATATCTAAAGCATGACAGTTTGATTCAACCATGAGTTTGGCTAAACCTTGACCTTTAATGAGTTTGGTGGGCTTAATTTCTATGTCATATTCGAAAATGGTGGCAATCCATTTGCCTCTTTTACCATCAGGCCCATTCTGAGTCAGAATGCCCTTCACAACTTAATTTGGAACATATGCTATGATGTGTGAATACAATATGTACACTCTAAAGTCTTTGATAGCCTTCACTAATGCTAGTTCCTGCTTTTCCACTATGTTATACTTTAAAGTGGCATCTCTAAGTGTTTTGATGAAAAAATCAATGGGTTGTTCATAGCCCTAATCATTCTTCTGCAGTAAAACTGCAGCAATAGTATGTTCTGAAGCAAAAGAAAAAATAATGAAATCTTATTTGAAATCAGGAATTATTAGGACTGGTGTTTTTGTCAAGGCTTGTTTGATTGATTCAAATGATTGTTTGGCCTCTACAATCCATTTAAGTGTTGAGTCTTTTTTCAACATGTTATTGAGTTATCTAATTATTTCTGCTAAGTTTTAAATGAATCTTCTGAGAAAATTGATTTTACCTAAGAAAGCTTGAAATTCTTTAATATTCCTAGGATGTCTTATGTTTAGAATGGCCTCTATTCTAGCTGGCTCTATCCTAATTCCTTATTTTGATATAATATGCCCTAATAGTTTTCCTTCTTCAAGTCCAAAGAGAGTCTTTTTGGGATTTAAAGAAATGCCAAATTTCCCGCATTTGATAAACACTTGTCTTAGGTAATCTAGATGTTCATTATCAGTTTTTGAAAATACAATTATATCATCTAGATAGATTATAAGAAAATCATGAATTTCTTTAGTAAAATCTATATCCATATCTCTCTGAAAAGTGGCTCCTGCATTCATTAATCCAAAAGGCATTTTCACATACATGAAAGTACCCCAAGGAGTAGTAAATTCAGTCTTTGGTTGGTCTTCTGGTTGAACTAAAATCTGGTTATACTCAGAGAATCCATCAAGCAATGAAATCCTGGATGAACCAACCACCCTATGTAAAATATGGTCCAACTTGGGGAGAGGGTAGTTATCTTTTAGGGAGACCTTATTTAAATTCTTGAAATCAACACAAAGTCTGAATTTACCTCGTATTCTTCCTAGTGGGAACTAGGTTTCAAACACAATCATAATATCTGATAGGTGAAATTATATGGGCTTCATACATTCTGTTTACCTCTTTTTCAATTAAATGCATTAAAACTAGATTGATTCTCCTGAGCTTCTTCTTGAAAGGTTTTTGATCTTATTTTATAGGTATTTTTTGTTGTATTATGCTAGTGTCGTAAGATTTTAAGTCTTCATAACTCCATGCAAATAAATCCTGAAATTCCTTAAACAGAGCTATGTATTTCAGTTTTTCTTCTTGAGGTAGGGCTTTTGAAAGTTTGACGAGTTTAGGCCTTTGTTCTGTTCCTATATTGTATTCTTCTATATTTGATCTTAATGGTTCCATCTTTGGTTTTCTTGCAACATCATTTGAATAAAAAATATCTTCTAATGGGGCTAATCCCTTAGGAAAAAAGTTATTCTAAAGGTTTAAAATGTCAGAATCATCATCTGTTAATTCTTCAATTTCTACCTTTTCTAAATTATCTATTTCCACTTGAGTGAATTTAGTGGGTTTAGTGAAATCTAAGTTATTTACATCTATCTCATTGTCTATTTTATCATCTACTGTACAATCTGTATCTATGTTACAACTGTGAAATTATTCCTCAACATTCATGAAATGATAGATTTGTTCATCCTGTGAAAATATCTGCCAATATTTTAGATTATCTGGTATTGTAGGCCCGTGTTTAACTTTTGCGTATATTGATGATTTGGTTGAAAAGGTAGATTACAGGTACTAGCAAAAGTTGCTAAATTGTGTGCTTGTATGTTCTGTTTTCTAGAAATTACAACAAAGTCACACTCAAGCAATTATTTCATTAGATCTAAAATTATTTATCTATATTGGTTTAATCTAGGATTATACAAAGAATATTCTCCTCTAATTTGTTTTACAATTAAATCAGAGTCTCCCATGATAGAAACTCTTTTGCCTCCTAAATTTCCAACAATCTACAGTCCTAAAATCAAAGCTTCATATTCTTCCATGTTGTTTGGACTTTTGAAGTTTAATATAAAGGCATGACCTTTAGAATGGTTGTTTTCCATGTTATGAATCCAAACTCCTGTTCCTGCTCCTAATTTATTCACTGATCCATCAAAGTCTAGGTGCTACATTGATTCATGAAATATGTTCTCACTGTCTGGGTATTTCTCTTTCTGTTTTAATTCCGTCTTATTCTCTATACCAGTTTCAGAATTACATAAAATGAAACAGTCCATATCAATAGGTGTAGAATAAATAGGATAGTTTCGAGGTCTTTCTACACTACTAACCATGTACCTCATTAATGTCTCTCTGTAAAGTTTCTTGGGTTGGCCAAAAACTGAAATAGTGGCATAAGACATGTCTAATTGTAGAGATCCCTACAGTTTTGCTCCCCATGAAAAAGATAATAGCATTCCATGCTTGGGAGGGATATCAGCTACTACAATATCCATGACTATGCTTTTTCCAGGGTATTGAACTAAAGTGACACATAAATATTTGATTAAGCCTAGACATTTCACTTTACTGGAATCAAATGAGAAAACATATTTATAAGGTCTAGTGATGTCTAAATTCAAATTTTCAATAATGTCTTTTGGCATTAAATTATGTGAAGCTCCCGAGTCTAGCATAACATTATGTAAAATCTGATCATGAATAGTCAAGCTAATGTAGAAAGGAGGAACTCCCCCCTCTTGGTGTTTTCCATTTACTTTAGGACCAAATATTAATTCTAGTTGGTCATCACTCAAATTGACCAAGTCTTCTCCTTAATTTATGTTTAATGTGTCAGTGATCTGTGATTTGTATAAATCATGCTTTACCAATTCTGTTAAAGGAATTGGTATCTTCAGTTTGGAAATTTCAGTTTGGATGTTGAATGGTGCTTGTGTTTTTCCTAACTAAATTATTTCTTCTTTTGTAACTGTAGTTTGGGTATGTTTTTCTTCTTTTTATACAGTTTGTTTTTCATTTTCTGTTTATTTTTCCACTGTTTTACAGTTTTTTATCTTCTTTTCAGGGACAATTTGAGTTGCAGTGGTAACTTTGGAAGTTTTGGAAGTTTCAACAACTATTTTGGTAGTAGTTGTTTTAGGATCAGCTGATTTTGGATCAACAACATATGTTTTTGGATCTAAAATCGTTGTTTTAATAGAAGTTGTTGTCTTAGCAATAATAGATTTTTGAGGATCAGTTGAAGTTTGAACATTAGTATCAGTATCTGTAATTTTCTGACTAGTATTTGATTTTTTCTGATTTGAACTAGAGTTTTGCTGGGTTTCCCTAGGGGGGATTTGCAGTACTTTGTTTGAAGGAGCTTCTACTTTTTTCTTTGTTTGAGTTTGGGAAGATTTCTTAGTAGGGGATTCTACATTTTTCTTGCTCCTAAGGTTATATTTCTTATGAAATTCATTAATTGCAAACTCATAACCTTGCTTGCAATCAAAAGACTCACCAGATTCTAATTGTAACTGCTGTAGTTCATATAATTCATGTTCTTCTTGTGTAAGAAAAATGGTGTTATCATCATTAATGCCCATTATATTAATCTGAGTTTCTTCATCATCTTCGTTTTGGTGATAACTTTCAGCATAGTTCTCTTGGAAATGTGGTCTTATTGTTTGATCAGGTGCTGATTCTCTAGATTTACCTGTGTTGGTGTTTTTCCTGAAATTGGGATTTCTTATTTGAGGGCCTTGTTGTTGGTTATACCACTGTGGCTTCCTTTCCATAATATCTAATCTATCCATCATTCTTTCTAATGTTTTTTCTAAGTTATATATTTTCAAATATGATGTTGATGTTTCTTCTTTTATTATCATGCTTCTTTCATTTTTTAATCTAGCTTTCTTGGCTAACAAGTTTGCATATACACTTACAACATTACTTTGCATCTTCTATAAGGTTTCTTGGTTTCTCTCTCTTAGTTGGTAAGCCATATTTGTATCAAATCCTTCAGGGAATTTGATCAGGGTAGAGTCTGGAGGAGGTTTAAGATTGGCAAGAATTGCATTGTAAATACTGCTGTATCTTGTACAATAGTCCTGAACTGTTTCAATAGGTGTTCTTTTTATGTTTTCAAATTTAGACAAAATTTGTAATGGATTCTTCTTTTTATCCCATCTATTAAGAAACATCCTATGGAAAGCAGCTAAATCAACAATACTACCAGCAGGCAAACCTTTAAACCATTTCTTTACATCACTAGCTAAGATTTGAGCAAAAATTCTCATCTGAACATCAACTTCATCTATTTCATGCAGTTCAAAGTAATCTGTCATTTTGTTAACATGTTGCTGGGCAGTGTAATGACTAGTACCATCAAATTGAAAGATTTTGCTTTGGTAATCTTGGGGCATGGAAAGTAGAGGAGCTTGTAGGGCCAATGGGGCATATCTCGCAGCCATGGCTTGGATACTTGCTTGGCTAGGAGGTAGGTTTGAAGTACATGGTGATGAAGTTGAAGTACTTGCAAATGAGGTCGGAACACTTGAAGATGTAGTTGGGATACTAGAAGAGGTGCTTGGAAATGTGGTTGAAGTGATTGAAAATGTAGCAATAGTCCTAGAGGATGAACTTGCAGTATTTTGGGTTGGAAATAAAACTCTACGTTGAAGTGGAAGCTTAGGAATGAAGGATTCTATGGAATGAAGTGTGGTGGAAATAATAGATGAGGTGGTGGTAAACAAGGATGAACCTACAGATTCTAAATGACTGGTAGAAGGCTTAGGGGTATAGGCAGATAAAGCAGTCAATTCAACTGAATGTTGAAAATAAGCTTCATCAATTTCCTTAATCAATGTTGCAGTTATAACATCCAGTTTATCATAAAATTCTAGAGCTTTTTCATCTGAATCTAGTGAAGCAGTTTCCTTCTTACTTTCAATGAATGAAATGAAATCAGGATCTATTACACTATTATGTATGTCACTTTCTGATTTAGTTTTAAACAAACATTGCTCAAAAGCTAAATCAAATTCAATGTCTTTTAGACTTGATAATTTATTGGGAAGAGAATTTGCCTTGATCAATGAATTTTTATTACCTAAACTTTCTATTTTTTTGTTTTTCTTTACAATTCTGTCAGGATTATCTACTATTACAGCAGGTTCTGGATCTGGATTAGACTTGGTATAGTAGACTCTTCTGGAAGCCATAATTTTGGTTTTTAATGAAAATTTTAGTAACAACCCTTCAAAACAATCTTAAGGTGAAAATAAAAGTAAAATTATTTCCTTTATGATTTATTTTAAACATTGAGGATTGGTTAGTTCCCCAGTATGGTTGCCAATATGTTATAACTCCAATAATTCTCAAGGGTTGTTTATATTTTGGTTTATAGAATATTAGAGGTAACCAAAAAACTACTTTTAAGCATTAGGATCTAGCCTTCCTAGTGCTCAGAGAGGGCTCTCTCTATATGATTTATCTTTGTTGATTGTATTTGATTTTAGGCGATTTATGTAGGATTACTAGGGATTTGATTTTGGATTGGTTTGGTGGTGAAATCACTTACTCAGATGGATAGATGTAGGTCTGTATTCCATTGGGCTAATGGAGTCAAAGTGTCAAGCAACAGAAGTAGGATCAAGGTTCTAAAGGGAATTATTCACAGGGCAAGATAGTTTAGTCACTTCAGATCCTTAGGTTGATGGTGAAAATGGTTTCAATCGGGGTTAGAGAGCAATTAAGGGCTCTCAAATCCGAATAATGAGTGAAAATACAGAGGTCAATTGAAATAAGGGAGCAATTAATAATTCCCTAATCTAGATATCAGAAGAAAAACATATAAATGATAAACAGTTCAAGACAGGGTGTAATTAAACATATTCTGTAATAACATTCCAGTTATATCATTTAGATTAAGAAAACATATGAGCATGTGAAAAATTCAGAAAGAAACAATTGAACAAGTAGAAAGTACTTGACTATAATGGCCCAGCACATGAATCTTGTTATATAATATCTTTATTGCTTTAATCCAGTCTGCTGACTTGAAATTGGTACAATCAACCTTAGGTTCCAGAATAGTACAACTATAGAAATGTTCAACAATTAATCCACACTCAATACTTCAAAATGTGAAATATTTATAATAAAAATCTTACAAAATATCCTAATACAACTTAGGAATTATTCAAGGAAAAAGAAATATTTTCATGCAAGAAGATAGAGACAACTATCTAACTAATGCAGGATGTCCCTGCTTTTCTTGATTTGATGTTCAATTGTTGATATTTTGCTATTGATTTGTCTCTAATTGTTGCTCAACGAAGGCTGCAGTTAGGCATTGAAGTGTTCTATACGCTAACAACTTTCATCTCTGCTTTGTAATTTCTGTCTTGACTTTAACTCTAACTGTAAACTGAGACTCTTTACTCTGATACTCTTTAACCTTTTGACTGCTGTTTTTTACTGTAAACTATAACTGTAAAACATCATGCTCTGTTTTATCTTTTCTTGACTGATATTTTCCTCATTTGACTGCCCTGTTTGATTGCTTTGATCTTCATAGTAAATCAATCAATTTTTCCCAAAGTTCTACCTCTGGTAATTTAATTTTCACCATCCTCCTGAATATTTCATTAGCCTCTGTGTATTTTGAGAATGTAGGCATGTTGACAAATAGGTGTTTCACCTCATGTTGTAGGTAAAAAATATTCTCAAAATTCTTGTAGAGAACTTTCCTTGTTGGTATTCCTAGTGAAGAAGGGAGATTAGCCTGATCCTTGGCAACTTCTCTCATTTTAATATCATAATCATCTTGCTTCATTAGTTTTTCATGAATAAATAAAGGATTTGGAAGGCCTTTTTGTCTAAGAGTGTCAAACTTCATCATGAACCTTGTGATGGAAACCTCCATGTTTTGGAATTTTTCTTCTAGCTGTATCATCAGATTCTTTTTAGAAATAACCTTCCTAACTTCTAGGATGGTTTATGTTCTATCACTAATTCCAATTTTTTTATGTTCTTGCCTATTCACTGAATTAAGAAATTTGATGATTTCATTAGCCTCTTCAGGCTTCTTACCAAGCTCTTCTTTGATCTTATGGATAAATTCTCATGCTGCTTTGACTAAGTCTTTCTATTCATAGATAACCTATATGGATGGCCAAATATCATTAACAGATTCAATGATATTGGCCCATAGCGCTACATGGCTTGTGCCATTGGTTCTTTTAGTGTTAGATATTTCTCTAACTTCTTCAATTGCTCATTCAACTTGTTTGCATTCTATTCTTCATTCTTGTGCATTATCTTAGCAAGTTTCTTTTTATCTTCCAGACTTTTTAGCTGTTATTTAAGTCTGTTAGTTTCATTTTTCTGGATAGACATGTCCTGCATAGATTTTACTAGTTTACTTGCTTCATCTATAGGCTGTGCTGTTGTTGTTGAAGATTCTGTTTTTGAAGTTGTTGATGAGGTGACAGGTAATGCTGTAGCCATTAGGATTGTAGGGGCAAATGATTATGCTAATGTGGAAGGTACAACAGTAGTGACTACAGGAATTACAGAGACAAGAGTTTCTTCTGCTCGGGCCCTTTTCTCTTTGGTGGCGGAATGTTTGGTTTTCCAGCAGAATAAAGTTGAGACAATTAAGACCCAGGGTCTTCTACAACCTTTATCCATTCCAAGTCAACGCTGGGAGGAGATTTCAATGGATTTTAGCACAAGTTTACCTAAGTCCGAAGGAAAGAGTGTCATCATGGTGGTAGTTGATAAACTTACCAAGTATGCACACTTTTGTGCATTATCTCATCCATTTAAAGCAAGTACAATTGCTACTACATTTATGGACACAATTAGAAAGCTACATGGAAACTAAAGGGTTATTGTGAGCGACAGAGATCCCATTTTTACTGGAAATTTTTCGACGGAGTTATTTTCTTGTTTGGTTACTCAATTAGCTCATAGCTCATCTTATCATCCTCAATCTGATGGTCAAACTGAGATAGTAAATAAATGTTTGGAAGGATATCTTCGTTGTTTTGTATCTGATAAACAAACACAATGGGTCAAGTGGTTACCTCTCACTGAATGGTGGTATAACACTTCCTTCCATACTGCAGCAAAAATGACCCCATTTATGGCACTTTATGAATATCATCCACCATCCATCACATCATATTTAAGAGAAAATTCGAAGGTTCAAGCAGTGGAAGATCACATCGAGCATCAACAAGAAGTTCTCCAACTCTTAAAGGACAACCTAAATTTGGCACAAAATCGAATGAAACAACAGGCAGATCAACATCGCAGCGAGAGAAGTTTTGATGTAGGAGATTGGGTATTTTTACGGCTACAACCATACAAACAAATGTCCCTCAAGCAAGCTAAGAAGGATAATAAATTATCCCCAAAGTACTATGGTCCTTACAAGGTGTTGCAAAAGATTGGTACTATGGCATACAAATTGGAGCTTCCTGCTTCTTCATGAGTGCATCCAATTTTCCATGTTTCATGCTTAAAGAAGGTTATAGGTGAAAATCTTCCAGTTCAAACAATATTTCCAGAACTTGATGAGGAAGGAAAAATCATATTGGAATCTGAAGCGGTCATAGAAACAAGAACTCGACAGCTATGGAGGTTTTGTAATTTGAATCATCCAAGAATTGTTCATTCATGTAATGTATTGGAGGTTTCTCCCTGAAAGTGGCTTATTTCTAAGGCGTTGATATCTCTTTTCTTCTATTTTTGGAGCTGGTTTCACAACACTTAACAAGGTGGATTTTGTCAAAAGTAAGCATACTTTGCAAAAGTTTCAACATTAACCCCTTTCATTAGTCGCTAGGTGGGTTCCTTGTAAGTTGTCTCTTCCATATAATACAAAAATAATTATTTAGAATTTTCTTAAAATTCAATGGACATACCCTATTTTTATATGAAAAATGTTTCCAACAATCCCCCAATTTCCCAATTCCATTTCCATATCCCAGTTTATGAAGGGTGTATGTTGAATGTATCTTGGGGGGAAGAAAATTCCATATTTATGATTTCACTGGAATTCTATTATGATTTTAACCTAGAGATATATTTTTACTTGGTGGAAATGTAGGGGCATATTAAACCTTTCCAATGATATATTATATGTCTGGTTAATGAGCTCTAATTATTGTGAACAAACTTTCACAAGATCAACTCTTGTTTTAGGGAAATAATTTGTGGAAAAGTTTCACAGTTTAAAAAGTGTCTTAGAACATATTAAGATATCTCCAATGACATACAATTTTCTTCATTTTGATATTGGATGACTCACTTAGAGCTATCACATGTATTTGAAATGTTTCACAGGGTGTGGTCTCATTCACTTGCATAATGGATTTTCCTGGTAGTTGAATAAATAGTTGGCAAGCTCAAATCATATCTCTAATTGGAGTTGTCAAAGTACTCATTGATACCATTTTAAATATACTTCACTTATTATAACACCATATGAATGAATGGAAACCTTCTTAAAATAAATTCACAAGGAAGTCCCAGTATAAAATCAATGTTTAGAGCCATGGTGACCATAACCCATGGCAACCATTTGTGTAGTCCACCTCCATCCCCATACATTGGAGTGATGTCCTTCCTCTTACACACAACATCCATCTGTTGCTTATAACTTCATGCAAAAGTACATTGAACCTTACTCCAATTTCCATTACCCTAACAACATAGACATGCATGATCCTTGCATGACTTATGATGACATAATCACAATCTGGGATTCCCCCCAATCGATTTCTATGCAGCTTATGATAAATATAATATTATTCATTATTTTTTTAGTAGTATTGTGGCGTAGAGGTGACATATTGACACCATTAAATTATGTTATAACAATGTCAATACAATGATACATGATGTTATATTTCATATTATCATTGAATAGTTTGGTGTTGAAATTATGTTTATGCTGATGTCAAAACAATTATGTAATATTGATGCATAATTTCTACACAATTTTTCATATTCATTGTAATGTTACTAATGGTTTTATAAATAGGAAGCCAAAAATTGTATATTTATCTTTATATCTACCATCACCCACAAAGATGAAAAATATTGCTCTTAATTTGACAACAAAAATTACCAACTGGGAATATGCCCTCTCTTTCAATAAAAAAACATAAATACTTAATTGACAAGTAAAATATTTCATGGTCTACAAGTAAATGTTTATTAAAAGAGTATATGTCATCAATGTTAATTTTTGGGACCCAATTAAAGTTGGATTTAGTGTTTTTGGTTTCGTATTGTTTAAGCCTCTTTCATCAAGTTTGTGTTAAAATGCCTGGTAGGTTTTCATATGGATAATATTCCCTTACATACATTAGAAATTTCATAATCCTTGAAACTACAAGATTAGCTTGATAAATCTCACTTTTAACAATGTATGCCCAAGATTTTTAAAATTACTTGCTCTTTTAACTTGATTTTGTGGTTTACATCCATTAAATCTACAAGATTGTGTGCTCTTTTATTGTTAGTATAATGTGGCTTTACTTTAGTAGACTTCTCTCCTCTTTTTGAGTTCTTTGTAATACTTTATAGATTAATATAAGCATGCCATGGCTTTTTTCATATATTAATTATATGTCATTGATAACAATTGAGGAATTTGACATTGTTTGGTTTGTTTAAAGCTCCTAATGTTTGGCCTTTGGGGATCATACCCAATGTATTTGTCTTTTGAAACCATCCCATATCAAGAAAGTGCAGTTTTAGGTTGATTAGATCATATTTTTTAGAGGTGAGCACAATTTGTAAACATTTCAATGTTGACCACTTTCATTAGTCACTAGGTGGGCTCCACATGAATCAAATATTGCCTATTAAAGCCAAATTTGTTTATAATTGCTCTTAAAGTGACTGTCGAATCCCCTTTGGCTCATGCCACATGTATCCTTTGGTATTTAAGGATAAATAAGCATCTATACAAGCTTAATGCCTTCGCTTCATTGTTCGTGGTAGCTCTAACCCTCCAAGTGTAATTTGATTCTTGGTTTACCCTAGAGTTAATGATGACTCTCCTTGCACCTACTACCCCTAAATAATAATAATAATAATAATAAACAATTATAATTACTATAGTAATAATATAGTTTTTAATAACTATTATAATTATTATAATTATAATAGATACAATAGGTCGTTTAGATACTACTCATATAGTTGAGAGGAGGAATGTTATCTTCCCCACCCAAGCTCAATTCTTGAAAGTGATGTTGAGTTACCAATGATCATATTGCTGTAACTACCTTTAGCATTGTTTTGATAGAACTATGAGCTTCTAGGGAATCTAATTTACCTTTTATGCTAGTCTCTGAATGAGGGGAAGTGCTCAATGGGTTTCCATGGGATGTGTATTTCATGGAAAAGATATATTGGAATTTATTTTCATTATAGTTATCAATCCCAAATTTGACATTATTATAATGTTATATTGACACTGTGCAACATGTTGGTGATATTATAATTGTTTTGACATCATGTTTCACGACACAACATGGAATTGATCAAAGTATTGAAAAAAGAATTTTACTAACAATGAAATACATATACAAATACAACACTATTCGATGCATGTTTTACCTCTATGTATCGATAGTTGATGCTATTGCAACACTACAACAAAGAAAAGTAAAAAAAGAAATATGAAAAATCAACTTTTGTGTCACTCTAAATGTACATTTCTTCTATAAGTTGGGATGGGAGGGTCCCTCATTTCATTTTCACATGAGGGTTTGTGATTGAGGTTCTTGGAGCTGAAAGGGATTTGTGGGGGCACTTAGTAGGAGAAATCAAGGGATATTAGTGTGGCATAATCATATATCTAGGATTTACACAAACATTTTTTCATTTGTACTCCATTTAAAAAAATAATGTATATTTAAAACAAAATGGGCTCTATGTTTTTGGAAATCAGATTTAGATTTCACAAATGGAAGTTGAATTTTGGGTTTTAAGATGGGATTTGAGTTTGGTTTTTCCTTCTATTTCACTTTTTTTTTTTTTTTTTTTTTTTTTTTTTTAATTTATAGATTTAGAACAAAAAGAGATTTGTTTTTTCTCCCCCCTTTTCTTCTTCTCCTTCTCCACCTCCTTCCTACCTCTTTTGACTTTCTTCTTCTCATATTCATCCATCTCCTCCCCATCTTCCTCTCCTTATTTTTCACTTTCATTCTCCCTCCACCCCCTCCTTTTCTTCCTCATTTTCTTCTCCCCTCCCTCTCACCCTCTTCCTCCTTTTCTTTGCCAGCTCTCCCTGCCTTATTTTCTTCCCACCTCTTCTCCATATTCCTCTTTCAATTCCCAAATCCTTTCCTTCTCCCTCTACCTCCTCCCCCACTTCCTTCTCCTATAATTCTGATCCCTCATCCCCCTCATTTTCCTCCTTCCTTTTCTTCTCTGCACCTCTCCCTTTTCCTATTTTTCTTGCCCCATTCATACTGTTCATTTTATTCTCCCTCTCCCTCCTCCTTTGCTTCCTTTTCTCTTCCTCTCCTAAAATATAGTTGAGGAATGTTGTATATGGTAGATCAAGGTTTTATTTTTAAAAGTGTGGGATTTCTATAAATCGATTTTGTATACATTTATTTTTCTTTTGTTAAAATTCCATAATCTATTGGACAAGGCACTCCTTTAAGATTCATTCCAATGGTAGAGTGAAGGGTTTACCAAATTAATGAAGGTTACTGTAATGGAAAATAGAATGCATCAACCTTAAAGGCACCCCACACATAGATCATTGACCTCCAAGTTAGTCCAATGCTATTAACAATGGCTAACATTATGACTCCATCTTGGAAAGCCCCCATCCAAAATACCCATTAGAGTTACTTTAGGGTTTAAAATGCTACTCCTAAGAAAATATTAAAGTCATAGAAGGATATGAAATATGACATTAAGTTAGAGATGTTATTTAGTGAAGGTCGATTTATAGTGCTTCATTCATTATAGGCGATGAGTAAGTTAGGTTATGGTAGAGTTAAGAGGCAAGCGTCAAATATAATAATGAAAGGTTTAGATTTTCCTATACACATAACAAACGTAGTGCAAAAATAAATAAATATATATCATTTATTATCTAAAATTATCACAATTGATTATATATACCACTATTTTTTATATTTTGAATAGTAAAAAAAACTCGCAAATTAAATGAAACTATGATTAAAATAATATAATTATAATAATGCTAAATAATAATAGTAATACTAATTACATAATATATAATATATAATAGTTCTTCTAAATATTACATAGTATATAATTCACATAATTTGGCAATTGGATTTATCCTGCGTGGTTGAGAGGAGTGTAATCCTCCCCACTAAGGTTCAATCCCCGTAAGTGACATGTTGAAATTTTAATGGATGTGTTATCATAATAACATTGAAACATGTGTTGATAAAGCCTCGAGTTTGTATATAATATGATTCATCCTAAGTACAATATTTGAAATTAGTGGAAGTACTTCATGGGTTACACTAGGATATATATTTGAAGAAGAAGAAAAAGACATATAATTCATTATTGTATGTTATATATAATTTGGGTGTGTGTGTACTATAGGTATTGGAGCTATTTAAAATACATGTTTTTCCTAATCTATTGATCAATCTTAGTGTAGGAAAAAAGAAAAAAGAAAAGAAAGAAACTTGTTGACTATATTTTGTTGGTCCTCAATTCCTACCTCTGAGCCACAAATGGAATTTATCAATTTATCGTACTTAAGATTGAGCCTTGCTAGTTTTTTTATTCATCTATTCCAATGTATTGAGAATTTCTTGACTTTGGGCCCCTTTCTCTTCAATGACATGACTCACCTTTTAGGACACATGTTTCAATAACCCTCTCTCCTCCTTAAATAACTCTATTTAGAGTTTGTAGTATCATTTTATGTATGCACCATGAAATATCACAACATTAATAAGTATGTCTTTTGATGAACCTCTTTTTTGTCATTTTTGATATATTACTCTGCATCATTGGTGGGATATGAACCTCTTAATTGATAAAAAAAATATCATAAATTAATGGTAAAATTTGAAAATGTTGTAGGCATGTTAATGGACTAAATTGTAGGCATAATAATCCAATGATTCAGGTGGATATTGATGGTCACCTGCCTTTTCCATTGACTCAAAAATTATCTATCTTCGATAGATTTTCTATGGTTTTTTGGGTCCCAAACTTTCAGGGCCATTTTGAGGCCCTAAACAAAGCTTTTGGAAGTTTGGAGGGACAAGGCCTAAAATGGAATTCCCTAGCCATGGTAAAAAGTTTTAGTCCTTGTATGATTCTTTCCAACATGATACCATGTGCCCGATAGTTATTTTATGCAAAATTTGTGCCCTCAGGAAGTTGGTGTACCAACTAACTACCCTGGGGTCCATAAGCCTTTTAGTGCTTCAACTTCTAGGGTTGAGGTTTTGGACCTATAAGGTTATTTAATTTGTGTTCTACATTATTCTACTATTTAATTTTTTAAAAGAAGTTGGATTTTAATCATATTAATATGATTTATGTTATACTTATCCATGTGTGTGTTTCATTTCCATTCCTTCCTTTCATTTCATTCACTGTATTACCCATACTAGTTGTATTAGAACAATTTTCTCCTTGTTGTTTCTCGATGCATGTCCCTGACGAGGTTAGGGTACAAAGAGTTGTGTCTCGAGCTATTTTTACTTGGAAATAATCTCTCTTTCCAACCCAAACGAAATCCCATGGAAATAGAAAAAAAAGGCGACGGATAAGGAGATACTATGAAATTATTTCTTAAGGAAGCACTTGTGCAACAAAGGAATGAGATGATGGACAATTTTGTTTAGATCCTTTGATGACTTCCAACAACGACTGAGGCATCTTAAACCAATGGAAATTTTGGAGGTATGAAACCCTTCGAGGTATAATTTAGCTTTGATATATAATTATTTAAAGGTCAAATAAATGCAAATTATTTAGAGAAATGGTTAAATCTGCCAAAGGGTTATTTATTTTTCCAATTTTTTTTTGACAATGAAAATATCACCTGTGCACTCTCAAAAGTCATTCTACATGTCAAATAATGGTGGGAATATTATTAGGAGATAAAAATGAAGAAGAGTCTATGATATTCAAGGTAGGAGCCACTTGGAAAGATTTTTTTGAAGCTCTTAAGGAGGAATTATACTATATAAGGAACTATTATGACTAGTACATGAGGCAGACAACCTTGCAAAAGGAGAGAGACCAGATGATGTTGGAGTACACCAATATTTAAAATAATTTGTGCTCCAATATGGGTATCAAATACTCTGAGAGGAACTTGGTCCTTAAGTATTGTAGTTGTTTACACATGTACATATAAACGAAGATGGATTTCTTGGACATCACCTAACTAGGAGCCTCCTAT
Organism: Pinus albicaulis; assembly: GCA_034641835.2. Taxonomy (NCBI): domain Eukaryota; kingdom Viridiplantae; phylum Streptophyta; class Pinopsida; order Pinales; family Pinaceae; genus Pinus; species Pinus albicaulis. The sequence goes on from CM076574.1 coordinate 185,891,319, forward strand.
CGATACACTATGAAAATTGAGAAAAAATTGAAGCAAAGGAAAAAGCAGAAGTTTGGGTCTACAAATACACTACAAAATAAGCCTGTAAAAGATGACACAAACTCATAAAATAAGAGATAGATAAAGGAAAACCAACCTCAAGATAACCATCCCAAGTTATAAATAAAGAAGGACAATGGGAATTCAAAAAAGGACACTGGAAAGTGGTGTGAGTTCCACAAAAACCCCTAGCACATGTTATGTATCCAAATAAAAAATAAAATAGAAACATCAGGAAAAGATAGGTCAACGACTAGATAATAAGCCAATTCGAGGGGGAAAACTCCCTTTACATCACATAAATGAACAATTCTTGTATTATTCAAATGAAATGACCTCCTTGGGATATATATGAGTCTTAAGGGTCAAAATATAATTAGGGCCTACATAACAATAATAATGTAAGGGAACAACAATTACAATAGTGGGATTCTGTGGAGCACACCAATAAGAATATGGGGGATACACTAGTATTATAGGGACGTAACATGCTCCTATCCTTCAAAAAAGTGTTATTCTTAACACTTTAGTAGTTCTAGATGCTTCTGAATAAAATAATCATCTTCCTATGTGGAGTCTTTAATAGTTAAGTTCTTCCACTTAATGAGATACTCTAAAATTGATATATTCCACAACTTTCGAATTCTTGTTCCTTAATTGCGTCAGGCTCCAATATGATTTTTCCTTCCCCGTCAAGTTTTTCAAATATAGTTTGAACTGGTAGCTTGTCACCTATAGCATTATTTAAGCATGAAACATTGAAAACTAGGTGTACTCGTGAAGATGCAAGAAAATCCAATTTTATGCCATAGTACCAATATTTTACAACACCATGCAACGGCCATAGTACTTGGGTGATAATTTATTATTGTTCTTAGCTTGCTTGAGGGACATTTGTTTGTATGCTTGTAGCTGTAAAAATACCCAATTTCCCACATCAAAAATCCTTTCACTGTGATGTTGATATGCTTGTTTTTTTATTCGATTCTACGCCAGATTTAGGTTATCCTTTAAGAGTTGGAGAACTTCTTGTTGATACTTGATGTGATATTCCACTTCTTGAACCTTAGAATTGTTTCTTAAAGATGATGTGATGTACAGTGGATGATATCCATAAAGCACTATAAATGGGGTCATTTTTGATGTGACATGGAAGGAGGTGTTATACCACCATTTTTCCAGAGGTAACCACTTGATCCATTGTGTTTTCTTATGAGATACAAAACAAGAAATATATCCTTCAAAACATCTATTCAATATCTCAATTATATTGACAATGATAACATGAAATATGAGTTAATTCTATACCAAGACAAGACAAATAATTCTGTCCAGATATTTCTAGTGAAAATGGGATCTCTATCACTTACAATAATCTTTGGGTTTCCATGTAGCTTTTTAACTATTTCCACAAATGCAATAGTAATTATACTAGATCTTAAAGGATGAGATAACACACAAAAGTGTGCATAATTGGGAAGTCTATCAACTACCACCGTGATGACATTCCTTCCTTCAGATTTGGGTAAACTTATGATAAAATCCATTGATACCTCTTCCCAATGATGAATTGGAATGGTTAAAGGTTGCAAAAAACCCGGGCTATTAATTGTATTAAATATTTTGTTGGAAAACCAAACATTCTGCCACAAACTACTGAATATAAAATTTAAGGCCATCCTAAAAAAATTCCTTCTTGATCCTCTGGTAAGTTTTTAAAAATCCTGAGTGCCCTCTTATAGCAAAAGTGTGAAATTACAAAGGAACCTTTTGTTTGAGTCGAGAGTTCTTATATAGATATAAGTGATCTTTGTACCACAATGAATAATTTCAAATAAATGTATCATATGCATAGGGATCTGTTGAACCCTTAGTTAAACTGAGAGGGGGGGTGAATCAGTTTAACACATTCATGGACTTTTAAAAATTTCCTTTAAAATTATTTACACCTTCATTTCATGATCAACTTAATATGTGAGCAATTTTAATTTGTGAGCAACAAGTATTAAGCAGATTAGATAATGTAACAACAGTCTTAATATGTGAGCAACAAGTATTAAGCAGATTAGATATACCATATCAACACATAGACATCATGCACATAGATAGCAGATATAAGTGGAAATCCATAAGGGAGAAAACCACATCTTATTATTGTTGTGATGTAAAGGCAAGCTCCAACTCCCTCTCACCACTGATTTTCTGTAGGCTCCAACCTACAGGAGGCTCCTACCTCGATTCTGCAAGCTACAACTTGCAAGGAAGCTCCAACTCCCATCTATTTTCTACAGGCTACAACCTACAGGAGGCTCCTACCTCAGCCAGCTACAACTGACATCTATCAAGCTACAAATTGATATGGAAGCACCAAATCCCATATATTTTTTGCAGGCTACAACCTATAGGAGGCTCCTACCTCAGCCAGCTAAAACTGACATATATCAAGTACAACTTGATATGGAAGCACCAAATTCCTCATATTACAATAAAATCATATGCTGGTTTACCTAGATATCAACTCTGTTTTCCTCCTTCTTCATTGCTGTCCTCCAGCTTTCATATCTGCCTTATATCATCTCTGGATCTTCACAGATTATCTATCTGCTCCTCCTTCTTCTTATCCTCTCTGCCTCATTTCTCCATTCTCTAACCTCTCTATGCATATCTATGTGATATCATTTATAGATTTCACCTCATGACTGTTTGTATTCGACAGAGAATTCGAAGTGAACAACCATGACTCTTTGAATTTTTCCTTCTCATTTCTTTGTCCAGCTGATTCAGAAGGAGTATAGCAATTTGTACAAATTTTAGTTTTTCAGTGGAGTTTTGTTTGCCTACCGAAGACTTTCCAATGCATCACAAACAATATAAAATAAATAATGACTTTACATTTTTAGTTACAATAAGTATCATTCACTTAGCCCTTTTCGGCCCTTGTCTTGCTGTGCGTTTGTCTCTTCTGCCGCTGTAGTGTAACAGTTCTGCATACTTTCTTGCTTTCTGTGCATGTACCCCTGTCAGACCCACATCTTCCAAGTTCACTGTGCATATAAAGATGCATTTCTAATTAATGTTTTAATTCTGGCAGCTGTATCAATGTTGAAGCTTTCTTTTTCCATCACTAGGTAAAATCCTGTATCAAGAGTTCATTTTATGGAAGCACCCAATCAATATTTTCTTTGGCTTAATCTTCAACGTAAATATTCGGCCAACACAGAAACCCTGCAATACAACCCAGATATTTTTTTTTTTTTAAAATTTATCTTTATGCGGAAACTCTACTTCTCTGCTTCAAACCTATGGTTAAAACCATAATCAAAACCTAACTTATAATATGTCGAATCAATATTTGAATATTACAACTAAAACCATATTAAACTTTAACTTTCAATCTTCATATGCGGCGTTTCCTCTATATACCATATTTCAAACCTTGATTAATTAAATATCAACATATGTGCCAATGCTTTATCAATCCCAACTTCAGTTAAAACACAGACTTCAATATATATAAATTTTTTTTGGGGCCCACAGCACTTCGACTTTGATTTAAGACAAAAACCCAACGTAATAATGGCCACGACTTCCTTATCTCACATTCAACTATGTTGATATTAATGCGAACCAAAGTTTGACTTTGATTAAACATAATATATCACCATATGAGATTTATTATTGGACCCATTTCATAATGGTCTACAACAAACAACATAATAAAGTCTTGTTCAACTCATTTGGGATTCATTTGGGCCCACACAACTCATTCAACGCATATCAAATTTATATTGTATAATGGTTCCGACATATATTAAACCTCCAATAAATCTTCGCCAAACTTTCCACGCACCAACACATAGTCGGGCCCACATATATATTGGTTCTCTTCATTATTCATCATTGACTTGGTTTAAACCCAAAACCCATTTAACCTCCAGAACAAGACCTTTTTCGGATGAACATTATCATAAACTCATTATATATTATGGCCCCCACATACATTTCATTATCACACGCTGAATTTGGATTAAAAAGATCCAACACATAAATATTTGGGTCCACTTTTACTCTCCGACACATACTGTAGGTCCCACAGCACGTCACAACCTACTTTTCACCCGTGCTACTTCACATGTGATCCAACGGTGGTCGCAACACCTCATCCCATCCTGCGAAATCCAACGGATATTGCAAAAGTTTTAACCCTGCAGTTTAACACGAAAATATTTTGCAAAATAGGTGGATTTGGAATACCACCTGGGCCACGTGTTGATCAATGGGTACTATCGCATTTTTTTTCAAAATACCATTTACCATTTTTAAGAAATGCGAAAACCACTGTCTTCACCTCAAACCCGCTTTTGCTGTTCATGGTTCCGTTGCGTCTTCGCTCAAGGTTCCTTTTCCTTTTTCTTCATAACTCCGCCTATTGCAATTTTTTCCGGTTTCTAAAATACTGAGAATGCTTCAAAACTAAAATACTGAGAATGCTTCAAATATACTTCAGTCTCTAGTATGATCTTCATCAGAAATACATATGTGTTGAGGAAGATTGTAGATTGAATATGTCTTCTTCTGCAATACTCATCTGGAGTACAACATCTGTTCAATTGTGATGATGCCAATATATCTTTTATTGCTATGGTTCACCTTTCCTGCCTGTTGGTGGTGATATGAGCTAGGATGCTAACAATGATATTACACTTAATGGCTGAAGGACCCTTGATACGAAAATTACTTTCTGTTGAAGTAGGCTTTAGATGTAACATTAATAGACTCTTGAGCTTCAAATGTACTATCAACACAACTAGTCCATCATACTTCAGATACTTTAACTATTCTGTCACGATGATCTTCTGCAAAAACATATTCAAGATGTTTAATTTAAATCTCAGCAAAAAGAATTCACACGGTGTTATGAATAATCTCAAGAGAGAGGCCTTGAAGATATATATGTACTGACTTTAGGAAGGCATGCAATTATATATAGAAAAAGATACTGCTTCAATGCTCAATATACTACTTCAAGTGTAACCAAGATAATGATCCTTTTCCCCTTTCATTGACCCTTTTATGCTTTAAAAATGTAAACAATGCTGGGATACTACCTTGATGTACTCTTGCCATAATCCTTTGATCCTGAGGACCTGTACCTTACCGCTGCTCCACTGATAACACTTGATATTTTGTTGATAGGCATGATGCTTGTACCAAATACCAATTGATAATACTCTGATAAACCATGCATAGATTTCACTTCAGCTCGCACATGAACCCATAGTTAATACAACCTTCATAGTTTCTACAATTGATCTTTCCACTGTTCACACCAACAATCATCAATATATTGAATTTTATCTAGGCATCATTAACCATTTTTCTTAATCTGTCATTTTTTTCAAAGGAATGTCACTGCATTTTCCTTTCTAGGACTGCTCCAGAATCATTGCTGCTTTATATACAATTCAACTGTTCTAACACAATGATCTTCGGGAGGACATAATCCATTTCTTTACTTGGAATCTTCATGGGCAGATCACTTAGAGATTTATCACTCACTTAACTGCATTCCTCCAAGGGGACTTTTCATAGATGAATGATGTAATGACATCATGATGATAGGTACTTCTCTTACTCATCCTTCTTAATGTGATTCATTGTTAATTCTAGTAGTATGATGCACAATGTGGTCATCCTTTATGGGTCTTTCTAGTTCTGTAGCTCGAAACATAATTTTTGTGTTTTTAACCATTCATCACTTAATGTGTTGATGTCTTCTTAGCTTACATGTTCATGGCTGATGTTCCCTCTACCATCATGGCTGCTTGCTGCCTTCTCTTCTTCCATCAACCTGTTGGCTATTGTGTGCTTCAAGTATTCTTCTTCCTTTATAGTTCTCTGTTAGAGACATTTTCCTTTCCCTTCTTGATCTTATAGTTGTCCTCATTCCAAGGAGCTCTTCTTAGACTACTTTTGTGGGGACTATTTATGAACTGCTGTCCCCCTGGGATGTTGCTTCATATCTATCACTGGTTGGATATTTGCGTTACTTCCTAGAGCAACTCCCCTTGAGACTATGATGGATTCATTATGTTATTGAGGTAACAGGCTCCCCCTTTCTCTTTTCCTTCCATACTTTATTGGGGTTCTTCATAATGTATGCACTTCTTTTTGATTCATATTTTTGTTTGACTTGATTAGATTCCATTATTTGTCTAGAGTTCTTTAATGTATATGGCAGTTTACAATCTTTTTCTTTGTGACCAAGCTTGAGGCATACATAACATCTTATTTTACCAAGGTACATTTGAGCTGAAGAATAATATTTTGTTCCACTTTTTGAACATAATTTACATTCAACAGATTTATGTCCAAATTCATAGCATGCATAACAGTAGCCATGGAAATGATTTGTGTACCTGGTGAAATATTGTATTTTCCAGTTGCTTGCTTGAGGGGTTCTTCTCATTTGTTGCATCTTTTGCCGGTTAAAGTTGATATGCCTGGTCTTACAATGTGCTGCAATATGTCCTGGTTTATGACAAGAGAAACATGCAATATTTTTCATAGGAGGAAAGAACCTTCTTTGACATCTTCCAAATTTATTCAATTCATATTCAAGAGTGTATGACGTTTTTTCAATTGACTATTTCATCCTCTCATTCTCTGTCCTTTCATGTTGCTGCTTGTTTCTGTTTGTTTCTTTACAAAGCATGTTCTTGCTGGCTTCTACTTTTGTAGGAATATTTTGAGTTGCTTCATTATCCTTTACAGATTTTACAAAAATGATATTCTTGTTATCTTCTACCTTGGCCTTACTGGTTTCTCCTTCATATCCTATCCAAACCTTTATGAGAGGAGACCTTCTAGCATTTAGAATCTTTTCCAACTGTTCAGAGCTTGTCATTAGATGAGTATTCATTAATAATTCTCTTTGGGATTTTTATAATTTCTTTCTCAGGCACACTACTTCTTCTTCCAATTTCTCTTGCTTCTGAATTTTATCCTTTATTTGCTTTAGTAGAGTGTCTTCTAATTTCCTTTCTTCTTCAAGGTATGTCTTCAGGTCAACACTTTATTTCTTATCTTCATATTCTCTCTCATCACATATTTGCACCAATGTCTTAAGGTCTTTGTTTTCATTCTTCAATATTTCTATTTCAGTCAAGGCTGTGTCAAGTTTGGCTTTTTCCTCAACTAAAATTTCTTCATGGTACTCACATCCATTCACTCTGGTAGGTATCTCATTTGATTGACCTTTTTCCTTTTGAAAGGGATTTTTCTTCTTCTTCTGGTTTATCTTCTCTTTCTTGACAATGCAACCCCTAGTGTCTACTTCATGCATGAAATGCAATCTATCCCAGATTTATTTTGCAGAGGTTAAATCCATAATTAACTCAAGATACTTGTCATGAAGACTGTTATATATCACACATTTTTCTTTGGCATTCCACTGTTGTTCTTGCACCGAGGGAGAGTTTGTGCAGTAACCATCACATACAAGTTTCCATACCTCAGGTTCATAAGCCATTAAATATGTTTTAACCTGATCTCTCCATTCCAGAAAGTTTGTTATATTTAACACATATACATTTTGATAGTCCATGACTCAACCAGATCTCCTTCAAGCTATTAGACTTACAGCAAAGGAACCGGCTCTGATACCAATTGTTGAACCCTTAGTTAAACTAAGAGGGGGGGTGAATCAGTTTAACACATTCATGGACTTTTAAAACTTTCCTTTAAACTTATTTACACCTTCATTTCATGATCAACTTAATATGTGAGCAATATTAATTTGTGAGCAGCAAGTATTAAGCAGATTAGATAATGTAACAATAGTATTAATATGTGAGCAGCAAGTATTAAGCATATTAGATATACCATATCAACACATAAACATCATGCACATAGAAAACAGATATAAGTGGAAACCCATAAGGGAGAAAACCACATCTTATTATTGTTGTGAAGCAAAGGCAAGCTCCAAATCCCTCTCACCACTGATTTTCTGTAGGCTCCAACCTACAGGAGGCTCCTACCTCAATTTTGCAAGCTACAACTTGCAAGGAAGCTCCAACTCCCATCTATTTTCTGCAGGCTACAACCTACAGGAGGCTCCTACCTCAGCTAGCTACAACTGACATCTATTAAGCTACAACTTGATATGGAGGCACCAACTCCCATCTATTTTCTGTAGGCTACAACCTACAGGAGGCTCCTGCCTTAGCCAACTACAACTGACATCTATCAAGCTACAACTTGATATGGAAGCACCAAATTCCTCATATTACAATAAAATCATATGCTGATTTACCTGGATATCAGCTCTGTTTTCCTCCTTCTTCACTACTGTCCTCCAGCTTTCATATCTGCCTTATATCATCTCTGGATCTTCACAGCTTCTCTATCTGCTCCTCCTTCTTTTTACCCTCTCTACCTCATTTCTCCATTCTCTAACCTCTCTATGCATATCTATGTGATATCATTTATAGAGTTCACCTCATGACTGTTTGTATTCGACAGAGAATTCGAAGTGAACAACCATGACTCTTTGACTTCTGCCTTCTCATTTCTTTGTCCATCTCATTCAAAGGAGTATAGAAATTTGTACAAATTTCAGTTTTTCATTGGAGTTTTGTTTGCCTATCGGAGACTTGCCAATGCATCACAAACAATATAAAATAAATAATGACTTTACATTTTCAGTTACAATAAGTATCATTCACTTAACCCTTTTTGGCCCTTGGCTTGTTGTGCGTTTGTCTCTTCTGCCGCTGTAGTGTAACAGTTCTGCATACTTTCCTGCTTTCTGTGCATGTAACCTTGTCGACCCACATCTTCCAAGTTCAATGTGCATATAAATATGCATTTATAATTAATGTTTTAATTCTGGCAGCTGTATCAATGCTGAAGCTTTCTTTTTCCATCGCTATGGTAAAATCCTGTATCAAGAGTTCATTTTATGGAAGCGCCCAATCAATATTTGATTTGGCTTAATCTTCAACGTAAATCTTCGGCCAACACAGAAACCCTGCAATACAACCCAGTTTTTTTTTTTAATATTTATGCGGAAGCTCTACTTCTCTGCTTCAAACCTATGGTTAAAACCATAATCAAAACCCAACTTAGAATATTTCGAATCAATATTCGAATATTACAACTAAAACCATATTAAACTTTAACTTTCAATCTTCATATGCGGCATTTCCTCTATATACCATATTTCAGACCTTGATTAATTAAATATCAACATATGTGCCAACGCTTTATCAATCCCAACTTTGGTTAAAATGTAGACTTCAATATATATAAAAAAAAATTGGGGCCCATAGCACTTCGACTTTGATTTAAAACAAAAACCCAAAGTAATAATGGCCACGACTTCCATATCTCACATTCAACTATGTTGATATTAATGCGAACCAAAGTTTGAGTTTGATTAAACATAATATATCACCATATGAGCTTTATTATTGGACCCATTACATAATGGTCTACAACAAACAACTATCAATTATATGTTCACGACTTTCACATCAACCATAATATTTTGACATATATTGCGTCCTCCATTCAAACGCTGAGAAACATTATAATAAAGTCTTGTTCAACTCATTTGGGATTCATTTGGGCCCACACAACTCATTCAAAGCATATCAAATTTATATTGTATAATGGTTCCGGCATATATTAAACCTCAAATAAATCTTCGCCAAACTTTCCACGCACCAACACATAGTCGGGCCCACATATATATTGGTTCTCTTCATTATTCATCATCGACTTGGTTTAAACCCAAAACCCATTTAACTTCCGGAACAAGACCTTTTTCGAATAAACATTATCATAAAATCATTATATAATATGGCCTCCACATACATTTCATTATCATACGCTGACTTTGGATTAAAAATATCCAACACATAAATCTTTGGGTCCACTTTTACTCTCCGACACATACTGTAGGTACCACATCACGTCACAACCTACTTTTCGCCCGTGCTACTTCACATGTGATCCAACGGTGGTCGTAACACCTCATCCCATCCTGCGTAATCCAATAGATATCGCAAAAGTTTTAACCTCGCGGTTTAACACGAAAATATTTTGCGAAATAGATGGATTTGGAATACCACCTGGGCCACGTGTTGATCAATGGGCACTATCGCATTTTTTTTTCACAATACCATTTACCATTTTTAAGAAATGAAAAAACCACTATCTTCGCCTCAAACCCGCTTTTATTGTTCATGGTTCCATTGTGTCTTCGCTCAAGGTTCCTTTGCCTTTTTCTTCATAACTCCGCTTATTGCAATTTTTTCCGGTTTCTGTACTAGAACTCGGTTTTTCGTTCCAACACTTAGACAGATCCTACATCAACTTTAAACCCACATTCTGCATATGTTTCATGGGTTTGACCTCTACTGCGTTATTTTCAATATTCCACGCCATCGCTTTGGTTCCTGTACAGACCATATTCTCTGCTTCATTAACAATTCTACAAGGCATTTCCGCCTACCTGTTTCAACATTTTAGTCCCGCTTAACTCCTTCGACTTTGCTATGTTAATTTCTATCCATTCTAATTGCTATGTCTTTTCTCCCAGGCTATTCCGTTTCACACCTGCGTCTTAGTATTTTGACTCCCTTTAGTGCGTGCTCCGTTGTTATACATTCACGACTTCATATAATCTCTGTATATGAATCCTCGTTCATATATTACCCAGCATGCAGATATTACCACTAGTGTTCAATATTAACACACAAATTCAATAGGTGAATGTTCCCCTTTGCACCACACAGCTTCTTTACAAATGTGGCTTGCATGTAGAATGACAGAATTCTCTGTCCCACTCAATTCATTTGTACGTTTACTCAGTATTTCCAAGGATATATAAACAAACCCTTCAACTTAAATCTGTCCCAAACAATTATATGGATTTTCTTCAATTATATGCAGAAAACCATTAAAACATATGTGCCAACAGAACAATCCTCATACTATCTCTGCTTCTTTGCTGCCTCAGCTACCTCTCTGCTCCTTGTCTGTCTTTGCTGCTTTTGTTTCTTGTCTAATGCTGCTTCTTGCTTCTCTTTTGCTATCTCTTCTGCCTGTACTTCTTTCTCTTCTTCATTTTTTTCCTCTGATGTCTCTGCTGCCTCTCTACCTTGGTTGATGCTGTTTCTTTGTGCTCCTTTTGCCTTAGTGATAGTTCAAGCGCTGCTCCTTTGTTCTCCCTTGCCATCAATGACAATATTTCCAATAGGATCTTGTTGCAACTTTTTATTGAGCATCCATACATCTTCATCATTCTTTCATTCATCCCTTGCTTCAATTATCCAATTAGGTTGGATAATAGAAATGGCACAAAGCAATGACTCCACATCCTCATCCCTTCTTGAGAGTGCATCTACAACAAATTTTTGCTTCCCTTTTTTGTATATGATTTCAATTTATAGCCCAACATATTCGTGACCCAATTTTTATTCTCTTTTAAAGATAATCTTTGTTCCAATAAGTATTTAAGACTATCATGATCTGTTTTTACCTTGAAGTGTCTTCCCATTAGGTAAGGTAACTGTTGCATCGGTGCATGTAGTAATTCCAACATTTACTTCTCATAAATATGTTTATGTCAATACTTTCCCTTGATTATATGAATTTCAAAATAAATTGGTATTCCTTTTTGCATCAAAATAATACCAATGCCATTTCATGAGGCATCACATTCCTTAATAACGGTTTTTGTGAAGTCTAGTGTAGCTAAGACTGGATCTTGACACATTGTCTCTTTAAGATGTTAAAAGGCCTTAGGTTATTCTAGAGTAAAAAAAAATGCATCTTTTTTTAGTAATGTTGTTATAGATGTGAATATTTTCCCATAATTATTAACAAACTTGTGATAATACCCTATCAACCCGAGAAATCCTTGAATATGCCTTATGGTTGTGGGGATTTTCCATTCCTTTATGGATTTAATTTTGTTAGGGTCTACCTTAGCACCCTCATGAGATACAATATGACCCAAATATTCCACTTCCTTTACCCCAAAGAAACATTTGCAGGGTTTAGCATGCAATTGTTTCACCTCCAATAGTTTGAGCACCCTGTCAACATGTTGAATATGATCTTTCCAAGACTTGTTGTAGATTAATATATCATCAAAAAATACCAACACAAATTTTTTGAGGAAGGGTTTGAAAGTGGAATTCATCAAACCTTGATATGTGGAAGGTGCATTACTAAGGCCAAAAGGCATGACCAAATATTGATAATGACCATCATGAGTTATAAATGTTTTTTTTCAGAATGTCTTCTATCTTCATTCTAATTTGATGATATCCCGAATGAAGATATAGCTTGGTGAAGTAAATTTCTCCATGTAGTTCATCGAACAATTCATCAATGATAGGAATAGGAAAGTTATCTTTAATAGTGAGCTTGTTGATCTCTAAATAATTTAGAAAAATACGCCATCATCCATCCTTCTTTTGCACCAATACTACGAGAGAAGATAAATAACTTTGGCTAGGTTGAATTATACCTACCTCTTGCATTTCTGCAACCATACATTCAATTTCATTCTTCTGGGCATAGAAATAACCATAAGGTCCGATTTTTGGAGGAACAATTCCTGGAATCAACTGAATAACACGATCATGATCACGAATAGGTGGGAGGCCTAGTCTCAAATACCTTGGAATGGTTGTTAAGGACTATTTGAAAATCTAGAGAAATGGTTTAATTAGATGTTTAAACATATAGTGAACATAATTGTGTAATCGCCCCTGATTATTCCTTCTTCAAAATATTTTTCATGCCATCGAAGCTGATTATCTTCCCAGGTTTCCTTGTGATACCCCTTAGTTAAATTTCATTTCCTTCCAAGAAAAAATAAGTAAAATTTCTTGAAAATTAAAAGCTATCATCCCCAAAGATTGTAAGCACCAAACTCCTAATACAACATCCAAACTACCCATTGGAATGGTAAGAATTGGACTATTCAATACATATTCCCCCATGGTTAGATTGATACTATGACACTTACCTGAGTAATTTATAGTTCCCCCATTTCAAACCATCACTTGACACTCTAGTGTTAGATATAAAAAGCAATTCAAATCCTTGGCTATCTTACAATGAATAAAATTATGAGTACTACCTGAATCAATCAACACTATTACATTTTTATTCTTGATATATCCTTCTATATTGAGAGTTTGAGGAGTGGTAATTCCTGCTAATGCATTATGGTGGGCTGTATGCAGGAGTCAAAGATAAACTCTCAAATTTTGAGACAATTTTTTCAAGTTCTGGTGGAATTTCTTCTCGATTTTACTTTGGAGTATCAGTCATCAACCTCCAAATTTATAACACAAATTTAAAATGCATTGAAACCCACTTTATAACCCTTTCACAAATGTGGAACCAAAATTATATAAAATATATATAATTCAATAATAATGAAAACTACACATAGCAAATATTTTCTAATTTGATTTTAGTTGATTCAGTGACGGACTTAAACCAACATTAAAACCTTTTCCATTAAACTATCACATCCATTTTTCTTACTAAACCCCTTGCATGTAAATTTTTGATAATCGTTGGATCTCCAAGCTGCATGTGGAAACCGCCGGATTAATTACGTGCTCGAAAATCAAATTAAGTTATCAATTTAGACTTATAAAATCATTGGGTCTGTTTTAAAATTTAAAGTCTATGAAAATTATATTGCAATTATCATTGGATCAATGATCTTCATGCATGGGCCATTAGATCACCAAGTGCTGGACGGTCATTTTAATTCATTTAACCTTAGACTCTTTATGTGCTACGGCAACTTCATTCATTCAACTTGCCAAAATCGAAATTTCATCAAAGCAACTACTGTTTTCATGCATCAATGAGTGACAACCCTTTAATTAAAAAATACAAGCAACTGTTTCTATTTCATAGTGAACGCAGAAATTAAATGAAGACATACGCACAAAATCGATTAAACAACTTGATCTGAAATTAACAATTCAAAGGTATTTCAAATGAAAGTTAAACCCTCCAAGATTTGGCAATTACGCACACAATTACACATCTACAGAGGAAAATGAAATTTTATTCTATTCAATTCCTAATTCCATCAAATCCTCCTCTCCTTGATACATTTCAACTTACATACAAATATACTGTTCATAATATCATTTCGATCTGATTCAAAGAATTGGATCTATCCAATTTTAGATAAAATCCTATTTCACTTTATTCTCCCTAAAGTTATCAACTAAAACTAAATACATCGAACTAATTACCATCAATCAAAATCCCTAAGTAATAGTTCAAATCCTATCTATCAAAATAGTAAATTTCCAGCTAAAGGAACACACTCCTTTGCTTGTAAACTTTTTTTGTATTTTTTTGGAATAAAAATGAAGTAATTTTTCCCTCGAGCCTCATGCTCCTGCATCAGACTCCTGAGGACAAAATTCTTCACGGGCTCCTGTCCATGAGCTCCTCTACAGAACTGCCCAACTTCTATAGCATGATATCTGTCATCCAAGTAACCTCTGCAACTGGTTTATCTTTCCACTTGATCAAATACTCAAAACACTCCCATCCTCTTGTCTTTTTAGAAAATCTTTTGTATAAAATCTTCTCTGGCTGTAATATTTTTGCTGTGGGTAACTGTTTCAACCAATCAATCTCTTCTTTGCTTTCGACTATATCATTTGTGTCTCCGTCTTCATACCTGTACAAATCAACAACATTGAAAATTGGAGATATTCTAATGTTAGGGGGTAATTCAATTTCATATGCAGTTGCAGATTTTTTTTTCAATTCTCTGCATGGCCCAATTTTCTTAAATTTCAATTTATTATACTCCCTTTTTGAAATATTTCTTTTCTCAGGTGTGCTAGAACCAAATCTCCAACCTCAAAATTAACTTCCCTCTTCTTCAAATCTGCTCTGCTCTTGTACTTGATGTTGCTGTCCTGTAACTACTATTTTACCTGTTCATGTATTGCTCGAATTTCTGAAGCAAAATATTCTCCTTTAGCACTTCTCATCTCTGCCTTTCCCAAATTTCTTAGTTCATATACTCCTCTTGGGTGCATTCCATAAAATATAAGGAACGGACTCTACCCTGTACTACTGTTAGGAGAGTCATTATAAGCATATTCAACCTGTGCCGAAATCTGATCCCACTATTTAGGATGTTCACTTGCAAGGCTTCTCAAAATATTACCCAATCTTCTGTTCACCACCTCATTCTGTCTATCAGTCCGAGGGTGATAAGCTAAGCTGAAATTTAGTTTAGTACCAAGATTTTTCCACAATGTCCTCCAAAAATGACCAACAAATCTGGTGTCCCTATCAGAGACAATGCTTTTAGGTAACCCATGCAACCTTACAATCTCTTTGAAAAATAGACTAGCAGCATGAGTAGCATCATTGGTTTTATAACATGGAATAAAATGTGCCATTTTAAAAAATTTGTCAATTGAAACATACATTGCATCATTCCCTCTCTGTGTTTTAGGTAAACCCAAAACTAAATCCATACTTACCATATCCCAAGGTCTATCTGGAATAGGTAATGGAACATACAAACTTGTGTTTTGACTCCTTCCTTTTGCATACTGACAGAATTTACAATTTCGCACATACTTCTCCACTTTAGTTCTCATATTTGGCCAAAAATAAAAATGAATCAGTTCTTCATAAGTCTTTTCTGCGCCAAAATATCCACCAAGTCCACCACTATGTTTCTCCTTAATTAAATTTTCTCTCATAGAACAATTTGGTATGCACAACTGATTTCTTTTAAAATACAAACCTTCTTACAAGAAAAAATCCAGCCACTTACTTCTGTCCAACAAAACAAGATTATTTCATGCTTCAAATGCCTCTTTAAAATCCAAATCTGTTTTATATAATTCTTTAAGAAAATCAAAACCCAACACTTGAATTTGACTTTCTGGAACTAAAATGCTTTTTCTACTTAAGGCATCTGCTACTTTGTTTGCTTGGCCAGTTATATGTTTCAATACAAAATTGAAACTTTGAAGATACTCTACCCATTTTGCATGGTTTTGATTTAGTTTTGGCTGCTGCATAATGTACTGCAATGCATGATTATTTGAATAAAGCACAAACTCTTTAGACATCAATTAATGTCTCCACTTCTTTAATGACTGCAAAACTATATAAAATTCCTTGTCATAAGAAGAATATTTCCTTCTTGTCTCATTTAGTTTTTCATTAAAATAAGCTATAGGCCTATCTTCTTGACTTAACACAGCTCCAATAGCTTCTCCATTGACATCACATTTCACTTGAAAAGGTTTGTTAAAATCATGCAAAACTGAGATGGGATTTTCTGTTATCTTTTGTTTCAACAACTAGAAATTTTTCTCTGCTTCATCAGTCCATCTAAATGATTGTTTGTCCTTCTTTATGGTTTCAATAATAGGAGCATTGATCTTACTAAAATTCCTTATGAATTTTATATAAAAACTAGCAAGACCATGGAAGCTTATTACCTCAAAAACACTCTTAGGTGAAGGCCATTCTATGATTTCCTTTATCTTCTCTAGGTCCATTTTCAATCCATCAGCAGAAACAACAAAGCCTAAATATATCAACTCTTCTTTCATGAATGAACACTGTTTAAAATTTACCAGCGAATTTTACTGGTGCAACTTCCTTAAGACATAATTTAGATGTCTCATGTGTTCTTCTTTAGATTTTCTGTAAATTAATATATCATCTAGATATGCTATTAAAAATTTACCAATAAATTCCATCAATATTTCATTCATAAGCCTCATAAATGTACTAGGAGCATTTGATAATCCAAATGGAATTACCATCCATTCATACAATACTTCATGTGTTTTAAAAGCTATCTTCCATTCACCTCCTTCCCTTATCCTAATTTGATGATAGCCACTCTTTAAATCCAGTTTTGTAAAATATCTTGCCCCACTTAAACAATCCATCAAATCTTCAATTTTGGGTAAAGGAAATCTATACCTAATTGTTACTTTGTTGATTTCTCTTGAATCAATACACATTCTCCAGCCTCCATCTTTTCTTGGACTCAACACTGTTGGCACTGAACAAGGACTCAAACTTTCTCTGATCAGTTCTTTATCTAACAGTTCCAGTACCTGCTTCCTGATTTCTTCATTTTCTGTGGGAGTCATCCTATATGCTGCTTTATTTGGAAAATTTTCTCCTGGAATCAAATCTATATGATTTTTGATCTTTCTAATAGGTGGTAATTCATCCGACAAATCATCTACAATGATATCACAAAAATTTTCCAGCATCTCTTGAATTTCAATTGGTAAATCAGAAATTTTAGTGGAAGTAAATACTACCTTGTGTTTGCAAATTAATGCAAAGTTTACCTCATCATCTTCAATCTATTGCAGATATTATTTTCCACTTAGTAATAGAGCTTTCGGATCATATCTTCTTGATGTATCTTCTTATTCTATAGGCAACAATGTATGATTGACACCATCTTTACAAAACTTGTATGTGTTATTTTTCCCATCATGCATAGCTCCTCTATCATACTGCCAAGGTCTACCCAGCAATATGTGACATACGTCCAAAGGCATTACATCACACATAATTTTGTCTTTGTAGCTTCCCAACTGGAATTCTACTTCACACTATTCATTCACTAACAACTGATGTCCTTTCTGAAGCCATGACACCTTGTAGGGTGTTGGATGTTTCTTTGTCTTCAATTTCAACTTCTCCACCACTTCTGCAGAGACCAAATTATCAGTGCTACCACTATCAATTACCATTTGAAAACATTTTCCTTGAACTTTGCACACACTTATAAACAAAGTTTTTCTTTGTGCCAGTTCAACAACTTCCTTTGTTGGTTTTAAACAAAACTTTGTTAACTACCAAAGATTCTCCTTTCTCTAGTATATTCTCTGCCTTTGGAATTTTTTCCGCTTCTAGCACTTTTTCTGCTTCTTCTTCATTCTGAGCAACAATTACATTTCTCTAATTTGTCCCCACATTCTCTGGACATTCATAAGCTCTATGTCCAAGCTTATTACATCTATAACATCTGATTTCTCTTCCTCTGCCTCTGCCTCCTCTTCCTCTGGAAAATATCCTTCTACCACTTGCATCGCCTTCTGTGGATGTATGCTGACTTGAGCTGCTGCTAGCTCCTTCTCTAGATGCTGTAGATCTTCCTCTACCACCTTGAATTCCTTTTCCTCGGAAAGTACCTCTACTCTTGGCAGATTGTTTCCTTATGAGTTTTTCTTCAGATTTCAAGGCCATCTGATAAGCCTCTTCCACCGTTTTAGAAGACAACAGAATTATCTCATCTTGTATCTCCATTCTGAGACCATTTATATATCTTGCAATCTTATCTGCTTTATCTTGAATTTGTCCTGCTCTTATGCCCACTTCGTAAAATTTCTCTATGTATTCTTTGACTGTCATTGACCTCTGTCTAAGATTCTGCATTTGTATAAATAATGAAAATTGATAGTCACTTGGGAAAAAATTACCTCTCAACTTTGCCACCATCCTATTCCAATTCTTTATTGGCTGCTTACCGAGTCTCCTTCTTTCTGCCTGCACTCCAACCCACCAAAGTGCTGCATGTCCTTTCAATTTTGTGACAGAAAATTTCACTCTTTTTCCTTCTTCCATTTCTTCATAATCGAAGAACTTATCCATGTCATTAACCCAATATATCAACTCCTCTGGGTTTAAGCCTCCTATAAAAACCGAAACTTCAGGTCTGGGTTTAGATGTGGATTTAAAAAATCTCATTTTAGGAGTAACTTTTGCAGGTTCTCCTTCTTCTGCAGATTCAACTTCAGGCTCACTAACATCTCTAGCATCTGCATCTCTTTGATTTCCCATATCCATTGCTTCTAATCTCGCTTGCATCTGTTGGATAAATTCCATCACTTCAACATTTGCAACTGTTCTTCCTCTTCTTCGACCAGCACCACCTCCTCTTCCAACTCTATAAGCCATGTTGGATTTCTTTTCCTGATCTTTGAGATCTCACTCAGTGTCTAAAGGCTGCTCTGATACCACTCATGGTGGGTTGTATGCAAGAGTCAAAGATAAACTCTCAAATTTTGAGACAATTTCTTCATGTTCTGGTGGAATTTATTTTTGATTTTCCTTTGGAGTATCAGTCATCAACCTCAAAATTTATAAAAAAAATTTCAAATGCATTGAAACCCACTTTATAACCCTTTCAAAAATTCCAAACCAAAATTATATAAAATATATATAATTCAACAATAATGAAAACCACACATGGAAAATATTTGCTAATTTGATTTTAGTTGATTCAGTGACGGGATTAAACCAACATTAAAACCTTTTCCATTAAACTATCACATCCATTTTTCTTACTAAACCCCATGCATGTAAATTTGTGATAATTGTTAGATCTCCAAGCTGCATGCGGAAACCATCGGATTAATTATGTGCTGGAAAATCAACTTAAGTTATCAATTCAGACTTATAAAATCATCGGGTCCATTTTAAAAGTTAAACTTTGTGCAACTTCTATTGCGATTATCGTTGGATCAATGATCTTTATGCGTGGGCTGTCAGATCACCAAGTTCTAGACGTTCATTTTAATTCATTTAACCTTAGACTCTTTATGTGCTACATCAACTTCATTTATTCAACTTGCCAGATTCAAAATTTATTCAAAGCAACTACAGTTTTCATGCATCAATGAGTGACAAACCTTTAATTAAAAAATACAAGCAAATGTTTCTATTTCACAGTGAATGCAAAAATTAAATGAAGACATACGCACAAAATCAATTAAACAACTCGATCTGAAATTAACAATTCAGAAGTATTTCAAATGAAAGTTAAACCCTCCAGGATTTGGAAATTACACACATAATTACACAGCTACAGAGGAAAATGCAATTTTATTCTATTCAATTCCTAATTCCATCAAAATCCTCCTCTCCTTGATACATTTTAACTTACATATGAATATACTGTTCATAATATCATTTCGATCTGATTCAAAGAATCAGATTTGTCCAATTTTATATAAAATCCTATTTCACGATATTCTCCCTAAAATTCTCAACTAAAACTAAATACATCGAACTAATTATCAAAAATCCAAATCCCTAAGGAATAGTTCAAATCCTATCTATAAAAATAGTAAATTTCCAGCTAAAGGAACCCACTCCTTTGCTTGTAAATTTTTTTTGTATTTTTTTGGAATAAAAATGAAGTAATTTTTCCCTCGAGCCTCATGCTCCTGCATCACATTACAAGATATGGTATGATTATTTTCTTCTTTTTCAGCCCCTGGAGCTGGTTCCCGGTGTATATCTTCTTCTTTTGATGCTTCTTGTTCCTTTTCTTCATCCTCTTCACAATCTATGTAAAATAATTTCTTCTCAGCACACTTATGAGATTTGGTGTATTTTCTATCACAAATGTAACGAAGCCCTTTTTTTTTTTTTTTCCTCCAGTTGTTGTGGTGTCAACCTTCTGGATTTTGGGAGGCTAGGAGTGAAAATAATTCCATATTTATAGTTGTGAGTGGTAGACCTCCTTATTTCCATAAGTTTTATTTCAGCTTTTCTTGCCACCTTGAATGCATTCTCCAAAGACTTAGGTTCCAAAAGGGGAACCTCATGTTGGATGTTATCCTTTAAGGTCCCTGTTACACTGAAATTTGTCACCATGATGTTTTAGTACTCCCTTAGAAGTCTACAACATCAAAGTTCCTAAATTCAAGCCTTGAAATTGAGAGAAAAGCTCATAAAAGTATTAAAAACACTTCTACCGCACTTTCTCTTAACATTGCCTGCGGTGCCGCACTTTTTTTCTCTAAATCATGTGGAGCTAAACACAATTTTTATTCATTAAAGGTGAGGGACCCTGTAAAAGGTAAAGCAAATGTGGAAAGTAACATTTAGAAGCCCAACAGTCAAATCTGGAAGCTTTTAGAAGCAGTTATCCGGTCGAAGGTTCGCTCCTATCATGTATGTTCATTCCTCCATTATGGGAGCCTACCCCTTGATTTATGGAGCCCAATCCCTTCAAAAGATTATTCTATCCCTTCTTATGTGGAACCATAACCTCCTCTCTTTTCTTATAAATTGAAGCCATAGTGCAGCTTCAAAAGTTAGAGAGTTAGAGAGTTAGACTTGGAGAATTTTTGAGGAGAAATGCTGTAGAGACTCATGCTATCTTAACTAATCAATATGTGGGAATGATTACACACCCATGTTAATTTTAGCTGAGAGAGATCAAAGCTTGTCAGAGTAAAGGAAACGTCTATTCCAGACCCCAGGAAGGCCTGTATGATATCAAGGCGGACACGGTTGTAAGGCTCTTATTTATTTAAGTTAATACGAATGAATATTGTTTTCTCAATGAGTTCTTTAGTTATATAGCTTATTTATCATGTTTAATCAATGGGTTATTTAATTAATTATCTCATTTCTTGAATTCCTTGATCATATTGATAGATGTTTGATTCATGAATTAATTTATTATGCAGGTGCTTTTGATCTTTTCTTGTGTTTGTGATTGCAGATCCTTGATGACAACTTTCTTCGAGCCACTGGAAAGAAGATCAGCGCTGGACTACAAGTAGGTTTCCAAAACCTATCATAATTAATTCTAAAATCAAACAGTACCTAGAGAAAGTAGTTTTTATTTGTCGTTTGTTGTTCACTGTCTGTAGGACACTTGGGAGGTCTGTCTTGTCCACAAGAACGACTTATCTGTCCAACAAAATGAGACTCCACTGGGGATGAGCTTTCTTACTCACCCTTGTGAGTATTTCGGATTACATTGTTCCCGGGTATATTAGTTCTGTTGAAATGCTTATAGTGGCCATAATGACTACGATTTTTTTCCTAAGGTGTGATGGAGAAAGATCACTTGTGCCTGGCGGACAACGACTAGACTCACTTGGACTCTCCGGAGGGTTATCTTTACTCGAGATGTTTTAAGTGGAGAAACTTGCATCGGTCTATTTCATTAAGCAGGTTGTTGGGGTAACTGTTCCAACCGCCCTTTCTACATTAAAAAACTTCGATGTTGGACTTCATCACCAACTAGTGTTTTTAGTGTGGGAAGTTACTGTTTGTGTGTGGTTTGATCTCCTATATTTTTAGGCATGTGATTCATTTGTTTGTTTCCTTAGCAACTCTAGGAGTTTTCATTGAAATTTTCTTTGATTGCGTGTGATTAATAATTTTTAATCGTGGCTAAATTACCAAGACAATCGCGTAGACCCCAGGGGAAGCCCCCTGAGTATACACCAAGCCAACTTGAAGGGCTGCAAGCTCTAGTATCGCCTAGTGACAGTAGAATTAGATCAACAAAAACAGGAGAATCATCTATAGTTATTCATCCTGATTATCAATCACAAACAACAGAGCATATTCAAGAGCCAATTTCAATTTCCGAAGTTACTGGTAGTATTTATCCTTCCAATGAATTAGCTGAAGAACCTGAAATTTCTGAGCCAAACACTGAACCTGCTGTATTGGAACCATCTTCAGGATTTGTTACTCTGACTTCTAGTGATCCTGGTTCACCTAGGGTAAGACATCGCATTACTGAAAATCTTCCTTCTGACTTCATATCTATTGAAGAACTTGTTGGTCCAGACGAAGACATAACTCTTCCCGAAACCAAAAAGACTTTGAATCTTAGGGAGCGTGAATCAATATTCTACAGTCCTTTTAGAACTGACGCTTGGTATTTATCATTGACAGATTTTTTAGAAAACCTGGGTCTTAGTTATTCACCACCCTGAATTCCTTTTCATCCTACACCAAGAGGTTATTATCCTTGATCTACTATGTCAGGTGAGCCATCTATGTTTTCCCAATCTCCGGAAACATTTTTATACGGTTATCCTTCTATTCCTTTAGGGTACCAGTCACTCTCTAGTACTTTCTCAGGAGCAACTCCTCAACCAACTGAACAAGTGTTATCATCTAGTACAAATGGAACTAAAACTGAAACGTTGAACGCAGAGAAAATTTTTATGATGTCTGGTAATATTCCAAATCCTCAACCTCATGGTAGTCAGTTACCGCTTGGGGGTCAACCTCAAGGTAGTTAATTACCGCCTGGGGGGCAACCTCAAGGTAGTCAGTTATCGCTTGGAGGGCAACCTCAAGGTAATTTTTTACTAGGAAAAACTGCAGGAAAATATTATTTACTTGGAGAACAACCTCAAGGACAGTACATACCCCAAGGTCAACCCCAGACTCAGTATATTCCTCAGGGTCCTTATCAACCCCAGATTCAGTACATGCCTCAAGGTTATCAACCTCAAGGTCAGTACCCAACTCAAGGTTTCCAACCTCCTTCAGGTCAACCATTATTACAAGGAGTTGGAAATTTACCAGTTAATTATTAACCCTATGTTCAACCAGGTTATGGTCTTTCATATGCACAACCTTATACAGGTCAATACCCCGAAATGAACATGGTGTGGAATCCATCTCAAATTCAATAGACTATGCAACCTAATGTGCAGTTACCTAATCAACCTGGACAGCATATAGTTTCTGGTCCAACCCAGCAACCTATCCAGCCTACTGTTCAAGTCCCTGCACCTGGTTCTATTTAGCAGCCCGGGCCTAGTACAACTCAGATTCGCCTCAAACTGCTGCAGCTATTGCAACTTATGTTCAACCTACCACGCCTATTTCTGAAGTATCTGTAGCTCCGGTTTCTTCTATCCCTACATCAGTGCAACTTCCTCAAGTATTTGTACCACAGTCATGACCTACAATTCAAACTACGGTCCAGATGCCTATAGGACAAGCTGGTATTAGTACGATTATATCTAGTCAACTACAGTTTACTTATCAACCGTACCAGGGACAATATCATTTTGGATAGGCTACACAAAATCCAGTATATCAGTATTAGCTGTACCAAACCTCAATACCTCAATAACCCCAGTATGGTCCGGTTAATCCTGGTTACCTAGGAGGTTTTATGATTCCAAATGCGCATCCATTTCCAGGGTATCTTGGATATCCTCCTCCTAGCACTGGTTTGATCACACAAGGTTATCAAGACCCTAGCCATTGGTTACCATTTATAGCAACTTTAGATTTACTGGATCTATCGCGCCTTACGAACGATCCCATTTTTTATCTTCCATATTGGCCTCCGATGCCTAACAAGTTGCCCAGTGATATTTTTAAGTTTGAAGGTAAGTCAAGAGAGGACCCATCTAATCACGTTATGACTTATCACCTTTGGTGCGCATCCAATTCACTAATCGATGATTCGATTCGATTGCATATTTTTCAGAGAACTCTCATTGGTCTAGCTGCCAAATGGTACATTGAGTTACCACGTGGTTCTTTTAATAATTTTAATGCACTAGCTACTGCTTTCTTAACCCATTTTCAGTTGCCTGTCAGATACGAAAACGACACAAAATTGCTGAATTCATTAAAACAGTCTACGTCTACGTACATATCTGATCACATTCATAAATGGAGACATAGAAGGCGTTTAGTGAAAGTCTTTATTCCGAATCAAATTTTGGTTGAATGGTTTATTAAATCGTTATTGCACAAAATTACTGAAGATGTGGCCAAAGGAGGCGTTGTTACAGAAGAGCAAGTCATTGCTCAGACTCGGTACCTTGACCTTGTATATATTCAGTCAGGTACTCTGTATGATAAAATCCCTGATTTACCAAGACCTGGTCAATTAACTACAACTCCTTCTGGCTCTCATGCCGCTGATGGTGTAATTGGTTCTGTTGGCACTGGTAAAAGTAAGAAGAAGTCTTCCAAGACCACTTCTCCTATTATCACTTTACCTGATTCACCCAAAGGAGATTCTTCCCTAGAAACTTCCGCCGATATTCATGTTGTAGATTCATCTACAACCAAATCTAAAATTGGTGGTAAGAAGAAAGGTAAGAATAAAAAGATAAAATCTTCAAAAGATAAAAACGATACAACTGACGAAAAATGTAAACCTCGATATCCTTGTATAATCTGTGATGAGGATCATTTTACAAAAGAGTGCCCGCATATAGACGAGGTATCAAAATTCGTTAAGGGTTCACCTATACCTATTGTCTTGAAGGATCTTTTTCCTACTCAAGATAGTAACATGGTTGGATCTTCCTCAAATCCTCTTGAGAATATCTTGATGGTTGCGACGCGATCGCAAGATTACGGTAGTAAAAATCCTGGTAAAGAAGCAAAAACATCTAATTCAGCATCAACTACATCTCCCTCATTTTATGATCCGTTACAGATCAAGAAACAAAATCCTGACTTAGTAATCAAACTGCTTGCTAAAGGTGTACTTCGTAAATCAGCTTTCAATCCACATGCGAGAGCTGCTCAGAATTACAATATTATTGAAGATTTGGCAATTTCCCCTTCAGCAATGTCAGCTTTGCAAGTATTGCAATCATGCCTAGCCTAAAGAAAATTACTTTTGTCAGCCTTAGGAGTCGTAGATCTCTAGGATTCGAACCTCATGATCTTCGATTTAGAGAATTTTACACCCCGCCTACCCCATCAAATGGCTTTTCAGATTCCGGTAATAGTAAAAAACAAACGTATCTTTCATACTGTTGTTGATGAAGGGGCTTCTACATGTATTATGTCGTTAAAATGTTGAAAATCACTTGGTTCTCCGACCATTAACCAATCACCAACTATTCTCAAAGCTTTTTGATGGAAGAGGTTTTCAGCTGTATGGTATCTTACAAGATCTACCAATAGAGGTCGAAGGCAAAATGGTTAATCTAGATGTGGAAGTGGTTGATGCCCCTCTGGATTACAACCTTCTCTTGGGTCACAGTTGGTCTTACACCATTATTGTTGTTGTATCATCGATCTTTCGTCTCATCATGTTTCCTCATAAAGGAAAGATCATTAAAATAGATCAACTCTCATATTATTCATCCGACCCAGCCTCTACTGATAGCATCCAACATATCGGAAAATCAACTATCCTCGTAGTAGGTTTTCTTAAATATTAGAACTTTCTTGGGAACTTTTTCTATAACTTTACTTGTACAACCTCCAATTGCTAATATCAATATGATTACATCAAGTACTATTTCCTTTGATGATCCTTGGATAGTACCTTCAGAATCATAATTAGATTCTTTTGATGGCCCGATGCCTTTGAGTTCTTTTGAGTTAGCATATCAGAATGTACAGTATTTTTCTAACACTCCTTCAACTGCATCTAATCTAGTGAATGTGATCAATCAGGAGTCATTTTCAATATCGAGCTCAGCTTCGACACCAATTTCGGATCTTCATCAATGAGTATTCAATACTGATGAACATATTCGTGAATTCTTGTCGGTATATGAGTTACCATGGGAAGAGCTTCATCATAGGTCTTCATTTTTACCTGATCTCGATCATTTTGAGAATGATTAATGATTTTTCCTCCATTTTTACCACTGATTATGTCAAAGAACCTTAGAATCCTCTTTCACATTTAGATTCTGAATTGAATTTAGAAAATATTTCTACAACAGTTCCTCTTGACATTTCAGTAAAACCTAGAATTGTTGAAAACATTCATATAGGTGCTTCTTGTATGAGAGATGAAATCCAAGCATATAAAGCCCTATTTCGGTAATTCCATGAAATTTTCTCCTGGTCATATGAATAAATGCCAGGAATCGATTCGTTGACTGTTGTTCATGAAATTAAGACATACCCGGATGCTAAACCCATTAGACATAGATTACGTCAGATACATCTGCGAAAAGCTGTCGCTTTCAAAGCCGAAGTTGAAAAATTACTTCGTGCAGGTTTTATTTATCCGATTCCGCTAATGGACTGGGTATCTAATATTGTTCCGATCAATAAAAAACAAGGAAAAATATGAGTATGTATCGATTATAGGGATATAAATTGAGCTTGTCCAAAGGACAATTATCCAACCCCTTACATCGATCAAATTATTGACGATTGTGCTGGAAGTGAAATGTTTTCATTCATCGATGGATTTTCTAGTTATAATAAGATCAACATACTCCCTGCAGATCAACCTAAAACAACTTTAATTTTTCCATGGGGAAATTTTTCTTATCGCAAACTACCTTTTGGCCTTAAGAATGCTGGAACCACTTTTCAAAGGGCCATGTCCTATGAATTTCACGACATTAAGCACATTGTGCAGCTCTAACTCGATGATTTTCCTGCTCATTCTTCCCGCAGAGAAGATCATATTACTCATTTACGAGCCATTTTTATATGATGTAGGCATTATAAGATTCGTCTGAATCCTCAAAAATTTGTTTTCTGCGTACAATCCAGATGATTATTTGGATTTATTGTCTCAAAGGAAGGCATTCGTGTCGATCCGTCGAAGGTTGAGGTAATCATCAATTTACCTCCTCCTTCTACTCTTCACCAAATCCAATGTTTGCAAGGGAAATAAAACTTTTTACGTCGATTCATTCCTAACTACGCCGAGTTAACGAAAGGTTTCACTAGGTTTTTGAAACAGAATATTCCTCTCTTTTGGGACGAGGTCGCCGATAGATCTTTTGATGCTCTAAAACACGCATTGACCCATGCACCGTTACTGCATCCTCCCAACTACAACCAAGATTACTTTTTGTACCTCGCCGCTTCCGATTCCATGATAGGGATGGTTTTAGTTCAGGAAGATGAATTTCATGGTGAACATGTGATTTACTATCTTAGTCACAATTTGCATCCGACTAAAATCAAATATTCACATGTGGAGAAATTGGCCTTAGTAGCTGTTCAAGATGTCCAACGTTTTCGTCATTACATACTGTTATGCAAAACAATAGTGATTTCTGATTGTAACCCTATGATGTATATTTTGACCAAAAAAATTCTAGGGGGAAAATACTCCAAATGGATTGTTATCATACAGGAGTTTGATTTGGAATTTGAAAAGTCCAAATCAAAGAAATCATTGATATTTGTTGAACTTATGTGTGATTTCCCACGTACTGATACAGAAACTCTGGCGGAACAACCAATCGTAGACAAATCATTGTTTCTTATTAGTACCATTGATCCTTGGTATGGAGACATCATTGTTTATCTTCAAACCCAATCTTTTCGGCCCGAAATTTCACGATCACGATGACGTAAAATCCGTTTCCAGTCTCAACAATATCGTATTGTTCGCGACACACTATATCGTCGCGGTGCAGACTCTGTTTTTCGACGTTGTCTCACTCATGAAGAATCCGAAAAGGTTTTAAATGACTGTCACTCTGGAGCATGTGGCGGTCATATGTCTGGGTACGCCACATCCCAAAAGATATTGTGCGCAGGTTATTTCTGGTCATCCTTATTTAAAGATTGTATTTATACGGTCTGAAAATGTCATAATTGTCAAATCTTCGATCAAAAAATGCGTGCACCACCTGCTCCTCTTCACCCTATAATTACTGTCGGTCCTTTTGCAAAATGGGGCATTGAATTCATTACATTTAACCCTCACTCGGTCGGGGGGCATGGTTATATTATTCTAGTAGTAGATTATTTTACCAAATGGGCCGAGGTGATGCCTACATTTGCGGCAAATGGAAAAAATGCAGCTACTTTCATGTTCAATAATGTGATTTCTCGTTTCGGTATACCCCAAGCGATAATTACTGATCACGGGATCCATTTTTGAAATATCATGATGACCGAGCTAACGGACCAACTTGGCCTACGCCATGACAGTTCTACACCATATTATCCGCAGGCTAATGGTTTAGTTGAAGCAATTAATAAAGTTTTAGTCACCATGATCAAACGAATCATTGGAATTCATAAGTCGAATTGGCATACCATGCTCTTTTCAACACTTTGGGCATATCGAACCTCAGCAAAAACATCGACAGGTTTTACCCTTTTCAACTGGTTTACGGTTTAGAAGTGGTATTACCCATTGAATGCGAGATACTGTCACTCTAACTAGCCATAGAGTTACTACCAGCCACTTCTGAAAAGGAGAAACATTTTTTATACTTATCTCAATTAGATGAGAATCGGCGCACCATTGCATTAGCTACCGAGACTCATGCGAAAAGAATGAAAGCTCACTATGATAGGAAGGTTACGCCTCATAATTTTTCAGAAGGAGACCTAGTTTTGATTTATGATCAAGCCAACGATAAAATAGGGGCTGGGAAACTCGAACTCATGTGGCATGGTCCTTATACTCTCAAGCGACAACTTGCAAAAGGGGCCTATGAATTGATTGATTTTGATGGGGTCTCTTTAGGTAAACCCAGAAATGGACTTTATCTAAAGAGATATTACACTTGATTTTTGTGTGGAGATCTTTTCTATATATTAGTTACTTTCTAGCTGGTGTGCTATAGATTAGAAACGTGTGCCTAGTTTAAGTGTGCTTTTACTACTATTCCTGCTTATCTGGATTACTCTTGATATCACAGATGTCGATGTCTTTTCAAACATATATTGGTTTTGCTGATGGCTCTTGTCGTAGTACACAAAACATCTCTTCTGCAGCCTGGGTTATTTATTCACCGACTGACGAGTTAGTATCTATGCATGGGGTAAGCCTCAGTCAAAAAACGAACAATATTGCTGAATATAGTGCAGTTATTGAGTTATTATCGGAATCCATTTCATTTGGAATTTGGAGTTTGATCATTAGGTTAGATTCTAAACTCGTTGTATTACAGTTAAATTGAGTATATGCCATTAGAAACCCAATATTATTAAGATTATTTTTAAGGGTTCGTCTCTTGGAACAAGAGTTCGATTATACTGAGTATCAACACATTCCAAGAATTTTAAACACATTAGCAGATGCAATAGCTTCTAGTGTTATAAACATAAATTTTCAATAATAAATTAGTAAATCAACATTCGATAACATGATTGAACAGGTAACTAGAAATAATAGTATATCATAGTATAGATTTAGTGTTTCAAAAAATAGTACATCGTCTTTGATCATAGGTTCAAAAAACCTTATGATCGGGAAAAAAGTGATACAAAAAAATGAGTCTATACAGTCGATCATCCACTATCCGTGGTAATGATCATGATAATACACTACTGCTCGTGCCACTCTACTAAAAAATCTCCTGAATGGTCCAAGAACACCAATGACGTATCTCTGTAAACGGAGTGGAATGTCATCTATGGTAGTCTCAGAGATGTCCATAGTTAGCCGCTCTAGGTGGTGTTCCAAATCACTCAGGATTTATGCTGTCTGATCCTGTGGTGGTGTTGGTGCTGCAGCTGCACCCCTTTGCGTCCGGTCAAAGGGGCGGAGAGTGGCTGGTTGATGTGGACCCACATCTGCATTTGAAATTTTGGTTATTAGTTTTGGACGATTTAAAAAAAAAACAAAATAAAATTAGAAATTAGAACATGTCAAAGAGATTTTTTACCTGACTCATCCCACTGAGCTCTTGGAGGAAGTGGCATATCTCAGTCGCCGTGGAAATCTATGTCTGCATAAGGAAAATCCTCTATCACAAAAAAGTTGGTGTTCTAACCAACGAAAATAAGTCAAGGGAAATCAAACAATCTCCCCACCCTCACTGTGACAAGCCATCAAAGCAACCCATCGAACCATTCGAGGCTCTTGAAGTCTACCAACATCAACAGGAATATGTTGCGGGGCTAACAAAGGAATCCTTTCTAAAGCAAAGGTAACCACGATAGATCCATATCCAAAGTTATTTAACTTCCTGTTTTGCTCTAGTTAGTTGGCCTTTGACATTAGCCAACACTGCCTCGCACCAGTTGAATATAGTACCTCGGAAGCAATCTACTGCAATCCACATTTGAGATCCAGTAGCCACATGAAAAGCTGCACTTCTGCACAACTTGGTAACGGTAAATGCAATCACTTTTAACTCAGGACAGATGATAGTTTTAATATCAATCCATTTGTCTCTAGGATTGGCTTCATCATTATAGAACTCTAATTGCAGGCTAGTGACAGAATGGCCACCTGGCCTAGCCCCAAATAGAGAAAGTGGTTTGCCTCTCTTAGACAAACCAATCAAAAAATATATGTCCTCCATCTCAATTTCGAGTTAGTTGCCTCCATTCACGAAACAATGGTCCTGAACGTCCCACTTGTTTACCAACTAAGTGAGAATATCTACTTGAGATCTCATGCCACTGATAGCCCAGAATTTGAATAGCCCGCATGCTCTTAAAACTTGCAATGTAGGTTGATGAATCATTGCTGCTTCATCTACCTCCTCATGTTCACGTTCCCGCCAAATGAGCATTGTAAATATCCTACAATGAGAAAAATGAAAGATTAGAATCATTTTAAAACAAAAATTTTGGGTAATTTGGGAGGAAATTATGTTTTTAATTTCTTTACGGCGCCCCCGCACTTTATGTTCAAAGACACTGCGTAGCTCCGCACGGGCTCTGTGCTAAAAGTGCGGGGCCTCAACATTTTCCATTGTAAGAAAATGTCGAGGTCCGCAGGTATCATGTGTCTTACCTACGGACTCTCGAGGGCGGAATTTTGAACCTATTTCCTCCCCAAAAATGAAATTTAAACCCTAAATTAAGGAAATGAATGGATCAAAAGCAAGGAAAAGAGGATGTGGATTACTTGGAGCAGACGGTTTTTGATTTCAACGGTTGGTTTATCTGGAATCTTCTCCAAAGCATTTTTTGCTAAAAGCTCTAAAATTTTCACTCCAAACTCAAACGGTAAAAATGAATTTGGAAAACTCATTTTTATAAGTTTTTTCGAATAAATGAAATTTAAATTTGTTTATTTTTCACTTAAAAAAAAAGGTTTTTCAAAATATTTTTATTATTGAAGCAGGTACATTTAATTTTTTGAGTTTTTGTGTAGAATACCGGATTTTTTAGGCGAAATGATCATTTTTGACGAGGAGTATACTTTTATCACTTTTTCGGGCTCTTAAAAATTTACGAAAAAGCAAAACCCTGGAATTATCTTTTAAGCTCTTTTAAAACTCTCTAAAGATGAAAATATTGCCGAGTACTTGACTATTCGAACTCGTTAAAGGAAATGAACGATCGTCCTTTCAGTATAAGTTTACCCCTTTTCTGGACTGAAATGGACTATTTATGAAAAAGGTATACATTGACTAATCATGGCCAATAGAGTTCTCTCCAGTATTATTTTATCCTTTTTTGGACTTGAGAGACTAAATTTACGAAAAAGTACACCCATGGAGATTTCTTAAGTTTTTTCTTCTAACTCCTTAAAAATGAAAAACACCGAGTTTCTCCTATAATGGACTCGTTAAAATTTAACAGTAAAGGACCCGTCGATTACAAACAGGAACATACTACTCCTTCTTAGGGTTCGATTTTAAACTAAGTTGGACTTATCCGAAGGATGAGCTTATAAACAAGAAAACGTTATCCTCATCAAGCTTGTCAAAAATAAAGAGGTACTTGCAAGAAATGGTGGGGGAAAAGAGAGAAAACAAATTCATTTGTTACACTTTGATTTATAAAATCAGTATACCACTCTTGAACATGACACTTTTTCTCACACTTCTACCTGGGCTGGGAAAATCCTTTGCCTATTAGTTAATCAAACCAATTGAAGGTCTTCAGCCAGTTTCTGGGTATTAGCTTAGGGCAACTGTCACCAAACCATCTGCAGTGTTGTTATGTGTTCAAGAGAACATTCAAACAAATCATTCATCTGTAAACATTTGTCTCCATTCACGTTGACCATCCCTGAGTCAGTCCTTGCAAAAAATTTCTTCAAAACTTGATCTATGGTTTCGTGTCATGAGCTTGCTTACGACGGATCACTTTCTATCGACGACAACTCATCATCTAAGAAGTTGATATAGAATCTGTCAATACCTTGGAATCTGTATGCCTTAATGGCAGGTTTCTCGCCTTCGACGACAGGTTGCATCATTGACATTCGATCGAATGACTCTGTGAAATGTTCGACTTCAGATCACTTATTCACATTTCATGGATTGTACCGAGTAATTTGAGAGCCATTTTCATTATCGGTGGTTTCTCTCACACTTGTTAACAGTTCACATCATTGACTGGTAATCAAGTGGATTCTACCATGTTCGACTTCAACACATTTAATCACATGGGTAGAATCGTACTAGTTCAAGAAGCAGAAATCAAGACCCTGGATCTAGTTTCCACCATCCAGGCTGCGAGGAGTTTTATTATTCATTATGCAGTAGACTATTCAAGACAAATGGCTATGTCCATGCTATGTATACACTATTGATGTAATATTAAAATCATTTCTGTATCAGAACAAGTTTAGTTAGTTTTTATCTGAGCATGGGAATTCCTACCTCAGTGATGATATATATATATATGATTTTCATTGAATGTTTTTATAGGGTTCTGACTGGGGTGTCCACAGGCTAATCCTTGAAATGATAAAGCACATCACTCTTCGAATGCTCTCAGAATTCGCACTTTAGGGGGAAATTTGTTACACTGAAATTTGTCACCATGACGTTTTAGTACTCCCTTAGAAGTCTACAACATCAAAGTTCCTAAAGTCAAGCCTTGAAATTGAGAGAAATTCTCATAAAAGTCTTAAAAATACTTGTACCACACTTTCTCTTAACATTGCCTGTGGTGCCGCACTTTTTTGCTCTAAATCATGCGGAGCTAAATGCACTTTTTATTCATTAAAGGTGCGGACCCCTGTAAAAGTTAAAACAAAGGCAGAAAGTAACATTTAGAAGCCCAACAGTCAAATCTGGAAGCTTCTAGAAGCAGTTATTCGGTTAAAGGTTTGCTCCTATCATGTATGTTCATTCCTCCATTATGGGAGCCTACCCCTTGATTTATGGAGCCCAATCCCTTCAAAATAGCATTCTATCCCTTATTATGTGGAACCATAACCTCCTCTTTTTTCCTATAAATTGAAGCCATAGTGCAGCTTCAAAAGTTAGAGAGTTAGAGAGTTAGACTTGGAGAATTTTTGAGGAGAAATGCTATAGAGACTCATTCTCTCTTAACTAATCACTATGTGGGAATGATTAAACACCCATGTTCATTTTAGCTGAGAGAGTGCAAAGCTTGTCAGAGTAAAGGAAACCCTTGTTCCGGACCCCAGGAAGGCCTGTATGACATCAAGGCAGACATGGTTGTAAGGCTCTTCTTTATTTAAGTTAATACGAATGAATATTGTTTTCTCAATGAGTTCTTTAGTTAAATAACTTATTTATCATGTTTAATTAATGGGTTATTTAATTAATTATCTCATTTCTTGAATTCCTTGATCATATTGATAGATGTTTTATTCATGAATTAATTTATTATGCAGGTGCTTTTGATCTTTTCTTGTGTTTGTGATTGTAGATCCTTGACAATGAATTTCTTCAAACCACTAGAAATAAGATCAGCGCTGGACTACAAGTAGGTTTCCAAAACGTATCATAATTAAGGCTAAAATCAAACAATACCTAGAGAAAGTAGTTTTTATTTGTCTGTTTGTTGCTAGCTGTCCATAGGACACTTGGGAGGTCTGTCTTGTCCTCAAGAATGACTTATCCGTCCAACAATCTCTGTGAAGATATCAATATATGCTCCTATGGAATATCAATTACCTTGATATTCAATCTTCGAAAGTCCTCAATGTGCTCCCCATTTGAAAACTTTTGTTTTATATTTATCAATTGGATAAAAAAGATATTGCTCTTTGTATCCTCATAATGTGCTATCTATTCATCCATAAAAATTGTCCAAGTGAAAAGTGATTTACAAGAATAAATCCATCGATAACACACAAACTAATAGGGTTGTAAATATAAATATACAATATGTACCTTTTGTGTGTGTTGCACATCATGTAGATTAAAGAACTGGTCCATATGTAGTATCCATATTACAAGATCCTTGCCATCAAACTTCTTCATATCGATCTTTGGAATATGGTTGATATTCATCCCAAAGTTTGAGTCTCTAAAATCACGATTCACATTCATTTTGTTTTCCTCATGAGTTTCATGGAATACATTATCACCAATAGGAAGCCTTTCTTGTAGCAACTTTGTCAAACCTTCCTTCAAATCTTCCATGTCTTCTGTTAAACCATCCACGTCCCCTTTAATTTATACTTTTATGCCTGCTTTTAAATTTCTGATGTCCCATTTTATTTTTGATTATAAGCCAACCATTTTAACATTCATCACTCCCCATTTGTTTTTGGTTTCTTTTTGTGAGAGCGAAAATTGTTGCACTTATTCCCACAATTTTGGTATATCATGTTGCATTTCTTCTTCTTCATGTGTCATAGTAGATATTTATGTGGGTTTAATGGGTGTGGCATTTTTTTGTTTGTAGGAATTTTGAAAGAAATTAATGATATCTATGCTTCATTATTCCATTTGAATCGGTTTAAACTATTTCTTCAAACATAAGTTATGCAAATTAAAAATACACACATTTTAAAGCTTGATTTTGAGCTTGTTGATAAGGATGAACTTGAAATTGTTGTATCTCTATTATTTTAGCCTCTCAATGTCTGAAATTGTTTCCTATTATAGCCCCCTGTGTCTTCTTTCTAACCCCACCATTTATATAATATTGGATTCTTCAAGGTAAAATTATGCCAATTTTCCCGCGATGGCTTAGTTATGTATTAGTTCAGTAGAGCGAACTTGTATGGGGTTACCCATGTCACTGTTTTAACCTTCAACATTGAAACTCATACCAAAGAAATTATAGTTCATGTGTTTTCATTTGCTTTTTATAAATTCAATTCCGATGCTCGAAGAGAAATTATGATGATTTTCCCCATAACACATGTTTGAGATTGAATTCTGGAGTATGAATAAACCCTAACTTCCTTGGACCATATATTTGAAAATATAGTGAAAAAAGGTATGAAATTTTAACTGGATGTTCATCAATTTTTC
Organism: Pinus albicaulis; assembly: GCA_034641835.2. Taxonomy (NCBI): domain Eukaryota; kingdom Viridiplantae; phylum Streptophyta; class Pinopsida; order Pinales; family Pinaceae; genus Pinus; species Pinus albicaulis. Next base: position 185,927,273 of record CM076574.1, read on the forward strand.
ATAATCATGTGGTATCAATTTAATTGCCTGAAGCTTCGCAAAAACAAAGTTATAGTGAAAATTCCATGATGAACCATTTGAAGCATCAAAACCATAAGATTAAGAGACCAGATACAAAATGTTACGTATCCAGATAAAAAATAGCACAAAAAAATAAGAAAATATAGATCACCGACTAGATAATAAGTCACTTCGAGGGGGAAACCTCCCTTCACATCACATAAATGAACAATTCTTGTATGATTCAAATGACAAGACCTCCTTGGTATATATAGGAGTCTAAAGGGTCAAAATATAATTAGGGCCTACATAGAAATAATAATGTAAGGGGACAAAATAACGAAAGTGTGCTTCTATGGGGGATGATAATAACAATATGGGGGATACACTAGTATTATAGGCACCTAACAACAAAACACTAGTGAATGTTTCTCAAAACAATCATTGTTGGAAGAGCTCAGAGAAAATGAAATAACCTGTTGCTATGGTTTTTATTTAGAATGGGATAAAGGAAAGCATATCATCGATGTAGAACCCAGTGCTACCATTGTGACCACAAAGATACAATCGTTAGAGCCATAGGAATATTAAGAGGGGTAACACCTCTTCCATTCATAGATGTCGGTGAAGGGGACCCCACTACATTTCATTGTTTAAAATGAGAGAAAAAATAACTTGATCTTAATTAAGGTCATCAATAGATTGATGTTGATGACAATTCCACACCCCCAACCATACATCATCGGTTGGTTGAACTATGGATGAGATATCTATGTCATTAATAAATGCCACCTATTTATGGCATCAATCCCTTAAAATATGAGGTACTAGTGATGTTTCCCCACTTTGAGTTTGTGATGTTCTTTTAGGAAAAAATTATATGTAGAAACATAATGTTTTTTATGAGTCTCGTCCCCATAGTGTCATTACTTCTCTAGGAGTTCATCTCTATATGATACCAAAGGTAGTTCAAACTACTGCAATTTCATTGATATTATCAAAACAATGTTGAAAGGTAATATCTTAAATTGTAAAGTTTTTCCTCTTCATGGTTTTGTTAGAAGGCGGAAGGAATGCCACAACAACCACCACAACCTTAGCACAGGTCCTCTCTACACAACATAAGTACATGGAAAATATTGTAGAGACATGTAGAGATATCTTTGCTCCACTTGTGAGGGTGCCTCTATACTGTTAGGTCAAACACTTAGTTGACTTGGTACTTGGTAGAGACATGTAGAGATATCTTTGCTCCACTTGCGAGGGTGCCTCTATACTGTTAGGTCAAACACTTAGTTGACTTGATACTTGGTGCTCATTTATGTAATGGACCAATATATATATTCTCTCACTTGGAGAATGAGGAAATAAAATATCATATTCATGAGCTCATCCAAAAAGGCCACATTCAACTAAGTTCCTCACCTTGTGGGAGTACGATTGTGTTGGTGAAGAAGAAGTATGGGACATGGAGACTCTATATTGATTATATATCCCTAAATAAAATCACTATAAAGAACACATTATTGATCCCTCATATTGAAGATATTATTGATTAGCTTAAGCGTGCCAAGTTATTTATTAAGATTGATCTGAAATCAGGATACCACCAGACTTGAATTGAAAAAAATAATGTATGGAAGATGCCCTTAAAATATAAAGAAGAAATTTTTTGGTGGTTGGTCATGCAATTTGTCTTGAATAATGCCACATTTATGTTCACAAGGATGATGGACGATATGCTATGATCGTTCATAGTCTTTTGTGGTTGTATATTTAGATGGCATGCTCATTTTTAGTAGAACTTGGGTAGAACATTTGTAACATGATTAGTAGGTCTTGAGCACCCTGTAACAACACAAGTTGTATACCAAACTGAGAAATGCTCATTTAGTATGCAAATAATTCAATATTTGGGATATATTATGGATGAACATGGGGTGCATGTGGACCTAGCTAAGATATAAGTCGTTTAGTATTGGCTACCCTGATGACTCTTACAAAGATCCGTAACTTATCGGGCCTTGTTAAATTATATAAAAGGTTCATGTTGGGGTTCTCTCATATCACTTGATCCTTAAGTCAAGTGATCGTGGGTGAATCAAAAGACATTTTTTCCTAGTCTGAGTCACAACAAAAAAAATTTGAGATTATAAACACTCCCTTTGCTTTGATCTAATCCTCACCCTACTAGAGATGCAACAACCATTTTAGATCTAGATAGATTCCTCCAAATATGCTAACAATGTCACACTCGCTCAAAAATAACATCTAGTGGACCATTATAGTGAAACAATTTTTTATATAGCTTAGAGATACGCCACCTATGACAAGGAGATGTACAACATCGTGCAGGTATGTTGATGGTGGAAGAATTATATTTTGACGAAGGAAAATGTCATCCACATTGATAATTGGACTTTGCAACTCATGCAACCATAAGGAAAGTTATAATATTATCACCATAAAAATTGGTCCACATAACCACAACAATTCCACTTAAACATCAAATACAAGAAAGGTATCATGAATCATGTTTACACTGCCTTAGTCAAGCCTTGATTGTGGCATTAACCATAGTTCTTAACTCTTATGAGCACGAGACATCTAGGTGGCAAAAATTATATAATAACAAGTTGGCTTCACTGGCACATACTAAATGGTGATCACAAGCAAAGGAATTCCAAACTTTCACCTCTAGGATGAACTCTTGCGCTACCTGGGCCACCTTGTGTTCCTTCAAGTGAGCATGACAAGATGATATGGGAGGCACACTATAGTTAGGTCATAGGGAAGTTTGGCGTGGATATGAAAATGACAATACTTCATAAGTATTTCTACTTTCCAAAGCTTCGAAAGGATGTGCATTGATATATCAGATCATGAATTTCCTATGCCATTGATAAACCAACCATGAAGAACTAGGGAATCACTCATGTACCTACACCAAATAAGCCTTGGGAGTTGATCTCCATGGATCAGATGTCAGGTTTTCCTCCACCAAGCATGGCAGTAATTGTGTGTTTATGGTTATACTCAGAGGGGGGTGGGGGGTGAATCAATATAATGGACACTTTTAACAATTAAAAACAATTCAATCCATACACAAAGTCAATCACATCAACACCATAAAAAAACAACATATATATATATATATATCTCTGTCTATATATATATATATATATATATATATATATATATATATATATATATATATATATATATATATGTGGAAACCCTTACGAAATAAAACCACAAAAGTTATTTATTTAAATGTTCCTTTCGACATCGACCTATTGTTACAATGTTCCTTTCCAATTTTATCATAGAACTAATATTTATGACCCAACATAACTCATAAAAGGATTTATTTCACATAGCCATTGAGGTTGGGTGTTTTATTTCCATGAAGAAAAATTGCTGGGACTAAAGCCTTGAAGCTTTGATCTATATATCCAGGAATCTAGGTCTTTCTTAATTCACACACTTGTTTGAATCCCATATGAGCCGGAGGCCAAAAATAATTTACTTTCTTATACATGGAACCATGATCATGAACACTGACCATACTTGTTTTCATTGTATTCAAATCTAACCCATTTGTTGGTGATGATGCCACATACATTCGCAGATGTTGGATGCCCGAATAACTCTACACAACCCCAAAATGTATGTATAGTAATGGATTTCCACTTTAACCATCAATATTTGAACCAACCAATATATGGCCTTCACCTCCACACGTCAAAATATTTTATCATTTTGAAGCCTTACAAACTTGTCTCTTGGCACGAATCCTAAGGCATATGGGTCTACCATGTCAATCCATAGTGGACCAACCATGAGCCACCACATGTTCCTTTTTCCTCTTCATTACTGCCACGTGTATAGTGTCATGTCATACCGGTATGACCTGGAATTTTAGGACCAAACTACACTCTGCTGCCTAGTGGCTTGGTAGTTGGCTATGGGACCCACTAATGCTACATCACTCTCCATATCATTCTCCAAGTCAGCACAATACCATGTGTCATTCCATTCTAATGGCATGTGTTCAGGTATTTGCCCCATTTCACTTTCCAATTGTATAATTGGCCACCCAAAAATGTCAAAAATGAGTGCCACGTGTCATCACCTCTCGCTAGCATGTCATAAATCCCTCCCAAGTGGTGTTTAGTCAATTAAATGTCTTAAATTTCTATCATAAATTATTGACTGAGGTTAGTAATCTAATGAAGTGTGGTGCATTATATATGCTTAGATACCCTTCTTTATTACTTCGTTGTGTATTTTCATATATTGTTTTTGGGGGGTTTGTATTTTATGCCTAATGTTAAGAACTAAACTTGATCTAAGGAATGAGATCTAAGATTTTAAATGAAATATCTAAATTCTAAGAAAAAACTAAATCTGAAAGAGATTTAATGATGAAAACTTAATCTTAAGAAGGAATAAAAGGAAATGTTAAGAAAAGAAATTGATTTACAAATTACTTTTAATTAAATGAATGAAACATTGGATCTAAAAGAAGGAAGAAAAGGAAATGTTATTTAACTAATCTATTTGACATAAAAATAAATCAATCTTTGGATGGTTAAAATATGAGCTATGTTAGAATATTCTATGTCTGCAAAACATCTATGGAAAACATCTAGTGAAACTGATTCTGGATTTAAACAAATCACTGTTCTAAATATTATTGAATTCTACTAATCTATAAATGATCTTCTGTCTATCAACATGATAAAAATAAAGCCATACCCTACTTTATCAATTGAGAACATTAATTCTATGAAAACAAAGCATTTGATTTACGTTTTAAATCTATCTAAAATGATCAAAGTACAATTCTAATCTAACTCTGTCCTAGTTTTAAATATATCTAAGAATGATCAAAATATGATTTCTAATATAACTTTGTCCTATTTCTAAATCTTATCTAAGAATTATCAAAATATAAATCTAATCTAACTCTATTCTACATTCCATGGAATGAAAGCATAAAATCTATTACTATGAAATTGAGCTAACTGTGGTAATTGAATTCAAATTTAACTAAGGCAAGCAAAGAATGACAAAGTGTCTATTGCGCAAAACAAAATTTCTAATATTAAATCCTATAGTTGGTGTGTAATCAAATGCAATAATATATTTCAATTGGAAGATGACAGAGTCACGTTCATGAAATAATTCAGGCAAGCATAAGATCTAACAATCAACTATGCACAAATGTAAACAACTAATTCAGAAAACATTTAAGAACTAATTGACATGAAATTAAACTATGAAACGGTGAGAAATTAAACTACGAATCGACGAGAATTTAACTATGAAATGACGAGGAATTAAACTACGAATTGACGAGAAATTAAATACGAATCAAAAGGAAATTAAGCTATAAATGATCGTAAATTAAACTATGAAATGACTATAAATTAAACTATGAAATGACTATAAAAAATTCCTTTCTATGCAGGGGTCCTCTGCATCAAAACGAGTGTAAATATACTTAGGCTATCTGCGCATCAATGGTTTGGAACTGGTCTTCTTCATTAATAAAACAAAGTTTAAAAATGTATCACCGTATTATCACAAAATCAAGCTTATTCCCGGTTTCAACAAATCGTTATTTATACAAGTTTTTAAATTAACTGTTTGAGACAATTTCGCCTATGGAAAGCAAAATAAAGCTAAGACTAGAATTCTATTCAGAAGCAAAGTCTTCATGGCTCTTTCTCGATTTGCTACGTAAGATAAAATGGAGAACCTCCGTCCGCTGATCTCGTTCCTTCTCTTGACTGATCTTTGACTGCGAGTGTAGGCATGATCCTTCTCGAAATTGAACAGGTAAGCAGGATACGATCCATATGTGGACCATTTCAAAGCTACCCATATGAATCGCTTCTTCATTTTCTTCTTGAAACCTGTCAAACAATAACTATGGCTGTAGAAACAAAGGTTAGATACAAAATTGCACGAATTCTGTAGCTAATTACAGAAATTCATCTAAATAATAAGAAACATTATAATATAAAATAGAGATCATCTAAATGCCTTCTGAAATGTAAAATATGTCAATTATCACTGATTGATTTTATATATTTGTGAAAAAGGAAAAAAATATGGTGGAAAAAGATGTCAAAATAGGAACAATTTTGAGGTTCAACAAGTGGTGCCACCTATCATGCCACCTAGACTTGCCATGTCATATCAGTACCATGTCATACTGACTTGGTCTTAGCTTTTCAAATATAATTTCACTCTAGTGCTTGGGGGCTCGATATAATTAAGCCATGCTTAATCCTAGTTAATTAATCATTAAAAGTGGATTAAGGAGTGTGATTAAGGTTGTTCTAGTTCATGATAAATAACAATTTTCAGATTATATAAAAAAAATGCCTTATTTTGTTTTCATACCGAACTAGTTTATGAGGGATTATACTAGTCCTCATTCTAATGGAGGCCCTTTTATTAGGTTGCACTTGTAGTTTCTTCTACTGAGCTGGGATCATAATGGTCTCACTTCTTAGGGAACTTTGTACCGAACTCTGACCTACTAAGCTAGTCCATACTAGCCTGGGATCCAATATGCAATATAAAACTTTTGTTGTAAATAATGAGGGGGGGTGAATCGTTATTTAATTATTTTTATCTTTTGATGCACATAAAACATGGCACATAAATCTTTTCACAAGAAACACTTATACACTTTTTTCTTTGTAAATATTTTGTAAACTTCCTTGTACAAAGTAAACACTAACTTACAACTTTCATAGACACCGACCTACAAGAGACACCAATCCCCCCTAACTGACCACCAACATGGAAAATTGTAAGCACCAACTTACATCTTCAAGTATTTCCTTGGATATGTCATTAATAACTTTTGGTCCTCAACAAATTCTTTAGTGGGTTGTAATTTAACCATGCAAACCATATGTTTGTGCCTTCAAGCTTGATCACAACCACTTGACTTGTACACCTTAACTTTCTGATCTTCAACTACGCTTATTGAATTTGATCCTTAGTGTTGATCTCTTACATGTCAGTTCTATGTATTTGATCCAAAAGAATTCTACCCATGTGGCACTTCAAATTCCTCAACTCTTTCCATTCACTATTCAATTGTCACTGCTTTGGCTTATTATATGTTCAAAGAGAAGGTTTTCCTACTCAAAAAATCATACTCAACATCATATATTTCTTTCTACTACATAAGGTTTTTCAACACACTTAGAATCAAACAATCCTTTACAACATTTAAGGTTTTATTCTAATGACCTATCAACCTTTGCAGTAAACACTCTCCTTATGCAACCCAAAAACTTATCACAAAAATTGTCCATGATAACCCTATTCTTACTACACCTCTCCATAATAGGGCTTGGCCATATTTTCACCTTAACATCACAAATAATTAACTTAACTACTACCTTAACACTACATTATCCAACCAAACTTGGCCTCCAAAGATCCTTGTAATAGTTCTCCAGCATAGCAAACCAAAATTGAATTGGGCCTTCAAAATACCATAAAACAAACTTTAAATGAGACCTAAAATCAACATTCAATGCACCAAAACTTTTCTCTCAAATCATATTTTAGTTTGGCCTTCAAAACTCAAGGACTTGGCCTTCAGACTAGGCTTGGAATCGACTTTCAAACACCAGAATTTGGCCCCCATAACAGACCTAAAAATTGGCCTCAAGAGGATTGAATTTTGGCCTTTAACAAGGCTAAAATTAGGCCTATAGAAAAACTTTGCAACTCACCTTATAGCCAAGACAAAAAATATTCCCAAAGAGTGCCGAAAACCGTTCCAAAAATGTGGCAAAAACCCTTACCACATAAAACCTCTCCAACTCAACTTCACATCACTTGGTTCATGAGGTACGAACCTCAAAACTTCTCCTTCACTTGCTTTGACAAAATTTAATTGGCTTGAGTGAGCGATTCATAGTTTCCTCCACTTAATGCCTATATATAATGCATTTGACCCACAAAAGAAGTGCCATGTATTGTTGGAAATGTCTCGAAAGAAGATTTTCGACAATATATATTATGCTCCCATAAGCTTTTCATGAGAGTAAAATGAATTCAAAGATAGGGTATCTAAATGGGGCATCAAAATCTGAAAAAATATTTCTATAAGGCATGCCATATATCGTCGAAAGGTCTCAATATATACTATTTGGCTATATAACTTTCTTTTTCATTGGACAACCTTTGACGTCAATAACAACCATTCTCAATAATCTCCCCCTTTGTTATTGATGAAAATACTTTGATATCTACTTCTTTTGACATTTTCTCCCCCTATCTACATTCTCGTCATACTTCTTGTCAATTTCTCCCACGTTTTCATTTTCTCCCCCTTTCACATCAATAAAAAAAGGGTGCTCCCTCTTTCAACATTTTGCAACACTTCTTGACAAATGTTCCTCTATATCTGTCACTAAGGAATTCTCCCCACTAATTTTGTGCTCCAATATTTATCTTCATATTGAGGATTTTCAATCAACGTCAAATATGAAAGTCTTGCTCCATCCCTGAGAACATCATATGTACATAAACTAGCCTAGATCTATCTCAAATTCGTATCTACCAAGTGCTAAGAGAGATCAAATCTATTGAGATGCAAAATTTTTTGATCCCTCTCAATGCTTGGTAGATCTAGAGTTAAGATAAATCAAGGTTGGTTTAATTTCCCCCTTTAAATAGGATATTAAACATGAATACCATTGGTCAATACCATGGGTTCTCATAAAACTGAAGCTCAAAAACCACCAATGATTTTACCAGGTCAAGTTTAACTTAAATACCCAACATAATTTAATAAAAATAAAAATAATAACGTAGAATTTTATTTTAACACAAGGTTATTTTTATTTTCATTTATTTTATTTTGACCAAGTTAAATGTTTACATTACATTAAATTACATTACATTACATTACATTATCTCTACTATATTGGGTTGGAGAGTGCCTCTCGACGCAATCATGTATAATACAACTATGCTCCATCTACTCGAACATTATATGTATCTTCAGAGTGTCTTCAAGACTAAACACGCCTAACTCCACTGAGGCCAAGCTGGGTGTCTCTAGAAAAGCCTGTTAAAAAAATGTTTTTGGATCATGGAATGTTGTTCTTTATTTGAACCTTCTTCCTCACAGATGGATCCCTCCTTCTAGGTCTCTGAAGCCTCAGTCTCATAGAATTCATGTTTTCCATGATCTATAATCATTAAAAGTTCACCCTTAAAGGGAAATTCTTGATGCACACCACTATCATGTTTTCCCTATAACTCATCCTCATTTCCATTTGGCTAAACTAGTTCTTCAAAATCATGAATCGTAGGTTCTTCTTCTACAAATCCTCATACTCTTCCTCTTTATTCTAGCCATGAAAAAATCCAAATAGACAATCTCGAAGGTTGTAAGTAATGGAAACCATTTTCATGCATGTTGGAACACCTAATCCTCTATGGGTAGGTGTGGAATGTGAAAAGTCACAATGGAGTCCAAGTGACCTTGGAATGTGAAACCAAGAGTCACACCATTGTACTATAAATTTACATCATGTATAATGGAAAAATAAGAAAGCTACACGCTTATCCTTCATTGTGTGTTGAGTCTCTTGTGTGTGTGTTTATCTTTCTCATACACCATGTGTCTGTTTAACATGGTATCAGAGCTGATACGTCCATAACCAACTCAACCTTGAGTGAGCCATTTGTGTTTATGGCCTGTGCTTATCTGCAAAAATTCTTGGCATTTTTGCAGCACTCAAAGTTTTTCTGCAGCAGTCTTTTTTACAGCATTCAGAAATTGGTAGCAATCAGGCATTGGTTTTGAAGAAGAGCAGTGCTGTGCATTCTGCAGCACTCAGAGATTTCTGCAGGTTTTCATTCTGAATTTCTATGCAATTTCTGCTGCCCACTTTTAAATTTATGCATTTTAAAGAGCTGCTGGAAAATAGTTTAAAGAGGGCTTCTGAAGATTTTTCTGGGTTTTTTGGTGAAAATTCTGCATTTTTAAAATCTCTGCTACTGGAAAATTTATTTTTTTCCCCAAGTCTACAAGTTTCTGCAAATTATTCTGCTGTGTGTTTAGAAAAAATCTGCTACTGTGTTAAAGATGATTTCTTGCTCTACTCTACTGTTTTGAAGACAAAAATCGTTGTTGCCATCACTGATTCTCTGCGGTTTTAATTTAACAAAAATAAAAAATAAAAAAATTCTGCAACCCCTATCGGCCTTTCAGCCCTACACTCCCTACGCACTCTGCACTACGCTTAACATTCGGCCCCCACTCTTGGCCTTACCACACATACCCATTCCCACCTAAACCTGCAACTCGACTCCAAACAGCCTACGCTACCAACCTCCCACCCTCGCTGCACTATGCCCCTCACCCATTCGCTCGGCCCCCCCTCACGGTGTTGAACTCCGCCCTCTCGGCTGTCTCATACCCCACACCTGCATCACTCCCTCACGACGCACCCCAACAAAAATCGACTCCCCTACACTCTATGACTGCTACCTCCCATTCGCTTCCTCCCGCTCGCTCTGCAAACACACTCCCTACCGCTCCTCGTTCCCTTATGCTCCTAAGCCCCTAACCTACACCCTCCGCTCCTCAACCAAACCCCACTCTGCCCCTCACAGCCAACGATCTCTCCCCCCACGGAAACACCCTCCCTCTTGGCTCTACAACCTACCCTCACTCCTTACGCTCACTACACTCCTCAACACTCATTGGCCAACCCCTCTCACCTTACAACCACGACACAGTCGTCCCTCATAGAGCTCACGCTCCCTCTCTAAGCATACATCCAGCCCTTACGCTGTCCCTCGACCATGCTCGTCCCAGGCCTTTCGGCCTTCCCCACCTCTCTGCAACTCGGCCCTCTGCACTCACCACTGCCCCTTACCCCCTCACCCTTACTCCTTGGTGCCCCCTCGCACAGCCAACCCAACCCTCCCCCTTACACCACTCGCTCCCTCCCCTTACCTCACACCCCCTCATCACTGGTCGTTCCAATCCACAGTCCCCTCTCGACTTCAGCCACGGGCCCCTCCTCTCTTCAAAAATTTCAATTTTTTAACATAACTCCTCCCTCCTAATTTTTTTTAACGCTCCACACCTCCTAAATCAATCCCCCTCCCCACCCTTTAAAATCATTTTTTAATTTATTAAATTCCATTTCTTTCTAGTTTTTTTTTAATTAATTCCCCTCCTTTTAAATTAATCCCCCCCTCCTTTTAAATTAATTCCCCTAGCAGAGAGAGAGGAAGAGAGAAAACGAACAACATGAAAGAGGAAATGACATGTGAGCAGGTGGATTGAATACATAGTGAAAATAGAAGATTTGCATTGTGATTTGTGGCATTGGTAGATTCTGCAAAATATTTACATTTGAAGACAATTTGGTCCTCATTTTGAACAACAGTGGCATTCATTACTTGGACACAAAATTTCTGATTTGTGGAGTTTCTCTTAATCTATATTACATTCTGCAATACAGCAAGGTCAAGCATCCAAGCTTGTGAACCTCCTTCGTTTGTTGAGTTGAGTTGAGTTTTTTTTGGTGTAAAACAACTCTTTTGAAGAATAAAAATCAGCTGCCTTAAAGGCCTCTTGCACAAGTGTTTTTGCTGCACATCTTTACAAAATATTTTTGCAGAGATATTTACATTGTGTTGCTTCTTCATTCATAGTTGCAATCAGTATTTGAGTTGTTGGAAAAATTGTTGATTGTCCTCCATCATTTGAGGAGCAGTGTTTGTACTTTGAGAATTCCATAGTTGGAAGTTCTCTTGAGTCATTTGTATTTATTGAAATTAAATTGCATCACATTGTAAACGGGTGCATTTTCAGTTGAAGCCGACACCCTTTTATTTTTTGAGCCTAAGTTGTTGAAAAATGGCTAAAATCAATGAGGCATTAGAGTTGTTGAATAACCTCATTCATTCAAATGTTGATGATATGATAAAAATGAGCAAGGATGCTCTTTGTAATATTCAAAGTTGTTTGCTAGATGCACAAGAGAAGATTGAGTTTTTGCAGTTGGAATCTCAGCTCCAACAAGATGAACTTCAGTAAAAGAGTCACCATTCTGAACCTGTTTTTGTTCAGAATATTGTGAAGGAATCTCATCAGAAGAAAGAAGATAAAGTTGCAGTTGATCCACATTCAGTTCCTTGCACAAGAGCAGATGTACATGCAGATGCAGTAGTTCAACCTGCACTTCTCAAGCCCATCATCAGACCTTGGGAAGAGCTTGTCCACAACAAGCATCGAACTGGTCTTGGATATGACAAGGATGTGTCCTTTCATATTCCAGACTACACCAAGCCCATCATATTTCAGAGTGCCGGATTCCTATATGACAGTTCACCTGCAGCTGTTCCAGATCTTGTTCCGCTTTCAAAACAACAGATTGTAAAATGCCAACACTGTGATCGAGTTGGCCACATGAAAGATCACTGTTTTTATCTTCATCCATGCAAGAACTGTGGTTGGCACACCCATTCTTCAGACAGATGCTTTAGAAACAAGCCTCCTGCAAGAACCAAGATTAATCTTGGATGGATCGCTTCTTGTCAATGGGCTTCAGCAGCCAAGAAGATGTTTGAGACACATGTCAGAACTTTCTCTCGAATATTGAGCAAACTTGCAGTTGAGTTTTCACCATCATCTCACCTTGTCCCTGACAGGGGGGGAAATGGTGGTCATGTACAAGCTTCGACGACAGATCAAGTGAGCCTGAGCCACAATCTCTCATTCCATGTTTAGAGTTGTAGCTAGAGACACAACAGTTCAAGCGAGCCTAAGCCACAATTCGTCATTCCAGATTCAGAGATGTAGCTAGAGACACGGATGCCCATGAGCATGCCTTTGGTTGGTGGACAACCTTAAACCATCATCTTTGGTTGGTGGATAACCTAAAACCATCACAGGTAGTAGACCTCCCTTCTTTTAGGTTGAAGGTCTCCCTTTCATATATTGGGGACACTTCCTCTAGTAGAAGCCTTCAGCTTCTTGCCAGCTTTGGTTGAGTTCCAGGAAATGCTTCAAGCATTCCAGAGTTGTTGGTAATCCTAAAACCATCACAGGTACTAGACCTCCCTTCTTTTAGGTTGAAGGTCTCCCTTTTTTATGAGGGACAATTCCTCTAGCAGAAGCTTTCAGCTTCTTGCCAGTTTTGGAAGAGTTTTGGGAACTGCAACAAGTATTGTGTTCCAGTGCTGGTGGTCATCCTTAAACCACCTCTTTTTTCCAACATTTAAGAGAATTGATTCAGCCCAAGTGCTGCCATGTATACTTTGCAGATTTGTACTACAACTCTCTTCTTGGACTCACACATACCCCTTCAGATTAAGGGGGGGATGTTGGAACACCTAATCCTCTATGGGTAGGTGTGGAATGCGAAAAGTCACAATGGAGTCCAAGTGACCTTGGAATGTGAAGCCAAGAGTCACACTATTGTACTATAAATGTACATCATGTATAATGGAAAAATAAGAAAGCTACACGCTTATCCTTCATTGTGTGTTGAGTCTCTTGTGTGTGTGTTTATCTTTCTCATACACCATGTGTCTGTTTAACATGGTGTTTAACAATGTAGTGAGTAATTGAAAATTGTTTGTTTAGAAGATTGACTTTACTCATTCTCGGTTCCATTCCACAATACTTAGCCAACAAAACCACAAGTTTTGAATATATATCAACTAATGTTAAAGGAGGACCTTGTGTCATTTTTTGCGATGGAATTGGAAAAGAAAAAAAAACTGAGATTTTTATAGGCTAAAAATTGTTGGACAAATAGCTTTGTCAAGATAGGAATGAAACTGTCAAAAATATTATCTCCCTTTAACATCCTAGATTGCTATAACTATGATATGTAAATAATGTAAGATTTATCATTCACTCCAAGAGGATCATAAATACGAGCCCAATCTTCAAAAAGACATCCAACTTGTTCCCTAAAACCAGAAGGATCAATTGATCCAACATCTAACTGATCCCTATTTTGCCCAATTCAACCATGAATACCCTTATTATCTCTAGATTGTCTAACCTTCTTCACTTTCCCAATTGAAGATGCATTTTGAATAGTTGCATTTGGTGAAATATTTCTTAAATAGTTAATTAATTGTTGCAATGACTCAAGGGAGCCCGACATTTGTGCCGCCTCTCCTAGATATTCAATAAGATTGTAGGGCTAAAATGCACTATCCCCATATTATTTAATAACACGTGTTTGAACAATAAAGACAACATATTAGATTACAACAACATTACATCCTCCATCAACAAGTTTGGTAAGATGCATGGTATATTATATAAGGTTAATTATTTAAAAATGAATAAATGCAAGAATTATATCCTCGTTGAATTTGTGTTCATCATCTGATTAAAGAACCTAGCTTGTCAGTTCCTTATAAACCCATTTGCAAACATCACGAATGGTCATTGATATAACAATATGGGTTGAAACATGTAACCAAATTGATGGATTATCATACAATCTCTTAAAAACCTTATGTGTTTTTCCCAAAGCTGCCTCATCTCTACTATACAATGCAAAATAATCTTTGGGATCTCTGAGACAAGTCCCTGGATTTCATGATCAATAACACCACTTGAGATTGCAACCTCTAACTATGGAGACACAACTTGAAAATTTTCCAATGTTTCCCTTGTGTTTAGAGAGGTCTCCAATCCAAAATTCTCCTTTGACGCCCCTTCTCTTCTCTGGCTATATCTTTCCTCTCTTATTCTCCTTTTCAAGCAATCTCCTAGGCTCTCTCTTACTCTTTAATCATCCTTTGCACATAAAAGTTTCCACTACTTTGGTCCATTGATGTGGTGCACCTTGATTATTTCAGGGAAGAAAAAGATAGCTCCTGTGCATTGCATTTATCTAGTGCATCAACTATAAGTGGCTATCAACAAACTCCTTGAGCATACAAATCCATATTGGGATCTTCTTGTTTCCTCCTCTACACCTTGGTGTATTTTTATTTATTACTAATAGATATATATTTTTCCTTGATTTGTTTAGGAGACCATCTCTTTTTGTTTCTGCAGTCATGTGCTATATGCCTATAATTGTGATATTTGTAGTATTTGACACTGTACTTGAATAAAGGGGCGAATTAATTATGACTCTCTGCCGTTATATCCATTAAAACCTATGATTGTATTACCTGAAAATTTTGTTCTAGAGTTCTAATAAGGGCCTCTATAATCATCCTTGTCATAGGATCTACAATTCCTTACTTTATGTCCAAATTTTGTGCATGAAATTTTTTTACCAAGAAATATAGTTCGATACCCAGCTTAAAAGGATTGTCTTGATGAAACATCTCTTCTGAAGTTGTTTTGATTTGAACACGATTTAATTATTTGTTTATCATTGTCTCTTATTTCATTTCTACTTGTATATATTCTAGTTGTAGTAGCTTTTCCAAACTCACGTTGATTACTTCCCTTGCTTCCACTGTGGTTGGGGATTTGAATAATATTAGGACGAATTACAATATTTTCCTTAATCTTATTTTTTGGTTACCTAAGGCTTGAATTTTCTTTGAATGAAATATCGCGTACATAATCGAGACTTTTTTTTGTTGTATGGTGATCTTTGACTGTTGAGAATATCATCCAAAATTTGATAACTTTTCAAGTTCTTGTTGAGCTCGTCTTCTTCATTCCTTAATGACACAATTTTTTCTTCAAGTTTCTCACAATTTTCTTCTTTTTTCTTCAACTATCTTTTCATCGCTTCTTCTAGCTAAATTTTCAAGGATATGACTTCTTCAAATTTTTTCTCTCTCTTTCTTATTTATCAACTTATGCTTCTAGATTCTCGTAATCCTCAACCTTTTCCTTCAATATCCTTAATAACATTTATTCACTCTTTTTTGCTTCCTTTGCTTTAAATCTCAAGAGGATTTTTTTTCATCAATTTTATGACTCTTCTCTTCAACGATTTGCAAACGCTCTTTAATCCTTATATTTTCTTTTATGAGCATGACTATTTATTCTTGAGCAACCACAAATTCTACTTCAAAATAAATGGTGTAAACTTCTTCTAGATCTAATTAACCCTTGTAATTGTATTCAGCTTCTTTAAAATATTTAATATTCATGTCTATGGAGGATACTTCTTTTGGGGGTTTGGAGTCATGCCTTTTTTATTTTTCCATATGTGTTTCTAAGGTCTACCTTTCAGGTGTTAGGTTGTGTCTGAAGGTAGCGACTCCTATACCAACTAAGTCAATTATCACAACGCCATAGATAGGGATCCATGAGAGGTGGTTATTCCATGTCACAAAACACATGGGGAGCTCTAGTTTATCCAATGTCCAACAATTTCGACGAGGTTGGAACCTTACTTGATCTAAATTACGTTAAACACATTCTTCTCCTTATTTATTTGGACTTAGAAGAAGTACCATATACCATTAAGGTCTTTCAGCAATCTATTCAACCATGCACATTTCATTCTCATTTAGTCTAGAGAACTAGAGAAGAAGTTCCTTCAATGATAAGCTCTCCTTGAGCTTCCTTGTGTAACAATGACACTAACACATATTTTAACATTAATGGCATTGCAATTGATGTCAATGAAAACACAAACATATTGACAACAATCTCCCCCTTTGGCATTGATGGAAACACCATAAGGCATCTACTAGTCATTAATGGTCTTGGGAAAGAATCCCCCTAACTACTTTCTGAATGGTTCTCTCCCGATGTCTGCCTATTATCCCCCTTTTACATCAATGGAAAAGGGCATATAATCCCGTTATGTTGATGCATGTTCTTTCTTTGAACCCCCCTATCACCAACATGATTCTTGGTTGAAACCAATGGACCACTCCCCCTTGTTAGGAATAAATTACACCAATATTTTGTCTAAGATATTCAAAACTATATATAGAAATAGCTTTGGAAAATATGTCTGCAATTTTCTCTCTTGTTGGAATGTATTCTAATCAGATAACATTATTAGGAACATGCTCTTCGAGAAAGTGGTATTTAATAGGAATATACTTCGTCATAAAGAGCATAACAAGGTTTTTAGAAATACTTATGGCATTGGTGTTGTCACATGTGATGGGTATAGGATGATCACCATTTTCTCAGAGATCGTTGAGATTCTACGTCATATATGGAACTTGAGTGCAACAAGACGTTGCTACAATATATTTTTCCTCAGTCGTGGATAAAGAAATGGAGGTTTGTTTCTTACTGAGTTAGAAGGCCAAACATTTTCCTAAAAATAACGCTCCCCCCTGAAGCTATTCTTATCATCAACACTACTAGCTCAATATGCATCTGTATAGGATCTTAGAGTAAGGTTTGTGCCCCTTAGATACCACAAACCAAAATTTATGGTGCCCTACAAGTATCTAACTATTATTTTCACATCATTTATGTGAGTTCCTTTTGGACTCAACTAAAATCTTCCCATTGAACCTACTACTTGCATAATAATGAGTATTGAAGTTATTTAGTAAAGAGGGCTACCAATCATAGACCTATACATGGTCTAATTTTCTTATGGAGACTCATCATCCTTACTGAGTTTGCATGTTATTGTCTTGGAAGTGCTCACATGTGCACAATTTTTCATACCAAAATTCTTCAGTATTTCTTTAAGGCATTTAGTTTGAGAAATAAATATGCCTCTTTCTCATTGATGAACTTGCAAACCAAGAAATAAAGACAATCCCTGCAACATGGAAATTTCAAACTCTTTCTGTATGTTAGCTACAAAAATTTTTCTCATAGAATCAACATCACTTCCAAAAATCATGTCATCCACATACACAACAATGATCAACAAGTTATCATTTTCAGTATTGATATAAAGGTTACTATTTGCTTCCCCTCTCTTGAAAATTTGTTTTTAAAAAATATTTATCCAACGTAGAGTACCAAGGCCTAGATGTTTGTTTTAACCCATACCTATATTTCTTTAATCTGCAAACATAATCCTTATATTTTGATAGATGAAATCCTTCTGGCTACTCAATATATATTTCTTCTTGTAGTTCTTAATTTAGAAATTTTGATTTTACATCCATCTGATAAAATTTAAGCCCCTTAAAGCTTACAACGACCAATAACATTCTTATTGCTTCAAGTCTGGCTACTAGAGAAAATTTTTCTTCAAAGTCAATACCTTTGACTTGTTGATATCCTTTACATACAAGTCTTTCTTTTTTCCTAAGTACTTTTCCATATTCATTCAACTTATTTAGGTAGGCCCACTTGTTTCCAATCACATTTTTGTCCTTGGGTCTTGGAACATACTCCCATGTCTCATTCTTCATTTGTAGCTTTAACCTAATGTTCATCTTGACTGAGTATAGTTTTTGGGTTCCATCAGGGATAACAAAGCCAAGTTATCATGGTTTGTTGTACCGACAAGCTTCCTTCTAGTTTGAACTCCCAATTCCTTATCTCTAAGAATTTGGCTATTTGGACGATTCTTTTGGACATAATTAGATGGAGTTTTTAGATGCAAAGGCTTACCTTCTTCCTCTTATTCCTCTTCATGCTCTTCACTCTCATTTTCTTCTTATACTTGGTCATTATTTGGTTGTGGTTGGGTTTGAAGAAATGCTTCATATATTCTTACATCAATACTTTCAATAACCTTACATCTCCTTTTGTTGTAACATCTATATCCCTTGCTTCTATATAAATATCCAAGGAAAATTCATTTCTTAGTTATGGAATCAAATTTCCCTAAGCAGTCTTCATTTATCTTAATATAGCATTTGTTTCCAAACACTTTGAAAAGCTCGATAGTGGTTGGTCTGCCTTTTCAGAATTCATAAGGTGTTTTAGTATTGTTTACCCTTATTTGTACTTTTTTTACAATATAGACTGCTTTGTAAACTTCTTCTCCCAAAAAATTGTGTCGTAATTGAGCTCCATTGAGCATTATTTTGGCGATTTCTTACAATTTTCAATTTTTTATTTTAACAACTCCATTTTTTTGCAGAGTACTTGCAACAATTTTGGTCACCGAGACACCATATTTCAACTACTAGATATCGAGAGATTTGGAAATTTTTTAAGAAACAAAAATGCCGATATTTTCTATTTCAGCCAACCGCATCTTGACCATCTATCATTGAATTTCAACCACTGATCCACCTTATTTGAACTATTGGATATCGATAGGTTTGGAAAATTTGTGAGAAACAAAAATGTCGATATTTGATATTTTGATATATCAAACATCAAATTGTGACCACCAGGCACCATATTCTAGCCATTGAGATATCATATTATGGTTATAAAATATCAAGAGGTTTGGAAAATTTGTGAGAAACAAAAATTTCAATATCCGATAGTTCGATATTTTGGCCACCACACATCAAATTTTTACCATTGGGCCACTAAATTTTGGAGATTGGGATATTTAGAAAAGTTGTGAAAAACAAAAATGCTTTTGAAGAATATAATAGTATAAAAATTAATTCAATCCACATCAACTACTATGTTAACACATTCAATATAATTGTTTTCCACCTCAATCAAGGGACACATCATCCGAACATGGTGATCATAAAAAAACTTCCAAGGGCCATGAATTTGTGTCTGATATTAAAAACAAGATAATTTTTATATTGTCGGAAAGCTATCGACGAGTGGAAAATGACAGAAGCCTCAAAATTAAGAAAATATCAAAATAAATGAAGAAATACATTATAACATACTTAGTTTAGTAAAAATAAATTACATACTAATTTATGACCTATTGGATTTAAAACAAAAGGAAAATCAAAGATATAATCCTACAAATTAGAAATAGTGAAAGAATAAATAGTAAATTCACAAGATTAGGCATTAAAATAAAGTTTCTATAGGATGGTCTCTTAATATTTCATTAAAATTTAACGGGAGTTGTCGAAGGCTCAAAAAATGACAACAAACTAGGCAAAGTAGTTATCTTTGTCTCATTCTTCCTACAAAAATGTTAAAGATTAAGGTCAAATATTGTAAGAATGCATTTCTTAATTTTGGGCACCAACACATGTTCTTGAATTTGAAATATATTTTCACTAAGCATTGAATGTTAGGTAACTATCATACAACTCTTCAAGCCAATTTATGAAGTTAATTTCCATTTATCTTTCGATCTAAAAATGATTGATTGAAGGCATGACCTAGAGATTTCACTTTGAGTGAGTAAAATAGTTGGTTATGTGTTTCTTCTTCTCTCTTTATTTGGCATCACTTCACTACCCATGAGCATCCATAGCCCCAATGAAGTTTCCTTAGTACCATACAAGCATGGCCGAAATACCACGAGCATTCATAGCCCCAACATGTTTTCTTGTACTTTCCACACTATACATAGTACTTTCAACTTCCCTTTTGTTTTGACACACTCTTATTGATTTGTGTATATATTGTAGGTGTAATTGGGTGTTAGGGAAACTAGGTGATACAATAGTGTTTTAGATTTGCTTGAAAAATTACTCACCTTCAAATATTATCCTAAGTTCTTCCCCCCCTTTGTCATTTTAGAAATAAAATTCTAATGTGAGGTGAATGGAGCTCAAAAGAAGAGCTTTATAAGAGACCTAAAGTTTGTTGTGCTAGCATTTTAGATATGAATCCATGGCAACATGCAAGTTCAACCACAAATAAGGTAATCATATTCATAATTCCAAGAACTTTGTAATGTTAATTAAATGTGGCGCTTTCAATTGCAGACATGCATTTAAGCACAACCCAAATGTTATCATTCTCATTTGTTGAGGGTTAAAACTCCTTCCAAAATTTCCACCAAACTTACAAAAGAAAAATTAAAACTTTGAAATACTTTTAAATGCTAAATTTGAAATTGAACAGTAATAAATTATCAAGAAATCCTGAAATGCATAGAAAAATGATTCTTAAAAAATATTGAAATCTTTTCATTTATAAAACTAAGCTTTCAAGAAAAATTACCGAACTAGACCCAATAACTTATATCTTACTTCTTATATTGAAATCCAATGAATATGCCCATGATTAAATCTTAAAAAACCATAATCTAAAGCATCAAAGATAATAGGAAGAATTCATATTTAGAGGATATGTTGAATCATAGATCCAAGCTTATATCATTATGAGGTTTGTTCTTTAAGTTGGTTTTCATAAGTAAACTATGTTCCTCCCATCAAGCAGATATTCAATTGATATTGTGAGAAGTAAAAGTTTCAAGATATGGGTTTTTCATATATTTATAATTGGAAGCGAATAAATAAAAAATAGAAACTAGACAATTTAAATAAAAATGTGTTCTAAATTAATTTATACAGTTATGATATCAATTCAAAAATATGAGAATGTCATTACACTTAAAAGGAATTCAAAAAATAATAAAGTGTAACCAATTTTTTTATTTCACTTTTCTCTCTTAAATTATTCTTACTTCAAGATCTTGGTCAAAGATCAATTTCATCAAACATTTCAAAACCAAATCCTAGAATAATGTCAGCTAAAAGTCAACTAAGAAATTATGGTAGGATTGGAAAAGAAAATGTATTAATCAATGTTGATGTAAGCAAGACAATTAGTAACAAAGAGAAGGAAAGGGTAAGGATATTTTTTCTTGAATGTATTATGATGATGATTCATTGTCAGCTTGAAATTGATAGAGTAGTTCATAACTACATGATTACAAAAGAGAGAAAATAAAACTGTAAAAGAAGAAAACAAAACTGTAAAAGAAACACACTAAAACCACTAAAAACAAAACCATGGAATCTACTCTTAAACCTATACTACACTAGTTGATATTAAATCTATGCGAAATGATAATGTCAATGTAGCCATTCATCTAACTCTAAACCTACAATCACATGTTCATCACAAATTACCATCATAAGTAGGATAAATATAACATAAGAAAATAAAAAAATGTTACTAAACATTCTATCCATCATAAGCAAGATACTATTATTGTTATTTACCCTTGATGGGGGTGCGATATGAGGTGAATGATGACGTGGATAGCCGCACCTGCCACCTTGAAACATGAAGGGCATATAAGGAAGGGGGTAACATGACTACCTTTGTGCATGCAACCACATGCAGTATTATCACCCCCAGATCAATCTAATGCATGCCACTTGCGACCAGATAAAGGAGTGGTATTCCAATCGATGGCGTTGTTTAGAAAATAAATGGGAAGCTTCCGGTGTTAGAAGGCCTTGGCCTTCATTTCTAGATGTTGTAATGAGTAGGAAATAGGAATTGGATACAGTTGGATTGGAAAATATGGAAGCTAGCCAAGCATGAGCAAAGTATTGGCGAACCAAATTGGTAAAATCCAACTTCTTACAAGTGGGGTTATGGTAATTTCTGCTCTAGAGAATAAAGGTTCGAAGACTGATAAATGGGATGAAATTTTAGACTGGGAGTGGCTTGATTAAATTAGAAGCCATATTATTGTCAACATCTCTGGTCTTCCAAACGAGGTGTTATATTCTTACCTACACCACTCAAATCTTGGATCTTGAACAATAATTTTGAAGCCTTTCATTCACTTTAATTATGTTGTTGTAATATCTCTCAATTATGGGTTTTTTAGTTTTTTAGCAACCCTGGATGCAACATTGTTAATTGGCTAGACACTCATCCAAGAGAGTTTGTTTGGGTCAATAGTGGGTATAAGAGGGCCAATTATGGGTGCCATAGTTGTTTCTTGGTTTTTAGGGTTTGGTATCAGTCGCATTATTATTTATTCGTTCTGGTCTATGGGTTTATCCACAACAAGAGTTGAGCCAATCTACGGGGGAGCCCTATTCTTCTTGTATGGTTGTCTCTTGATCAAATTTGCTACTATTATTATTTTTTATGTATTTTTCCCACTCATGTTGATATTAGATAGTAACATAACCTAACTATCATGTAATAATAACACACAAGGAGTATAAGAGGAGGGGGAGGAGGTCAAGGCCTTGAGAGCCATAACCGGGCCAATCGGTAGGCCCAAGAGGTTACATAGTCCTTTTACTCAGCTATCCCACCTGAAACTCGAAGTGGTGTGCAACACTTGGAGGCTGAGACAACTAGACACAAACATGGATTTTCAGACATGAAGCTTTTAGAGGAATTTGGGCAATGGATTATGAACCTTGGCAACACTAGGGGCTATAAGAAACAATACATTCAAGATTTATTCCTTTAATGGAAAATGAAAACCCTAGTAGGTGGAATTCTCATGGAAAAATATGCTAATAGATACAATGTGTTTGCCAACCTTGAGGATGTGAAGTGAGAATAACGAAATATGTGGTTCTATGTGGAAAAGATGGATGCCCACCTAGGCCAAATTGAGCGACACATACTGTGTATTGCCACAACATCAACTCCTCTAGGTTCTAGCACAAGGGACCTAGCAACTATTACTTGTTATCACTCCTAGTTTGTTGAATGATTACTAATATTTTTTTTGTGGTATGATGACACCGTAGACGCTCTTCTTATGTTGAAAATGTTACTCTCTTTATAGTTTTAGATTGATTACTCTATTGGAAGATGGTCAAAATATGTGGTTTTCCATTGGGTAGATTAAGACCATCTACAACAAAGGATATTGAAAGTGGATGTATGAACTATGTACTAGAAACTTTGATTTTGTGAGTTAATACAAACATAGCTTACGAACAAAAAAATATTATTGTATTTACAAGAATTTTTTCATGAAAATATTCCTCCAACCATGCTTCTATTCTATCATGATATTTATTTTGGTAAGCATGAACCTGTTGAAGGTAAATTATAGATGGATTGGACATCTACTGAGACTCATGTAAATCATCTCCCAACACCATACCTTTCTAAAGAATGTTAGAATTGGTGGAATATTTAATTTTATTTATAACAGAGAAAGTGTCAACCTTATTATACAATAAGAACTTCTTCAAGAATGATTCTTCTAACCAAATTTCATTTGGATTACCTTAAGTTTGAAGTTTTTTAAATATTGTGAAGGGTTCACAGATGGATAATATAGCCGATAGGGGTTATGTGGTAAAATTTCAAGTTTTGAATTTTGTGTAAGAGTATTAAAATTGATGGTATTAATTCTGAGATATAAAACAAGGTGATGAAACTTAATTATTAGTTGAAATTGCAATTATTCATTACTTTGCTAGATCCTTTGGTGATCATACTTTAAATTTCCATAAATTTGTAAGGAAATAATTGGATCAAATAATATATAATATTCAACCCATTTATATGATGTAATATCAATACTAAAACAATTATCATACTAGCATATAGTTGAATCTAAGTTTTTATCTACAAAAAGTACATTATCATTACATGACAATGGAAACTCATTTGTAGAAAATTCTTCCAAACAAGTATCAATTGAAATTACATTACATATCAAATTGAGTATCATTACATAATTATGAAAAGTTTTCAAGAACATCACATACCTCACCATAATATTGAGTTGTAAGTTCATAATCATATTAGGGAATGGATGCTTTCTTTGGAGAATGGACATTATTTTGAATATGAGAGGTAATAAAATGACAATTCATTATAACCTTTTCTATATTGGGACATATCTCATCTTCTAATTTAAGTTCCTTTTTGGGATTGATGATGTGAGAATTTGACAAAATAATCACTATGAGGTGAATTGCCTCAGTGTCATCGATGTCTAGTGGTTCATCCAAAATGATTCCTTTCGCCTACATTATCTAAGACTTGTTACAAATACAAGGACCATTAAATGGACCAAATTTGCATTCATGTATTTTTTCAGAGTTCTTTTTTTTCTTGGTAACCCAAAGGAATCAACAACTAGGCCAGTCTCATACTCATGTGACACAGGGTCGATTCTGGCCACTACCACTATACCTATAGGGTCCTATGGTCTGTCCTCCTCTCTGTAGACCAAGTTACAACCGAGTGATTGAACCTTTGAATCTCTTGGTTTGCGCAATTTCACATCTCTTCAATCACAATTGAGTTCCCCCCCTGGGACATGTATTTTTTCAAAATTATCCATAGAATAATAGTTTATTACTTCATAATCTCGAACAACACTAATGGTAAATTCATTATTACTCCGATTTATAATATTTTCCTTATCTCATGAATATGAGTTTATATATGAAGGAATTTTTTAATGGAAAGAGTAATTATTGTATATATTAGAGTTTGTAAATAGATCAGGACATGATGAAAAATAAATTTCTAAGCATACATGATTAAATATTTTTCTGTTGGTTAAATGATCATCACTATAAGGGTTCAAATCCTCACTATTCATTTCAACGCAAAGAACTCAACATCATTTGAAATAATTTTAGGGGTAACATCAATATATTTAGAATCATCCTTACATTCCCGAAATAGTGTATCAAAATGTTCCAATATATGTGATTAAACAAGATTATGAGTAGGTTTAAAAGAATTATTCTTAATATCTTTTGCAACATGCATATTATGAAAGAATGATATTTATGTTCATCTTAATTTTCTTGTATTAGTATATAAGGAAGAGAGCAAAGGTAATGGAACCATTCCTTTAAGTCTGCATTATAAGGTTTATCCTCAAGATGAAATTGAAAACATACTAATCTAAATATGAGAAGAAAATATTCCACAGACTCACATTTATACCTTCGCAAAATTTTCAATTCCAAACACAATTCACCGTAATCATAATCTTGAAAAGCATGTAAGATTCACTTACAAAATGTTCCAATGTGTGAATAGAGGCAACCAACAAGGCCTTGCACCTACGTTTTACTTGACCTTTCAAAGTAAGAATGAACGATATACACATGACACCCTTATGAATCATACTGCTGGAAATTCAATTTTGAATAAATTGAAGAACATTATTATATGCATATGTTTCACTATCACCATTGAATTTATTTTTTGACAAGAGTTCACTACCTTTAAAAGAGTAGTACATGATACTGGTCCAAAAACACTTCTCCAAATAGTGGTTTAGGAAGAAGCTATTAATAATAAAAAAAACATTAAAAAGAAATAGTTTCACAAGTTTAGCTTGTTATCGACCCTCCTTCTAGCACCAAGTGTTGAAAAGATTCCTCCTATAACAGGGGTCATCTCTTGATCATGGTTGCAATTAGATATATTATTATTTAGTGTTGCGATGTCCACTAGTATGTGGGCCTGATTGCCATTGATATATCAATCCTTGAAATGATACTTTCATTGAAACTCTTCTAAATCTAAATGCAATTTAATTTATTAAACAAAAATAAAACTAACTAATATATCTATATCTACTTTCTATCCTAAATCTAATTATCCCAATTGGGATAAAGAAGTAGTTCATAATATCTAAATTCGAAGCAAGAACACATTAAATATTAAATGTTGAGAGGGAGATAAATTGTTTTAAACAAGAAATAGTTAACTGCTTTGAAATTATTGCATTTAATGCATAATGTAACGTATAGACGATTACATTAACATTTCGACATCTAAATATAATCAACGAAAATAAATAGGATAATTCAATTCAAAGATTGAAAATAGTTCCCGATCTTAGAAATGAATATAATAACAAATAAACGGAAAAGTGTTGGAATGGTCCATACACCATTACAAAGAATATATTTTCACTAATAAACAACTTTCAAATACTTTATTAAATTTAGATAATAATATACAAAATCCAATATTAGATTCTCTAACTCAAGTAAATACTAGCATTGAAATAGACTAGATACTAGTATATAAGCCCAAATCCACATGCTAGTCATGCTAGTCCCCCCTTTTGAGGTTTTTTATCCTTCAATAACTAGGTTGACACTAGTGCACAAATATTTTTTCAAATGATCCAAGCTCCCATCACTCTCTCAATATGAGTTGTATTTATTAGATAAATTCAAAATACAGAAATAAAATATATCTCCACTCCTAAACTGAATCTATAAATAGATAATATGTTAACCATGATAAGTCTATTGCAAAAATTGAAGGCTCTCTCTTGTCTTGTTAATTCTATCCTTGTTTTCTCCTTGATTTCCTATTTAAAAAACCATTTTAATATAATTATTGACATTCATACAACATCGTCACTATAATATCTTATAAAAATTATATTTAGAGTAAAATTCTATCCTCTCAAACTCACTTGTAAATTAATTAAATCAAATAAATAATAAATATCACACATTATCAATCAAATAATAAAACAAAACAACTATGAAATTATTAAACTTAAAATATTTATGAAGTATTTACATACTAAATTCATAGCTCTTTTTCTTTCAATTTCTAAATTTTTTTATTATTTTTCTCGTAAAAATAGGTTATCCAAAATGTTCCTTATAGTTTTAGATTTCCAATAAACCTTTTTCTTGCTTAATTTGGCCTTCTAAAACTCAATATATGGATCTCAAAAGTTAGCACTCAATAGCGGTTGATTTTATTTTCATATTTAATCTTGATCATTGATCCGTGGGTTTATTCTTTACCCCCACATGCATTGAGAAAGGGCCTTTCAAATATTTTATATTTTTTTTACCACCCAACATAGTTTGTCTCAGAAGTTATTGAAGATATGGAGTGTGGATCTTGTGTTAAAATTTTGGATTTGATATCAACAGATTTATAAATTTGTAAGATAAATAAAATCGTGATATCTCGATATAATAAAACAATAAAAATATAATGAAATAAAATAAGTAAAAATAAACAAATAAACAAAAAACATTATTGGCCATTGGATTCCATTAACTAGGCTCCCAGGCTACCAAATATCGAATGTCGTGAGAACAAAATGTCGATAAATGATCTTTAGTCTAACGCATTTAATGTCGATAAATGATATTTAGTCTAACGCATTTAGACCAATGGTCATTGGCTTCTAGCCATTTAGGAACCATGTTTCG
Organism: Pinus albicaulis; assembly: GCA_034641835.2. NCBI lineage: Eukaryota > Viridiplantae > Streptophyta > Pinopsida > Pinales > Pinaceae > Pinus > Pinus albicaulis. Next base: position 185,955,206 of record CM076574.1, read on the forward strand.
GCTATCATGTATCGAGAGATTTGGAAAAGTTGTGAGAAATAAAAATTCCGATATCTATTATTTTTACCATTGAATTACCACCATAGAGCAACAAAATCCACTAATGCACCATATTCCGATTATAGGATATCAAGAGATTTGGAAAAATTATGAGAAACAAAATTTCAATATCCAATATTCTGGCCACTAGATTCTAATAACCATTGGGCCACCGGATTTCGGTTATCCAATATTGAGAGATTTGGAAAAATTGTGAGAAACACAAATTTCAATATTCGATATTCTGACCTCCAGATTCTGACCATTGTGCCATTGTATTCCAACCACCATATTCAGTTGATTGTTGTAGATGAATTTTGTTACTCGGGTTTTTTGATATATGATGAATAGTAAAAATAAAATATAATAAAAAAAAAAAATAATTCAATCTATATTGACACATTTAGTACAATTATTTGTCACGTGGATTAAAGGAACACATCATTTTCTACGCCATCAAAATATGACAATCAAATGAAAACTTTTAAGGGTTATAACTTTGCAACCTTGACTTAGAATGATAAAATGTTTATATTGCCGAAAGCTTTTGACAAGTAGAAGATGACAACGGTGTCAAAATTTAGAAATTATCAAACTAAATGAAGAAAAATATTATAATCTACTTAGTGTATTACAATAAATTACACATTAGTTTATGACCTATCAAATTCAAAACATAAGGGAAATCAAATATCTAATCCTACAATATAAAAATAGTGAAAAAATGAATAGTATATTCACAAGATTAGGCATTAAAATATTTTTTTTTGTAGGAGTTTCCTTTAATTTTTTGCTAAAAATTAAGGGGAGTTGTTAAAGGCTCAACAAGCTACTAGAATAAAGACTTGACTCACTCAGAGTTGTAAGTAACCCACCACCTACACACTTAGGATATCTTAAGAAACCACCACAAAATCAAAATAAGGGTAAGAGAAACTGCTAGTCATCACTCATTCATGGAGAAACAAAAATAAGGGAAAATGTTGCGAAGTCCCCTATACATTAAAAACCCTACACTATCACTCAGAAGGAAATGATGTCCAACAAACATTAGAAAAACTATAAACATCAAACTTCTCTATAACATAGGATGGATAATGCACTAGGATTTTAAATGTAGCGAGGAACACTAATTAGGTCAAGCCAAAATGCATGCAAATAGAGAGCCAACAATTATTAAAAAAAACCAAAGGGAAGGAGACAACATATTCTGATTAGCCACACTAGGTTACAAGAGGGTTGGATCTTGTAAAACCAGTGTGCACAGTCGATTCCCTAAAGCATCTATAGTTATAAACACCCACACGACTCACATTCATCATCTCCCACTCCCAAAATAGATGAAAATCATTCTGATCACTTAGACCCTTGATGCCAAAGTCATCATAAGGGCAAACTGTTGAACCGCTAATACTCGTTCCTCCATAATTTGTCATTTGGTATTGAATAGCCATCACTATCCCACAAATTCCCATAACTACAAATTTATGCTTCCAGAACCCATAAAGGAGAAGTGCATGGGAAATTGATAGATGATATGCTTCCACCTTCCATGTGCTTGAAGCATTTAGCACCACCACTATCACCTGATATAGAAGATAGTAAATTTGATGTTGAAATGACAAATCTTCAACATTGATTCAATGCAAAAAAGTATACATACATACATACATACATACATACATACATACATATATATACACACACACACACACACACACACACACACACACACTTAGAAAATGCATTTTAATCTCAATTGTGTCAAATGTGTGTTATTTGCATTGTGTTAGCTTCATAATGAGTCAATTTTCATGTTGAGGTTGTTTGTAAACCATAATTTTTGCATTGTGCAACAAGCTAACATTATTGTTGCACCAAAACATGGAATTCTTGACAAATATTCAACATTGATTCAATGCAAAAAAGTACATACATACATACATACATACATACATACATACATATATATATATATATATACACACACACACACACACTTAGAAAATGCATTTTAATCTCAATTGTGTCAAATGTGTGTTATTTGCATTGTGTTAGCTTCATAATGAGTCAATTTTCGTGTTGAGGTTATTTGTAAACCATAATTTTTGCATTGTGCAACAAGCTAACATTATTGTTGCACCAAAACATGGAATTCTTGCATCACATTGTATATTCTTTAATATATATATATATTCAATTTGTGTGAGGTTATTTGTAAACCATAATTTTTGCATCGTGCAACAAGCTAATATCGTTGTTGCACCAAAATATGGAATTCTTGCATCACATTGCATCTTCTTTAATATATATTAAATAAGATACAATGTGATGCGAGCATTCCATATTTTGGTGCAACAACGATATTAGCTTGTTGCACGATGCAAAAATTATTGTTTACAAATAACCTCAACATACAAATTGATTCATTATGATGCTAACACAATTCAAATAATGCACATTTTCCACAATTGAGATGCAAATGCATTTTCTAATTCTTTTTATGTTATTAAGTGATGCACTATGAGATTAATTCAATCCAAAAAGAAATTTTGTGTTGCTAATATGGTGACCCAAGGAGAAATCGTTGAACTAAGTGATGGAAAAACATACAAAGTTGATATGAACGATGAAGCTCATGTATGCATCATTTTTTGTATTGTACAAACTTGATTTTTTCTATTAGAAAATTACACCATGGTGCAACACTAATATTGTGGTAGTGTGGTAGTCCCATGCACCTTTTTAGGGGAACTTGTGGTACCTTAATTTTTGAAATAAAAATCTCAAAGAAATATTGACATAAACATGGAAAGAAAATAAGAAAAACACAAGAATTTAAGCAACAACAATAGGCAAATCGTTGATGATATTTTGAATGGGAAGCAATTTTCACTTTCCTCTTCCTAGGGTTAACCTCCAATTGAACAATGCTCCAACACAATATTAGTCATTTGGCATCTAATTACATAACTTATACTATTATAAATAATTTACAACTATCCAAAACTATAATAACTAGGCGACCCTTCATTAATGAGGCTACAACAACCACCTAGTGGACCTTCTTTAATGAGGTCATGTTACATTGATTTATTACACATTCTAACTACTTATTGGACCTTCTTTAATGAGGTCATGTTATTTTGATTTATTACACATTCTAACGACCTGTTGGACCTTGCTTAATAAAAATTGCCACTATAGTTTAAGTAGCATACTATGTCATTAATTAAGATAGTTAGGGTGAGACCGTAACATAATTTTGGTTTCTCCATGAATGGAAGTCTCATGTGACAGAGAATTAGACACCATTCTCCCTGATGTATAAGTTCATCTTGTAGGACCAACCCTTGTTTTTTTGTGTGTGCATGTGTGTACATTAGGTCCATTTGGTGTGGAAAGTCTCATCATTGAGTCTAAGCCTATAACACCCCTTTTCAATCCCCATTTTTTTGTAATATGTAGTTGAGACTAATAATGTTGTGTTGGATACCATGGATATTTTGTTAGAATTCATTATATGTTTTTATTTATATAATATATTTTTGAAGTTCTGATGCTTAAGAGGAATGTTGTTTGAGGGATTTGGGAAGTTTCCTAGCTTGCTTGAATTGATGTCCAATTTTTTAATTTGGTAGTTGAATTACCTAACTAACAAAAATTATGAAAAGGAATGGGAGTGGTATCGAACTGATCCATGGGTATGGATGACATACCCATTTTGGATATTCTAGATTGACCACGCAACCCAAGGAAGTGACTCACATTTTTATGTTAGGTAGAATGCATGGGGTTAGAGTAGGTGGACGGTAGACAATGAATTTGGAGAAACTATTATGAACATAAGTACCAATTGGAAGAGAATGAGCAGTGAGGGGAGGATAAAAAAGCCTAGAGATTGTGTGGTATGCAAATTGTAGAGTGTTATGCATGTGAAATAAGTAACCCATTGAATGAATCATACCCACACATGGATTCTAAGACTGTGACTCTAAATAGAATGGGAGAGAAAAGTATTTTTGAGATGTAGCAACCCATGTGGAGTTGCAGACTACCAATTTAGTGAGGGAAGTCAATGTCGAAGTCTTCATATTGAACTAGAAAGTTAGGTGGATTATTGGGAAAGCTTTTTGAATCTAAGAAAAAAAAAACCAACATGTTGAAGCTATGCACAAAAGGAAACTTGTTGAAGTCCTGTAAAAAAACAACTAAGACAACAAGTACCTCAGGACTATTGGGTGATTGAAGGGTTCCCTTTGAGCTGTGCATGCCCAATGTGGTCACACTATGAAATATTACAATCCCTAGCTCCATAGATAGAAGGAAACATACTAAATCCTTGTGTATGAAGTAAGTAGCATTCATGTCTCTATCCTATTTAAATCCCTGAGATGATCTTAGTGAGGGTTCCTCTCAAGGAATTAGATCTGGATAGGGGGTTTCCAGTTGCAAGAAAAAGTGAAATTTAACTAATCCTATGGTTGGGTGGAGAGTGTCTCTCCCTTCTTAAGTTTCTAGTAAGCTTAAGTGATTTAGATAAGTGAAACTATATGTTCTCTTTAGAGTATGTTGGAATGATGAACTAAAGTAATGTGTATTGTTCTTTGTTATTGATGCTACTTATTTCATGAGTGAATGTTGTATGCAGAAGTAATCCATACAACATGTTATTTATTATAAATATGTGATGTATGGTTTGGTAAAGTAGAATGTATCAATTGAGTTAACATTTGAAAATATTTATGTATTCTACATATGAATGACCTTTCCTAAGTCAACTGTGGGATGAAATAGTTGTGATTTTACTCTTGTTTGGAATGAGAAGATTGGAAATTTCTTTAGTGATGGGAGACATTGTTTCTTTTGGAGGTAAGAAAACACTGGCCCCTTTGTTCTTGAGAGTTTGGAGTTGAAGTTGAAGTTTACATCCCAAAGGGGTGAGAAGAATCTCATATTAGTTTGGCTAAGTTGTGGAGTTGGCCTTTGGCCATATTTTGTTACTTATTGTGAGGATTCTTTTTTAAGAGTATAATTTTGAAGGCTATGAAGGGTGAAGACAACTTTTGTGTCTTAGAAGTTCTTTAGGTAGGTGTTTTTGCCCCAACAACGACCCTTTATTTTTTAAACAAAAGTAAAAGGTCCCTCATATAAAATTTTGAAAAAGCAACTTTGCTTTTCATTTGGATTACTATTTTTAGTGATTTTAAGTTAGTTTATTTTTTTTATTTATGATATTTCTATCATCTTCACCTCATTGAGATGCTTCCAACGATATAAAATTTTCCAAATTTCGACTCCTAGATCAAAAGTTATGGTTGTTTGAAGTTTTGTATTTTTTTTTTTCAAACTATTTTGATGAGATAATATGACACATGGCATGACACATGGAAAAATTCACTGTTTTACTTGTATATCTCATGGTTTTTTTTTTTTTTTTTAAATTAATTAATTAATTAATTTTTGTTTTATTTTATTATTTTATTTTTTTGATTTATTTTATTACTTAGATATTTTTTAATCCACCATAGTAGGCTGGGATGATTCATTGAATTTTCATTTATTTCCTCATGGACTCTCTGACCTTATATATTAATTAATTAATTTTATTATTATTTATTGTTAATTAATAAATTATTTTTAAATTTTGTTATTTCCTTTGCATTTATTATTATTATTATTTATTTTAATTAACAAATTTATTTTATTATTATTTTAGTCTAATGGTCAGAGGTCAAATGATTTATTTATGTTCAAACATCGCTTTGCTTTGCATTTGAATTACTATTTTTACTGATTTTTGGTTTGTTTATTTTGTCATTTATGATATTTCCATCATCTTTGCCTGGTTGAGACGTTTCCAACAATATAAATTTGCCTAATTTCAACTTTTGAATAAAAAATTATGGTTGTTTGAAGTTTTGCATTTTTTAAACTATTTTGATAAAGTGACATGACACATGGTAGCCTAGGTGGCATGCCACATGGAAAATTTCATTGTTTTACTTGTACATCTCATGTTAGATCTAAGACTTTTGTGATCCATAATGTAGATAAAAGAACTTTCAGATTAATCACATCATTAGGATTAGGTCGACGTTTCGAACCCACTGATGTGGTTCATCCTCAGGACATGTGGAGAGATTGATCGATCTCGATGAATTAATAGTGGAGATGCATCATTGCCCAGAAATAGCCGTTAAATACATCTCATTCCAGTGTTATTTTATTTTATTTTACTTTCATATATTTTTATTTTATTTTATTATTTTATTTTTATTTCATTTATTATTTAAATATTTTTTAATCCACCATTGTACGTCATGATGATTTACCGTATTTTCATTTATTTCCTCATGATTTCCAAACTTCCTGACCCTATATATTATATAATTCAATTTATTATTATTTATTGTTAATTAGTTTATTATTTTTAATATTTAATTTATATTTTTAACATTTAATTTTATTATTTTAATAGCCAACTTTATATATTATTTAATTTAATTAATTTATTATTTTTAACATTTAGTTTTATTATTTTAATGATCATTGAGACGTTTTTATTTACATTTTGTTATTTTGTTTTATATTGATATTATTATTTGTATTATTTATTTTAGTTAACAAATTTATTTCACTGTGAATGAATGAATGAAATGTTAACGTCCACGAGCCTAAAAATAGTCTATGAGATCACTAGTTTCTCTGATTTTCACCTCTTGTAATTCAACCATTTTCTTACTCAAATTAATGATGAGCTCACCCAACCTTCTAATAGTACCCTCACTGAAAAGTCAATGCCAAAGAACCGATGTTAACATACTATCGTAACTGTCTTTGATGTCTCTGAGAGCATCACATTCCAAAATGAAAAGGTTTTTTGATTCCACTGCCCGAAAAGTGCAAACAATACATGCCCATTCTTCCCAAGCTTCTTTAGGTCTTTTCCACCAACCCGCTTCGCAGCAAAGTTAATGCGAGTTAGTTCTTAATTGAGTAATAAGAATTTTCTCTCTCCATGGAATGCTAGCTCCGATGTCCTCTTTTTGTTGGAGATCACAAGATGGGTTGAATTCTTGAACATAATACTTCTTCTTTCTACCCAACTCTTTTCCCCATATACACTTACGAAATTTCTCCATAACAAAATTATTTAACTCAATGTTATTTGTGGGACATGCATTGAGGTAAATATTCCATTTTTGCATCCATTTGTTGTTTTGTCTCATCCATGATTTATTTCTGTCACTTATGCCTCCAGTGAAGATAACTTTAGGCCGTCTATCTACTCCTTTTTGCTCAATTATTTTTAGGTACCTTATGAGACACACCTTAGCATTTGCTTCGATGGGAGTTGCCCCTATTTCACTCAACATTATCTGATAAGGAATCAGAATTTTTATTTTGAACTTGCTCTTGATAAAGTGTTTTTGGATTTTCTCAATTTCCTTCCATTTTGAGATGGGGATGTCGCTATCCCACAGTTCGCACCCATATAATATCACTAGACAAACACTTTAATCATTTTCCAATCCCATAACTCTGCCTCTCTACATTTGTTTTGAAGAGCATATAATGCTTTCCACCCTCCTAAAATTCTCTTCTTTCTGTAGTCCTCCCAATTAAGCTTGTTGTTGAAATCAATCTTGAGGTACTTGTATACATTTAATTCTTCAAGAATGTTGCCTTCAAAGGAGAACGTATGTTGGCTTCGCTTCCTTTTATTTGAGAAAATAATTATTTTGGTCTTGTTGCTATTGAATTTCATCCCCATTTCTTTACAAATATGTTCAAGGTCATATGGGTGCATCTACAATCCCTGGGCTGATTTAGCAATCAATACAAGGCCATCAAAATATAAAGAAGCTTTATCACAAACTCCCCCAACCGAACACCATTCCCACCTTGCATATTAGCCTCTCTTCCAATTTATCAATATATAAACTAAAATGAGTAGGGATAAAGGGAAGTCTTTCTTGACTGCAATGTCATTTCCAAGGCTTTCTGAAATGCCTACTGAAGTTCTAATTTTGACTTTCACCTCTTCATAAAGTTTATGAACAACGACTCTATAATGCAAAGGAATTTTAAGTTCTTCTATTCTACTCCACAACTTATCTCTAGGGACCATGTAAAATTCCTTTTTGAAGTCAACAAAGCAACAAAATACTTCTTCTTCCCCCCCCCCCCCCCCCCAAAAAAAAATCTTTTCAATAATGCATCTCAACGTGATACCATGATCTAGTGTAGAATGTTTCAGCCTAAAACCTGCTTGCCCTCTTTTATTTTACTCTTTCCCACTTACTGATTTTATTTTCTACCATGCCACTGAAGAGATTTGTAAACAAAGGATTGATCATAATGGTTATATAGTTGGAAGGATTATTAATGTCTCCACTTTAAAAAAGGGGTATTTCTAGACTAGTTGTCCAATCTTTTGGGAATCCTTGTCGAATGACCTTGTTGAATATTTCCATGATGTGCAGTGCAAGAATGTTCATTCCCCACTTTAGATATTCTGCTTAAATTTCAAACACGTCCTTTTCCTTTCTAATGGCAGGTTACCCAGCCAAACCCACATTTTCAACTCTCATGCATATAAAAATGCATCTCCAATTTTCCATCCAATACAAATTCCCAATCTGGGCAATTTCAACATTTTATTTTTTGAACTGGCAATTTAAATCAATGCTGAAGCTTTTCCATCAAAGGTTAAAATCTCTGTTATAACCTAAATATACAAGCCCACTTACGAAAGCTTCTTCCAATAAAACTGATGTTTTATAAAGGAAATAATACAAACCTCAAATGCGAATTTTTACTCCTTAACAATGGTTATAAAACCATACATCCAGATTTCAATATCTTATTCTCAAGCTTACCTCCTTGTAGAATCTATGACTTAAAACATAGTCAAATTCCCTTTATAAACAACTTGAACCAATCTATTTAGCATTGGTTAAATAACCAGGGTTCCACACATCACATATATGGTGAATCTTTACTTAACTTTCCCTTTATTAAAAGGGTTGATCTCGCATTCAAACCTTCAACGCTTCTTTTAGCCCACACTCTGGTTATAATTTCTGAGCTCGACCTTGGAAAATATCACCAACTCAAACTCATTCTAAAACTTCATATCTCAGTCTTCGACTTGAGATCTTATATTCAACTCTGTATGGTTTAAAAATAAAACTCAATGCTCCAAGCATACGCGGAGACTACCTTTGAAATCAAAGGTTAAGTCATATGAAATAAACCATTCTATTAAAATTGAATTATATTTGATTCTGCAGAATTCAATTTAATAGACTTTCGCTCCCCTTTTCTCTTGGAACTTTGAAGGCATGTATTTCCCACGGCTCTATCATTCAAGTTAAAGGTTGATTTGGTTAATCCATAGTCAACACACATCCAAATGTCAATAAATATCAAAGGTCTTCGACTTTAGATTAAACTCAAACCACTGCATACTTTAAATGAATTCTTGGTCCCACTACATATGCAACTTACCTCTTCATCTGACGGTGATCACAACGCATCATCAATCTGATGGTTGTCGCGCAACACAACTGCACACTTCTTAATCTCTTAGAATTACGCAATAAAAACAGTTTTTAAAAGCCACTCAAAGCCACGCGTCCACCATCTAACATTATCGTGTTCCAAAATGTAAAACAGCTTACCAGTCTTGAGGCCGTGCGATACTGTCGGTTTAGACTCATCAAAACCGTTTCATCCTCATGGTTTCGTCTTCCCTTTCGCATTTCCTCTTCATGGGTTATTTACGGACAATTCCACTGCTCCATTTCATCTTCAAATTCTGGAAAACGAGAATCGATCCACCGTGATCTCACTTGGTCCTTTCATCGTTCGATTACCATCAGTCCTAATTCAACTTCTTCTACGGCTCTTTCAATCTGCTACGAGGTCTGGGTAGGCGTTAACCCATCCATTTCGAACTCTGTTACTTGTTCCAACCAATTCATCACTTGCGCAAATCCTATGTGCATTCTCTGATTCATGGGTCCATTCACCTCCACAACTCTATGCATGAACTGTCACCATCATCAATTAAATATACAGACAGGATTTTTAAAACAAACCCCTCACTAATTCGTACATCTCACTCATGAATCGAACCTTTTCAGTTCTGATGAGACCTATTTCACAAGATTTCGATTTCGATTTAAAATAGTTGAACTATTGAAATGTGTGAGAACATAATTCAATCTATGGTCTTGCACAACAGAATTGATAAATCCTCAAACCAATTCAACATCGGCTCTTCAATGATATATGGGACCAACACATAAACTCTTACTACAGAGTTCCTTCTTTTGCACAATAGATCTCATCTATCTATTTCGAAATTAGACACACATGGTTCCAATTCATAATACTCTACCATGGTATTGCCATTAATCTATCAAAGGCGTGCAGAAACACCATTAACCCCAATTTTAGTATTTTACCACACTGTTTCTTACACAGTTGCTTATGAAGTACAAATCCATTCACACGGAAATTAAATCAACCAATATTCATATAAGGCTGAAACAAATTCTTCCATATATATCCAAATGAAACCACTTACAAAATTCTTCCTGTCTTCGGCCAGATCTTCAAAATCAATGGCCCTTTCAACTGCCCGTAGGCTTACAGCAACAAACTCCTGTTTTTCCCTAAACTGAAGCACTCACACACTTTGCAGCTCTATTTGCTTAATGCCTCTGAGGCTTATTTATACAAAATAATAATAAACCGATTCAGCTCCCTTAACGCTCAACAAAACTCTTGAAATTCTAGATTTCCTAAATCTAGACTAAATCCCTAAATTTGCTGAAACTGAATCTTCACATTCCTAACTAATCAGATTCCCTCATGCTCTCCAATCATTTGGGAACATTTACAATTTTCTCCCAATATTTATTTAAAATCACTCAAATTAATTAAGGATTACATAAGAAATTAGAAACATCAGACCCCCCCCTATGTCTACTTAAATACAAAGTATTTTCTTGGGCCTAATGCCCCTGCATCAGACTCCCAAGGTTAAAATGAATCATGATCTCCTTATCATGTGCTTTTAATTTCTTGTCCTCCTGGATCCCACACTTTGTTCTACAACTGATCATCTGCTGCAATATTCTTCTTCTGCACTTCTCCAGGCTTCCATATCTTATGTTGCATCTTTCCGCTTGCTAAGCTTTCACAGTCTGTGAATGTCTTTCTCTTGTTGCTGCTGCTTCCTTGCTTTCTTGCTGCTATCTTCTTCTGTGACACCTTCACCATCAGCTTTATTATCAATTCAATTTCTTCATCTAGTATATCTTCTGACTGCTGGATACTGGTCCATCTTGATTACTGAACTCTTATTTCTGCTTATGCTTCTGCTCCTAATTGTTGAGTCCTTGCTTGCTGGACTCTTACTTTTTCTCCTGCTCTAGCTTTTACTTGCTGAGCTCTTACGACCACCCTATCATCCTTTCCCTCTTGTTTTCTGCAACAGAAAAACTCTTCCTGATTGTCATTTATGACAATTTCTTCATTCTCTGACTTCAACAATTTCTTGGACTGGTATTTAAATTTCCAGTCACTGTCATCATCTATTTTCTTCTCCTGGACCAAACATCCTTTAGTCCTTCCATCAGTACCTGAAATCAATAAAAAAACATCAAAATTACTAAATCTTTGTGTCTCTTCCTCTTCCGACAACACTGCAAATTGCTGCTCTGACATTTCCTCCGACAACACTTCAATCTACTGCTCTGTCATTTCTTCTGGCAACATTTCAACCTGCTGCTATGTCGTCAGCACATCAGTATGCTAATTCCAATCCTTCAAACAATTCTCAAGACTGTCAGTTAGTCTCTCCTTCGCATCATCCTTCTCAAGGATGTCTCCTTGCACTAGTTCATAAAAATGACCTTTTTCATTTCCATTCAACTCTTCCTTTACACTATGAACACCTTTTCTCTGTGTTTCTATCCTCTGCTCTAGAATACTTAAATCATGCCACAAATCTGTCATCTCATCTGAGAAAACATTCATACAGTCTTCACTATCTTCACAAGTCAAGTTTCCTTTTGTCACTACTTCTCCATCTTTCATCAGAATAGAATTATGATCTTCCAACTCTGTAATAAATTCAGTTATCTGTCCATCGCTTTTCACTTGGCCATTTAATAAAATCAATCTATCATTATCATCATTAACAACAAATTTATCATCATCAGACATAACTGTCATGTTCCCATTGAAACAATCTCTTTCATAAAACAAGGAATTTATGAATTCCTTTTGTTGCAGTAATTCAATCTGATCTTCATTTGGAAGATAATCATCATCATACTTCGCTTGGCAACAATTAACTTCACTCATTACAGTTTCATCATATGAACTGTTTTCTTCAATGCTTGCATTCACACACAACTTGTCAGTTTCAAAATCATAAGACCCCATGGTCTCATTTGATGATTTGATCATCAAATCCACTTGCTGTTCCAAGTCTTCTATACGTTTCAGAAATTCTTCAATGGTCCTCTCTTCAGTCTCTTCAAGCTATCCAATTGATTTCTCAATTTCCAGCTTTTGGTCATCATCATAAGTTAAGTCTTCGCTGCTTCCAATATATTGAAAAGTAAAACTTTTCTCCAACTGTGTATGGACATTTTCAAAATATCTGGCTGTCTCATTTTCTTCCTTAGTGACAATATCAGCAGCTTGCCCTTCTTCACATGTTTTTCCTGCAAACATACAAAAATTGTCAGATGTAAAGTCATTCGACCCCTTAGTCTCACTTGAAGTTTCAGTCTTCAAGTCCTTCTCCAAATACTCAATCATTCTGAGTAATCTCTCTTTTTGCTGAGCATGTATCATCTGCTCTTTCTTCATTTGTAGCCTCTGCCACTTCACTCTCTTCTTCATGAGCCAACCAACTCTTTGGCTTTCCTCTATTATCATCTGCAATTTGTTGAAATGTTCGCTGATCTCAGCTACCTCTTTCTCATACTCTTCCTTCTTTAACTGTCTTTGTATGTCATCTGTCTTGGCATCCTCTTTCTTCACTTTCATTCTGTTGTGGCCTCTCTCAGAACCTCTGTAATCTCTGCTATGACTATCAGTAGTCATCTTTTCCTTCATGAGTTCTTACTTACTCATCACGGGCTGCACTGAAATATCTGCAGTAACAAGTCCTCCTTGTCACAACTTACCTCACCAATCCTCTCTCTGGATCCGGTATTTTGGCAAGAACGGGTCCACTATGTCTGGAACCTCTTGAGAATTCCTCTATGCTCCTTCAGGCTTCACTCCTCTGCACCCTTTCAAGAACACATCTGTTCTCTTTTCATCCAACCGTTGTTGGGAATTCTCCAGGTTCTGCCACACCTTCTTCTTTCTCTTCAGAGACCTTCACTGGCTTCCTTCACTACTACTTTTCAAAGCTGTGATCTTCTTGAGATGCTCCTCACTTGTTTGCAATCTGCATTTGCAAACAAAATTCTTCAAACAGAATCAAAACTACCTCACCTTCAAGGGTTTGTTCAACATCTATTTGCAATTACTTCTGCAAATCCTTCCAATGCTCTGCTGCACTGCATGTTGTCTTGTCAGATTCAAAACTGATCTCTTTTCCATCACCATCACACCTGTGTTCACATCTTCAGAACATATCCTGGCAATCTTCAAAACACTTTGCCTTCAAATTCAGATTCTGCAAATCTGAATACCTTCACTGCACACCTCTTCAAATCTGCAATCACTCTTAAACATATTTAAAACTTCAAATTTACTTTCAGCACACATGCATTCCACAATTAATTTTCAAACGAGCTATTCCAGCTCTGATACCACCTGATGGCAGGTTACCCCGCCAAACCCACATTTTCAACTCTCATGCATATAAAAATGGATCTCTAGTTTTCCATCGAATACAAATTCCCAATCTGGGCAATTTCAACATTTTATTTTCTAAACTGGCAATTTAAATCAATGCTGAAGCTTTTCCATCAAAGGTTAAAATCTCTGTTATAACCTAAATATACAAGCCCACTTACGGAAGCTTCTTCCAATAAAACTGATGTTTTATAAAGGCAATAATACAAACCTCAAATGCGAACTTTTACTCCTTAACAATGGTTATAAAACCATACATCCAGATTTCAATATCTTATGCTCAAGCTTACCTCCTTGTAGAATATATGACTTAAACCATAGTCGAATTCCCTTTATAAACAACTCAGACCAATCTATTTAGCATTGGTTAAATAACCAGGGTTCCACACATCACATATATGGTGAATCTTTACTTAACTTTCCATTTATTAAAAGCGTTGATCTTGCATTCAAACCTTCAACGCTTCTTTTAGCCCACACTCTGGTTATAATTCCTGAGCTCAACCTTGGCAAATATCACCAACTCAAACTCATTATAAAACTTCATATCTCAGTCTTCAACTTGAGATCTTATATTCAACTCTGTATGGTTTAAAAATAAAACTCAATGCTCCAAGCATACATGGAGAATACCTTTGAAATCAAAGGTTAAGTCATATGAAGTAAACCACTCTATTAAAATTGAATTATATTCGATTCTGCAGAATTCAATTTAATAGACTTTCGCTCCCCTTTTCTCTTGGAACTTTGAAGGCATGTATTTCCCACGGCTCTATCATTCAAGTTAAAGCTTGATTTGGTTAATCAATAGTCAACACACATCCAAATGTCAACAAATATCAAAGGTCTTCGACTTTAGATTAAACTCAAACCACCGCATACTTTAAATGAATTCTCGGTCGTCACAACGCATCATCAATCCGATGGTTGTCGTGCAACACAACTGCACACTTCTTAATCTCTCAGAATTACGCGATAAAAACGGTTTTTAAAAACCACTCAACGCCACGCGTCCACCATCTAACATTATCGCGTTCCAAAATGTAAAATAACTTACCAATCTTGAGGCCGTGCAATACTGCCGGTTTAGACTCATCAAAACCGCTTCATCCTCATGGTTCTGTCTTCCCTTTCGCATTTCCTCTTCATGGGTTATTTACGCATGATTCCACTGCTCCATTTCATCTTCAAATTCTACAAAATGAGAATCGATCCACTGTGATCTCACTTGGTCCTTTCATCGTTCGATTACCATCAGTCCTCATTCAAATTCTTCTACGGCTCTTTCAATCTGCTACGAGGTCTGGGCAGGCGTTAACCCCTCCATTTCGAACTTTGTTACTTGTTCCAACCAATTCATCACTTGTGCAGATCCTATATGCATTCTCTGATTCGTGGGTCCGTTCACCTCCACAACTCTACGCATGAACCGTCGCCATCATCAATTAAATATACAAACAGGCTTTTTAAAACAAACCCCTCAGTAATTCGTACATCTCACTCATGAATCGAACCTTTTCAGTTCTGATGAGACCTGTTTCACAAGCTTTCGATTTCGATTTCAAATAGTTGAACTATTGAAATGTGTGAGAACAGAATTCAATCTACGGTCTTGCACAACAGAATTGATAAATCCTCAACCCAATTCAACATCGGCTCTTCAATGATATATGGGACCATCACATGAACTCTTACTACAGAGTTCCTTCTTTTGCACAATAGATCTCATCTATCTATTTCGAAATTAGACACACATGGTTCCAATTCATAATACTCTACCACGGTATTGCCATTAATCTATCAAAGGCGTGCAGAAACACCATTAACCCCAATTTCAGTATTTTACCACATTGTTTCTTACATAGTTGCTTATGAAGTACAAAGCCATTCACACAGAAATTAAATCAACCAATATTCATATAAGGCTGAAACAAATTCTTCCATATATATCCAAATGAAACCACTTACAAAATTCTTCCTGTCTTCGGCCAGATCTTCAAAATCAATGGCCCTTTCAACTGCCTGTAGGCTTACAGGAACAAACTCCCGTTTTGCCCTAAATTGAAGCACTCACACACTCTGCAGCTCTATTTGCTTAATGCCTCTGAGGCTTATTTATACAAAATAATAATAAACCGATTCAGCGCCCTTAATGCTCAACAAAACTCTTGAAATTCTAGATTTCCTAAATCTAGACTAAATCCCTAAATTTGCTGAAACTGACTCTTCACATTCCTAACTAATCTGATTCCCTCGTGTTCTCCAATCATTTGGGAACATTTACAATTTTCTCCCAATATTTATTTAAAATCACTCAAATTAATTAAGGATTACACAAGAAATTAGAAACATCAGACCCCCTATATCTACTTAAATAAAAAGTATTTTCTTGAGCCTAATGCCCCTGCATCACTTTCCTATTTTCAACTTCTTAATTCCTGTTTCTACTTCCTATGATGTGAAAAGCTTTTTGTTTGTGTTGATCCTTAGAGGAGGTCAGAGGATTTATTCATGTTCAAAAAATTATGGATGCTTGAAGTTTTATATTTTTCACTGTTTGGATGAGGTAGCATGCCGCATGCCGCATGCCACATGGAAAATCTCACTGTTTTACTTGTATATATCATTCTAGATTTATTCATGTCTTTTATTTTATTTAATCTCATTGCCACATGGAAAATCTCATTGTTTTCCATTGTTTTATTCATGTCTTTTACTATTTTATTTTCGTATTTTTTTATTCTATGTTCATTTTCATTTATCGTTAATTAATTTATTATTTTAATGGTTGACCTTCTATATTATTTTATTTAATTCAGGTCCCTTCGTTAAAGCTTTTTTTTTGAATCTTACACATTAAATTAAACTAAGAAGCTTATATATACACTTTAATTTTTGTGCCCGTGTATGTGGGATAATCATTTTAGCGTTTAAATTGACAAATGAAATTTTCCCACGAATTAAATCAATGGCTGTTGAGCGTCAACCTTCGAGAGCCATAACTTGCGTTGTATAGCTCCACAACCCCAAATTAAGTGCAGGATTGCTCCTTGGAAAGAGCAAAACAAGGAAAAAAATATTGAAGTATTTATTTCAACAAATATGCAATCTAAACCTTCCAAAAAAATCAGTAGAAAAAGGGTTACGTTTTTTATCAAATCGATATTTCTGGGTTATTTTGGAAATGAATCTGGATGCCAAACATTTTGTTGATTCGATCTCATCAGTATATTGTTCATCTATCAAAATTGAAACAAAAATGTTTTGGCTCAAATTTTGGAATTTGTATCAAATTTACAAGAATCAAATTTTCTTTGAATGATTAGTTTCAATTATTTTAAATTGGGGTTTTTCTTTAAAGCTTTAATAGATTTTTTAATGATAATTTTGTGAATGTTTTTTTGCAGAATTTAGAGAAGGTTGTTACCACTTGGAGATTCAGGGTTTATGAATTGAAATTGTAGATGGGAAAAAAGGAATATTCAAATCCCAAGAAATCAGAAAACAAATTTTTCTGAAGCTATAAGGAAACAAACTTCTATTTTTAAATTGAACTTTCTGATTATAAATAAAGGGTATGTAGAAGAGTTGAAGGAGGTTGAACCAAAGCAAGAAGGAACTTATATTATTGTGGGATTGTTTTTCTCAAATCATAGTCTCAAGATGGTTGGAAATCATTGCACTTTAAGACTCTAGTTTTGTAATCAACCTTTTTTACAATGAATTTTTGAAGACCAATCATGCATTGATATTTATTGCATGAGCTGATCTGAGTATTGTATGATATTTTAATTATTTAAAATACATTGATTGTATTTTCCTCTATCATTTTCTTTATATTGATGCTTGTTGAATGTTGGAATGTTCTTCTATCATTTATTTTGAAATGATAAAGTATATGCAATGTTGACTTATTTTGTTAAAACAAATTTATTATTTGTTTAATCTAAGCGAATCAACATTCATTTTTTGATATTAAAAAACATAGTTAGGAGTCTTTCTCTCGTTATCGAGATAGATTTATTTTCTATCATTTAGATTAATTTCATTATATGAAAAACATAAAAAATATAATCATTTTTTCATAAGCTCTTTAAAACAGATCCCAAAAATCAATTTAAGTGGTTGATTGAACCCACATTCCAGTTAGGGTTATCAACAATTTAAACATCCACAATGTTTATAAAGTAATGTGTTTGGGTGATCCCCCGTCCCCTGTTGTTCAGATTTTTCAAGCCAAATCGACTCATACACAACAATTTGTATTTTGTTCATATTTACTTGTAAATATTTAGGATGATTAGACTATATTAGTTTTTATGTATATATTTTTAGGTTAGATTAGTATATGCAACCGAGCATTTGTTTTGGAGAGTATATAACCACATCAAATGAATAAGGGTCTAATTGGGACCTTGATTAGGCCAATACTCACTCATTGCAGGAGGAATTCTTTCGCCTGTCAACAATTTGGCACTAGAAGGAGGGCATAATGACATGCTGACCTATGGAGCTTTGCACATTAAGTCATTTATTTTTAATGGATCTTTCCAAAATTCCTATTTGGAGTTGCATATTTGGACGAGTATCTTGCAGCACTCCACTAAAGATAGTTAATATTTTGTCAAAAAATAAATTTGATGGTTAGAGTAAAATTACTGCATATGAACATATTAATAAATTTATTCAAAAATGTGTTTATCATAATATGTTTCATCAAGGTGTCATGTGCATAATTTTCACCCTTACTTTCCAAGGTCGCACGAATATTTGGTGTGAAACGTTGCCAACCACATCTATTCATTATTTGGACCAGTTTATAGATGATTTTTTGTTTGTTTATTATTATTATGATTATGATTGATTATGTGAATAAATAAATAATATAAGGATAGAATTTGATGAATCATTAAAAAAATTTCCACAAGATTAATTCATTTTTGTTATGGATTAATTCTAAGCTTTTTTTTGAGCCTTACACATTAAATTAAACTAAGATTATAAATTATTTTGTTATGGATTAATTCTACTAGTAAATTTTTGAACATCTTATTTCTCTTCCTTATAATCATGGGAAAATAATTTATAATAAATTTAAATCATATATTGATTCTTGTCCATATAATGGTTTAGATTCTAAAAATAAGGAAATTATAAATTACCAACATTTTATAAACAACAAGGTTTCAAGTAATCAAAATTTTTTGAATAATAATGAAGAAAATTGTCTAATTCATGAATTAATAATTTTTTCTCAATCATGGAAGAATTTGACTCTGAAATTCATTTTCATAACATAGAACAACCCTCTTATAGTTTAACTAATCAGATTCAAGATCGATTTCCACAAAGTTCTACCATTAATAATTTTCAACCAGAAAAAACTCTTGAATCTTCTCATTTTGATATATCTAATGATATTCTTTTTCCTTTGTTTTTTGAGTATGAAAATGATGATGTTTTAAATAATATTTCCCGTTCAGATTTATTAGAAGAGCACATGATGGAAGTTGCTTAGTTAATTTTTAGAGAAGATAATTTTAGATCATATTTTAAGGTTAACGATTCATGCGATGTATTTCATTTTATTTCACCTTGCACCCATTATTCATTATATCGTAATTTATTTAATGATTACAATTATTAGGAAAATGTTTTAAATCCTATAGATTTTTATTCTGTTGAATAATAATTTAATTAAGTGCAAAATGACATTAATGGTGTATTTTATTCCTCTCAAATTAAAATCTCTCAACCTTTTATATGGGAAGAAGTAATTTATGTAACAATTACATTTTCCAAAGAATTTTCTCACGATTCATTTTCTTTTTCCAATTAGTGAAGAGTCTTGTGATTTAAATAATCAACTTGGTGAAATATAAATTTTTAACCAATCAAGTAATGCTAATAGTTGTCGTTATACTAATAAAAATTTATCTTGTACAAATCCCATGGGGTGTAGCTCAATTGGTGACCAGCTTGTTCTGAATTCATGTATGAAGCAAGAGATTCAATGCTCAATTCCCCGTGGGTTAGAACAACAAAAAAACAAAAACAATTTATGCTGTACATTGAAGGATGCCAATCTATATAAAATATTTGGTTCTACTAAATCACCACTAGATGACTGTTTAACATTTCAATTTTCAGAGACTTGTCAAGAAGATGAGACATTTTAGTTGAAACCTATCGTTATTTCTCATGATCTTGCTAAGATCTCTGATGTTAATCATAACAATATTTTTCCACTAATATTTGATCATAGTAATTTTACATACAATCCAGATTCATCTGTAAATTTATTTCCATTTTTTTCACACCAATCATTGTACATATGTAGATCCAATAATAGTTGGGTGGACCCAAGGATGGGGGTTGGACCCAAACATGGTTGGAAAACCTACCCATGGTTTTGCATATGGTTTTCGTGCATTGTTTTGGGCATGATGGTTTTTTCCCATGGTATTTGGTAGATCCGATCAAAAGAACTACATTTATGTTCTAATCCAGGGTTAATGGATTGGGATTTATGAATGCTTTGACATGTTTATATATGTATTGTAAAATTGAAAAGAATATAATGAAAAATCAATTCGGTTTTCTCGGCTTAGGTTCCAAGCGAAAATATCTATGTTTTTATTATGTTCTTGCTATTTTTTTTTTTAAGAATTCATTTGTAGGTAATTTTTGTGGTATTAAATTTGTTTCGGTTTCAAAGGATGACTTTGCTGCTAAGGGGTTTTTCTTGGGCCTGTGGTAGACCTTGTTACAATGGGAGATCTGCAAGATCGATTATTGTGATGAAAGGAGATGGCGAATAGTGGAAAGAAAAACATAGAGAAATTCATTGGACATATTTTTGAGTTGTGGAAGCTCAATATGGAGGATTTATTGGTGGATAGATATCAATGATTTGATGTAAATCCATGTATGACACTAATAGGAAAGTCGAAAGAAGACTGGGTGAAGTTAAATCATAAGGCGAAGAGAATAATGCGATTGTGTCTCTCAGATTTATTGTTGTTAAATGTATCAGGGGAAGCTATTGCAAATTCTTTGTGGGAAAAGCTAGGGACTTTGTATTAGTCTAAGTCTTTGGTTAACAAACTTTTCCTGTGGAAAAATTTGTATAACCTGAGCATGTAGGATGGATACTTTGTGACATAGCATCTGAATGCCTTTAATACTATGGTAAGCCAATTATTATCCATTGATATTAAAATTTTAGATGAAGATTAGTGCATCAATTTGTTGTGTTCTATACAAAATCGTGGGATAGTTTAGTTCTTGATTTAGGTAGCAATACAACTAGCTTGAAGTTTGATGAAATAGTCTCATCCTTGTTGTTGGAGGAGATGAGACATAAAATATGGAGAGAAAAAATGGAGATGCCTTGTCTATAAGAGGATGGTCCCAAAACATAAACATAAATAATTCCTCAAGTGGTAGATCTAAATCTAGAGGGATATAAAAATCTCTAGGAAAACCTATAAAGATATGTTGGAAATGTGGAAAATAAGGGCAATACAAAAATGATTGCAAATATAAAACTCTTGAGAAAGGAAAGGGACCTACTGGTGCTCCTTCTGTAGAGGCGAAAACCACCTCAGATGAAGGTGGGGATGTGTACTTGGATTCTTCTTCAAGTACACACTTAGATCATGAGGCATGGTTGAATGAATCATGTGCATCCTTTCACTTCTCTCCCCATAGGGAGTGGTTTTGCAAGTATGAGAAATATGATGGTGATGATGTCTTCCTACAGAATGATAGGAAGGCTAGAATCATAGGACGTGGAAAATTCAAGATGAATTTGCAAGGTGGAAGGATTAGAACACTTCCTGGTGTTTTTCATATTCTAACATTAGCCATAAATCTAGTTTCCATATGCAAGATGGATGATGCAAGTGTAAAAACATTGTTCGAGAAAGATACCTTCAAGATGGCTTAGAGAGCACTTGTATTAATGTAGAGAGTTCAGATTGGAACTATGTACAAGCTTTTGGGTAGCACACTTATTGATGGGTGCAATATTTTTGTGGTTCCAAAAAGTGGAGTAAAAAATATAGTAGTCTTTGTAGAAAAGGCTATGTTGTGGCATCAAAGACTTGAACATAATGGAGAGAGGGGCCTTCAAATACTGCATGGTAATAATATGGTATAAGGTATGTCTATTTTCTCTCTAAATTTTTATTTCTATGAACATTGTGTATATGGGAGTAAGATTCGGGTGAGATTCTCCTCTGGTGCGAAGAGGGCGAAAGGGATATTAGAGGTTGTGCACAATGATGTGTTTGGACCTGTTTCGGTTCCATCACTAGGTAAGTGTGTGTAATATGTATCATTTATAGATGAATTCTCAAGGAATACATGGATATATTTCCTCGAGAAGAAATATGAAGTCTTTGACAGGATTAATGAATTTAAGGCTCTAGTGGAAAATTAGATAGGGAAGAAGATCGAGGTATTGAGGAAAGATAATGGTGGAGATTTCTACAAGAAGGAATTTGAAGAGTTTTGTAAGGAGTGTGGTATAGCATGGAAAAATAATACTCCATACACACCTAAGTAAAATGGAGTTGTGGAAAGAATGAACAATACATTGATGGAAAATGAAAGAAGCATGATCAATGGTGTTGGGTTAGGACAAGAATTCTGGGTAGAGGTAGAGGATATTGCATGTTACATGTTTAACGAATCACCTTCATCACTATTGGAGGATAAGACACCACATGAGGTATGGACTGGTAAGAAACCATATCTCTCAAATATGAGGGTATTTGGTTGTGATTCATATGTACATGTTCCAAAGGATAAAATAGCCAAGTTGGATAGTAAATCTTAAAGGTGAATATTTATTGGGTATAAGGATGGTTTAAAAGATTATAATATTTGGAACCCATAAACAAGGAAGGTTTTCTAAAACCTAGATGTGGTGTTTAGAGAGGTGAAATATGTTATTAAACATGATGTACTATTAAAGAGACCTGAGAAGATAGAATTTGAACTATTAGGAGAAGAATCACACTCTATAATAAAACATGAATCGGAATACAAAGAGACACACACTCTAGTTTTTAGAAGATTAATTCAAGAGAGAAGGAAGGTAGAGAGGTATAGTTCGTATGATTTCTATTCAAAATTTTCTTTATATATTACTGATTATGATCCCAGAATTGTCAGAGAGGTAGTGGATTCAGAGGATGAAAAACTCTGGAAGGAGGCTGTTACACAGTAATTTGTCACCGTCTTTGCAATTCCCCGTCCCGCACATTGGAGGGCCTTTTCTGTGACCTGTGAGTAGTGACATGACCTGAAACCACTTTCATAGCATCCCTTTTGACAAGGAAAATCATTCCTCTGAAGAAAGTTTCCTTTGAAAAACCCTAAAAACTGATCTTTTGGTCTTGGCGTGACTAGCTAGCTCCTCCCTCGCGCCAATGGGGAAAATCCACCAAAGAGGGCGCGGCGCGCCAACTGGCGCTCTGTCCTAGTGTATTTCTCGTGCCAAGCTTAATAAGGCATATTTTTTAAAAATAAATGGCAAAATTTTGATTCCAACAAACTCCTGAATGAGTCTCCAAAATGAGTTGGGAGGTTTGGCTCCGGATTTCCATGTAGGGGAAGTGGTTTTCCACCTATCATGGAAGCTTCCTTGAGGATAGGGCCAATCCCATAATTGTAGGGATCCCAACTCCCCTTCCACCATCTATATAAGCTTGCCATTTTCCCTTAGCAAGCTAGTACCAAGAGCTGAATATGTAGCAAGGAGACTATCGCCAGACAGCCTTTGAGAGCCAAGCCAAAGAGAGAGAGCTTAGTCCCATTCTCGACGAGCTTCATTGAGACGTGCTCCGTTGTTGACCCGCCGAAAGAAGATCCAACGTCAGAGCTTTGGGTTTTATCTTTCTTTGTTATTACTAATGATAAACGACTTTGATTATGGTTTCATTCATGTATCTTTGTTTTTGATGCAATGAATTACATCCTCTGTGACTGATGTATGGTTCCAAGATTTAGATTCTATGCTATGTATCGTTGTGTTTCTTCGCATGTGTGCAGGTGTTTGGACGTGTTAAGTGGAAGGATCGTGATCTGCCAAAGCGGAGGATGGGAAGCGTCATCCTGTTTCCAACGACCATTGCATAGGACCTTAGGTAGGAAACTCATCATGTTTTGTCATTTTTGTAACTAGAGACCCGTGTCACTACATGTCTGATTGTTGCTAGACCTGATCTGGGCTAGTAGGGATCGCCTCTGTCTGTAGAGGGGATTTACCTCTCCAACAAACTCGCGACTCCACTGGGGATTTGATTGGAGTTTGTCTTGTCTCTTTCGGTTTCTTTTGGCTTTTGTCTATTTTATTTGATCTTTTGGTCTGTCTCCTTCTGGTGTAAAACCTATGTTCAGCCCCAGAGGATTAGGTCTGACCTCTGCTTTTCCGAAATTTTCATCTTTTCATGGTTGGCTTGATTTGCGCGGTTTCCACCCTAACAGTCGCGCCCATTGGCGCAAGTTGCCAGTTCATCACATGCGCCATACCCTGTCTGGCGCAGATTACAGCCAAACAGTCGCGCCATTTTTTGTAGTTGCTAGGGTTTTCCCTTGTTTGGAAGTTTTTTTTTGGTCAGTACTTTGCTTCTGGGTTAGTTTTAGATTTTTCTTGAAGTGGTGAGTCTGGTCTTGGTTGGGAGAAATTCTTTGTTTTTTCATTTTCAGGCGTTGGCGCTTGTTTTCAGTTAGCAACCCGCGCCAATTTCCATTGGCGTTAGTTTTCAGTGAGAAAGTCGCGCCAGTTGGCGCTAGTTTCACCCACAAAAGTCGTGCCAATTTCAGGGTGTGTGAAAATTGAGACTTTTTCCCTAAATCCTTCACCAGTGTGTCTTTCCCTTCCAGTCTTTTCTCTGTATGAGAATAGATTACATTGCTCATTGTTCAGCTGAAATGTCTTCTCTCCATGATTTCTTGATGTAAAAGGGAATGAATGCCTTGTTTTGATCTCATGCTTTGGAAGTCCTCTTTGTGTTTGACCTCATATGTCTTAAAACCTTTTGAGGAATTTCGTTACAAAGTGTTTTGAAACAACGATTGCATTCTTAGTGTTTGTTTGCATCCCTTTTTCCTTCATCCTTCATTAAGAAGATTTGCGTTTATTTAGTTTTCATCTCAAATTTTTCTTTTGTTAAAATGCATTAGATCACATTGCATTGAAAAGTGTTTTTGAGATCCATCATTGAACTTAGGTTACATTGTTTAATGATTGAAAACTAAAAATCGCTTTGAGTGCATTATCTTTCATTAAAATCATGCATTAAGTAGATTCTCATTTCATCGAAAAATGCATTGAGTGCATTCTTATCATTTGAAAAGGAAAAGGAAATTGTGCATAGATTACAATTGCATAGTTTTCAAAAAAGAGGATTTTGCATAGATTGCATTGCATAATTATCATCGTTGAATGTTTTAAATTACTTTTGGATAGTGAAAGTCATCTAGTTTGGAAAAAGTTTCGTTTTTAGTATTGATATTTGTTACATCATTGTTTGAAGCTCTTCCCTTAACTAGATAGCATTCATCGAATTGAAAGATTTCTTTTCTCATATAGCTGCATATCAGAGAGTGCAATATATAGGGCCTGAAATTGAAACATAATTAAAGATCAACTCTAAAATTTATTCAATTTACCTTAAGGCAGCATTGAAACATTAACGAAATATTTAGAGGTCTAGGCTAGTGACGTGTTCCGGCGTCGTTAAACCTAGTAGCTGTCGTTTTCCTTTTGGCTTTAGATAGCACTAGTACGGACTTGTGCTCCCCATACTGTTGTGTATATAAAGGGAGACCCCGCTAGGTTGCTATCCTTTATCCGTAGGAAGCCGAGTCTGCTGCCTTATACCCATGATACACTGGACACAGCATTTGGGGAGATTGCCTGCACGTATGTCAAGTCCTTGGTTGATTTATCTTTCATTTTTTAACCAAGGTGTATATTGCAGTTCATGGATATCTGGTACACCCATCTGCCTAGATTACCAGAGTAGTCAGTTTGATCTTTACCGACTCCCTAAATTTGAAAAGATCATCAAGTGCTCGTCCTTTCATGCTTGTTTCCAATCTGAAAGTGACAGAGTCACCTTTTGCCTGTTTCTCGACTCCTAAAAGATGAAATGGTAGAGTTTTGTTTCAATGTTTTAAAAATTAACTACCCACGAAATATTCCTGGTTAAAGTTAGTTTCCTTAGGGTGTTGTTCTAAAGTTGTTTCTAATGGCAACTTTTCCAGAGTTCACCAACCAAGGAATCCCCTCCAATGGGAATCCTGGTCCTTTTCCTCCTTTTGGAAATGTTGGTGCTCCTTATATGGCAACGTTGTCCCTTCCCGGGTTAACTGTTGGGTTTCCTGTTTGGTTGTTTTCAACCTCTGTGGTCCCGAATGTCCCGACAATTGTTCAATCAGTTCTTTTACCTGAACAACATCATGTTGATTACAAGGTGGACCTCTCCCCTTCTTCACCTATTTCTGTGTCCTCCTCCTCTACTTCGCCTGGTGAAAGTCTGGATTCGAGTAACCAGGTGGCTAAGAAGAAGAAGAAGAAGACAAAGAAGAAGAATTCAGATAAGCGAGAGGCTAAATCTACAGCTATTGCCTCTAAAACACATGCTCTCGATGAACCTTCCAACCCTCCGTGGAAAGTTAAGTTTCCTTGCATGTTGTGCATGGGAGACCATCTTCTTCAAGATTGCCCTGGCATTCCCAAGGTGCTTGAAGAATGGTCCAATGGTCATCCACTGTTGCCTTTGGTTTCCAGGAGTCAAGTTGGGGGCACGTCTTCAGCTAGTGCTGGTAAAGCTCCTAAGAGGTAGGGTAATCTTGCCAATCCCTTTAAGTTGTGTGAAGGGCACCATGCCATTCACCTTTGTCCATATATGGATGAAGCCAAACGAGTGTTGGACAACTCGATTTTTTCTACACCATGCCTTCCAGCTAGTTACAAGTAGATTTCTTTGAGTCCTCCACCAGCTGATGCCTCGATTAGTCAAGAGTCATCCTTTGTTGATCCTGCTCCCCCAGAAATTCAAATTAAGGAATTCGTCCCTGACCAACCATTGGTCATGGGATCGGTTGAGCTGGCCCCGTCTACGGTGCAGTATGTCTTTTCCGTTGAGAGTGGATCCCACATCCCACAGGTTCTTCTTGTTTCTTTAGATTCCTTGGACTTGGAGAAATATTCTCCTGTCCCCATACCTCAAGAAGTTGCTCCTCCACCTCCCGTGATGGAGGTCCCGGAGGATACCCCTCCCACCTTCAAGATGGAGGTCGCGGAGGATGCTCCTTCTTCTACCATAACACCAGGGGAAGACCATCCCGTTCGATGGTAGCCCCTCCAAGTAGTTTGGTCGCTTCCTTTGATTGGAGTCGATTCGCAGGATATCACCTTCCGTCTTATGTGCCTTTCGAGATCACGGTACAGACCTTTGATCTGGTCATACCTAACACTATTATAGATGAAGGTGTGTCTGTTAGTATTTAACCTCAACTACTTGGCAAGCTTTCGGTTCGCCATCGCTTGTGCCTGTTACGCATAATTTGTTGGCATTTAACAAAGGAACTAGTCAACTATTAGGAATCCTTCTAAAGTTGCTTATTACTTTGGGAGGGAAAACTGTCCATATGGATGTGATGGTTGTTCCTGTCCCCTTGGAATTTAATCTACTCCTGGGCCGTGATTATACTTATGCCATGGGAGCACTTGTCTCCTCCCTCTTTCTTGTGATGTGTTTTCCGCACCAAGGTCGGATTGTGACCATCGATCAGCTTGTGTTCTTTGGTCCTCATATGGCAGATAGTCCACCATCATCTCTGCCGGATCTTTATCCACCGGTTGTGTCATCCCCACTGCATGTCAATTATGTGGCTACCTATCCTGTGCCCGTATTTAGTGATAGTGCCATTGTACATCGTGTGCTGGGGGCATTGGGTCCAGACTTCCAAGATGTTTTCCTTCCATCAGACGAGAAAATCTTGGAGGCAGTGAATTCCTGTTCATTATGATGAGGTGTTCGGAGCAAGGTTTGTTTTCTTGTGTCAAGCTCGTTAAAAAATGAAACAAGGTTTCTGGAGCATAGTTCGTTTTCTTGTGTCAAGCTCGTTAAAAAATGAAACAAGGTGTTTGGAGCAGAGTTCGTTTTCTTGTGTCAAGATCCTTAAAAAATGAAACAAGCTCTTATGAGGATAGTTCTTTTAATGTGTCAACCTCATTAAAATAGTGAAACATGTTCCCGTTCAATTCGAGTCTTTGTTTAGTTCTCATAAAATCCCAATCAAGTCTTTCTCTTGATCTCGTAACTTGAACCTTCACTCCATCTGCCTTTCATATGGATTGAAGCTTGGGGGGCATGTACCTCGAATTGAGTCACCATGTTGGGGGCATGCTTACTTTTTCAAGCATAGTTTGTTTCTATTTCAAGCTTGTGTAAAAATGAAACCAGTTTCAAGCATAGTTTATCTTTGTTTCAAGCTTGTGTAAAAATGAAACCTTTCCCATTTTACCCCTCGTGATTGCCATTTTATCAGCCTGTTTTGCCAAATGAGCCTTGGTTCTCTCATTCCATCATCCCCATCTGCTAGGCCGATCATACACCTTCACTTGGTTGTTTTACCCATTCCTGAGGAACCGCTGCGATGAGTGGTCTTCTTAGCCAGCCTCTTGAATTTTATCATGTTCTGAGAAATTCCACCATTACCAGAACCAGTTGCTACCCTTAATACCACTCGTTCCTCCAGGAGGATTCAACTTTCAACTCTTTTCTGACTCTTAAAAATTGAAAATATTGTCGAGTCGCTTGTTGTTCTGATCTCGTTAAATTGGTTGCGAAACGACATCTACCCAGTATACGTTTACCCCTTTTTCGGGCTGGGATAGATTATATACGAAAAAGGAATACCCTAGCCTATCGCGACTAGGAGGTTTTCTCAGACACAGTTTTCTACCTTTTTGGATCTGAGAAACTATCTATGAAAAGGGACTGCTGGAGTTTACTTTTCCGCTGTCTTTTCAAACTCTCTAAACATGAAAAGATGCCGAGTTCTTCCTTTGTCAGACTCGTTAAAACCTGATGACATTGGATTTTTTCGTAATGACGATACTCGATTTCCTCCTTCCTAGGGCTCATTAAAAGTACTAGGTTGGATTTGTCCGAAGGATGAACTTGTATCGCAAGCATATGCTATCCCCTTCAAGCTTGTTTTAAAAAATAATTGGGGTACTCGCCAGAAATGGTGGGGAAAAATGAAATCGGTATCATCGTCGTGTTGGAAGTATGTCGCTCTTGAACATGGCACTTGTCTGCATTCATGTCAGGTTGGGGACATCTCATCTCGCTATCTGCTTGCCTCCATGGGTTTGGGTAATCCTTTTTTACCTCTCACTTGCTCTTTGCCACGTCATCATGATCTCAGATATTTTGATGTTAAATACTGCCAAATCCAGTGTCATGCCACCAATATGTTTAAGAGAAGTTGACCTCTGCAAGTTTTCACCCTCGGATTCTCATTTGATCCTGATTCACAAAAATTATATTACTCTGTCTCATGTCGATGATGTGGGAAACATCATGGCCCACCTTCGATCAAGGTCACTTCTTGTCGACTTCAGCTCATTATCCGGGAAGCTGATCTAGAGACTCCCTTTTGATACCTTGGAGCCTACATGCCTCAATGGCAGGTTCTTCACATTCAATGCAAGGTTTTCATCATTGGCCTTTGATCGAATGATTATGTGGGTGTTCGACGCCAGCTCACTGTTCACCTTCCGTGGATTGTACCTATAGTACCTTGAGGGCCATCGTCGTCATTGGTGGTTCCTCTCGCGTCTGTTAATGGCTTTCATCATTGATTGGTAATCAGACGATGTTCTTGCATGTTTGACTTCAGCTCACATATTCACATGCTAGGACTTGTACTCTGTTTGGGTTGAGATGGAGCGCAAGACCCTAGATCTTGTCTCATGGAATCCAGGCTGCGGATTTTGTGGATTATCATGATTGGTTACGTGACTCCTTGATTGGATGGATGCGACCATACCTGAGTCTACTTATTGATCCTTTCTGGATGGTTGCGTCCATACCTCGAATCTTGATTATTGTATACTGTATTGCGAATGGTTGTGCCCATACCACATATCATGACTTTGAGATATCAGTTGTACTTTTCTACGCAGGTTTTCCATCAGCAGTGTTTTCAGTTGGACACGTTCTCGTAAAGCATTTCACCTCTCTCTCTCTCTCTCGGGCCTCATGCTTTAGGGGGCATCTATTACACAGTAATTTATCACCGTCCATGCAATTCCCCATCCCGCACATTCGAGGGCCTTTTCCGTGACTTGTGAGCAATGACATGACCTGAAACCACTTTCATAGCATCCCTCTTGACAAGGACAATCATTCCTCTGAAGAAATTTTCCTTTGAAAAACCATAAAAATTGATCTTTTGGCCTTGGTGCGACTAGCCAGTTCTGCCCTCGCGCCAATGGGGAAAATCCACTAAAGAGGGCGCGCCAACTGGCGCTCTGTCCCAGTGTATTTCTCGCGCCAAGCTTAATAAGGCATGTTTTTAAAAAATAAATGGCAGAAGTTTGATTCCAACAAACTCCTGAATGAGTCTCTAAAATGAGTTGGGAGGTTTGGCTCCAGATTTCCATGTAGGGGAAGTGGTTTTCCACCTATCATGGAAGCTTCCTTGAGGATAGGGCCAATCCCACGATTGTAGGGATCCCAAATCCCCTTCCACTATCTATATAAGCTTGCCATTTTCCCTTAGCAAGCTAGTACCAAGAGCTGAATATGTAGCAAGGAGACTATCGCCAGACAGCCTTTGAGAGCCAAGCCGAAGAGAGAGAGCTTAGTCCCATTCCCAACGAACTTCATTAAGACGTGCTCCGCTGTCGACCTGCCGAAGGAAGATCCAACGTCAGAGCTTTGGGTTGTATCTTTCTTTTTTATTATTAATGATAAACGACTTTGACTATGGTTTCATTCATGTATCTTTGTTTTTGATGCAATGAATTACATCCTCTCTGACTGATGTATGGTTACAAGATTTAGATTCTATGTTGTGTATCGTTGTGTTTCTTTGCATGTGTGCAGGTGTTCGGACGTCTTAAGTGGAAGGATCATGATCTGCCAAAGCGGAGGACGGGAAGCATCATCCTTTCTCCAACGACCATTGCGTAGGACCTGAGGTAGGAAACTCATCATGTTTTGTCATTTTTGTAACTAGAGACCCGCGTCACTGCGTGTCTGATTGTTGCTAGACCCGATCTGGGCTAGTAGGGACTGTCTCTGTCCGCAGAGGGGATTTACCTCTCCAATAGAGGCTATGATTGAAGAAATTACATCTCTAGACAAAAAAGAGGCTTGGGATCTGGTGGATTTTCTATATGGAATGAAATCCATTGGTAGAAAATGGGTGTTCAAGAAGAATATGAATGCAAAAGAAAAGGTGGAGAAATTCAAAGCTCGGTTGGTAGTAAAAGATTATTCCCGGGTTCCAGGAATTGATTTTGGTGATATTTTTTCTCATGTTTCCAAGTTTTCCTCTATTATATTACTTTTATTTATTTCTACTGATTTTTATTTTGAGTTAGAATAAATGGATGTGAAGACAACATTTCTTCATGGTCTAGAAGAAGAGATCTACATGAATAAACCAAAAGGATTTGCGGTGAAGGGTAAGAAAGAACTGGTATATAGGTTAAAAAAGTATTTGTATGGGTTGAAACAATCACCAAAGATGTTGTATCCAAAATTTGATACATATTTACAAGGACTTGGCGTCATAAGGAGAAAAGTGGACCATTGTGTGTATTTTAAATTAATTGCTGACTGTGTTATTTATTTGGTCTTGTATGTGGATGATACGTTGCTTATTGGAAACAATAAATAAATTATCTAGGATTTGAAGATCCAATTGTCTTCCAAATTTGACATGAAGGATCTTGGTGCTGCAAGAAATATTTTGGGCATGCAAATTAAACGAGATTGGGAAAAGAGGAAGCTCTAGTTAAACCAAAATATGTTGAGACAAAATTGAAAATGTTTAATATGAAATATAGTCAACCTGTGAAGATTCCTATTCGTGTAGGTGTAAATTTATCTGTTGAACAATGTCCCATGACACAAGAAGAGGAAGAGGGCATGTCCTGCGTTCCATATGCGTGTGCAGTCAGTAGCCTGATGTATACAATGGTCTATAATGGACATTGCACATGTAGTGGGAGTATTTAGTAGGTTTTTTTAAAAAACATGGAAGGAGCATTAGACAACAATGAAGCGGGTTTTCAGGTATATGCGTGGCACCAGTGATTATGTTTTTGTTATCAAGGAAAACCAATATTGGACATAGTTTTGGACATACATGGATTTGTTGATGTATACTGGGCTAGAGATATGGATCAAAGAAGATATACAACTGGGTTTGTGATTAACCTATTTGGAGGAGCATTCAGGTGGATGGGCAAGATGCAATCTATGGTGGTGTTGTACTATACAACAATTCCCCATTTATTTTTATAAATATGGACCCTTTAGAAATAAATAGGAAATTCTGTTTATAATTTTCTAATATGTATATATATATATATATATATATATATATATATATATATATATATATATATATATATATATATATATATATATATATATATATATATATATATATATATATATATATATATATATATATATTTTTTTTTTTTTCCCTTAAAAGTGCATCGCATATTACATATCTTATTTCAAAAAGAATTATAAACGTAAAATATGCGAATTGCGAAATGAGCTCTAAGCCTCTCCGAAATAATAATTAAAAAACCTTGTAAAAACATCAAATCATCATTTTATTTTATTTTCCTTTTTGCATCGCACTTTATTTAATAAATAAAGCTTTAAGAAACAAACGATATAAGTTGCGATACCCGCGGACCCGACAATAAAATAAACTAGGAAATATAAAATCTTTTGCTATCGCGGTTACTTTAAGTTTTGCACAATTCACATTGCGCGCAACTTATAATATATTCTTAAACACTATCCTATAAAAGTTGCGATCTGCGATTTGCGCAGATCACATTTCACAACCTTTAAAGGTCAAGTATCATGAAATATTATAAGGAATGATTGTGATTTTTGTATTAAATGAATTCAGCGTGTGAAAACAGCTTGTGTCATATCAAATGGAATTTAATATTCTAACGACTTTAAAATGATTAATAGATCTGACATGCGAAGCCATGTGAAATATTAAATTACGAATTATGAAAGATGATAGATAGATTGACATATTCTTGCGTGTATTTAAAGTAAATGATTTATTTACTCTTATAATAATCCTTATGTGTTAAATTCACTTCACTATCAGGAAATCAATTACTGGGTTGAAGAAGTTCAGAATGAGCAAAAAGGGCAAAGAAATTTCTCAAATGTCGTCCACAGAAGACACAGATATGTCTTTATTATTTTCAGACACCATCTACAACAAAGACTACGACAGTTCAACATGGGAGGCAATGTATAAACTCTTTGAAGATGAAGGACCAAGGGTGATAAACAAAGTTTCTACAACAGGCACTGATTCTACCTCTGATGCAACCCTTTTTGACGTTGCATGCTTGCACATTCACAGGATAGATGTGAGACCAAATATTATTCCTTATACAGACATGGTTAAGTGGGCAATTGACCATTTAAACATTGAAGATAGAATGTTCAAGAATTCGAGAGGAGAAATTATGGGTTCTTTCAAAGCAGAGGATTTAGCAGCAATGTATCATCTACCAACTCCGCAACAGAAATACAACAATAAATATGTGCAGACTTTCAAAGAAAAACATCCAAATCTTATCAAAGTCATCCATGAATGGAAGGACAATGAGGGAAAATTGAAGCAAGATAAGTCTGGTACGTACCCAATTGCACAAATTCCTAATCCTTATTGTTATGCCACTGATATGTTATGTAGAATATTTTCCAAGCTTGATAGTACTAGATTTTCAAGAGATTGGGTTCCCCTAATTGACGCAATCGTAAATTCATCTATCTTAAATTGGGCAGAAATTTTATTCAATTACTTAGCCAAGCATATCACTAAATATAGGAATAAAAGAACTGTTTCGCTAAGAGAAATACCTCCGTTTTATATGTCTACCTATGTCATGGATGCTATCTATTTTACTTCTAATTTTCCTACCATGGGTTGGAAATGGACCACCAAAGACCCTACCCCAATTCATATCTACCATAGAGAAATTTTGGATTCTGAGTTCCACTTACACTTCTATAAAATATACTATGGAGTCATATTTCCCATGCATCAGATGATTTTCAACAAAAAGGCTCCTAGGGTTTCTGAAGAAGCCAATGTAGATATTCTTCTCATAGCTAAATGGTTTGCCGAAGAAAAGTTCACATATATTAGAGTATTTGGGAGTTATGCTTCTCCCCATGTTTTACCTTACTATGTTCCAGATAAATTACTTGCAAAAGAAATAGCCTATCAGCTTGTCAATGATGTCACAAAGCAGCTAAATGATGGTAAAAAGGCTATTTGGCCTACTTTCCCTCTACAGTGCGGCACCTTTGCTTTGGCTAATATTGGCCACACATTCAAAGAGGTTCCCAAGATTCAATTATTGAAATTTGCATTTATGCCAAGAAGATTATATGATCCCAGTGATGTGATTAAAAATTACATCACAGAGCTAAAAATGAAGCCTTTTGTAAAGGAAGAAAATGAATTCGATGACTTCTTCCAAGGCATGGAAAATTTCTCTGATATTACCAAATACGTTTCTAGTCAATTAAGTCAAGAGGATGCTGAAGCTTTTCAAGCATATAGAAACAAGAGACTAGAAAATGTTCCTTTGAACTTGTTGACTATTGAAGATGAAAAACACACTCCAAGTGTTAGTCTAGATGATGAAATGAAAGCTATCTCTGAAAATGAATCAGGTCAATCACAACAGTAGTCTGATAATTCAGATCAATCTGAAAATGAATCTGAATCTAAGAAAGAAAATTCAGAAATTGACCAAATTCTTCAAGAGATAAAAGTGCTGGAGAAAACAAAGAACAATGAGAAAAAATCAGATTCGGAAACAGTTCAACATAGTCATAGCATGTTAGATCAGTCCAAGCTATCTCAAGTAAAAGATATGATGAATGAATGGGAAGAATTTTCCAAAGCAATAAAGACTCCCAAAGAAAATCCTAATACTAATCAAGCATCAAGTTTCCAAACACCAGAACCTTCACAGAAAATAGTTGAGACTGTCAATCCACTACAAACAGTTCCAACAACGCTGATAAAGAAATCATACCAGCCTACCATACAGATCAGATACTTCTACAGGTTGAAGATATTCCTTCATTAGATATTTTGCACAGTCTTAGCTACAAGGCTGTAGTTAAAAGAAATAAAAGAATAAGGATTGATGAAACAACTCCAAAACCAACAGATGAATCAATTGATGTACTTTGGAAGGATTCTTCAAATGACCCCACTGAACATCTAACCAAGTTATCACAATATGCAGGGGCATATGCCACCGCTACTATTGATAAAGCTACCAAGGTTAGAATATTGTTGAAACAAAAGGAAGTCAGAGTACAAGAATTAGAATAGTTGTTAAATGAAGAGAAAGCCAAGTCCATTGAGTAGATCAAAATAAGCACAACTCAATTTCATGAAGATATTGGAAGCCTCAAATTAAAGTATAAGACATAGTTTAATGAAAATCAAGCACATCTGGAAAGAGCAATGGTTGAGTTACAGAGTCAACTACGGTTAGAACAATTCATCAATGAAGCACTTGATATAAACACCATGTTAAAGAAATAAAAAGAAGTGTTTTGTCACCAAGATTCCATGATTGATTCTTATTGTGATTCCAATAAGATAATGATTCAACAAATAGCAATTCAGAAACTGGAATGTGAAAGACTTGAAAATAAAATTGAAGAACACATTCAGTGGAAAATTTCAGATTCAGGAAAGAAAGCTAATCTACCAAAAATAGATAAGCTTCACAAAGAATTGTTATTCGCAGAATGGAGAGCACAAATTAATCAAGCAGAGAAAGAAACGACCAAGATGTCTAAGAAATCAAATGAGATTATTCAGTCTATATGTGATCAATTGTTTAAAACATAACTTCTTAAAGAAAACACGTCTGATGTGTTTTCAGGAACAAGAGAAGTAGAAATAAAGTGGAGACAGAGAGCACATACAAAAGAGGAAATGATCAAAAAAGTTAATAAGTTTTATTAGGAAAATTACTGGAATTTTCTGATCAAGCCTTACCATCAACATCAAACTCTTCAGTCTCTTACAGATTCGGAAAAAAGATCTCAGTCAATAATCTTAAATGCTATTTTCAAGGGACAGATTTGATCACGGATATCATAGCCAACTCAGCTTAAAGAAATGCTAGATATTTTTCAACTTCGTGATCACACTCAGAAAGAAGGGCAGGATTCGCAGAATCATGATTGTTAGTTCAAAATTCCTAAATTATTGTTTAAGTTAACCTTTTAGAGAAAGGTTGTTTGAAACCTCCTCTACATTTTTGTAATAATTTGATTTTAGTTTGTAGTTACTTTAGTATTTAAACCCTTCTCATGCATTTAGAGAAGGGTCCAAAATTTTATTGAGAAAATTTGCAAAGAATGCTTAATTGTAAGTAAGTTTGTGGATGCCTTGATAAAATAATGGAACATGGTCTTTTCAGTTATATATCATTTTGTTGATCACTGTTGATGCGCTTTTGTATTATTTGAAAGACTTATTGGTAGAAGAGTTGAATGTGGCCTATTATCACTGATCAGATGAACAAAGCAGTACACATCTGGTACTATTATCATGTATGCTAATTTTGTTTTTGAATATTAGTGATGAATCCAGCTTTCATGAATTATATATGGAATCAATTGTTTTTGTCTGAAATATCAGTTGCATGATTGTACGATATAAAGATAGAAATTGGTTTGTTTAATATATGATCATCAAATATATGTGATATGTTTCTCATTTTCTTTTGATTAACTATTTTTCAAGAGAATCATCTTACAAAGTAATAATTCTATTAAAACTGTGATGATCTTAATCATCACAGATTGAATAGATATCATTTTAGATTGCATCAAATTAATATTATCTTGTGTTAGATTAAATTAGGCTTAATTCAAATTTTTGCATTTTAGAATAAATTTGTTTTAGTTTTTAGTAATTATTCATGCAAATCCTTTGAGAGAAACCCAAAAATCAAGCAAAAAACCCAAATCTGGGAAACCGGTCCCATTATATCCAGTCAGAGCCACTATCCCAAACGGAAAAGGAACTGTCTTAAGGTTCGGACCGGGTGGTTATCCCCCTTGTTTTTGCCACAGATTTCTGAGGCCTCAACACTTTTGGCGCTAGAAGGAGGGTGAATATGAAT
The DNA here is from genome assembly GCA_034641835.2 of Pinus albicaulis. Classification (NCBI taxonomy): domain Eukaryota; kingdom Viridiplantae; phylum Streptophyta; class Pinopsida; order Pinales; family Pinaceae; genus Pinus; species Pinus albicaulis. The sequence continues at coordinate 185,992,638 of CM076574.1, forward strand.
GGAATATAAATAAAATTCTCAAAATATAAGCCCTCATAAGATTCTATCTCCCCAAAAGCATTCTACAACTTCCCGATCACATTCTAGATCACCAACTCAGAAATCGGAAATAGTAGAAACATTTCCATCATCTCCTGAAGTATCTTGACAATCATCTGATTCAGAATTCACTCTCGAGTCTCCTGAAGTTCAGTCTTTAATTCATATATTAGAAGGAATATCTATTTTTTCTGAAAAGCCTATTAACCCAAAAGCTTCTGAAGAAAGTGTTACTTCTCTATTTATAGAAACTAGTATATTAACTAGATCCAAAAGTGAGAAACTTGGAATTCTGCCTTTTGAATTTCCAATTGAATCAGTTCACAAAAAAATTTCTATATCCAGATCTAAGTCAGATACAAGTGAAGTTACATCAAATTTTCCTTCGGTTACTTCTTCATATCCTCTTACTCAATCTGCATCTTTTTAGTCTTCCATTTCCTCTACTCAAACAATCAGTGCTATTATAGGTAGTACTGTTCCAGTTGTAATTTCTTCATTCATTCCCCTTACTTCTGGATCTATTTCTATATCTTCACAAACTTCAAATCCAATTATGGCTAATCGACCTTGGATGAATCCTAGTGCCGTATTAATAGCAAATCCTTATCCTCTTCCGGATCATCCAGAAAAATGGTTACCTAAATATAATCCAGATGATGGTTTTCCTGCCGAAGAACATATCAATAATTTTATGTTAGCCATGAATCTAAACGGAGTTTCCCATGAAGATATTGTAGTTAGATTGTTTCCTTATACTTTACAAGGAGCTGCAGGATCCTGGTATTTTTCATTTCTAGCAGGATCTATTGCCGATTGGGCAACTTTTGAGCAAGTTTTCCTTGCGAAATTTAGAGATGATAGAACTGTTACATCCCTAATCAATGCTCTTTCCAATCTTAAAACAAATTCAGGGGAAAGGACCAAAGATTTCAACTCCAAATTTAACAAATTATTAAATAAAATTCCAACTGCTTCCAAACCTGCTGTTGATGTACAAATAGAGTGGTTTATTTCTTCTTTGCCTTCTAATATAGCTATTTTTGTAGATAGGGCTAGTAAAGCTACCCTTTTAGAGAACATGAAAGAATATCTTGTTGTAGAGAAAATAATTTTAGCATTAGAAAAACGATCAGAAATAGAAGACAAGAAATCCAAGAAAGTGAAATTTAGTCAAGATTCAAAAAAGAAGGTCTCGAAAGATCCATTTGATCTTGAAGGTCTTCAAAAAGTATTAAAGACTATGTCAAACGATATGATTGAAATAAAGAAACAGGTTGTTGAAACTTCAACCCCTAAGAAATCATTTCGCCCATTTAAGAAAAAATCCTTCTTCAACATCTCAGCCTCCAAATGTGATTTCGAATGCTGAATTTGATCAAGATACTGAAGATTCCTCACCATCTGAACACGAGCTAGAATCTGAGGAAGAAGTTGAATTGAATGGTTTATGGGATTTCATTCTCCCCACAGAGGAAGAAAGTGAAGCTATGCCTATGTCTACAATAAGTAAATATTTTTATGATTCAACTGTATCAAATCAGAAACAAAAATCTCTCCCCGCCAAGGAGAAAACAGTAGTTAGAAAATCTAAAACTGTTATGACAGATTCTATTCCACCAGATCCTAATACAAATTCTAAAATTTTGATAGTTTCAGATACAATGGAATATAATATAGTTGAAGATATGAAAAATACTATAGAAAATATTTCATTACATGAAATGACCAAACTCAAACAATAGTAGAAAATTTTTCTTAGAGAACTCAAGGAAATCCCTGTAGAGCCTATACAGCCACCAGTTATAGAACAAGCTTCTAAAGATATGGGAAAACCTCCATCATCTGCAAACGAAGTAAATCCTAATGATTTGGTTTTAATTGGTGATAGATCTATTTCTCACACTCCTCCTTTACTTTTGACTTTTGAGATTTTCAACAAAAATGTTCATAACTGTCTTATTGATTCAGGAGCTTATTCAAACATTATGCCAAGAAAAGTGTGTACAAAATTGAATATCACTCCTCAAAAATCAGCTGTACATATAGTTCAATTTGATAGAACAAGGGTTGAAGTTATTGGAGAAATGCTGTCAGTATCTATTAGGTTATCATCCAATCCAAAGGTACTACAAGTAATTGATATTTTGGTCGCAGACATCCCTGAATTTTATGGTCTTATTTTAAGCAGGGATTGGTCTAAAAAGTTACATGGATATTTTTCTACTGATTGGTTACACATGTGGTTACCATACAATGGAAAACCAAATCAAATTAGAATTGAACTTGAAAAATTCATGAAACATACAATCATTGAACTAGAAGAAGCAAATGAACCTGTAGCCTTCACCAATAATATCATAGGAAATTATTCAGCTGAATCGTTTCTTGGATCATTCAATGCCCAGATTTCACCTTTTTTAATAAACACTACTATTTCTCAAATTGAAAACTTTTCTCAAACTGACACTTCTAGATGTATTAATATTAGTAATCAAATTCCAAAACAATATTTATTTTGGACTCTATACTTTGATGGTTCAAAATCAGAAGATCGTGTAGGAGCAGGTTTCATTTTAATCAATCCACAAGGAGAGAAAACAATACTACTTGCAGACTCGAGTTCCAGTGCACAAATAATACTGTTGAATATGAAGCATTGATACAAGATCTGTATAAAGGTATAGGATTGAATGTTAAATACCAAGTATATGGATATTCTGAAATAATTGTTAGAAAAGTCAGAAGTACGATTCATTGTATTTCTGGAAATTTAAAACATTATCAAACTTTAGCTCACAATCTTACTTCCCATTTTACTGCATTCAATATCTCCACAGTTCCTAGATTACAAAATGCAAGTGCTGATTTACTTGCTAATGTAGCCTCTAAACTTATACCATACGAAGCATTTAGCCCAGATAGATTTTCAATTGAGTTAATTTTTAGGCCTTCCATTCCTGACAATGTAACAAATTGGAGAGTATTTAATAATGATGCAGATATAATAGACTTTCTTACATCAGAAAAAGCTTATGAAGGTCAGATCATAGATGAACATGAACATGATTTATAGATTGAAGATAAACCAAATACTAATTCAATTCCCAAATCTATAGTCAAAATGGAAGATCTCTATGATTTGAAAGATAGGTTTAAGAAGGTGACCAACTCAAAAACTCAAAGTTCTACTTTAAAATTTGAATTGATTAATCTTAGTACACCAGAAAAACCTCAAAGCATCAACTTAAGTCTTGGTTTAAAACTTGAAGAAAGGATTTTATTCATTAAATTGCTAAAAACATATAAATATATCTTTGCATGGGATTATTCAGATCTTAAAACATATGATACTTCCATAATTCAACATACCATACCTATGATCTCATATGATACGCCTGTTCAACAAAAATTTAGAAAAATTCATCCAAATTTAGAAAGTCAAATTAAATTTGAATTAAATAAAATGCTTAAAGCCAAAGTAATTTTTCTTGCCAGACATTCAAAATGGGTGTCAAACATGGTCCCAGTTAGAAAAAATAATGGAGACATTAGGATTTGCATAGACTTTAGAAATTTGAATAAAGCTTGTCAGAAAGATAATTTCCCCTTACCCACCATGGAACAGATATTACAATCAGTTGCAGGATCTGAATTGATGTCTTTTCTCGACGGATTTTCAGGGTGCAATCAGATCATGGTACATCCTGTTGATAGATTAAAAACAACATTTAGAACAAAGTGGGGAACATACACATATCAAAAAATGCCATTTGGGTTGATTAATGCTGGTGCTACATTTCAACGTGCTATGGATATAGCTTTCAGAGGACTAATCAATAGCTCAGTTGTTATATACTTAGATGACATTAATGTTTACTCTAAGCATAGAAATAATCACATTAATCACCTAAAAAACATTTATGAAAGATGTAGAAAATACAACATTTCCTTGAATCCTAAAAAATGTTATTTCACCTTATCAGAAGGTAAATTAGTAGGGTTCATTGTTTCTAAACAAGGAATCCATATCGATCTTGATAGGACTCAAGAAATTGAAAATATTCCTCTACCACACAATAAAAAATGATGCAATAATTTTTAGGACAAATTAATTTTGTAAAAAGGTTTGTACCATATTTTTCCCAAATCATCTTACTCCTGCAATCAATGATCAAGAAAAATTCAATTTTTAGATGGGGAAAAGAAGAGAGAAATTCTTTTGAGTTGATTAAAAAAGCCATCATTGAAGCTCCCTCTTTAAAAACTCTTGATTTTCTTAAATCATTTGTATTATATACATTTTATTCCGATACATCGTACGCCACAGTTTTGACACAGTTAAATGATCAAAAAATTGAAGCACCGATTGCTTTTTTTAGTTCTAACCTTCAAGGCGTTGAGTTAAATTATTCAGCTGTGGAAAAGCAAGCTTATGCTGTGTTTAAATCATTGAAACATTTCAGAACTTTTCTCCTAAAAACACATACTAAAATAATAGTACCTTACTCAGCAGTAAGGCAATTATTAATCCAACGAGAAGTAGGAGAGAAGAGAGAAAATTGGGTTACTGCACTTCAAGAATATGATGTAGAGATACATCCTGCTAAAATTGTTAAAGGACAAGGTCTTTGCAGGACGTTAACTGGAACCTCTCATTTACCAATAGAAGAAGATCAATCAAATGAAATACAAATGTCCGAGGTAAGCCTAAACGATTCTCAATCACAATATGCTGATCTGAAATTTTTCTTGAAAAATGGATATGCTCCATTATATCTCAATTATACAGCAAAGCGTGCTCTGAGACTTAAAGAAAATCAATATCAACTCATTGATGATGTGTTATTTAGGAGGAATTATGATTTTATATTATTGAAATGTTTAGAAAAAAAATTGAAGCTGAAAAAGTAATGTAGGAATTACATGATGGACCAACTGGAGGTCATTTCGGAGGAAACACCACAGCTCATAAAATACTGCATGCTGGTTACTATTGGCCAACTCTATTTAAATATGCACATGAATATGCGAGAAAAGGTAAAGTATGTCAAACTGCAGCGGGAAGAGAAAGGAAAGCAGTGTTTCCACTACAACTAGTGAATATCCAACAACCATTTGAATAATGGGGGTTAGATATCATAGGTGAAATAACTCCTAACTCTTCAAAAAAACACAGGTATATTATAACTACAACTGATTATTTCACAAAATGGGTAGAAGCTATCCCATTAAAGGTGGCTAATACACAAAGTATTACAGATTTTATTGATCAGTTCATAATCACCAGGTTTGGTCTCCCATCAAATTTGATATTTGATAATGCATCTTACTTTTCTAGAAATGCCATGATAGAATTTGATTTGAAAAGAGGTTTTAAATTAAAACACTCAGCTAACTATTATCCACAAGATAATGGAATAGCTGAATCTACAAATAAAAACCTTATTAGAATCATCAAACGAACTATAGAACAAAATCATAAAAATTGGCACAAAGCACTATTATTTTCTCTTTGGGCAGATAGAATCACCCAGAAAGCCTCAATAGGTACTTCTCCATTTGTGTTAGTTTATGGGAAAGAAGCAGTTCTACCCACAAACGTAACGCTACCATCATTTGCTCTAGTGCAGTTTATTGATGAAAATCCTTCGTCTTCGCTTCAACTTAGACAAGATCAAATTCTTAGGTTAGAAGAGGAAAGAGAAAAAACCAAACAAACTCATATTCATCATCAACAAATAATAAAAGCCTCATTTGATTCAACTTCTGTCGGTCTAAAGAATTTCCAAATTGGTGATTTGGTATTGAAATGGACAAAGCGCATGAGGAAAAGGGTAAACACACAAAATTTCAAAAACTCTGGCTAAGTCCATTTCAAATAATTGAAGAAATAGGCCCATCAACATTTTTGTTACAAGATTTATCAGGCAAAAAAGATTCTTTCCCTATTAATGGGAAAATTTTGAAAAAATATTTCTCATAGAAGGTAACCCCTTCTATCCTTGTTTATTAAAATCTTTTGTTTTTCTTGTAAAAAATAAAATCTTGCTTAGTACTGATAGTTGGCCTTTCAAAACAAATTTCAGATAAATTTCTTTTGATTTTTTACTTATAAAAAATGAAAATGTTAAGGAAGGAAAATCGAAAGATTTAGAGAGACAGATTGATTTTATCTTTCTAAAAAATGAAATTTCAATAAAACATTTTTTTTTTTATTTTATTTATTTATTTTATTTTATGAACTCTCATTTTTATATAGCATGAATATTCTTTTATCAATCAAGAAAAGAAACTTTAATATAGTAAGAAACCTTCTTGCAGAAAAGCAATTTAAAACTCGACATTTGTTGAGAATGCAGCAAGATGATGGAGCTTAGTGAAATGAAGTCGCCTTCACTAAGTGGGCCCGCAGGAAAATTCTGGCGCAAAGTCTATTTTTAGACTATGTCTATTTTTAGACATACGGAGCATGATTCAGAGATTCCAGTTGGAGATTCTTGAAGCATGCGACATGTTGGTAAAAATAGATGAGACTCTTATTTTTAGGTCCCAGGCTATTTTTAGACTGTATCTCCTAAAAATATGGAAGCCAAATATTATTTACCCTTAATAATATTTTGACTATAAACAGCAGTTTACTCTCTTGGAGCACTTCAGTTCGAGTCATGGAGGTGTCTCATGCAACTGACAGAGGAATCACGTGGTTCCTAGGGTTTGATGGCATATTGCATGGTTGACTTCAGTTGGACTTCAGTGGCAGAAGTTTTGGAGGAGTTAATGAGACAGATAGTGGAGTTGTGTTCTGTTTATTTTAGTTGAACTAGTTGAGATTAGTTTAACTAGCTAATCAATTAGTTATGAGTGGAGTGAATTAATATTATTTAATTCATTAATTAGTAACTCATTATTCAACTCAAGAACACATCAGTTCACTACAGTGCATGATCAGTTCAGTGGAGACCAGTGAAAGAGGTAGATGAAAGGGTGGAGTTAGCTATCAGTGGCGACATCAGTTGTGCATGAGATTTGCACCACACTTGGAGGAATTGCCCATGATGATTGCACTGCCAAGCCAAGGAGATTCGAACCTTGGATCTACATAACAGACCCATGATTACGCAATGAGGCAAGGCAATCAACGGGGAGTTTTGAACCAGTGACTTGTTCAAAACTAAGCTAAATTGTGTGTGACTTTATGAGAAAGTACTGAGTACTTGTGAGGAGTATTGTACTTGTTTGGTTACATGATTTCTCCATTATAATATACACAATAGCTGCGGGGTTTTCAGCTATAGGCTTTCCCCATACATACTGAGTTAATGTGTGATTGATTTGATGTGAGATTGCTTCTATTATTTCCGCATGTGACAATTAATTGTAGATGAGATTATGTATTATGCATGCAATTCGAAATTGATGTGTAATCGGGTTAATCTCCATTGAATAAGTGATTTATTCAGCTAATTTCTACAACATTATCATCCAGTATTTTAAAAAGACCTATGATTCATCCCATCCGGAAAATCTTATAAATTTTCAAAAGGAATTCAAAAGAAAATAAAAATATATGATTTAAAGAAAAACTTAAAAGATAATAAGTCTCATCACGAGCTTGTTTACCATGTTTATAAAGAAATAGTTAAACTGACATTACTAATACTGTCTACCAAAACAGTGTAATGACTTGAGATTATATCATAAAGACAAGGGGTATCATCAACAACTAGCTTGATCAATTTAATTTTTTTTTTTTTCTAAATCAGACTAATCTATTAATTTATAAAAGTACTGTTACAAAACTACCCTTGCTGCTGCTGTGTGAGCCAGCTAGCTGGGACTGATTATCATCACTGTTCTTGATTGTTTTGGGTTGCCCAGAGTGGGAAACCAACCCATTAAGCAGAATGTGCTGAGCCGCCCTTAGAAGGGAAACCGGCCAGAGGATTATACATAAAATGTAAACAGCAATGTAAAAGCTAGAAACATCATGCTGCTCATCAGTGGAGCAATTGAAACAGCAAAACTCAAAAAGACCAGAAGTGAATGAGCCAGGGGATTTAGCCCTCGTGCTCAGAAGACATTGGTTCCTCTTCAATCCTGCATGCATATTCATTCTCCTCGCTACTGTCCTCCTTTCCTGCATGGCTATCAGTCTGCAAATCTTTGTTGTCAGCTCCAGAACGCAGCTCCGTGGGAGGAGGGGGAGAGGGGCGATGGTCAATGGGGGGGGGAAGGGGTGGCGCAAGGCGGAATTTCCTCACGGAGCGAAACAGAGATGAAGGCGGTGATGATGGAGTCGAAGGAGGTGCAGTGGAATCGGAGCTCGGCATTCTGAGTAGTTTGTCTGATAGTGGCGCCTCGAATGCAACTTTCCCGGGGAATGGGCTGACTGGGAGGGGCAGGGAAGTCAGAAGGTGGCTGACTGGAATGTGCCAGAGCTTCAGGAGGGCCAGGAGGCTCAGAGGCGGGAGGTAGCTGACATGGGAAGTCACCAGAACTCCTAGCACGAACACGACCTCGCCCTCTGCCTGCATGAACATAATTCATAGCACGTCGTCCTCTGCCTCTTCCTCTGCCTCCACCACCGTGAGAGGTAGGTGGGGGCGTGTGAGCGTCATCCTCAGAGGACGAGCTGAGCTCAGAAAGCGGGGAGGGAGGATTTTCAAGGGCCAGACCTCGACTCGTGCCCCTTCTGCAGCGCATGCGCTGCCTGAGGCGTGGCATAGCTAACAAGAGGTGGCGCGTGCGAGGACTGCCAAGGAGAGAGGGCGGAGCTTGAGGAATGGTGAGGAGGCTGCCAGGGTTCGGCCAACCAGACGGAGAAGCAATATAACCAGACGGAGAAGCAATATAACCAGACGGAGAAGCAATATAACCAGCGATACAATTGCGAGTGGAGAAATTGTCCGAGGAATGCAAATTGAGGCCAGAGAGAGCCGAATTACCTGCAGCGAGTTCTGCTGTAGCTCCAATTGAGGCCGAAGCACCGCAGAAGGGACTGTTGGAAAAATGAATGCCCGGGACGATCTCCAGATAGGCGAAAATGCTGCAGCGGCGTCCAGTCTGCGTTTTGCAGCTGGAATTGGCACAATCGAGCGAACAAACAGCATCAAGAGGGTTCAGAGGTCCGCCATGGCTCTCATTGTTCGGCATTCCCTCCATACTGCAGACATTCCACAAAACCATCACCATATACCCGAGAGAGATGGTGCAATAACTACCTCTCTGTTCAGATCGAGGCGTATTAATATCGCCAGCGGGTGTAGTGCCATGAGCCATGTGGGCACGGCGTGTGGGCAGCGTTGGAGGCTGCGCGCGAGCCCAAGGCTCATTAATTCCCTTCTGCAGCCGCATCCGGCGTTGATCAATTTAATTATTATTTGTGAATGGAATTGTCATTATTTGGTTACTAAGCCAAGACAATGGATTTTAAGTAGATAAAAATATACAAGAGAAAGTTCTCATAAATTAGAATTTACTTATGAAGATTATAAGAAATAATAGATGGGAAAATGGATAATAGCTGGGTAAAAGGTAACCCTGCCAAAAGCTTAAAATTACCTATTGGAACAGAGGCTCTGTCTGTGATAAAAGAGTAAATTCATATAAAGATGATATGTAAAGGTTATTTACTTTATCCTTTTTAAAACTAAGTAAGGACTGGTATAGATTCTCATACTTATATCTTTATAGAGGAATTCTCATGAATAGTGAATAAAAGAATTTTTCATTGTTTGACAAATATATTATTTATTTGAAATTTCGTTCCTTTAACTATTTTATTTTCAAAAAAGGTTTAGAATTTTCAAAATTTTTATTAGAGACATCTGGTTCATCCAAGCGAATCGCCAATTGTTGCACTATACAACAATTCCCCATTTATTTTTATAAATAGGGACCCTTTAGAAATAAATAGGAAATTCTGTTTATAATTTAAAAAAAAAAAAAAAAAATTAATAATAATAATAATAATAATATTTCTGTTTTTTTCCTTAAAAGCGCATCACATATTACATATCTTATTTCAAAAATAATTATAAAATGTAAAATATGTGAATTGCGAAATGCGCTCTAAGCCTTTCTGAAATAATAATTAAAAAACCTTGTAAAAACATAAAATCATCGTTTTATTTTGTTTTCCTTTTCACATCACACTTTATTTAATCAATAAAGCTTTAAGAAAAAACGATATAAGTTGCGATACCCACGGACTCGACAAGCAAATAAACTAGGAAATACAAAATCTTTCGCTATCATGGTTACTTTAAGTTTTGCACAATTCGCATTGTGCGAAACTTATAATATATACTTAAACACTATCCTATAAAAGTTGTGATCTGATCGCAGATCACATTTCGTAGCCTTTAAAGGTCAAGCATCACGAAATATTATAAGGAATGATTGCAATTTTCATATTAAATGAATTCAACATATGAAAACAACTTGTGTCAAATCAAATGGAATTTAAGATCCTAACATATTTGAAACGATTGATAGATCTTACGTGCGAAGCCATGTGAAATATTAAATTAGGAATTATGAAATATGATAGATAGATGGACATATTCTCACATGTATTTGAAGTAGATGATTTATTTACTCTTATAATACTCCTTATGTGTTAAATTCACTTCGCTCTCAGGAAATAAATTACCGGGTTGAAGAATTTCAGAATGAGCAAAAAGGGAAAAGAAATTTCTCAAACGTCGTCCACAGAAGACATAGATATGTCTTCATTATTTTCACACACCATTTGCAACAAAGACTATGGCAGTTCAACATGGGAGGCAATGTATAAACTCTTCGAAGATGAAGGACCAAGGGTGATAAACAAAGTTTCTGCAACAGGCACTGAATCTACCTCTGATGTAACCCTTTTTGACGTTGCATGCTCACACATTCACAGGATAGCTGCGAGACCAAAGATTATTCCTTATACATACATGGTTAAGTGGGCAATTAACCATTTAAACAATGAAGATAGAATGTTCAAGAATTTGAGAAGACAAATTATGGGTTCTTTCAAAGCCGAGGATTTAGTAGCAATGTATCATCTACCAACCACGCAGCAAAAATACGACAATAAATATGTGTAGACTTTTAAAGAAAAACATCCAGATCTTATCAAAGTCATCCTTGAATGGAAGGACAATGAGGGAAAATTGAAGCAAGTTAAGTCTGGTACGTACCTAATTGCACAAATTCCTAATCCTTATTGTTATGCTGCTGGTATGCTATGTAGAATATTTTCCAAGCCTGATAGTACTAGATTTTCAAGAGATTGGGTTCCCCTAATTGACGCAATCGTCAATTCATCTATCTTAAATTGGGCAGACATTTTATCCAATTACTTAGCCAAGCATATCACTAAATATAGGAATAAAAGAAGTGTTTTGCTAAAATAAATACCTTCGTTTTATATGTCTGCCTATGTCATGAATGCTATCTATTTTACTTCTAGTTTTCCTACCATGGGTTGGAAATGGACCACCAAAGACCCTACCCCTATTCATTTCTACCATAGAGAACTCTGGGATTCTGAGTTCCACTTACACTTCTATAAAAGATGCTATGGAGTCATATTGCCCATGCATCGGATGATTTTCAACAAAAAGGATCCTAGGGTTTCTGAAGAAGCCAATGTAGATATTGTTCCCGTAGCTAGATGGTTTGCCGAAGAAAAGTTCACATATATTAGAGTATTTTGGAGTTATGCTTCTCCCCATGTTTTACCTTACTATGTTCCAGATAAATTACTTGCAAAAGAAATAGCCTATCAGCTTGTCAACGGTGTCACAAAGCAGCTAAAGGATGGTAAAAAGGCTATTTGGTCGACTTTCCCTCTACATTGCGGCACCTTTTCTCTGGCTAATATTGGCCACACATTCAAAGAGGTTCCCAAGATTCAATTATTGAAATTGGCATTTATGCCAAGAACATTATATGATCCCAATGATGTGATTAAAAATTACATCACATAGCTAAAAATGAAGCCTTTTGTAAAGGAAGAAGATGAATTCGATGACTTCTTCCAAGGCATGGAAAATTTCTCTGATATTACCAAATACGTTTCTAGTCAACTAAGTCAAGATGATGATGAAGCTTTTCAAGCATATAGAAACAAGAGACTAGAAAACATTCCTTTGAACTTGTTGACTATTGAAGATGAAAAACACACTCCAAGTGTTAGTCTGGATGATGAAATGAAAGATATCTCTGAAAATGAATCAGGTCAATCACAGTAGCAGTTTGATAATTCGGATCACTCTGAAAATGAACCCGAATCTAAGAAAGAAAATTCAGAAATTGACCAAATTATTCAAGAGATAGAAGTGCTGGAGAAAACACAGAACAATGAGACAAAATCAGATTCAGAAATAGTTCAACGTAGTCATAGCATGTTAGATCAGTCCAAGCTGTCTCAAGTAAAAGATCTGTTGAATGAATAGGAAGAATTTTCCGAAGCAATAAAGACTCCCAAAGAAAATCCTAATACTGATCAAGCATCAAGTTTCCAAACACCAGAACCTTCACAAAAAATAGTTGAGACTGTCAATCCACTACAAACAGTTCCAACAATGCATGATAAAGAAATCATACCGACCTACCCTACAGATCAGATAGTTCTACATATTGAATATATTCCTTCATTAGATATTTTCTACAGTCCGAGCTACAAGGCTGTAGTTAAAACAAATAAAAGAAGAAGTATTGATGAAACAACTCCAAAACCAACAGATGAATTAGTTGATGTACTTTGGAAGGATTCCTCAGATGACCCCACTAAACATCTAACCAAGTTATCACAATATGTAGGGGCATATGCCACCGCTACTGTTGATAAAGCTACTGAGGTTAGAATATTGTTGAAACAAAAAGAAGCCAGAGTACAAGAATTAGAACAGTTGTTAAATGAAGAGAAAGCCAAGTCCATTGAGCAGATCAAAATAAGCACAACTTAATTTCATGAAGATATTGAAAGCCTCAAATTGAAGTATCGGATATAGTTTAATGAAAAGAAAGCACATCTAGAAAGAGCAATGGCTGAGTTACAGAGTCAACTACAGTTAGAACAATTAATCAAAGAAGCACTTGATGTAAACACCATGTTAAAGAAAGAACAAGAAGTGTTTTTTCACCAAGCTTCCATGATTGATTCTTATTGTGATTCCAATAAGATAATGATTCAACAAATAGAAATTCAGAAACTGGAATGTGACAGACTTGAAAAGAAAATCGAAGAACACATTTAGTGGAAAATTTGAGATACAAGAAAGCAAGCTAATCTACCACAAATAGATAACCTGCACAAAGAATTGTTATTCGTAGAATGGAGAGCACAAATTAATCAAGAAGATAAAGCAGCGCCCAAGACGTCCAAGAAATCAAATGAGATTATTTAGTCTATATGTGATCAGTTGTTTAAAACAAAACTTCTTAAATAAAACACGTCTGATGTGTTTTCAGGAACAAGAGAAGTAGAAATAAAGTGGAGACAGAGAGCAGATACACAAGAGGAAATGATAAAAAAAATTAATAAGTTTGATCAGGAAAATTACTGGAATTTTTTGATCAAACCTTACCATCAACATCAAACTCTTCAGTCTCTTGCAGATTCGGCAAAAAGATCTCAGTCAATAATCTCAAATGCTATTTTCAGGGGACAGATTTGATCACGGATATCACAGCCAGCTCAGCTTAAAGAAATACTAGATATTTTTCAACTTCGTGGTCGCACTCATAAAGAAGGGCAGGATTCGCAGAATCAGGATTGTTAGTTCAAAATTGCTAGATTATTGTTTAAGTTAACCTTTTAGAGAAAGGTTGATTGAAACCTCCTCTACATTTTTGTAATAATTTAATTTTAGTTTGTAGTTAGTTTAGTATTTAAACCCTTCTCATGCATTTAGATAAGGGTCCAGGATTTTATTGAGAACATTTGCAAAGAATGCTTAATTGTAATTAAGTTTATGGATGCCTTATAAAATAATGGAACACGGTCTTTTCAGTTATCTATCTATCATTTTGTTGATCACTATTGATGCACTTTTGTATTCTTTGAAAGAATGATTGGTAGAAGAGTTGAATGTGACCTATTATCATTGATTAGATGAACAGAGCAGTACACATCTTGTACTATTATCATGTATGCTAATTCTGTTTTTGAATATTAGTGATGAATCCAACTTTCATGAATTATATATGAAATCAATTGTTTTTGTCTGAAATATCAGTTTCACTATTGTACGATATAAAGATAGAAATTGGTTTGTTTTATATATGATCATCAAATATATGCGATATGTTTCTCATTTTATTTTGATTAACTGTTTTTCAAGAGAATCATCTTACAATGTAATAATTCTATTAAAATTGTGATGATCTTAATCATCACAGATTGAATAGATATCATTTTAGATCGCATCAAATTAGTATTATCCCAGGTTAGATTAAATTAGGCTTAATTCAAAGTTTTGCATTTTAGAATAAATTTGTTTTAGTTTTTAGTAATTCTTCATGCAAATCCTTTGAGAGAAACCCAACAATCAAGCAAAAAACCCAAATTTGGGAATCTGGTCCCATTATATCCAGTTGGAGCCACTATCCCAAATAGAAAAGGAACTGTCTTAAGGTCCAGATCAGGTGGTTATCCCCCTTGTTTTTGCCACAATTTTATGAGGCCTCAACAGGTGGCACTTTCAACTACAAAGGTTGAATACATTGTAGCTAATCATGCAAGCAAGGAAGCAATTTGGTTGCAAAGATTGTGTTCAAGTATGGGGTTGGTACAACAAGCTATAAAGATAGACTATGACAGCCAAAGTGCATTTTTCTTAGCAAAGAACCATGCTTATCATGTAAAGAAAAAACACGTTGATGTTCAGTATCACTTTGTGAGGGATATGGTTGAAGACAAAAAGGTGTTTCTAGAGAAGGTGGACACTTTGAGGAATGTTGCAGATGCATTGAAGAAGTATGTGAGAACTGAGACATTTTCTTGGTGTAGAGAAAAATGGGTGTTGCAGCTTTGGATAAATGACTATGCACTTCTACGACCCGTTATGTTGAATGAAAACAACAAGTGGGAGAATGTTGGGTGTGTTATATTCTTTCCAAAACTAGCTGCACTCGCAAACCCAATAATAGTTGGGCGGACCCAAGGATGGGGCAGCAGACCCAAAAATGGTGGGTGGACCTACCCATTGTTTTACGTATGGGATTCGCACATGGATTTGGGCATGATGGTTTTTTCCCATGGTATTTTGTAGATCTAGTCAAGATAACTACAATTATGTTCTAATCCAGGGTTAATAGATTGAGGTTTATGAATGCTTCGACATGTATATATATGTATTGTAACATTGAAATGAAAATAATGAAAAATCAATCAGGTTTTCTAGGTTTGGGTTCCAAGAGAAAATGTCTACATACATTTTATGTTCTCTCCATTGTTTATTTTTTTGATTTGTTTTAAGAATTCATTTGTAGGTAATTTATATACAGGGTTAAAACCTACAAAATATTCACATTCTTTTCTTGTACATGTTTGATTCAATTCTACACTAGTTAATTTTTCATTTTTCATTATTGTTTTTTGTTTCCTGCATATATTTGAGTCTATGCTTTCTTTTTCCTAACAAACTTTGTTGTTATATGAGTACTGACAACTTAGTGGGAAGGGATGAATTTATTGATTCTACTGATTTCCTTCAAAATGATGAAACGACATTACGATTTCTAATCATTGTAATGCCTCATTACCTCATTGTTTATTTTCCGCACAAAATATTGTAGATGAAATCAATCCTAGTTATTCCTATAAGCCAAATTCTTCATTCGTACGCTTTTCCCGGTCTCTAATATCTCTTCAACCTGATTCTAGAAACTTAACTAATTTTTGGTTGGAAGAACTATTTATGAAGGAATGCTTATTACATAATGATTTTCATGATAGAATTGAATCATGGTTGGAGGAATCATTTCAAGAAAAGTTTTCTGTAAATATTAATGCAGTTTTATCATACATATTGCATGAAATTATAGATAGTCCAATTCTTTCTTTTCCTCTTATTATTTTAATTTTTCTTCTAATACTAATTTCTAACATACATATTTTTTTAGACTTAAAACAATTTGAATGGATACATTGACATTATGATTTCACCTAATTCATTTTCAACAAGTATAATGTAGAGTAGGTTTAGGAATATATTAGTTACTCTTGTTTTTAAATAGTTTCAATATATTTGTGTTTTAATATATTTGTAACTATGTAGGTATAAATTATCTTGCTAAATATTCATAACACACTGAAGATATTTGAAAGGAAGAAGAGAATTGACTAAGGATTTTTATATAGATTTTCTTTAATTAATAAGCATTCTCTGATTTGACTTGCTGAACATTTTTTTTACATCTTAATTATCTTTTTTTTGAACAAGATTTGTTATAAATTGTTGAGATAATATCATATTCAGATGTGATTCACAAGAAAAATCCTATCTTATTTATCCATTTACATTTTCTTTTGATAAACCAAAGATCTCTTGTACATAAAGTTTGAGCTACTTGATTATTCAAATCCCTCAGGCATAACTAGTTCTGGAAATTAATCCATTTTGATTATGGGGCATTTCATTCCCAACCAATAATTATGTCGGGCTCTCATCATTCACCTTTATCTATAAACTATAACGAAAATAGGAGCAGAAATATCTATGTAAAGAACTAAAGATATATGTCATTCCTTTGAAGATTTGATAGGTACTTGGGAGAATTTTGAGGGAAAGTCATTCTCTTGTAATCAACATTCTTGATTAAAATAATCTTCTTTTGTTCTAATTCTAGTGTGTGAAGATGTTTTTTTTTGAAATTATAGTAATGGACCTCTCTGATTAGTGTCTCTTCAAGACATTTCTCGGGCCTTATTATTTTGAAAATTTTGATGATATGCCTCTATGCTCTTCAACCACTTGTGAATAAAATACAAACTTAGATATTCTTTTGAATTTCAATGTATTAAAAGAACATAGGGAAAAATGTTTAGTTAGAAGAAGAAGTTATTACATATGTACATGATATTAAACATTTTTTATCTTGTCCATGAGAAAGTAGAATTGATTTATTGATGATGCTAAAATATTTCCTAGATCAAAGTGTTTCGATGATACAACTAATAATGGTGTAGGAAATGATATTTTTTTTGAAGAGGTATTTGGTAGGAAAATTGATCTTACTTTGATTTAAAGTAGCAATTACTATTTATATCATGATATGTTTGATGCTTCTCATGTGTAAATTATTGTACCAAATATTCTTATGATAAGCTAACTGTTAGTGATATGCAGTTTGTAAATGGGGAGGATGAAGTGGTGACTTTGGAATAATTTCAACTCCTGCTCATTTGAAATATTAATTCCAAGATAATAAGGAACATTGGTGTTGTTCCAATTCCTTATTTTCTCATCTCAGAAACAAATTACATTCTTGAGAAAGATGTATCAAGCTTAACATGAAACATCATCGAGATGCTTTAAGGGAAGTTTACTTCACCTTTTCATTTCTCTTAGTTATTCATAATATTGCTCATAATTAAATTAATTAAATATTTTATGTTTAAGTCCTACTTTTCACTTTTCATTATCAAGGAATTGGTTATGAAATGTTTTGTTGGATCAATTTTTATGATTGTGAAGCAAGAATCATTTTAAGAGAATTGATGAAGACTTTAACATTGATATCATAACTTTTCATTTAATTTGGAATTTGTTTTTAGGATGAATTAAATTTTTATTTTAGATGCATTTGTATTATTTGATTTTAATAAGTAAATCCATGAATATATCAACATTCAAAACATTGGTAGAAGAATTTTTATCTATCCCAATCTTAACTTAAAGGAAGCAAAGTAATTCAAGGATTTAATAGGGAAAATAATTCAAATTTACAATTCAAATTCTCCCTTAGGATCTAATTGCTCCTTTATTTTTTGAATGATGGTTATGATATTTGTTTAGATTTGTTGGATTTTGGCTATTTCAAGGTCCTACTTTAGTTCACTTTTTAACAAATACTTTTTTGAGTTTGTTTGAACTTGCTTAGTTTCTCTCTTTTACATTTTATGTTTTTAATTTTAGATGTGTATATATTTGTAGGTTTACATCCACATGGGTGACATCATTAGAAGTTTAATTTTGCTTAATTTTGCTCATCCCTACAAAATAAAATAGGTTTAAGAGTATATTAATCTATTTTTTTATCTTTTACTTCAATAATCAAGTTATGAAGACACTAAAGCATAGAATGAGTCATTACCATGGAAGACACTCAATTTTCCTATTGATGGTGCTGGACCCGCCAAAATTCAAGGGGGCTCCTCGATATGTGGTCCCAATTAGAACTCATACCATTTGGGATAGGAGCCCCATCCTAAATATGGCACAATTTTTGATTTCTTGAATATCTTTCTTGGCTCTAGTTGTCAGCAAGAGAGAGGAATGCAAGTGTGCCTTTGAAAAGAAAGTAAGTGTGCCTAGTGAGTGCTCAGGTGCAGGTGTGTCAAGATTCTTCTACTATGGAGGAAAGGAGAAGGTAAGCCTCTAAGAGAGAGGTAATAGTACCACTATAGTAGAGACACACACAAACAAGAAGGATTTGTTTAACATCCAACAGAATAGTCCACAAAGATGTAACTACCATTACAACACATTCTCAATATGATAATCACTAAAATAACATAAATATTTCAATTACTTTAGTAAATGTGAAAAACAAACATGAATTAAAAACATTCACAGAATAAATTACAAATATTCATAATCCATGCATGAAGAATGTGTTGGCCACAAGGCTTAATATATTAAGTAAAATTCCCAAGGCACATGTATACATTGAACACTACTAGCTCCAATAGTGGAGCATTGGAGCCACTACTTTCTCCTCAAAAGAACTAGTTTGTCTCTCTAATGCCTTGCGGGAGGATCCAAAGTGAAAATTCTTTGATCATACAATGAGGGTGTATATATAACCAATAAAGTGATGCTTCACCTCCCTTGCGACTCTTTGAATACCCTCATGATTGTTTGAATTCCTATGATTTTTAAAATTTACATGACTCTTCATATTTTGTACATGTCCTTTGGACTTCCACTTTACAATACATTTTCAAATAATAAATTACATAATCCACAATAGTGATGTAGCATATGACGACTCATGACATGACATGACATGCCACTGCTAACATGGGCTTCTTGATGACATGGAAATTTCAAGGAATTATTGTTGCTCCTTGCTATGTGTCTTCTTGGGAATGCTCTTCTATCCACCTCCATAGGTAAGGAGTCTTCAATGACATCAGGGCTTGAGTTGCAGTCACAAACTGGTGTCCCTTTGATTTATTTTGATTGATCAACTTGCATAATCAAATACAAATATGTCTTTCATCATGTTACTTTTCTCCATCTCCTTCTTCATCATCCTATCATGGTATGATAGAGTACATGTATATGTAATTCACTCATGACAAGACAAAATTAGTTCAATAAACCCCTAGTATGAGATGATGCATGTTGATCCACTAACTGAGTTAGAATCAGGTGGTAGGCTGAGGGAGAGGCTCAATGACTATGAAATTTCGTAGCTCAGGAATTTAGGGCTGAATCTTGAGCCTTGAGAATATACAATGCATAGCTTAGGTTGGACTGAAGAAGAAAAATGCATATTTTTTGAGCTCAGTGAGCCAGGATGAAGGGATTGAGGACTGATTCTGCCTACTGCTCAGTTATGGAAGGTAGAGGAGACCTGGTGATTGCATAGCTTAGGAGATCAAGGGTTGACATTGAGGTCAGAGGTTGTGAAATGGTATTTGAGGCCAGGCTGGAGAGCTGACTTGTGCAATTTTGGAGGCCAAGGTTCGAGATTGAGCATTGAAACTGCGTAGTGCATAGTTCTGGGAGGCAAGAACTACATATTACCCAATGTAAAGAGGCAATATTGCAGCTAGATGGCTAATACTGTGCAATGCACAGTTCGGGAGGGTCAAATGAGGCTAATTTTCTTGGTTGGAGAGATTTAAGAATTTTACTAAGTGTGGTATCGATGAAGCTAATGTGAATAGTGATAAGAATTGATTGTGATCACACACTTAGAACACTTGACGAAAAAAAAACATAGATCATCTAGGACACATGAAAAACATACTTCCCTCAATGTGACAACTTCACGAGGACCATGACGACAAGTGCGACACTAAAGATACACTTTGCGACAATCACGAAGACACTTGTGCAACAATGCTTAAAACTTTGAAAATGAGTGCGACAAATGTTCACATAGTAAGATAAAATAATTTACACAAAGTTAACCCCTTGAAACCACCAAAAAAGGGTCATATACATCGTGCAACACTTAACAAGAGAAAATATAACACTTTTCATTTCTGCCAAAAGGGACCACAACACTTATAGAATAAACATACAATGGATTTCAATGTTTATGATGACCATATGAAAGACCAAGGAAGGCTCCGAAGTGTGGTACAAGCCAAAATTTTGGAGGGTGTTTTAGCAGCGAAAAAATGTCCTTTAACTTTTATTTATCATCTTTCTCATGTTTAATTTCGTTAAACATGTCTCTCAAGTCTTATCCTTAATTGTTAATTATTAAAGACTTACTTAATGTGTAATGTTATCAATTTGATCATGAAGCAAATACATATAAAAGAGTATATGATGAAGACTTACAATTTGTAGCCGTAGTTGCATATCTAGTTGAGAAATTTATTTTATTCATTTTTTAAAATAAAATCCTAATTAACAATTACCAAGGTTAAACAAAATTATCATGAGCTGAACATAAAAATACATACCAAAATCAAAATAATGTGCTTTTACTTTTATGTTAATGTATTTATTCATAAATCTTATCTTGAAGTAATCTTATTTTATTCATGGTGTTTACTTTAAATTTTCCCCTTATTTCGAGATTCTTGTTTGCAAGATTTCCTATAGCTTGAGCTTATGTCAGTAATCTTGTACAATTTATTGTTTTACTTTAATTTCATTTTTAAATTTCGATTTTGTGATGTTTTCTAAGTTTATATGGGGAATAATTTTAAATAAATACCAATTGGCAGCCTAGGGAATATGTACTCTATCCTTATGAATGAGGTTTTTATTTATTTAAGAACATGTTTATCAAATTTCCATTGTCTTGCATTGGCTAGTAACTATGGAGGAATACTAGGACATGATTTAATTACTATGATTGTATTTTGTAAATGAAAGAGTCTACCTTTTATTTCTCTTTGAATACCACCCCTTATCCCACCCCACCAAATCCTCTACATTGGTAGATTATGGGAAGGTTTTTAGATTTAAAATCATACAGTATTACATTTATTTTCCTTTAAATAAAGGCATCTCTCGTAGCACCCCGCTCTCTTCACCCAATTGCTAGACTGCAATTCTCAATCAATCAAACCTAAAGGGTAGAACTAAAAACATGAGATTTGAAAACACTACAAAGTGCAGGAAGTACAACTAAAACTGTCAGAGCTATGGAAACTCACTAGCAGCAAGGCTTTGCATGTAACGTACCAATACATCTTTGTCGGGGTACTGAACAAGCATACGGGAACTAAGGTAATGCTGGAAAAAGGGATATACTATATACATAATAGATGTTTGTTGATCATCAAACTCCGTAACTCTACCTTTTCTATCCAATCATATGAGAATAATATAATATAAGTCACCCTATTTTTTGGATTCATTGATTAAATATTGAGTAATCAAAATTTTAAAATTATATTATTTAACTTGGTCTATGTGTGTTAATTTTGGGAAACTAGGTCCAAAATCCATGTTGCATTGCTCATATGATGATGGTCATATTTTTTGGATTCCTCTTGTGGAGAGGTGCAAGATTGATCTAAAGATCATCTTGATCGGATGAGCAGAACATTGATTTTGAATTTATTTTCCAAATGTGCAAGGTCGACTAGATTTATCCCACATGCCTAAGAGATGTGTCACACACCCTCATTGATGGATATAAATTGGAGAGACTTGGAGGTCATTTTATCATCATCTCATCACACATTCTCTCTTTGTGATATGATTGGTTTGGTAGCCTTTGGAGGCCTTTTTTTTCTTCTCACATGTGTGGAGCGAAGTTGTTGTTTTCAACGCTGATCTGTTTAGGGCGTGTTGCTGTTTTCTGCGCTAATATGTTTAAGGTTTTATGTTGTAATGTTGACTAGCTTTGACCATGGTCAACCCTTGGTCATTTGACCTCAATATTCTGTATAAATTTTGATTTTAGGAGGCTGTACAACTGGGCACTAAAATTGAGGAAATTATGGGCTATTTGACCGAAGCCCTGGTTTGTTGTGTTTACTTTTCTGCTGTTTCTTGTATTGACTTTTCTGCGTTGTCCCTATTTTTACTTGCGTTGACTTGTGATGACATGTCTTTGAGGGCTGTGGGTGTGACACATGAAGTGATGGTTTACCAAGAAAGACTTTGTTGGGCGAAGAATCCTACTGACCACCATAACACGAGAATATCTCATATCTTTGCTAGACAAAAGGAATTGTAATTCTGATCTATATTTGGATTTTCTTTTATTTATCTATTATTGTGTTCTATCCTCATTTTACTTTCCTGTTTATGTGATTTCTATTTTGTAACAGGCCTAAGAAATATTGAAGTAAAGTGCATCAAGCATAGAACACCATTGTTATCTAAATTTAACATGGTATTAGAGGTGAGGTGAAGACAAAGTCCAAGAGTCCAAGCTAATGTTAGAAGAAATATCTGAAGGAAGAAATCCCATCAAGGACAAATGGTATCCTCAACCTACAAGGGTTTCAAGGCCGATGATAAATTTATTGATAAGTCTGATTATGTAATATTCCCAAATGGGGAAAGCAGGAATGGAGTGCATAAAATTGGAAATATGCAGAAATATGAATAGATCAAAGCATGAGACAACAATAGATCCATTCCATTATTAATATAACAAAAAAATAGGTACAAGATCTTTAGGAAAAGATCACTCAAGTTGGGAAAACAAGCCTCCCATGAAAGCATACACCAATATCTAAATGTTGTTAATACATGAAATACAGGAATGTAGAAAACTGCGCTATCTAAGAGAGAATAACAACTGAAAGATATAAAAATATATTGCTGTTGATATAATGCTCCATGTTAACCATATCAAACTCCTATTAAATTTCTGGCAGGCCATTCCATTTGAACCCTTCAAAATTATTTTGATAGCCTAAGTAATCCTTTTGCTGCTTATTGTTGCCCTTTTCCCGCCTCAAAAGTGCATAAAAGGGCCGAAAATCCACATTTGAAAATATCCAAGGCTTAGCCCTTTCGGCCCTAGCCCCTCAGTCGTTTCCTCCACGTAACCCAGTGCTGGAACCAAGCTCAAGAACACTAGGCGTTTATCGCATATGAACATCGGGCGCGCCCTCGGCCGTTGATCTGTACAGATCGAACGACATTCACAATCCTCCACTACGCCTGTGGCCCACTCCATTTATCGCCCAAGCTGCATCTCAGCCATCCTTTCACCCGTAAATCCGACGGTCCGTATCTCCCCTGCCCCGGTGGTCCCCACAACGCGATACTCCAAAACCAGGTGGTATCTATCGCACTGCCCTCCGGCGGTGGGTGGTAATTCTCGTTTGGCCAGTGATTCCATAAAATTTCTGCCGCGTGTCCCTGCGTACGGCTCCAAAACCGTCGTTCATCGCACGCTATTGTTCGGCAAAAGATGCGCAGCGATATCACTGTCAGCTGTCGGATCTGGAGAGCTTAATCTAACGGTCGTCGTGCATCGAAGCTGCATGAGTTTTAATCCACGGCAAATACACCCCTGGCCCACTGTCCATCACCCTCGACATTTTTTCAACCGTCGATCTCCGCCTGAGATCGGACGGTCAAGATTTCATCATCCCCGTCGTTGACCGATCCCACCGTCGGCACTCCACGTCATCCTTCCGCATAGGTCTTTTGTACATCCACCCGTCACCGTTCCACGTGTTCATCGCCTTTTTCTTCTGCCATTTATATATTTCATTCATGGTTCGTATTTTAATGTTTTACGTCAAAACCTTTCGTCAGTCCATTCACCATTGCTACGCTGCATTTTCCGCCACCCTGCATCGTTCCACCATTTCGCCATGTCCGCAGCACCATTTGTATCGACCCCGACACATCCACCATCCCTGTGCCCGGTTTTCTAACAAGTTTGTGGATTTTGCAGGGTTTTAGCGATGAAAAACTGTTTTAATTTACAGTCTTGATTGCAGTAGCAGAGCACATCACAGGACTATTCTCCAGAAGCTTTAATTATGAAGAAAAGTCCAGGAAGCCGTTATGACAAGACCTCCATTGAAGAAGTAGGGTTAAATCGTATCAAACCCTCCAGAGTCATTCGAATACAAATATTGCGCAGATCCAGACATAAATATCACAGGTAAAGAGTATCAGTGGGAGGTAGGGAATTAAAGGCATGTAATTGAAGATTTTGGAGCCTAAGCCTACCCTTTTGAAAGCAGAGTACCAGGTCGAAGATCCTGTAGATCACTCAAAATATTCATGCACAGAAGACAATACTCTCAAAGTTTTATTTTAGCAGAATTTTCTCTTCAGGAAAGGACAAAATGTCCATGTGATTTTAATTCTATACCATGTTCCTGAAGAGACTTTTTTCCAGTGCAATTACTTCAGAAAGCCGACATCAGAGTACCTACAGCTCTACAGAGCCGTCAAGCAGTATGGGTGGGCACTTTTTCGCCGTCTTGTTTTAATGAGACAATTAAATGTTCATCACCCACTTTCTTTATTAGTCTTCTTTGTTTCCTATAAAAACCCCAACGAACAAATTAGGAAGGGTTCCATATTTTATCAGAAAATTATGCAGTGAAAGGATTTTTGTATACATTTTGTAAAACTCTTGTATAAAGGCTCAGAGCCCATAGGGTCTCAGTGAGGAGGAGTTCTATATGTTAAAGAGGATTCTGGTCTTTGATATTTCACAGTGTGTAACCTTTTCTCTTATGTGTTATATTAATAGATCATTTCATTTCATCCATCTTTCTTGTGTCATGTTTTGGAATGCGAGTGGCTCACTGATTTTTGGTATGGATTCATCCTAGTTGATGCCCATGCTCGGATCAGTCAAGCGCTTTAAATATGGCTCATGCATGATATTCTGTTCCATTATTCAACTAAACCGTATTTCTGCTATATTAGTTTCTTTGGGAGGGTGCTTTTAAAATGCTATTATCATGTATGGATTCTTAGATTGGTAAGCCCATGCATGGTGGTATTTTATATCTGGGTATCAGCTCAATGTTAACTAATATCTCCTCTACATTTCATTCACTACATACACCTTCTGATAACTTATGTCTGTGAAGTATTTCTGAATCGGCCCGCTTTGCAGTAAGCTGTCTTTGAATTGTCTGTTGCTTTTATATTAGAGTTTTGCATGTTGCCCCTGCAATATCTCTTTCTTTGTGTCAATTTCTGAAGGTCTTGGTCCCATTCTAGTTTATTTCCCTGTTTACAAGAGATAGCATGTGAGCTGAAGTTGACAACTTCATACGTTATATTATACGCTCCTTGCTATGCTAAGATGTCCTAGGCACTGTTCTATCACAACTCTAGGCTGTCTCTAGGAGTTACAACACTCCAAAAATGCTAAGGCTAGAGATCCATGCTCAAAAAAATATTTCCAGGACAACCTAGAAAGTTTTCCGAAAATACACACTATACAAATGTAGCAGATTTGGCCCTAGGGCTGAATAATCTCTGCAATTGAATCACTGATGGGAGATGGCTGATCTGATATACAAGATGGTTGATCCTCCTCCAACAGATCTCATAAATGAAGGGATGATCCCCAAACAAGAAACCCAAACACTCCAAATAGGGCAATAAATCCACTGCTACAGTTGCTCTCCAAAATAATGCAGTCCTTGAGGGAAATTATGTTGTAGCTGATGACTGCTACTTGGCCTGGTGCCAAAATATGTGATGAAGCCCTGATGACTTCCTCACAAGCTCTCGGATGAAAGGATGATCCCTTCAATGGAAAAATAACTCAGAAATTGGAGATCTCTCTCCTCCACTGTTACACCCCTGCAACACAACCCAAATCTAAACAGAACTGCATTGTACATGAGACTGAAGCTTGGCCAAATGCCTGAATGTGGAAGTATAGTGAAAACTCCTCTTAGAGCTTCTTAATGGAAGAGGTGGGATTCCCAATCAGGAACACCCTGTGCTAAATAAAACTGCAATCTTAGCTAAACAACTGAAGAAAGCTATATGTATAAACAGAACATATATCAAAACAGAAAATATATCAACCTCCCCAATATGGCTGCAATCCTCTTCCTTTTATAAGATACGAGTTTCCAAACCCTAAGCCCCATCCATTAATGACAATACTTCCATGCAATGTGTCTCCATCTAAAACTGCATTGTCCCTCCATTAATGTCCACTCCTTCATGACATCACTGTTGATTTGGTCAAAGTTGACCCAGTCAAAGTGCTCCAGCCCCTGTTCACACCTTAGGGTGCTTTATTAAGCTGACAATATGATCCAGTTTCACATGAGAAGTGGTTTTATTCTTCATAAAGAGATTTATGGGTCTCCCTACCCACTTATTCACTTATCTAAGTGACAAAACAAAATTTTAATATTCCAATTAGCTGCAAGCTAATTTAGGAATATTACAGTCCTCCCTTCCAAAATGTTTCTTATCCTCAAGCAATTGAAAAGATAATGCAAAATCTCTAATGGATATGTCCCATCCCAAGAATACAAATTTTCCTTTGGTGGATAAACCAAATATCTATTATCATGAAAAAGTGGGGGATATATGGAAAGAGTTATATACTGTCCATTGGCCTCCTTAAGACATGAAATATGATAAATGTTGGGTGCCTCAACCCCAATGAGAAACTCCAATCTCCATGCTATCATCTAAAAAAAGTGAGCCATCCTTGGTAGCTCATAGAAACAATCATCAATCCCCCGCTTATGCAATGTGTAGGGGCTGCATGGCTGAAAGTGAGATAATTTTGTTCAAATCACGCTGTCTCTCTCTCC
The DNA here is from genome assembly GCA_034641835.2 of Pinus albicaulis. Taxonomy (NCBI): domain Eukaryota; kingdom Viridiplantae; phylum Streptophyta; class Pinopsida; order Pinales; family Pinaceae; genus Pinus; species Pinus albicaulis. The sequence continues at coordinate 186,019,825 of CM076574.1, forward strand.
ATTAATGATAGATGTGGAACTGCGGATCTTGGGTTGTAATAATATGGTAATTAAGAAGCCAAAATGCACTTGGACTCTCATGATCCCACTATTTGGTTCCAAGAATCACTCTTTCCCAACCATATGGAATCACCATAAAAATGGACTATGTGTCATATAGCATGTTGGATGGTGATAATAGTCCCTCAAGTGAGACTAGCTCTATTCTTCCTCTTGCTGTCTCAAAATATGATATTATAAGTGGCCATCGAACCACCTTCTTACTTCCATAAGCTTCTCAAAAGCTTGAAAATAGTAGAGGAAATTAGGTGTTGGCTGAATACGATCCAAGAAAAACATATCTTGCCCAAATTTCTCCATAAAGTGGTCATCCCCATCACTTAATGTAGTCCCAAAAGGACCATGAAATCCACAAAGAGGTTTGCTCTCTTGTGGAGCAATGTGCTGAAAATGCATGGTAAAGGAGTGCACATACATTGTTAGTTGATAAATAAGCATCAAAACACAATCTTTACCATATATTGTAGAAAATTTGGTGAAGAGGTCCATTGATGAACCTTCCCATTTCTCCATCAAAAGGGGAACTGATTGTAACAACCCTGCAAGGTGGTTGCTTTCCTTCTCATACATCAAACAAGATACATATCTCCTGATATGTTGGTGCACATCTTCTTTGATATCCTCCAAATAGAATCCCTCCATGATGGTGTGATAGGACTCAATGGAATCCTCATGCTCTGAAAATAGTGCCTCATTTGTTGCATGTAGAATCCCCTCCTTGAGCTTGGAGTCTCTAGTCAAGTAAATCTGATCATGGAAATAAATGACTCCATCACCCACTATATACCTCCCATATACCACTTTCCCATCAAGAACCTTACATGTGAAGAGGCTCTTGGAATATTCCACCAATAGTTGGGACTCCCAATAGGGATCTAGGCTTCCTAACAATGACAACGCTGTAGAAAAATGAAATGAAGCACCTGTCACATCATAGTTCTCCTTTTTGACATGCCTAATGCCAAAGCCGCATGTTGGAGTATTGCTACCCCACCTTTGTTTCCTTCCTTGCAGCTGATATTTCCCAAGACAATATTGAAGTATATGGAGGTCATCCTCCTTTTGGAAGGTATTGCCCATCCAAAACTTCCATAGTTTGGCCAATGCATACAAGAGTGTCAATACCCTCTTGTCATATTCATAAATATTCCTCATGTGTGGAAGTATCATTTGCTGCTCCAAGGATATGGAGTAGCCCTTTGACACCATGCTCATGCCATCATAGATTTCTGAATGACAATGTCCATATCAGAAAATTGCTCACCTCTCCTTTGAACCCACCAAAGGTTATCTGCACTATGCCAGCTCCTCCCAAGGCTCCTTCCTTAGAAAAATATATCAATGCTTCACCATGTTGATAGAAATCTTTGTTCATCTTCCAATCAGGGGGTCTCCCTGGTGGAATGCCTCCTTGTAATGAAACATCAAGGCTTAGAGTAGACTGTATATGTGAGTGGACTGATTTATCCTTGTCCTCACTACGAAAATCCTCCTGCCTCTTCTATGCATCAACCTTTTGAAATAGAGAGGGGTGTGTGCTCCTAATCATTTGATGCTGGTCCTCCCCCTTATCTTCATATATCTTCAAGATCTCACAATCTATGAATGAGGGTACATGCTGCTCATGGACTATACCCTGATCTCCACATGTGAGATTCTTTAGAACTCCCTGCAAGGGTGCAATAATTCCTCTCTTTGGAGCAAATGCTCCATCTTCCTCTTCATGAGGTACTAGATCTGCTCCTACTATGACAACGTTGTTACCTCTTATCTTCTTTTCCCCTCATCATGAATGGAGGTTGTCTCATCATCATTAAGAGGTTCTTTGTCTAGTTCCTATTTTGAAAAAGATATCTCCATGTCTTCCCTTTGAGAAGAGAGCTCTTTCCGAAGTGGGGATATTGCCTCTAGCAAGGTATTTTTCAAGTTTTTAACCCCCTAAATATTTTTCTGAAATGGAGTTGGATTTATAGATCCTTCCAACTCATGTAAAGGTTTTGTTTTTTTATGCTTGGTTAGCTCAACCAAGGAAGTTTCAGAATGTATTTCATTAAATATTTTCATTAACCTCCTAGTGAACCTTGCATAAGTAGATATATTTACATATTTAAATGAAGAAGATTAATAAAACCACCAGGAATAATCCTTACCTTCAAGGTGCATCACTGCTACTCTAATGGATTCATCTTCTGAAACTTAGGGTTGCTGCAAATAAGTGTCTAGCTCCTCCACCCAAGCCCTAGCTGAACATTTAGGTGACCCATCAAAAGTAGATAGAAAGAATCTATCCACATCATGCTGCTTGCACCTTATGCTTCTATCATGGTTGCTAGGTCTTCTATCCTCCTTGATCTTGCAAAACCCTTGGAAGTTTAGATGATCTCTAAATCTCTGAGTTTGAGATTCATACTCTTGAAGATAGTCACCAAGAGTCTCCTCCTTTGGTACATCTCCTTCCTCCATCTCTCTTGCTATGACCCTAGGCATGGTACCATGTTGTAGATATGATGGTGTAGCTGAATGCTTACAACCATAATGTGAAAATCTGGAGCTTCCTTCATGTACAAGCCCTCTTGGAGAATCTCTACATCTCTCCATTCTCATCTCTTTAATGTCCCTGCTAATGCACTGCATAGTTTGAAGAAGAAGTTTTGAGAAACTCTTCCCTATTGATAATGAAGTTATGCCTTCATCTCTTCTTTAGATCTTATCCTTCCTATGAGAAGCCTCCTTAGATGACATAATGGCTGAAGTACACAGGCTGAGCCAAGATTATGCTTTGATACCACTGTAATATTCCCAAATGGGGAAAGCAGGAATAGAGTGCATAAAACTAGAAATATGAATAGATCAAAGTAGGAGACAACAATAGATCCATTCCATTATGAATATAATAGCAAAATAGGTACAATATCTTGAGGAAAATATCACTCAAGTTGGGCAAACAAGCCTCCCATGAAAGCATACACCAAGATCTAAATGATGTTAATACATGAATGCAGAAAATTACACTGTCTAAGAGAGAATAGAATCTGAAAGATATAAAAATATATTGCTGCTGATATAATGCTCCAAAAATTCTAAGGCTAGAGATCCATGCTCCAAAATAGATTTCCAGGACAACCTAGAGAAGGTTTCCGGAAATACACACTATACAAATATAGCAGATTAGGCCCTAGGGTTGAATAATCTCTGCAACTAAATCAATGATAGGAGATGGATGACCTGATATAAAATATGGCTGATCCTCCTCCAACAATCTCCTAAATGAAGGGTTGATCCCCACACAAAAAATCCAAGCACTCCAAATAGGGCAATAAACCCACTACTGTAGTTGCTCTCCAAAATAACACAGTCCTTGAGGAAAACTGCTCTATAGCCGATGAATTCTACTTGGCCTGGTGCCAAAATATGTAATGAAGCTCTGATGACTTCCTCACAAGCTCCCAGATGAAAGGATGATTCCTTCAATGGAAAAATAGCTCAGAAATTGGAGATCTCTCTCCTCCACTGCTACACCCTTGCAACACAACCCAAATCTAAACAGAACTACGTTGTACATGAGACTGAAACTTGGCCAAATGCCTAAATGTGGAAGTATAGTGAAAAATCCTCCTAGATATTCTCAATGGAAGAGGTGGGATTCCCGATCAGGAACACCCTGTGCTAAACAACACTGCAATCTTAGCTAAATAGGTGAAGAAAGCTATATGTCTAAATAGACCATATATCAAAACATAAAATATATCAACCTCCCCAATATGGCTTCCATCCTCTTCCTTTTATAATATATGAGCTTCCAAACCCTAAGCCCCATCCATTAATGACACTACTTCCATGCAATGTGTCTCCATCTAAAACTACGTTGTCCCTCCATTAATGTCCACTCCTTCATGACATCGCTGTTGATTTGGTCAAAGTTGACCTAGTCAAAGTGCTCCAGCCCCTCTTCACACCTTAGGGTGCTTTATTAAGCTGACAATATGATACAATTTCACATGAAAAGTGGTTTTATTCTTCATAAAGAGATTTATGGGTCTCCCTACCTACTTATTCACCTATCTAAGTGAGAAAAAAAAAACTTTAATATTCCAATTAGCTGGAAGCTAATTTAGGAATATTACAAATTATCATGCATGGAAGATGTCCTTGGATTTGGTGCTAGAAGATCAAGATGTCATGGACTATGTACAGGGGAAGATCCAAGAGCCTCCATCATGCAAGCTACTACCACAAATTCAAAGTATATAAAAAGGGAAATCAAAGAAAATATGATTATTCAAGATTATATTCATAAGCACTTGGTTGCTTACATTTCCGAGCTAAAGACATCTAAGGAGATGTATGATAAGTTGGTGAGCATGTTCAGGGCTAGCAATGCTAATAAAATCCTCTTCTTCAAGAATCAATTGAAGAATATCAAGAAGGGTAAGGATGAATCTATTCAATCCTAATTTATGAGGTTCATTGAAATCAAGAATAACCTCCTAGCTATTGGGGAAGCAATATCTGATAGAGAGATGGTTATTATTGCACTTGGAGGTCTCCCCCTTGATTGGAATGTATTCAATACCACTATTCTCAATAATAATGTGATTCCTGATTTTGATGAAATATTGATGAGATGCACTCAAGAGGAAACAAGAATGATGGATTATGCCTTTAATGGTAATGGAAGTGACCCTACTGCCTTCGCTGCTCATGCAAGAAGAAGAACCATGGTGGCCCGAGAAATCAAAACCATGGTAGAGAGGGGCCCAAAAGAAGGAAGGGAAGGTGTTACACTTGTAAAATGACTGGTCACTATGCAAGAGAGTGCCCTAATATAAGGGAATCTCCCAGGAATGATGAAAACAACAACCCGAGAAGAAATGGCAGGAACAATAGGTTCTAAGGAAAAAGGAAGGCTCCCTCTTATCATAGTGGAAATGGGAAATATTTCAAGAGGTCAAGAAATTCTAGGTACGATGAGTCTAATGTTGCTGATAATAAGAGAAATGATTTTATTCTTCTATCTGCCCTCTTTGCTGCATCTCCACCTGACACCCTGGATGTCTGGTTAATTGGTAGTGGTGCTTCAAGGCACCTCACTGGTTATAAAGAAGCCATTTCTGATTTGGTTGAGAAGGATACTAATCTAGAAATTATCCTTGGAGATAATGCCACCTATCCCATGAAAGGGACAAGGACTGTGATCCTCAATTTATCTCAAGGTTAAGTCATCTGATTACAATATGTGTTGTATGTACCTGATTTGAAGAAGAACCTCGTGTACATTTTAGCAATGGAAGACAAAGGGTTCAAGGTGGCATTCGTTGATGGAAAGGTACTTATCTGGAAGAAGAAATTCAAGGAAGATCTTTCTATTGGTTTTAGAGTTGATACACTCTACCAAGTTGGAGGAAGTCCATTGGGGTTATGACATGCGATAAACCTCTTAAAATAGAGTTATGGCACTAGAGGTTTTCACACCTTCATTACAAATCCCTTCTCGAAGCAAGGAAAGTGGTGACAGGGATGAAAAAATTTAGAGATGATCATGAAGGTATATTTCAAGGTTGTGTCAAAGGGAAGCATACAAGGGGACCATTCCCCTCAAGTGTCACAAAGACAAATAATATCTTGTAGTTGATACATTCTGACTTATCTGGTATGCTGCCTATGACATCCTTGGGAGGATGTTCCTATTACATGACTTTTATAGATGACTTATCCTGCAAGACTTGGATATATTTTTTGAATAAGAAGGACAAAGCTTTCAAATGGTTCTGTACCTTTAAGGCCATGGTGGAAAATCAAGCCGAGAAGAAAATCAAAGTTTTGAGGACCTACAATGGGACCGAGTACGATTCAAATGAGTTTAATGAATTTTGTAGAGAAGTTGGAAATAAGAGGGAGACCAAAATTGTGTACACTCCTGAGAAAAATGGTGTTGCTAAAAGAAAGAATAGGACCATTGTGGAAGCTTCCCTCGCTATGCTATGTGACCAAGTTCTTCCGAAGTTTCTATGGGGGGAAGCTGCGAACATTGTTGTGTATGTTCAAAATAGATGCCAACATTCCGCTCTAGACTCCAAAACTCTTGAAGAAGTATTCTTTGGTAAGAAACCTGATGTTTCTCATTTTTGAGTTTTTGGTTGTCCTGTTTACTTTCATGTGCTGAAAGAAAAGAGAAGCAAGTTGGATGCTTTTGGAAAGAAGGGAATGTTTGTGGGCTACAGTGAAACTTCGAAAGCATATAGAATCTATGTGCCTGGTAAAAGAGAAGTGGAGTTATGCCACGATGTCACCTTCTATGAAGATGTTGCCCTCAAGAAAGTGAGAAATATTCCTAGCTCTAAGGAAGACAAAGAAGATGAAGAAGCGGGGAAGCTGGAAGAGCCGAAGGATGACCCGATGCCCGATGTTGAAGGACCTATGGATCCCATTGATCCACCTCCTTTAAATAAGAGAAGACCCTCCTGGCTTAGGGATACTCTCAAAGATTCTGAGAGACATATTTCCCCAAGGGGGACATTTCGTGAAAGCAAGAAGCCAGAGAGATACCAAGGGTATATAGCAGCCATGAGTACATAGTACAATATGAGCCTGGAACATTTGAAGAGGCTGTAAAGCATCAAGTTTGGAAGTATGCTATGAATGAAGTATACGAGTCCATTATGAAGAATGATGTCTGGGAAGTGGTCTTGAGACCGGAGGACAAATCTGTTGTCACCTCGAAATGGCTCTATAAGAACAAGCATGGATCTGACGGAAGTACTGAAAAGTACAAGGAAAGATTTGTTGCCTGAGGCTTCTCTCAAAAGGAAGGTGTAGATTATGATGATATATTTTCACTTGTGGCCTGCTATACCACCATCCGATCTATTATTTCCCTTGCTACTACGCAAGGATGGAGTCTACATCAGATGGATGTGAAGACCGCTTTTCTACATGGTGCTATAAAGGAAGAGGTGTATGTGGAGCAACCTCTGGGGTTCGAAGTCCAAGATATAGACACCCATGTATGCATGTTAAAGAAAGCCCTCTATGGGTTGAAGCAAGCCCCCAAGGATTGGTATGAGAGCATATATAGATACTTGATGAAGCTGGGCTTCACTCAAGGTAATGCTGATCCGAACATTTATTTTAAGGTTGATAGAGAAAGGCCTCTCATTTTGGTTCTCTACATAGACGATCTCTTCCTTACATGTGCTCACCCTCTCATTCATCAGTGTAAGAGGGAGCTAGCTTCTGATTTTGAGATGAAATACCTAGGACTGATGCACTACTTCCTAGGCTTGGAGGTCTGGCAGAGGCCATACGAGATTTTCCGTGCTTAAGGAAAATATGTTGTGAAGATGTTGGAGATATTTGGTATGGTGGAATGTAAGTCTGTGTTGACACCGATGGAACTCAAATTTAAGAAGTTGAATAGAAACGCTGTTGGGCCCGTGCTAGAAAATCCTACCACGTATCGAAAACTCGTGGGGGCCCTGATGTTATTAGTGAACTCCCATCTGGACATATGTTTTGCAGTGAACACTTTGAGTCAACATATGGTTGATCCTCATCAAATTCACTGGATTGGTGCTAAGAATCTGTTGAGATATCTTCGGGGCACAATCAACCATGGGCTGCGATACACTGTCGGGAGTTTGAGACTTCATGGATATACTGATGTCGATTGGGTTGGCAGTGTGGTGGATCGCAAGAGCACATATGGATGTTGCTTCACCTTGGGTTCTTCTTTGATATCTTGGATGAGAAGGAAGCAGAAGTCGGTGGCTTTGAGCACTGAAGAGGCTAAGTAAATTGTAGTGAGTATGGCTTGTTGTGAAGCTAATTGGATGCAAAATCTCTTCAATGAGATATTCAGGCATGTGCTAGATACCACCGTTATCCTTTGTGATAACTAGAGTGGGATTCTTCTTTCTGAGAATCTCATGTTCCATGATCGATCCAAGCATATTGATATCAAGTACCACTTTATCCTGGATATGGTACAATGAGGTTCCATAAGGCTTGATCATATAGGAACTGATGAGAAGGTCATGGATATTCTCACAAAGCCCCTGGGGAAGGTCAAGTTCCTAACCTTCCGTGAGAAGCTTGGAATCGTGGAAAGACCCTATTCTGAGGGTCCTGCTTTAGTTGGACTATGAGCTCTGGGAGATCTAGGGTGCTTGGGGATAGCTTCTTGGAGCTATAAGCACATACGGGCTAGGCTTGCCGAACCTTGTTGTGCTTCTGCCCCACAGTTATGATATTGAGTTGGTTCACCTCTCTCTGATCTGTGCCCTGCATGCATCCTACCCATGGACTTTCGAACTCATGGGAAGTACCTCACATTTGGCTAATGATATGGGAAATGTGGATAGAGACCATAGCAAGACCGATGGACGCATCAAATATTTCCGTACTATCTATGTCAAGGATGGCACGTGTCCAACACCTTGATATGGGATCAAGTATGATGAGGTTTTATCCTCTAAACTGACTTCGGGTTAGTAAACTAACTTCGGGTTAGTAGGAGACTCTTTTGAGTCCAAGAGAGGTTTTTACCTCTAAGCTGACTTTGGGTCAGCTGTGCATGATGTCTTTGTGACTCACCATTTGTTTTGAAATAAAGAGCCAGCAAAGCAAGTTACGACGGGATGATGCACGATGTTTGGTTTGGTACATGATGGATGGCACTTGTGGACATATGAAGTTCTACCTAGTTGAGAGTGAGTATTAATTTTGGGCAACTAGGTACAAACTCCATGTTGCACTGCTCATATGATGATGGTCATATTTTTTGGATTCCTCTTTGGGAGAGGTGCAAGATTGAACTAAATATAATCTTGATTAGATGAGCAGAACATTGATTTTGATTTTATTTTCCACTTGTGCAAGGTCGACAAGATTTATCACACATACCTAAGAGATGTATCACACACCCTCATTGATGGATATAAATTAGAGAGACCCGGAGGTCATTTTCTCATCATCTCATCACACATTCTCTCTTTGATATCTGATTGGTTCGATAACCTTTGGAGGCCTTTTTTTTCTTCTCATATGTGTGGAGGAAAGCTGTTGTTTTCTATGCTGATCTGTTTAGGGCCTGCTGCTGTTTTTTGTGCTGATCTGTTTAGGGTTTTCTACTATAGTGTTCACCAGCGTTGACCATGGTAAACCCTTGGTCGTTTGACGTCAATATTTTGCAGAATTTCTAATTTTAGGAGGCTCCTAAAATTGAGTAATTCTGGGCTGTTTGACCCAAGCCCTAGTTTGCTACGTTGACTTTTTTGCTGCTGCTTGTGTTGAATTTTCTGCGATGTCCCTGGTCTGACTTGCGTTGACTTGTAATGAGTTGTCTTTGAGGGCTGTGGGTGTGACACATGAAGTGATGGCTAACCAAGAAAGACTTTGCTGGTTGAAGCATCCTGCTGACCACTGTAACACAACAATATCTCATATCTTTGCTGGGCAAAAGGAATTGTAAATTTGACCTATATTTGGCTTATCTTCTATTGATATATTATTGTGTTCTATCAGCATTTTACTTTCATGTTATTTGGCTTATCTTTTATTGATATATTTTTGTGTTCTATCAACATTTTACTTTCATGATTGTGTGATTGCTACTTTGTATCGAGCCTAAGAAAGATTGAAGTAAAGTGCATCAAGCATAGAACACCATTGTTATCTAAATTTAACAATGTGGAACCCATAAAAGCTAATGAAAGTTTGAGAATTTCATGGAACTTATCATTTACTTTTTAAATAAATTCAAGCCTCATTATTATTTAAAAAAAAAAAAAAGGAAAAGAAAACAAAGATAACTGCTTTGTCCCAGTATGTCGCCATTTGTTATTTCCCTAAAAACCTCCGCGTTGTTCTGCATTTGGATTACTATTTTTAGTGATTTATCATTTTCTTATTTATGATATTTCCATCATCTTTGCCTCATTTAGATGTTTTCAACTATATAAAATTTGTCAAATTTGACACATGGTATGCCACGTGAAAATCTCACCAGTTTAGTTGTATATTTCATTTCATAATTTTTATTTTTTCATTCCTTTTTATTTTATTTTTATTATATCTTTTGATTTATTTAATTAGGGATGTTAATTAGTTTAGTTGTATATTTCATTTCATATTTTTATTTTATTTTTTCATACCTTTTTATTTTATCTTTTGATTTATTTAATTATACCGTTGGGATGTTAATTAGTTTAGTTGTATATTTCATTTCATATTTTATTTATTATTATACCTTTTTAATTTATTTATCTTTTAATTTATTTAATTATTTAAATATTCTTTTTTATTTTATTTTATCTTTTGATTTATTTAATTATTTAAATTTTTTATTAATATACCATAGTCATAGGTTGGGATGATTAAATATTTTATTAATATATCATAGTTGGGATGTTAATTAATTTATTATTTTTAAGATTTAATTTTATTATTTTAATGGTGAGAGCTCAAGACTAAATATTAATAAATTTAATTATTTAAATATTTTATTAATACACTATAGTGAGGTTGGGATGATTAAATATTTTATTAATATACCATAGTCATAGGTTGGGATGTTAATTAATTTATTATTTTTAAGATTTAATTTTTATTGTTTTAATGGTGACTGAATATTAATAAATTTAATTATTTAAATATTTTATTAATATACCATAGTGAAAGGTTGAGATGATTAAATATTTTATTAATATACCATAGTCAGAGGTTGGGATGTTAATTAATTTATTATTTTTAAGGTTTAATTTATTATTTTAATGGTGAGAGCTCAAGACTAAATATTTTATTAATATACCTTAGTCAGAGATTGGGGTGTTAATTAATTTATTAATATACCATAGTTAAAAGTTGGGGTGTTAATTAATTTATAAGTTGGGATGTTAATTAATTTATTATTTTTAAGATTTAATTTTATTATTTTAATGGCGAGAACTCAAGACGTTTCTATTTTTATTTTTTCTATATTCTAGGTGTTAATTAATTTATTATTTTTAAGATTTAATTTTATTATTTTAATGGTGAGAGCTCAAGACATTTCTATTTTATTTTTTCTATATTAGAATATATTCCATGGGTCTCTCTATTAAACTTTCTTTTTACTTCACACATTAAAGTAAACGAAGTAAATCATATATCCACTTCATTTTTCGTGCACCTGTGGATAATCAGTTTAGCAATTGGGATAATCAGTTTAGCAATTAAACCAACAGATGGAGTCTGCCCACGAGTTAAATCAACTCCAAATTAAGTGTAGGATAGCTCACTGGAAATAAGAAATGATGAAAACATTTTGGAAATATGTATTCAACAAATATACAATAAAAACCTATCAAAAATTCAATAGAAAAAGGGTTTGATTTTTTTGATGAAATCGATATTTCTGTGATACCTTTAGAAATTAAACTCGATACCAAAACATTAAATTGATTTGATCTCATCAATTTAGAAGAATCAAATTTTGTTTGAATAATTAATTTCGATTATTTTAATTTGGGGTTTTGCTTTAAAATTTTAATGCATTTTTTAATGATAATTTTGTGAATGTTTTTTTTTAGAATTTTTAGAAGGTTGTTACCACTTGGAGCTTCAATATTTATGAATTGAAATTGTAGGTGAGAAAAAAAGATTATTTAGATCTCAATAAATCAAAAAACAAATTTTCTTAAAACTATCAAGAAACAAACTTTTATATTTACACTGAACTTTCTAATTATAAATAGAGTCTATAGAAGAGTTGAAGGAGGTTGAACCAAAGCAAGAAGGAACTTATATTATTGTTGGATATTTCTTCTCAAATCACAGTCCCAATATGGTTGGAATTTGCTTCACTTTAAGACTCTATTTTTGTAATCAACCTTTTTACAGTGAATTTTTTAAGATCTATCATGCATTGATGTTTATTGAATGACGTGATTTCAATCTTGTATGATATTTTAATTATTTAAAAGACATTGATGGTATTTTGTTCTATCGTTTTTCTTTGTATTGATGCTTGTTGAATGTTGAAATGTTCTTCTATCAGCTCATTGGAAATGCTCATTGGAAATGATAAATTATATGTAGTGTTTACTTATTTTATTAACACAGATATATTATTTGTTTAATCTGAGTGAATTGTCATTCATTTTTTGATATTCAAAAATATAGTTAGAGATATTTCTCTGGTTATCGAGATAAATTTATTTTCTATCATTTAGATTAATTTCATTATATGAAAATAAACATAAAAAAAAATAAAAATATATAATGACTTTTTCATAAGCTCTTTAAAACATAGCCCAAAAATTAATTTAAGTGGTGTTGACGAGAAAAATTGTACCGCCAACAATAAGGGGTCTCCCTGGTGAAAGGTCCCAATTAGACCTCACATCGTTTGGGATAGGAGCCCCATCCGCTATGTGGGCCCGACTGCCTCCATAAGTGTTTCCACTCTTGGTTGTTGGATGGGAAGGTGAAGAAGTAGAGACAAGGGTAAAATGACCAATCAGTGAAGCAAAATCATCCCAATATTGACGAACCACAGACAGAGATATAAACAAGTCTAAGAAAAAAATAAAAAGGGGTACACCATGAAAGGGATCGGTGAACCAAAACCCAGTCAGACGTACATGAAAGAGAACATGCCAGAAGTTAACTACAAAGTAGTTCACAATAGATCACTGGCATGGCAAGAAACAAGTAAACATCGATTCGAAAGCAAAACGTACATGCAACCACTATGAATCACTCCATAACCAATTGCATATATGAAAGCACACGTACAAATATATTGAAATATTAGACAACTAGTACTACCACCATAAGCAAGCATGTCAATCGATGCCAAAAAAGAGAATATATTATTAATGTTGTTGCAACTTCAAAAACATATTTTGCAACTCATCAAAACCCAATAGTGGAACTTGGGATATTCATCTCAATGCATGATACTGTTGAGATTCAACAAGATGATGAAGCTTAGTGAAAATCAATCACCTTCACTAAGTGGGCCTGCAGGCTATTTTTAGGTGCAAGTCTATTTTTAGACATGGTGATCATATTTCAGAAGTTGCAAGATGTTATTTGTGGATGGTTGGTCAAGTTGGGAAAATAGATGAAATCATATTTTTAGAATATTGGGCGAAGTCTATTTATAGATCGTCGATCTAAAAATAGATGTGTCGATTATTATTAGCCCTTAATAATAATCAGACTCTAAATATGAACTTATTCTCTTGGAGAACTTTATTTCAGTATACAAATTTGGAAAATCAGTGGGCTGAAGGAATTACGTAATTCCTAGGGTTTACTGGTGGTTCATGCATGGAGGACTCAGTTATAACTGAAGTGGCAAAGTTATGACAAAGTTGGAAGAGTAGTTCATGGAGTTGTTATTCAGTTTAACTCAATTAAGTGAGTTAAACTTAGTTGAGCTAGTTGTATCTAGTTTAACTGAAAGATACACTAGTGAGAGTTAAGTGAATTAATTAGTTAATTAATTCACAAATAATAACTCACTAATCAACTGAACAAATACAATAGTTAACTATAGTGCATGTCAGTTCCAGTGGAGACCTAGTGGAGAGATAGGTGAAAGGGTGAGATGGACTATCCGTTGTGACTATAGTGATGCATTCAATGCATCTGACACACATTGGAGTTGCCAATGAGGATTGCGCAGTCAAGGCAAGGCCAATTCGAATTCATTCAGGGGTCTTCTTCAGTAGGGATTGCGCAGTGGAGGCAGGCTATCAGGTGGCAAGAAATCAGTGCATGGATTTGCAGATTTCTTCATGCTAGCGTGTGACGATTGATTGTACTGAGAGCTTGATGTACTAAGATTTGTATGAGATTGTTACATGATCTCCATGATACATAATATATGATATTTGGGGTTTTCAGCTTCAGGCTTTCCCGTTAAACAACTGTATTATGTGCGATTGTTTTAATTGCTTCATGTGTTTGTAATTGAGTTTTAAATTTCTGCAAAAGATTAACAGTGGAAGGATTCTATATTTAGAAAGAAGATAAATATTGTTATATCAGGAGAATTTGGATATATACATGCATATGTTATATAATTTCTACATGGTATCAGAGTAGTGTTAATTCTTGAAGATTGCAATTGTGAAGAATTGCTGAGTTTGTGCTGGTGGACAATTCGAATTTGCTGCAGAATTTTCTTGGTGCGACAGTTGAGTATATATTGAAATGTATTTCAATGGGTTGCAATTGGAGTATACCCTTGAGGGCAGCTCGAATTACATAGCCTGGAAGGATAGGATGGAGGCGGTGCTGGAAGATAATGGATTGAAGGAGTTCATCGATAGCAATGTTCCTAAGATTGGTTCTAGCGATGCAACATTACTTGACGCATGGAAAAATAAGGTAGCAAAGATACGAAGAATTTCGTTGGAAGATGTGAAGGACCATATTGTGTCCAACCTTCATGGGAAAGTCACTCCATTTTCAATGTGGAAGGCTTTGACAGATTTGTTCCAAAGCAGCAGCGACCAGAGGAAGTTGGCGCTGAAAGATAAGCTCAGAAAAATAAAAATGGAGAAGGGCGACAATATTACAAAATATCTCACGAAGTTTTTCCATTGTAGGGATGAACTGGGAAGTGTGGGGATTACTATTGATGATGATGAATTGGTGAGGTTGGCTGTCCTTGGGCTTCTAAAGAGTTGGCATAGCTACAAAGGCTCTGTCAATGGACGGGAGAAACTGCTAGGTTGGGAGCGACTTTGGTCGGATCTTGTGTAGGAGGAGATAAGGCAAAGTACCAAGGATGGCTCTTCATCGAATAATGATGATGAAGAGAATTGCGCTTTGGCTGCCAAAGCAAGGAAAGGGAAGGGGAAGAAATTCCCATCAAAATCTGAGGCTAAAGGAAAGAAGCAGGATTTGTCCAAGGTGAAGTGTTTTCACTGTCACAAACATGGGAATTTCTCTACTAACTACCCACAGAAGAAGAAGAACAAGAAGGCTGCTGGAGCTGCAGCGGGTGAGGCCTTAGCCTCGAAATTTGAACTTGATTTCTCTTTGATCGCATGCTTGGTTTCAAGCTTAATGGGATCGGTGTGGTATCTTGATAGTGGCGTGTCTTTCCATATGATGGGAGACAAGGAGTTGTTTAGTGACTTGGAGGAGAAGGATCTTTAAATGCATATAGAGATGGGCAACGATGGTCGATACAGTGCAACTGGAATTGGGACCATTACTTTGAAAGGGAGTCAGGTAAGCCATTCTATTGAAAGATGTTATGCATGTTCCAGGTCTGAAGAAGAACTTGGTCTCGATCACAATGTTAGAAGATAGAGGTTATGACGTTGTTTTTAGCGATGGAAAAGATTTCCTGCGACATAAAACAATGGGCCAAACCAAGAGGATATGGATTCGAGTTAAGAATCTCTACAAGCTGGAGGTAGATGGCTGTGCTGCAATTATGGGAAAAGCAGAAGAAGTGGTGAGCCAGGATGAGGGTGAATTATGGCACAGGATATTGGGCCATCTTCACCATAGTGCTTTGAAGATTTTGCAGCAGATTTCTACAGGAATTCCCAAGGGTACTCTTGCGCAGTCAGATCAGTGCAAGGGATATACTATGGGTAAGTTTGTGAAGACCACCTTTCATGAGAAGGAGAACTGTGCATCAGTGATCTCGGAGAGAATTCACACAGATGTGTGTGGACCTTTCTCAGTTGCTTCAACAAAAAAACACATGTACTATGTTATTTTTGTAGATGACTATTCTCATAGATGCCGGATCTTCTTCATGCAGAAGAAGAGCGAAACATTATCAAAGTTCTATGAGTTTAAAGCATTGGTTGAGAAGGAGTTGGGGAAGAAAGTGAAGGCTCTACGGAGCGATAATGGTGGTGAATATATCTCGAACGAATTCAAAGACTTTTGTAGCAAAGAAGGAATTCAATGAGAACTCATAGCGCCTCATAACCCACAACAGAATGGGGTTGCGGAGAGGAAGAATAGAATGATCGTGGGTGTTGCACGAGCTATGCTTGAGAGGGAGCCTGACTTGCATGCAGTGGAGGAATTTCTAGTTCTGAAAGATGAGCCTCCAGATGTGGACCAGAAACAGGAGGAAGTTCATGGAATGGAGGAGTCCACTCACGCAGAGCCAAACATCATAACTAGTAGAAAGCGTACCACAGAAGTTGAGATACTGAAGCTTGATGCAGCACAGAATGTAGGAGTCCCTACATCACAGCACAGACAGAGACAGTCGCCTGACCGATTTACTAGATACATGGCTCTTATGAGCAAGTGTATCATGACAAAGCCATCTTCTTTTGAAGAAGCATTGCAGGAGCCCACATGGGTAGATGCCATGGTGGAGGAGTATGACTCCATTTTCAGAAACAATGCTTGGGAGATTGTTCCAAGGCCGGTGGGTAAATAAGTTGTAGGATCAAGATGGATCTACAAGGTAAAGCAAGCTACTGATGGGAGCATCGAGAAGTATAAGGCAAGATTTGTTGCCCGAGGCTTCTCACAGATTGAGGGGATTGACTATGAAGAAACCTTTGCACCTGTCGCACGATATTCTTCCATAAGGACCATCCTTGCTCTCTCAACGAAGATGGGTTTGCACATTCATCAGATGGATGTGAAGACTGCATTCCTTAATGAGATCATTGAGGAAGAGGTGTACATTGAGTAGCCTAAAGGATTTGAGCTCTTCAGCAGCGAGTCACATGTGTGCAGTCTCAAAAGAGCGTTGTATGGGCTGAAACAAGCACCTCGTGCTTGGTACACACAGATTGACGACTATTTCACTGGACTTCGCTTCACCAAGAATGAGGCAGATGTAAACCTGTACTAAATTGTGGTGGAGGGTAAGCTTTTAATCATTTTTCTTTATGTTGATGATTTAATACTAACGGGTGATGAGAAATTGATACACTCATGCAAGGCAGATCTTGCAAAGGAGTTTGAGATGAAGGATTTGGGCCTCCTTCATTATTTCCTTGGATTGGAAATATGGCAGCAGGAAGGTGAACTGTTTGTGTCTCAAGGAAAGTATGCTCGGGAGATACTTGAGAAGTTTCACATGCACCGCTGCAAGCCTATTGATACTCCTCTTCCAGGAAATTGGAGGAAAGAGGATGCTACATCGGCAGAGGTAGTGGATGCCACTGTTTATCGACAATTGGTGGGTTCGCTCATGCATTTATTTAATACAAGATTGGACATATGCTATGCGGTGAACCAGCTTTCACAAGCGATGGTTAAGCCTACCAAGCTCTTTTGGAAGGCAGGCAAGCATGTCTTGAGGTATCTCAGGGGCACATTTGAGTATGGCTTATGGTACAGACATACAGATGAGGTGAAGTTGCATGGCTTCATGGATGCAGATTGGGTAGGCATCCCAATAGAAAAAAAGAGCACATCAGGAGGGGTTTTCAGTATCGGATCTATAACAGTTTCTTGGTACAATAGGAAACAAAGATCCGTGGCACTCAGTTTAGTGGAAGCAAAATACGTGGAAGCAATTCAAGTTGCATGTGAGGCTATCTGGATGAGGAAGATACTGGTCGGTTTGTTCGGTTCACATTTAGATCCTACAGTGATACCTTGTGATAATCAGAGTTGCATTAAAATCTCGATTAATCCTGTGTTTCATGATAGATCTAAACATATTGATATCCGGTATCATCATATCAAAGATTGTGTGCAACGGAAGATCATGTTGCTTCAGTACATTCCTACGGAAGATCAAAATGCAGACATTCTAACGAAGGCGCTCACCAGGAGTAAATTCGAATACCATAGAGGCAGGATCGGGGTGAAGGATAATCCATATCTTGTTGAGAGGGAGTGTTAAGATTCAACAAGATGATGAAGCTTAGTGAAAATCAATCACCTTCACTAAGTGGGCCCATAGGCTATTTTTAGGTGCAAGTGTATTTTTAGACATGGTGATCATATTTCAAAAGTTGTAGGATGCTATTTGTGGATGGTTGGTCAAGTTGGGAAAATAGATGAAATTCTATTTTTAGAATATTGGGCGAAGTCTATTTATAGATCGTCGATCTAAAAATAGAGGTGTCAATTATTATTAGCCCTTAATAATAATTAGACTCTAAATATGGACTTATTCTCTTGGAGCACTTTATTTTAGTATACAGATTTGGAAAATTAGTGGGCTGAAGGAATTACGCAATTCCTAGGGTTTACTGGTGGTTCGTACATGGAGGACTCAGTTAGAACTCAAGTGGAAAAGTTATGACAAAGTTGGAAGAGTAGTTCATGGAGTTGTTATTCAATATAACTCAGTTAAATGAGTTAAAATCAATTGAGCTAGTTGTATCTAGTTTAAATGAAAGATACACTAGTGAGAGTTAAGTGAATTAATTAGTTAATTAATTCACAAATAATAACTCACTAATCAACTGAACAAATACAATAGTTAACTACAATGCATGTCAGTTCCAGTGGAGACCTAGTGGAGAGATAGGTGAAAGGGTGAGATGGAATATCCGTTATGACTATAGTGATGCATTAAATGCATCTAACACACATTGGAGTTGCCAATGAGGATTTCACAGTCAAGGCAAGGGAAATTCGAATTCATTCAAGGGTCTTCTTCAGCAGGGATTTCACAGTGGAGGTAGGCTATCAGGTGGCAAGAAATCAGTGCATGGATTTGCAGATTTCTTCATGTTAGTGTGTGATGATTGATTGTACTGAGAGCTTGATGTAATAAGATTTGTATGAGATTGTTACATGATCTCCATGATACATAATATATTATAGTTGGGGTTTTCAGTTTCAGGCTTTCCCGTAAAACAACTGTGTTATGCACGATTGTTTTTATTGCTTCATGTGTTTGCAATTGAGTTTTAAATTTCCGCAAAATATTAACAATGGAAGGATTCTATATTTAGCAAGAAGATAAATATTGTTAGATCAGGAGAATCTGGATATATACATGCATATGTTATATAATTTCTACAGATACCAAAACCCTAGCCTCCCTACCACTCCCTCTCCTTGATACCAAGAGTTGAGTGCCTTTAGCTCTCAAGCAAGAATTCACTATCCTGTCCTAGCTTCAACTCAAGTGCTAAAAGTCCTTTAATTGATTTCCCGAAGTCGTACATGTAGGCTAAAGTGACTCTTGGGTTACCCTTGACTCTTGCTCTCCTTGACCGATGGGCTGCTTGCAACTAGGATCACTTGCGACCCGAGGCTATTTGAGACTTGCGACCTGAGGTCATCTGCGACCTACGACCTGAGGTTATCTACGACCTGCGACCTAAGGTCATCTGCAACTTGTGACCTGAGGTCATCTGTGACCTATGGCTATTTATGACCTACAAATTGAGGAGGTCTGCGACCTAGAGTTTTTCTATTACACTTCCTTTTTGGAGAGCTCAGGCCTTGCAAAACTCGATGTTTTTTCCTGTGCATTAGTCCTGCGCACATGAATGGGTGAAAAATGTGCCTTTGAGCTTATACTGAGGTTTTTTTGAGTTTTTCAAGGAGCCACCTTTCTTTCCAGATGATAAACCTATATTTTTCCATGTGGACCAACAAATTCTATCTTCTACCAATGCCATTGTAGTGCCAAGGGAATTTGCATGAGTTAATGATTGGGCCAACGATGTTCAATTTTTTGAGTAAGATATTGAGCATCCACATGACGTGAGTTTTCCTGTAATTAGAGTTTTTTAGCTTCTGGAGGAATACAACAACTTCCTTCACCTAGGTCAACACTATAAATTTCTCGTGCTACCTACAAGCTAACACATTCAATTAGAAATATATGTATATGCTTGAGAAAAAAACATTAGAAACGTAACACATTGATGGAAAGTTAATATCAATTTGGACCCCTGTATAGTCCTGTTCTGTATAAGAACGTATGTACAACTCCTGCATGCTCATACTAAGCTTGTTTAATCATGTATTGGGGAGAGGACTTGAAATGTCAACCAACATTCATCTAAATGCATTACCAGGTGTATACATGGCGCCACATTTTTCAAGAGAATTCCATAGTTCACTACTTTCATTGAAACCTCGTAAACACAAGAGGTTATTAACCATGTACCACATAAATAAAAATTACATTTTTCTCTTAGCTTAATATTCATTTCCAATAGTGATGATGCTGAAACGCTGTGAAAGTAATGCATTATTTCTTAATTCGTATGTTATGCACAATGTCATTGATTCCACACATTTGGTGAGATGCTCCTTTCATATCTACCACACGTATACCCATACTCTAACCTTTAATAAATGAGAATTACACCTTATGGCCTTGCATTTCACTATCAAACAAGGGTGCGTTAGGATAGTGATGATGAGGAGTATGGATTATAAAGAAAATTCTACGTTGTGTTATGCACTGGGACAAGACTGCGATGTGTGACCTCAGAGGAGTGTTGAGAGGCTACAACTTGAAAGGAGTTTGTGACTTGTTGTAGTCACAAGGTCACAACTTAGCGTTTCTGCCTTCGCTTGAGGAGTGTGACTTGGCAACCTGGGCGAGGATAGCTACCTATGGAAGTAGCATAGTCGCAACTCCTGAAAGGTCGCACCTTCTATTCGTGCCTCAGGCTTGTGACTTTGTGACTTGTGGAGATCTGCAACTTGAAAGGAGGTTTCATGGTCATGTTCGAGTTCAGTTGCACCCGCCACTGCTACAACAAAACTGCGACTATGCGACTTGATCACACATTGCCCTCTGGAGACCCCTGCTGGACAATGTTGAACTCAAACATTTATCTCCTTTCCATATGTGATCCTTTCATTCAAAAATGCCAAATTGGGCTAGATGAGATGCCATCCTTTTGATTGAAGAATATTAGTGCCAATGTGTGGATATACGGCGCTACCGCGATAGTATTTCATGCGCGCTCCTTCTCTAGCTTCATCGCTGGACGACTACCATGCGACCTCCACGACCTCATCATTGCATCTTGGGAAACCTTAGGCAACAGTTCTTGTTCTCCTTATAAAAACTACACGTGGGTTGATGGACTTAGATCTGCTGGGTTCCTCCATCCACATCCCATGCATGCTGATTATCAGTGAGAAGGGAGCGTTTTTATAACGTAGGCTGTTGCTACAACATAAACAAAAGTTTGTCGATATGACTGTAAAACACAATGGTGGACCCAACAATGGTGTGATGCAGAGGATCTGAAACTCTCCACTAACATGTAATCATCCAACGCCAGGTGTTAGCATGTGTATTTCCGCGTCCTGCGACCCGTGAAAATCAAACCATGTTTTCTCTCACCTTCTCTTGAATGCATAAGTATGTGCATTTTCTTGGTATATCTGTCATGTTGTGTTTAACTGCAATTTGAACAAGGGAAAGAGAAACTTGATGTGCTCACAATAAATCATTTCATCTTCAATGCTAAAATGCGATGCTCAATCCACTTCGCAACGTGGCTTCATTGATATTGATCGTTCGAAGGTCCTCCCCCATAGTGTGTATTAAAGAGGGCATGGCATAGCCATCGTATGTTGCTCTTCCATTGTGAAACAAGTGTTTCATACTCGACATATTAATACCCTGGATGTGCCCGAACACACTCTTTGATATGCACTCCTGACGACAATCATAAAACAAAAATAGGCACTCCACCCCCTTCATTGTTTACGCCTCTATGCATCTCTTTGAAGTGCACTAATATTTATGGTGGCTACCCATACGAATTTCAAGGGTTCTAAGTGCACTATGGTATTTTCACTCAAAAGCATTAGCCCCTTTTCCATCTTGAACTCCCACCACACCATATCTCAAATAATTTTCACGAGTTGAAGAGGATATATTCATGTCATATCCAAAACTCAGAAGGTTTTGGAAAGTTCATATGGACAATTAAAACCTCATGAAATTGTTACATAGTTCAATGTATAATGGTAATGGAATCTTTGACCAATTTCCTGAAAGGGAGTGGTATGAGAATAAGTCAGCTCTCAGTAATGATGAGAAAAAAAAATGACTGAATAAAATAATTCGCTTGAAGAGCATCAACATTGAATTGTCCAAACTAAGATATTACAAATTAGATTGATTTTTTGAGCATACTTAAGTTTGGAGATCAACTTAAAACTCATGAGTTTTCATGTATCTATTGATCATAGTGGACCTTGATACTTCATGATGCCACAAGGTGACGATGCATTCACAAAGAAGGCTCCTTGAAATAAATAGGACCATGCGTTTGGAGGGTGGGGATTAAATTCAAAGCAAGGATGGATTACTAATCACATGCATCTAGGGCTACAAGGGCGCAAATGGGCGTACAATTCACGCAAACCCTAATGCACATGTTGAGGGGTAGGACCTGCCAAGGAGTTAGGGGAATAGGATAGGGATTGACTCTCACTGTGATGTCGCACGATGCTGATGGGAATGCGACCCTAGGGGAGTGCGAATTAGGTTAACACAGGAAAGAGGACCTTTCATTTGAAAAAATATGGTTTCTTCCAAACCCTAGCATGATCAACACAATGCAAGCCAAATTGAGGCCTTATCCATCCAGGCTTAGAGCCCCCATTTATTGGTGACGACTACTATGCTCAACCCAGCTTCAAATCCCCAGAGGAAATCTCAATTCTCTTGTGCAATGACAAAAAAAAGACTCCCAAACCCTAGCACAACTATGAGACAACAAGACAAGTGGACGTGGCATTCATCGTATGAATGGGTGCGGTGACAGGGTCTGGAAGGAAAAGGTGATCGGGAGATTGACCGACGGAAGGCCGGGTCAAAGCCTTAATGGGTTGAGTGAGCAGAGTGGGACCTGAAAATTTGAATATACCCATAATTTTGGGTGGCGTTGTATCAAATACAACAATTAGCATACCACTGGTAGAATCTAGCATATCTGTCAACGTCCCTATACTTTATCGAGTCTAGATGGTGACGTAAGGGAATATTGGGCAAGCACTGTGGGTATCTCCTTCGTTTCTTTGACCTTTACAGATATGCCTACCCTTTGTGCCTCAACTAGTCCTTGTTAATCGGAAAAATCCCAAGTAGAAACTCACGCATGCCAGGAGTTGATGATGATGTAAAGGAATAGGGAGAGGGCTTATTATATTCATAATTTTTAAGATAAGATTTTGGTGTTGCTCCGTTGCCAGCAGGCCTGAACAGTACCCTGACGGAGTAACTTCAAGAAATCACAAATGTCCCTCCGCTTCCAGCGAGGCTGGTCAGTACCCTGGCGGGGCGGAGTCATTGCATTAACTCTCTGCGAAGGAAACCTTTCTCAATCCTTTACCCTTATGTTTTTCATGTTCTTATAACACTTATTTGTATGTGCTCGCCGCACTTATTCTTTGTGGAAATTATTTACTTGGGGTAGGCGAGGGATCTTGACTTATTTTGCTTTGCAAGAGAGGCTGTTTCTTGTTTGAAAAAAACTGAAAGATATTTTGATTTGAGTTTGCCTTCATGCCAAGCCTTCACATCCTATCTCCAACTAACAGGTGAAACATGTGACATGTCGTTGAGATATTCAAGACTATGTTGAGCACAAGGTTCGGGTTATGATTACATGCCATTTAAACTGATTAGGGTTCCCCACAAGCAACTTGCTCGTATCTCCCTGGCTAATGAATTAGACTCGTAGGAATGATGCTGAGAATGTGATTCTGATTACCGGTTCTGAGAGAGGTTTCCTCTTGGGGCAACTACCACAACCTCATGCAAACAATAGGATTAGGTTTT
Source organism: Pinus albicaulis (assembly GCA_034641835.2). Taxonomy (NCBI): domain Eukaryota; kingdom Viridiplantae; phylum Streptophyta; class Pinopsida; order Pinales; family Pinaceae; genus Pinus; species Pinus albicaulis. Next base: position 186,043,604 of record CM076574.1, read on the forward strand.
TAGCAATTATGATAAGGAAATAAAGGAATACCTTTAGGGTTTCGATGCGTGCAAAGAGGTGAAATCAATCCATCTAGCTTCAAACATGTGCAAGGAGGAATAATAAGGCTAGTCAGGGCATCGAGGGTTTGAAAGCTTCGAGTTCGATGAAGGCTCATGTAGAGGCATGAAATATACAGAAAATTTCCAAGCTGGATCAACAGCTAGCACATATGATGTGAGAAGGAAAGTGTATGACGTGATGCAAAAAATGAGGCTTATGATGAAATGTGATGCCATGTGCGAGAGGAATCAACTAGTTGAAGGTGAAAAACAAGGCACAATGCATGTAGTGATAATCTAAATGGCGTGTAAAAATGAGAAAATGCAAGAGCATGAGTGAAAACTAATGGAAAATTATAATGCATAAAGCTACTTACCATAAAAAAAATACAACAAACATAATTTTAAACCATAACGAAAAATCTAGCAAGTAAACCATAATAAAAAACTTGAACCAGTAAACTTTTATTAATAGACTCTAGCTAGCATAAACCTAAAACCCTAATTTTACTGGAGAGGTGGTCAGGTTATGTGAAATCAGATTTCCAGTGTAGCCATCGCATTAGTTCCCCACCTGCAAGAACAAAAATGTTCGCAATCAGAACCAACATAAAAATTTGTGCAAGACTTACCTGAAAAGCATGTGAAACAACAAGAAGGTCATGGCTACTTACTAGAGAAAGTGCCAGAATATATAGTTAAAGCTGAATTTCAATTTTAGCCTGATACAAAAGAAGGTGTACTTGAAACCTAAAATCATCTATAAATGACACACATCCATTCATGCACAAACCTAGATCCGATGGAAGTGAGGTAAGACATTCCCTACTTGCAGATATATTTATCGGATAAGATCCGTCAAGCTGGTCGGAAATCTCATCATGATGTTGAGGATGACCAATTTGATGGAATGAGGAAAATAAGCGTCCGCCAGGCGAAGTTGAGATGCTCGAGAATCCAAGTGTAGAAACCCTAATTTTTGAAACCCTAGTTTAAAGTTGTCCCTGTGTTTTTTTGGGGACGTGAGGACCTGACGTAACCATCAACGGGGGTTGAAGTGCCTCACCATCCTGGAAAAAATCTGAACCTTCCAACGGGGAGATTTAAAACTTCATTGGTTTCATGAGATCAACTGGAGAATGCACGTGGTCATTATTTGTTGTGACTGTACAATAGTTAGCGAGCGTATTATTAATTCGTTTAGATGTTTCCAAACTGACAGATTGACAATCCAACATATCAAATTCTTTAGATTTCCCAGGATGAGATGAATTGACCAGAAGATTTTCAGGAAATAGAAGGGTTTGTAAAATATCATATGTTTGTACCTAAATGCAATATGTACTGGCTGGGAAACAATGAAAAATATTTGAGACAATGGCCAGTGTACTCCTTCAAGTGAAAAAATTAGGGTATAGAGGTTGTTGCATATCAGTTGTTAGGGGACAGAAAGACGTGCTCAAAGAAACATCACTCGAATCGAAGGCTTGCCCAGATGAGATGACATCCGACATAGTTATGTTGAGAGGAGTGTGGTACATGGGAACTATAATTTTGGAAACCCTAATTATATAAACCATAGTTTGAATTGTTTCAGCAGTCTCATCAGGATCATGAGAACCTAAGATAACCATCAGCAGAAGCTGAATTTCCTCAACTTCCTGATGGGTCACTGAATCATCAAATTTTGGTGGCTTCATAGGGTCAACAGATAGATACGAATGAATTTCACCAGAGGTGTGAGTGAATACGTTTTGAGATAAATAACAATCATTGGAGCCACCAATTTGATCAGGTTGGGTATCTAGTATATTAGGCTTCTCTAGGGTTAAAAATGGGGATGAATCAATAAGAGAAACATCTTGAGATTAGCGGGACATAAGGTCAATTTCTTGGATGTTTAAATATTTTGGATGAAAGAGATCAGAAATAAGAGATTCATCAATTTTGTAATGTGATTGTGAAACACCACCCTCGTGTTCATCACTGCCATCAACACCAACACAAGACAATTCAGAATTATTTGAAGAATTTACTGGTGTGGCAGACTCAAGAAATGAATCATGGGATAATGGATGAAATGATTCAGATGCATATGTACCAATCGTACAAGGAATTTCATCTCACACGTCAGTGTCATCCAGAGAGGCCCATGAACCTGCATGCATGTCATGGTCCAAGGTTTTTGCAGTGAAATCAAATTTATTCGGGACAAGGCTCAATTCATTGTCGGTAGGTGAATGAGATATAGAACTGGACCCAGGCACATGTTTAGTGGACTCGAGATTGGTTTCATCAACAGGGAGAGATGTTAAGTCAGTCTGGTTTTCAAGTTTTAATTTGACAAGGTGTATGAAATATTAAGAGGTGATACAACATGCTTCATTTTCTTCTAAGTGTCTATCATCACTTAAAATATTTGCGACCGAAACTCCATTACGTGAAAAATCAGGAGGAGGAAGAGAAATGTCACAAATAGAAATTTCCTTCTTGGAGGCATGAATTTGCTCCAGACTCGAACAGATGGACAAGGAAATATTAGGGATAGAACCTGGACAACTAGTAACTTGAGGATTATCATAACAAACATAAGGATCAGGATTTGTTACAGATTGAAGGTGTTGCAGACAAATGGCAACAACTTGTTGAAATTGTTCAATTAAATATTCCTAATAAACATCTCTTTTAGGGAACTCAAAAAAAGGATGAAAAAATCTAATAGCAAACAACTCTCTAGATTCTCGAGGTTTCATTATGATCTCATTTATCCTTATTAATACATTTTGAAAATCGCAACTGTGAAAATGTTGTTGAAATTCACTGAAAAGTTGCTCGAATGAATGGATGGAAGCTGCTAGAAATGTGAAACACCATTTCTTAACACGATCTTCAAGAGTGAGGGAGAAGAGCACATAAACAATATTTTCATCATCAGTTTCATAATATTCACAAAACTCAAGGAAATCAGAAAGGTGCTTGGTTATGGAATTTCCATTCTCATCATCGAAATTTAACTGAGACAAATGATATAGAGGTTCATCAGGGATTGAGCATTGAGAAACATATACATCCGATAAACAACTCGGGAGAATGATTTGGGGATGAACCATTTACAGATATGAGACTAACTACAGGCTCCAAGGGCTCAACTTGTCTATTTTTCCATTTGCGCCTCCTCCAAAACTCAGTTTCTAAGGGAAATACACCATTTCTCTGCTTGTGGGAAATTAATCCGTTTTTCTCCATGGTGTAACCCTCCTGATCTTATCCAGTGTTCCTCCACGCTAGTCTCTCCTGAGCTTGCGAATGAGCCCGACTTGACCCTTGCTGCACGCTTTTCTTCTTTGCTGATCCTCTGTCTTAGATTGCACTTCCAATGCTGCTGATTCTTCCCTGAATTTGGTTCCAGTGCACATGTGATGATGAATCCTCATTGTGCTTGTGGTTATCCTTTTGAGCATATTGTAGGTCTTCTTGACATTCTAACAACTGTTCCTCAACAACCTTGAATTTCTCAGGACCTCTCTTGACTTTTAGCTGATTAAAATTATGCTACAACATCTGGCTCCAATTGGGGACAACAATTTTGGTAGAAAAGTGCTGAGAAATGCTAGATCAGTAGCCTTTATTGGGCATGAAGTCAAAGAGAACTTATAGATCAATATCCTTTATTGGGCATGTATTCAAATAACACTTGTATAAGAATAGTCGTTATGGGCATGGAGTCAATCCCAAATTTGAGTTGATCCAATATGAAATCCTCCCGAAGCCTACTACACTTTGGACTTCTTCCTTTATTCTTAAGCTGAAAATACCAAAATAGAAATACTACAACTGAAAATGCTCAACTTCTGAGCTTATTAATGCACAACTCCTATGTATGCATTTATTCCTGAACTTAATCAGGCGAATTCAACTTTCGTATAAATTCTTGTTGCTGACAAAAGAAAGTTTTAATATAATCCGCCACTGGATCATAGGACTGATGAGACCAATTTTTTTCTACCTCTTTTTCTTGAACATCTTGCTGATGTAGACTTCTTTGAACATGAAAACTTCCTTCACTGCTTGACTCCTCAATTTGAGGTTGTATGTGAGAAGATTTATTGTTGTTTTCTGCTTATAACAATTTAGGTAGGAAAGAGAAATCTAAGGTTTGTCCCTCATAATGTTGATGTTCTTTGTGTAATGCCAACTCTTGACAAAATTCTTCAGGAATTTTAATGTAACATTCATCTCTCCTCTCATATAAAGTTGCGTCAAGATCAGTAATACAATCGGAGGAAAAATATTCTTTCTCCAATTAAGAATGTACATTTTGGGCCTTATAATCTTCTGAGAATATAAAGTAGGAAAAAATATTCTTGATATGTAAAGGAAAATAGACCATCAAACTGATAGTGAAAAATAAAACTTCCTTTAAAAGATTCAAACTCTAATACATGTGTTTTCCATTGCACTTTCTCATTTCCTTGCCCGTAGAATTCCTCATCTAATGAAACCTTCATCAGTGGACTCGCCAAGTGAATAATACACAACCAAATTTGTATCTAAATCTTGTTCACCATCAAGAAATAAATTTCAATACCTGGGGAAAAATAACTTTGTGCCTTCGTCCCCGGCAACGACTCAAAAAAATGTTGTATCTTAAGAGAAAATCCCTTGGTTCTAAAAGGAATCAATGCTTAAGACATTTTAAAAGTGTGTCACAGAAGTGATTTTATCATGAGGTCTTTGTTTTATCCCTTTAGAGACTAGTTTTCTAAAACCCTTAATGATTTGGAATAATAAAAGATTTCATAATGCCATTCACTGCTGATATCTGAATGAAAAGAAGAACTGCAGGGGAAACTCAAAGTAATATGTTGAAAACATAGAATCTACCACTTTTAAGTTTCAGAGGAAATTCATGGAGAGAGAGGAAACTCGAAATAATATGCTGTAAACACAAAACCTATTACTTTAAAGTTTCATCAGGAGTTTGTGAAGAGAGGGGAAACTCAAAATAATATGCTGTAAACACAAAATCTATTACTTTTAAGTTTCAGAGAGAAATTGTGAAGGGAGAAGAGATGGAGCGAAGGAGCGCAAATTAAGGTCATTTAACTCTTACTCACAGATGTAATTAAGAGACCGACTGCTACATTAATTCACTTCATTCAAAGAAAAAGGGACACAAAATGGCACAAGAAACATGAATCACCATCAACAGTTGCAAGAAACTTATTGCTTCTTTCATTTAACCATAAAAAAAAGAAGTACAATATGTAATCCCCAAGAGTTCTAGAACTCAGGCCCCCTCCATTTCCTTCTTTATCTCTTGCTTAAATACATCAAAAATAATTTGTAACTGCTGGAACTTCTTGTAACTACTCAAAATTCCTAAAACTCTATAAACTACCTATTACATCGCAATTAAAGATTTCATTACAATGTTGATCTTTAATCAAGAAATAAAAATAGAATTAGAAGTATCAATCTATTTGCTGGATCTGATTTGTTGTTGATGTGTCTCTATCCGTTTCAGTTGCGATGTCCCAAAATTCTGCGTAAATGCATCTCCACTAGACTCTGCCCATGCTTTTGCGTTTTCGAATGCTATCATCATGTCACCTGCTACCCGGCTCTGCCTCTTCTAGTCGTGCCTGCTGCGTTATTCCTTTTCTTTTCCTTTGCCCCACGCCAGATCACATACCCGAGTATTTCTGCCCGTTTTCATACTTTCTTTCCTAAACCGAAGCAAGACTTGGACTTGAAATATATTCTATTCACCTATGAAGAATGCATCGCATCTATTTTCTAACACATTTTAGCATTTCAACGGTTTTACGTTATAATCCTCCTTTCCTCCTCCAATGCGATTTAACAAAAGAAATGCCTTACTTTCGGATTTGAAAACCTTTAGAGTTTACTTTCGAAACAACATTGCATCTGCCTACAAATCTCAAATCAGGGATTTTATTATGAAATACGGGAAGTAAGTGTTAAACTATGTGATGCGCGAAGTGCGATGAGAGAATGGTGACGTGGCAAGCAGAGGTGGGGCCAATGGAAAATTGCAAATCAACGGATTTGTTATGAGAAATGGAAGGTAAGCTCTAAAACTTTCAAAGTGAAAAGTGTGGGGAGAGGGAGGTGATGTGGCATGGATGGGTCCCACGGATATCACAAATTGCAAATCAATGGCTTTAGTTTATGAGCGGTGGAGGTAAAAATAAAAACTTGCAAAGTGAAAAATGTGGGGAGAGGGAGGTGACATGGAAAAGAGAGGTGGGCCCTCCCTCAGCCCGCAGATCACAACCTTTAACACATTCCTTAGCAATAACCCTTTAAACTTGCGAAGTGCGATATGCGATTGCATCGCATCGCAATATCACAAGTTTAAGCATATTTTAAACTTGTAACATTTACCAAATGTGATATGCGATACGATTTCCGTCGTCCATCTCTCCGTTTCCGTTCTGCGCTTTGATCCTGACCATCTGTTTTTCCATTTTCACCTCCTCCAAAGATCTTAAGTTTCTAAGGGAAATATGCCATTTCTCTGCCTGCGGGAAATTAGTCTGTTTTTCTCCGCGGTGTAACGCTCCTGAGCTTATTCGGTGTTCTGCTGTGCTAGTCTCTCCTGAGCTTGTGAATGAGCTCAACTTGACCCTTGCTACGTGATTTTCTTCTTTGCTACTCCTCTGGCTTAGATTGTGCTTCCAATTGTTCTGCTACTTCCATGAATTTGGTTCCAGTGCACATGTGATGATGAGTCCTCATTGTGCTTGTGGTTATCCTTTTGAGCATATTGCAGGTATTCTTGACATTCTAACAAATGTTCCTCAACAACCTTGAATTTTTTAGGAACTCTCTTGAATTTTAGCTAAGTAAAATTATGCTACAACATCTGGCTCTAATTGAGGACAACACTTTTGGTAGAAAAGTGCTGAGAACTAGTAGATTAGTAGCCTTTGTTGGGCATGGAGTCAAAGAAAACTTGTAGATCAGTAGCCTTTATTGGGCATGGATTCAAATAGCACTTGTATAACAATAGTTGTTATGGGCATGGAGTCAATCCAAAATGTGGTTGTTCCAGTATTAAATCTCCCGAAGCCTGCTACACTTTGGACTTCTTCCTTTATTCCTAACCTGAAAATACCGAACTAGAAATACTACAACTGAAAATTCTCAACTTCTGAGCCTATTTATGCATAACTCCTATGTATGAATTTATGACTGAACTTAATTAGGAGAAGTCAGTCTTTGTATAAATTCTTGTTTCTGACAAAAGAAAGTTTTCATATAATTTGCCACTAGATCATAGAACTGATGAGACCAATTTTCTACTGCCTCTCTTTCTTGAACATCTTGCTGAGGTAGACTTCTTTGAACATGGCAAATTCCTTCATTGCTTGATTCCTCAATTTTAGGTTGTATGTGAGAAGATTGATCGTTGTTTTCTGATGATAACCATTTAGGCAAGAAAGAGAAATCTAAGGTTTGTCCCTCATGATGCTGATGTTCTTCGTGTAATGACAACTCTTGAAAAAATTCTTCAGGAATTGTAATGTAACATTCATCTCTACTCTCATATAAATTTGCATCAAGATCAATAATCCAATCGGAGGAAAATTCTTCTTTCTCCAATAAAGAATGTACATTTTAGGTCTTATAATCTTCTGAGGATTTAAAGCATGAAACAATCTTGTTGATATGTAAGGGAAAATAGACCATCAATATGATAGTGAAAAATAAAACTTCCCCTAAAAGATTCAAACTCTGATACCTGTATTTTCCACGGTGCTTTCTCATTTCCTTGCCCACAGAATTCCTCTTCTAATGAAACCTTCATCAGTGGAGTTTCCAGGTGAATAATACACAACCAAATTTGTATCTAAATCTTGTTCACCATCAAGAAATATATTTCAATACCTAGGGAAAATTAACTTTGTGCCTTTGTACCTGGAAATGGTGCCAAAAAATGTTGTATCTTAAGAGACAATCCCTCGGTTGTGAAAGGAATAAGTGCTTAAGACATTTTAAAAGTGTGTCACAAAAATGATTTTATCACGAGGTCTTTGTTCTATCCCTCTGGAGACTAGTTTTCTAAAACCCTTATTGATATGGAATAATAAATGATTTCATAATGCCATTCACTACTGATATTTGAATGAAAAGAAGAAATGCAGGGGAAACTCAAAGTAATATGCTGAAAAAACAGAATCTACCACTTTTAAGTTTCAAAGGAAATCCATGGAGAGAGAGGAAACTCAAAATAATATGCTGTAAACACAGAATCTATTACTTTTAAGTTTCAGAGAGAAATTGTGAAGGGAGAAGAGATGGAGTGAAGGAGCGCAAATTAAGGTTATTTAACTCTTACTCACAAATGTAATTAAGAGACCGGATGCTACATTACTCCACTTCATTCAAAGAATAAGGGAAAAAAATGGTACAAGAAACACAAATCACCATCAACAATTGCAGGAAACTTACTGCTTCTTTCATTTAACCATCGGAAAAAGAAGTACAAATTGTAACCCCCAAGAGTTCCAAAACTCAAGCCCCTTCCATTTCCTTCTTTCTCTCTTTCTTACATACATTAAAAATAGTTTGTAACTTATGGAACTTATTGTAACTACTCAAACTTCCTAAAACTCTGTAAATTACCTATTACATCGCAATTAAAGACTTCATTACAATGTTGATCTTTAATCAAGAAAGAAAAAGAGTTAGAAGTATCAATCTATTTGCTGGATTTTATTTGTTGCTGATGTGTCTCTGTCCATTTTGGTTGTGATTTCCCAGCAGTCTGCATAAATGCATCTCCACTAGACTCTGCCCATGATTTTGCATTTTCTAATGCTATCATCATGTCACTTGCTATCCGGCTCCGATTCTTCTGGTCATGCCTACTATGTTATGCCTTTTCTTCTACTTTGACCTGTGTCGGATCACATACCCGAGTCTTTTGGCCCGCATTCATGCTTTCTCCCCTAAACCAACACAAGACACAGACTTGAAATATATTCTATTCATCTCTAAAGAACGCATCGCGTCCCTTTCTATCACATTTTGGTGTTTCAACGGTTTTACGTTATAAGCCTCCTTTCCTTTAAAAGATTCAAACTTTGATACCTATATTTTCCATAGTGCTTTCTCATTTCCTTGCCCGCAGAATTCCTCATCTAATGAAACCTTCATCAATGGAGTTTCCATGTGAATAATACACAACCAAATTTGTATCTAAATCTTATGCACCACCAAGAAATAGATTTCAATACCTGAGGAAAAAAAACTGCATGCCTTCGTCCCTGGAAACAATGCCAAAAAATGTTGTATCTTAAGAGACAATCCCTCAGTTGTGAAAGGAATCAATTCTTAAGACATTTTAAAAGTGTGTCACAAAAATGATTTTATCATGAGGTCTTTATTCTGTCCCTCTGGAGTCTAGTTTTCTAAAATCCTTAATGATCTGGAATAATAAAATATTTCATAATGCCATTCACTGCTGATATCTGAATGAAAAGAAGAAATGTAGGGGAAACTCAAAGTAATATGATGAAAACACATAATCTACCACTTTTAAGTTTTAGAGGAAATTCATGGAGAGAGAGGAAACTCGAAATAATATGTTGTAAACACAGAATCTATTACTTTAAAGTTTCATCAAGAGTTTGTGAAGAGAGGGGAAACTCAAAATAATATGTTATAAACACATAATCTATTATGTTTAAGTTTCAGAGAGAATTTGTGAAGGGAGAAGAGATGGAGTGAAGGAGCACAAATTAAGGTTATTTAACTCTTACTCACATATGTAATTAAGAGACCGGATGCTACATTACTTCACTTCATTCAAAGAAGAAGGGACACATAATGGCACAAGAAACACGAATAACCATCAACAATTGCAGGAAGCTTACCGCTTATTTCATTTACACATCAAAAAAATAAGTACAAAATGTAATCCCCAAGAGGTCTAGAACTCAGGCCCCCTCCATTTCTTTCTTTTTCTCTTTCTTAAATACATCAAAAACAATTTTTAACTTCTGGAACTTCTTGTAACTACTCATACTTCCTAAAACTATGTAAACTACCTATTACATCGAAATTAAAGACTTCATTACGATGTTGATATTTAATCAAGAAAGAAAAATAGAATTAGAAGTATCAATATATTTGCTGGATCTAATTTTTTGCTGATGTGTCTCTGTCTGTTTCGGCCGTGATGTCCCAATAGTTTGCATAAATGCATCTCCCCTAGACTCTACCCATGCTTTTGCATTTTAGAATGCTATCATCATGTCACCTGCTACCCGAATCTGCCTCTTCCACTCGTGCTTGCTGCGTTATGCCTTTTCTTCTCCTTTGCCTTGCATCAGATCAAATACCTGAGTCTTTCTACCTGCATTCTGACTTTCTTCCCTAAACCTCCATAAGACTTGGACTTGAAATATATTCTATTCACCTCTGACGAATGCATTGTGTCCGATTTTTATCGCATTTCAGTGTTTCAAAGGTTTTACGTTATAATCCTCCTTTCATCCTCTGATGCGATTTAACACAGGAAATATCTTAATTCCGGATTTGAAAACCTTTGGAGTTTACTTTCGAAACCACATCACATTCACCCACAAATTGAAAATCGGGGATTTTATTATGAAAAATGGGAGGTAAGTTTTAAACTATGCGATGCGCGAAGTGCGACGGGCAGAAGGTGATGGATTTATTATGAGAAATGGAAAGTAAGCTCTAAAACTTACAAAGTGTGAAGTGCGGGGAGAGGGAGGTGATGTGGCAGGGATGGGTCCCACGGATATCACAAATCGCAATTCGACGGATTTAGTTTATGAGTAGTGGAGGTAAACATTAAAACTTGCAAAGTGAAAAATGCAGGGAGAGGGAGGTGACGTGGAAAAGGGAGGTGGGCCTGCCTGCAACCCGTAGGTCGCAACTTATAACACATTCCTTAGCGCTAACCCTTTAAACTTGTGAAGTGTGATATGTGTTCGCATCGCGTCACAATATCGAAAGTTTAACCATATTTTAAGCTTGTAACCTTTGCCGAATGTGATATCCGATTCGATCCCCTTCGTCCATCTCTCTATTTTAGTTATGCACTTTGATTCTAACCATATGTTTTCCCTTTGTGCCTCCTCCAAAACTCTTAAGTTTCTAAGGGAAATACGCTATTTCTCTGCATGCAGGAAATTAGTCTATTTTTCTCCATGGTGTAACCCTCTTGAGCTTATCCAATGTTCTTTCGTACTAGTCTCTCATAAGCTTTCGAATGAACCCGACTTGATCCTTGCTGCAAGATTTTCTTCTTCTCTACTCCCCTGGATTAGATTGCATTTCCAACACTACTGCTTCTTCCCTGACTTTGGTTCCAGTGCACATGTGATGATGAATCCTCGTTTTTCTTGTGGTTATCCTTTTGAGCATATTGCAGGTCTTCTTGACATTCTAACAATTGTTCCTCAACAACCTTGAATTGATCAAGACCTCTCTTGACTTTTAGTTGAGTCAAATTATGCTACAACATCTGGCTCCAATTGGGGACAAAATTTTTGGTAGAAAAGTGCTGAGAACTGGTATATCAGTAGCCTTTATTGGGCATGGAGTCAAAGAGAACTTGTAGATCAGTAGCCTTTATTGGGCATGGAGTCAAATAGCACTTGTAGAATAGTAGGCATTATGGACATGGATTCAATCCAAAATTTGATCCAGTATGAAATCCTCCCGAAGCCTACTACACTTTGGACTTCTTCCTTTATTCTTAAGCTGAAAATACCGAACTAGAAATACTACAACTGAAAATGCTCAACTTATGATATTATTTATGCACAACTCCTACGTATGCATTTATGCCTGAAATTAATCAGGCGAAGTCAGCCTTTGTCTAAATTCTTGTTGCCGAAAAAAGAAAGTTTTCATTTAATCCACCACTGGATCATAGAACTGATGAGACCGATTTTTTGCTGCCTCTTTTTCTTGAACATCTTGCTGATGTAGACTACTTTGAACATGAGAGCTTCCTTCATTGCTTGAATCCTAAATTTTAGGTTGTATGTGAGAAGATTTTTTTTTTTTTTTAAGTTGATAATCATTTAGGACGGAAAGAGAAATCTAAGGTTTGTCCCTCATAATTCTGATGTTCTTTGTGTAATTCCAAATCTTGACAAAATTCTTCAGGAATTTTAATGTAACATTCATCTCTCCTCTCATATAAATTCGTGTCAAGATCAATAATACAATCGGAGGAAGAATCTTCTTTCTCCAATAAAGAATGTACATTTTGGGCCTTATAATCTTTTGAGGATATAAAGCAGGCAACAATCTTCTTGATATGTAAGGGAAAATAGACCATCAAACTGATAGTGAAAAACAAAACTTCCTTTAAAAGATTCAAACTCTGATACCTATATTTTCCACGGTGCTTTCTCATTTCATTGCCTGTAGAATTACTCATCTATTGAAACCTTCATAAGTGGAGTCGCCAGGTGATTAATAAATAACCAAATTTGTATCTAAATCTTGTTCACCATCAAGAAATAGATTGCAATTCCTGAGGAAAAATAACTTCGTGCCTTCATCCCCGATAATGGTGCCAAAAATTGTTGTATATTAAGAGACAATCCCTCGGTTATGAAAGGAATCAATGCTTAAGACATTTTAAAAGTGTGTCACAAAAATGATTTTATCATGAGGTATTTGTTCTATCCCTCTGGAGACTAGTTTTCTAAATCCCTTAATGATCTGGAATAATAAAAGATTTCATAATGCCATTCACTGCTGATATCTGAATGAAAAGAAGAACTACAGGGGAAACTCAAAGTAATATGCTGAAAACATAGAATCTACCACATTTAAGTTTCAGAGGAAATTCATGGAGAGACAGGAAACTCAAAATAATATGTTGTAAACAAAAAATCTATTACTTTAAAGTTTCATCAGGAGTTTGTGAAGAGAGGGGAAACTCAAATTAATATGTTGTAAACACGGAATCTATTAATTTTAAGTTTCAGAGAGAATTTGTGAAGGGAGAAGAGAGGGAGTGAAGGAGCACAAACTAACGTTATTTAAATCTTACTCACAGATGTAATTAAGAGACCTACTGCTACATTATTTCACTTCATTCAAAGAATAAGGGACCCAAAATGGCACAATAAACATGAATCGCCATCAATAGTTGCAGGAAACTTACTTCTTCTTTCATTTACCCATCAGAAAAATAAGTACAAAATGTAATCCCCAAGAGGTCCAGAACTCAGGCCTGCTCCATTTCTTTCTTTCTCTCTTGCTTAAATACATCAAAAACATTTTGTAACTGCTAGAAATTCTTGTAACTACTCAAACTTCCTAAAACTCTATAAAATACCTATTACATCACAATTAAAGACTTCATTAAAATTTCGACCTTTAATCACGAAAGAAAAATAGAATTAGAAGTATCAATCTATTTGCTGGATCTGATTTGTTGCTGATGTGTCTCTATCCGTTTTGAGTGTGATGTCCCAACAGTATGCGTAAACGCATCTCCACTAGACTTTTCCCTTGCTTTATTGTTGTCGAATGCTATCATCATGTCACCTGCTACCTAGCTCTACCTCTTTTGCTCGTGCCTGCTGCGTTATGGCTTTTCTTCTCCTTTGCCCTGCATTGAATCACATACCCGAGTCTTTCTGCCCACGTTCAGAATTTCTTCCCTAAAACGCCACAACACTTGGACTTGAAATATATTCTATTCACCTCTGAAGAATGCATTGCGTATGCTTTCTATCGCATTTCAGAATTTCAATGGTTTTACGTTATAATCCTCCTTTCCTCCTTTGAATCGATTTAACACAAGAAATTCCTTACTTCTGGATTTGAAAACCTTTGGAGTTTACTTTCGAAACCACATTGCATCCGCTCGCAAATTTCAAATCAGGGATTTTATTATAAAAGACGGGAGGTAAGTGTTAAACTACGGAATGCACAAAGTGAGATGGGGGGAAGGTGACATGGCAAGCAAAGGTGGGGATAATCACAAATCACAAATCGATGGATTTGTTATGAGAAATGGAAGGTAAGCTCTAAAACTTTAGAAGTGAAAAGTGCGGGGAAAGGGAGGTGACATGGTAGGGATGGGTCCCACGGATATCGCAAATCATAAATAGACGGATTTGGTTTATGAGCGGTGGAGGTAAACATTAAAACTTGTGAAGTGCGAAATGCGGGGAGAGGGAGGTGACGTGGAAAAGAGAGGTGGTCCCACCTGTAGCCCACAGATCACAACCTTAACACATTCATTAATGCTAACCCTTTAGACTTGTGAAGTGAGATATGTGATCGCATCGCATCGCAATATCGCAAGTTTAACCATATTTTAAACTTGTAACCTTTATCGAATGCGATATGTGATATGATCTCCGTCATCCATCCCTCCATTTCAGTTCTGTGCTTTGATCCTGACCGTCTGTTTTTCCCTTTGCGCCTCCTCCAAAACTATTAAGTTTCTAATGGAAATACACCATTTCTTTGCCTATGGGAAATTAGTCTGTTTTTCTCCACGGTGTAACTCTCCTGAGCTTATCCAGTGTTCTACCGTGCTAGTCTCTCCTGAGCTTGCGAAGGAGCCCGAATTGACCCTTGCTGCACACTTTTCTTCTTTGTTTCTCCTCTGGCTTAGATTGCGCTTCCAATGCTGCTGATGCTTCCCTGAATCTTGTTCCAGTGCACATGTGATGATGAATCCTCATTGTGCTTGTGGTTATCCTTTTGAGCATATTGCAGGTATTCTTGACATTCTAACAACTGTTCCTCAACAACCTTGAATTGATTAGGCCCTCTCTTGACATTTAGCTAAGTCAAATTATGCTACAACATCTCGCTCCAATTGGGGACATCACTTTTGGTAGAAAAGTGTTGAGAACTGGTAGATCAGTAGCCTTTATTGGGCATGGAGTCAAAGAGAACTTGTAGATCAATAATATTTATTGGGCATGGATTCAAATAGAACTTGTAGAATAGTAGTCATTATGGGCATGGAGTCAATCCCAAATGTGAGTTGATCCAGTATGAAATCCTCCCGAAGCTTGCTACACTTTGGACTTCTTCCTTTATTCTTAAGCTGAAAATACCAAACTAGAAATACTACAACTGAAAATGCTCAAATTTTGAGCTTATTTATTCACAACTCCTAATTATGCATTTATGCCTGAACTTAATCAAGCGAAGTTAGCCTTTGTATAAATGCTTATTGCTGACAAAAGAGAGTTTTCATATAATCCACCATTGGATCATAGAACTGATGAGACCAATTTTCTGTTGCCTCTTCTTCTTGAACATTTGGCTAATGTAGACTTCTTTGAACATGATAGCGTCCTTCACTTCTTGACTCCTCAATTTGAGGTTGTATGTGAGAATATTGATTGTTGTTTTCTGTTGATAACCATTTAGGTCGGAAAGAGAAATCTAAGTTTTGTCCCTCATAATGCTGATGTTCTTTGTGTAATGCTAACTCTTGAAAAATTCTTCAGGAATTGTAATGTAACATTCATCTCTCCTCTCATATAAATTTGCGTCAAGATCAATAATACAATCAGAGGAAAAATATTCTTTCTCCAATAAAGAATGTACATTTTTGGCCTTATAATCTTATGAGGATATAAAGTAGGAAAAAATCTTCTTGATATGTAAGGGAAAATAGACCATCAAATTGATAGTGAAAAATAAAACTTCCTTTAAAAGATTCAAACTCTAATACCTGTATTTTCCACGGTGCTCTCTCATTTCCTTTCCTGCAGAATTCCTCATCTAATGAAACCTTCATTAGTGGAGTCGCAAGGTGAATAATACAGAACCAAATTTGTATCTAAATCTTGTTCACCATCAAGAAATAGATTTCAATACCGGGGGAAATATAACTTCGTGCCTTCATCCCCAGAAATGACGCCAAAAAATGTTGTATCTTAAGAAACAATCCCTCAATTGTGAAAGGAATCAATGCTTAAGACATTTTAAAAGTGTGTAACAGAAATTATTTATCATGAGGTCATTGTTCTATCCCTCTGGAGACTATTTTTCTAAAATCCTTAATCATATGGAATAATAAAATATTTCATAATGCCATTCACTGCTGATATCTGAATGAAAATAATAACTACAGGGGAAACTCAAAGTAATATGCTGAAAACACAAAATCTACCACTTTTAAGTTTCAGGGGAAATTCATGGAGAGGGAGGAAACTCGAAATAATATGCTGTAAACATGGAATCTGTTACTTTAAAGTTTCATCAGGAGTTTGTGAAGAGAGGGGAAACTCAAAATAATATGTTGTAAACACATAATCTATTAGTTTTAAGTTTCAGAGAGAATTTGTGAAGGGAGAAGAGATGGAGTGAAGGAGCGCAAATTAATTTTATTTAACTCTTACTCACATATGTAATTAAGAGACCGTATGCTACATTACTTCACTTCATTAAAAGAAGAAGGGACATAAAATGGCACAAGAAACACGAATACCATCAATAGTTGCAGGAAAATTACTGCTTCTTTCATTTACCCACCAGAAAAAAAGTACAAAATGTAATCTCGAAGAGGTCCAAAACTCAGGCCCCTTCCATTTATTTATTTCTCTCTTGCTTAAATACATCAAAAATAGTTTGTAACTGCTATAAATTCTTGTAATTAATCAAAATTCCTAAAAATCTGTAAAATACCTATTACATCGCAATTAAATACTTCATTACAATGTCGATCTTTAATCAAGAAAGAAAAATAGAATTAGAAATATGAATCTATTTGCTGGATCTGATTTATTGCTTATGTGTCTTCAAATACATATTTTGAAACTCATCAAAACCCAATAGTGGAACATGGGCTATTCATCTCGATGCATGATACCAAAAACCTAGCCTCCCTACCACTCCCTCTCCTTGATACCAAGAGCTGAGTGCCTTTAGCTCTCAAGCACAAATTCACTATCTTGTCCTAGCTTCAACTCAAGTGCTAAAAGTCCTTTAGATGATTTCCTGAAGTCATACATATAGGCTAAAGTTACTCTTGAGTTACCCTTGACTCTTGCTCTCCCCGACTGTTGGGCTAGCTTGCGACTAGGACCACTTGCGACTAGAGGCTATTTGTGACCTGTGGCCTAAGGTCATGTGCGACATGCGACCTGAGGTCATCTGTGACTTGCGACCTGAGGTCATCTGCGGCCTGAGGCAATTTTGCAACCTGTGACTTGAGGAGGTCTGCGACCTAGGAGGTCACGACCTAGGGTTTTTCTATTAAATTTCCTTTTTGAAGAGCTCAGGCCTTGTAAAACACGATGTCTTTTCCTGCACATTAGTCCCACACGCATGACTGGGTGAAAAATGTGCCTTTGAGATTATAGTGAGGTTTTTTCAAGTTTTGAAAGGAGCCACGTTTCTTTCTAGAGGACAACCCTAGATTTTGTCACGCGGACCAACAACTTCTATCTGCTACCAATGCCATTGTAGTGCCAAGGGAATTTGCATGAGTTGATGATTGGGCCAACGGTGTTCAATTTTTTGAGTAAAATCTTTAGTATCCACATGACGTGAGTTTTCCTGTTGGTTTAAATCTAAGTTTTGTAGCTTCTGGTAGAAGACAACAACTTTCTTCACCTAGGTCAACATTATAGCTTCCTCATGCTACCTGCAAGCGAACACATTCAATTAGCCATATATGTATATGTGTTGAGAAAACAACGTTAGAAATGTAACAAATTTATGGAAATTTAAAATCAAATTTGGATCCCTATGTAGTCCTATTCTGCAGAAGAATGTATGTAAAACTCCTGCATGCTCATACCGAGCTTGTTTAATCATGTAATGGGTAGAGTGTTATGCAGAATTATGAATTACGGATAAATCATTCTTCCCTAGCAGTAATCTTTATTAATGGATAGAAGGGGAGGTTACAACCCAGTGATTTATTTGAAGTGACCATATCCAGCAGCATCCCAGCCTCATCACAATGTAGATCTCTCCAGTAGCATGTTACACAAATTAACTCCTCAATTGAAATTCCACCAACATTTCTCTACTCAAATTATTCCTTATAAAAAATTAAGATCTGTGCTCAATTTATATAGGAGATGAAGGTAGTTTTACAATAAATGACTTTCCAATAATAGGAAAGCCAGTTTCCCAATCTTGTAGATGTCAAATGGACACATGGATTCAAAGTTTGACACATGTGAACTCTTCTAGAAGGCACTGGCCAAGTTGAGATTCCAGAACAATGATAATTTCACTCCCAATGTGACCAACACACCCTTGGATGTCAGGAAGTGATTTGGAGAGAAGCCTTGAATGGGGTTACCTGAAAATGAAACACACTTAGTCCCTTTAGAGGTAGCATTGATGAGCTCTCATATGATATATTATAAACTTCAAATCTTGGAAATATTTGCAGATGAAAGTCATGAATGCTTTGTCTTGTTCTTTGTCTTAGGGAATGTAGCAACTGAAGTGATAGGGGATGATAGACCCTATTCATAGGTCTTGGAGATGATTTCTAGTTAACCAGGTCACTGGGAATGGTGCCCAAATTGACCTATAACAATTACCCCCTAAATCATGAAGTCATAATAATAATAAAAATATTTTTATTGAAATGATTTACACTGTGATGGGCTGGAGATGAAGCCGAGTGGCCACCTGCATCAATATTACAATACATTACGTCATGATATATCCTCTTGATCATAATTGCTAAGGGTAGGCATTCCCATGTTCAACACATAAACAATCTAATAACATGTACATAATTCAGAAAGTTGTTTACATTGGAATGTTGCCCAATATAGACATGCCTACATATATAGGCCCATGTTTGGATGACGATCTGTATGTAAGGTCACCATACACATGATGTGTAAAAAAATCTTAAAATAATAGCCGAGATGGCTAAAACTATATCCGGGGTCTTCTTATCTCATTCACTCGATCATTCGTGTACAAGTGTAGCCATGCAAATATATGATTTGTAGTCGAACATGGAAAGGCATCGTTTGATTATTAGCTAATGGTGTGAGCTATTAACAAACGCGAGAGAACCACCATTACTGTTAATGGTCCTCAAGGTACTAAAATACATTTCGTAAGGCGTGAATAGATGATTTGATTTCGAATGCCAAAAAAAATCTTTCGGTCAAAAGTATGGAAGCGAGGATCTTGTCGATGCTGTAACAAGCCTCATGGTACTGGAATTGTATGTTTCTAAGTGAACTTCCTGGATAATGATTTGTCATCGTCAGGAAGCCAACTTATTGCGAAACAAGAGTTACTAATTTCAGAGACAAAGGTATGACTTGATATAGAAATTTTCAGGGATGACGGTCATGAGAATGAAGGTTTATGAGTATTGCAGAAGGATGAGTATTCACTGGATGACTTCTCTTGAACATATCAGCGACACTGAGATGAGTTGGTAGCGTTGACCCAAAATTGAAGTGAAGGTATGATGAACCATAGGTATGAATGAATCGTCAAGAATATTACCCAATCCAAACAGTCACGGACATGGAGTGAAATGTCATGTTCAAGAGCGACCTGTTACCATAAAAAGTTCTATTCACTTTCCCAAATTTTCCCGGGTCATTTATCGACCAGTTTCTCTTTATTTTTTAAAAATCTTGAGGAGGATAACATTTTATTGATCTATAATTCAACCCTTCGGGCAAATAATGTATTGCTATTTAATAATTTAACGAGTCTAGCGATGAATGAAACTCGATTCTTGCTATGATCGACAAGCCCATCACTATTTTATGTTTGAACGAGCTTAACGACAATGATAGCCCGATCCTTTTTCATAGTTAGAGAGTTTGAAAAAGAGGATGAAAGAAAACTCCAAAAGTACTTTTTCGTAAAGTTGTCTCTTAGATCCGAAAAAGTGTAAAATAATATCTGAGAGAACCTCTTTAGTCATGTTCGACTAATGTATTCCTTTTTCGTAAATAATATATCTCAGTCCAAAAAAGGATTAAACTTATACTGAGTAGATATCAATTCATTTACTTTTACGAGCTCGAAAAGGCAAGTGCTCGACAATCTTTTCACATTATCGGAGTTTGAAAAGAGCTAAAAGAAGACTCCTAGGGTTCCTTTTTCGTTGTTATCGAAGCTTGAAAAAGAGATAAAAGTGCGCTTCAAATCCTTTTTTGTTTTTAACAAAGCTCAAAAAATAAGGAGAAAAAGTATGCTTTATGGTCAAATCATTCTTGAAATAAATTCGCATGACTAATCTGTTCATCAGTTGTAATAGCTATTCAGAACAACATCAAATGGATTAAAAATACCCGTTTCATGATAAAAAACATAATAAAACCATAGTCATAGCAATAAATTCTATTTGAAAATAATTAAATGACTATTAAAAAGTGTTTTACTATTCATTTTTACCATTCCATAGTTACCATTTGCATTTTGGAGCTCTGAACCTGATTTTTCCCCCGAACTTTAGCTTCTGATTGCGATCGTTTCTGTGGATGGATTTCATTGCCGTTTGATCTAGGTTAGTGCCATGAACCTCCTTTTTCCTTCAGTAATCATTTCATTTCCAATTTCTACAAATTTTCAGGGTTTTGAGGTCCCTAGGATAAATTTTTCCCAAAAAGAGGGCAACACACCCTTGGATGTCAAAGTCTGCGTTGCATACCAAGTAATTTGAAGGCTGATTGCATACACAATGCACTGTCTCCTCTTCGGGACTGCGTTGGGCATAATATAGATTTTTTTTTTTTGCATTATGCCTAAAAGTTTCCCAATTTTTTGTATTGAATGGAATCTAATGGTTCTTATGGTTGTATTTCAGGTTTCCATCGGATTATAATGATAATTACATGGAGGGAAAGAGAACATGAAGAACAGGATATGATTTCCCTAAATGATCCGGGTACAGTAAGAGCCATAAGAGAGTGTGGACTCCTAAAGTACTTCAAGTTGTCAAGGATGAGGTAAAAAATAGAACTATTGGAGTTCTTAGTTCGAGCATGGGATCCAAATATCGAGGCATCTCATATTAAGAACCAAGTGGTTCCCATAATAGTTGAGGATGTATACTTTCTTATAGGTTTTTTGAGGATAGGCTTGTCTATTTTTCTCTCAGGGTCTATTGTTGGAGGAGATATTGTGAGAGATTATGTTTCGCAACATTGTTATCTAGGGGTAGAGCCAAGCAAAGATGGAAAGATAAATATCCGGGATGTTAGAGATTTGCCTTTGAGAACTATCCTTTTCACGATCGCAAAACTTGTAGCACCGTTACACTACATGTAGCGAATAGATTGTATATGCAGTACGCACTAGAGTGTATGGAACCAACAGTCTTCAACTGGTTTGAAGTTTTACTTTCTCAGATAAAGAAACAACTGAACAAAGCAAAGGGAGGAAGGAAGGATAATTTCAATTATGGTTCGATCCTCATATCCTTCGCTTTAGAATAGATTCCACTGATGCAACCACAACATATGACACTGGATATGTCTAATCCTAGAGATCCACAGATGCAGAGATGGGTATAATTCATGGGTAGGCATGTAGGTGAATTGACCATTGTGTTCTTGATTGCATTTTTCACCTGGTTCTGACGACAGATTGTCGCCATCGATGAGTATGCATACACAGGCGTTGATTTCCGAGGAGATCCAGATTTAGCATTACAAGAAGGCGCTCAGTGGGGTGCAATGGGTAAGAATGTTTTAACCATGTTTTTTATTTTCCTAAGGTTTATAAAATGTTTTTGTATTTTTGATTTTTTCTCAAGAATAAACTAAATGTTTGATGTAATGCATATTTTGGTCGTGTTCAACCAGTAGAGGAACCAGAGCGTGAAGCAGATGTGCCAGTAGAGAGGGATTTCGGGAGAGCATTCCTTTAGGATCTGGATATGGCTGAGACTCTGGCTGAGCTTCGGCAGCACATAGAGGTTTAACCTTCGGGATTCTGGATTGACGGATCGAAGAGTTACCCATGTGATTGCAATGTCACACTATAGGTGTTCCTAAATATTGGATGTAGTTATACGTAGGATAACTAGATCTATAGCATGTTACCACGAGCACCAATAGTTTAATTTTGACATTTTGCATACATTTTGAGGTCATATGACCAATGTGTCTTGGGCACAAATTTTTGTAAAAACCTATAACTATCTATCTATATGATTTTAGCATTTTCCTATGTTTATTGTGCAATCCTATTCAATGATGTGAATGTTTTCTTTACATATGTTGCAAATGTCTGTCTAAAACTTGATTAGCTAAAGAATCAGTCAATGTATTCAAATTTTTGGAAATGTGTTGATATTGAATAAAATCAAAGTGTCTTTCCAAAAGTCAAACTCTTAGGAATAGTCTATGTAATGTTGGATTTCTAACAATATAAACACTAGTTAGTTGTAATATCACAAGTTGTGAGTCTAACCTTTTGATGATATGGTTAATACCAAATTAAATGGCATCAGAGAGAAGTTTGATCAACGCACTATACTCAACGATATTGTTTGTCAATCTACCAATAAAAATCCCTTGAAAACTCACTAACTCATCATTCAGAGCGAAAATGGCCCATGCTACAGAGGATAGATTTTGCGTACTACGACTAGCACCATCAACATATCCAACAATTGGTTCTGAAGATTCATACATCTGCGATGAAATGTAAAGCGGATTACTAACGTCAAGAAAAATCTAAGAAAAACTTAAGATAGTGAATGAAAATCAACAACATATGTATACAATAATACAAAAAATTACTACGCTTATGATTAAGCATAGTAATGTTTCAGATACAACTCATTTCTAGGCTGCGCCAACGGAATTCCATCGTAATCAACCAAATCATAGGCACCCTTAGCAAGAATTATTTTGACAATATAGGGGCCATGCCATAATGGCTCAAATTTTCCTGTACCTATTACATCAGCTTCTTGATCGTAAAGAAGGACCAAGTTTCCCTCTGAGAAAATGCGAGGCTAGAAATTTTTGTGGTATTGCGCCATTATACGTCTCTTATGTGCTTCGTTATCCAATTGGGCTTCACGACACGTTTCATCAAGATGGATGAGGTTAAGGAGACGCGCTTCTTCTTCTGAGGTGTCAGGTAACAAGTCATTTACGAGTTTTAACGATGGTATTTCACATTGGATTGGTAAGATAGCTTCCAGACGATACACCAATTGAAAAGGAGTAAATCCAGTAGCGTTTCTCACTGAGGTTTGATACACCCACAAGGCAGAGTACACGATCAAATGCCAATTTATTTTACTAACTCCTATCATTTGTTGAAGCATATGTTTAAGAATCTTGTTGATAGCCTCAAATTGTCCATTTGATTGGGGATAATGAGTAGAATTATCATGTGACAATCCTAAATTGGCAGTCAACTTAGTCATCATATGGTTGCGAAAATGCTTCCCATGATTTGTAACTATAGCTTGTGGGACCCCAAACTGTGCAATAACATGATTAAATAAAAAAAATGTAGTTGTTTGTCCTATGTTGTTGAATGTAGGCATCGCTTCGACCCATTTGGTAAAGTAGTCGACTGCGACAATAATATAACCATGCCCCCCGGACGAACAAGGGTTATAGGTCATAAAGTCAATACCCCATTTAGAAAATGGTCCCATTGATACAAAATTATGCATTGGCGCTGGCAGTTTGTGGATTTTACGATAAAAAACCTGGCATGCATGACAACTTCTGACCGAGAGGATATAGTCTCGAAAAATTGTAGGCCAAAAGTAACCGGTGTGGAGTATTTTTTGTGCGGTAGTGTATCCAGATAAATGTCCACCATAAGCCCCAACTTGAAAATCATTTAAAACATTTTCGACCTCCTCATGAGTGAGGCACCTCCTTAAAATGGTATCGACACCACAACGATAAAGAGTATCGCCAACGTTTAGATAATTTTTGGCTTGGTATCGAATACGTCGCTATTCAGAGTGAGAGGTATCAGGTCAAAAAGTTTGAGTTTGGAGATAAATGATGAAATATCCATACCAAGGATCAGATGATCCGATCAAAAACAGATATTCGTCAGGAATTGATGGTTCCGACGTAGTTGCAACATTATTAGAGGGAAGGTCACAGAGAAGCTCAGCCAAAACTAAAGACTTCTTTGACTTGGATTTGATGAATTCCAAATCAAATTCCTGCAAAATGACAATCCATTTTGAATATTCCCCCCCTAGAAATTTGCGTGATAAGATATAAGTCATGGGGTTGCAATCCGAAACGAAAGTGGTCTTTCACAGCAGGATATAGTGGTGAAATCTTTGGACAGCTTGAACAGCTGCCAAGGCTAGCTTTTCTACATATGAATACTTAACTTCTGTATCATTGATATTTTGACTCAAATAATAGATCGGATGTTCAATTCCATCTTCTACTTGGACCAAAACCATAGCAATGGTCATTTCAGCTGCGACGATATATAGGAAATAACCATTTTTATAATTAGGGGGATACATTAATGATGCTCGGACAAGAGTATCCTTGACAATATCAGAAGAAGCTTGCACAACTTGGTCCCAATGGAAGGGAACCCCCTTTTTCAAGAGTTGAGTAAATCCTTTAGCCATTTCGACATAGTTTGGAATGAACCTTCTTAGGAAGTTAGCCTTTCCTTGAATTTTCTGTATCTGAAGTAAATTTGATGGCATAGGAAAATCAACAATGGCCTGAACCTTCAATGGTTCGATTTTAATTCCTTCTTTTGAGACTAAAAATCCAAGAAAACAACCAGAACCAACACAAAACACACATTTATGTGGATTGAGGCATATTTTGTAGTATTAGCAGAGTAAGAAAATGGCTCTCAAATGCATAAGGTGATCAGTTCGATTTCATGAATACGCTGGTAAATCATCTAGATACGGTTGAACAATGTGCTTGATGTCATTGAAAGCATAGTCCATTGCTCTCTAAAAAGTTGCCCCAACGTTCTTTAAACTAAATGGTAGTTTCCTATAAGCGAATGTGCCCCAGGGATAGATGAATGTTGTCTTATGTTGATCCTCTGGGTGGATATTGATTTGATTGTAACCGGAAAATCCATCCATGAACGAAAATATTTCGCATCCAGCACAATAGTCAATAATCTGGTCGATAAAGGGATTAGTATAGTTTTCTTTTGGAAAAGAAAGATTGACATCCCAATAATCGACGCACACTCTAATATTTCCTTGCTTTTTCATGATAGGAATGCTATTGGAAACCCACTCAGTTAGAGAAACAGGGTAAATGAAACCAACATGCAAAATTTTTTCAACTTTTTCTTTGATGGCAACGACTTTCTTCAGATGAATAGGATGAAGCCATTGATGCACCAGTTTGACATCAGGATACATATTAATAGTGTGTTCAACAATACTAGTATCTATGCCTGGAATTTCCTCGTAAGACCAAGAAAATACATCATGAAATTCATGAAATAGAGAGCGATATGATTCAAGTTCTGATGGAGAACAAGATACATCGACATGAATATTTTCTATAGCGCCAGGTTTGGTCGAAATATCAATAGAAATGGTTTCTTCAATATTTGACAGATTTCGCTCGGAATTTATTGCATTAATAGGTAAAGAATTCGAAAATAAATTTTTGATTGATGGGTGATATAGTTCACTAAGATAATTTTATTCATAATCAGGAAGATGGGAATAATGATGATAATCGTCACATGGTTCTCCTTCTAACATCATGGCTTCAAAAATATTCTCATGTGTCAAGAAAATTGAGGAAAAAGGATCAGATGGAGTACAAAAATCTAAGGAACGATCAACCCAATCGCTAATTTCGGATTTGCTGCCCAAGCCAGATAGATTGATTTCTATGCCAGCTCAATAGGGCTGGGCGGCAGAAACTCATCCAATGTAACAATTTTAGAATCACCTGTACTCTCCCTTAAGCCAGATGGAGTGGAAGAGATCATGTAGCAGGTCTCTATATTTGCAATTCCTGCCGATGTCGCGGGCAGTGGTAATGCAAAGGTTGCCATGTGAGTGGAATCCTTTAAGAGTCCTACACAACTTTTTTGAAGTGCTAGTTGGGGTGCGTGAATAAACGGAACACTTCCAGTTACCTGAGAAGCAGAGGCGAAGAAGGATAGATGATTAATGACTGTGATAGTACCTTTATGTGGAAAGGAAATCATTATGAAATATGTAGTAACAATTGCAGTCATTGCATATACCCATGGTATTCCAAGTAGAATATTATAGTCAAGGGGTCCGTCAACAACCTCGACATCAACATTCATTGTTTTTCCCCCTAGTTCAACATGCAGGTTATTAATAATACCACAAGGCTTATATGTACGTCCATCGAAAGCCTTCAATGTCATTGATGATTGTGATAAGTGTGGCGAGCCAAGTGACTTAGAACAATTTAGAGACATAATGCATGTAGATGCTCTCTCATCAATAATAGTGCGATGAACAAGTGATTGAGAACATTTACTTGTATGGAGAATTCCAATTCTGCTGGTAGTTGCGGCACATAGCCTGTATGATTAAAGACGACAAGATTAGAATTAGTCGGATCAATTCCACCAATAGCCGACAATAAAGCCTATTTTTTGGAGGGAAAATTTTGTAATACCTCAAAGAAGACTTAGTTGAAGGGGATTGAGCCAAATCTTCAACTATATTATAATTTTGAGCAGCTCTTGCTCGAGGATTATATGTCGATTTATGAATTACTCCCTTTGGTGGCTTGATTTCCAATTTAGGAATAACAGTAGGCGGTACTGATTCCGTAGATGGATTCGTAGTCGAGGTAGTAGGTTGATCAGTGGCCTGAATACCATAATATTTAGTACTCATTGACACCAAATATCTGTTGAAGGTTTTATGACGGATAACATAACTACTTGGGAACTAGAAGCTGGATCCGTAGCAACCATATTTGTGTCCGTATTTGGAAATGGGTCTGTCAACACAGCTAACGCATGGGAAGTCTTGATGATTTTTGAGACTTCAACGCAGTGAGGAAAATCCCTAACAAAATTTTCCTCATTACATATTATGCATGGATAACGAGGTTTCCTAGGTCCAGATGATTGATCAGATGATTTTTCCTGCGGGTTAGAAGTTTGCTTTTTCTTATATTTCCCCTTTTTCTTACTTCCGGTTTGCTTGTCATTTTTACCCTTGTCAAACGACACGACATTACTTTCAGAAGAAGGTGCAGGATTAGATGCAGTAGTGTGATGTGTGCTTGCAGTGCCAATCAAGCCATCTCCGGTATGAGAGTCCTTTAATTGAGGAGGAACAGTAAAGTTAGATCTTCGCGTGTTAGGAATTGTTTCATAGAGCATGCCAGACTGAGTATAAATCAAATCTAAATATTGGGCACGAGCGATAAATTTCTCTTCTGTGATGATGCCACCCTTAGCTACATCCTCAATTATAGATTGTAACAGGGACTTAATGAACCATTCATCAAGGAGTTGATCCGGAACAAAGGTCTTAACCATTCTACGATGACGACACCACTCATGAATATGATCAGAGATGTGAGTAGCATTAGTCTGTTTGAAATTGGTCAAGGGTTCCGTTCCAATTTCATATCTGATGGGTAACTAGAAATGAGTCAAAAAGACAGTAGCTAGGGCAGTGAAATTAGCAAAAGAAACTCTAAGTAATTCAATGTACCATTTTGCAGCCAGACCTGTGAGCGCACAATGGAAAAGATGTAGTCGAACAAAATCATCATTTAGGGAGTTTAATGAACACCATAAATGATAATTCATGGCATGAGTCGACATATATTCTCCAGGGTTTCCATTGAACTTAGGAATATCCGAGGGTAATTTGTGAGATATCATCGGCCACCAAGGAGCATAGTTAATTGGATCATAAGTTAGCCGATTTAAATCTGGTAACTCTAAAGTTGCAACAAAAGGCAAATATCTATTAAGGTCAGGTTGAGCATAGCCAGGGTAAGATGGAATTGCTTGAGAAACAGGCCTTTGAGCACTAGCATAAGGAATGTGCTGCTGGTAACCCAAATAGGGTTTGTTTTGAAAAGCAAACAATTGAGGGTTATGTTGACCAAAACCTGGATATGATACTTGTTGAAATGAAGTTTGAGGCATTTGCGCCCGAGGCTACCAAGGCGTTTTTCCACCAATGTTATAACCAAAATTAGGATAACTTGGATTTGGTTGAGGATAAGTATAACCTGGTTATGGCTGTGACATCCCATAAAATGGTAAACCAGCTTGTGAATAAATGATTCCGGATACTGGTTGTTGTAAATTAACCGAAGGATTTGGAGTCAGTGGACCCAACATTTGAGGGTATTAAGTTAAAGGACCTGCTTTATAAGGTTTATGTACAACATTTTGACTCTGTAATAGGGGTAAAAATGTATTAACAAGTGGAAATGATGTGGGTGTAACAGGTTGAACTAGTTGATACGAATTTACAACCGTTTGTGGTTGGATAGGCAGAGTGGGATACCATTGAAAAACATTCATTTCGACATTAGGTTGACCAAAAAGTGACAGAGTACTTTCATATTGGGTGACCAAAGGTTGCCCCCCAGGATGAGGAGGATAATAAGACGAAAAATATTGCTCTCCAAATGTTGGGAGTCCAGTTGATATGGTACTTAAAGGAATAGACCCAGAAGGACTGGCTTGATATTGCCTTGATGATGTGTATAAAGAATCAAGCCCTTCAATACTCACTATAGGATTTCCAGTTAGAATACTGGACGATGAAATTGGTAAAGTCCATGGATTTAAAGATGCACCAGAGAAAATTACAGATAACGATTTGTAACCTGATGGGACCATAGGGCCACCATGAAAATATGACTCTGGTGAAGTTATGAACATCGATGTGGTAGCGAGGGTAGGTGTTGACGTAATTGGAACAAATGGACCAACTGAAGATGTTGGTTCAGGCATGGTTACTTGATCAAATGTATACCCTTTTGAATCAACGGGAGTTTGAATGGGAACAGGATCAACAAAAGCAGATGGTTTCGATTGAGGAAAAGACTCATACAGATAAATTCCCTCCCCAAAATGGGTTGGAGTTAAAGGTGTCTCGTCTTGTGGGATTTCTTCAATCGTAATTAAACCAAGTGGAAGTATTTCACTGTCAGGCCCAAAGTATATTTCAGGTGGTTGATTGTGTGATATGGGAGACTCAATGGCTACAAAATTTTGTGGGATGACCAAGGTAGGAACAAATTCTGATAGTTTGGCTTTGGGATTCAGATGTTTTGGAAAATAAGAGATAGGATCTAGATCAAATTCTGGTTGAACAACGTCCGGTCCAAGAGGTATGGTCTCATTGATTGGATGGATCGTGACCTCGGGTAGCTGTGAGGACTCCGTTTTGACAACATTAGACGAACCAGGATGTGTAGAAACAACTTGAGCTAACTCTGGTTTATGGGAAGGTGATGTTTCACTGGAGGTATGAATTGTACTTGATTCGGCAGAGCGTGATCGCCTTTGCCTACTAGAAGTAGCTTCTGGGGGTAAAGGTGGTTTTAATGCTAATACATGTGAACGATGGGGGAAGGGATTTTGTTCTTCCACGATTACTGATTTATTTTAACCAAAAACAAATAAGCAAAATAAAAGGGTAATGCTAGGAAAAAGGGTTTACCAGGAAACTATGAACTGCATAATACCTCTTGGCGAACCAAGAAGTACGGGTAAGCAATCTCCCTGAATGCTGTGTTTGGTGTATCACAATTTACAAGGCGGCCGACTCAATTCACTATGGATGGATAGCACCTAAAATTTTTCCTCCCAAATATACCCGAAGGTACATGGAGGCCCAAGTCCATATTAGCGCTATCTGATGTGAAACCACACAGTGAGAGAAACCCTTTATACTTTTCGTACTGTAACACCACTCTATATGCCTGAAAGTAAGCGGATGAGCTACCATATGCTTACGTACGTGGAGTGAGGTATCACACTTGGAATGTATTGCAGACAAGTTAACGAAAACTGCTATGTTTTACGACGCCTGAACACGTCTCTAGCCTAGACCTTCTAAATGTTATCATTATGGTTCCAATGCTTTGTTAGGTAAATTGAGATAAATTTTAAGTTGATCTTGTTTATCAATTTCCCTTTCAAAGGTTCACTGCAATGATGTATTGGAAATTCCTAAAATGCAAACTAATAATGATAAGAAATCTTTCACTTTTAGTTTTTCAATGAAAATCCTAGCTACTAGAGGGAAAGAGCAATCAATTTGAGAGCAAACAAATCAAAGAGCACAAATTAAATGTAGATTTTCTAATTGTTCCTTTTGCAAATCACACAATCCAATACATGCAAATGCAGGTTTTTCTTTTCAGTTCCTTTAATGTTATGAATGCAGAAAAGAAACTAAGTGCACTAAATCAACAAAAACAAATGCCTTTTACTTTTGAGAAATGAGGAATATAAACAACAATTTCTCTTTTGAAGGAAAAATGAGGAATTAAACAAAAATTTCTCCTATCACGAAATGAAGAATTTATGACAATTTCCTTTTCAAAAGAAAATGGATCTAATGTGACAATGAAAATACTTTGAAATTAATTCATCAATGATAAAGAAAAACGATTTAAACAAACATAGAACAAACTATTCTTTCAAAGGAGGAAGAGGTAGATAAGTTCACTGGTCAACATGAGGCTCATTCTTTTCAAAACACATCAGAAAACAAACTGAAACAAATTGCAATGACAAAATCAAAGGAATTTGGATGGTTTCAGGAGGCAACATAGTCTCTAAAGAGAGACAATGCTTTGCAACGCAGGCCTGAAAGGGAGACAGTGCTATGCAAAGCACTATGTCCTGTCCAAGAGTGCTTTGGTCACAGTGTACAATGAAAAACATAGCTATCTAACACACTTCTAATGCAGATTTGGATTTTAAAATTCCTAATATTTCTGAGTAAAATCTACTGGGTGAACAAACAGAGAAAATCAGAGGCAAATACACCTAGGATGAAGGGTAAACTACCCAGTGGAGTCGTCAATTTGTTATGCAGAATTATGAATTACGGATAAATAATTCTTCCCTAGATAGGTGCTTATCTAGAAAAACATATTAAAGACTTTACGACTATTTTTCCTAACTATGAACAGACACACAGAACGAAATAAGAGGCTTACTTGGGGTCCAAGAGCTTCCAAAGTATCCTTCTGTCGCTTTTGCTATAGCTTGAAATTCCAACCGGCTATGCAAAATATTTCCTGCAAGAATGAAAACTAAACAACAAGAGATAGAAATAATACAGATGTCTATTTGAGTTAGTTAGCTAAATCAATGAAGCATAAACCATATACATCAACTAAGAACTCATAATATGGAAAATCAAAGCTTATACAGATGCATATAGGGAAAAGAAAGTAGTAATATTTATTAATGGATAGAAGGGGAGGTTACAAACCAGTGATTGATTTGAAGTGACCATATATAGCAACATCCCAGCCTCATCACAATGCAAATCTCTCAAGCAGCATGTTACACAAATCAACTCCTCAATTGAAATTCCACCAGCATTTCTCTACTCAAATTCTTCCTTATCAAACACTAAGATCTGTGCTCAATTTATAGAGGAGCTGAAGGTAGTTTTACAAAAAATGACTTTCCAATAATAGGGAGGACATTTTCCCAATCTTTTAGATGTCAAATGGCCACATGGATTCGAATTTTGACACATGTGAACTCTTCTAGAAGGCACTGTCCAAGTGGAGATTCCGGAACAATGATAATTTCGCCCCCAATGTGACCAACACACCCTTGGATGTCGGGAAGTGCTTTGGAGAGCAGCCTTGAATGGGGCTACCTACATATGCAACACACTTAGTCCCTTTAGAGGCAGAATTGATGAGCTCTCATATGATATATTATAAACTTCAAATCTTGGAAACCTTTGCAGATGAAATTCATGAATGAGTTGTCTTGTTCTTTGTCTTAGGGCATGTAGCAATTGAAATGATAGGGGATGATAGACCCTATTCATTGGTCCTTGAGATTATGTCCAGTTAACTAGGTCATTGGGAATGGCACACAAATTGACCTATAACAGAGAGGACTTCAAATCTCAGCCGACGTTCATCTACATACATTACCAGGTGTATACATGGCACGACATTGTTTAAGAGAATTCCACAGTTCACTACTTTAATTCAAACCACATAAAAAAGGAGGTTATTAATCATGTACCACATAACCAAAACATATAGTTTGCTCTTATCTTAATATTCCTTTCCAATAGTGATGGTGCCGTAACCCTGTGATAACAGTGCATTATTTCTCAATTCATATGTTATGCACAATTTCATTAATGCTGCACATTTGGTGAGATTCTCCTTTCATATCTACCACACACAGACCCATCCTATGACCTTTAGTAAATGATAATTACACCTTATGCCCTTGCATTTCACTATCAAACAAGGGTGTGTTAGGATAGTGATGATGAGTAGGGATTATAAAGAAAATTCTATGTTATGTTATGCACTCGAGCAAGACTGCGATGTGCTACCTCAGAGGAGTGTTGAGAGGCCACGACTTGAAAGGAGGTTGTGACTTGTGGCAGTCGCAAGGTCACAACTTAGAGTTTCTACCTCTGTTTGAGGAGTGAGACTTGGTGACCTAGGCGAGCATAGCGACCTATGGAAGTCTCATAGTCGCAACTCCCAAAAGGTCGCACCTTTTGTTCATACCTTAGGCTTGTGACTTTGCGACCTGTGGAGATATGTGACTTGAAAGGAGGTAGCATGGTCGCATTCGGGGTTGGGTCGCACTTGCCACTACTACAACAAAACTGCGACTATGTGACTTGATCACATAATACCCTCCGGAGACCCATGCTGGACCATGTTGAACTCAAACATTTATCTCTTTTCTAGATGTGATCCTTTCATTCAAAAATGCCAAACTGGGCTAGATAATATGCCATCCATTTGATCGAGGAACCTTAGTGCCAACTTGCGGATAGATGGTGCTTCCATGATAGTCTTTCATCCACGTTCCTTCTCTAGCTTCATCGCTGGAGTAATACCCTGTGACCTCCACGAATTCATCATCACATCTTGGGCA
Organism: Pinus albicaulis; assembly: GCA_034641835.2. Classification (NCBI taxonomy): domain Eukaryota; kingdom Viridiplantae; phylum Streptophyta; class Pinopsida; order Pinales; family Pinaceae; genus Pinus; species Pinus albicaulis. The sequence goes on from CM076574.1 coordinate 186,076,733, forward strand.
GCCTCAGGAAACAATTGTTGTTTTCCTTATAGCAGCTGCGCGTGGGTCAATGGACTTGGATCTTCTGGGTTCCTCCATCCACATCCCACACATGCCGATTATCAGTGAGAAGGGAGTGTTTTTAGAACACAGGCTGCTGCTGCAACAAAAACGAAAGTCTGCCGATATGATTGTAAAAAGAAATGGTGGACCCAACAGTGGTGTGGCATAGAGGCTCTGAACCTCTCCACCAACATGTAATCATCCAACATCGGGTGTTAGCATGTGTATTTCCTCGTCCCGTGACCCATGAAAATCAAACCACGTTTTCTATCACCTTCTCTTGAATGCATAAGTATGTGCATTTTCTTGGTATGTTTGTCCTGTTGTGTTTAGCTGCGATTTTAACAAGGGAAAGAGAAAAGTGACATCATCATAATAAATAATTTCATCTTCAATGCTAAAATGCAGTGCTCAATCCACTTTGCAATGTGGCTTTATTGATATTGATCGTGTGAAGGTCCTCTCCCATAATGTGTATGAAAGAGGGAATGACATAGCCATCGTACGCTACTCTTTAGTTGTGAAACAAGTGTTTCACACTCGGCATCTTAATACCCTGGATGTGCCTGAACACACTCTTTGATATGCACTCCTGATGGAAATCATTAAACAAAAATAGGTGCTCCACCCCCTTCATTGTTTACGCCTCTATGCATCTCTTTGAAGTGAAATGATCTTTATGGTGGCTACCCATATGAATTCAAGGGTTTTAAGTGTGCTATGATAATTTTCACTCGAAAGCATTAACCCCTTGCCCATCTTGAACTCCCACCACAACATATGTCAAGGAATTTCCACGTGTTGAAGAGGATATATTCGTGTCATATCCAAAACTCAGAAGATTTTGGAAAGTTCATATGCACAATTAAAACCTCATGAAATTGTTACATAGTTCAGTGTATAATGGTAATGGCATCTTTGACCAATTTCCTGAAAGGGGGTGGTATGAGAATAAGTTAGCTCTTAGTAATCATGAGAAAAAAAAATGACTAAATAAATTGATTTACTTGAGGAGCATTAGAATTGAATTATCCAAACTAAGATATTTCAAATTAGGTTGATTATTTGAGCATACTTAAGTTTGGAGACCGGCTTAGAACTCATGAGTTTTCATGTGTCTATTGATCGTAGTTGACCTTGATACTTCATGATGCCACAAGGTGATGATGCATTCACAAAGAAGGCTCCTTGAAATAAATGGGACATGCAATTGGAGGGTGGGGATTAAATGCAAAGGAAGAGTTACTAATCACACACATATAGAGATATAAGGGCGCAAAGTGGCATATATTTTGTTATCACTTAGAAAAATATGAAACAATTACTTGACATGGTCATACAGTTCATTTATCAAAGGTCTCAAGTTGGTATAGGAAAATTTCATTTTTTCAAATTTAACCTATATTATAGTACAAAACCACCTTCATTTTATTTCAATCCAGCTCCATTCAGGTCATGTCATGTCCCATCAGTCATCATTTGATGTCAATTTTCCTTTTCCAAGCGTTTAAATTTGAAAAAGGACACTTTAGCTAGTTTTACTTCTTTTTGTAGCGTTTTACACTAAGAAATAACAATTTTCGCTACGAAATTTCCTAATAGTTTTGTAGTGAAACTTTTAGAGAATGAACTAGCTATGCTACGAAAAACAATTTTTCTGTCTGTCTTGTCAAATCCAATGCAAAGTGTTAGTTCATGATTAGAGGAGTTAGGGTGGATTTCATTCGAGTCTGTTAGGGTTAATTCAAAAGTACAAAGTCACGTCTGAGGTCATCATTACCTTTTTTAGCATGCATGTGTCATGATTAAGGCATGAGTTGTCATTGAAACCATAAAAGGTTACCCAATTAGCATTTTTGTCATTCTCTGCTTTATCTTTGCATGTAATTGAAGTTTTAGAGAGTTTCTTCATTGAGCCAAGCAGGTTGCTGACATTTTCAAAGATTGCAGGTGTCATTAATCAAGTGAGGTTGAGAAGATATAAAACTACCATGGATGCAAAGAAGAAAACCAATAAACGTGGTCACTACCACAGGTATGAGCCCGTAGACATAAATTTTTTAAATGAAGACCCAACTGCCATGGAGGTATTAAGAAGAACAGGTTGTTTTCAATTCTGCCAAAGGCTGCAGGGTTTTTATCTATAGGTTTCTAAATATTTTGCTAAGAGTTTCATTAGAACAACTTCAAAGATGGGAATGCTAAACCTCACAGTAATACCAGACAACATTTCAGCAGCAACTAGAATCCCGAGAGGAGGGGAAAAATGGTTTAAAGGCATCAAGTTCACCATGCAGGATTGCAAAGAGTTCATCAAGCCAGAGCATAGTGAAATTTATCTCACAAATTCTATCCAAAGGAGTTACATGAAGGAAAAATTTTCAAAGCTGTTGATTATCATTTAGAATTATTTCAAATGTGAAGGAAGATTTCACATGGTGTACTCCTACCACCTTAGGCTTCTGCTACATTTTGTGTGTAAGAGGTCACTTGACTTGCTCTTTTACTTATACAGAAGTCTAGGTAAAATTTTAGATAAGGTTCAAGTTAAAACAGAAGGAAATGAAACCTCTCTCTTTCATCATGGTTTTATTAAGTTGTCGGTGTTAGAGGAGTTGAAGAGATTAGGTAGAGATTGAACATCCTTTTTCTTCACGACTAGTTTTGAAGTAGATTTTGTCACTCCTAAAAGAGTTCCCAAACCTAGAGATATTTCATCACCAACACTGGCAGTGCAGTTAGAATCAATGAGCATGGAGACAGAGCCTTTGTAGAAGATTGACACACCCAAAACTACACCTGCGAAATAGAAGCCAACAATTAGCAAACATGGCAGCAAGAGAGTTACTAGGAGCCAAACAGTGGTTAAGGGTAACTTAGAGGACATCTTGCATGCAATTGATATTGAAGAAACTCCCATTGTCCAAGTTGAAGATGTTGAATATGGAGGAAGAAAGATAAAGAAAGGAAAGACAGCTAAAAAGTTAGAGTCTGTAGGTGATGATGCTAGTTTCATGTTTCAAGCTAGAAAGCCAATGATTAAAGGTCATTGAAAGTAGCAAAGAGAATTATAAGGTTAGTGAAATTTCTCAACCACCACCAAGCATCATAGACCTCTCCTCACCTGCAAAAGAAGAACTGATCATCAAGAAAAATAAGGGTAAAGAGAAAATCACTGAAAAATCATAAGTTGAAACCCTTAAGGAGCAATTGAAAGAGGCAGGTGAAGAGATATCTATCTTCAGGAAAGAGGCAAATAAGCATAAAGATGAAAGGGTTCAATTTGAACGAATGAGGAAGATCTGGGAAGATCAAGTCACAAGTGTCTCAAAGACCTTGGACAATACAGAAAAACTGATAAAGTGGACTCAACCACTAAGAAGAGAGGTCAAGCACGTAAAAAAGGTAAACCGACACTTGCAATCCAAGAATAGGACATTGAAAGAACAAGTGAAAGATCTTCAAGAGCAATTGGATCTGATTCATGAAGAGTTGGAAAAGAAAGGTTTGAAAATGACTGTGGTGGAAGGGCCTATAAGTCAACTGATCATAAATGAAGAGGAAACACCACAGGATTAGTAAATTGAGATGAGATATGCCTTAGGAGGTCCATAAAATGCATAAAATCAATTTTTTGCAGCTAGAGGTCAGTTTTTGAAAACAATTTTGAAAGGGGAAATTTCTTGGTTTTTACACAGTTTCGTAGCGTTCCTCATGCTTGAATTGAGGAATACGCTATGAAAAAACCTGTAGCAGCCTTTTTTCTTCTAAAGTAATTTTTTGCATGATTCAAGGAGGGGGATTCATGGTGGTGATGCGTCATGACTTGATTAAAATCATGGAATAGAAAAGGAGTGAATTAAATGGATGTAGAAGCCACTTTTTCCACGCTACCAAAACTCGCTACGAAACTGTCCTGTTTTCATAGCGAGCAATTGTTGGAGGTTTTGAGCATCCTAAAAGAATTTTTTGGAAAACTGGAGTCTTCCAGCATGTCAAGGGATCTTATCATCAGATATTTATGACTCAAAGGGAGTGCCATGAATACAGGTCATCAACTAAAACAATGTTGTAGATAAGGGTCATCTATTCCTAAAAAACAAGGTTATGTTCCATAGATCTAGGAGGGTTTTAAATATTTAAAGTGATGATGAAATTTTTCATGTGTCTTTCGAGCATGTGATATTTATTTTGTAACCATCATGTAACTGTTTTACAAATAGGATAAGATTAATGTAATAAATAGGAGTTAGAGTCTTATTAGAAGATCGTTTCTTTAAGGTGTAGCTGTCAGTTTTCTGTTAGAAGTTATGTATTTCAGTTATGAAATGTGTCATGGGAGAATTCGATGATCTAGCCACTAGGAGGATCATCCTTGTTGTAAAGAATGTCTATTTAAAGACAAAGCATCCAAGTATTAAGGGGTTGGAGAAAATTTGCACCAAATTGCTACTTTTATGTTTTGACAAATACCAGTAATGGAAAGTGATATTCTTCTTGACAGACTTGAGATTCTCATGAGGTTTTTGATGTCTTATTAATCTATATATTTATGTTTTATCACTTGCATTAGATTTCATATCTATTATTCATAATTCATAATTTTGTGCTCTGACTTTCTTTAGTGATGAAATGACTATGTTTTCCTATGTTTTATGTGTGAGTTGCCTCTGTTAAAGACCTCTATCTACCTCAACTTCCATGTCAAGAAAATTTGCCATTTAAACTACTGATTGTTGACTCCATAAGCCCAATAGTAGAAAGCCTGCATTTTTCAACCTTCAATCATAAAAAAAAGTTACAATTTCTATAGAGTTAGCCATCTAGTCCTATCACTATTCAATATCGTAAAAGCCCCTTAAGAGAGCCCTCTCAAAATGAAGAGGCCAAGATTTAGTTATAAGTGGTTTGAAACAATTACACTGAGTTGTTTGATAAGTAGTCAATCAAGTTCAATTTGGTGATAATATTTTTGTGCATCTGCTGGGAGCTCAAAGATATAATTTTCTTGAAATTTTGAAGATGAACTCTTGAAGGTAGAAGGAGCTAAGAATATGTTCGAGACTGTAACTACCTTGGTGACTCCTCAAAATTCTCATGTTCAAAGGTGGCTTTGAAAAGGAGATATACGAAGAGTAATAGTAACCCAAATTCGCCTACAATTGTGGATAATCCAAACACAATTTCCAGAGGCATTCAAGGCAGCTCTTCACAATCAGGTACTCCATTACACACAAGATATTTGTCCTCTAAAGTTCTAAGAAGTCCTGAAGATAAAAAGTTCGATGATAAAATTCAGGAAGTCTTGTTTAGGTCTGAAAATGAAAAGGAATTGAGTGAGATTGTTTTAGACCTACAAAGAAGAGGTATTGATACCTTAGCCTTGGTGACCAAAAAAGGTAAAGAAGAGTTATGGGGGGTAGTCACATCAAAGTTATTGTTATAGAGGGAATATTTAGATAAGTTGAAGGAACTAAACCCATTTGAAATCTTGCTAAGAAGAAAATCTGGTTTTCCTTTACCTGACCAGAGTTCAATTGTAACCAAACTACAAAGACCAACCACACCACCTCCTAACAATGCCTCTTCTCCTACTATTGTTGTCCCTAAAAATACTATAATCCCTATCATCATGGCTGGAAATGTTCCATCTCCTACCTGCTGCTGCACCTGATAGGTATGCCCCTCTTATTCTTCCAGCTGTCCTTAATGCCCTTCCAAGAAAATATTGTGCTAGAATCAAAACTTGGGGAAGTGATGAAGAGATTACAGCTGAAGAGCATGTAGACCAGTTTAATAACTTCATAGGCAGGGAGGAGGTTGACCATGAAGATGTCAAAATGAGGTTTTTTTCTCAGAGTTTCACTGGTGAGGTCAGAAAGTGGTTCAAAGCCCTTGATCCATGAAGCCTCCATAATTGGAATGAGTTTGAAGGTAACTTCTTGAGAAAGTGGGGAAATAGAAAAAACTCTTTGCAAGCCCTCACTGAGTACAATAGTTTGAAAAGAGCTATAGATGAAATTGTCCAAAATTTCTGCAAGAGATTTAATAAAGTCTATGTTCCATTTGTGCACATCTTAAGCCTCCACCAGGAGTAGCTCAACTTAGATATGCTGAGGCCTTTGACTATGAATTTTCTATCCTACTCAGAGAAAGAGAATCCCCTTCACTAGCTGAAATGAAAAATGATGCTGTGAAGGTGGAAGTCAATATGATAGCAGCTAAAAAGTCCAATATGGGAAAAACAAAATTGAAAGAAGAAGATAAGCCTTCCACCTCAGATGAAAAATTTGACTCCATGATGAAAACAATGGAAAAAATTATGGATAGGCTTGCCCTTGGGAATACTAATGCACCTCCTGCACAACATGAACAACAATTTATAAATCCATATTTCAGAAGACCTAAAAATCAGCAGAGACCAAGGGAAAACATAAATTAGCCTGACCCTCAAGTATGGCCTCCTTTTCAACAAAATTTAGTTGATGAAGAAGATCAGATTGAGATACCAAAAGACTCTATTCATTGCTTAGATGAAAACATGTCTAGAAAGTTTTTGACTAAAGAAGAACATGATGAATCTGATCATGATGTGAACAAGGGTGAGGAACCATTTGATTACCTTAAGGGTTAACAAAATGCAATATTTGAGATGCAGAAGCAATACAATCTCAGAAACAAAAATGTCCCTATCACTACAAATAAAACAAAACCCAAGAAAGATGCCCCTAAAATAGCTGAGGTTAGAAAAGATCCACCACCTCCTCCTCCTGTTAAAGAGACTGAGAAAATTACTTTTGTTTTCAGTTTGGAGAATGAGATTTCCAAAATCAAGATCCCATTTCCTTTTGGAGAAATTATTAAGGTGAATGAATACATAAGTAAAATTGTAAAAATGTTGAATTCCCAACCAGGAGCTGCTGACATCCTTAATGTTCAAGAAGACCATCCAACCATCTATTTGAGACCAAGATTGGAAAATGAGTAGAATGAAGAGGTACCTTCTTTTTATGTCAACCATAGTATTCATGACATGACATTACACAATGCCATGTTGGATTCAGGGGTATCTCATAATCTTATGCCTAAAGTAATTATGGAAAGGATGGGATTGGAAATTACTAGGCCATACAAGGATTTGTTTTATTTTGATTCAAAAAGATTTCAATTCATTGGATTGATAAAATATGTTGTTGTTGGTCTTACACAAGTCCCTGCCAAGACAGTGGTAATGGACATTGTGGTAGCAGACATTCTGCCCAAATTTGGCATACGGCTATCCAGGTCTTGGGCAGCAAAGATCAAAGGCACCATGCATATGGACCTAACATATGCCACCATTCCTATTTTTGGTGAGAAAAGAAGGCTGTACAGAGAGACAAGGATGGTTTATATGGTAAGTAGTAAGGAAAAACCTCAGAATTTCCCAATTTATGTTGTTGAAACTGAATTAGGATAAACAATTATTTTCAATGAGTTCACTGATGAAGTAGAAGATGAAAGAAAAGCATAAATTCAGGAGGTTGAAAATCAACAAGCTCAAAATCAAGAAATCATTGAAGAAAAGGTAGAGGGATGGTGGTTGTTACACTTTGATGGATAAACTGGAAGAGAGGGGGTTGGAGCAGGCATTTGGATCACAACTACAGAGGATGAAAGTAAGTTATATTCTTTCAAACTTTGATTGCACAAATAATATGGCTGAGTATGAATCTCTATTTTTAGGTTTATAAATTTTGAAAAGATTGGGTGCCCAAAAAATTTCAGTCTGTGGAGATTCTGAGTTGGTTATTAAACAAGTTGAAGGTGTATATCAAACCAAGGATGTGAGAATGAGAGCATACAAAAATTTGATCATGGAAATGTTAGAAAAATTTCAATAATATTCATTTATTGTGAAGACTAGGGATCAAAACTCAGTAGCTGACTCCCTAGCTGTTTCTGCAAGTCTGTTTGTTATCCCTACACATCCCTTTGAAAGATATGAGGTTGAAGTTCGTCATAGGCTTGCTATCCCTAGACAACATCATCCACTAGAAAGTTTTTGAAGATGACCAACAAGTCAAAAATTTCATAGAATTGACAGAGGAGTTTGAAAGCACACAAGTAGATCAACAAAACATGCTTGCTAAAACGAAGGGTAATTCTAAAGTGTTGCAGCTGAAGAATAATTCTATACCCAAAGGTCTCATCCCACTTGAAAAGCTTTTTGACCAAAATGATGTGTTCAAATCTCCTAGGATACAAGCTGATGATGAAGAGGTAGAGAGTTGTAACCTTGGTACAATAGTAATTCCAAAAAGGATTAAGCTTTCTAAATTTCTTTCTGTAGAGATGAAACAAAAATATATTGAGATGATGAAAATTTTCATAGATGTTTTTGCATGGAGTTATGTTGATTGGAAGAAATATGATCCTACTATTATTCAACATACCATTCCTATTAAAGAAAATGAAAAGCCTTCAAATAGAAGTTGGGGAGGATTAATACACTTCTCATGCCTTTGATTGAGAAGAAAATTAAGAAGCTTTTTAATACAAAAATTATTGTCCCAATCAGATTCTCAAAATGGCTTGCTAACTTGGTACCAGTCAGGAAAAAGAGTGGAGAAATCAGAATCTACATTGACTTCAGAATCTTGAACAAAGCTTCTTTGAAGGAAAATTACCCTCTCCCAAAAATGGATCAAATTTTGCAGAACATTGTTGGTTCCCAAAGGATGTCTATACTGGATGATTTTTTAGGATACAATTAGATACTAGTGCACCTAGAATATTAAGAGAAAAATGCTTTTACTACACCATGGGGGACATTCATGTATGCCAAGATGCCCTTTGGTATAATGAATTCAGGAACGACCTTTCAAAGAGAAATGGACATTGCCTTTGCTGAGGAGAAGGATAATTTGGTGGTTGTCTATCTGGATGACATAACATTATTCTCGAGAAAAGAAGAAGACCATTTGAAGCATTTGGAGAAAGTTCTGCTGAAGTGTAGAAGGTTTGGTATTTCTCTTAATCCTACTAAGAGTATTTTTTCTTTAACTTCTGGAAAGTTACTTGGGCACATTATTTCTAAATATGGGATAAAGATTGATCCAAAAAAAGTTAATTCCATTCAGAAAGTAGATTTTCCTAGAAGAGGGAAGGAAATTCAGGCTTTCGTTGGAAGAGTAAATTTTGTGAGAAGGTTTATTCCCAATTTTTCTTAAATTGTCAAAGATATAACAAAGATGCTAAAGAAAAGAGATGAAATTAAATGGGAATTTGAAGCAAAGCAGTCATTTGAGGAAATCATGAAGGCACTCACTCAAGCCCCAGTGTTGATTAGCCCAAATTTTTCAAAGAAATTTCTGGTTTTTACATTTTCATCAGAAAACACAATTGGTGGAGTTTTGCTGCAAAAAGGACAACAAGGTACTGAGCAACCCATTTCATTCGTTAGCAGAACCCTTGCTAATTCAGAGCTGAAGTATAACATCTTAGAGAAACAGGCATATGCTTTTGTCAAAGCCATCAAAGACTTCAGAATTTATATTCTACATTCTCATGTCATAGCATTTGTTCCAAATGTTGTAGTGAAGGACATCTTGACTCAAGCTGATCCTGATGGTAAGAGAGGGAAGTGGATAGCTAACTTGTTGGATTATAATATAGGACCTACGAAATTGGTGAAAGGTCAGAGGCTAGCAAAGTTGATGGCACAATCCAATTTTGACTGTCTTGATATGAATTTAATTGCAGAAATTTCAGAATTATGAGATGAAGATGAAGAGATGATTCCTATAGAAGAGAAGTACATCCTATATGACTGGTATAGAGACATTGTATTTGTCTTACATCATCATAGGGCTCCTGCTAAATTTAATAAATCTAAAGTAAGGTTTGTGAAGCTAAAATCTCTAAGGTACTGCATCATAGATAAAAATATGTATTGGAGAGATACTAGTGGTATTATTTTGAATTTTTTGCTGGAAGAAGAAGCTGAAAAAGTGATTGAGGAGTTTCATAAAGGAGATTGTGGAGGTCATCACTATTGGAAGGCCACAACAAACAAAATTCTCAGAGTAGGGTACTACTGGCCTACCATGTTCAAAGATGTCTACAAGAATATAGTTGCTTGCCATGAATGTCAGATTTTTGATGGTAAGAAAAAGCTTGTTCCTTTACCCTTAATGCCAATTTATGTTGAGGCGCCATTCTAGCAGTGGGGGCTAGATTTTATTGGTGAAATTCATCCATCATATTTAGGGCAACATCGCTGGATCCTGACTCCAACTGATTATTTCACCAAGTGGATTGAAGCTATTCCAACAAGGCAAGAAAATGATGCAGTTATAATTTCATTCTTAGAGAATAACATATTGTCTAGGTTTGGCTGTCCTATGAAGATCATCACTGACATTGCACAGGCTTTGAAATCTAAGAGGTTGACCATTTTTTGTCATCAATATCACATTACACTTGGACATTATACTGTTTACTATCCACAAGGTAATGGTCTTGCTGAATCTTCTAACAAAAGAATTGTGAGAATTATTAAGAAGGTGTTGCAGGAAAATAAAAGGTCATGGAATTTGAAGCTGAAATATGCTCTATGGGCTGATAGAGTGTGTATAAAAAGGTCAATTGGTACTTCACCTTATGAGTTGGTCTATGGAGTTGAAGCATTTTTCCTACATATTTGGGAGTGCCAGTTATGAAGCTGTTGCAATGATTAGAGGAGGAGCCAAATGCTATTCAGAGGAGAATAAATCAATTGATAGCTCTATAGGAAAAAAGGGAGGAAATATATAAATACAATCATAAATCTCAAAACATAATAAAGAAGACGTTTGACAGGAAGGCCAAAGAGGAAAAATTTCAGATTCAAGATGTGGTATTGAAGTGGGAGGAAAGAATTGAAGAAAAGGGAAAACATGGTAATTTTGAGAATATCTGGAAAGCTCCATTCATAGTAGCTACATTCCATGGAAACAACACTTACCTACTGCAAGAAATGGATGGAAAACCTTGTGTTGGAGGGCCTGTCAATCGTAGGTTTTTGAAGCACTATTCCTCTTACGTTCTACTGATTTTTCAATCCATTGTATATATTCCATTTCGTTATGCTTTTCTACTAATAAATACAAGCTGATCATCAAGCTCGAGCCTGAGGTGAAGGCCATTAGAGTTTGAATAAAGCTTCGCAAATTTCAGAGTTTTTATTTTCAAAAAGGATGGATGACACTGGAACTATAGGTTCTTTGGTGTTCCACAGGGGCACACCATCCTATGTGGAGCCACACTATTATCACTTAGAAAAAATGTGAAACAATTACTTAACATGGTCATACAGTTCATCTATCAATGATCTAAAGTTGGTATAGGAAAATTTCATTTTTTCATATTTAACCTATCCTAAAGTTCAAGACCACCTCCATTTTATTTCAATCCACCTCCATTCAGGTTATGTCATGTTCCATCTGTTAATCTAGGTTGTCATTGATGGCAATAAGATTATGACAATGAATAATGATGATTGATTGTACTTAAGGATTAGATGATCTTCTGGATGATGGAGGACTACATGAAGACACATATCACTATGGCATGGTAACCTTATGATAAAGAAGGCTATTATGGAGAATCAAACCATGAAGAAGCCCAAGACATTCTACCCTACTTTCATTTCTACACCTGTAAATGACCAGCCACATTAAAAATTATTTTTTATTACCTTGGAGGTGGAATTTCTCTATGAAACCTTCACCATCATTTAGAGAATAATTTTAGCTTTCATATAAGCTCTCATATGCCCCAAAACTTCCTGTGATTAGAAAGATATTGATTTTTGAAGTTGTGAAATATTTTTTTTTTTGAGCCGACCTGTCCTAGCTCCCAATGTCGGCCTGCCTCAGTGACATGTCTCCTCACGCAATACCAGTATAAATACATGTCATATATTCTCATTTTAATCATCAAATTTGATGAAAATCATAGAAGATAATCATTTCCAGTTCACACCTCGTGAACTAAGGGAGACCAAGGTAGGAGACTTAGAAGCCAAGGAAGATTTGTAATTAGGTTAGAAAAAGGACGAGTTTACTTGACATCTGCTGCAGACAAGGCTATAAGAGCTCGGATATAAGAACATCACATTCTAGGTAGAGCTCATATCTATGGGATATTACAGTTTTGGTGGAGCTCGGATTTGTGGATAGAACTGTGTTTAGGGGTTGGGTTTCTTGCAAGGATCTATAGGCAGGAAGCCACCATCACATTCACTCAAGCAGTCACCAGTACAACACCCTCAGACCTGGTACACAGTCAAGAGTTCGAACATTCTATACCCTTGGATTTGAGCATAATTATGTGGCTCAGATTAGTACACTGATTATGTGGCTCAGGTAAATTTGTGATAAGAAGCAACCACAACTTCAGACTAGTTGAGCTGCACTATATTTCAAAGTTGTCATACCCTTGACATATTCTCGGACCTGTGATGAAAGAAGAACCTAACTATTTGTTGGAAGACCGTGATAAGCCAAAAAGGCTTGGACCTGTGTTATCTTGTAAGATCCTTTCAAATTGTTGGAAGGATAACGTACATTAAAGGGAAATTTGAAAATTTGGTTTTATCTAAGGAGAAATGCTTCTAACCTGTGGAGACAAATAGATAGCAAAGGAACCCATGAAAAATTGTGTTTGGATGATGAATTAGTGATGAGTTTGAAGGCATAAATTATGAACAGTGAAGTGATAATTTTGGAGCAGTGAAGCACTGATAGTTATGAAGAAATTCATGTAAGTTACCTATTCATCTTTATTAAACAGACTGAAGGATTGGTGTCCTAGGGGTTGGTGCCCCTAAACGCAAGGTAGGTGCCTTGAAAATATAGGGTCGAAGCCCTAGAGGTCAGAGCCTCATTAAAGTCCAAGTTGGTGCTTGGAAACAGGTTGGTTCCTGATTCATTGAAGGGTTGGTGCCCTCACACATCTATTGTACTCAATTATTTTAAAAAGGATTTAAGTTCTATTAATCCTTAATAATATTATTATTATACACATCTCTGTCTTTAATTGTGAAGAATCTAACTGGCAAAAAATAACAATTGAAAAGAAATACTGATTCACCCCCCTCTCAGTATTTCCAACAATTGGTATTAGAGCCAACTTCTTCATTATCAGCCTAACAAATAAAATAAGGATCCTTAGGCAGAATGAAGAGCATATAAGCAACATGGAAGCTTCCTATCTTTGATGGAATAAATTTTGGTTTTTGGAAAAAGAGGATGTCCTACTATCTAATGTCTCTTGGTCCTGAAGTATGGCACTTTGTTTTGGATGGGTATAAAGCTCCCTCTAGTATTCCAACTGACCCAAACGAAAGAAAAACCTACATTTCTAATGCCAAAGCTTTAAATTCCATCACTAATGGAATTACCGATTCTGAATTCATGAAATTCATGAATTGTGACTCAACCAAAGAAGTATGGGATAAGCTGGTTTCCTTGTATGATGTGGACTCCAAAGTTAAGAAGGAAAAGCTTCAAACCTATAGAAGACAATTCAAGAGTCTGAAAATGGATGATGAAGAAGATATTGCATCATACTTCCTCCGAGTAGCTGAAGTGGGTAACTCTCTTAAAGGTCCAGGAGAAAATATTGAAGAAAGCACTACTGTTCAAAAAATCTTGAGATCGTTTCTTGACAAATTTGACTCCAAAGTAAGTTCCATAGAAGAAATGAAGGACCTAGATAGTCTCAATATGGATGAACTTCATGGAATTCTCATTGCCTATGAGATGAGGAAAGGAAGCCCAAATTTCAAAGAAGCAACATTCAAAGCCTCAAAATCAACAAAAAAGGAAAAGGATGGAATTACAACAACGATGAATCTGATGTTGAAACCGAATTAGCTCAATTTGTACAAAGACTTACGAAGGGATCTAATCTATAAGGTAAGTACCCTCTTATCTATTTCAAATGTGGAAGAATAGGTCATTACGTTGCAAAATGTCCTCATAAACATGATAGTGATGATGAAGAGGATTCTAAAAGGATGATGTGCAAAACGAAAGGGTTTAATAAGAAGAATTTCTTCTCCAAACAAGATGAGTCTGATGAAGATGAATTTGTAGTCATAAAAAAGAAACCAACTAGAAATATGCGTCATCACAAAGAAAGTGATGATGAATCAGATGAGGAAAGTAACTATGTTGGAAGAAAATACACATTATTCATGGCATTTACAAATGATGATGATTCAGAACTAGAAGATGAAGGAAAAATGGATACATTACTAATGAGTGCCATTGAAGAAAATGAGAATCTACGAAAGAAGATAATTTCTCTCAAAATAGAAAAAGAGGAAGCAAAAAGAAGGGAAGACTTCTTGAACAATAAGCTAAAAGAGAAGGATGATATCTATGAAAAATGCAAAGTTGAAATAATATCTCTAAGAAAGGAATTGGAGCAAGTCAAAAGGAGTTGGAAAAGCTCTCTAGCACTCGATAACATTCTTAATACTAAAAAACCTCAACATGACAAATATGGAATTGGTTTCAAAGGAGAATCATCAAGCACAAAGAATAATGCAAGGAGTTATGCGGACATACTCTCTTGCCATCCAAAAGAAGAAAAGTCATCTCATCAGGAACAAAGTCCATCTCAAAACCAATAATTGAAGAAAGAGAAACTCCAAGGAAGAATGTTGGTTCAAGCTATGGCTATTACAACAAGTACCAAACTATTTTTCTTGGGCATTGTTACTATTGTAAAAACTTTGGGCATCAAGCTAAGCATTGCAAGGCTCAAAAGAATGAAGCACCAAGATTGAAAGATCAAACAAACAAAATGCGTGGTCCTAAAGAGCAAGGACAAATAAAAACTTACAATTCCTTTGATCCTTTGGCTAAAATTGATCTGTCTTGCTCATTATGTAATAATTATGATCATAACGAACAAAATTTCCCTCTCAAAGGGGAGGCAACTAAAAGTGTAAATCTCAAAACTGATAAATGTGGCCTTGCTCTATGTGCTCATAGTGAAGAAAATCATTGGTTCGTGGATAGTGGATGCTCAAGACATATGAAAGGTGACCAAAATAAGTTTATCTTATTAAACAACAAAAATGGAAATGTATCCTTTGGAATTAGATCTGCTAAAATCACTGGAAATAGAACTGCTACCCTTGTCAATGGACAAGGAAAGGCTCAAAATACCTTGTTGGTAGAAGGGCTCAAACATAATCTCTTAAGTGTTAGCCAAATTTGTGACCAAGGACATAATGTTGTCTTCAGTACTAAAAATTGTGAAATAAGAGACTCATCCTCAGAAGAACTTGTGGCGAAAGGAGTAAGAACACCAGATAATGTTTACATTCTCAGTAAAATCCAAGGAGATAAATGTTACATAAGTAAAATAGATGAAATTTGGCTATGAAACAAGCGATTGGGGCATACAAGTTTTCATAACCTGGTCAACATCAGCAAAATTAATGCAGTAAGGGACATTCCAAAAATGTGCAAGCCAAATCAAGTTTTATGTGGCCCATGCCAACATGGAAAGAAAACTAGAACTAGCCACAAAACTAAGGAGTTCTCAACATCAAAACCTCTGGAAATCATTCATGCAGATTTATGTGGGCCAACTAGAACTACAACTCTTCGAGGTGAAAGGTGCTTTGCTCTATTTGTTGATGACTATACTATAATGATGTGGATATATTTCATAAAATATAAATCCGAAGCATTTGAATGTTTTAATAATCTTAAATCTCTCATTGAAAATGAGAAAGACTCTAATATTAAATTTCTTAGAACGGATAGAGGAGAAGAATTCACCTCAGAATAATTTGATGAATTTTGTAAAGAGCATGGAATCGAAAGAGAACTCTCTGCTACTAGGAAAACCAAGCAAAATGGAGTAGTTGAAAGAAGGAACCAAACCGTTCAAGAAATGGCAAGGAAAATGCTACTAGTAGCTAATTTGCAACCAAAATTTTGGAGAGAAGCAGTTGGGACGACAGTTTATACCTTAAATCGAACTAAACTAAGACCAAATAATGAAAAAAACTCCTTATGAATTCTAGAAAGGAAGACCTGCTTTAGTGAAATATTTTAGGATTTTTGGAAGCAAATGCTTCATAAAAATAAACAATGACTCACCAGGAAAATTTGATTCTAGGGTTGACGAAGGAATATTTCTTGGCTACTCCACAAGAAGAAAAGCTTACAAATTTTACAGCAATCGTCTATGGAGAATAGTGGAAAGCATTGATGTGAATATTGATGAAGGCTTTCCAGAAAAAATAATTGAAGATCATGAAGTTGAGCCTTTCCTTGAAGAAAGTGAAGAAGAAGAACCTAAAAAAGAAGAGGAGAATGGAGAACCTCAAAGTGAACCTTCAAAAACTCCTTCTATGATCAAATTTATTCAAAAACATCATCCGGAAGAACAGGTTATCGGAAATATAGATGAAGGAATTCAAACTCGAAGAAGGATGACAAACACTCCAAGAAAAGATGATGTTGCTCTATTATCTTTAATAGAACCTGAAAATTTTTCTCAAGCAAGTAAAGATCCTTATTGGATAAAGGCCATGGAAGAAGAAATGTCTCAAATTGAAAATAATAAGACTTGGGAACAGGTACCTTTCCCAAAATATAAAAATATAATTGGAGCAAAATGGGTATTCAAAAACAAGATGAATGAGGATGGACAAATCATCAGAAATAAAGCCAGACTTGTCTGCAAAGGATACTCGCAAATTGAAGGAATTGACTTCGAAGAAAACTTTGCACCAGTAGCTCAATTGGAAGCCATAAGAATTTTTTTGGCATTTGATTTCTCAAAAGGATTCAAGGTTTATCAAATGGATGCAAAATCAACATTCTTGAATGGAGATCTCAAGGAAGAAGTTTATATGGAGCAACCGGAAAAATTTGATCTTGCTGAAGGAAAAGACTTTGTATGAAAACTGAAAAAGGAATTTTATGGATTAAAACAAGCCCCTAGAGCATGGTATGAAAATTTGGATCACTATCTACAACAAGAAGGTTTCAAAAAGGGAGTAGCAGGTAGTAATCTCTACATGAATATGGATAAGGAAAAACTTCTGATCACTCTTGTATATGTTGATGATCTAATCTTTGCTAACAATGATGATAAGATGAGCCATGAATTTGTTCTAAATATGTCCAAAATATTTGAAATGTCAATGATTGGTGAGCTATCTTATTTTCTTGGGCTACAAATATCTCAAACCTCTGCAGGCATGTTTATATCTCAAGCAAAATATATTAAAGACATGCTCAAAAGATATGGGATGGAAGATTGTGCACCTATGAGCACACCGATGACCACATATTGTAAATTAAGTAAATATGATGATACCACTCTTATAGATGCGACTCTTTACTGGTCAATAATTGGATCTCTCCTATACTTAACTACTACAGGACCAGATATTATGCAAGAAGAAGGAATGGTAGCAAGATTTTAGTCAAATCCTAAACGATCCCATCTAGTAGCAGTGAAGAGAATTCTTAGATATATGAAAGGAATGACTGATATGGGTCTTTGGTATCCTAAGAGCTCAACTCTTGTTATGACAACTTACTCTGATGTTGATTGGGCCGAAAGTGTGGATGATCGAAAAAGTACTAGTGGAAATGCATTCTTTATGGGAGATTGTCTTGTATCTTGGTTGAGAAAAAAACAATCATCTATATCTCTTTCTACAACTGAAGCCGAATATATTGCTGCTGCTGATTGTTGTACACAAATAATATGGATGAAGAAAGCTCTAAAGGACGTTAACATAGAAACTAAGCAGCCAATCACTATTTTTTGTGACAACACTAGTGCCATCAATCCTTCAAAGAATCCAGTAATGCACTCAAATACCAAACATATTCCAATAAAATATCACTTTCTCCATGAACAAGTTGTTGAACAAAATATCAAGTTGGAATACGTCAATACAAAGGAGAAAATTGCAGATATTTTTACAAAACCCCTTCCACGAGAGGCATTTGAATATCTTCGCTAGAAGATGGGGGTTATTGCTCTTACATCACATTAAAGAAAAAACCAAGCAAAAGAGAAACGTATTAGGGGGAGCAGCATGATAGGGAGAGTACGTTGGTACACATTTTTCCATTGATGTCAAAGGGGGAGAAAAAGATGAATATGGAATATTTCCATCAATGAAATATGGGAGGATTGTTAATCTAGGTTGTCATTGATGGAAATAAGATGTTAGATGATGATGAATAATGATGATTGGTTGTACCTAAGGATTAGATGATCTTATAGATGAAAACATATCACTATGGCATGGTAACCTTATGATAAAGAAGGCTATGATGGAGAATCAAACCATGAAGAAGCCCAAGACATTCTACGCTACCTCCATTTCTGCAACTGTAAATGACCAGGCGCATTAAAAATTATTTTTTATTACCTTGGAGGTAGAATTTCTCTATGAAACTGTCACCATCATTTAGAGAATAATTTTAGCTTTCATATGAGCTCTCATATGCCCCAAAAATCCCTGTGGTTAGAAAGATATTGATTTTTGAATTTGTGATATAATTATTTGTTTTTGAGCTGACCTGTCCTAGCTCCCAATGTTGGTCTGCCTCAGTGACGTGTCTCCTCATGCAAGAACAGTATAAATACATGTCATATCTTCTCATTTTAGTCATCCAATTTGGTGAAAATCACAAAAGATAATCATTTCTAGTTCACACTTCGTGAACTAAGGGAGACCAAGGTAGGAGACTTAGAAGCCAAGGAAGATTTGTAATTGGGTTAGAAAAAGGACAAGCTTACTTGACATCTGAAGTAGAAAAGGATATAATAGCTCAGATCTAAGAACATCACAGTCTCGGTAGAGCCCAGATCTATGGGATATTACAGTTTTGGTGGAGCTTGGATTTTTGGACAAAACTGTGTTTAGGGGTTGGGTTTCTTGCAAGGAGCTATAGGAATGCAATTGCCATCACATTCACTCAAGCAGTCACCATTATAATACCCTCGGACCTGGTGCACAGCCAGGAGTTCAAACATTCTATACCCTCAGATCTGAGCATAATTCCGTGGCTCGGATTAGTACACTGATTTTGTGGCTCAGTTAAATCTGTGATAAGAAGCAACCACAACTTCAGACTAGTTGAGCTGCACTATATTTCGGAGTTGTCATACTCTTGACATATTCTCGGACGTATGATGAAAGAAGCACCTAACTATTTGTTGGAAGACTTTGGTAAGCCAAAAAGTCTTGGACCTGTGTTATCTTGTAAGACTGTGATCCTTTCAAATTGTTGGAAGGCTAATGTACATTAAAGGGAAATCTACAAATATGGTTTTATCTAAGGAGAAATGCTTCTGACCTGTGGAGAAAAATAGATAGCAAAGGAACCCATGAAAAATTATGTTTGGATGATGAATCAGTGATGAGTTTGAAGGCATAAATTATGAACATTGAAGTGATAATTTTGGAGCAGTGAAGCACTGATAGTTATGAAGAAATTCATGTAAGTTACCTATTCATCTTTATTAAAAAAACTGAAGGATTGGTGCCCCTAAACGCAAGGTAGGTGCCTTGAAAATATAGGGTCAAAGCCCTAGAGGTCGGAGCCTCATCAAATTCCAAGTTGGTGCTTGGAAACAGGTTGGTGCCCTCACACATCTATTGTACTCAATTATTTGAAAAAGGATTGAAGTTATTATTAATCCTTAATAATATTATTATTATACACATCTCTATCTTTAATTCTGAAGAATCTAACCGAAAAAAAATTAACAATTGAAAAGAAATACTGATTCACCCCCCTCTCAGTATTTCCAACACCATCAATCATCATTTGCTATTAGTTTTCATTTCCCAAGTGTTTAAATTTGAAAAAGGATACTTTAGCCAGTTTTACCTCTTTTCTTAGCGTTTTACACAAAGAAATAACAGTTTTCACTATGAAGCTTCCTAATAGTTTCGTAGCGAAACTGTCAGAGAATGAACTAGCTACGCTACGAAATTTTTTTTTTTCTATTTGTCTTGTCAAATCCGATGCAAAGTGTCAGTTCATGATTAGAGGAGTTAGGGTGGATGTCATTCGAGTCTGTTAGGGTTAATTCAAAAGTACAAAGTCATGTCTGAGGTCATCATTACCATTTTTAGCATGCATGTGTCATGATTAAGACATGAGTTGTCATTGAAACCATAAAAGGTTACCCAATTAGCCTTTTTGTCATTCTACGGTTTATATTTGCATGTAATTGAAGTTCTGGAGAGATTCTTCATCGAGCCAAGAAGGTTGCTGGAATTTTCAAAGATTTCAGGTGTCATTAATCAAGCGAGGTTGAGAAGATATAAAACCACCATGGTTGCAAGGAAGAAAATCAATAAAGGTGGTCACTGCCATAGGTATGAGCCCATGGACATGAATTTTTTAAATGAAGACCAAATTTCCATGGAGGAATTTAGAAGAATAGGTTGTTTGCAATTCTTCCAAAGGCTGCAGGGTTGTCATCTATAGGGTTCTAAAGATTTTGCTAAAAGTTTCACTGGAACAACTTCAAAGGTGGGAATGCTAAACCTCACAGTAACACCAGACAACATTTCAATAGCAACAAGAATCCCTATAAGAGGGGAACAATGGTTTAAAGGCATCAAGTTCACCATGCAAGATTGCACAGATTTCATCAAGCTAGAGCATAGTGAAATTGACTCACAAATGCTATCCGAAGGAGTTACATGAAGGTCAGCTTTTTAAAGCTGCTGATGATCATTCAGAAGTATTTCACATGTGAATGAAGATTTCACATTGTCTACTCCTACCACCTTAGGCTTCTGCTACATTTTATGGGTAAGAGGTATCTTGAATTTCCCTTTTACTTATATAGAAGTCTAGGTAAAATGTCAGATAAGGTTCAAGTTAAAACTGAAGGAAATGAAACCTCTCTCTTTCATCATGGTTTGATTAAGTTGTTGGTGTTAGAGGAGTTGAATGGATTAAGAAGATATTGGACATCCTTTCTGTTCATGAGTGGTTTTGAAGTAGATGCTGTCACTCCTAAAAGAGTTCCCAAACCTAGAGATATTTCATCACCAATAGTGGTAGAGAAGTTAGAACCAGTGAGAATGGAGACAGAGCCTTTGCAGAATATTGACACACCCAAAACTACACCTGCAAAACAGAAGACAACAATTAGCAAACATGGTAGCAAGAGAGTTACTTAGAGCCAAACAGTAGTTAAGGGTAACTTAGAGGACATCTTGCATGCAATTGATATTGAAGAAACTCCCATTTTCCACGTTGAAGATGTTGAAGATGGAGGAAGAAAGCTAAAGAAAGGCAAGACAACTAAAAGTTAGAGTTTGCAGGTGATGATTCTGGTTTCATGTTTCAAGCTAGAAGCCAATGACTATACATGCAAGAAAGGTCATGGAAATCATCATAGAGACTCATAAGGTCAATGAAATTGCTAAGCCACCACCAAGAATCATAGACCTATCCTCACCTGCAAAAGAAGAATTGGTCATGAAACAAAAGAAGGGTAAAGAGGAAATCAATGAAAAATCAGAAGTTGAAACCCTTAAGGAGTAGTTGAAAGAGGCTGGTGAATATATATCAGTCTTGAGGAAATATGAAAAGAAGCATAGAGTTGAAAGGGTTTAGTTTGAACAAATGAGGAAGATCTGGGAAGATCAAGTCAAAAGTGTCTCAAAGACCTTGGAAAATACACAAAAACTAATAAAGTGGACTCAGCCACTAACAAGAGAGGTCAAGCACATCACAAAGGCAAACCTGCACTTGCAATCCAAGAATAGGACATTGAAATACCAAGTGAAAGATCTTCAAGAGCAATTGGATCTGATTCATGAAGAGTTGGAAAAGAAAGGTTTGAAAATGACTATGGTGGAAGAGCCTATAAGTCAACTGATCATAAATGACGAGGAAACGCCACATGAGAAATAAATTGAGATGAGATATGCCTTAGGAGGTCCATAACATGCAGAAAATAAATTTTTTACAGTTGGAGGTCAGTTTTTCAAAACAATTTTGAAAGGGGAAATTTCTGGGTTTTTACACAGTTTCGTAGCATTCCTCAGGCTTGGAGCCAGGAATATGCTATGAAAAAACCTTTAGCAGCCTTTTTGCGTCTAAAGTTAGTTTTTGCATAATTCAAGGAGGGGGATTCATGGTGGTGATGTGTCATGACTTGAATAACATCATGTAACAACAAAGGAGTGAAGTAAATGGATGCATAAGCCACTTTTTCCACGCCACCAAAACTCGCTATGAAACTGTCCTATTTTTGTAGTGAGCGATTTTTGGAGGTTTTGAGCATCCTAAAAGTATTTTTTGGCCAGCTGGAGTCTTCCAACATGTCAAGGAAGATTATCATAAGATATTTATGACTCAAATGGAGTGTCATGAAGACATGTCATCGACTAAAACAACGTTGAAGATAAGGGTCATCTATTCCTAAAAAACAGGGTTATGTTCCATAGATATAGGAGGGTTTTAAATATGCAAAGTGGTGATGAACTCTGTCATGTGTCTTTCAAGCATGTGATATTTATTTTGTAACCATCATGTAACTTTTTTACAGATAGGATAAGAGCAATGTAATAAATAGGAGTTAGAGTCCTATTAGAAGATGGTTTCTTTAAGGTGTAATTGTCAGTTTTCTGTTAGAAGTTTTGTATTTTAGTTATGAAAGGTGTCATAGGATAATTCCATGATATAGCCACCAAGAAGATCATCCTTGTTGTAAACAATGTCTATTTAAATAAAAATCATCGAAGTAGTAAGGGGTTGGAGAATATTTGCACCAAAATTCTGCTTTTATGTTTTGACAAATACCATTAATACAAAGTGATATTCTTCTTGACAGACCTGAGATTCTCATGAGGTTTTCGATGTCTTATTAATCTATATCTTTATGTTTTATCACTTGCAATAGATTTAATCTCTATTACTCAGAATTCATAATTTTATGCTATGAATTCCTTTAGTGATGAAATGACTGTGTTTTCCTATGTTTTATGTGTGAGTTGCCTCTGTTAAAGACATATATCTACCTCAGCTTCCATGTCAAGAAACTTTGTCACTAAAATTACTGATTGTTGACTCCATAAGCCCAATAGTAGCAAGCCTGCATTTTTTAACATGTAATCTTAAAAAAAAGTTACAATTTCTATAGAGTTATCCATCTAGTCCTATCACTACTCAATATCATAAAACCCCCTTGAGAGAGCCCTCTCAAACTAAAGAGGCTAAGCTTCAATTAAAAGTGGTTTGAAACAGTTACATTGAGTTGTTTGATAAGTAGTCAATCAAGTTCAATTTGATGATAACACAGTTCAGGAAAATCCTAATGCACATGTTGAACGGTAGGACCTGCCAAGCACTGAGGGTAATTGGCTAGGCATTGAATCTCACTGTGATGTCGTGCGATGCCAATGGGAATGCGACCCCAGGGAGTGCGAATTAGATTAACACAAGAAAGAGGACCATTCATTTGACAAACTAGGGTTTCTCCCAAACCCTAGCATGATCAGCACAATGAAAGCCAAATTGAGGACTTATCCATCCAGGCTCAGAGCCCCCATTTATTGGTGACGAATACTATGGTCAACCCAACTTTGAATCCCCAGAGGAACACTCAATACTCTATGCAACAAAAAAATAAAATTCCCAAACCCTAGCACAACTTTGAGACATCAAGACAAGTGGACGTGGCATGCATTGTATGAATGGGTGCAGCAACAGGGTTTGGAAGAAAAAGGTGAAGGGGATATTGACCGACAGAAGGCCAGGATAGAGCCTTAATGGGTTGAGTGAGTAGAGGGGGACACAAAAATTTGAATATACCCAAAATTTTGGGTGACGTTGTATCAACTATAACAAGTGGCTGACTAGACCCACATTCCAGTCAAGGTTATCACCAATTTAAACATCCATAGTGTTTTCTAAAAGTATTTCATTTGGGTGATCCCCAATCCCTTGTTGTTTAGATTGTTTAAGCCAGGTCCACTCTTACACAACAATTTTTATTTTTGTTTATATTTACTTATAAATATTTAGGATGATTAGATTAGATTAATGTTTTTTTTTAATTAGTTTTTATGCATATATTTTTAGTTTAGATTAGTACAAGCAACTAGGCCTTTGTTTTGGAGAGTAAATAGCCACACCAATCGAATATGGGTGTAATTGGGACCCTGATCAAGAAAATACTCACTCGTTGTTGGGGGAATTCTTGGGCTTTTTAACAATAGGTTAATGGCTTAGAAGCTTAGTGGAAGATTTGAAATTTAGGGATTGATCTCCTTGACTTGGATTTATTTGATAATTTTAGGATTGGGGGATTTTAGTCCCAACCCCTAGTCATATGTGATAGTAAGGGGTCGTGATTATGCACTAACCATGAGAGGGATTAAGTGAAAAAGGGGTAACTAGGTCAGGTGAGCATCGTGAGTGGAGTTATTGTGTTCCTAGTGGGCTAGTGGGTGAGTTAATCAAGGATTCTCAATTCTTGGTTGATGAAGCATTAATTAATTAAGAAGGTTTTTTTAAATGTTGTCTATCAACCAGATCAGTGTAACCCTAATGGATTCCTTTCTTATCTTTTAGTGGCTCGATGGGTCGATGATTCGTCCACCAGAAAAAATAAGGGATAAGGACTGGATTTTGTTAAGAGTGGTAAATGGGTTTATTAGATCTATCAAGTATAAAAGTATAGGATACATAATCTATCAAATCTGGATATCTAATCATTTAAAATATTTGCTAAATAGATTTTAACAAAAACATGAATATTGAATGCTAATGTAGCAAACCACATAGATATTACATATAGTCCATGTGAGCACTATTAGGTACTATGGGTAGGAATGAATTTAAGTGGAATGATGATGTGTCATGTTGGCATGGGGCATAAGATAGATTTGGATGACATGGAAAAGTTGGTACGAAAGAGTTGATGTGGCGGCTAATGTGTTGTGTTCCATCGCAAGGGAAGTGGAATCCAAAAATATAGAATTCTGGAGATACCATTGCAAGAGAAGTGGAATCCGAAAATCTAGAATTTTGGAGATATGTTAAAATATGAATTTTTGGGTTTTATAGATCTAGATGGATTCTAATCTCCATAATCTGATGAAGATGTGTCTATCAGTTGATGTCCATCAATTAGACAATGAAAAGGTGAAAGGATCATTTCTGAGGTTTCCTGGTGGCCAAATTCACAAACATTTGAATTGACAAGCATTTGGGTTCTAATGAAAGACAAGAATGACTATCTAAGATCTATAGAGATCTAGAAGACCAAGGATCCAAAACAACATTATAATGGAAATTATTGGAACACCTAGATTTGGATGTGTGCCTGTAACAACCCTGGTTAAAAATCTATGTAAAAAATATAAGACCAAGGACATGGGACATGCATTCCAAGTTGAATGGTGGGAAAAAAATCCTAGTGGGTGTCACCTAGGTTTATTATGGCTAAAGGAAATTGGCAAAGACAATGACAAAGGCTTTGGAACGCCAAGAGGCATTATTATCCTTTTATTTATGAAAATAATGGAAATTAGGAGAAAAGGAAGGTGAAAGGTCACAGGTTGCATGTGAGGAGGAAAATGAAGGAAAAATAATAGAAAATGAATAAAATAGAGGCCTCATTGATAAAAAGGATTTGTAGGATCAATTTGAAAGCTTTTTGCTCATAATTTTGCCAGTTCAGTTTTGGATCCCTAATTCTATTCTCTCTCTCTCTCTCTCTCTCTCATACTCTTGAACACTCAAAGTTTCTTGGAGCACTCTTGGAGAGTGTGAAATACTTGGAGTTTTTGAGCAAGAAGGCAAAGGAAGAGCAGGAAAGTGCAAGAGGACAATGATATCATCAACTACAACAAGTTTTGCTTGTAGTTAACGAGTTGCATGTATGTTTTCCTCACTAGTTTTGGCATGCATGGCATATGCATGTGGTTTCTTGGTCATGATCTATCATTGGCATGGAGGATTTCCTAGATTGATAGTGAATTTTCATAGCCTTGACATTTCCAGAATAATCATGTTGTTGTGAGTTCATTTCATTATTTGTTTTTCTCGTTGGTGTTGGGTAATTTAATTGAATCTTAAATTAATTGCATTTATATGTCAATCTGGGTACGTGAGCTTGCGAAGTACACTACACCATATATGCTAGGATATTAGCTTCCAATGTTTATGTATAATTGAAATGAATTGGAAACTTCAAAAGGAAATTAGATTCTTTAATATAAACTATGAAAGTACTAAGTTCTTTGAAAGACAATTAATGTTAAACTAGAAAAAAAATAGATATTATTGATCTAAGAAAACATGAGATTTTACCCTATGAAATCATGGAGATTTTGTTCTAAAACTTACAAAATTTAATATATGGAATCATGAACATTTTAATCTAAGAAATCATAAGCATTTAATCTAAGGAAATCATGAGTATTTAACCTATTAGAACCATAAACAATTAATCTATGTAAAGCATGAAATACTTGTTGAAATGACAATTATTTATAAATCAAATTGAGCATGTGAAGTAAACTATTCTACAACAAATGAATTACTACTTTAGTATGAATGAAATGGGAATTATTGAGAAATTAAGTGGAAGAAACTATTCGAAAAAACCAATCACTAAGTATAAAACAAACCATGCATGAGAATAACCTAATAGAGATTCTATTTAAAGCTAATTTAAGAAAGTAAATCTTTTATTATTATTATTATTATTATTTCCATGCGCTTAATCTGTAAGAAAATAGAGGCAAATAAGTAAACACGAGGAAATGAATTCAAGCTAAAGGAACAAAACATTTAAATGAAACATTTTTTATTATTATCTTAAGCATAGAGCATAAGGAAATTAAATAAAAGAAATGGAAAACATCTATACTATTCTCATAGATCTCCAGGGGGCCCTCCTGAGGACTGTGAGGTGTTGAAAACTCAGATCAAGAGAAGAGATTTAAATCACCAATTTCATTCAGAGTTGCGCCACATTAAAAATTAGATTTAATGGAGAAAAAAAATAGAGTTCTTCTAGTTCAATAAACAACAAAAAATACACATTTATATCATCCTTGAAATTTGATCTCTCCTCTCATCAAAGAGATTACAATTTAAAGAGTTTTGAGACAATTAACAAACTCAGAATTTTCTTGCTTGAGTTTTGGTCATGAGATTAGTTTTGAAAATAAAATGCAATATTATTTTATGGATCCTTAGATCAAAGATCTGAATAGATATGTTAAGAATGATATCCCTACCACAAATCTTCTAAAGAATAGCTCGTTCCGGCCTCTTTGTTGATTGTGCATTGAATGACGAATTGGAAAACCGTTTATCCATGTAATCTACAAAATAGGGATACAAATAACCTGGAAACTATCCCAAATGGTAACGAATTTGAGGAAATATCTCTCAAGGAACCTAATTGGGATTGTTATAAAGAAAAACCATGTTTTATTTTTTCAAAATTCATTTTTGTTTTCTTAGAAATCACGTTTGAAGTTGACTGATCAAAACTGCGGCATATTTCCTTTGATCTTTTACTGGAGGTCCACATGTGCGAGCTGGGTGAAGTTTAAACAATAAAAATCCATATTGGAGCTTCTAGAAACCAAGTCCAAGTGTCATATTTCCTTCTACAGCGATGCTACTACTTCAACCATGGAGATAACTATGGAAACCTGTCTAAACTGCAGAAACTTGAACCTGCCAAACTATCATTAGTAAAACCAAGAAAATTTATTTTTAATTCATTAAAAATAATAGAAATAATAATAATAAACCATGTAAACATGTATGTGGAAATTTTTTCCATTTATGGAGAAACGTGGTTAAAAATATTGACAATGGGTGAATGGAATGATGCAAAAATGGATGGCTTCATCAACAAAATCATGACAAGTTGGAGGCCCAACATTCCCCCACGCTAGAGATTTTACATGTCCTCATGCAAATAATGCATTTAAAAGTTTCATAATCCAATCGGTTCTTGGTGTTCCTTTATTTTTTCATTTCAACTAAATCTTCGACCAAAGCTCCAAGAGAGAAATATTGACCTTCTATCTCAATAAGATGCACTTTTCTCTCTCTGTTTTTCAATATTACTAATCCGGTAGCATAAATATTTGTTTCCACACTTTCTTATTGCGTCATTAGAGTAGGAAATAAGAGCTACCCATCCTCCTTTGAAAGTCAAACAAGCGAAAGTCTTCATAAGGTAGAAGTGATGTCTGTTGATTTATTCATATTTAATCAAACAAGCATCCATGCATTACTTATTAGCCCCTTGCACATTATCAATAAAACTTGTGTGAAAGGCAAGGGTACCCACAAAGTAGCACATTCAAGTACTTTTTAATTGTTGTCAAAGCCTTTGCAAATTCATGATTTTAAAATATAGTTATTTCAATAACTTGGAAACTATTTATGAGGTTCTTGTCACTACTTAATTATGCACGATTTGTTCAAACCTTGGTAGAATGCCATATTGTGAAGAACACATCAAGAATATTACTACATCCATAGAATGTGCTTTCCATCCTTGTGAAATTCATCCCATTAGCATGGCTGGAAATGATCATAAATTGCAACCCATAATGCTTGTCTTCTTATTATCCATGCATATAAGCATTTTTCATAGCAGCCAATCCTACTTCAACAGTGTTGTCAAACAATTTCTTCAAGAGCTCACCAACTAATGAATTATATTCATGTGAAACATGAGACATTTTTTTGTTAATGTAAATAGAATTCCCATTTTGAATCTTTGAAAAGACGAGTTGCACATAGCACAAAATAAGAGTTGTAGGTGATTTTTGTACAATTTATCAAAGAGAAAACATACTTCCAGGTGATTTCAAGAGTGTGTGAACAAATAATTGTTGCAACCTTCCTCTTCATATGGCTTTGTACTCATCATTTCTTGGCTTCCATTAAAAATCTGAAGATTAAAAATATGACACATAATCCAAATACCCCATGAAATTTTTGAGTAATATGATGGTTCATTAAGAAAATAATATCCATACTTTGAATTAGTCTCATATGAAGGCCAAAAAGGTGAAATTGTTCATTACGAAGGTTGTTTAGAAGGTAAATCCCCTCTGCGGATAGAGGCGATCCCACTAGCCCAGATCGGGTCTAGCAACAATCAAGTCACGCAGTGACGCAGGTTCCTAGTTACAAAATGACAAAAATCATAATGAGTTTCCTACCTCAAATCCCACGCAGTGGTCGTTGAAGAAAATATGATGTTTCCCGTCCCTTGCTTGGCAGATCATGATATTTCTGCTCAACACATCCGACCACCTGCACACATGCAAGGAAACAATGACATACAACGTAAAATCTAAAGCATGTAACCATACATCAGTCAGAGAGGATATAATTCATTGCATAAATAAATAAACACATGAATGGAACTAAAATCAAAGTCTCTTATATTATTAATAACAAAGGAAAGATTACAACAAAAAGCTCTGACACTATGATCTTCCTTCAGCGGGGTTGACAGCAGAGCACGTCTCAACAAAGCCTGTCGGGAATCTAGACGAAGCTCTCTCTCTTCAGCTTGGCTCTCAATAGCTGTCTGGTTATAGTTTCCTTCCTACAAGTTCAGCTAGCTTGCTAAGGGAGAAAGCAAGCTTTTATAGATGGAGGAAGGGGAGTTGGGATCCCTATAATTGTGGGATAGGCCCTATCTCTAAGGAAGCTTCCATGATAGGTGGAAAACCACTTCCTATACATGGAGATTCGGAGCCAAAACACCCAACTCCTTTTGATGACTCATGCAAGAGTTTGTTGGAATCAAACTTTCGCCATTTATTTTTAAAAAACATCCCTTATTAAGCTTGGTGCGAGTGAGACACAGGGACAGAGTGCCAGTTGGCGCACCCTCTATGGTGGATTTCCCCCATCGGTGCGAGGGCTGAACTTGCTAGTCGCACCAAGGCTAAAACATCTCTTTTTAGGGTTTTTGAGAGGAAACTTTATTCAGGGGAATGTTTTTCCTTATGCAAAGGGATGCCATGAAAGTGGTTTCAGGTCATGTTACTGCTCATAGGTCATGGGAATAGCCCTCCAATGTGCGGGAGGAGGGATTGCAGGGACGGTGACAAAATGTCGTGTAACAGATGCCCCCCTAAAGCATGAGGTCCGAGAGAGAGGGAGGGGTGCAATGCTTTATGAGAACACGCCCAACTGAAAACATTTCCGTCGAAAGACCTGCATACAAGTACAACTGATATATTTAATACATGATATGTGGTATGGGCGCAGCTATCCATAATAGAGTGTACAATAACCGAGATCCATGGTATGGGTGCAGCCATCTAGTAAGAAGGATAAACAAGTAGATTTAGGTATGGTCGCAGCCATACAATCAAATGAGTCATGTAACTAATAATGATAATCCACAAAACCCGTAGCCTGGATTTCATCAGACAAAACCCAGGGTCTTGCACTCCATCTCGACCTGAACAGAGTACAAGTCCCAGCATGTGAATAAGTGAGTTGAAGTCAAACATGAAAGAACATCGTCTGATTACCAGCCAATAATAAAAGTCGTTAACAGACGTGAGAGGTACCACCAATAATGAGGATGGCCCTCATATAGGTACAATCCATAGAATGTGAACAGTGAGCTAGTGTCGAACACCCGCAGAATCATTCGATTGAAGGCCAATGATGAAAACCTTGCGTTGAATGTGAAGAACCTGCCACTGAGGCATGTAGGCTCCAAGGTACCGAAAGGGAGTCTCTAGATCAGCTTCCTGGATAATGAGCTGAAGTCGACAGGAAGTGACCTTGATCGAAGGTGGGCCATAATGTGTCCCACATCATCGACGTGAGGCAAAGGAATATGATGTTTTCGAATTAGGATCAGTAGAGAATCAGAGGGAGGTTGAAAACTGTAGAGGCCAACTTCTCTTGAACATATCAGTGGCACGACACTATATTTGGCAGTATTTGACATCAAAGAATCTGAGGTCATGATGATGTGGCAAAGAACATATGAGCGATCAAAAAAGATTACCCAAACCCATGGAGGAAAGCAGATAACGAGATGAGATGTCCCCAACCCAACACAAATGCAGACAAGTGCCACGTTCAAGAGCAACATATTGCCGACATGACGGTGATATTGGTTCCATTTTTCCCCACCATTTCTGGCGAGTACCCCAATTATTTTTGAAAACAAGCTTGAAGGGGATAGCATATGCTCGTGATATAAGTTTGTCCTTCGGACAAATCCAACCTAGTACATTTAACAAGCCCTAGGAAGGAGGAAATCGAGTAACGTCATTATGACAGAGTCCGATGTCATCAGGTTTTAATGAGTCTGACAAAGGAAGATCTCAGTGTCTTTTCATGTTTAGAGAGTTTGAAAAGATAGTGGAAAAGAAAACTCCAATAGTCCCTTTTCGTAGATAGTTCCTCAGATTCGAAAAGGTAGAAAACTATGTTTGAGAAAACCTCATAGTCACGATAGGCTAGGGTATTACTTTTTCGTAAAAAATCTATCCCAGCCCGAAAAAGGGGTAAACATATACTGGGTAGATGTCGTTTCGTAGCTAATTTAACGAGATCAAAACGACAAGCGACTCAGCTATCTTTTCATTTTTAGAGAGTCAGAAAAGAGCTGAAAGATGACTCCAATAGTGACTTTTTCGTGTTTTTACCGAGTCAGAAAATGTATAAAATACAACTCGTATCGTCGTCCCAGTCATGCAAAAACCTATCGCTGCACAAAAAGCAAGTGTAAAACCCATTTTTTGACAAAAATATGATAAAATATTTATAAAAATAAGCTCCTAAACCTAATTTGATTTTGAAAAGTTAGAAATATGACCAAGTAGTAAAAGCATATTTACTTTTTACTTTTTACCTCTTGTGCAGAGCGATAATGAGTTTTTTCCTACGATCTTGTAGTGACGATTGTGGATGATCCAGTGCATTATTTCAGATCTCGTCTTTTCCAGGTAAGAGGCGCTTCCATTAGCTACATTTTAATTCATATTTCATATCTTTCCACCATGATTTAGTATCCCTAAGGGGAGGATTTGAAAATTTAGGGCTTCCACGGTTGGCATCGGTATGAGGCATGGACCCGTGCCAACCAAGCTCTTTTTGCAAAGGGGTTGCACGAGCTGGCGTGAATGTTAGCAAAACAGTCACGCCAATCGTGCAACCTCATTTTTTGCTTAAATTTAACAAAAATTGAACCAATCAATTGAATTTTTGAATGCCCAAGGGATCTTATGATGTGCTTATGACCATTTTGATGCAGGTATAAAGCCACAATGGTGATTGAATGGAAATAAAGGGAGCACAATGAAGAGGATGAAATGGAAATGGGGAATGAGAAATGCATGAATGCTCTCCGGGATTGCGGTTTAAAGAAATTATTCTTGACACCATGTCTCAGGGCATAACCTGAATTGTTAAAATACTTGATAAGTATCTGGGATGAGAATGAGGAGAAATTTAGGCTTCGAGATCAAGTGCTTGAACTCGAGGTGTCTGATGTTTACTTCATCACTGGATTGTCTCGCAGAGGTCCAGTTCCGATCATGACAGGTACCAGGCCTTCTGGCGAGAAGATGTCGATGGTTATGGAGAGAGTGTGCCCAGGGGCACAAATAGGATTAGGTAGTGGTAAATTTTACATTCACACTATTCTTGATCTAGCACTCAGAGTGGTGCTACATACTATAACGCGGGCTACGGGGTCGCAGGCACTGCATGAGGCTACCAAAACGCAGCTCCTCCTGGATTCAGAATGTATGAACCCATCAATATTTGATTGGGCCACAGCCGTAACCATGAATATCAAACGACAATTAACTAAATGTAAAAAGGCAAAACTGAAGCAGTTCAGGTACGGGTCTATCTTGGTATCGTTCATCCTAGAACAGCTACCTATCTTCCAGAGCCAGGGGGCGATAGTCGCAGATCCACCTTTGAGAGAGCCACAGATGGCTCGATGGGCAGCATTGATGCCTAGAGCAAGAGGGGGCCAGCAAATTTTATGGCATCCTGAGTTCTTCAGATGGCTTCAGCGACAATTGATCGTCATAGAGGACTGGCCCTATGCCGGTACTAATTTCACAGGAGACCCAAAACTTCCACTCCTGGAAGGAGAGGACTGGGATGACGAGATGGGTAAGATTCTTTTTTATTTTATGAATTTTATGATTTTTTTTTGGTATACATGCATGTTCTAACAATTGATCCTATATTTATGCAGATGTTGGCCCAGAGAGGCCCGCCGAGATGTCGCCGATCGCGCAGAGGACCCCTCTCGCCTATGACCCTCAAGGTGAGGGGGGCGAGGGGAACGAGCTAGTTCAGAACTTAGAGGGAATTTCCTGTGGGATTCCTGATTATGCTCGTCTAGAAGATGTCCCTATGGAATATCATAGGCACATAGTAGGGGTGCCTAGTCGCCTTCATCATTTACTGAGGCGATTGGTGTGGGCAGTAGCATGCTACCATGAGCACCATGCTGATTAGTCACCTAGGCTTTTCATTTGCATATTTTTGAGAGACATGTTGTCTTCGGATATTATTAAAACAGACATGTATTTTTTTGGATTTTATGTGATGCACACACACTGCAAAAATTTCGACATATATATATATATATATATTTCTTCATGGATCTTTTTCACATATGATGATGTTTTTACAAGTTGCATAAATGTCTATCTAATACCATATTAGCTACTGCGTTTGTTAACGCATTCATTCATCTAGGTATATGTTGATATGTGATGTAATCAAAATTTATTTCCAGTAAACGAATAAGTAGATACAATCTTAAAATGGATGGTTTCCTAACTGAATAATGACCATTGAGCTGTAACACTACAAGCTGTGAGTCCAGATATACAAGTAATGCACAAATACCGAGGTTAACAACCTTGTTCAATAACTCCAAAACGACACTATATTCCGCGACATTATTTGTAGCAGGCCCTAGAAAAACACCTTGTAAATTAACTAACTCACCAGCAGGATTGTAGATTACCTAGGCTGCCGAAGACAGATTCTTGGTACTGCAAGAGGCACTATCCGCGAAACCGATATAAGGATTAATAGACATCTGCACAATCAGGAAGACCCAATCAGCAGAAAGGTGCTTACAAAGCACACCACACCACACATGCACAAAAATGAAATCACTCACTTATGTACACACACTACACAAGAATGATTCAAGCGTAATACTTCTTCAGGTACAACCCATTCCTAGGCTGCGCCAAAGGAATACCTTCATAATCGATTAGCTCATAGGACCCATTTTTCAACACACGTTTAACGATATAGGGCCCATGCCACATGGGCTAGAATTTTCCTGCCCCAAGCTTATCATGTGCTTGATCATATAAGAGGACGAGGCCCCCCTCGATAAAAGAACGTGGAGAAACCGTTTTATGAAAATGAGCTTTAACCCGCTTTTTCTGTGCCTCGATAACCAAAGCAGCCAAGTGGCGAGTTTTGTCCATTATTTCCAGATACAAGAGACGTTCTTCCTTGGGTAGTAATTCCACAGCCAACTTCAATGAAGGAATCTCACATTCAATTGGAAGAGTAGCTTCTAGACCATACACTAGCTAGAAAGGTGTGAATCTGGTCGCGCTCTTTACTAACGTTTAGCAAGCCCAGAGAGCTGAGAAAAATTGGAGATGCTAGTTGGATTTGTGTATACCAATTGTTCATTGAAGCATCGTGATAAGCACCTTGTTCATGGCCTCAACCTAGCCATTTTCCTGAGGGTAGTATGGCATTGAGCTGTCATGACGCAAGCCCAAATTTGATGTCAGCTCTGCCATCATGTAGTCTCGAAAATGAGTGCCATGATCGGTGACGATGGTTTGAGGAATGCTGAAACGTGTGATCACATGGTTGAAAATGAATTGAGTGGCTGTCTTACAGTCAGCAACTAATTTAGGCATCGCCTTGGCCCACTTGGTGAAGTAGTCTATGGCAATGATGATATAAGAATGCCCCCTGGCCGAGTGAGGGTTACATGTCATAAAATCAATGCTCCATTTGGCGAAATGGCCTACGGTAATGACAGGATGTAAAGGGAGGGGTGGCGCATGCATCTTGCATTGGAAGATCTAGCACGCATGCCACTTTCTCACTGCAACAATACAATCTCTAAATATAGACGGCCAAAAGTAACCCGCGCGCAAAATCTTCTGGGCGGTAGCATAACCGGAAATGTGACCACCACAGGCGCCACTGTGACAGTCATTCAGGACTTTCTCAGCCTCTTCCAAGGTCAAACATTGGCGAAGCATAGAATCGACTCCGACACGATATAAGGTATATCTGATAATGCGATATGGTTGCGATTGATGCCGAACGCGACGTCGAGCATCCTTCGTCAACTCGGACCGGAAGGTAGATGTCTGAAGGTACACGATGATATCACCGTACCAAGGATTAAGAGTTCTGATTAGAAAGAGAGTTTCATTCGGGATATGATCCTCGGAGTGATACGGAACAGAGTCGGTAGGGAGAGATAAGATGAGATCAACAAAAACTAGTGACTTCGTCAATTTGGCAGTAGTGAACTCCAAATCGAACTCCTGAAGGATCACAATCCATTTGGAGTACTTGCCCCCTAGTAATTTTCAAGACAAGATGTAAGTCATGGGGTTGCATTTGGAAATCACAGTTATTGTGCGCAACATGATGTAATGGCGAAACCGCAGAATGGCCTGAACCGTGACAAGCACCAATTTCTTGACGTGGGCATAACACGTTTCAGTTTCGAGGAGATTCCAAGATAGATAATAAACCACGTGTTAGTTTCCGTCATCATCATCCTGCACCAGAACCATGGCAATTGTGCTAAATGCGGCAACCAAATGGAGGGTAAAATTGCGATGATAGTTGGGAGGACGTATTAATGGGGCGTTGACAAGCAACGTCTTAAGTTTATCGAAGGATTGCTGAGCAATCTCATCCCAACGGAACGGAACGTCCTGTTTTAGAAGTGACGTAAACCCTTTGGCCACTTCTTCATAGTTCAGGATAAAGCGACGTAAAAAATTCGCTTTCCCCTGAAGACTTTGCAGTTGATGAAATGAGGATGGGGATGGGAGATTAACAATAGCCTCGACCTTGAGGGGTTCAAGGTGAATTCCGTCTTTTAGAGACAATGAATCCCAAAAGACAACTAGAGTCAACACAGAAGATGCACTTGTGAGGATTGAGCCTGATGTTGTAACGTCTGCAACGAAGAAAAATCTGGCGGAGGTGTTCGAGATGGTCTTCGTGCTGAGTTGCAGGTCATCCAGATGTGGCTGAAAAATATGACGTATGTCGTGAAAGGCATAGGACATGGCACACTGGAAGGTGGCTCCAACATTTTTTAAGCCGAACAGGAGCTTCTTATAAGCGAAAGTGCCCCACGGACAGATGAAGGTTGTTTTATGTTGATCAGAGGGTAAAATATTAATTTGATTGTAACCCGAGAAGCTATCCATAAGGGAATAGATCTCACTCCCCGCACAATGATCGATGATCGGATCTATAAAGGGGGTGGGATAGTTGTCCTTAGGACAAGCACGATTGATGTCTCTATAGTCAACACATACTTGAATTGTGCTTTGCTTCTTATCTACAGGGAAAATATTGGAAACCCATTCTGTCAGGGGGATTGGATATATGAAGCTCGCTTGAAGAAGTTTCTCAACTTATGATTTTATAGCTGTGGCTTTTTGAGGATGCACTAGGCGCAGATGCTGGCGCATAGGCTTCGCACCAGGATAGGTGGGAATTTCATGCACGATGATACTGGGATCGATCCCAGGCATCTCTTCATAAGACCATGCGAAATCATCTTGGAATTCGTGGAAAAGGCTAGTGTACACTTGAATTTCTTCAGGAGAACAAGTGACTCCCATGTGAATGTTCTCGACGATCCCCGATTTAACGGAGATGTCAATAGGCATTTTTTTGGTAATATTACTCATATTTCCTTCCGAAAGAACCTCATGAGTCAATATTGGCATTTGGAGAGGCGGAGAGGGAACCTGAGATGCAAAATGCTCAAGACAATTAGACATTTCCCCCAGGCCGGGCATGAATGAGGAACGATGATGTCCATCGCTCCACGATAGATCTTCGAGAGACATAGTCTCCACGATAGCTTCGTCAAATGGAAATACTTCTCTCAAAGGATTGGGTGAATCTGCATCGCCAAGCCAAGGGGATTGAGAATAAACATCAAGAGCCATGCTCAAAGGAGCATGTTCAGCAGGAGGAGGATCTGATGCAGCAATAATCTTACAATAATTAATTTCAACTAGGGTCAGAGGCATCGATTCTCCAAAAGAGGTCACCTATTTAAGAGAAGGGATGATCCATGGGTCATTCGACCTAGAGATCATGTTGACTTGAACGGTGTTCAGTGGTGGAATGGGAAAAAATACCCATGAGAACGGGGTCCTTGAAAAGACTAGGTCCTACACTATTGGGGGGATTAGGAATTTGATCCACGTATGGCACGTTGTTCTCGGAGGATGAGGTAAAGAAAGACAACTGATCAACAGTAATAATCTTGCCCTCATGTGGAAACTTCAAAAGTCGAAAGAGGGTGGACATAATGCATAGCATGGTGTGGGTCTAGCTACGACCAAGTAGAAGATTGTTGTTGAGTTTGGCATCAACCACTTCCACTTCGACATTGACAGTCTTACCTTGTAATGTGATCAATAGACTCGCGAGAACACCTAAAGGTTTTGATTCCCTCCCAACAAATGCCTCGAGGGCATTGGGAGATGAAGTGAGGGCTGGAGAGCCAATGGCCTTCCAGCAGGCAGATGACGTAACGCAGGTAGAGGCACCTTCATCCAAAATGGCTCTGTGAATTTTGAGGCCATTGACACCGACTTGTATAACAAGGGCGATTTGATGTGGAATTCGGGGGACAAAATTATCTAGATAAAAGGTGAGAAGGCTAGAATCGATAGGATCAATTCCACCGATTGTAGATAACAGAGCTTTCCATTGAGATTGGCAACTTTGAAGCACTTCCAACATAGACATTGCAGAGGGCACCTGTGCCAAGTACTCAACAATTCTGTAATGTTGAGCAGCATGGGCATTTGGATTATAGGAAGACTTTCGAAGAACACCTTTGGGAGGTGGCTGTATAACAGGTTCAACGCTGGGCTTCTCAATTTCTAAAGGACCAGAGGCAGGTGGGGGAGGCAGGCCATCAACGAATTCCTTCCCAGATGCCTGGCGTGATGCAACACCATTCATCATGAAAACCTAAGACCAAAATGACGTAGATGGTGAAGGCTTCTCAAACATCTGGGTCTGCTGAGATGGAAAAGGTTCCGTAAGAACTGCCGGAGTTCCGTTAGAGCCTTTAAGGAGTTGACTAACCTCGGATCATCGGGGAAAATATTTGGTATAGTGGTCTTCATCGCAGATCATGCAAGGGTACTTCGATTTTCATTGCGAACCATTATCAACATGTGGTTTGGAGGATTCTGGTTTCGGGGCATCAGATTTGGCCTTGCCTTTTCCCTTCTTCTTTCCTTTGGAAGCCTTGTCTATAGGATTAGCCTGAATGACATTGACCTTCGTGGTCTTACCAAAATCGGGAGTAGTGGGAGGAGCAGAATTATTGGAAGAATTCAATTTCTGCTTCCCATTAGAAGACTTACGGGAAGTCTGAGAGACGGAACCAATAACACCGTCAACCAAAGGGGTAGGTGGTGCTTTAGAGGTCCATGGCCATGGGGCATCAGTCAAGATATCATATAATGTGTTGGACTGAGAGTACACCAAATTGAGGTACAGGGCACGAGCGATGGCTTGTTCCTCAGTCACACATGCCCCCATAGTAATGTCCTATGCAATCTTGTTGATAAAGGAGGTAGTGAACCAGTGAGTTAGAAGCTGATCAGGAATGTCAAACTTGATCAGACGACGATGACATCTCCTCTCATGAATATGATCTAAAATATGAGTGGCTTTGTCCTGTTTCAGAGATGTTAGGAGATGCATCCCGACTTCATAACAAACTGGTAACTGGAAATGTGTCAAAAATGCTATAGCTAGAGTATCAAAGTCTTGAAAAATACCATGAGGTATTTCTAAGTACCATTTAGCAGTAGTGCCAGTAAGAGTGCGCTGGAAAAGACGTAGACAGATCGAGTCATCCACCCAAGAGTTTGAAGAACACCACAAATGGTAGGTCATGACATGTGCTTGGGGGTCTTCTCCAAATTTGCCTTCAAATTTGGGACAGTCACTAGGTACCTTTGTTAGAACCGGAGGCCAATATGGATTATGAAGAATCAGATCATTGGTCAATTTAGATACATCCTGTAATTCCAACGTTATGAGGAAAGGTAATTGAGGATTAAAAGGCATTCTAGGTCCCATTTAAGGACTTGTACCTGTACTCTAACCTAGTTGAGCATAATTCTACCCCCATTGGCTCTGTCCTGGAGGATTCTGACCATAGGGGGTATAAGTCATATAATTGGGTTGATACGGTTGCTGATAACCAGGGTACTGACCCTGATTATACATGGGCCTCGTTTGAGTAGTGTATGGATTTGACTGTGGAGTATAAGTATAGCCTGGCTATTGAAGGTAATAACCAGAACCTTTGGGCAGGTTGTAAATTGGTCGAGACTGACCTTGAAGGTAATAGCCGCCTTGGGGTCGAACGGGTTGCTGGTAAGTGGGACCCTACTGAGCTTGATAGGTTGGGCGCACAGGTGGGTTCGGCTGTGGCATAGAATAGATCGGCTGCTGAGCAGGGTTAATTGGTTGTGCAGGTTGTCCTGGTTGAACAGGTTGACCTGGCTGCGTAGGTTGCCCTGATTGATTAGGTTGACCTGGTTAAACATGTTGCCCTGGTTGAACAGGTTGACCCGGTTGATGAAGGACACCAGGTTTCCCCGGCTGAGCAGGTTGGCCTGATGGTGGGAGAGGGCCAGGTTGTGCCTGATAACTAGGTTGACCTGTGATAGGACCATAGGATGGCCCTGGCTGTGAAACATTCTGACCAATTGGAAACTGAGGTTGCTGAGGTTGTACCAACAGTTAAGAAGGATGGTTTTTCCCCCCAGGACCATACAACGGTCCGGGTTGATACCCCGATTGGCCTGTGGGTCCTTGAGGTTGCCCTGGTTGGACCAAAGGGTGAGGCTGAACAGGTTGACCTTGAGGGTTGTAGGACTGCCCTTGTGGATTGTACAACAATCTCTACTGGCCCGAAGGTTGTCCCTATAAGGGTTGTCCTTGCGGGTCATATAGATAACCTAGCTAGGCTGAAGGTTGTCTCTAGAAGGGTTGTCCTTGTGGGCTAGAAGCATATCCTTGCTGAAAAAAGGGCTGTCCTTGTAAGGGTTTCCATTGTTGATTAGAAGGTTGCCCAGCCTGGGCAGATAGAAAATCATTAATATACTGATAAGCCTCAGGAGAAGGAAAACAAAGGGGTTTTCCCTGCTCATCATATTGATATGGAAATACGTAAATTGGGGTACCATCTAGTCCATAATGGGAAAAATAAGGATGGTTGAGATCTTGAGAGGATGGACCAACCTTGGAGTTTGACGGCTGTAAAGACAACTGGTACTCCTCAGGAGAAATATTCTCAGGAATAGCAGAAGCTATGTAAATGTCTTCAGAAACTGATGAGGTCCTGGTTGACTGAGTAGTGACAGTAGGCGTAGACGCAGCTACACAGACAGTAGGCCTAACATGTACTGATGTGACGAAAGGAGATGCCGTGAGAGGTGTCGATGGTGACATCCCTAATGAAGGAATAACCGGCCTCGTGGATGGAGTTGATATTCCCATAGAGGGCATAGTGGCCATGACCTGACTTAAAGACCTATATCTAGCTGGGACCGAAGGACCAGGTGAAGACATAACATAAGACTCAGGGATGTTTTCAGGAAAAAGCTGGTAATATTCACCAGATGTAGGAATTTCCTCACTAGGAGAAGGACTGGGTGAGTCCATATCTGCACTGCTGCAAGATCTTCCAAAAGATGATGGGGACTAGGAGGTATAATAGCAGCTAAGAAAGGTGATCTCGATGTAAGAGGAGGGAAGTGTTCCCCTACTCCAAATCCAAACCAAGCGTTGGACAAGGGCCAATTAAAGTCAATTGGTCCTCCAAAGGGAAGTTTAGATATAACTAGTCCCCCGTCGGGAAACTCAGATACAATAGGATGTTGATGTTCAGCAAAGGATTGAGAGACTTCTGATGAATCATCTGTGTAAGGACTACCAATAGACGAAACTGAGGGTTCTGCCACTGTGACTGTAATGAAAAGAGGAAGAGATCAAAACAAAGACACATGGGAAAAACCAAGGAAAACAACAACAGGCTGAAAAATCAATCTCTAAATGGGCATGTGATCGTAGGTGATTAATTTTACCACATTGAAACTGGAAAATTTTATTGTTTCATGTTTTAAGAGTCTAGAAACAAGTAAAAGATGACTCTATCTCTTTCAATTTGGAAGCAAGCGTGAAAGGACAAGTGCTTGATGATCTTTTCAAATTTAATGAGTCATAAAAGATCAAAATGACTTCTCTGGTAATCTAGGTAGATGGGTGTACCAGATATCCGTGAATTTCCATATACACCTTGGTTAAAAAATGAAAGAGAAATCAACCAAGGACTTGACGTACGTGCAGGTAATCTCCACGAATGCTGTGTCCGGTGTATCAAGGGTAAAAGGCAACAGAATCGGCTTCCTATGGATAAAGGATAGCAACCTAGTGGTGTCTCCCTTTATATACGCGACGGTACGGGGAGCACAAGTCCGTACTAGCGCTGTCTAAATCCAGAAGGCGAACGATATCTACTAGGTTTAACGATGCTGGAACACGTCACTAGCCTAGACCTCTAGATATTCCGTTAATATTTCAATGTTGCCATAGGTTAATTGAATAAATTTTATAGTTTATCTTCAATTTATGTTTCAATTTCAGGCCCTATCGAATGTTGGATCTCCAAAAATCCTCTAAATGCACACTACATGCCACAAAATATCACTTTGTTCGATGAAGAGCTAACTACGGGAGGGTTGAGAGCTTTTCAAATAACAACAAAATGATCACAAAAACATCCACTACTGTCTCTAATGCAAGCTAATGAAACTACATTTTTTTCTCTTAGAGTTATATAACACTAATAATGCGGAAAAGCTTTCAACTTTCACTAAAATAATCAAAATGCAAAGAGATGTGTTTTTGTATTTTTCAATGTTTTAGAGTGAATACACCAAACGAAATGAAAAAAATAATTAAGAAACCAATTGGAGAAATGACAGTGAAAGAGCTGAAAAAAACAAGTTCACTCAATACAAACACACACAATCAAGACCCAAACTGATGGAGAAATCTCTCAAATCAAAGAAGAATCTCAAAAAGACTCACACAAACCATGTAATCTAGGCTCGAATGAGACAAAGTGAAACTTGAATGAAAAAGAGAACAATAACTCAACTGACACAATGATACAATGGAATCCAACAAAACGAATGAAAATAAGCAAAAACGAAGTCGACCGGGAAAACAAGGACCCAAAACACCCACGGGAGGTTCAGCACACTATAGCACCTAGAAGTCCTAGGGCTAGAATTCAAAGCTGATGGTAAAGGGAAAACAGTCGGAGGACAAGGGCCAAACATAGTCAACAAAGAATTCAAGGCACTCAATCACTCAGAAAAATGACACCAGGACCAAAAATCAAGTCAGAGAGCCCAAAAGCAAGCAAACCCTAACACCAAATAGAGTTGGCGTGACTGTTTGGCTGTATTCTGTGCCAAAACAATGTTGGCATGGGGACCTAACTAGAAACTAGCGCCAGTTGGTGCGAATGTGAAGAGGTAAATCGCGACAATCGAGTTTACTATAGGAAGAAATGAAAAAGGACAAATAGAGACTGGATCATGTCTTCTGGGGGCTGAATAGGGGTTTTACACCAAAAGGAGGCGAACCAGAAGAGCAAATCAATCAATGAAAATCCAAAAACAACCAAAAGAGAAAAGACTAACTCCAACTGACTCCCCAGCGGAGTCGCTAGTTTGTTGAGGAGGTAAATTCCCTCTGCGGATAGAGGCTATCCCACTAGCCTAGATCAAGTCTAGCAATAATCAAGTCACGCAGTGATACAGGTTCGTAGTTACAAAACAGCAAAAATCATAACAAGTTGCCTACCTCAAATCCCATGCAGTGGTCGTTGAAGAAGAGATGATGTTTCCTGTCCCTCACTTGGTAGATCACGATCCTTCCGCTTGACACGTCGAACACCTGCACACATGCAAGGAAACAACGACATACAACGTAAAATCTAAAGCATGTAACCATACATCAGTCAGAGAGGATATAATTCATTGCATAAATAAATAAACACATGAATAGAACCATAATCAAATTCGCTTATATTATGAATAAAAAAGGAAAGATTAAAACCTAAATCTCTGACGCTATGATCTTCCTTCGGCGGGGCTGACAGTGGAGCACGTCTCAACAAAGTTTGTCAGGATTTTGGATGAAGCTCTCTCTCTTCGGCTTGGCTCTCAATAGATGTCTGGCTATAGTTTCCTTCCTACAAGTTCAGCTAGCTTGCTAAAGGAGAAGGCAAGATTTTATAGATGGAGCAAGGGGAGTTGGGATCCCTATAATCATGGGATAGGCCCTATCTCTAATTAAGCTTCCATGATAGGTGGAAAATCACTTTCTATACATGGAGATCTGGAGCCAAACCACCCAACTCCTTTTGATGACTCGTTCAGGAGTTTGTTGGAATAAAACTTCTGCCATTTATTTTTAAAAAACATCCCTTATTAAGCTTGGCGAGAGTGAGACACAGGGACAGAGCTCCAGTTGGTGCGCCCTCTATGGTGGATTCCCCCATCGGCACAAGGGCTGAACTGGCTAGTCGCGCCAAGGCTAAAACATCTATTTTTAGGGTTTTTTAGAGGAAACTTTCTTCAGGGGAATATTTTTCCTTATGCAAAGGGATGCCATGAAAGTGGTTTCAGG
This sequence comes from Pinus albicaulis, assembly GCA_034641835.2. Classification (NCBI taxonomy): domain Eukaryota; kingdom Viridiplantae; phylum Streptophyta; class Pinopsida; order Pinales; family Pinaceae; genus Pinus; species Pinus albicaulis. The sequence continues at coordinate 186,120,880 of CM076574.1, forward strand.
TCATGTTACTGCTCACAGGTCACGGGAATAACCCTCCAATGTGCGGGACAAGGGATTGCAGGGACGGTGACAAAATGTTTTGTAACAGAGGTATGAATCAATTTATATTGTAGTGGGAAGAGAAATTAAAAAAAAATAATGGTGGGGGACAACATTATTACCAAGACAACATAAGATGTTACGAACGAAAATATTATGCAATCATGGTGTGTAGTTCAACCATAACAAGGTTTGTAGATTATCTAATAAGGTATGAGTCTAAAAACAATTGTTGGGATTAATTATGCATGCAAAGTAGAATATGAATGAAGGATTGAGAAAATGGTTTGAAGAATGCGGATATAATAGGGTGAAATACATGGATCACATGTTTTACAATAATTTGCTCATTAAAATTTCCAAATTTTTTAACAAATAAAAAAAATTGAAGGTAGTTTTACCTCAATTTTACCTTTTGGAATTGGAGAAGAGAACACATTTTGATGGACGATTTGGTCTTGATTTGGCTCAAGTAATCTGCTTCATGATGCGTTGACCATCACTTTGACGTTGTTGCTCCACAAAATATATTATTTTCATGTAGCAAAATTGTTTTTCCAATTAATGTCAAATGAAAAAGTAGATTCTTCTGAAATATTTTGAGGTTGTTACCATTAATATTATGCATATTTGCACAAAATATCTCGGCCAATGGGTGCACGAATATCGAGAAAAATGAGAAATGACTGTAGGTTAAAGTGGCCAATTTATTGAAAAATACACACTGGAATTCCTTGAAATTTTGTGTATTTATTTACCCTACCTCACTGCATTTACCATAAAATTTTTAGGACCAGTGGATGCACGGTTTGCAAGATATGGTCAAATTAATTTCTCTCGTGTTTCACCCTTCACACTACCCAATATTGCAACAAAAACATATGCCACAAACTCATTTTAGGGCCAAATTGAGTGACTAAAAAGGGAAACAACGTATTTTTACCTTTTTTACCATCACATGCCTTCATAATCCACTTTTGATGACGAAAAGGAGTTGTTGTGCAAAAATACCAAAATTTGTCCTAATTTGTGCATTGAAAATATGCCTTAAAAACCCACTTGAAATGCCTTTTAAAATTGTTTTTTTTGTAATAATGTGTGCGTCTTACTAAATTTATCATATTATGAGAAAATCCAGTATCTCAAAATTTCTTATTTCTGCTCCAATTTCTTGTAATCTTTGTGCCAAAACTACCCCGACAACAACACCAAAATATTGGGTAATTTAATTGACTCTTTAATTACTTGTAGTTATATGTGAATCCGGGTACGTGAGCTTGCAAAGTACACTACACCGTATGTGCTAGGAGATTAGATTTCAATATTTATGCATAACTAAATTGAATTGGAAACTTCAAAAGGAAATTAGATTCTTTAATAGAAACTATGAAAGTATTAAGCTCTTTGAAAGACAATTAATGTTAAACTAGGAAAAACATAAAGATTATTGATCTAAGAAAACATGAGATTTTACCCTATGAAAGCATGAAGATTTTGTTCGAAAACTTATGAACTTTAATATATGGAATCATGAACATTTTAATCTAAAAAAGCATAATAATTTAATCTAAGGAAATCATGTGTATTTAATATATGAGAAGTATAAACAATTAATCTATGTAAAGCATGAAATACTTGTTGAAATGACAATGGTTTATAAATCAAACTGAGCATGTGAAGTAAACTATTTTACTACAAACAAATTACTACTTTAGTCCGAATGAAATGGGAATTATTGAGAAATTAAGTGGAAGCAACTATTCTAAAAAACCAATCACTAAGTATTGAAAAAGCCACACATGAGAATAACCTAATAAAGAGTATATTTAAAGCTAATTTAAGAAAGTAAATCTTTTTGTATTATTATTATTATTTCCAAGTGCTTAATCTGTAAGAAAAAATAGGCAAATAAGTAAACAAAGTGAAATGACTAGGGCATCTAGAAATGCAGACTCCCACCACCTAGAACATGAGATAAACCATCTTCGCCATGTCTTTCAACTAAATGGATATAATAAACATGTCATCAACAAAACCATACACCAAACCCTTAATAAGAATAACATAAAAAGAGCCTTTGACATCCCTAAAATCTCTTTACCTTACATAAAAGGAACAACTGATAAAATATCTAAAGTACTTAACAAACATAACATTAAGATTGCCTTCACCCCCCCAATAATATTTTAAATATGGTAGACTCTGCTAAGGACCCTATAAATCCTAGGCTACAAAAAGGAGTTTACATTATACCTTGCTCTTGTGGCAAATAATACATTAGTGAAACAGGTAGATCCCTTAGCATTAGACTAAAATAACACACTACAGACTTATCTCAGAACAGAACAACCAAATCCACCTTAGCAGAGCATGCCTTCTCATCCTCACATTACATACGAATGGAGGATGCCAAACTTGAAAAAAGAAAAAAACAACATAAACCGTGATGATGGTCTTATTATTAGCGACACTTGGAAACCCTTAATACATCAAAATCTCTTAAAGACATGAAAACTAATAATAACTTGGTCTATTAGCAATAAGTTTAAAAAAATAAATAAAAAAATAAATAATAATAAATAAATTAATAAATAATAATAAATAAATAAATTAATTAATTAATAAAAATGAAATTAAAAATATATAAATAAATAAATACAACAAATAAAAAATAAATAATTTTTTTTTTCTTTTATTTCAGTAAGGCCCAACTTCTCTATATTTTGTTCAAATAAATAAATTATAAATAAAGAAGTTAATTAAATTAAAACAAAATCAAATAGTAGATTAATTGATGATATGAATTATTTAAAATAAATTAAATTAAATTAAAACAAAGTAGTAAATTATTTAATTATATAAATTAGTTTAAATAAATTGTATTATAGTAAACAAAATAAAATTAGTAGTTTAATTAATTATATATATTAATTTAACAAAGACATATTTCTATTAAATAAATTCATAATTTCACATAGTTTCAAATAAATTATATTTTAATTAAATTAAAATTTGGACTAAACTAAAATCATCATTCAAACGGACCTTTATAAAACTCCTCTTAAGTCACTATTTATTCTTCCATTATTTTGCCCTATTTCTCTCAACATTTCAAAGAATTTTTGATGCCTACCCTTGATGATGGACTCACTTAGGAAGTTCGAAACGTTGGGTTATTAAAAAAAACTTAGAAACAAGTTATTCCTCTCTTATAAAATCTATTTCACCTATATGGATTCTCTTTTTAACAACATTCAATCCTACCATGGAAGGGATTTAATGGACAACGCCACCCTCTTTGGAAAATTGAGATTTTCTAGAGCTAAAATCCTTTCAAACCTATATTTCTTAAAAAACTGCAGAGACAATAACCTTACTTCTAAGTTCGCCAATTGTAAACACCCTCTCAATCATGGACGCAACCTCCCAATCTTTAAAAAACTGAGTGAATCCTTAATTAAATCCAAAATAAAAACCACCAGATTGCGCCTTATCAAAATCTCTAAGCGACTGATGGGATTACATCTCTTATTGGCCTCGTCGTTGTGGTTTGACTTGTGGCATTCGTTGGATTCCCTCACTTTCATAAAAGCCAAACGATGGCATTCCATAGACACAGTGAAGAAGGACAAAAAAATCTCACGTTTATCTCATTCCTCACATCACTCAACGCCGTTCCTCTCTAGCTGATTCTCTAGTATAATTTGTAACCATAAATCTCCTCACACCAGCGTTTCTAACCTCCTCTGCGTACAGAACGAAGTCGTCTCGTTAAATTCTGATGGACTGAGCCCGCACGTGATTGTCCCTCCCTCACAGATTGAAGACAATAGCACAGAAGACAATATCATAGCGGTTATCCACATAGACCCCAACGTAACATCAGATGGATTCAATAATTATATTTAAAAGGTCGACACCCCTTCACTAGAGAACAACCACTCCATTTTCTCCAATATGCCCATAAACCCCGCCTCTATCTCTCTTACCTTCCAACTGGTAGACCTCTCCTCTACATATGATCTTAATGACTTCCCTACTATACCTCTCCCATACCCACACAACTCAAACATTGAAATTGTTAGCAGCATTGCTAATCACCTCTGTGCACAAAACAAGGTCAACCTGATGAGTTCTATTGACTCGAGGTTAGTCCCTCCCTCGCAGATAGATCGGTTTGAAGACAATAACACAAAGAATGTACACGAAGATCCAATGAAGAATTCAACAGATAATACCTCAGCGATCAATGCCCACGCAGATCCAGCATTAAACAGTGTCAATGATCCAGTCAGAGAAGCTAACATCTCGGCACCAGAACTCTCTCGCCCCTTTATCTCCAATATGCCCACTAACTCCGCCTTGGTCTCTTTTAGCTCTCAACCTAGAAACCTCACCTCTCATCCCATCAAACCTATAGTCTTCGGAAACGTTAACGCATCCCTCAATGACCTAAACAATAAGGGTTTTAATAATCCCACCGTGATAAATCTGTCCACCTTCAACTTAGACCAAGTTTCTTTGTCCCTTCTCCATAAGGGGCTAAAATTTTCCATTAACCCTAATAAAATTCCCGTTGAAAATATAATTAGCAACATATAAATTGCCACAAGAGATCTTAACCTTATCGAAGCCGAAGAAATAAGACAAGAAACTGTTAGAATCCTTAAAAATACCAAGCCACCTCTGTGTAACTTATCCAAAGAAGAAAAACTTGCTCTAAAAAACCTAAAAAATAATAAAAATATAATCATCCTAAAAGAAGATAAGGGTAATGCAACATTAATAATGGACAGGGTTGAATATGATAAGAAAATGGAAGATCATCTAAACAACAGTGGTTGCTACAAAATTCTAAAGAAATATCCTAGTTCTAAAATTCTTAAGGAAGTTACCAAAAAAATAAAAGACTCTTCTCTTGACACCATCATATAAAAGAGAATCACCCCTTCTAGCTCCATGACCCCTAGAATATATGGTGCTCCCAAGGTTCACAAAGCAGGCATCCCCCTTAGACCCATAGTCAACACCATTAGTTCACCTACCTACCTTCTCGCTCAATACCTTGCCAAAAAACTTCGCCCCCTTGCCGGAAACACCTTGTCACATATCAAAGACTCTGCTTCCTTTGTTCAATGGACCAAAAACCTTGACATGCAAGACGACGATCTCATGGTAAGTTTTGACGCTGTCTCCCTTTACACCATGATTCCTATAGATGAAGCCATCAACATTTTAAAAACTATCACAGATAGCGAGACCATAGACCTCCTAAAATTGTGTGTAAAATCATCTTTCTTCAGCTTCAACGGAATTATTTATGAACAAACTCATGGGGTAGCTATGGGCTCACCTCTGTCTCCTATTATTGCCAACATATACATGGAACATTTTGAGCAAATAGCCCTCAAATCCTTTCCTTTCACCCCTGAATAATGGAAAAGATATGTAGATGATATATTTGCTAAATGGACCCATGGTATACTAAAATTAAATGATTTCCTAGCTCACATTAATAGTCTCTCGAGTCACATCAAATTTACCATTGAAATTGAAAAAGACAACCAATTACCTTTCCTAGACATCCTTTTAACAAAAAAAGAAGGTAAAATCAGCACCAAAGTTTATATAAAGAAGACTCACAGAGATATATACCTTCATGCTGACTCACATCACCACACTAATCAAAAAATTGGCATCATTAAAACCCTAATGACTAGGGCATCCAGAATTGCAGACTCCCACCACCTAGAACATGAGATAAACCATCTTCGCCATGTCTTTCAACTAAATGGATATAATAAACATGTCATCAACAAAACCATACACCAAACCCTTAATAAGAATAACGTAAAAAGAGCCTTTGACATCCCTAAAATCTCTTTACCTTACATAAAAGGAACAACTGATAAAATATCTAAAGTACTTAACAAACATAACATTAATATTGCCTTCACCGCCCCTAATACCTTATAAATCCTAGGCTACAAAAAGCAGTTTACATTATACCTTTCTCTTGTGGCAAAGAATACATTGGTGAAACAGGTAGATCCCTTAGCATTAGACTAAAAGAACATGCTGCGGACTTATCTCGGAACAAAACAGCCAAATCCTCCTTAGCAGAGCATGCCTTCTCATCCTCACATTACATACGAATGGAGGATGCTAAACTTGTCTCTAAAGAGGACCATTACCTAAAGAGGAAAATCAAAGAAGCCATAGAAATTGAAAAAAGAAAAAACAACATAAACCGTGATGATGGTCTTATTATTAGCGACACTTGGAAACCCTTAATACATCAAAACCTCTTAAAAACATGAAAAATAATAATAACTTGGTCCATTAGCAATAAGTTAAAAAAAAAAAATAATAATAAAAATGAAATTAAAAATATATAAATAAATAAATACAACAAATAAAATATAAATAATTATTTTTTGCTTTTATTTCAGTAAGGCCTAACTTCTCTATATTTCGTTCAAAGAAATAAATTATAAATAAAGAAGTTAATTAAATTAAAACAAAATCAAATAGTAGATTAATTGATGATATGAATTATTTAAAATAAAATAAATTAAATTAAAACAAAATAGTAAATTATTTAATTATATAAATTAGTTTAAATAAATTGTATTATAGTAAACAAAATAAAACTAGTAGTTTAATTAATTATATATATTAATTTAACAAAGACATATTTCTATTAAATAAATTCATAATTTCACATAGTTTCAAATAAATTATATTTTAATTAAATTAAAATTTGGACTAAACTAAAATCATCATTCAAACTGACCTTTATAAAACTCCTCTTAAGTCACTATTTATTCTTCCATTCTTTTGCCCTATTTCTCTCAACATTTCAAAGAACGTTTGATGCCTACCCCTGATGATGGACTCACTTAGGAAGTCCGAAATGTTGGGTTATTAAAAAAAAACTTAGAAACAGGTTATTCCTCTCTTCTAAAGTGAAATGAATTCAAGCTAAAAGAAAAAAACATTAAGATGAAACAAAGTTTGTATCTTAAGTAGAGAGCATAAAGAAATTAAATGAAATAAATGGAAAACATCTATACTATTCTCAAAAATCTCCACAGGGCCCTCCTAAAAACCATGAGGTGTTGAAAACTCGGATCAAGAGAAGAGATTTAAATCACCAATTTCATTCAGAGTTGCGCCATATTAAAATTACATTCAATGGAAAAAAAACAGATTTCTTCTCCTTCAATAAGCAACAAAAAATACAAATTAATATCATCCTTGACATATGATCTCTCCTCTTATCAAAGAGACTGCAATTTATAGAGTTTTGAGAGAATTAACAAACTCATAATTTTCTTTCTTGAGTTTTGGTCATGAGATCAGTTTTGAAAATAAAATGCAATCTTATTTGATGGATACTTGGATCAAAGATCTTCCCATATATGATAAGAATGATCTCCCTTCCACAAATCTGCTAAATAACAACTCATTCTGGCCTCTTTGTTGACTGTGCATTGAATGACAAATTGGAAAACTATTTATCCATGTAATCTACAAAATAAGGCTTCAAAAAACTTGGAAACTATCCCAAATGGTAAATAATTTGAGGAAATCTCTCCTAAGAAACCTAATTTGGATCATTACGAAGAAAACCCATAATTTTTTTTTTTTCAAAATTCATTTTCGTTTGCTCAGAAAACACGTTTGACTTTGACTGGTCAAAACTGTTGCATATTTCCTTTGATCTTTTGTTGGAGGTACACATGTGTGAGATTGTTGGAGTTTGACCAATACAAATCCATATTGTAGATTCTATAAACCATGTCCAAGTGTCATATTTCCTTCTTGAGTGGTGCTACTACCTCCACCATGCAGATAACTACGAAAACTTGACTAAACTACAAAAACTTGAATTGGCCAAATTGTCTTTAGTAAAACCAAGAAAAGTTCTTCTTAATTCATTAAAAGTAATAGAAATAATAAAAATAAACCATGTAAACATGTATGCATGTATTTTTTTATATTTATGGAGAAATATGGTTAAAAATGTTGACAATGGGTGAATGGAATGATGCGAAAATGGATGGTTTCATCAACAAAATCATGACAAGTTGGAGACCTAACAGTTGGTTATCGTGTACCTTTGGTTGTGGTTTGAGTTATTAGTTCCTGGAAGCCTTGGTTAGATAAACTCTCTAGAAGCCCAGTAACAACTTGGGTTGAGTTATTAGTCCTATAAGCCTTGGTTGGACAAACACTACGGAATCCCTTGGTGGGTTGAGTTACTAGTCCTGGAAGTCATGGTTGGAAAAATGCTCTGGAAGCCCAGCATCAGTTGTGGATTGAGTTACTAGTCTTAGAAGACCTGGTTGAAAAAACACGTTGGAGCCCTAGACAACTTGGGTAGAGACTAGTTTGGTGATGGTTAGTGATGTCCGACCCTGAGGTGGAATCACTGGATGAGGGTTGAGGTAGTTTGGCCTCTGGAAGCCCTAGTTTGGTTTTGATTGATGAGTTTTATGAGATCCCACATTCATGCTTGGAATATGGCACGAGGGTGATTGGCTGAAGAGAGATTTGGCTCAACCATGTCTATGGTTGGGTGGAACGTGGAAGTCCCAGACTTGGTTGCATTTTGATTATGGAAATAAGAGCTCTTTTACTCTTAACACTGTTACCGATGAAATAGGTAACCTGACCTCAAAACGGGAACTTTAGCCCAAAAAGACTCAAAAAACATGAAAAAACACCCCAAAAACAAAAAAAAGTGTATTCCAGAACGCACTTGGTTTTTTTTTAAGGTCAAATTTCAACATTTTATAAAAATATGCTAAAAACAAAATTGTTTCTTGAAAAAAGTATTGAAAAAACACCCTCAAAACAAAACCAGTTGATGCTGGAATAACAAAAAAAAAATTGTGTCATATTTTTGACATTTTTAAAAATAGAAATAACATTTTTTAATTTTTAAAATTCAAACATTAAAAAAAACCTAAAATTTAAGAAAAAAATAAATTAAAAAAATAAAAACATTTTAAAGCTTAAAATTTAAAAATATATAGGAATAAAAAAAATAAAAATAAAAATTTGAATTCAAACATTAAAAAAACCTGAAATTTAAGAAAAAAAAATAAATAAATAAAAAATTAAAGATTAAAATTTCAAAATATATAGAAATAAAAAAATAAAAATAAAAAACAAAATAAAAATATTAAATTAAAAAAAAAACAAGTTAAAAAAGGAAAGAAATTATAAAAAATAAAATATAGAAATTAAATAAAAAAAAGAAAAAAATGTTTATTAAATTAAAAAAAAAATTAAAAAAAAAAATTTAAAGAAATATATTAAATTTTAATAAATTTAAAACTTTAATATAAAAATTAAAAAAAAAAACATTTTTTAAATTAAAAGTAAAAAAATAAAAAATGAAAAATAAAATACAATAAAAATATTAAATTTTAAAAAATATATATTAAAAAACAAATAAATTTTAAAAATAAATTAAATTTAAATTATAAAAAAATAATATATATCTATATCTATCTATCTATATATATGAACTTAAATTAAAAATATATATATTAGATTTTATTAAATTTTAAAAAAATATATTAATATTAAAATAACAAATTAAAAAAAAAATTAAAAAATTAAAAAATAAATGAATAAACAAATAAATTTTGAAATAAAAAATAAATTTTAAATATAAAGAAAAAAAAAAACATTGTTAAAATAAAAAGTTAAAAAACTTTAAAAATCAATTAAAAAAAAAAAATTGAAAAAAAAAAATTAAAATATATATATTAAATAAAAAATAAAATAAAAAGCAAATTAATTTGAAAATATTAAGTTTAATTAAAAAAAAAATCTAATTTTAAATACACAATTTTAGTTGAAATAAAAAAAAATAAAAATTTTATGTAATTAAAAAAAAAAGGAAAAAGAAAAAGAAAAAGTTAAATTCAAATAAATTAAAAAAAATACAAAATTTATTAAATTTTAAAAAATTAAATGAAAAAACTAAACATAAAATTTAATAATAAAAAGAAAGTGAGAAAAAATAAAAAAAAATCAATTAAATAAAAAAAAAATACAAAATTTAATAAAATTAATTAACAAAATTTAGAAGAAGAAGAAGAAAATTAAAAAAAAAACAAAACAAATTAAGACAAATTAAATTTCAAATATAAAAATTAAATTAAAAAAAAATAATTTTTAATTTTTTGAATTTAAAAAAAAAATAAAAAAAAATCAAATGAAAAAAAAAAATATTAAAAAAATAAAAAATAAAAAGAATTTTTTGATCGCAGTGGTGCCGCCGATCGGCCTCCCACCCAGGTGTCGGCGGAGGGCGATTCCGGAATCACCCTCTAGCCGCAGGAGGCCGATTCCTGGAATCGCCCTTTCGCCGCAAGAGACTGATTCTCGGAATCGTCCTTCACTTCCACCTGGGCGGGAGGCCGATTGGAGGCACCACCACGATCAAAATTTTTATTTTTATTTTTATTTTTTTAAATTTTTAATAATATATATATATATATATATATATATATATATATATATATATATATATTTTTTTTTTTAAATTTTTAATTATTATTATTATTATTTTTGTTATTTTTTTTTAATTTCATATTATATATATATATATATATATATATATATATATATATATATATATATATTTTTTTTTTTTTTTTTTTTTTTTAATTTCAAAAAATATTAATATTAATATTAGTATTATTATTATTTTAATTCAAATTTTTTATTTTAAATTTAATTTGTTTTATTTTTTTTTTAAATTTTGTTTTTAAATTTAATATTTTAGATTAATTATTTTTTAAAATTTAAAATATATTTATTAAATTTATTAAATTTTAATTATTTTTTTTTTTTTAATGTTTTAGTTTATTTAGTTTTTCATTTTTAAAATTTATAAATTGTTTCATTTAAAAAAATTAGTAAATTTATGGATATTTGTTTTTTAATTATTTGCACGTGGTTTTTTTCATTTTTTTTGTTTTATATATATATATATATTAAATTTTAATTCTTTTATTTTAATTTTCTTTTTCAATTTTATTTATTTATTTATTTTAATTTGTTTTTTTTGGTTAATTTTAAAATTTGTATTTATTATTATTATTATTATTTTTATTTAAATTTTTAAATTTAATTTTTTCTTTTATGTATTTTATTTTTTTAATCTAAATTTTAATTTTGTAATTTTAATTATTTTTAAATTTTCTATTTATTTATTTATTTATTTTTAATTTTTTTAATTTTTATTTTTTTAATTTTATAATAATTATATGGTTTTTTTTATAACTTAGAAAAAATGTTTTTGATGTTTTTTTTTTAAATTTTTTTGGTTAATTTTTGTTTTTTTTCTTTAAATTATGTGTTTTTTTTTTCAAATTTTGTCATTTCTTTTGATATAATTTTCGAATATTTTTGTTTTTTTAATTTATTTTGTTTAAATTTTTTATTTTTACGAGTTAATTTTGTTTTCTTTTACATTTTTATTGGTTTTTTTAATTGTTTATATATATATATATATATATATATATATATATATATATATATATATATATATATTTATCTAAGTTTTGTGTTTTATTACCAACATGAAAATCACCACTCTAAAAAAAAAGGTTGATGCTGCATCAATACGTTTCAAAATTAGCATAAAAATCACCGCTCTAAAAAAGAAAAGTTGATGCTGCATCAATACGTTTCAAAATTAGCATGAAAATCACTAACATTTTAAAATGAATATTCATACTTCATAAATGAAAATATTAGAGTGTCAAAAATGTGCACAAAAAAAAGGGGTGATTCTGCATCACCACTTTTCAAAATCGGGTGCTTTTTATGCTACCAAAAAAAAGTAGGTAACCGTGCGGTTACCTATTTCATCGATAACAGTGTTTCTTGTATTGACGGGTAAATATGCTTGAGATTATGTGGATTGAATGGTTGTTATTTCCTTGTCATTTACGTTGTTTAAATGCTGGTTATGAATGTGTTCTATGAAAATGATGATGTATGGATCTCATCATTTTTTGACTTGTAAATGAATGAACAATGAATCTATGAAAAAATAGATGATAATGAATTTAATGTGATGAGAATAAAATGATTCTTAGATATTTTTAGATAAGTATGAGATCCCTATGATTACATTATACATATTTGTGACATGTTTGACGAAGCACCTGTTGTGGATAGTAGGAGTCCAATCAAGTCCTTAGATAAGTGTTTGCATTTACATCATTATTTTGTTGTTATCTTTCAATTCTTAAAGTGTCATGTAGTTCTGGTAAGTGACCCGAGCTCTAGGCCTCAAAATGTGGCACAAAAGTCGAGATTGAAGGCTCAGAACTACTAGGAAAAGTCCCCAGTTGCATGCATAACCATGTTGTATGTGCAACGAGAGGATTCCAGTCGCACTCTTGCCTATGTCAAGGGAGTGAATGGGGGATTGATGCATGATAAGGTCAGGTTGGATAAGGGACTAGCCTCCTGGAAGGTTGGGATGGCTCTTGGGTGTTCTGTAGCATGTGTAGAAGTTCTATGTTGTTGTGTGGTGTCGGTTCCACTTTCTTAAGGTGAATTGGGAGGTTGAATCAGATCATAGTAACTCTTCGTCACATGTTTATCCTATTTGGACGATTATTGGGGTAGATGTGGCAAGAGGGTGTTACAATGCCTCAAACTTATTTTTCACTATAGGATGTGGTCCTATCCAATGCTAACATGTAGATAAGGATTGCATGTTTATTCTACATGGAAATTTAGGATTCTAATATTGTGCTTAAAAAGGTTATATCTTCATAAGGCCATAAATTTTCATCCAAATCTTGGATTTGATGAAACTTATATTGTTCGGAAGATATTAACAAGAAAAATATGATGGTCATATTAAAAAGGAGTTTCAAGTGAGTGAAAGAAGGAATTTTTTTAAAACCTCACCTATTTATAATGAATTAGGGGGTTGGGTATGTAACAAAGCCTATTCCTCCTCATTTGGATCTCCCTTCAACTAGATCCTTAGGTATATTCATTGAAAAAATATTTTCCCCTCCTACTCTTGGTGAGATTTTTGCACTCATGTTGTCTTCTAGCTAAACCCTTCCTCATTTTCATCTTTCAATTAAGTATGTGTTTATTAAGAATTCGAATTATCACATGTAAATACACCCTAAGAAAATAAAAATTACATTGGTACATAAATTCACATTAATAACATGAATATCTAAGTGATCATATTGAGCATATGTAAATAACATCTTCCATAAATAGATATCTAGCCGTCACAAATTCAAGAGGGATCTCAGGCCACAAAATTGATAAATATATAAAATACTTTTCTAATGCCAACAAATTATGTGTTATGTTACCTCAATCTTGCATGTGCAATGCTTGTGGGTTCATTCATGTCCTCTTATTCTACAAGCATTTGAAAGTGATGTATGCTAGAAATGTAACTAGTTTTAGTCTTCATAATTGTTGTTGTACTCATTTCAATATGTATCCTATGTAACAAACAAACTAAAAAAAGAAAAAGTTATTATTATAAAGCATGGCATTCATGCTGATTATTAATGGTATTCTAGGTAAAAAATGATTCTTCATGCTTCTAGGGCTTTTTAGGTCTTAGGATTTATTGTCATGAGTCAAAGGAGCCAACATCGTGTTTATAAGACCCTTCTTGGAAAAATGTACTTGGAAAATGAATTATTTTTTAGTCTAGAAAGTCCTCAAAACTCCAGAAGAAAAATTCGTCACATGTAGCTTCAAGTTGGCCTAAAGGAGGGAATTCAAACCCTTAGAAAGGCTATATGAAGGAGAAGTTCGACCTCATTTGTCACTCACTCCCCAAGAAGTTTGAACTCACAAGAAGAAGTTAAATCTAAAGATTTGAGAAGTAGAAAAAGGAAGAGTGAAGGTCCAAAAGGAAATAAAAATCCAAGAAGTAAGGGAAATCTCTATTTTGGGGCTCTATCTCTCTCACATTTGCGAAATCTAGGGTTTTTGTAGCTTCCTAGAAGGACCAAAATTACAGATTTGAGTTGCAGGTGGAACATTAGGTTGTAAGGAGAGTGAGTATTTTGTTTGACCTCGTTGACCTTGGGAAGGCTCATTTTTCTCAAGAAGGGGTTGTTGGAAGAGTTGTCTTAGGGATTTTTTGCAACTGCTACAGGGTCGAAGTTGTTGAAGAATTGTAGTATTGAAGTTGGCATGTTGAAGTTGTAGTGTGAATTTGGTTAGAGAAAGATCAAGATAAGGACTTGCTGGAAAGGATGACTTGGTACTTGGAGGAGGAATTGGTCTAGGACTTGGGTCTTTGTGTCTCATTTGAAGCAGATTCTATAAGTAGAGAAGAGTTTTCTAGGTTTTCCCCTTGGAGGGGTTTTTCCTTAACTAAGAGCCTAATTCATGTGATCCTCTATTGCTAATGTTTATGTTATTGATATTTGTTTGATGATAATATATAAATAAAGAACACAAGAAGACTAAGTAAGTTAAAAATCAAATATTAAGGTAAAGGAAAATTAGAATTAATAGCTGCCACTTTCATTTTCCAACATGGAATTAGAGCTAAGGTGAATAAGAAGGTAGTGGAAAGGATTATCTTGTGGAAAAAAAGAAGGATTTGATTGTCAAAGGGAATAATTTGTGGAATAAAGGGAGTATAATCCATATTGATATGGAACAAGGGTTTCTACATTGAGGAAGATCAAGACTACATCAAGCTCTTATCAAAGGAAATCTTGAGAATAAGACTACAAGAAAGGTTGTCCTTGAGAAAATCGAGATCTATATAAAGGCATATTGAAAGAAGGAATCATCAAAAGGATCTTGGTATCATTCATAACTCTTGAAAGCTGTTGTTGAAGGAATCCTAGGAGATATTTTTCAAGGACATTATTAAAGTTTCTCCAAAGGCCTTGAGTGCATCAATAAAGGTTGAAGACATCATAAAGGAAGAGGATAATGTCAGTTATCAATTAAGTATAATATTATTACTCTATGTTTGAACCTACAGTTCATATGGGTTATTTATACAAGGATAGCAATAAGCTTGTTGGAGCATCAAATTACCTAGCCCGGAAGAAAATGATTGACTTGACACTTACAAAACATGAGGTAATGGAATATGTTACTGGTGAAATCATTGAAAATAGCAAAGAAAATACTCAAGATATAGAAAAGTACAAGAAAGGGTAAGTAAGGGCACAAATGATCCTCATTGTTGAACCTATTAAGGACCCTCTTGTTCCATTTGTTGAAAATTTGAAAATTGCTAAGGCTATGCATGACAAGCTAGTGAACTTGTATTTTGTAAGTACATCATGAAAAAATATGTCTTTGCGAAACAATATATATATATAATGAAGAAATATAAGGATGAGGATATGACATATTTTCTAATGTAGATCCATTAATTAAGAGATCACTTGCAGGGACTTGGAGAGACACTTTGTAATTCGAAAATGACCATCTGTGTATTAAATGTGTTTCCACCAGAATGGAGCAGCTTTGCAACAAGCATTTAATCTAAGAAATATTCAACTCATTTTGATGAGTTGTGGGCTCGATGCGTTTTGGAAGAACCAAGGATAAATGTAAAAGATGACATTGGATTAGATGAACAATCTCAACCTTTTCTAGCTCGAGTCAAGAAGCTGAACAAGGGAAAATTTGGGAAGTCGAAGAAGAAATATATATCCAAGGTTCAATGATTTAAATGCAATGAGTATGGACATTATAAGAGGGAATGTCCTAGTTTACATAACAACAAAATAAATGAAAGAAGTGAGGCTCACATAGTTGAAGAAATAGAAGAACCTAAAAAGAAGCCGAAGAAAGAAGAAGTAAAGGATATTTACTATTGAAGAAGGCACCCTAACTGTGAGGTTATTTATGAATATTTATATTTCCTTTAGAAGAATATGCATTATTGTTTACTTAATTTTGTAAATATAAGCATGTGGTTACACAGGGAAAATTTTAGGGGCTAATTTTCGTAGATGGGCTAATTTTCCATGCTTTTTCCCAAAAAAGATTCGTCAATTCCCGTTTTTTCCTAAAAATGATTTGCCCAAATTTTATAAGAAAAAAATATTTTACCTTAAAAATCGCCAAAATTTTATAGAGACTATATAAAATCATTATATTTTTCATATTGTGGGCTAGTAAGATTCACCAAGGTTTCTAATATTTAAGATGAATTTCCATCATTAGAATTTTCCCTGATGTGGTAGTAGCATACGTAGATTTTACTTGGTTAAATTTCTTTGTAGAAATAATCTAGTCTTTAAGAATAGACAGATAATTTTTTTTTTCATATTGTTCATCCAAGCATTATCTAACATTATGTTAGAGACAGATAATTTTTTTGTCATATTGTTCATCCAAGAATTATCTAACATTATGTTAGAGGCAATCATCTTTTTTAGATGGATCATCATGATCTTCGAAGGACCATAATTTTGGAAGGTTCTTAGGAGAATCATTATGACAAGGTTAGTATGCATTTCATGTAATGTGGTAATAATATTATTAAAGGGATGAAGGAATGAAATGGGTCAGGATGTAGGCTCATTATGAGAGATATAGGTAGATGATGGAATACAAGGAAAAATTATGCACATTAGAAGGGAATTTTGGTTGAGATTAATGTGTAGAATCATGTAACATGCTTAGTATGATTGTATGATGTTTAAAAGGAAGAATTTGACTAAATTAAGAATAAGTAAATAATTAGGACTTTCTCTAGATATAATAATGACTAACATCAAATATAATCTCCAGAAGAAAAAGTTCTAACTTGGTAATCAAGTTCGATCCTTGGGCACTATGATGCATGAAGGAAGATTCAAGTGGAGATGGATTATAAGGATGTTGATGCTTAAACGAGAAGGCCATCATAATGAGGTAAGTCTAAGGTTAATTTTTGTTGGTTATCTAGTTAACATACTATTTTGATACTTGTAAGGATGTTTCAGGAATACATGATGACAGTTGAGGCAAGTTCAACTGTATGTATGGAAATATATGAAGAATGTTGAGGGAAGATGAATATCTGGTACCTGGAAACTATGAAGTAGAGATGTTCTCATCCTGGGATTGAAAGGTAGCAGTGCAAGAAGATAACTTGAAGGTCAAATGGTATCACTTTAATGAGGAAACCATGATCATCTTGAAGTTTGGAAAGCCTCAATATAATTCCTTCATAAGTGACGACAAGAGGAAAGTGATATGAAATAAAATTTACCTAGTTCCTGTCACAATATTAAAGTGTGAAGATGGCTCCATGATACCTCGAAAGGAAGAAATATAGATACAATGAGATGCAGAGATAATAGGGAGCCATGCAACCATAAATAATTGGTAGCTGATACTCTTATGAAGACAAGTTATAAGGCTTGTAGTGTTAATTTCCCAAATAGAAAGGAAGTCTAGAATATCCTCTAGATTTGAGAGGGAGCAAAGGTGTATCCTTGAATAGGAGCAAGGATATATTCCTTGGGCAAGAAGGAATAGGGATATCCTCTCTAGTTGAGAGGAAGTGATGTTGGACATCACATATGCATTCATATGATGAAGAAAGAATGGTGGAGGATTGGATAAGAATATGTGGTTTCTTGGAGGATATAAAATTCAAGAAAGGGAAGGCACTAACACTCTTTGAGGATAGGATAGGTATCCAAGAGAAGAGTGGTCGAAGAGGACCAATATTATTTGAGGACTCAGGAATGAAGATCCAAGATAAGAATGGTCCTAAAAGGATATACCTTGTGAACATGCGGATGGGGTATATGCCTTGTATAGGTAGTGCAATATCACACGTAAATCCTCCCAGCATAATTCTCATGAATGGAGTGGAGCTTATCTAGTTAGGCCTCATAGACAATGCTCATCATATTGTTGATGCTTACAGTTTGGCTTATCAATTTGAATCTTCGTATGAGAACCCTTTAGTTTGAGAATGATGTTGTATTGATGGTACAATTATGAATACCTCCCTACTTAAGAGGGAGTGTTGGAAATGTAACTAGTTTCAGTCTTCATAATTTTTGTTGTACCCAGTTCATATGTATCCTATGTAACAAAGAAAAAAAGAAAAGAAAAAGTTATTATGATAAATCATGGGTTTCATGCTCATTATTGATGGTATTATAGGTAAAAAAATATTCTTTATGCTTCTAGGGTTTGTTAGGTCTTAGGATTTATTGTCATGAGTCAAAGGAGTGAGCATCATGTTTATAAGACCCTTATGGGGAAAATGTAATAGGAAAATTAATCATTTTTGAGCCTAGAAAGTATTGGAAACTCCAAAAGTACAAGTCGGCCCAGGCGGCTTCAAGTTGACCTAAAGGAGAGCATTCAACCCCTTGGAAAGACTATATAAAGGAGAAATTCAACCTTAGTTTTTCACTCACTCACCAAAAAGTTTGATATCATAAGAAGAAGTTTGATCTATAGTTGGGAGAAGAAGAAAAGGAAGAGTGAAGGTCTAGAAGTAAAGATAAATCCAAGAAGGAAGCAAAATATTTGTTTTTGGGATCTATTTCTCTCACATGTGCGAAATATAGGGTTTTTACAGCTTCCTAGAAGGACTGAAATTGTAGATTATAGGAAGAGTGAGTATTATGTTTAACATCAGGTTGCAGGAAGAGCGAGTATTCTGTTTAACCTCATTGACCTTGGGAAGGATCGTTTTTCTTAAGAAGGGATTGTTGGAAGATTTTTCTTAGGTTTTCTGTGCAACTAATAAAAGGTCAAAGTTGTTGAAGAATTGCTATATTGAAGCTGGCAAGTCGAAGTTGTAGTGTGAAGCATGTTAAAGCAAGATAAAGAGAAGGACTTTCTAGAAGGGATGACTTGGTACTTAGAGGAGGACTTGGTCTAATAATTGGGTCTTTGTGTCTCATTTAAAGAAAATTATATAAGAAGAGAAGATTTTTTCGGGTTTTCTCCTTAGAGGGGTTTTTCCATGGCTGAGAGCCTAATTTCCGTGTCCTCTGTTGCTACTATTTTTGTTCTTGATATTTGTTTGATGAAAATATCTAAAATAAATAACGCAAGAGGAGTAACTAAGTTCACAAGAAAATATCAAGGTCAAGGAAAATTGGAATTAATAACTGCCACTTTGCATTTTCCAACAATATAGACATGGATTTCTAGCTTCATGCATTTCATATCCTTTTTTGTGTTTTATTAGCTCTATTGCCATGAGGGAAACCAAGGTGGCCATTTATCCATTTACCTCTATGTATGAAGGTGTATGGCTTATTATGGGCACCCTTAGTGGTATATATATGCCATATAGAGTGATAATAATGTGCAAAGGTGGGACTAAGTGTCCTAGCACTAATAAAGGCTTGAAATAGATCTTACTCAAACCACCATAGCCCTAGCATGCTTAATTTTTATAATGTTGCTACCCATTCACCTCTCACTTTTTTTTGATAGTTGACTTACCAACTCCCCCAACAATGTGTTAGCTATTATTAGTTGGTTACCCGTATCATGTGTCTCATTTGGATATTTGTAGGGTTTCCTCAACCTAATTTAGCCCCTATATAATCACATAAAAATATCCATTATAAAGGCATCAATTAAGCTAATGTAAGTCATCATCAATTTCAAATCCTTTATTAAATTCTCATCCCTTTCCCCCTATGTTTTGGATTTAAGCTCCATTCCCCATATTATAGGAATGGTAATGCAATTATGTTGCATGATATCATAAACACTCATAGGATCTTTTTTCCATATTCAACTTTGCACAAATCACAAGAGACCAAGTATTACTTTCTCATCCTTACATGTTTATTCCTCTTTCCAAATGATCTTGTATTATTCCTTCCATCTCTCATTATATAATAGTTACACACATCAATTAACAACACTTCTTAAGCTAATGTCTCCTCCACCACTTCCATGCTCTTGGGTTGCTTGCTCCTACAACCTCCACCTCTTCCACACTCTTGTGTTACTTTCAATTGCTAGTGGTAGGACCTCTAAAAGCACTCCTTATGATTAAATTGGCTATAACCCTGAAGTCTTGTTGATTAATCCCTGGGAATATTTATTGGAAAAGTTATAGTCATATCTTGTATATTTCAACCATATAATTTCAAAGGATGTGCCATTATATCTATGGAAATGGAGGTACCATTCCCCTTGAGGGAAGTTGGGTCTCTTTTCTAAAAAAATTCATTGATTTATCTTTTGTGGTAGTATATCTACTGTTATTTGTGCATGCACCCATTCACACACACATACACACATCACTATATTATAGATTGGTTACAAGCCTTCTCTCATAGGAAAATTGCATTGCAAGTTGAAGATCATCGAGATATGGGTCAAGGCTTGGAGACTTGAAAATATCTTTTTTCATACCAAGAAGTTTCATCACCTAGAAAAATGAATTTTGGGTGAGTTACTTCCATAACCGTGTTTTCATTTTTCATGATTAGAGTTCTATCTCACTAAATGAGCCTTCATTTAATTAACCCTACATTGCTAGTTTACTTTCCTTTTATAATGTTCTTCTAAAATATAATATGAAATCTAAGTGAATTGCCTTAATAATATACATACATAGGTTAACATAATCAAGATATTAAACCCTATTTAATGTAATGCATTTTCCTCTTTTTTGGTTCTTTCTTTCCTTACCCTAGGGTTTCTCAAATTAGCCCTAAAATTAATTGGCAACTCCACTTCATCTCTCCTACTCTATAGTAGTGTCTCTTTGATAGGGAAGTGTTCCATCTTGACCTCATGTTGCATGTGGTGTCATGAATCCATTTGTTTACTACATTTTCAATGAATTATTACTTCATTTTAGGCATTGTTATGTGTTAAAAGTTGATCATGGATAATCAAGCTAATTGGACTTTTTGGAGAAATTAGAGTAATAAGGGGAAATTTGACAAGTAGATCAAAGTGGAAAATTAGAAAAATTTGGTATAAATAAGAAATTTCGAGCTATTAAGAAAACTAGGGCTACTTGTGTCATTCGTGCCAATTGGGGAGAAATGGTAGCTTGGTTAATAATGCAATTAGGGCTACTAGCAATCAATTGGGTCAATTTATGTAATTGGAAATTGGGGAAACATTAGAAAACCATCAAATTCCATTAATAATGCTAGTTGAGCTAATTGGGATATATAGGATATTGGGACTCATTAGGGAAATTTATGTGTGTGAAGCTAATTATGGCCAATCTAGCTAATTGGACAAATTGATTAATCTCGGAAATTCGGTAAATTTACACAAATTGGGCTAGTTGAGCCAATCTAGCTAATTGGACAAATTGATTAATCAAGGAAATTGGTTAAATTTACACAAATTGGGCTAGTTGAGCCAATCACACCAATTGGAAAATTGGGGTAGTTGGGGCTATCTTAGGAAATTAGGGATAATTGGGTCAATTGAGTTGATCATAGTAATATGGAAAATGGGTTTAATTATGAAATTAAGGATAACTTCAGAAAAATTGGGTAATTGAGCTTATTTAACTAATAGAGAAATCAAGTAATCAAGGATATTGGCATAAGTTAGGAAATTAAGGATAATTAAGAGAATTTGGGCAATTGGGGAAAACTAGGAAAAGTGGGAAATTGGGGTAATAGGGGCTACTAAGTGAATCTAACATAGTTGAGGCTAATTAATAGATTGGAAAAATTAGGATAATTATGGCCACAAAAGTGAATTTGGAAATTGGGGTAGTTGAGTAAAATTAGACAAATTAAGATAATTGGACCAATTAGGCTAATTCAAAAATTTGGATTAGTTGGGGAAATTAGCGATAATTAAAGAAACATGGAAATTTCGGTTAATCAACCCAATCAAGATAATTGGGTAATTGGGGATATTAGAGACAATTTAGAAAAATTAAAATTATACAAATTAAGATAATTGGACCAATTAGGCTAAATCAAAAATTTGGATTAGTTGGGGAAATTAGCGATAATTAAAGAAACATGGAAATTTCGGTTAATCGACCCATTCAAGATAATTGGGTAATTGGGGATATTAGAGACAATTTAGAAAAAAAATGGAAATTTGTCTATTTAGACTCTTTGGATAATAATTTTTATAACTATTAAATATGCTTTTTGTTTTGGTAAAATATTTTCCCTAAATCCTTAATAATCATGTGAAGGTATTTAAAAAGTTAAGCCTTTAATTAAATGTCATATCTCTTGATTTCGTATACAAACAAGGTCAAAGGATTAATTTCGTTCTCTATATTAAGAGAATAAGGTCAATGGGATATCTCATAAGGATGAAATAACCTTTTATTTTAAGATATTGATGATTGGTTACACAATGAGTTCATATGTATAATCCCCACAAAGGTCATGGCTATATAGATTACTTAGAGGATTCAAGTTTTGAAGGACATAAGGAGACATTCCATACCATGAAGAAACACTAAAACAAATGTGTCATGGCCTTTGAAAATCTGTTGATTTTCAATGAAAAGAGATATGTGGTGCCATGTTTTTTGTCCACGGGGTTTCAAGGAAAAGTTTATGAAAGTAAAATCTCAAGTCTTGCATGTCATTGGATCATCCCAATATTGGATTATTCAAAAATATGACAGGGAAAAGGTGAATAAACATGCCCAAATGCTTGAATAAATCTAGTATCCAATCCAAGATCCACATGTAGCATGCAAGTAAAGCCCTAAAGGTTGTCAAGTAATGTAAGTTTGATAGGCTCTAATGTGTATGAATCCCATGAGAAACTATGTGCAATGATTAATAAAATGAGATATTTGGTGGATGTGTGGCTTGTGGGCCATATAGACAAACCTATCATCATTTTGAGGTATAAATAATAAATTAAAATAAAATGAATAGAAGTCTCATTAAGAATTATGGCTCATATTTTTATGTAGGTTGATATATAAATGTACACACACAAAATCAATACATAAACTTGTCAGGATTTTCTTTTAATGATTCAATAGTGTTACCATCAACATTAAAATAAAAATAAAATTTAAATTTTTTTATTTTATTTTAATTCAAGTTTTAAAAACAACATTAATGAACTAGAATGGTATATCCTTTGTTTGAGAGTAAAATAAGTGGAACATCAAGGCTTCTAACACCAAATAATCAGGTTATTAGCATCTTTATTTCATTTTATGTATCAATAACTTTCCAAACATGGTTTAGTTTTGTCAAACATAGTCCATTTGTGAAAGTTATATCCCTGCTAAGGTAAATATCCAATTTTTCTAGCATGTTCGAGTTCTAGCCATGTTGGCTCACCATAATTCACACAGTTAGAGGTAGTGATATATGGGAATTTACTATTTACGTCTAGAAACATCACGAAATTTCTAAGAGAGTTTCAAAATCATAAACCTAATCATGATTCATTGGATAAAAAATCTAGTTGAAGGAAGGAAAGAGGTTCACATATTTCAACCAACCTTGATATTCTATGGTATGGTTAGTGTCTGTGGAGGAGATACTAATAGAATAGGGAGGGAGAGGCATTCAAAATATATTTTAATCTCCATAATATAAGAATATGAAGGGCGTAGTTCTTCATTCTTGCTTGTTTTCATGTATCTATTTGATGGGTTTATATTTTTGTTATGGTGTATTTATACTCACTGGTGTTGTTCCATTTCATGTCATGGTAGTTAAATAATTGGGTTGGTCTATTTTATTTCTTGTTTAAATCATTAAAAATACAAAAAGGAAAGACATGTAGTCAACCATAGTCTCATTATCATCATTTTAATTGTAGTTTTGTTTTGTTGAGATGACCATTAGAATATCTAAGGGAATTTATAGATCGAGATTTTTTTTTCCTTGCATTATTTTCTTTCTTTTCTAAAAAACTATATCTTTTTACAATTTTTTGGCTCTATTTGGTGGACTAAGGTCCAATAAGGTGTCCAACAAGGTATTGTGTAGTCTAATGCTGGAATATTCAATCTCTACAAGTGATAAGGTCTCATTTAAAGAATAATGCTAAGACTTAAGATAGGGAGATAAGTTGAATGGTAGGGTTTCACCAATCTTCCTAATAATTAACTATTAACCAAATTTTCCCATTATTTTCTATAGCTATGTGACTTCCAATCACACATAAATTAGTAAAGTTCAATATTTGACTACATACCAATCATCCATATATAACATATTAATGAAATCCCATATAATAGGGTGTTTTCAAATAATTCTATCCAACATAAACATTAAATAAATAATTTATTCCATAATAGGAATGTATATATACCAACCATAAAAATACCAATTACCATAGCATAAGTAACAATGAAAAAAACCATTGGATAAAAGAATAACTTAGCCACCAAACACCACCATTAACCACCTTTCAAATACTCCTTAAAAAGGACATTTATACATTTCCAATATATGATAATTTAAGATGATGCCAAAATTATGATTTAAATAACTTCTTTGGCTATATAAATATGGTCCATCATTCGTTAATAAAAGCTAGTCAATATAAGCTACATTTTTTTTTTTGATATTTTATGCAATTGATTGGGTTTTGTCTTTTGTTCCATGCCATACTTGTAGTTGTCCAATTGTCATGATAAATATATTTCACCACACATTTTACCTCTTAAAATTTATGGGTCAACATGCCCTAATGGCATGTATTAAAACAAGCTCAATTCAACTCCATTTTCCTTCACTTCAACCTATTTTTTACTCTTTCCCTTGAAATAAAGAGTCCAAATTTGGTACCAAGTCAAGATCATGGGTTCAAAGCTACCGAAAATTCTATGTCTCTTTATTCCATTTTCCCTATAAAATGAATACCCTACAATATATGCATAAGCTTGCTCATTATCTAATGTCAAAGGTTGGATCTGCATAACAACCAGTCACTCTGAATCTACAAAAGACTTAAGTTATTAGAGGTATAGATAGGTGGCTTGAATATATAAGCAAGGTTTTCTCAAAGTAGGCTTATTCACCAAGGTATTATTGTGGAGGGTTTCTAGCTTGTCATTCACCAGTTGAATCCTATTAAGATTGGTCACTTGGTATAGATTTTTCATGGCATGGGATTCAATGTTCATATGTTTTATTTGAATTCTAACATTATTTATGAGTATAAAGAGTTGACATGCAAAATTGATCATCTCATCTCAAATTATCAGAATTTCAACTCCATGGCCTTCCTGACTATGCTAGGTTTCTCATACATGCTTGGTTCACCCTTATTTTGTCAATGATTTTCGAGCCCCTATGAATCCTTTATGATATTATTTCTATCCACGAATATCCCTATCAACATATTGGTATCATAGACATTGATAGGGCATTCCTTTCCTAACCATATACTATTATGATATTACCTAATTGAAAAGGAATGTTGTGCACTAGGTGACCTCACTAGTTTTACCAAAGGTGGGGATATTTAGTAATTCCATAAGAATTAAGTCCCAGAAAAATGATGCAGGGGCATTAGACACTAGCCAGCAATGTAGGAGGTTTTGTCCACATGTTGTGGCTAGGAGGGTTCAAAATCATTTGAGTTGTAACAGCAAGGTGTCAATACCTTAGCTATCTGTTGTATTTAGTTCAGTTAGAGTCTGTAGAAGTTGAATAGTTTGGTTCATTCCATCTGTCATGTTTAGTTATTCAAACAATGTAATTAATTCTTGTTAGAAGATAAACGGTCCTCACTGAGGAACCGAAAAGACACATTTCAAAGTGTATAAATTTTATCCCCCGTATGTGTTGGGAGAGGAGATTTCTACAATAAAAACCTGTGTGTTAACCAATTGCTTCTGGTTAAATAAATTTCAGTGCTCGTTGGCTATCGAATTGTATTGAATCATTATTTGTGAAGAATTTGTTTAATTGTGAGGCGATTGAACACTGGTTTTTGTGAAATCGTTGAATAGGCTTGTTGCATAATTTCCACATTTCTCTGTTTATCGTTTTCTCTTGAATTGTTCGAACAAGCTCTGTTGAATTAATTTCCACTCATAAGAAGTCTGCGTATAATTGTGGCCGACGAACTCTATTCTGAGGTAGTGAAGACTCCGCCCGTAAGAGAAATAGACTTTTTGTTGTTAATTGAATCCTGAACCGAGGTCTGACCCTGAGTTAGCAAACGGGAGAGCATAGGAAGGAAGGCGCTAAACTGTGGTCAATCACTGTTCCAAAACCGAGAGTGGATTTGCGAAACCAAACCGCCCATATCACACCGCTTTTGCAGGGTAAGCGGTATTCCCAAATTGGGAGCGATTCCATAGAGTGGTTGACACGTAGCATAAGGTGGGACCCCAAAAACCGCCTTTTTGCGTGCCATCGCACATTAAAGTTTGACTGAGGGGACAATGCGATATTCGCATATACCGTTCGATCTGGAGACTGACCATCGAACGACGATCGCCCTCAGAGATGCTCGAAGGTTAACCTAAGGTATGGCGTGTATAACTAATTAAAAATCCACGTCGTGGGCCGAGGGACTAAAGTTTTTTATTTAAAAGTGTCGGGTTATTAATATGAGATATTGAAGGGTGATAACCTTTATATAAGGTCCGACGAAAGAATTGAAGTTCGGGGTACATTTAATTTTCCAAAGTTTGTTGAACACATTTATTTGTCAAATTCTTCAAATTTGATAAATAAAATTACAAGGTAGTTTTGGAATACTATGTGTAGATGAACTGAGTTAATTGCGTGAAAATGCTGACAGAGCTACACTACTAGGCCAGCTCTCCTTTGGGGGCCGAATTTGAATTTGTTGCTGTCATTTGTGGTATCAGAGCTGTTGTTTTTGAGTTGTTTTCACAAAATATTAACATGGCAATCCGATTTGGTAGAGGTGATAGCAGAAGGAGAGGCGGATCTGTTGCCAATGCAGAAGTGTTGGGAATTTTGCAGAGGTTCGAGGCCAGAATGGATGCCATGGAGCGAAGATAGCCCAGAGATCTTGAAGAGATCAATGAACCTGAATTAGAAGAAGTAGAAGAAAATGCTGAGATTCCTCCTGACATGAGGCTCCTCAGAACTGTTTTGGGGTCTGCAGTTAAGCCCAGGATTGAAGTGTCAAGTATTGTAGGAGGACTGAATCCAGAGGAGCTGGTGGACTGGATTAACGAAATGAACAAGTGCTTTGACTATGAAGAAATGAGTGAGGATAAGAAGGTCAAGTTTGAGTAACAAAGCTGAAGGGACATGTTGCACTTTGGTGGGATGGAGTGCAAGCAGAGAGAAGGAGAGTTGGCAAACAACCTATCAAGAGTTGGACCAGAATGATGGCTAAGTTAAAAGGTAAATTCTTGCCTAGTGATTATTAGCTGACATTGTTTAGGCAAATGCAGAACATGAGGCAGAGGTTGTTGACAGTAAGGGAATACACAGAAGAATTCTATAGAGTAAGCACAAGAGCTGGGAAATTTCAAGACACACCAGAGAAGACTGCCAGATATGTGAATGGTCTCAAGCTGGAGATCCAAGATGAGATTGGTCTTCTGTCTCCTAAGATAGTTGAAGAGGCCTATCAGATGGCCTTGAAAGCAGAGGAGAAACTCATGAGGAAGTAGTCTGACAAAGGGAGAGGTACTTTCCGTGGAAAGGGAGGTCAGGGTGGTAGAGGAAAGCCAACTACACCCAGAGATGGAGCTAACAGTATCTCACCTCAGAATGCATCTACAGAGGGTGATGCAAGAGGCAGAAGGGGTTCTTACAGAGGAAGAGGAGGCAGAGGCAGAGGCAGAAGAAGAGAATTGAGGTGTTATAGAAGTCAACAAGTGGGACATAAGCACTATGAGTGCCCAGAGAATGTGGGTGATGGTACAAGAAATGTTGTTGTTGCCCAGGCTAGAGAAGAGGTAGCAATTGAAGAAGAAATTCTACCAGAGAGGGGAGAGTCCTTGGTGGTTAATAAGGTCTTATTAAAGCAAGCCAAGGAGGTCACTGAGCCTGCTCAAAGGAAGAATTTGTTTAGGAGCATATGCAAGGTCCAAGGGAAATGCTGCCAGCTAGTTATTGATAGTGGCAGCACAGATAATCTGGTTTCCAATGAGATGAGAGAGAAGTTGAGACTAAAGACAAGGGAGCATCCCACTCCCTATAGGGTGTCCTGGCTGAATAAAGGGCACCAGCTGATTCTAAAATAACAGTGTGAGATAGAGCTGAAAATGGGAAAATAGAAAGATAAGGTCATGTGTGATGTAATGCCCATGGATGTGTGTCACATACTTTTAGGTAGAACTTGGCAGTTTGACATAGCAGCGGTGCATGATGGCAAGAAGAACACTTACAAGTTCTTCAAGGATGGGGTGCATCATACATTGATACCCATGGAAGAAGGAGAGCCATCAAGCAAAGTGGTTGATCCAAAGACCCTGTTGCTAAGCAGGAAGGAATATCTACAGCAGATAGAAGAAGAAGAGGTAAGTTTTGCTTTAGTTTGCAAGCCTAAGGTAGTTCTTACTTCTACAAAGATTTCTGATTTGCCAATAGAAATCCAAGAGATGTTAAACAATTACTGTGAAATTTTTGTGGATGATTTACCTGATGAGCTGCCACCTGTGAGGAAGATCAGCCATCAGATATATTTTATCCCTGGATCAAATCTGCCAAATAAGGCAGCCTACAGAATGACTCCCACAGAAAATGAGGAAATCAGGAGACAAGTACAGGAATTGGTGGACAAGGGACTGATCAGAGAAAGTTTGAGTCCATGTGCAGTACCAGCAGTATTGAGCCCAAAGAAAGATGGAGGCTGGAGGATGTGTACTGATTCCAGATAAATCAATAAGATAAAAATCAGGTACAAATTCCATTTACCTAGAGTTGAAGATTTAATGGATTGTTTGAGTGGTGCTAAATATTTTTCAAAGATAGATTTAAAAAGTGGATACCATCATATAAGAATAAGAGAGGGTGATGAGTGGAAGAATGCCTTTAAAACGAATGAAGGACTGTATGAATGGATGGTTATGCCTTTTGGGTTGTCAAATGCACCTAGCACTTTCATGAGACTTATGAATGAAGTATTGAAATAATTCATTGGTAAATTTGTGATAGTGTATTTGGATGATATATTAATTTTCAGTAAGACTAAAGAAGAACATTTGAGACATCTTAATTATGTCTTAAAGAAGCTGTACCAAGAGAAACTGCTGATAAACTTAAAGAAATGCTCGTTCATGAAAGAAGAGTTGGTGTATTTGGGTTTTGTTGTCTCTGCAGAGGGATTGAAGATGGACCCAGAAAAGGTTAAGGCAATTGTGGAGTGGCCTTCACCCAGAAATGTTTTTGAGGTAAGAAGTTTCCATGGACTTTCCAGTTTTTACAGGAAATTCATAAGAAACTTCAGTAAGATTAATGCACCCATAGTTGAGACAATAAAGAAGAGAAAACAACCATTTAAATGGACTGCTGAAGCAGAAATAAACTTTAAACTTTTGAAGCAAAAGATAACTGAAAAGCCTGTGTTGATTCTCCCTGATTTTACTAAATTGTTTCAAGTGAAGTGTGATGCCAGTGGGGAAGCCATTGGAGCTGTGTTGAGTCAAGATGATAGGCCGGTAGCCTATTTCAGTGAAAAGCTGAATGAAACCAGAAGGAATTATTCCTCTTATGAGAAGGAATTCTATGCAGTTGTTCATGCATTGAAAAAGTGGAGGCATTATTTGATGTCCAGAGAATTTGTATTATACTCTGATAACCATGCTTTGAAGTACATTTTACAGTAGCCCAAGTTGAATCATAAGCATGCCAAATGGGTTGAGTATCTCCAAGGTTTTAATTTTTTTTTGAAACACATAAGTGGCCAAGAAAATAAGGTAGCTGATGCTTTGAGTAGGACGCACGTGCTTGTTCAAGAAACCAATTTTGAAGTTGTAGGATTTGATTTTCTCAAGGAATTGTATAAAACAGATCCATATTTTAAAGAAGCATTTGAGGCATGTTGTAACCCTGTTCTAACAGATAGAAGCCAGTGGCTGGATTATTTCTTGTAGGAGGACTTACTATTTAGAATAAACCAACTGTGTGTACCAAAATTTCCCATGAGAGAAAATTTGATCAAGGAGAAGCATAGTGGTGGACTTGCTGGACACTTTGGTACTGATAAAACTTATGAGCAGCTGAGTCACTTCTATTATTGGCCCAAGATGAGAGAAGAAGTGGATAAGTTTGTGAAAAATTGCAAAATTTGTCAATGTGCCAAAGGAAGGAGCCAGAATGCAGGATTGTATACTCCCTTTCCTATTCCAGATAGGCCTTGGGACATGGTGAGTATGGATTTTGTTCTAGGATTACCCAAGACTCAGAGAGGGAATGATGCAGTCTTTTTTGTGGTGGACAGATTCTCCAAAATGGCACATTTTATTCCATCTTATAAGACTAGTGATGCCACTCATGTTGCTAACTTGTTTTTCAAAGAAGTTGTTAGGTTGCATGGGTTGCCCAAGAGTATTGTTTCAGACAGAGACACCAGGTTTGTGGGCCATTTTTGGAGGACACTGTGGAAGAAAATTGGTACAAAACTGAGTTTCAGCTCAGCTTATCATCCTCAGACTGATGGACAAACTGAGGTGGTGAATAGGAGTCTGGGAAATTTTTTGAGAAGTCTTGCAGGAGAGCATCCCAAACAATGGGATCATATTTTTCCCCAGGCAAAATATGCATATAATGACTCACCAAACAGAAGCACAGGGCAGAGTCCATTCCACATTGTTTATGGAATGCACCCTAGGGGAATATTAGAGTTAAGAAATATGGGAAAGGTAGAGCTGAGAAGTGCTGATGGTGAGGAATTTTCTTCAGAGATCCAAGCCATACATGAACAAGTGAAACAACAACTACAAGGCAGCAACATCAAATACAAAGGCAGAGCAGACTTGAGTAGAAAAGAAGTCCATTTTGAAGTAGGAGATATGGTTTTGGTACACCTGAGAAATTAGAGGTTCCCAAGGAAGCAATATAACAAACTGAAGTTCAAAAATATTGGGCCATGCAAGATACTTAGAAAGTTTTCTGAAAATTCTTATGAGATTGAATTACCTCCTGATGTTGGAATATCTCCCATTTTTAAAGTTGCAGATTTGTACAAGTATGAAGATGATGGTGAAGAAGAAAGATTAGTAGACAAGGAACAGATTGAGTGGGAAAAGCATCTACCTCCAGCACAACCATCACATCCAGAGAAGATATTGGACAAAAGAGTGTTCAGGAAGACCAGAGGACAAGAGTACTTCCAGTACTTAATAAAATGGAAGGACCAGCCCGAGGAAGATGCCACTTGGATGACTGAAGGAATGTTGCAAAAGATAGGCAGATCAGTGGAAGAGCTCATGGACAGGAGTCCATGAAGAAAATTGCCCTCGGGAGTCTGATGCAGGGGCATTAGACACTAGCCAGCAATGTAGGAGGTTTTGTCCACATGTTGTGGCTAGGAGGGTTCAAAATCATTTGAGTTGTAACAGCAAGGTGTTAATACCTTAGCTGTCTGTTGTATTTAGTTCAGTTAGAGTCTATAGAAGTCGAATAGTTTGGTTCAGTCCATCTGTCATGTTCAGTTATTCAAACAATGTAATTAAGTCTTGTTAGAAGATAAACGGTCCTCACTGAGGAACCGAAAAGACACATTGAAAAGTGTATAAATTTTATCCCCCGTATGTGTTGGGAGAGGAGATTTCTGCAATAAAAACCTGTGTGTTAACTAATTGCTTTCGGTTAAATAAATTTCAGTGCTTGTTGGCTATCGAATTGTCTCGAATCATTATTTGTGAAGAATTTTTTTAATTGTGAGGTGATTGAACACTGATCTGTGTGAAATCGTTGAATAGGCTTGCTGCATAATTTCCACATTTCTCTGTCTATCGTTTTATCTTGAATTGTTCAAACAAGCTCTGTTGAATTAATTTCCACTCATAAGAAGTTTGCGTATAATTGTGGTCGACTAACTCTATTCTGAGGTAGTGAAGACTCCGCCCGTAAGAGAAATAGACTGTTTGTTGTTAATTGAATCCTGAACCGAGGTCTGACCCTGAGTTAGCAAACAGGAGAGCATATTAAGGAAGGCGCTAAACCGTGGTCAATCACTATTCCAAAACCGAGAGTGGATTTGCGAAACCAAACCGCCCATATCGCACTGCTTTTGCGGGGTAAGCGGTATTCCCAAATTGGGAGCGATTCCATAGAGTGGTTGACACATAGCATAAGGTGGGACCCCAAAAACCGCCTTTTCACGTGCCATCGCACATTAAAGTTCGACTGAGGGGACAGTGCGATATCTGCGTATACCGTTCGATCTGGAGGCTGACCATCGAACAACGATCACCCTCAGAGATGCTCGAAGGTTAACCTAAGGTATGGCATGTATAATTAATTAAAAATCCATGTCGTGGGCCGAGGGACTAAAGTTGTTTATTTAAAAGTGTCGGGTTATTAATATGAGATATTGAAGGGTGATAACTTTAGTATAAGGTCCGACGAAAGAATTGAAGTTCGGGGTACATTTAATTTTCCAAAGTTTTTTGAACACATTTATTTGTCAAATTCTTCAAATTTGATAAATAAAATTACAAGTTAGTTGTGGAAGACCACGTGGAGATGAACTGAGTTAATTGCATGAAAATGCTGACAGAGCTACACTACTAGGCCATCTCTCCTTCGGGGGCTGAATTCGAATTTGTTGCTGTAAAAAAACTTGAACTTTTTCCTATATTGTGAGGTAAATTCACCATTTTATATTGCAATTTTATATTTATATATTTATTTTTATAGGCTTGGGAAAATATCCATGTAGATTAAGTTGTGATCCACCAACTTGGTATTCGTTCTACCCATGAGGCCACCCATGAACTCCATTTGAGGGTTGACTATTTCCCCAACAAGGTGCCTCTTTCCATTTGGATTATTGATATTTATGGTTAGTGGATCTTTATATACCCTCTTCTAACTAATAATTTCCCCATGACTACTAACTTGTACTTATTTCTGTGTTGGGTGCACTTGAATAGCGGATGGCTAAGGTCAAGAAGAAACTTGTTCATCTTGCATTTCTATTTCATTCTCTTTGAACTCTAGTGTGTATGAGATTCAATAACCATAAATAAATAGAAACAAAAGTAAGTGAAAAATTTATGTTTTAAACTTTGACAATGAGAACAAACATATAAAAGCATAGAAAACACATACATCATGCACAAATAAACATCATAATTTACCCTAGAAATCCTTAATTGGGAAAACCAATAAATGTGTAGACTCACACCTCTAACTCTCCTTACATAAAGTCACCATTTACAATAAAATATATTGGATCATGCATCATCCAAAACCTTGATCAATTTACCCTATGATTCTTTAACCGAAAGTATATTACATTTTTCCAAAATACCATTCGTTGAAAAATACCAAAAACCGGCCAAAAATAGATAAAAATTAGCCAAATCCTTTTTCCCCCTTTTTTGGCACGAGGGTGGGGGGAATGTGTTTCAATTTTTAACCCTTGGGAATGGGGGCTTGTTTCCCCCCCATGGCACAACCAAAACAATATATAATGTGTGGGGATAATTATGCAAAGAATATAAAAAATATCCAAAATCGTCCAACTTAATGTTTTCTTTGCATACACTGGGACCCAATGATTACACACTCAACAATTCAAGGAAGAAATTCCCAATGCTTCTCTACACTAAGATAACTTCTTAGTAATAACATACTTTATCAATGAGTAAAAAAATCCTTCAAGGTGTCAACCTTCACAAGAAACACCTTCTTGTCTTCAACCATGTCTCTCACAAAGTGATAGTGAAACATTAATATGCTTTGTCTTAGAATGATAAGAAGGGTTTTTTGTGAGAAGGATTGCATGATGAATATCATAATATAACCTTAACAGTTGTTGTAAGAACCCAATACTTGAACACAACCTCTATACATATGAATTCCTTGCTTGCATGAGTGGCTACCATGTATTCAACTTTTTTAGTTGAGAGTGCAAGTATAGATTGTATCTTGTTCATCCAACTGATTTATCCTCGAAATAGGTTAAACACATAACCATTTTTAGATCTTATGCAATCCATATTTTCATTCCAATTTGAAACAATAAATCCATGCAAATCTAATACTCTATATGATATAGGTCTACATTGGTCGAAAATTGGATAATCTCTAGCCCCACATAAATACATGAAAACCCTCTTTACAACTGTTTAATGCTCCTTCCCTAGTTTTGACATATACTTACTCAAAAATCCCACTACATTGGAAATTTCTAGTCTGGCATAGGCAATTGCGTACATCAAACTACCAACAATACTAAAATAAGGAACACCAAGACATGCCCTTATTATTTTCATGTTTCTTGGGACATTGGTTTTTAGGTAACATTACACCTATAGGATTATCAACCTTGACTATTTTACTTTCGTACATATTAAATATCAACAACACTATCACCGCACACTTTGATTTAACCATATTTTCTTGTTTACTTGATCTCTTTCTATTTCCATGCCCAAAATAAAATCTATAGCACCAATATATCTCATATCAAATTTAGGATAAAACTAAGCTTCGTCCTTGATGATTTCTTTGTTATGGCATGTATATTTCCATAGTCAGTAACATAATGTTGTTGAAAACTTTTGGTAACATGTGTATTTTGTTTGAAGACCCGGACGTTTTGGGTGAACAATTCACCCATATTTAGGGACAAGAAGCTTAACTAATGATAGGAAGGGTGCTTGACCAAGATATATAGACAATAGGGAAAAATAGTCATTACAGAAAGTTGGATCAAAGGGAACATTACATAAATGATAAATTTGACTATAACTATAGAAAAATAATTAAAAATTGAAATTAAATTATTTAATAATTTAATATGATATTATTGGAATTATTAAAAAAACAATGTTAATTATATTAAAATTATTAGAATGAAAAAAGAAAAAATAAATATACAGAAATAAATCAATAAGATTAAAAATAATAAAATTAAGATATTTAAAAATTTTGATGGTCAAAATAAAAAAATAAAACATTTGAAATGACTAAGAATTAATAATAATAATTATTTATTAATTATATCAAAGGAATAATTAATTAATATAACTATCAATTTATAATTTAAGGTTATATTAAAAATATTAGAAAGGTTATATTAAAAATATTAGAATGAAATGAAAAATAAATAAAAATCAAAAGGATTAAGTTTGAATATATATGGAATTGGTCAATAGTAAAAAAGGTCAAACATTTGAAATGGTATATTATTTAAATTATTGAATGCTATTTTTCATTAACTATATAAAAGATAGTTATATTGGAAAAGGGATATTAATTAGAAAATGCATTAAAATTGATTAAATATTACAATGAGGAATAGAAATGACCATGTAAAGAGAATAAATAATCAAAAGAATAAATCTATAAGGAAGGGAAAGGGGGGTGTAATACTTACAAAAGAGAAAAAATAGAGGGAAGGAGGCATTAGGAAGGGTTAGAATTTAAATTGGAGGGAAAGGGTTTAGATGATAAGAAATGGATGGTGGGCTTCTAGGAATGGCTTAACTGGTATCCATCATCTTGATTAAAATTATTAGGATTTTTTTAAATTTCAGGATCTTCTCTAATAACTTGGTTGGAACGGTATGGGGCAGAAGCCAAGATTTTTGTTTTTTCAAAACAAATAAGGTGTTTGGTATTATAGAAGTGCTCAACAATGTCATATTTTGCAATGCGGTTGTTTCTAATTAACAACATATCACCAACATGAAATATAACACAAATGAAACAATCACCATCTAACTTGGGCTACACATATTGATAAAATTTTCTCTTTGAGAAACCAAGTTTCAATATATAAGTATCAAACTTTTGATATGACATCCTTGGAGATTGTTTAACCCATGCAAGGATTTTTTTATGTTGCAAACTACCTGTTTCTTTCCCTTCATTGCAAAACCTTATAGGTGTTTCATGTAGAATTATTCTTTAAGATCCTAATGTAGGAATTTTTTCTGTACATTCATCTACTATACTTCAAGATCAAAAGAAACAAGAATAGACAAAAAATATACTAGAAGTTAATTTAGCACAAGTCTAGAAATTTTTTCACCAAAATTAATTCCCTCTACCTAGGAATATCCCTTTGTTTCTAAGCGAGCATTATACTTCTCCACTTCACCTTCTACTTTCAACTTTTTCTTAAACAACACATTGATGGAAACGAACTTTCTTTTAGTTAGAAACTCAACTAGATTCCAAGCCTCATTCTTATTTAAGGCCTCCATTTCTTTAACCATGATCTTCTTCTAGAGTTTATCATCCTCCGAATCAACTACCTCTCTAAAAATTATGGAATCACCGTCATTAATAAATAAAGCTAAAATATAGTGAATACAATGAGGATACTACCTTTTTAGTTTCCTTCTTTCTAAATCCAATCTCCTAAATAGTGGAGTATGGGGTTCTTCTCCCTTTTCTTATTCATTTTCTTTTGTCGAGTTATATTCTTCATCCTCCAATTCAATCTCTATTAGCTCTAGTTATTTTTCTTTTGGTATGTATACATTTTTGGGAACATCTTTAAACTCTCTAAAGGTAATATCCTCACCATAAACAACCTTCTTAGTTACTAGTTTCTAAAATTTATAACATTTTATAAAATATTTATAACCAATAGAGATGAAAATTTCAACTTTATTATTTGTCTTAATACTATTTTCATTTGGAGCATGTACATAAGTATCACAAAAAAAAATAAAAAATTAAGAGAGGGTATTTTAACCAATCCATGCCACATGGGGAGTTTTGTTAATCAATGTTAATGAAAATGATTGACTTATCAGGAAACATATAGTATCCATTGCCTCTTCCCAAACTTCCTATCCTAACACACCACTGAGCATGCTCCTTGATTTTTCCATCAATGTTGTATTCATTATTTTGAGCCCCATACAATCGGAGTGTGTATGGAGTAGTATTCTTCTTTTATATAC
The DNA here is from genome assembly GCA_034641835.2 of Pinus albicaulis. Taxonomy (NCBI): domain Eukaryota; kingdom Viridiplantae; phylum Streptophyta; class Pinopsida; order Pinales; family Pinaceae; genus Pinus; species Pinus albicaulis. The sequence goes on from CM076574.1 coordinate 186,157,919, forward strand.
CACAATTTTACAAAATTCCTTAAATTCATTCCTAACTTTCCAATAATATCTATCCTCAACACCTTTATTTTCTTCTATATTTGATTCTCCCCCTAAAATATTTATATTTACCAAATACTTTAGATTTATTTCATAGGAAATAAATCCATGTAGATTTGACCATAAATATTTAGACTAAAAAACATTATTTGACCAAAAGCACGTGTCATAGACTTAGCAATATTTTAAAAAGGAGATACATGTTGGAAAAACCTAATTCAAGGCTTTGATTGGATAATGTAGAAAAGAAGTAAAATAAATATACTATAAAACTAGAAAAGAAAGAAAACCAAAATTTATATGACTTAACCTAAGAAAATTTGAATAGGAACAACATATGAATATGGGTTATAGGGTTAAAAAAAAGTGCTTTGGGTGGGTTTTATTCACCCATATTTGCTAACAAAGGTCAATCAACTAAGAAAAACATACAACACAAGAATATCTTACGTATATGACCATTAATGGATCCAACCAGTGGATATGTAATATGCCTAGATGCCCCATATACTTGCTGCATAAAGTAACATTATATTTTCCTTAGCAAAGATTTTGATCTTTGTGTGTTAATCATACTATGCCCCATGACTAGATTTTTTTGACTACTTGAGGGAATTTTGATAACTTTTTTTTATTCCTTTAGCTACATCAATTTTGTTAGTTGTTGTACAAGTGTCTCTTCCTTAAACATATATGTAACATGAGAAATGAGTAGACTATTAACTATAAATTCTGCTAAGATAATAACATCCCAACCACACATCAAATGAAAGGAATTTTTCTTGGTCAATTTCTAGTTTTAGTTTTATAATATTATAAGAATATGGAAATTGACTTATCCCAATCAAAATGGTTTTTTGAATGTACCTTGGTGAACCAATGTTCCAAATATTTATTGAAGGCTTTCATGATACCATTTATTTGTAGATGATATGGTGAATCATCTAATGTTGGTTCATGAACTTTTGATTGAGAGTTGTAATTATGGCACTAATAAAGTAGTAGACCTAATCAATGGTTAATCCCCTAGAATCAAAGATTTGAGTAATTATTTGTGAAAAAATGGAATAGGTTGTGGTATTGATTAAGTAATATTGAGCAAGTCTATATTGCTCACAAGGTTTGTCTTCCCTTGATATTTTTCAAGAAATAAATTTTTTTATTGGGGGGGTTGCGGGGGGGGGGCGATGGATTACACAAATCTATTTATCATCACTAGTTGGACTTCGACCCAATTTGGTAGGCTATCCTTATGCATGGAACACCAATGGGTTGGAGTACCCCTCAACACTATGTCTGATTCCAATACCATATGATCCTCCATAACTCCACGACCCATTACATCTAGGAAGTATTAAACACCTCTAGTCATATCATAAATGGGAGGGTCTCTAAGGTTTTTCTTATCAATCTAGCTATGTTTACTAAAGCACAATACTAAGATGAAAGCTCATGGTTGGAGTCCCGCTAATTATACAAGATTCTCTACAACCAATGTTGAAGTAGTGGATACTATATCAAATAACCAACCCATTTGTTGTAGGATTCACATTGTCTTCTATCTTCCCCATTATTAAATTATAGACATATTATATGTTCTATTCAAAGCTATATCTAGTAATATTATCATACTAGGGGCCTTGGTATGTATCTAATGGCTGGACCACCTAGGTACCATATGCTTCAAATGACACAATCACCTTCAAACAAATACCAACATCATTATTAAAGGCCCATTAAATCCCTAACATTAAATGTTAAGGAATCTTCTCATCCATTATCTCAATTGCATCAAAATATGTAAGTGTTTTCTCCCGTGTTAAGGCTGGTTAGGCCTAACACTTCAACATTTCCCAACCTTTCAAGTAAAAATATGTGATAATAGTTAGCCAATTGCAATAGTGTTGGGGAGTGTACTAGCATAATTTTTTTCCATCATCTCCCATGTGTTCATGGGTTGAATGTTGAATTTTTTCTTTTTTCTTTTTTTATAAATCAATACTCTATTCATTCTTAAAAAAAAATATACATCAGTAGAAAAATTCAGGTAGTCTCACCCCAACTAGGTTTGTTGACTACTGCGTTCAACATATGGAAAAGAAACAATAAAATAAGTAAAGACGTTTTCCACAATTTAGGAGGAAAAAAGCACCAGTAAAAACATAAAATGGGTAAAACACCTGTAAATATACTAATAATCTGAAGTAATGGAAGTTGGGTCGTCCGAGGCTATTCCTAGAGGAGGCGGAGGGTGGAAAGATCATTGAACATGCTCTTCAAAGTGGGAAAACAAGGCCTCCAGCTTCTCAACTTTCTCTGATGACATATTTTGGCCTTGCTAGACCACCAGGACGCACTCACAGACATGAAATTGTAAGTAGTGCATTTTTTTCAATGTGGTAATGAGATCTGCATTCTCTTCCTGTCGCACCTGCTCTGAGGTTTCCAAGCACTCCAACACCAACTGGATAAAATCTCGACATTTCTCCAAACAACAATCTTATCTCTGTCCTCAATCTAATTTGTGTGTTTTCCCCCGTCGCCTTGCAGCACCACGGAGAGTCACTAAACCCTGCTGCTGACTTCGTGGGGTATGAATCCACTCCTTGCCATCGATCCTCCATGACCACGACCTCTGCGAGCCCCATATTCCACTCTATATGTTTGACCAACATTGCTACCACCGCAACCCTTAGAGACCACCCAACCCAGGCAACTAACATTGCCACCACTTCAACCTGAGCTAGTGGTCGCTACTACCATTTGAAAGGGAGACTCTCGACCCCATAGACTGTAGAAATTATATGCACTAAGCATGCATATGTCCTAGATCCACCTAATCTCACACTATTTAACTTTATGCAAGATACTGAATCTATTCCACTTGTTAATCTTTTGCAGAAAATTTAATTGCATACACATGTAAAGCATAAATAAAAACAATCGCACATAACACAATGTTTAACCAGGAAAGCCTAAAGATGAAAACCCCAACTATATATTATGTATCATGGAATCATATGAAATCCTCATACAAATCTTATCAAGCTCTCAGTACAGTACAATCGTCATACACTAATCAGGATCAATCTTGCAAATCCATGCACCGATCTTTCCCTCCTGCTAGCCTGCCTCCACTGCGCAATCCCTGCTGAAGAATAGCTTTGAATGAATTCAAAAATTCTCTTGCCTTGAATGCACAATCCTCATTGGCAACTCCAATGTGTGTGTGATGCAATCAATGCATCACTATAGTCACAACAGATAGTCTATCTTTCCCTTTCACCTATCTCTCCACTGGTTCTCCACTGAAACTGCCATGCATTGTAGTTAACTGCTGTATTTTTCAGTTGATTAATGAGTTATTATTTTTTTAATTAATTAACTAATTAATTCACTCCACCCTCACTAGTGTATCATTCAGTTAGACTAGATACAACTAGCTCAACTGAGTCTAACTGAGTTAAACTGAATACAACTCCATAACTACTTCTTCCAACTGTGTCATAACTCTACCACTTGAGTTCTAACTGAGTCCTCTATGCATTAGCTCCAGTAAACCCTTGGGAATTGCGTAATTCCATCAGTCCACTGATGTGCCACATATGTGCACTAAAACAAATTTCTCCAAGAGAATAAGTTGTTGTTTAGTGTTTGATTATTATTAAGAGCTAATAATAATCGACATGCATCTATTTTTAGATCAGCGATCTATAAATAGACTTCATCCAATATTCTAAAAATAGATTTTCATCTGTTTTTCCAACTTGATCAACCATCCACAAATAGCATCCCGCAACTTCTAAAATATGATCATCATATCTAGAAATAGACATAGTCTTATAATAGACTTGTGCCAAAAATAGCCTGTGGGCCCACTTAGTGAAGGCGACTCTTTTCACTAAGCTCATCATCTTGTTGAATATCAACACTCCCTCTCAACAAGATAGGGATTATCCTTCACCCCGATCCTACCTCTAGGGTATTCAAATTTTCTCCTGGTGAGTGTCTTCGTCAGAATATCTGCATCCTGATCCTCCGTAGGAATGTACTAAAGCAACATGATCTTCCACCTGCACACAATATCTGATATTATGATACCGGATATCAATATGTTTAGATCTATCATGAAACACATGATTAAAAGAGAGTTCAATGCAACTCTGATTACCACAATGTATCACTGTGGGATGTAAATGTGAACTGAACAAACCAACCAAGATCTTCCTCATCTAGATAGCCTCACATGCAGCTTCACTTGCTGCCATGTATTCCGCTTCCGCTGAACTGAGTGCCACGGATATTTGTTTCCTAGTGCACCAAGAAACTTCCATGGATTCGATATTGAAAATCCCCCTTGATGTGCTCTTTCTGTCTGTTGGGCTTCCTGCCCAATTTGCATCCGTGAAGCCAAGCAACTTCACCTCATCCGTCTATCTGTACCATAAACCATACTTAGACGTACCCCTGAGATATCTCAGGACATGCTTTCCTACCTTCCAAAAGAGCTTGGTAGGCTTAACCATCACTTGTGAAAGCTGGTTCACCGCATAGCATATGTCTGATCTTGTATTGACTAAATACATGAGCAAACCCACCAACTGTCGATAAACAGGGGCATCCACTACCTCTGCTGATGTAGCATCCTCTTTCTTCCAATTTCCTGGAAGAGGAGTGTTGATAGGCTTGTAGCCTTGCATGTGAAAATTCTCCAGTATCTCTCGGGCATACTTGCCTTGAGACACAAACAGTTCACCTTCTCGTTGCCATATTTCCAATCCAAGGAAATAATGAAGGACGCCCAAATCCTTCATCTCAAACTCCTTTGCAAGATCTGCCTTGCATGAGTGTATCAAATGCTCATTGCCTGTTAGTATTAAATCATCAACATAAAGTAAAATGATTAAAATCTTACCCTCCACCACAATCTGGTATAGGTTTGCATCCGCCTCACTCTTAGTGTAGCCAAGTCTAGTGAAATAGCTGCCGATTTGAGTATACGAAGCACAGGGTGCTTGTTTCATCCCATACAATGCTCTTTTGAGCCTGCACACATGCGACTCCCTGCTGAAGATCTCAAATACTTCAGGCTACTCAACGTACACCTCTTCCTCAATGATCCCATTAAGGAACGCAGTCTTTACATCCATATGATGAATGTGCAAACCCATCTGCGTTGAGAGAGCAAGGATGGTCCATATGGAAGAATACCGTGCGAGAGGTGCAAAGGTTTATTCATAGTCAATCCCCTCAATCTGTGAGAAGCCCTGGGCAAAAAATATTGCCTTATACTTCTCGATGCTCCCATCAGTAGCTTGCTTTACCTTGTAGATCCATCTTGATCCTACAATTGATTTTCCCACTGGCCTTGGAACAATCTCCCAAGCACTATTTATGATAATGGAGTCATACTTCTCCACCATGGCATCTACCCATGTGGGCTCCTGCACTGCTTCTTCGAAAGAAGACGGATTTGTCACGATACACTTTCTCATAAGAGCCATGTATCCAGTAAATCGGTCAGGTGACTGTCTCTATCTGCGCTGTGATGTAGGGACTCCTACATTCTGTGCCGCATCAAGCTTCAGTCTCTCAGCTTCTGTGGTATGCTTTCTGCCTTTTCTGATGTTTGTTTCTACATGAGTGGACTCCTCCACTCCATGAATCTCTTCCTGTGGTTGATCCACATCTAGAGGCTCATCTTTGGGAACAAGAAGTTCCTCCTCCGCATGCAAGTGTAGCTCCCTCTCAAGCGACAACTTCATGGCTTTCACCTCATTGAATTTTATATCCCGTCGCACAACAGTCATCCAACTGTCTGGAAAATACACACAATAGTTATGGGGTGTTTCTATGTACCCCACAAATATCCCAACTTCTGCAGTCAGCTCCAGCTTCTTCCTGGTGTCCTTCGTCACATGAATGTAAACAAGTGAGCCAAAAATCTTCAAATGAGAAATATCAGGCTTCTTACTAGTAAAATCTTCTTTGGGTGTACCCATGCCAAGTACTCTATGAGGACAACAGTTTTGCACATAAACCACAGTGTTGCATGCTTCCACCCACAAGTGCATCGGTAGGCCCTAGTCATGCAACATCGCTCGTGCAACACACCCAATCATTCTGTTCTTTCTCTCCACGACCCCATTCTATTGTGGGTTATGAGGCGCTATGAGTTCTCTTCGAATTCCTTCCTTGCTAAAGAAGTCTTTGAATTCACTCGAGATGTATTCACCACCATTATTGCTCCGTAGAGCTTTCACTTACTTCCCTGAATCCTTCTCCACTAATGCCTTGAACTCACAGAACTTTGAGAACGTTTCACTCTTCTTCTACATGAAGAATATCCAACATCTATGAGAATAGTCATAAAAAAATATAAGATAATACCTGTGTTTTTCTGTTAAAGCAACCGAGAAAGGTCCACACACGTCTGTGTGAATTCTCTCCAGGATCACCGAAGCACGGTTCTCCTTCTCATGAAAGGTGGTCTTCACAAACTTACCCATAGTACATCCCTTGCAATGATTTGACTGTGCAAGAGTACCCTTGGGAAGTCCAGTAGAAATTTTCTGCAAAATCTTCAAAGCGCCATGGTGAAGATGGCCCAATCTCCTGTGCCATAATTCGCCCTCATCTCGACTCACCACTTCTTCTGATTTTCCCACCATTGCACCGTAGCCATCTACCTCCAACATGTAGAGATTCTTAATTCAAACCCCTATCTTCTTGGTTTGACCCATTTTTTTATGTCGAAGGAAGGCTTTTCCCTCACTGAAAACAACGTCATAACCTCTGTCTTCCAGCATTGCGACTGAGACCAAGTTCTTCTTTAGACCTGGAACATGCATAACATTCTTCAACAAGAATGGATTACCGAACTCCCTCTCAAAGGTAATGGTCCCAATTCCAGTCGCACTGTACCGACGATCGTCACCCATCTCTATATGCATCTGGAGGTCCTTCTCCTCCAAGTCAATAAACAACTCTTTGTCTACCGTCATATGGAAAGATGCACCACTATCAAGATACCACACCGATCCCATATAGATTTAAATCAAGCATGCGATCAAGGAGAAATCAAGTTCAAATTGTGAGGCTAAGGCCTCTCCAACTGCAGATCCAGTAACCTTCTTGTTCTTCTTCTTCTGTGGACAGTTAGTGGCAAAATGTCCATGTTCGTGACAGTGAAAACACTTCACTTTGGACAAATCCTGCTTCTTGCCTTTAGCATCAGATTTTGAAGGATGTTTCTTCCCCTTCCCTTTCCTTGCTTTGGAAACCAAAGCAAAATTCTCTTCATCTTCATTATTCGATGAAGATCCATCCCTGGTACCCCGCCTTATCTCCTCTTGCACAAGATCTGACCAAAGTCGCTCCCATCTCGACAGTTTCTCCCGTCCATTGACAGAGTCTTCGTAGCTATGCCAAATCTTCGGAAGCCCAAGGAGAGCCAAGCTCACCAAGTCTTCATCATCAATAGTAACCCCCACACTTCCCATTTCATCCTTGCAGTGGACAAACTTTGTGAGGTATTTTGGAATACTGTCGCCTTTCTCCATTTTTATTTTTTTGAGCTTGTCTTTAAGCGCCAACTTCCTCTGGTCACTTATGATTTGGAACAAGTCTATCAAAGCCTTCCACATTAAGAATGGAGTGGATTTCCCATGAAGGCTGGACACAATATGGTCCTTCACACGTTCCAACATAATCCTTCTTATCTTTTCTGTCCTCTTTTGCCATGCGTCAAGTAATGCAGCATTGCTAGATCTCGGCTTAGGAACATCGCTATCGATGAAATCCTTCAGTCCATTATCCTCTAGCACTGCCTCCATCCTGTCCTTCCAGGCTATCTAATTCGAGCTCCCATCAAGGGCATACTCCAATCACAACCCATGAAAGCCATTTCAATGTATACTCAACTTCTGAACCAAGAATCTTCTGTAGCAAATTCGAATTGTCCACCAACACAAACTCACTTTACAATTGTAATATTCAATTAAAAATGCTCTGATACCATGTAGAAATTATATGCACTAAGCATGCATATGTCCTAGATCCACCTGATCTCACACTATTTAACTTTATGCAAGATACTAAATCTATTCCACTTGTTAATCTTTTGTGGAAAATTTAATTGCATACACATGTAAAGCATAAATAAAAACAATCGCACATAACACAGTTTTTAACCAGGAAAGCCTGAAGCTAAAAACCCCAACTATATATTATGTATCATGGAATAATATGACAATCCTCATACAAAGCTTATCAAGCTCTTAGTACAGTACAATCGTCATACACTAATCGGGATCAATCTTGCAAATCCATGCACCGATCTTTCCCTCCTGCTAGCTTGCCTCCACTGTGCAATCCCTGCTGAAGAATAGCTCTGAATGAATTTGAAAATACTCTTTCCTTGACTGTGAAATACTCATTGCCAACTCCAATGTGTGTGTGATGCAATCAATGCATCACTATAGTCACAACAGATAGTCTATCTTGCCCTTTTACCTATCTCTCCACTGGTTCTCCACTGAAACTGCCATGCATTGTAGTTAACTGTTGTATTGTTCAGTTGATTAATGAGTTATTAATTTGTGAATTAATTAAATAATTAATTCACTCCACTCTCACTAGTGTATCATTCAGTTAGACTAACTAGCTCAACTGAGTCTAACTGAGTTAAACTGAATACAGCTCCATAACTACTTCCAACTGTGTCATAACTCTGCCACTTGAATTCTAATTGAGTCCTCCATGCATTAGCTCTAGTAAACCCTTGGGAATTGCGTAATTCCATTAGTTTATTGATGTGCCACATCTGTGCATTGAAACAAAGTGCTCCAAGAGAATAAGTTGTTGTTTAGTGTCTGATTATTATTATTAAGAGCTAATAATAATCGACATGCATCTATTTTTAGATCAGCGATATACAAATAGACTTCGCCCAATATTCTAAAAATAAATTTCATCTATTTTTCCAACTTGATCAACCATCAAAAAATAGCATCCTGCAACTTCTGAAATATGATCATCATGTCTAAAAATAGACATAGTCTAAAAATAGGCTTTTGCCAAAAATAGCCTGCGGGCCCACTTAGTGAAGGCGACTATTTTCACTAAGCTCATCATCTTATTGAATCTCAACACAGACTATTCGAATTGGGCTTGATATGTGAGGAGGAATGAGCGGAGCGAGGGATTGGGTGCATTATGGAAATGCTGACACTGCTGAGAAGGGATGGAGCTGACTATAGTATGGCCTCCCAAATCATAGTTACCACCATGGAGAAACACCCCACTCCCTCTGGTAGGACCGTATACAACCAACCCAAGAAAAGAGTAGGGAGTTGCAATTTTGAACCAGAAATGAATACTTGGGCTCATAATTCGCCGTCCCCCACCCTGTGTAGATTAACTGTTGGGGTTCCCATGTTTTGGCAAGGTTGGAAATACAAAAAGATGAGACAACATCAAAACCACTTTCAGACCTCAGGATCTAGCCCTCCTGGGTCCAGAGAGGGATCTCTCTATGATATGTCAAAGGTATATGACTTTGAAGCTCAGTGTTAAGATGTTAGGCTAGTTATAGGCACGAGGTTTGTTTGATTTGTTTGTTTGGTTGTTGGCTATCAGGAAAGAAGGGTTCAATGTAAGACAAGGATGAGCAAAGAGGGATAAGGCAGAGGTGAAATGTTCCAGGAAATATTTGAAACCATTGGGCAATGGAGTCAGGAAAGGATTTGCTTACTATCCAATGTGCAAGCTTTCAATTGGGCTAGTCATCTAAAACATTGGATCTTAAAGATGGTTGTGTGATATGGAATGATAAGAGAGGAGGAGACAACATAGTTTCAGGGCACAAAGTTAAAGACTAGCTGGTCGCACAAGGATCCTAGTGGACATGGCTAACTCTAATCCCCAGTGTTCCCAAATCTTCCAACTAAATCCATAACATGAAACATCTAAGAACATATACATTTAATTCATACATCAGAGAGTAGGCAATAACATCCACTACACTGGTTAAATTATCTGAAATCAATTCTTAGATAACACATTTAGAAGAAAAACATCAATGGCAAGGAGAGAAAAAACATAGGGTACCTAACAAGGGTAAATCCTATGCCAATATTCTGATGCAAGCCAGTAGAAACGAAATGAAATGAATATAAACACAAAGATAGGAAAACATCACTGCTGATTTAGATCAGGATCCAAAGAAATGTGTTTGTCATATTAAATAGCAATACCATTCAAGTACAAAATTTCCAAAAACTAAATACTCAGTCTGAAATCATATTCCTCAGCCTATCTTACAACTTTACACAGAGACTGTGTCTCAAAAGAAACTACTTGCAATTTTCTGATAACTGATCAACAACCTTTACAATGAGTTTCTTCATGAATTTATAGCTCCAGAGGAGTAGAGAAGGTAGGGGAAGAACTAAATGCAGCATTAAAGACTCCAGAAGAGGAAGAAAGCCGAAGCCCACTCTGTATAAATTTTGTGCATTAATCTGGGACACCCTTGGGTGAAAGAGTGGTCTTCGTTAGGTTTCCATTAACTCCAGGTATGTCTCTAATGTACTTTGGCTGCAGTGCTCTGTAGTACTTCTGGTGATCTGAACAAAAATAAACCAATGATTCAAGTCTACCATGCTGTGTAGCTAATGCTACTGATATCGTAGGACATTTGTCAGGGTGGGAAATCCTTTAGGAACACGATATAGAATAAAAGTTGTATGAGCATTCTTTCCTTTACCAGGAAAACATTCTGCTGGTGTACAAAACTTGATATACATGAATTTCTGTATGTTGTACACTCTGTGTGATTCATGACATCGCTGATCTGGTGCTTTTCCTTTAAATCCATGTATTAAGGCTCAAAGCTCTTCGTTGAACTGGTTTATCACTAGCTGGTATTTCTCTGCCACTTCATAAATGTCTTGATCTGCAAAATCTGGGCTTTAATGGTGCTGGATAGGTTTCTTGTGGAGATTGAACTGTCTTGGGATAATATTTATGCCGCCGCTACCTTTCCAAGTATTTCCATTGTAGTACCAGCTTCCAAATTTAACCTTCCCTGTGCAACACGCCATTACAATAGTACAATTGAACCATGGCGGTTTCACGCCTTTCTGAAACCTTGAAAAATGCGAAAACAAGTTAAGAAAACAATGAATGGGGTGGTGGATGCAGTGTGGATGATGAAAATGATCGTGTAGCTGGTGAAATGGCAGAACAATGCAGAGGAATGATGGAGGGAAGCCTTGGTGAAGGTTGGCAGAGCGCAGAGGAAATTTAAATGAAAAAAACCTTAAAAAACTCGACTTTTGAACAAATATATGCAATGGGATGGGCGGATGTACGGTGGATACACGTGGGGGTGACGTGGTAGGACCGGGAAATGGCGAAAAAGTCAACAGTGGGGAAAACAAATATGGACCGTCAGATCTCAAAGGAGATCGACAGTTGAAAATGCAGCGGAAGGCGACGAACGGTGGACCAGGGGTACGGTGACCATGGATTAAACCCCGCGCAACTTCATGGAGCGACGACCGTTGGATGGGCGATGACAGATCTCACAGCTCACAACGATATCGCTACACATCCGTGGATGAACGATAACGTGCGATGAGGTAGCGGTTTTGGAATAGTGTCGGAGCCACGTGTTGAATGCTGAGTGGAATCGCTGGGCAATGGGAAAATGCCGCCTACCGCCCAAAGGTGGTGCGATAGATACCACCGGGTTTGTGAACAGTGTTTGCGGTGGGGACCACTGGGATGGATGTACTGTGGACCGTCGGATCTGCGGGTAAATAGATGGTGATGGCACGATCAGAGAGGTGAACGCGAATAATGACAGGCGTTTGCGGAGTTAACGGGGACCGTCCGATCTGCGAAGATCAACGGTCGATGTTGCCCCCGATATCATATGCGATAAGCACCTTCCGCCCGGGTGCCTGGTCATGGCACCGGGTCTCGTAGCGGGAAACAGTGAGGGGGCTGGCCTGAAGAGGGCTAAGACCCAATGTGTAGAGTATGGGTTTTTCGGCCCTTTTTAGTGAAATTTGAGGCCAAAAATGGGAAACGATAGAGGGAAGAAGGGGAAATTTGGCTAACCAAAGGGTGCAGGGATGTTTTAGAGGGGATTTTTGGGATGAAAAGGGGGACTTTAACAGAGGGAAAAAGGGTTGAAAAGGGACACTTTGCAGGGATACAGGGGATAAATATAGACCTTTTGGAGCACAATTTCTGCAAACAATGAGACCTTATAAAGGGAGTCAGCAGAGGGAAATTTATCAAAGGAAAAGGCACAGGAGACTTCAAGGATGATGTGTCTTCAGGGGAGATGCATTCCTTGAAGGCTCAAAAAACAACTTAGCCCCCTACTTTTCTTTGTCAAAAATTTATAGGTGGGCTAATAGTAACCACCAACCAGACCATTCCGCTTCCAAAATTTCCACTCCACAAAAAAAGTCAGAGCATGAAGAACCCCGAGAGAGGATTGCTAAGGAAAACAAACCAAATTACGCTTTGACATGGAAGAGAACCAGCCTATCCCCAATGGGGACAAAAAAATGGTTCAGGAACCATGGGTCCAAATCTTTCCCCAAGCTTGATAACTAGAGACCATACCCTATATTGGAAATTAACCCAAATGCACACCTGAAAATGAAGGAGGGGACACTGACAACAAAGTCGTCACCTTTCCCATATAGGGTGTCCACTGAAACAACCACTCCAATGCTCTACGCTCAAGAAGCATGCACCACATCAAGACCAAACCCATTTCCTGATATAGTACCTCTCCACCCTCCATAAAACGTCGAAAAACTCTACCTCCCATGGGTTTCGAGATTGATGGAGGCCTCACATAAGAAACATTTACTTCTCCCATACACAAGGTGCCCGGAGAGGACAGGGAGGACGATCCTCACACCATTAGATGTGTGTACATAATGAATTCCCACACATTACATTAGGGGCATAATCTTATTGGTTCTTCACCCCCATCGGGGAGAATGTTGTATTTTTAACCTAAGTCAAATATTAAATATTTATTTCCATGCCCAAAGACCTATACATTCAATCTGAGTTCTTTTATTATTCATACCTTATTATTATTGATTTGTTGAGTACTTATTTTATGTATGTAGGCATTAATTGGCATATAATCCTCATCCCTACCCTTAACAAATGTTGGAAGAAAGTTTGTAAGCTCTTGGCCAATTGTTTATTTTTCAGGATGTTAGAAAATTATTTGAACCATTCGTAAAAAAATAAACCAAATTCCTGTTGGGTGTGGAGCCTGATTATCTTTTTTATTTTGTATCACAGCATTGGACCCCTATACCTTAATGGGGTGGCAACGAAGGCCGTAATTAAACGTTGCCTGGGGGTTCCAGGGGGGGTTTTGGGGGCAGCGCCCCCAAAGCTAAAAACAAATGTAAAATTGCCTTGTAAAAGTATATTAATTTCTAGTCAATCTGGGTCATTCATTAGGTGGATGATCTGACGGTAGAATTTATATTTAGTTTAGGGTTTTTTCTCTAGAAAGCAACCCCTCTTTTGTATGAGGGTATTTTATTGTGGCTGTGTATTGTATGTGTATTATCAGAGCGAGAAATAGATAGTAAGACTGAGTGAAAGAACAGAGGATATTATAGTGGATCTAATGTAGGTTTTGTCTCTTCATTTTGTTGGATAATAGAAAGGAAGGACTGGTTGTTCGGGGTGGATGTAGCCCAAATTGGGTGAACCATGTATATATGTGTCTCTCTGGTTTTATGTGTTTCTTGTGTTTGTGTTTCCACATATATTTTATTTGTTCCATTGCTCTGTAATATATAATTTTCTACTACTAGTATCAGAGTTGAAGGTCTATTTGGTTGATAAAATCGCAGGAAAGAAGGGTTCCTGGTTCGATGGGAGAAATGGTAGAAAATGGTAAATTTAGGGTCGAGAAATTTAATGGCCAAAAATTCCCGCTGTGAAAGATGCATATGGAAGATTATTTGTATCAGAAAGATCTGTACCTGCCATTGAGTGGAAAAACAAAGAAGCCGACGACAATGACATACACAGAATGGGAGATTCTCGATAGAAAGGCACTCGGAATAGTACGGTTGTGCCTCGCAGCATCGGTAGCCTTCAATATTTCGAAGGAAACAACAACAGAGGGTTTGATTAACTCATTGGAGAAAATATATGAAAAACCCTCAGCCTCAAACAAGGTATTTCTTATGAAACATTTATTTAATATGAAGATGTAGAAAGGTGGATCTGTTGCAAACCATTTAAATGATTTTAATACAGTTACCAGTGAGTTAAGTTCTGTAGGAGTAAACTTTAATGATGAAGTTAGGACTCTGTTATTTATGTTCTCATTCCCAGAAAGCTGGAATGGTTTAGTTATGGCCATTAGTAACTCTGTCTCTAGATCTAGTACTTTAAATTTTGATGATGTTGTTAGTGCTATCCTTAGCGAGGAGATGCGATGTAAAAGCTCCGATGAGACATCAGGTAATGCTTTGAGTGCAGAGTCCCAGGGAAGAAAAATGGAAAGAGGAAAGAGCTCAGGATATCTCAGTAAATCAAGGAAAGGAAGATCCAAGTCCAGATCAGGGATAGTGTGCTGGAAATGCGGAAAGAAATGACACCTAAAGAAAGACTGTAGATATCAGAAGGGAAAAGAAGGAGATGCACAACAAGAAAACAATCATGAAGAAAATGTGACAGGTGATGTGTTACAATATGCTTTGATTCTTTCTTTTGAAAATGTTACTGATTCCTGGGTGGTAGATTCAGGGGCCTCATTTTATGCCACACCTGATAAGAAATGTTTTCATGACTATGTTGAAGGAGATTTTGGAAAATTTCGTTTGGTTGATGATAAACCTTGTAAAATTGTTGGAATGGGTAAAGTTCTTGTAAAAGACCAGAATGGAAACCAATGGATATTAAAGGAGGTAAGGCATATTCCATACCTGAAGAAAAATCTAATTTCAACAGGGCAGTTAGGTGGTGAAGGTTGTGTGACAACTTTCACAGTTAAAATTTGGAAGGTCACCAAAGGAGCCCTGGTGATAGAAAAAGGTGAAAAGGTTGGTACATTGTATTTATGCAATGGTATTTCTAACTCTGATAATTCTTTAACTTCCAAAGGAGCAGATGCAACATTATGGCATCATAGGCTTAGACACATGAGTGAGAAGGGGATGAAGATTCTTCACAGAAGAACTTTGTTGTTGGGTTTGAAGAATGTTGATTTGGATTCCTATGAGAATTGTATATATGGAAAACAGAAGAGAGTCAGATTTCTTAGAGTTGGGAAAGAAAAGAAGATTGAAAAATTAGAGCTTGTGCATATAGATGTATGGGGACCTGCTCAGGTATCATCTCTCGGTGGCTCTCATTATTATGTTACTTTTAATGATGATGAAACTAGAAAAACTTGGATTTATTGTATTCAGAATAAATATGATGTATTTGATAATTTCAAGAAATGAAAAGCTTTGGTTGAGATTGAGACAGGAAAGAAGTTGAAGTGTCTCATATCAGACAATGGAGGTGAATATTGCAGCAAAGAGTTTGATAGGTACTATTCAGAGCATGGAATTCACAGAGAGAAGATAGTTCCAAGAACACCACAACAAAATGGTGTGTCAGAAAGGATGAATAGAGCAATCGTGGAGCGTGCAAGGTGCATGAGATTGCATGCATGATTGCCTTTACAATTTTGGGCAGATGTTGTAGATGATACTATTTATCTAATAAATAGAGGGCCTTCAAGCTCCTTGGATGGTGGTATTCCAGAGGAAGCATGGACAGGTAAAAAGGTAAACTAATCTTTTTTAAAGCCTTTTGGTTATGAGGCCGTTGTCCATATTAATAAAGAAAATAGAATAAAGCTTGAGGCAAAATCAAAGAAATGTACCTTTATTGGATATGGTGTTAATGATTTTGGTTATTTCTTATATGATTATGAAAATCACAAAATCATTAGGAGCAGAGATGTAATATTCAATGAAAAGGTCTTGTCTAAGAATCAGTTGTAGGAAAAGAAACAGGAAAAAGAAAACAAAGAATACACAGTTCTTGATGAGATCACAAAAAAAGTAAAGGTGCCTGAAAATAATAATAATCAATAGCCACAACAACAACAACCACCACAACAGCAACATGCACCTCAAACACCTGAAAATGGTGTCAGAAGATCTACCAGGATAAGTACTCTCCTTAATTATATTATTTATTGTTGACTGATTCTGGTGAACCTGAATGTTATGAAGAAGCAATGTAGGTTGAAACCAGGAAGAAGTGGAAGCTAGCCATGAAAGAAGAGATGGACTCCTTAATGCATAACCAGACTTGGGACTTAGTCAGGTTTCCTGCAGGTAAAACTACATTGCAGAATAAATGGGTTTACAGGTTGAAGGAAGAAGATGGAGGAAAACAGAGGTACAAAACTAGACTTGTGGTGAAGGGGTTTGCACAAAAGAAAGGTATTGATTTTGATGAAATATTTTCTCCTGTTGTTAAGATGACTTCAATCAGAACTATTTTAAGTCTTGTAGCAGCGGAAGATTTACATCTTGAAAAGTTAGATGTAAAGACATCATTTCTCCATGGAGATTTGGAGGAAGAGATATACATGCAGCAACCAGAAGGATATGAGGTAAAAGGGAAAGAAAAATTGGTGTGCAGGTTAAAGAAGAGCTTGTATGGCTTAAAACAGGCTCCAAGGCAGTGGTATCTAAAATTTGACAAGTTTATGTCTGAAAAAGGTTATACTAGATGTCACTCTGATCATTGTGTTTATCTAAAAAGGCAAAATGATGGCAGCTATATTATATTGTTATTGTATGTAGATGACATGCTTGTTGCGGGATCTAACATGCAGGAAATAAATGTGCTCAAAAGAAAATTGGCAAATTCATTTGCAATGAAGGATTTGGGAGCTGCAAAACAAATCCTTGGTATGAGGATAACTAGAGACAGGAAAAATCGCAAATTAACACTGTCTCAGAATGAGTACATAGAGAAGGTCTTGAAAAGATTTAATATGCATAATGCAAAACCAATTAGTACACCTTTTGATAGCCATTTCAAACTTAGTAAGGAGATGTGCCCAAAGACCCAAGAAGACATGGATTATATGTCTAAAGTTCCATATGCATCAGCAGTTGGAAGCTTAATGTATGCAATGGTCTGCACAAGGCCTGATATTGCACATGCAATGGGATTTGTAAGCAAGTATATAAACAATCCGGGAAAAGAACATTGGATGGCAGTAAAATGGATTCTCAGATATTTGAGAGGTACCACAAATCAAGCATTATGCTTTGGTGGTTCAAACATTGCTCTACAGGGATATGTTGATGCAGATATGGCAGGTGACAGAGATAACAGGAGGAGCACTACAGGATATGTATTTACTGTAGGTGGAACAGCTGTCAGTTGGGTTTAAAAAATCCAAAGTGTTGTTGCACTTTCAACAACAGAAGCAGAGTATGTTGCTGCTACAGAGGCTAGTAAAGAAATGATTTGGTTACAAAGGTTTATGGATGAATTGGGTAAGAAGCATGATATGGGCACGTTATACAGTGATATCCAAAGTGCCATTCATCTTGCAAAGAACTCAACATTTCATTCCATGACTAAACACATACAGCTCAAGTACCATTTCATACGACCAGTGTTGGAAGATGGACAGTTGAAGCTGGAAAAGATACACGCTAGCCAGAATCCTGCATATATGATAACAAAAGTTGTAACCAAGGAGAAACTGAGAATATGTTCAGTTTCAATTGGTCTTCAAGTATGATGATGAAGATGAGAAACATCCAGGTCCAAAGAGGAGTCATTTTCCAGCAAATGAAGCAGCGGTGGAGTTGCTACAAATTAGTCTCCAAGTGGGATATTGTTGGGTGTGGAGCATGATTATCTTTTTTATTTTGTATCACAACATCGGACGCCTGTATCTTAATGGGGCGGCAATTCCATCCGTAATTAAACGTTGCATGGGGGCACCAAGGGGGGGGGTGCTAAAAACAAATGTAAAATTTCCTTGTAAAATTATAGTAATTTCTTGTCAATCTAGGTCGTTCATTAGGCAGATGATCTGACGGTAGAAGTTATGTTCAGTTTAGGGTTTTTTTCCCTATAAGGGAACCCCTCTTTTATATGAGGGTATTTTATTATGGTTGTGTATTTTATGTGTAATCTCAGAGCGAGAAACAAATAGGGAGATTGAGAGAGAGAACATAGGATATTACAACAGTTCTGTTGTAGGTTTTGTCTCTTCATTTTGTTGGATAATAGAAAGGAAGGACTGGCGATTCGGGGTGGACGTAGCCTAAACTAGGTGAACCACGTATATCTGTGTCTCTATAGTTTTATGTGTTTCTTGTGTCTGTGTTTCCACATATATTTTATTTTTTCCATTGCTATGTAATATATAATTTTCTAACAATTCCCATTTTTCTGAAGTATTTTCATTCTTTTGCAACTACATCCTCTTTAAATGGGCCCCAAAATGTGAACTTAGGGTCCAATGGAAACCCTTGGAGTTGTACAACATTTATTATTTTTCAACATCCTTGTTGGAAGAATCCCTTTTGTTTTACTACATCAAACTTAAGTGATTTTGTGTCAACCTTATTAATAGTTACTAGTGTTTGATTTTATATTATCCATATATTCTTGAGTACCATATTAAATAACCACTTTTATAATGGGGTTAACATCTTCACCTATTGACCTAGGTTTGGAATTAACTAGGCTAGATGTATGCTATCTTTCTCATATTTCTGACTTCTCTATTAGGTTAGGGTAGTTTAAGTAGCATGATAATTTGATCAACAATAACCAAATCTTGGTCACTAAGGGAGTAGGTGAGGTCAGGAGATATTTCCCACTTCATCACAATTGTAGTACTGAATTGGATGATATTTTCATCAAATTATCTATTATGGTACACCCTTCGTTGATCTCTAGCTTCACCACCTTTTGGTTGGGAGTTCTTTCAACCGAGATTGTGATTTCACTATTAATTCCACCAAGGCTTGCAAAGCCCAACATTTGTCTATATTATCAAAATTCAAGCTTCTGTGATCCATACTTCGAATATTTAGGCTTATTTTTTATGTAATTATTAGTGAAATATTTCTCAATATTTGTCTATATTATGTGTGCTTGTTCTACAAAACGTGCATCACACATATATAGGGACAAACAAATACTTTTGTAAGAGAGGGTAGTGTCACGAACGGTTCTTGTACCCACTGAAAATATCACAGTACTCTCTTGTCCATAGACATATAAATGGACAATTAAATACCCTTATGTAACTCTACCTAAAGGTCTAAATGGGAAATATTCGACTAAAGGGCCATGATCAACGCCTCCTCTCACTAAAAAGCACTCGTTCACATTTTTTCCCTCCATATTGCAACTAATATATCAAACTTGCTCTATACCTATTTTTTTTCCTTTAGTCAATTTCTTGATCTACTATGTTAGTATTATCAACTAAGTTTGAAATTTTACTATGTAGTGTGTTGAGATTAGTGTAGCCATATGGGAATTCCCCAAGTACCCTGCAATGGACTCTATATTCATTTCTTGTTCCAATGCAACTTCTCTATAAGTAGTGATGCTTTTTTACTTCAAAAGAACCATAGTAAACTGGAACATGCCCTCTATAAACCATTGCTTATGTTATGTATCATGCATATGATAAATTCAAATGAATCATAAAATATTAAAACCTCAAAGCACACTCCCATGCATTTTCTCCCATTATATACATGATGTATTTGAGCTTTTCAATGATTTTTTGTTCAAATTTTGGCTACTCAAACTTACTGATGATATTTTCCTTCAATTCATCTAAGGTAAGAGTCACCCCAATTGGTGTACAACATAAAATTTAATATACCAATATAAATATATACCCCATGAATTTTTATCGATTATTCTTGAGCTTGGTGCAGTTCCTTAATGTTCAACATATACTCATACAAGAACCATTGATAAAATATCAAAACCTCTAATCACACTTCCATGTATTTTTTCCCATTATATACTTGATGTCTTTGAGTTTTTCAATGATTTTTTGTTCAAATTTTGGCTACTCAAAATTATTAATGATATTTTCCTTCAATTCATCTAAGGTAAGAGTCACCTCAATTGGTTTACAATACACAATTTAATATACCACTATAAATATATATCCCATAAATTTGAACGAATATCCACTATTTTTTAACTTGGGGTAGTTCCTTAATGTTCAAGATACCATCATACAAGAACCAATGATGTTTCACATCTTTATATCCCTTCCTAGAACGCTAAGGTAGTCTTAATGAGGATCCCTTTAGAGTCCCTATCATATTAGTATTATTAGTATTGCTAACCATAATAAAACCTCTTGGACAATGTTGGACTTTAAGGTTTTACATTTGACTATGGGATGTGTTGCCTCTCCTTTTGTTTACTCTAGACTTACTACCACCACTACCATTGCTTTGACTAATGTGACCATCATTTTCACCCAATGCTTGCTTACTATTCTTAAAAAAAAAATAAGAATCAACAATTTTTTTTAAAAGTACCTAGGTAGTTTTCAAATGCATTTGGAGTGTGTTTAGAGCTTTGTTGGCTTCATTTTTGATCTAGTATCATGTATCTGTTGTGCTCAACTTAGTGTTCCTAAATTGAGGTCATAAATTATCAACCAGGGTCAGTAAACTGCTGAAGTGAGGTGCACTATATGTGCCTAGCTATCTGTTTCTCACTACGTTGTGTTTAGTGTTTTTATGATGTTTTTGGTTTTGTGGTTTTATGTTAAGAAGGAAAAGAACTAAATGTTGAAAAAGAACAGTTATTGGTCACGCTAAAAATAGAGCACAACCTATACTAAAGAACAGAAAATGAAAAGTTTGATAATGACTCATAGCAAGAAAATAAATCACAACATGAACTCAATAACTCATAACATAAACTCATCCAATTCATTCATTAGAAATATGTTAGAATAGCTTGAGAAAAGGACAAGTTTAGTACAAATTAGGTTCTCCTAAGTAAACAACCATCTTACAATATTACAAAGAATCTCATCCATGGCTAAAATTTTATTGGAACACAATTGGAAAAAGACTATTTGTAGCGCAATAATATTTCTCTTCTGAATTAACTTGTAATGCTAAGATCAATCCATTCTGCAGCTCAACTTGTCACCACTAAACCTCATTCGAAAGTTAGAGATTTTCTAAAATAGTTTTTGGGAAAAAGGCTTAATTGTGAAATTGCAAAGGATTGCAGAACAATCAAGGCCTTAAACTGATATCACTAACTCATTCATGTCCATATGATGATGTATTAATAGAAAGTCAGAACAAGATTAGTTTGTAAACAATGAAGGTCGTGAAGTCGAATTTTGACATTTAATACAACTTAAAGAACAATGGATAACACTGAACTAGAATGTAATTGATCAAGCTTGAAACACAGTGATCACAACTAAACTAGAATGCTTTTAGCCTAACTTTGAAATACAATGAATTGGAACTGAACTAGAATGTCACTAATATAACTTAAAGTACAGTGAACAGAGTTATACTAGAGTACCATTATCAAACTTGAAACAGAGTGACAGAATTAAACTAGAGTGACATCTACCTCTGGAGTACTACAACTAGACTAAAGATGCAACTAATCACTAAAATGTCTCAGCTCTGTCTCATTCGGAATTAGTGGTATTTTGGAATAATTTATGGAACAGGACTAGCTGCAACATGTTATGTAAATGAGCATAAAAGCATACAATTCAACAAAACACAACAAAGCTCTAAAACACCACAGCTATGTCTCATCTAGAGTTAGTGATATTTTGGAAGAGTTTATAAGATCACGACTAGCTGTAACAACTGATGTAATTGAGCACAAAATCATAAAGTTCAGAGAAATGCAACTAACTCCTAAATACTACAGAATAGTTTGTAAGGATAAGACTAACTATGGCATCCGCTGCAAGTAAGTATAAAAACATAAAGTTCAAAAAATTGATTAAACTAAGAATGAAACAAGGCTAAGTTACTTATCTAAACCATATGAACAAAGCTTCTCAGGTAGCAGGGGCCCTCTATGACCAGATTAGCATGCAAATCTACTCAAGATTGACTCAGATCTTGCAATAAAGTGATGCTTCTTTCATTAAAGGAGAAATTCTTCAAAACAGAGTATTTACGGTCTTCTGAGATCTAGCAATAAAACATAAATCTAGCTAGCTGTTTCTCGGTCTCCTGAGCCATACTTATAACAAAATTACATAAATTTCTTTGAGATAAAACAGGAGTAATTATCTTTCCCAACTAAAATCAAACTAGGACTCTGGTGGTGGCCTCGTACTATGATTAAGGACATCTATACAATCCTTGTCCTATTAGAAGTCTGTCTCCTAGTTTTGGTTTCCCACGTGCATAACCACCTGTAGAATCGAGCTCAGACTTCATGGAGAGAAAGAAATGATGGGGGAGTGATGTGGAATACGACCATATGTGTTTTTCCTTGAGGTGACACCTGGAACCTGCGTAAACATGAGAACGGCTGCGGAATAGGAAACTGGCTACAGAATGACTGCGTTCTATAGCCGAGTCTAGTAAAAAATTGCTACAATAAAAAAATCATGAAAAAATAGCAAGTTAGTCATTATATACATTCTTAAAGTAATCCTAATCAATCCTATTGATCATTTAAGCCTGTAATTGATGAGGGAAAAAGAAAATGAAGTGAAATGTGGTGGAAAAGAAGGACATCTTTGGGGCTCAACAGTAACTTAGGGGGGATCTTCTTTACTTTGAAAAACAATTTTTTTTTTTAGTACATTCCTTTATTATGCATCTTCTTATTTGCCTCTAATCTCAAATTCTTTACAATTTGACTCAAACTTGACTTCTTTTTAGTAAATCCACCCTTTATGACTAGTGTTCAACCTCCATATCCTATCTTGTCTATGTTTGTCCCTTAGACCTAGTCAATGTCCCCTCATCACTTTATCATTTCACTATACTCCCATCTAGAAATAGTCCTTAACCTCTCAATCATTAGCCAACCTAATTCCCTTCTTCTTGAGTTTCTCCAGCTCTTGTAAGCTTCCTTCAATGCATCCTCGATCATTGATCTCCCTCTACAATTACTCAATCCTCTCCATAACAACACATATTTAACTAAGACACCATTGATCTTTGATATTTTCCATTCTTTGAACATATTCATCCCTTTCAGGACTTAGCTTCATATTTAATAAAACCTTAAAATTGTGTTTCAAACCACTTCTTCAACTATTATTTTAAAAACCTTTGTCTCATATTACAAATGTTCCTCTCTCATGCTTGGGTCTTGTTCACATACCCATTCTATATCCATTTTTAAATATTTTCTTGATGGAAAAGTCAACATGGTCCTTTGAAAGACATGCACCCATAGACCATCATGAATTTTCAGAGAAAAATATTTCAAAACTTCCCCATAGTCCATTGAGCATATTTGAAAGAGAATCTTCCAAAAGTCCTTGATGAATGATTGAGCCTCTTCAAAAGAACATATTCCAAATGTCCTTGATGAATGATTAGACCTCATTGAAAGATTAACTTCACATTTTTGAAAGGCTTCAATGAATGATTAGGTGCCTTAAAAATATTATCCTAACATCTTTCAAAATTCCTTAATGAACTATAGAGTGTATTTGAAAGATCAACCTCACATATTTCGAAAGTCCCTAATAAACCTTGAGTATATTGGAAAGAGAAACCTCACATCTTTGAAAGTCATTGATGAATTTTCAAGTGCCTTTGAAATACAATTTGACATATGGAAATGAAGCCATTAGGCCTCTTCCAAATATGAGCTTGATTGGGCCACCTTGAAACATAAAGGCTTTTGACCCATTCAAAAAATAAATTCACACTTGGTAAACAATCAACTTCACTAAAACTCCTTAAATTATAAAGGGCTTATTAGCCTGTTTTGAAGACATCCTTTGAAATAAAAAAACACATGTTAGAATGACCATTGTTGAGTTAATACTTTGAAAGCTAATTGAATACAAGAATTTTCCTAACTTCAATAATGATACTTTGAAGTAAGGCTCTAAGATCCATTTGTATAATACTTTAATTTTAACATAATAGACCCATAGGGTGGAAGGGTCTTGCATTTATGATGGTGTTTGGCCTATGACCATCCCATTAGGCATGGAAACTCAAATTGTACATGGCCATAGACACACAAGTTCAAACTCATACATAATATCAAATGCACAACAAGAACTCAAACCAAGTAACTCCTAAGAATTTTTTTAATTCAAAAATTACATTCAATTATCCATAATAGAAATGTTAGTGTATAACATCATGAAATAATGAATTTAATCCCAATTCATACATGAAAAAAATGCAACACAATAAACTAAATTATAAATAGGAAATCAAACATAGAGTTGGAACACTAATCTTTAAAGAAGTGTGTTTTTTACCTCTTGCATAAAGAAACCCTAACCCCCCTGTCACTTTCCTTGAGAAGTTGAGGGTTCCTTTACCCCTTGGTCTAAGATTATATTTGGAGGATTCTCGGGGGCTAAAATCTTGAGAAGGTGTCCATGCCTTCATTCCTTGCATACAATATGTAGATGTCCCTACTTGGACATTATTTTCTGCTAAAGTAATTTGAGATATAAGTAAAGGAATAAGAATCATGGAGGTTAGTGATGAGCTCCCAGTTTGGGACATTTTCACCCCCTTTTGTTTGTTTTTATATATATTTTTTTCTAAATAAGACTAATTCTATTATGTATAAAAGATAATGTTACAAAACTTCCTCAGCATCATCGATATGAGTCTGAGCGCTGGGCTTGATAAACATGCTGAACAGAGAGGGTCCGGACTGCCCAAGTAGGGAAACCGGTCCTGTAAAGATCAGTTTGGCCGCCCTTGGAAGGGAAACCAGCCTATAATTTAAACATGAGTACTCAACAACAAGAAAGAAACTAAGATTAACAAGTAGCCTTCCCAGCTGTGCATTGAGACAAAGAGACAAAAAAATCCCGCAGCAATTGAGAAAAAAGATCAAAAGGAGCTGTGTGCTGAGATTATTACTGATCATTTGTTGGAGATTGAGGTTCTTCCACCACTCTGCAAGAAAATTTGTCTTCCCAGTCATTCGGGTCGCCTTATAGAGCGCCGCTCAGGTCAATGTCTTCATCCATCGCCCGCAGAGTGTCTGCTACTGTACCTGCAGGCGGAGCAGGGCATTTGGGAGAGCTAGAGGCGGGAGGCGGAAAAGGGGAGGCTCCAGGGGAAGGGATGGGAAAAGGTGCTTCTTCTTTCAGTGTAATAGTTATGTAGGCAGTGACCACAGGATGATCATGAGAACATTCGAATCGGAGCTCAGCACGCTGAGAAGTAAGGCGGATGGGAGGGCGGTCAGGTCTATGGGAGGCGGAGGGAAGATCAGCAATGTGAGGGTCAGAAAGAGGGGGAGGAATTGGCTGAGCCAAAGGCTCCGAAGCATAGTGACACCTATAGCCTCTATCATGTCTTAGCCCCTGAGTCCGAGCTTGAGTCTCTTCAGCAGAAGAAGACCCAGAAATCGAACTGGAGTGGGGTCTTTGCCACCACTTGAGTCTCTTCAGCAGAAGAGTGGGGTCTTTGCCGCGAAGCCCGTCCTTGATTGGAGCCACGCCTACTCTGCATTCTGTGACGAATGCGTGGCATGGTTGCTGGGGCATGAGGAGAACAAGAGTGATGAGAAGGGCAAGCTGGAGGCCTAAAAACACTGTGAGAGAGAATTTCGCGTGAGAGAACTGTCGTCTGAGCTCCAAGGGAGGAGACGTCACCACTGTAGACCACTGTTCGAGTCTGGGGAGGATTGAATCGACAGTAGAGACTCTGCGAAAAATGCTCTCCAGGGATCAGTTAAAAATAGGCTAACAAAGTGAAACGACGACCTGTAGGAGTTTGAGTGCAAGGATCTGCATAGCCCTGAGGACATGCCCTATTTAAAGGGAGTCGAGGCGCAATATTGCTTTCACTGCGAGCCGAACCATCTGGAATGGACGCCATTGCCAATTGAATGCCCGTGGTGGTGTAAAGGAATGTCTTCTCTGGATTAATGACACTGCGAGCTGGTTGTTTAATGAACTCGTTAATGCCACCCCATGCGAGCTTCTTTGGGAGGCGTGTAGGGTTCGGCATCCCATCAAACCTGGCAGTCACCCACATCCGGGCGTTGTTTGTTTTTCTATTATCTCTCCTTATTTTCATGATTAAAGTTACTTGTGGTAATAGGTATTATTATGCTACATTTTTTCATCTTTTGTTGATTTTAGATAGTAAATTGAATCTTAATGATACTTACCTAAGGTGGAAAATCACTATAACTCTTTTTGTAGTACACATGTTCTTTTAAACTCAATCAATAGCAAGATATTGCAACAACATTAAAAATTGACTATAAGGAATATGTAGCACGTTTGTGGACTAATATTGGGAGAATTTTTCAAATAGCTTACTATTACCAAGTTGCATGATATGAAGCTAACCATAATCAACTAGGAGAAAAAATTTTGGAGTTTGAAGAAAAAGAGGATTGAGATCGATGGAAGATTGAGATTAATATACAAAAAGAAATTTGATTGATCCTGCTAAAAAAGTGATTCCAAATAATCAATGATTCTATTCACAAGTTCATTATTTAAATATAATTATCAATATGTTCTTGAGTTATTTTACTCATAAGAGATTAGGATCGAAACATAATCGGTTCTACAATTGTTGTAACTACCTTTGTATAAGTTTTATTAGTGTAATGAAGGGCCACCATAAAAACATGTACTATCCCTAAAAGGTTGTGGGGATGGTGAAGAATTTTTCATTGTAATTTCATTATGCTATAAAATGATTTTTGATTAATATAAAACCTATATGAGTTATGTTGCCTCCATCGTGGCGTGAATGACGATTTAATCAAGAAGTTATTGTTTGTTGTCCAGTGCCTCGTCTAAAGAGGCAAGGGCCCCTCTAAGACAAGGTACAAATTTATTTTATTGGATTTAACAGTTTCCACTTGATTAAGTATGTTTCCAACTTCTAATACTATGAATTTATATAAGAAAATTATTCATAAAATATGTGTTAGTAACATTTTTTATAAAAGTATTTAAAAAAATAAGGGGTTTCATACACCAATGGTCTCTAGCTTGACCATGATCTTGAATCGTTTACAATAATTATACAACTCAAGTCCCTTTAATGTCCCTTCATAATACTTATAATATTATATCTATGTATATGACACTCATTTTTAACCCAAGATTCATATGAAATATTTTTACTCATACAAATTTGACGTAGTTCTATATATATAAAATCCCCCAGGCATTACGAATTTGTGGTACTACCCTTCGGTTTAACTAATGCACCATCAACATTTATGAGGCTGATGCACAAAATATTTCGCCCCTTTTTGGACAGTTTTGTGCTGATATTTATCGACAATATTTTAATTTATTCAAATAATGTGGAAGAGCACAAGGAGAACTTAAGAATAGTGTTGGAGATGTTAAGAAAACATTAGTTGTATGCCAAGTTTAGAAAATGTGACTTCTTCAAGGAAGAGATCCAATATTTAGGCTATGTTATTTCCGATGAGGGCATAGAGGTTGATCCCGAGAAAATTAAGACAATTATGGAATGGTGAGTTCCCCAAAATGTAGCAGATATCCGATCCTTTATGGGATTGGCTGGATACTATCGATGGTTCATTGAGGGATTATCCAAAATTGATTTCCCAATTACTTCCTTGCAGAGGAAGGGAAAAGTATTTAAGTGGACTAATGAATTCTAGAACAATTTTGAAATATTAAAGCATTTTTTGACCACTGCCCCAGTCGTGAGGGTAGCCGACCCCAACAAAGAGTTTGAGGTATGTACCGATGCTTGTAAAGAAGGAGTGGGCAGTTTTATCGCAAGAAGGAAAAGTGGTTGCCTATGAATCAAGGAAGTTAAAAGACCATGAACAGAGATATTCAACCTATGATCTAGATCTTATAGCGGTAGTGCATGCACTTCGGGTATGGAGGCACTACTTGCTAGGAAAGATATTTGTGTTAAAGACTAACCATAGTAGCCTAACCGGTGACTTTAAGCAAGTTGATCTAAAATTTGGTCAGGAAAGATGGAATGCCTTCCTAAGTGAGTTTGACATTGATATTCAGCATGTAAAAGGTAAAGAAAACCATGTGGCAGATGCTTTAAGAAGAAAAATGAATTGTGTTTATGAACTTTACTATAACCAACTTTAATGTAAATTTCTAGATCAAGTAAAATAGGAAGCCCGAAAGGATCTTGAATACCAATTTTTATGGTAGAAAATGGAGGAGGCCAGAAATAAAGAAAAACCTTTTGACTACGGAGTTAACAAAGATCAGTTGCTAACCTTTAAGGAAAAGATATATATTCCAAATCGAATGGATTTGAAGGAGCTGATCATGAATGAATATCACCGTAGAAATTATTTAGGACACCCAGGATACCAGAAAATGTTGACCGCAATTAGAAAGATCTATTTCTGGCCTGGTATGCAAAAACATTGCAGAATATTTAAACAAATGTCTAGAGTGTCAACAAGTTAAGGTGGAGCATCAACATCCAACCGGATTGTTGCAGCCCATACCAGTACCTAAATGGAAATGGGAAGTTATATCTCTAGACTTCATTACTGGTTTACCATGATAAAAAAGACACAATGACTCTATTATGGTGGTGGTTGATAGACTGAGAAAGGT
Source organism: Pinus albicaulis (assembly GCA_034641835.2). Lineage (NCBI taxonomy): Eukaryota > Viridiplantae > Streptophyta > Pinopsida > Pinales > Pinaceae > Pinus > Pinus albicaulis. The sequence continues at coordinate 186,186,813 of CM076574.1, forward strand.
AACACATTTTATACCAGTACAGTCTACTTACAGAACTATACAAATAGTAGATATATTTATGAGAGAGATCTTCAGGCTGCATGGCATACCAAAGACTGTCATATCAGAAAAAGATGTGAAATTTACTTCAGCATTCTGGAAGACCTTATTTACACGTCTGGGAACCCAAATAAATTTTAGCACCGCTTATCATCCTCAGACAGATGGACAAATCGAGTGGGTAAACCAAGTCTTGGTGGATATGCTGCGCATGTACGTGATGCAGTAGCCAAAAAAATGGGAAGAATATTTTCACTTGGTAGAATTTGCCTACAATTGTGGTTATCAAGAGTCTCTTAAGATGAGTCCCTGTGAAGCTTTATGTGGATGACAATGTCGCACACCCATCAATTGGAGCATCCCCAAAACTAAGTTGATGCTTGGACCAGAAATGCTGGCTGAGATGGAATCAGAAGTAAGAAAGATCAGCCAAAATCTAAGAGCTCCTCAAGATTGATAGAAGGTATATGAAGATAATAAGAGGACTTATCGAGAATTTGAAGTGGGTGATCATGTGTATGTAAGGATTAAACCAAAGAAGATCACATTAAGGTGGGCCTCTTGTGCCAAGTTGGCTCCCAGGTTATGTGGACCTTTCCAGGTATTGGAAAGGGTGGGGCCTGTGGCATATCGATTGGCTTTACCTAGACATATTTGGGTGCAAAATGTGTTCCATGTATCCTTACTGAAGTGATACGTGCTTGAACCGAAGCATGTAATCCACTGGTAAAGCATTCAGGTGGGATAAGATTAAAAATCCTAACTTCAAGTATAAAATTTTTATGAGAATTTAATTAGAGTTTTTTTTATTGCAGGTAGAGCCGGACGACGAATTTTTGGTCGAACCTCAGTGTATACTTGACCTGAGTCAAATCATGCTCCAAAGGTGAGCCATCACCCAAGTTAAAGTGTAGTGGAATCACTTCAGCTCAGATGAGGCTACCTGGGAAGACGAAGAATTTTTTCATGAGGCTTATCCAGAATTGTTTGCTGAGTTGGAGTGAAACACCAAGAATGATGTTTACTTCCAGGGGGGGAGTTGTGACAACTAGCTTAAGTGCTAACTAGTTGATTAACTAGTTGTTATGTCATTTTGTTTGTTTTGAAGAAACTAAAACATTTTATTCCTTTGAGAAAGATTACTTTATGAACATGGATTAATTTTTTTATATTGAAAATAAAATTAGTTATTGAAAATTGGTTCCATAAAAGTAAAAAAAAGACTGATGGTAAAAGTATTCCAAGAACTGAGAAGTGGTTGAAAAGTTTGGACAGTTACCTTTTCCTCTGAGGATAAAGGTACATCCTAGTGAGAAAAATGGGTTATGCTCAATGAATAATTAAGGAAAAAGGAAGAGAGTGAAGATTTCCTGAGCTGGTAGAGACCATTAGAAACGCTCAACATTCCTAACGATTTCTGGAAAGAAGACTGGACTTGGGGTGCCAAGGTCTCTCTAGAAAATCTCTGTCAACCTATACTTCTTAGGTGTGGAGTGCGAGGGAAGATGAGGACATAATCACCTCTCTTATGGTTTGGAGAACATCATCAGCAGAGCTCAAAATGAGATAAGTAAAATTTTTTATTTATTGTAGATGTGATAGACAGACAAATTTAATACATGAAATATTTAGACCAAGTTATTTCAAGATTTGGAAAAATGTGTATTGCAGTTAAGAAATAATGATTGTATACTATTTATATCTTGTATGAGACTAATCTATGTATTACATTTGAAAATTCTGGCTTATTCATTGAACCATTAAATGTGAATGGATATATAAAAGAATTTTAGAAATATTTTGTAGATAAATTCTGGTTGTTAGGTAATGCGAGAAAAGATTTAAATAACAGTTCTGAACTATTAGGTTGGAAAAATCATTTTCTTAACCGAAAGTATATCTGGGAGTGGGCTATTAGTTCAGGGTCCAGGATGGAAACCCTAGACCCCAGAACTGATCGTTCCTCCATATCTGTGCTATACATAGACAGAAGCTAAGATGGTCCGACCATCACTCTAAACTGTAAAGAATAAACAAAATCTATTGTTCCTAAAAGATGAAGGAAAACTTTGTTGCAAACCAAATTCATCTTTAAAATATGCTTAGTAGGAAAATTTCGAGAATAGAATTCATTGTTAAATCACATAAAAGATTATTACATTAGAAAGATAGATTGCATTAAAAAAAATAAAACACAATTAATATAGTTTACAGCAGAGAACTGTATTATAATGTGTGGCCCAAAGGGCACAAAATTAGTCTATATAATTATATAGTGAAAGTTACCGAACAAGGAAACCATATCCTAACTTTTAAGGTTCAATCAGCTCAAAATAAATATACTGCTAAACCCCGTAGGGTAAACGTGATACCAAAAAGGAAAAAATTGTATCTCGAGTAGTGTGGGAAAACATGTGTGAAGAACCCAATAATTTATACAATGAAGAGAACGGTAAACCAATAAGAAAAGTTCCATTAATAATTTAAACCGGGTCTCTATGTACATGATCGATAAACTCTTAATAGTAAATTTGGACCAGAGACCAAACAAACTAAGCATTAAATGACTAATATTTGCTAGTAAGTTGAGTAGGTAAAATCATGTCGAAGGTCTAATAGGATAGACGACTCTACGACTATGCTGCCCAAGTTGAGACCTGGCGAGCACAGATGTGCTTAACCCTGAGCTCTCGACAACCAAAGAAGAAGAAAAAATGAAATACCTGAAAGGTTAAAGAGAGAGTCTCAGGAAAACTCGTTGAAGGACGTCGAAAATACCGATTAGGAAAGGAATGTGTTGAGTAACCTCGGTCTTCAGGTTAAGAGATATACCTTCACCAAAAAAAATAAAGAAAAGGATAAGTCAGCAGTAGAAAAGATCTTTAAAAAAAATTAAGCACAAATATGATAATAACCAAATAAGATATGGAAATGATTGCGAACCTAGGAAAGACTGCATTTGTAGGCTTGAAACTGAAAACTGTGAGAAATGGGGTGAAGGAAACGTAAGTTAAAACTCATGGAGAGCCAGTGCGAGTAGTAAGCTCAGCATGTGCTAATCGTGAATAATGAAGACTGAAACAAACACTTCATATACCTGTCGCGATGGATGAAAAATTACTCAAGAGGTAGCTATAGTGCCTTGGTGTTGACTGAGGCTCATAAACTCTGCACAACACCAATAGTCATTGGAAGAACACTATAAAATAAGGAGGTGACATAAACATAGGTATTAAACCCCAATGCGAAGTAGTCCAACCATGGAGGAACTGGGACTCGGCAAAAAAATAACAAAACGATAACAGTATCAAGAGATACCGATTTCCAGGTCATGGTGGAAGGAACTACTTTGGATGAAAGCATGGCCTTTACCCGGCAGAACCTCCATGCCACCGCAGAGGTTGCAGACGAGGCACCCAGCAGAGAAAACACAAATGAAATGAGGAAATTTGGTTAGGGTTGCAAGGGCATTACCCTATTCAGTTCCTGCTAATTCCTCCACTGTTGATCCCAAGACGCCCAAATCGAAATTAGGATGAACAAGAAGGTGGCCTCATACGGTGAGGGTACAAACCCTAATTTTGTACAACTGTAGGAGTAAATAATGGATAAGATCTCCAATGGTCACAAGTTTTTGATTAAACCGACGAATTAAGATTGCCATAATAACCTGTCCTATAAACCATTAATGATTGGGTATGAGACTTAATGTGCATAGCTATCAAACAAGCTTGCTTGAGAATCGTTGGGTAGTATTAAATGCACAACCTATATATAATGATGTTTACCCAAATTTTTATGATACAACAAGTAAATTTGTGCTATAAGAATTGTACTGGAATAAACATACTTATGTATGTTGGAAAATAGTTCCGGTATATATATATATATATGTGTGTGTGTGTGTGTGTGTGTTTAGTGCAGTCGATAGGTAGAGTAACAAAGTAAGAGAACAAGTAATTTTTTTTTTTTTGGTGATGTATGTTACAAGTGGTATCAGAGCAGCGTTTGCACGTTGGGACCCTAGGGGTCACCTAACATGATAAATTGTGTGTATAAATGATGCAAAACAAGAAAAAATATTGCATAAGACAATATGAGAAGGAGAGAGACACAAAAAACACCTCGGAATACTGGGGAACCTACACCCCAACCCCAACTGGAAATGAATCTTGAAATGTGGATTCAGCTAAGTGTGGATTAGCACCAGGAGACTAGTAGATTGCTAGAGGAGTAACAAAACTAGACTAATATACTGCTAAGTACTGTGCATAAGTTGTAGGAAGAAATGGTCTAGGTGAGGAGTGATAACGAACACCTATTACAAGAATAGGAAAGGATACTTAAGAGCCTTTCTGACAAACAGAATTAGGGGGTGTTACAATCCAGCCTCGATAGGGACATGTAGGAAGAAAATGAACGGCAAGCCAAGGACCAAACCACTGACAGAGTGGAAAAATCCATTCACAGCGAAGCAACAAGAACATAAACTACAATGAGGCTTAGTCTGGTAATGTGTCGGATCAATAGGAAATTAAGAAACAAAAGGTGGAACTACAAGGTGAGTTTTGGAAGATAAAACCACCTATGTTTGATGGAGAAGATGAAGAGGTGGCTAAAGCCTATTTGATTAATATTAAAAAGTACTTCCAAGTCTACGAGTACAACAACAAACTTAAAGCCAGATTGGCCATCTACTATTTGAGAGAAAAGGCCACTCTGTAGTGGGAGGAAGTAAAGAATGTTCACAGCATTAAATATCAAGATGTGACATGGGATTCGTTCCAGCAACACTTTAAAGAAAAATACTTAACATAATGTTTCTATGATGAAAAATCCAGAGAATTCTGTGATTTGAAGTTGGGTCAAATGACGATGGATGAGTACATAACCAAGTTCACTTCCCTACTAAGATACGTTCCTTATATAAGGGATGAAAATACTAAGTTTCAACGATTCCTAAGTAATTTTCCAACCCACATGAAGGAATGAATTGAATTCGTGAATTTAAGGACCATGGATGAATCAATTCGAAAGGCAAGAATGTGCTATCAGTAGTCCATGGCAAAAGGAGATTTGGGAAAAAATTGGCATCCAAGAAAAGGATAGAAAAGAAATTCAAATTTCAAAAATGCTAGGAATAGAAACTTTAAGGATTCTGCATAGAATGTAGTGAGCAAAAAATTTGGAAGAAACCACCAAAGAACCCGATGGCCTACAGAAGAGAGGCACACAGAGGCTTCCAGCAAACTTGAGCAAGGACAAGCCCCAAAACCACCTTTGCAGTGTTGGGGGTGCGATGAGGCTCATTACTACAAAAATTGCCCACAACGAGGGAAAAGTCAAACAATTGCTAATATGCAAGAAGCTTATACATTGGGAGATGTAGCTCGAAATATACCCAGAATCAACGCAACATTGGAAGACCGTCAGGAATATTATCAACCAACGATGATAGAGTTGGAAGGTAAGCTACTTTCACATCTTGTTTCTATTTTGGTTAACCTAGGTGCAAGTTTAAGTTATGTAAACCCAAAAATAGTAGAATTATGTAAATTACAAAGTTAGAAATTCAAAAATACTTAGCTGGTACACCTAGCCACTGGTGCAAAAAGAAAGGTAAGTGCCAAAATTCCAAACTATACATTGGAAATTGGAAACCAGCAGTTAAATGTGGACCTGACTATATTGCCATTAGGGTCTTATGATGTACTTCTAGGCATGGATTGGTTGGAGAACAATGGACATTGCTGGATTGTAAAGAAACAATTATATATTATAGGATGCAATATGGAACTCGCAAAGAGATTTAGGGAATCAAGAAACCACTACAACTGCGTCCTATTACAACATCCAAAATGAATAAATGTATTAGGAAAGGATGTCAGATTTATGCCATCCAAGTGGGTTATGCCAATTCCAAGGAGAAGACTCCTATGACAGAGAACATACCAATGGTACAAGACTTCATGGATGTATTTCCAGAAGATGTACCAGGATTATCTCTAAGAAGAGATATTGATTTCACCATTGAGTTAATGCTAGGAGCATCACCAGTTTCAAGGGCTCCATACCGAAAGAGTATTATGGAGCTAACAGAATTAAAAATGCAATTGCATGAGTTGTTGGAAAAAGGGTACATTCGACCAAGTGTGTCCCCTTGGGGAGCATCGGTGTTGTTTTTAAAGAAAAAGGATGGATCTTGCAAATGTGCATGGATTATAGACAACTCAATAAACTTGATCGTCAAAAATAAATATCCCTTACCTCAGATTGATGACCTATTTGATTAGCTGAAGGGGGTCACAATATTTTCAAAAATAGACTTAAGGTCTGGGTACCACCAGATCAGGATAAAAGACGAGGATATCTACAAGACTAATTTCCATACTAGATACAACCATTACGAGTTTGTGGTACTACCCTTCGGTTTAAATAATGCACCAACAACATTAATGAGGCTGATGCATGGAATATTTCACCCCTTTTAGGACATTTTTGTGCTGATATTTATCGATGATATTTTAATTTATTCAAAGAATGTGGAAGAGAACAAGGATCACTTAAGAATAGAGTTGGAGATGTTAAGAAAACATCAGTTGTATTCCAAGTTCATTAAATGTGACTTCTTCAAGGAAGAGATCCAATATTTAGGCCATGTTATTTCCGCTGAGGGCATAGCGGTTGATCCCGAGAAAATTAAGATGATTATGGAATGGAAAGTTCCCCAAAATGTAGCAGATATCTGATCCTTTATGGGGTTGGATGGATAATATCAACGGTTCATTGAGGGTTTCTCCAAAATTACTTTCCCAATTACTTCCTTGTAGAGGAAGGGAAAAGTATTTAAGTGGACTAATGAATGCCATAATAGTTTTGAAATATTAAAGCATCTGTTGACCACTGCCCCAGTGTTGAGGGTAGCCGACCCCAACAAAGAGTTTGAGGTTTGTACCGATGCTTGTAAAGAAGGAGTTGGGGCATTTTTATCACAAGAAGGAAAAGTGGTTGCCTTGAATCAAGGAAGTTAAAAGACCATGAATAGAGATATTCAGCCTATGATCTAGAGCTAACAGCGGTAGTGCATGCACTCCGAGTATGGAGGCACTACTTGCTAGGAAAGAAATTTGTGTTAAAGACTAACCAAAATAGCCTAACCAACTACTTTAAGCAAGCTGATATAAACTCTCATCAGGCAATATGGAATGCCTTCCTAAGTGAATTTGACATTGACATTCAACATGTAAAAGGTAAAGAAAACCATGTGGTGGATGCTTTAAGCAGAAAACTGCATTGTGTTTATGAACTTTGCTATAACTAGCTTGAATGTGAATTTCTAGATCAAGTAAAAGAGGAAGCTTGGAAGGATCCTGAATACCAATTTTTATGGCAGAAAATGGAGGAGGCCAGAAAGAAATAAAAACCTTTTAACTACGGAGTTAGAAAAGATCAGTTTCTAACCTTTAAAGAAAAGATATATATTCCAAATCGAATGGATTTGAAGGAGTTGATCATGAATGAATAGCACCGTAGAAATTATTCAGGACACCCAGGATACCATAAAATGTTGACCGCAATTAGAAAGATCTATTTTTGGCCTGGTATGTGGAAAAAAATTGCAAAATATTTAAACAAATGTTTGGAGTGTCAACAAGTTAAGGTGGAGCATCAACATCCAGCCGAATTGTTGCAGCCCATACCAGTACCTAAATGGAAATGGGAAGTTATATCTCTAGACTTCATTACTGGTTTACCATGATAAAAAAGGCACAATGACTTCATTATGGTGGTGGTTGATAGACTAAGCAAGGTAACACATTTTATACCAGTACAGTCTACTTACAAAACTGTACAAATAGAATATATATTTAAGAGAGAGATCTTCAGGCAGCATGGCATACCAAAGACTGTCATATCAGAAAAAGATGTGAAATTTACTTCATCATTCTGGAAGACCTTATTTACATGTCTGGGAACCCAAATAAATTTTAACACCGCTTATTATCCTCAAATGGATGGAAAAATTGAGCGAGTAAACCAAGTCTTAGTGGATATGATGCGCAATGTACGTGATACAATAGACAACAAAATGGGAAGAATATTTTCACTTGCTATAATTTTCCTACAACGGTGGTTATCAAGAGTCTCTTAAGATGAGTCCCTGCGAAGCTTTATATGGACGACAATGTCACACACCCATCAATTGGAGTAGCCCCAAAACTAAGTTTATGCTTGGACCAGAAATGCTGGCTGAGATGGAATCAGAAGTAAGAAATATCAGCCAAAATCTAAGAGCTGCTCAAGATCGATAGAAGGTATATGAATATAAGAAGAGGACTTATCGAGAATTTGAAGTGGGTGATCATGTGTATGTAAGGATTTAACCAAAGAAGAGCACATTAAGGTGGGCCTCTTGCGCCAAGTTGGATCCTAGGTTCTGTGGACCTTTCCAGGTATTGGAAAGGTTGGGGCATGTGGCATACCAATTGGCTTTACCCAGCCATATTCGGGTGCACAATGTGTTCCATGTATCTCTACTGAAGTGATACGTGCATTATCCAAAGCATGTAATCCACTAGAAAATAATTCAAGTAGGATAAGATTAAAAATCCTAACTTGAAGTATACAATTTTTATGAGAATTTAATTTGAGTTTTGTTGATTGCAGGTAGAGCCAGAAGGTAAATTTTTGGTCGAACCTCAGTGTATACTCGACCGAAGAGAAATCATGTTCCAGAGGCGATCCATCACCTAGGTTAAAGTGCAGTGGAAGCACTTCAGCTCGGATGAGGCTACTTGGGAAGACAAAGGATTTGTTTGTGAAGCTTATCCATAATTATTTGCTGATTTGGAGTGAAACACCGAGGACAGTGTTTACTTCTAGGGGGGGAAGGTGTGACAATTAGCTTAAGTGATAACTAGTTGATTAACTAGTTGTTATGTCATTTTATTTGTTTTGAAGAAACTAAAACTTTTTATTCCTTTGATAATTATTACTTGATTAACATGGATTAATTTTATTCTATTGAAAATAAAATTATTTATGGAAAAGTGGTTCCATAAAAGTAAAAAAAATATTGATGGTAAAAGTATTCCAAGAACTGAGAAGTGGTTGAACAGTTTGGAAAATTACCTTTTCCTCTGAGGATAAAGGTACATCCCAGTGAGAAAAAGGGGTTATGTTCAGTGACTAAGGAAGGAAAAAGGAAGAGAGTGAAGATTTCCTAAGCTGTTATAGACCAGTGGAAACACTCAACATTCCGGAAGATTTCTGGAAAGAAGATTGGACTTGGGGTCTCGAGGTCTCTGTAGAAAATATTTATCAACCTATACTTCTCAGGTGTGGAGCACGAGGGAAGATGAGGACATAATCACCTCTCTTATGGTTGGGAGGACATCATCAATAGAGCCCAAAACGAGATAAGTAAATATATTTATTTATTGCAGATGTGATAGACAAACAACTTTAATACAGGAAATATTTAGACCAAGTTGTTTCAATATTTGGAAAAATGAGTATTGCAGTCAAGAAAGAATGATTATATACTGTTTATATCTTGTTTGAGACTTATCTGTGTATTACATTTGAAAATTATGGCTTATTCATTGAATTGTAAAATGTGAATGGATATATAAAAGAATTTTAGAAATATGATGTAGATAAATTATGGCTATTAGGTAATGCGAGAAAAGATTGAAATAACAGTTCTGAACTATTAGGTTGGAAAAAGAATTTTCTTAACTGAAATTATAGCTGGGAGTGAACTTTTAGTTTAGGGTCCAGGGTGGAAACCTAGACCCCAAAAATGATCGTTCCTCCATATCTGTGCTATACACGGACAAAAGCTAAGATGGTTTGGCCATCATTCTAAACTGTAAAGAATAAACAAAATCTATTGTTCCTGAAAGATGAAGGAAAAATTTGTTGCAAACCAAATTCATCTTTACAATATGCTTAGCAGGAAAATTATGAGAATAGAATGTATAGTTAAATTGTAGAAAATATTATTACATCAGAAAGATAGAATGCAGTAAAAAAAGTAAAACATAATGAATATAGTTTACAACAGAGAACGATATCATAATGCATGGCTCAAACGGAACAAAAGTAGTCTATATATTAATATAGTGAAAGTTACCAAACAAGGAAACCATATCCTAACTTTGAAGGTTCAATGAGCTCAAAATAAATACATTGCTAAACCTCGTAGGGTAAACATGAGACCGAAAAGGAAAAACTGTATCTCGAGCTGTGTGGGAAAACATGCGTGAAGAACCCAATAATTTATACAATGAAGAGAATGGTAAACCGATAAGAAAACTTACATTAATCATTTAAACCATGTCTCTCTGTACATGGTAGATAAACTCTTAACCATGGATTCGGATCAGAGACCAAACAAACTAAGCATTAAATGACTAATGTTTGCTAGTAAGCCAAGTAGGCAGAATCATGTCCAAGGTGTAACAGGACAAACGGCTCGACGACCATGCCACCCAAGTTGAGACCTGGCGAGCATGAATGTGTTTAACCCTGAGCTCTCGAAAACAAAAGAAGAAGAAAAAACGAAATACCTGAAAGGCTAAAGAGAGAGCCTCAGGAAAAATCATTGAAAGATGTCAAAAATATCGATTAGGAAAGGAATGTGTTGAGTAACCTTGACCTTCAGGATAAGAGGTATACCTGCACCAAACAAAATAAAGAAAAGGATAAGTCATCAGTAGCGAATATCTTTAAAAAAAATTAAGCACAAATATGATAATAACAAAAGAAGATATGGACAGGGTCGCAAACCTGAGAAAGACTGCATCTACAGGCTTGAAACTGAAAACTGTGAGAAACGATGTGAAGGAAACGTAAGTTAAAACTTGCACAGAGCCGGTGCGAGTAGTAAGCTCAGTGTGTGATAATCATGAATAATGAAGACTAAAACAAACACTTCATATACTTGTTGCGATGGAGGAAAAACTACTCAGGAGGTAGTTGGTGTGCCTTGGTTTTGGATGAGGCTCCTAAACACTGAAAAACACCAACAATCATTGTGAGAACACTGTAACCAAACAAGGAGGTGACATAAACATAGGTATTAAACCCCAACGCGAAGCAGTCCAGCTATGGAGGAACTGGGACTCGGAAAAAAACTAACAAAACGATAACAATATATAGAGACATCGCTTACCAGGCCATGGTGAAAGGAACTGCTTCGGATAGAAGCATGGCCTTTACCCAACATAACCTCCATGCCACCGCAAATATTGCAGACAAGGCACTTAGATAAAACACAAATGAAATGAGGAAAGTTGGTTAGGGTTGCAAGGGCATTACCCTATTCAGTTCCTGCTAATTCCTCCACCGTTGATCCCAAGACGCCCAAATCAAACGGAGGATGAATAGGCAGGCAGCCTCATACGGTGAGGGTACAAACCCTAATTGTGTGCATCTGTAGGAGTAAATAATGGATAAGGTCTCCGATGGTCTCAAGTATTTGATTAAACCGACGAATTAATATTGCCATAATAACCTGTCCTATAAACCATTAATGATTGGGTACGAGACTTAATGTGCACAACTATCAAACAAGCTCGCTTGAGAATCTTTGGGTAGTATTAAACCCACAACCTATATATAATGATGTTTACCCAAAGTTTTATGATACAACAAGTAAATGCGTGTTATAAGAATTGTATTGGAATAAACATGCTTATGTATGCCATAAAATAGTTCCAGTAAATAAACAAATATATATATGTTCAGTGCAGTCGATAGGTAGAGCAACAAAGTAAGAGAACAAAGTAAATTTTTTTTTTTTTTTGTGATGTATGTTACAATGGATTATAAATAAAGTATTTCAATAGACAGGTTGAGTAAAACATTTTAACATGAAACATATATAGAGAGAAAGACTTATAGAATTCTTATTCCATTAATCGCTACTTTCTAATTCAATATATGAGAAAGATTTATTATTCTTTAAATGCTTAATATGGATTTGATATGTAATATTTTATAAAATATTGATATAAAATAATTAAATATATGTATTCAGGAACAAATATGAGGGACATGTTTTAACATTTTAATATAGACAACATGAATTATAATAAGATATTTCAATTTGAACTATATATATATTATATTAACTTAAGTACGAATTTACCAAGAGTCTAGAAAAATCAAATATCTTTTCACTTTAAAAAAAAAATTCACCCTAAAAGATTTGATCTTTCTCAACTTTTAATAAGTCAAAATTTAAGATATATCTAAATTAATTAATATATATGTTAATTATTATGTTGATAATATAAATAATATATATTAATAAAATATATAATATAATTATTTAAATTATATATATATATATATATATATATATATATATATATATATATATATATATATATATTAGTTATACATTAAAAATTATTATGTATATTTCAATTTAATTTGGAAATAGAAGCATCACAATTTTTTTGATAAGAAGGAATGAAATGTACAAAGAATATCAAGTATTGAAACAAAAACTAAAAACTTATGTGTCATTAGTGAATTTTGAAACTCAAGATGCTTGTATGTTCAATTAACATTTTGTTTTCTAATGCATAATCGCACAATTACCGTTTTTTTTAGTAAGTCAACTTCCATTTTCTTTTTGGGTGATCATTGAAAACAATGGTATCAAGGGGTGACTATAAATGTAGTTAGATATTTGAAAGTGGTAATGTTTTTCCAAATTTAAATATTATAAAATTTGTAAGTTAACTATTTCATAATGGCTATGTATGAGAAATTTAAAATTAATTTTGTGTGACCATCTTGATATGCTTTAAAAAGAAATTTTAAATTTGACATTAAATAGAAATTATATTGAATAGAAATAAAGATTCATATGCATGTTGAAATCAATATGTTAAATATAAATTGATATTGAATTGAAATTGAATTTGATAGTATATTGAAATCAATTTATTAGAAATTAACAAATATATCGAAATCAATAAATATGTTTAATATAAACTCAATGAATGAATGAATGAAATTTTAATGTCCATGAGACTAAAAATAGTCTATGGGACCACCAGCTTCCTTGTTTTTTTCCTTCTGTAATTCAATCCTTTTCTTACTCAAATTGATGATGAGCTGACCCAACCTTCTAACAGTTCCAACACTAAAAAGGCAATGCCATGGAATTGGTGCTAACATACTGCGGTAATAGTCCCTGATGTCTTTGAAAGCGTCACATTCCAAAATGAAATGTTTTTCTGATTCCACTGCCCCAGAGGTGCAAAAAGTACATACCCTTTCTTCCCAAGCTTCTTTAGGTCTCTTCCACCGTCCCGTTTCACACCGAAGTTGATGTGAGTTAGTTCTTAATTGAGAAATACGAACCTTTTCTCTCCACATAATGCTAGCTCCAATTTATTACTTTTGTTGGAGATCACAAGTGGGGTTGAATTCCTGAACATAATACTTCTTCTTTCTACCCAACTCTTTTCCCCATATACCCTTACGAAACTTCTCCATCGCAAAATTCTCTAACTCCCTGCTATTTGTGGGACATGAATTTAGGTAAATATTCCATTTTTGCATCCATTTGTTGTTTTGTCTCATCCATGATTTATTTCTTTCAATCATACCTTCATTGAAGATAACTTTCGGCCATCTATCTCCTCCCATTTGCTCAATTCTTTTTAGATATCTTATAAGACACACCATGGAAATTGCTTCAATGAGAGCTGCCATGTTTCACTCAACATTATTTCATAGGGAATCGAACCTTTTATTTTGAAATTGCTCATGATACATAGATAATTTTGATTAGCTATAAATTTGGACCATTGACATGAATAGAAATTGACACATACACTGAAATCAATGCATTTATTTTAGTGTACATTTTCACCATTCAACATCACTACATTTAAAAGAACAATGTATGAGGAAGTTAAAAGTGATTATTTGTGAATATATTTAAGTGATATTTATTTTTAAATTTGTAGATTTTAAACCAACCTAGATCTATCCTAACCCCAAATCTATCAAGTGACAAGACATGCCAAATCTTTCAAAGTAAATTTGTTTCAAAATTTGAAAAAATTGAAAAGCATGTATTCTAATGTGCTATAAATTGAAATTTTTTCCCATGTAACAAAAACACCCTACCCTCCAACCTGTAGTAAGATATGTTCTTCAGGGCTCAAGGCCATTAAAAAATAAGGCTATAAGCAATTATAATAATATACTCCATATGAAATCATCATACCACTTATGGGATTTGAACCTAGTTGGGGAGGATAACAAGAACATTATTTCCAACCACTTGAGATAAATCCAATTGACATGTGCATAAAATCAATATTTTATGTATAACTATACTGAATAGATATATAAATTGACATCACACTAAAATCAATAATTATATGTGTGTGTGCATGTGTGTGTGTGTGTGTGTGTGTGTAATAAATAGAAATACAAATTAATATCTACAATAAAATCAATGTGTCCAAAATTTAATATAAATTTAAATAAAAACAAAAATCAACATTGGATATAAATCAACATTGGAAATAGAAATACAAAAAAAAAAAAATGAAACTAACATGTATACTAAAATCAATGTAGTAGAAATTGAGATGTACATTAAAATATAAAATTATGTTTATGTAAATTGAATATTAGTTGAATAGATTATATTCATCATATCCATGTCATACATATGCATAATTTTGATCCTCGAAAAATTCAGACTATTGATAGAAATATAAATTGAATAAAAAGTTGTGATGTATATTGAAATCAATGCATTGATCATGAATCTAGCTTACATTGAAATCAATGCACCTAGATCCATCTAAAAATTTGAAATAAATGCATTAAAAATTTCTTAACCCTAGATTTAGAGTACAATTTAATCAATGAATTGACATTGATAATTCTCAATACTAATCTCTATATTTCCAACTAAGGAAATCAAGAAATTGAGGAGACATTTCCAAATTGTGTCACTATAATAAAATTCTAAAAACAATAAATTGATATTGCTCCTCTTGATAACACTCTCAACCTATTGAGAAAAGTGAGTAAATTTCAAATGGTTAGATTAATCTTAGTCATGCACACACATAAAATTTGATCATTTAAAAATTTTGTGTGACTACTCATGATTGAAACTAATTTAGGTTTATCTCAACCCCAAGGGATCAAATCTTTCGAAGTGCAAATTTTTGGCATCTTAAGAGATTTGATCCCTTTTGGTACTTATAGAACTAGGTTAAAATAGGTCTAGGCTAATTTTAGTCACACATAATTTATAGTTGACCAACATTATGTATGCATTTGAAATTATTTCAATAATTTGAAATTTATTGCTTTTTTTTTAATTGATTGGAAATACAAAAGGTATTATAAAAAAGATCAATATCAATCATTGTAATTAAAAATATATAGATTTTAAAATATAAATAAGAATTAAACTTATAATACTAAATCTCTCTCTCTCTCTCTCTCTCTCTCTCACACACACACACACACACATATTTGTTTGCTAGGTTATGTGAGTCTTGATGAATAGCATGCCTAATGTATGACTTAAGTAGCCACGGCCCAGGGACATCTAAGCCGTCAAAATCACCTGGTGATCACACCTAGCCTAGGCCACACGAGCCCTTAGCATGGATGGATTTTTACCATCCCTTAGCATGGTTTTATTTTTACCCATGGAGTTTCGAGCCTGTGGCCTTTTCACCATAGTGTGCCTTAACAAAACAAAATATCACCATTTTCTCTATGCCCCATGGGCTATATATATATATATATATAGATAAACTCGAAGAAATAAATCCGATTAAAATTTTACAAAACAATGTAATTCCATATATATTATGCTCATAATTGATTAAATCAAATATTCTAGTCAAAATATCCACCTTCAATTCAAGCGAGAGTGGCATAAGGATTCCCAACCTTGGTAAGACCATTGGGAAATAAATAAATATACCTTTTTTCAAAATTCAAATAATTTTAAAAGTAAAATTACTTCCAAATTTAAAGATAAATTGTGGGGAAATAAAGAGGTGGAGAGAAAAAGAAAACTACGAAATTATAAGGAGGTGATCAACCCCAATCTCAAAAACCAAAATTATGTTTATGTCTTGACTAGTGTTAAGAAGAAAATAAACATTTCCAAGATTAAAACTAATTCCCATGAGCTTAATACTGAAATTGGGCCTTGACTGATTCTCAAAACATCATGGGATGAAAGCGGTTTTCACTTGTACGCCCTAGGAGAGTTGAAGATGAAAATAAATTTATCTTAAATTATCCATTTTATACTCACATTCAATATTATTTTCAAAATATTTATCACACTACTAACCTTCTTGATATTTTAACTCAATGAAACTATAATGATATAAGAGTGCTTCTCTTATTTATTTTTAAACATACAATAAAAATTTAAAAATTTCTATAAGTCTTAATAAGCATTACATATTATAATTTTCGTAGTGAATAGAAATTTCTTAACCACATAGAAAATCGAACTGCCAGATGTAAAAAATTATGAGGAACATCTAATAGGCAACTATTCAACTCCAACGTCAAAACACTTCTAAGTCCCTCCCCAACACAACACATTCTAAATTATCGGAGTGGCTCTGGCTATATATGGTGTCTCTTTTGCTTTCATATAACGTCGCAAAATCGGATTAACCATCCTGAGCTATGTTGTTTTTCTTTGGCCCATTTGAGTATGAATATCAAAACATTGAAGCCATAAAATCCAAATATTTATGGGAAGAGTCTATGAGTTGATGAAATGGAGAACAACGATGGACTAAATCCGACGATGGGTTATCAGTCCACGTCTACAGGCCTTCCATCAGACCACCTCTGCGCATGCCCCCTTGTCAGCTCCGGGGTCCCTCCTCTCTGGCGTCTACCTCCGCTCGCTTCCCTCTACCACCTCGCTCCACCTACTACATCAATGAGAGTCTTCTTGTGACCTCCCATTCAAAATGGATCCATTTTCCCTGTCAAATTACCCACATGAATTACTATGAAACACCTAGATGTTGTAGAGACAGGTGACCAAGGCTCCCTTACCTGCAATATTTACCTTCAAACGCTGCAGAGACAAGTAATTCCTGACTCCATTCCACAAGATTATGACTCTGTGTGTTATTTTCCTCAGTAGGTGTTAGATCAATGCTTATGTGAATCCATTAAAAAAATTCTCTTCCTTTTTGGTGCCATGGTGGTTGGTCTAAAATTTTTTTTATAGGAAATATATTTACAACAAATTATATATTGATTCCTAACTTGGCTTCCTAATATACATAACGCATAATTTTACAATATTATTTTTGTTTAGTAAAAAACTCGGCTTTCAACATCATCCTCCAACTGTTTGTCGGAATATTCATCAAAACCCTTTTCAGTGCTTAGCCCACAATGGTTTAAAAGCCTCCAACCATGCTCTAAGCCACATTATTGCAATGGTTTTTGCTTGTAATGTCCAAACTCTCTACACTGGAAACCAGATGAACCTTTATTGATCTCTCCATTGACCTTCAACTATGGTTCCTATCCTGAATTATTTGTTGATCATATACTCAACGTGAACATTAAATTGATTTATCATATATTCATTTATCCTTGAATAAGTTTATTTCCTGTCATCATGATTGATCCACCTAAACTAGCTAGTTAATTAATTTCACTCTAGTCAATTGAGTTTTGCCTACAAAGAGTATATCACCTCGATAAATAGCTTTTATAGGATTGATTCATGCCTCCTAAATCTTTGATCCAGGTGTATATTGGTGGATACCCTCCTATTCCACTTATATCCCCACCATTGTTTCTTTAAGCTTTTCAGTTTCCTTAATTGTAGCACAATTTACTATTTTTGGCAGTTTTTCGGGTCCTGAACTTCCAGAGCCGTTTTGAGGCTCTAAACGAAGTTTTGAGCCATTTTGGGTGACTCAAAAGTTGTATTATTAGGATAGATATTTCTAACGAGGTATTTTGTGCTTCAAACGGAGATCGCATGCCAAATTTACATCCTCGGGAAGTTGACGTACCAATTTATTCAAACGAGGCCCATAGTTTTGGCGCTTCATCTCCTAGGGTTAGGTTTTTGGATGTTTAGGTTTTTCCATTGTTTCTCAATCATAAATAGGCCTTGGAGACTCATTATAACACAGTTTAGAGGCCTGTGGCCACCATGTCTCTTCTCAGAGATAAGCTACCAACGCCCTAGCTATTTTATTTCCATTCTGTCTGTAAACATATTTTAGTTATTTAATATTAATGAAATGAAGTGTTATTTCCATTGCATCTTTGTATTTATGGTTATATTCATATTTTGTTGTGTTCCTGCATAAATACGAATAAGTGGTATCAGAGTGGTCTTCTCTTTCTTTTTTTCTCTTTGAATGTCCCCAACGAGGTCATGGTATAAGGAGTTAGGGCTTGATCTGGTTGAACCCTTGCAAGATTAGCCTTGCAAACCCCTATGACCTCCCATGGCAGAAGGAAAGAAAGACAAGGGAGTAGGAGATCCTATCAAATTATTGCTCGAGGAGGCCCTCAAGAAACAAAGGAACACGATTGTTGAGGAGGTAAATCCCCTCTGTGGACAGAGGTGATCCCTACTAGCCCAGATCGGGTCTAGCAACAATCAAGTCACGCAGTGACGCAGGTTCCTAGTTACAAAACGACAAAAATCATAAAAAATTTCCTACCTCAAATCCTACACAGTGGTCATTGAAGAAAGGATGATGCTTCCCATCCCTCGCTTGGCAAGTCATGATCCTTCCGCTTGACACGTCCAAACACCTGCACACATGCAAGGAAACAACGATATACATCATAAAATCTAAAACATGTAACCATGCATCAGTCAGAGAGGATATAATTCATTGCGTAAAGAAATAGACACATGAATGGAACCATAATCAAAGTCACTTTTCATTAAAATAACAAAGGAAAGATACAACCCAAAGCTCTGATGCTTGATCTTCCTTCGGCGGGGCTGACAGCGGAGCACGTCTCAACAAAGCTTGTTAGAAACGGGACGAAGCTCTCTCTCTTTGGCTTGACTCTTAATAGTTGTTTGGCTATAGTTTCCTTCCTACAATTTCATCTAGCTTGCTAAGAGAGAAGGAAAGATTTTATAGATGGAGGAAGGGGAGTTGGGATCCCTATAATCATGGGATTGGCCCTATCTCTAAGGAAGCTTCCATGATAGGTGGAAAACTACTTCCCATACATGGAGATCCGGAGCCAAACCACCCAACTCCTTTTAGTGACTCGTTCAGGAGTTTGTTGGAATCAAAATTCCGCCATTTATTTAAAAAACACATCCCTTATTAAGCTTGGCGCAAGTGAGACATAGGGACAGAGTGCCAGTTGGCGCGCCCTCTATGGTGGATTCCTCCCATTGGCACTGAACTGGCTAGTTGTACCAAGGCAAAAAAATCTGTTTTTAGGGTTTTTCAGAGGAAACTTTCTTCAGTGGAATTATTTTCCTTATGCAAGGGGATGCCATGAAAGTGGTTTCAAGTCATGTCATTTCTCATAGGTCACGGGAAAAGCCCTCCAATGTGCGGGACAAGAGATTGCAGGGACAGTGACAAAATGTTGTGTAATATATGCCCCCTAAAGCATGAGGTCCGAGAGAGAGGGAGGGGTGAAATGCTTTATGAGAATGTGCCCAACTGAAAGCACTTCCATTGGAAGACCTGGATACAAGTACGACTGATATCTATGATACATGATATGTGGTATGGGCCCAACCATCCATAATAGAGTGTAAAATAACCGGGACCCAAGGTATGGACGCAACCATCTAGTAAAAAGGATCAACAAGTAGACTCAAGTATGGTCGCAGCCATCCAGTCAAATGAGTCATGTAACTAATCATGATAATCCACAAAGAATCCGCAGCCTGGATTTTATTAGACAAAATTCAAGGTCTTGCACTCCATCTTGACCCGAACAGAGTACAAGTCCTAACATGTGAATAAGTGAGTTGAAGTCGAACATGCAAGAACATTGTCTGATTACCAGCCAATAATGAAAGCTGTTAACAGACGCGAGAGAAACCACCAATAATCAGGATGGCCCTTAAGGTACTATAGTTACAATCCATGGAATGTGAATAGTGATCTGGCGTCAAACACCCGCAGAATCATTCGAGTGAAGTCCAATGATGAAAGCCTTGCGTCGAATGCGAAGAACCTGCCATTCAGGCATGTAGGCTCCAAGGTACCAGAATGGAGTCTCTAGATCAGCTTCCTGGATAATGAGCTGAAGTTGACAGGAAGTGACCTTGATCGAAGATGGGCCATAGTATTTCCCACATCATCGACACGAGACAGAGGAACATGATGTTGGTGAATCAGGATCAGTAGAGAATCAGAGGGAGGTCGAAAACTACAGAGGCCAACTTCTCTTGAACATATCGACGGCATGACACTAGATTTGGCAGTATTTGACATCGAAGGATCTGAGGTCATGATGACGTGGCAAAGAGTAGATGAGCAGTAAAAAATGATTACCCAAACCCATGGGGGCAAGAAGAAAACGAGATGAGATGTCCCCAACCCAACACGAATGCAGACAAGTGCCATGTTCAAGAGCGACATACTGTTGACACGACGGTGACACTGGTTCCATTTTTCCCCCACCATTTTTGGCGAGTACCCCAATTATTTTTGAAAACAAGCTTGAAGGGGATAGCATATGCTTGCGATATATGTTTGTCCTTCAGAAAAATCCAACCTAGTACATTTAACGATTCCTGGGAAGGAGGAACTCGAGTATCATCATTACGATGGAGTCCGATGTCATCAGGTTTTAACGAGTCTGACAAAGGAAGAACTCGGCGTCTTTTCATGTTTAGAGAGTTTGAAAAGACAACAAAAAAATAAACTCCAACAGTCCTTTTTCGTAGATAGTTCCTCAGATCCGAAAAGGTAGAAAACTGTGTTTGAGAAAACCTCCTAGTCGCGATAGGCTAGGGTATTCCTTTTTCATAAATAATCTATCCCAGCCCGAAAAAGGGGTAAACGTATACTGGGTAGATGTCGTTTCGTAGCCAATTTAACGAGATCAAAACGACAAGCGACTCAGCAATCTTTTCATTTTTAGAGAGTCAGAAAAGAGCTGAAATATGACTCCAGTAGTGAATTTTTGCGTTTTTACCGAGTCTGAAAAGGTATAAAATACAACTCGTGTCATCGTCCTAGTCATGTAAAAACTCGTCGATGCACAAAAAGCAAGCATAAAGCCCATTTTTCGACAAAAATTATAATAAAATATTGGAAAAATAAGCTTCAAAACCTAATTTGATTTCGAAAAGCTATAAATATGACCAAAATAGTAAAAACATATTTACTTTTTACCTCTTGTGCAGAGCAATAGTGAGGTTTTTCCCCATGATCTTGCGGTGACGATTGTGGACAATCCGGTGCATAATTCTAAATCTCGTCTTTTCCATGTAAGATGTGCTTCCATTAGCTAAATTTTAATTCATATTTCATAGTTTTCCATTGTGATTTGGCATCCTTGAAGGGGGAATTTACAAATTTAGGGCTTCGGAGATTAGCGTGGGTATGAGGCACGGACCTGCGCTAATCGAGTTCTTTTTGCAAAGGGGTCACACCAGCTGGTGCAACTGTCAACAAAACAGTTGCGCCAACCGCGCAACCTAAATTTCCACTTAAATTTCTCAAAAATTGAACCAATCAATTGAATTTTTGATTGCCCAAGGGATCTTATGATGTGCTTATGACCATTTTGATGCAGGTATAAAGCTACAATGGTGATCGAATGGAAAGAAAGGGAGCACAGTGAAGAGGACGAAATGGCAATGGAGAATGAGCAATGCATGAATGCTCTCCGGGATTGCGGTTTAAAGAAATTCTTATTGACACCATGTCTCAGGGCACAACCTGAATTGTTGCAATACTTAACCAGTATTTGGGATGAGAACGAAGAGAATTTTAGGCTTCGAGAGCAAGTGCTTGAACTCGAAGTGTCTGATGTTTACTTCATCACTGGATTGTCTTGCAGAGGTCTAGTTCCGATCATGATAAGTACTAGGCATTCTAGCGAAAATATGTCAATGGTTATGAAAAGAGTGTGCCCAGGGGCACAAACAGGATCAGTTAGTGGTAAAGTTGACATTCATACTGTTCCTGACATATCACTCAGAGTGGTGCTCCATACCATAATGTGGGCTGCGGGGTCGCAGGCGCTGCATGAGTCTACTAAAACATAGCTCCTTTTGGCTTCAGAATATATGAACCCGACAATATTGATTGGGCCACAACCGTAACCATGAATATGAAACAACAGTTGACTAAATGTAAAAATACCAAACTGAAGAAGTTTGGGTACGGGTCTATGTTGGTATCGTTCATCCTAGAACGACTGTTGAGTCTCAAATCTGCATCTTTTCCATACACTTTTCTATACCTTTTTCACTCACCTGAACCTCCCAAGTTGTCAATATCATGTGCAAAAGAGCATCTAACATGGTTTTTAATTATATTTTGTGTTTGCTATTTGATCTAGATTTTGTTCATTCAGCTGCGGAATCTTGCCACTTTCCGCAGCTGCTGCAACTTTCCGCAGCTATTTTGTGAAACTCTATGCTACAGGTGTCTACAAGGAAAACGAGCCACATGGGCAGGTCAGGAATGATGTGGACATGGTTCGTGTCCTATTGGTTTGAGCAAACTCATCTAAAGAAGCCGCGGTCAAAGGCGTCCACATGGAAGTCAACCATAGAGTCTCATGTCGGCAGGACTCTGTTTCGTGTCACATGAAGATTCATACGGCCGTTTCTAAGTTGCTGAGGATAAATCGACATCTGTACATGGCTCCTTAGTCGAATTCAAGCATCCACTCCTTGTAGATTTACTTTCCAACACGGCCATGATCCTAGATCCGTGGACGTAGTGGTCTACGTGCTCTCCACCAGCATGAACTTTAGGAGACAGTTATATTTCTTTGTTATATATAATGCGTTTGCATATGCATATAGAGTTAGTCGATGTTAGTCTCTGTTATCTTTTATAAGTCTGCTCTGTAGTGTGATTACGCTGCACTTGTGCCGTAACATCACCTTTCTGTAATGACTGCTTTTTAATATAAGAAGACTCTGTTTTTAACCGAAATTCGTATTTGAAGATCGTTGCCAAGGCTGGTGTAGAGGGCCCCTGCTCAGCTAAGGTTTTGTGCATTAGTGTAAAATTCTCATTTCGTTTCTTTAAAGCTCATTGTGCCATAATCCATTCATATGTTTATACATTGCATTTGCTTCATTTCTGTTTATAAACTTCCATAGTTTCCATTTCACTTCTGTCTTTCATGTTTTATGTTGTTAATCACTGATCAGTGTTTTTGTTTCAGGTTATAGATAGGCAGCCCGGGCATTTTCATAGATTTTTAACTAATGACATGGAACTAAGATTGTTCTGCTGCTAATTTGCTTTTCATAGTTTCTGTTTAAATTCGGTATTGCTCTGTTTATTTCATTTTTGCTTATTTGCTTCAGTAGTTAAATTTAGATATATTAAGCTGCTCATAGCATCTTTAGTTGCCTCCGAAAGCCACAGCTGGACTGATGGTGAGGGATTGTATTATGAAATGTGTAGTTTAGTATTAGTTTCTTTTCTGCAAATTTATATATATTAAGCTGCTCATAGCATCTTCAGTTGCCTCCGAAAGCCACAGCTGGACTGATGGTGAGGGATTGTATTATGAAATGTGTAGTTTAGTATTAGTTTCTTTTCTACAAATTTAGATATATTAAGCTGCTCATAGCATCTTCAGTTGCCTCCGAAAGCCACAGCTGGACTGATGGTGAGGGATTGTATTATGAAATGTGTAGTTTAGTATCAGTTTCTTTTCTGCAAATGTAAGATATATTAAATTGTGCATAACATCTTCAGTTGCCTCCGAAAGCCACAGCTGGACTGATGGTGAGGGATTGAATCATGAATGTATGGTTTGAGATTAGTTTTCTTTCTGCAAGTTAGATATCAGTTACTCAAGTTGTTTATGATTACTTCCGAAAATCATAGCTGGACTAATGATGAAGGATCAAAAGATAAATTGATGTAATCTGATTTAGATTTATTTTGTTGCAATTTTGAATTTCCTTAAGCATAGTTTCTTTTATGTTTAGTCAGCAGCAAGAATAGTTTGGTTTTCATGCTCACTAGTTCACTGTTTTGATTAATTAGATTAGCAGCACCTTTTCATTTCAGTAGCACATTTTCATCTCCTTTCAAGTCTTGTCATTGTGAATTTCAAATTTCTTTTTAAGATTTCAAGTTGGTAAATCATTATAGGGGATATAATTTCCTTGAACAAACATAACCAAACTTGTTTTCATCTTAGAATTTCCATTTCACCTTAGAAAACCAAAAACGACAAAAAGTTAAGAAATAGGTTATCTTGCACATATAGTGCGCCGCACTTCATCAGCTTACGATTCCCGGATTGACAAATTAAATGCAGCAATTTAGGACACACTAAATTGACCAAACAACGGCTACCTATCTTCCAGGGCTAGGAGCGATAGTCGCAGATCCACCTTTGAGAAAGCCACGGGTGGCTCGATGGGCAGCACTGATGCCCAAAGTAGGAGGGGGCCAACAAATGTCATGGCGACTCGATTTCTTCGGATGGCTTCGGCGACAGTTGATCGTCGTAGAGGACTAGCCATATGCCGGTACTGATTTCACAGGAGACCCAGACCTTCCACTCCCGGAAGGAGAGGACTGGGATGTGGAGCTGGGTAAGACTCTTTTTTATTTTATGAATTTTATAATTTTTTTTTGGGTATACATGCATGTTCTAACAATTGATCCTATATGTATGCAGATGTCAGCCCAGAGAGGCATGCCGGGATGTCGCCGATCACGCGGAGGACCCCTCTCGCCTATGACCCTCAAGGTGAGGGGGGTGAGGGGAATGAGCTAGTTTAGAAATTAGAGGGAATTTCCTGTGGGATTCCTGATTATGCTCGTCTAGTAGATTTCCCTATGGCTTATCAGAGGCACACCGTAGGGGTGCCTAGTCACCTTCATCACTTACTGAGGCGATTGGTACGGGCAGTAACACCATGAGCACCATGTTGATTAGTCGCCTAGGATTTTCATATGCATATTTTTGAGAGACATGTTGTCTCCGGATATTATTAAAACATACATGTATATTTTTGGATTTTATGTGATGCACAAAAACTGCAAACATTCGAGATATATATATATATATATATATATATATATATATATATATATATATATATATATATATATATATGCATTGATCTTTTTCACATATGATGATGTTTTTTATTAAATATGTTATGAAAATTTCTAATATAATGTTATCTAATGCATTAGCTGCATAACACATGACCCAATGGGAAAGTTAATAGCTCACAAAATTTATCACACCACACATTTTATTTTTACACAAGCTTAAAACACAAATGAAAACTATGCTTGAAGATGAGTTTTATTTTTTATGCAAGCTTGAAACACAAATATAAACTATGCTTGAAATGTTAAGGAAAACGGGAAAGCCCCTAGCATGGTGTCTCAATTAGAGGTACATGCCCCCAAGCTTCAGTCCATAGAAAATGGAGTGAAGGTTCAAAACACAAGATATTTGATCGAAATCTAACAAAAATTGAATTGAACGAGAACGTGTTTCATTGTTTTAACGAGGTTGACACACTTAAGAACTGTCCTCGAATCAACTTTTTTCATTGTTTTAGGAGCTTGACACAAGAAGAGGAACTATGCTCCGACGAGCTCAAAGGAGCAGGTTTAGGTGGGGGATAACCGGATACAAAATGCTCGAGACAATCAAACATTGCCCCCAGGCCGGGCATAAACGAGGAACGATGGTGTCCATCGCTCCATGGCAGATCTTCGAGAGACATAGTCTCCATGATAGCTTTGTCAGCCGGAAAGACTTCTCTCAAAGGATCGGGCGAATCTGCACCACAGAGCCAAGGGGATTAAGAATAAATATTAAGAGCCATGCTCAAAGGAGAATTTTCAGAAGGAGGAGGATCTGATGCAGAAATGATCTCGCAATAATTAATTTCAACTGGGATCAAAGACATCGATTCTCCAAAATAGGTCACCTGTTCAGGAGAAGGGATGATCCATGGGTCATTTGACCTAGAGATCATGTTGACTTGAACAGTGTTAGGTGGTGGCATGGGAAAAATACCCATGAGAATGGGGTCCTTGAAAATACCAGGTCCTACACTGTCAGGGGGATTGAAAATTTGATCCACGTATGGCACGTTATTCTCGGAGGATGAGGTGAAGAAAGACCACTGATCAACAGTAATAATATTTCCCTCATGCAGAAATTTCAGAAGCTGAAAGAGGGTGGACAGAACACATAACATGGCATGGGTCCATCTGTGACCAAGTAGAAGATTGTGGTTGAGTTTGGCATCAACCACTTCCACTTCAGCATTGACAGTATTACCTTGCAATGTTATCGGTAAAATCGCGAGAACACCCAAGGGTTTCGATTCCCTACCATCGAATGCATCGAGGGAAATGGGAGATGAAGTGAGAGCTGGAGAGCCGATGGATTTCCAGAAGGAAGATGACATAACATAGGTGGAGGCACCTTTTTCCACAATGGCTCTGTGAATGTTGAGGCCATTGATACCGACTTGTATAACAAGGGCGATTTGATGTGGAAGTCGAGGGACAAAATTATCTAGATCGAAGGTGAGAAGACTAGAATCGGCAGGATCAATTCCACCGATTGTAGATAACAGATATTTTCGTTGATATGGGCAAGTTTGAAGCACTTCCAATGCAAACATTGCAGAAGGTGCATGTGCCAAATCCTCAACAATGTTGTAATGCTGAGCAGCATGGGCGTTTAGATTATAGGAAGAATTTTGAAGAACACCTTTGGAAGGTGGCTGTATAACAGGTTCAACGCTGGGCTTCTCAATTTCTAAAGGACCAGAGGTAGGTGGGGGAGGCGGGCCATCAATGACTTCCTTCCCAACTGCCTGGCGTGATCCAGCATAATCCTTTGAACGAGTGGCAATCGAAACAGGTGCAGCACCATTCATCATAAAAACTTGGGACCCCAATGGTGTAGATGGTGAAGGTTGCTCAACCATCTGGGTCTGCTGAGATGGAAAAGGTTCCTTAAGAACTGCCAGAGTTCCCTTAGAGCCTTTAATAATTTGACTAACCTCGAATCGTTAGGGACAATCTTTGGTGTAGTGGTATCCGTCACAGATCAGGCAAGGGTACTTTGGTTTCCGTTGTGAACCATCATCAGCACGTGGTTTGGAGGATTCTATTTTTGGGGCATCGGATCTGGATTTTCCTTTGCCCTTCTTCTTCCCTTTGGAAGTCTTGTCTGCAGGATTGGCCTGAATAGCATTGACCTCCACGGTCTTACCAGAATCCGAAGTGGCAGAAAGAGAAGAATTGTTGGAAGAATTCGACTTCTGCTTCCCATTAGAAGACTTACGAGAAGTCTGAGAGATAGAACCAATAACACCGTCAACCGATGGGGTAGGTGGTGCTTTAGAGGTCCCTGGTCGCAGGGTATCTGTCAAGATATCATATAATGTGTTGGACTAAGAGTACACCAAATCGAGGTATTGGGCATGAGCGATGGCTTGTTCCTTGGTCACACATGCCCCCATAGCAATGTCCTGTGCAATCTTGTTGACAAAGGAGGTAGTGAACCAGTGAGTTAGAAGCTGATCAGGAATATCGAACTTGATCAGACGACGACAATATCTCCACTCATGAATACGATCTGAAATATGAGTGGTTTTATCCTGCTTTAGAGATGTCAGGAGATGCGTCCCGACTTCATAATGAACCAGTAACTGGAAATGTGTCAGGAATGCCATAGCTAAAGTATTGAAGTCTTAAAAAATACCACGGGTAATTCTATGTACCATTTAGCAGCAGCGGCAGTAAGAGTGCGCTGGAAAGACGTAGACAGATCGAGTCATCCACCCAAGAGTTCAAAGAAAACCACAGATGGTAGGCCATGACATGTGCTTGGGGGTCTTCTCCAGCTTTACCCTCAAAATTGGGACAGTCACCCGGTACCTTCGTTGGAACCAGAGGCCAATACGGATTATGAAGAATCGGATCATTGCTCAATTCAGATACATCTGGTAGTTCCAATGTGGCGAGGAAAGGTATCTGAGGATTAAAAGGCATGCCAGGTCCCTGATAAGGACCTGTACCTGTACTCCAACCTGGTTGAGAATAATTCTACCCCCATTGGTTTTGTCCTGGAGGATTCTAACCATAGGCGGTATAAGCCGTATAATTGGGTTGATACGGTTGATGATAACCAGGGTACGGGGGTTGATAACCAGGGTACTAACCCTGATTATATGTGGGTCCCATTTGAGCAATGTATGGATTTGACTGTGGAGTATAAGTACAGCCTGGCTGTTGAAGGTAATAACTAGAACCTTGGGGTAGGTTATAAACTGGTCGAGACTGACCTTGAAGGTAATAGCCACCTTGGGGTTGAACGGGCTGTTGGTAAGTGGGACCATGCTGAGCCTGATAAGTTGGGAACACGGGTGGGTTTGGATGTGGCATAGAATAGATCGGCCGTTGAGTAGGGTTAACTAGTTGTGCAGGTTGTCCTAGTTGAACAGGTTGACTTGGCTCCATAGGTTGCCCTAGTTGAACAGGTCGGCCTGGGTGAACAGGTTGTCCTGGTTGAACAGTTTGGCCTAGTTGATGAAGGACACCAGGCTGCCCTGGCTGAGCAAGTTGGCCTGATGGCGGGAGAGGACCAGGTTGTGCCTGATAACCAGGTTGACCTGTGACAGGACCATAAGATGGCCCTGGCTGTGCAACATTCAGACCAATTGGAAACTGAGGTTGCTGAGGTTGCACCAATGGTTGAGAAGGATGGATTTTCCCCTAGGACTGTACAATGGTCCGGGTTGATACCCGGCTTATGGGTCCTTGAGGTTGCCCTAGTTGGACCACAGGGTGAAGCTGTAGAGGCTGACCTTGAGGGTTGTAGGACTGCCCTTGCGAACCATACAACAACCCCTGTTGGCCCGAAGGTTGTCCCTAGAAGGGTTGTCCTTGTGGGTTAGCAGGTTGCCCAACCTAGGCAGATAGAAAATCGTTAATGTATTGATAAGCCTCAGGAGTAGGAAAACAAAGGGGGTTTCCCTACTTATCATATTGATAAGGAAATATGTAAATCGGTGTACCATCCGGTCCATAATGGGAAAAGTAAGGATGGTTAAGATCTTGAGAGGACTGACCAACCTCGGAGTTCGATGATTGTAAAGAAAATTGATACTCCTCAAGAGAAATATTCTCTGAAATAACAGAAGCTATGTAAATGTCTTCAGGAACTGACGAGGTCCTGGTTGACTAAGTAGTGACAGCGGGCGTAGATGCAGCTACGCAGCTAGTAGGCCTAACAGGTACTAATGTGATGAAAGGAGATGCCATGAGAGGTGTCGATGGTGACATCCCTAACGAAGGAATAACCAGCCTCGTGGATGGAGTTGATATTCCCATAGAGGCCACAACAGCCATAACCTAACTTAAAGACCTATATCCCGTCGGAAGCAAAGGACCAGGTGAAGACATGACAGAAGACTCGGGGGTGTTTTCGGGAAAAAGCTGGTAATCTTCACCAGATGTAGGAATTTCCTCATTACGAGAAGGACTGGGTGAGTCCATATCCGACCTTGCCGCAAGATCTTCTAAAAGACGACGAGGAATAGGAGGTATAAAAACAGCCAAGAAAGGCGATCCAGATGTAAGAGGAGGGAAGTGTTCCCCTACTCCAAATCCAAACCAAGCGTTGGACAAGGGCCAATTGAAATCAACTGGTCCTCCACAGGGAAGTTCAAATATAACCGGTCCCCCGTCGGAAAAATCAGACACAATAGGTTGTTGATGCTCAGCAGAGGACTGAGAGACCTCTGATGAATCGTCTGTATAAGGACTACCAGTAGACGACACTGAGGGTTCCACCACTGTGACAGTAACAAAAAGAGGAAGAGATCAAAACACAGACACACGGGCAAAAACCAAGGAAAACAATCAACAGGCCGAAAAATCAATCTCTAAATGGGTGTGTGATCATATGTGATTAATTTTACCACATTGAAACTTGGAAAATTTTATTGTTTCATGTTTTAAGAGTCTAGAAACAAGTAAAAGATGACTCTATCTCTTTCAATTTGGAAAAAAGCATGAAAGGACAATCACTTGATGATCTTTTCAAATTTAATGAGTCAGAAAATATCAAAATGACTGCTTTGGTAATCTAGGCAGATGGGTGTACCAGATATCCGTGAACTACCATATACACCTTGGTTAAAAAATGAAAGAGAAATCAACTAAGGACTTGATGTACGTGCAGGTAATCTCTCTGAATGCTGTGTCCGGTGTATCACGGGTAAAAAGCGGCAGACTCGGCTTCCTACGGATAAAGGATAGCAACCTAGTGGGGTCTCCCTTTATATATGCGATGGTACAGGGAGCAAAAGTCCATAATAGTACTGTCTAAATCCAGAAGGTGAACGAAAGCTACTAGGTTTAATGACGCTGGAACACGTCACTTGCCTAGACCTCTAGATATTCCGTTAATGTTTCAATGTTGCCTTAGGTTAATTGAATAAATTTTATAGTTGATCTTTAAATTATGTTTCAATTTCAGGCCCTATCGAATGTTGTATCTTAAAAAATCCTCTAAATGCACACTACATGCCACAATATATCACTTTGTTCGATGAACAACTAACTACGGGAAGGTTGAGAGATTTTAAAATAACAACAAAATGATCACAAAAACATCCACTATTGTCTCTAATGCATGCTAATGAAACTAAAAATTTTTCTCATAGAGTTATATAACACTAATAATGCGGAAAAGCTTTCAATTTTCACTAAACTAATCAAAAAATGCAAAGAGATTTGTTTTTGTATTTTTTCAATATTTGAGAGCAGATGCACTAAATGACTGAAAAAACCAATTCGAGAGATGATAGTGAGAGAGTTGAAACAAACAAGTTCACTCAACGCAAACACACACAATCAAGACCCAAATTAATGAATAAATCCATCAAATCGAAGAAGAATCTCAAAAAGACTCACACAAAATGTGTAATCTAGGCTTGAAATGAGGCAAAGCGAAACTTGAATGAAAAAAATAACAATCGCTCAACTGACGCAATGATACAATGGAATGCAAAAAAACGAATGCAAAGAAGCGAAAAGAAATTTGACTGGAAAAGCGAGAACCAAAAACTCCCACCGGAGGCTCAGCATACTATAGCACCTAGAAACCCTAGGGCTAGAATTGAAAACTGATGGTAACGGGCAAACAACCGGAAGATAAGGGTCAAACATAGTCAACAAGGACTTCAAGGCACTCAATCACTCATAAAAATGACACCAGGACCAGAAATCAAACTTGGAGGGCTAAAAAACAAGAAAACCCTAACACCAAACAGAGTTGGGCGACTGTTTAGCTATATTCTGCGTCAAACAAGCGTTGGCGTGGGGGCCTAAATAGTAGCAAGCGCCAGTTAGCATGATTGTCAGGTTATAAACTGTGCCAATCGAGTTTACTATGGGAAGAAATGAAAAAAGAGAAAACAGAGACTGGATTAGGTCTTCTGGGGGCTGAATAGGGGTTTGACACCAAAAGGAGGAGAAATAGAAGAGAAAATCAATCAATCAAGAGCCAAAAACAACCAAAAGAGAAAATACTAAGTCCAACTGATCCCCAGTGGAGTCGCCAATTTGTTGAGGAGGTAAACCCCCTCTGTGGATAGAGGCGATCCCTACTAGCCCAGATCAGGTCTAGCAACAATCAAGTCATGCAGTGACGCAGGTTCCTAGTTACAAAACAACAAAAATCATAACGAATTGCCTACCTCAAATCCTACACAGTGGTCATTGAAGAAAGGATGACGCTTCTTGTCCCTCGCTTGGTAGATCACGATCCTTCCACTTGACACGTCCGAACACCTGCGCACATGCAAGGAAACAACGACATACAACATAAAATCTAAAACATGTAACCATACATTAGTCAGAGAGGATATAATTCATTGCGTAAAGAAATAGACACATGAATGGAACCATAATTAAAGTCGCTTATCATTAAAATAACAAAGGAAAGATACAACCCAAAGCTCTGATGCTTGATCTTCCTTCGGCGGGGCTGACAGCGGAGCACGTCTCAACAAAGCTTGTCGGAAACGAGACAAAGCTCTCTCTCTTCGACTTGAATCTCAATAGTTGTCTGGCTATAGTTTCCTTCCTACAAGTTCAGCTAGCTTGCTAAGAGAGAAGACAAGCTTTTATAGATGGAGGAAGGGGAGTTGGGATCCCTATAATCATGGGATTGGCCCTATCTCTAAGGAAGCTTCCACGATAGGTGGAAAACTACTTCCCATACATGGAGATATGGAGCCAAACCACCGAACTCCTTTTAGTGACTCGTTCAGGAGTTTGTTGGAATCAAACCTCCACCATTTTTTTTTTTTAAAGCATCCCTTATTAAGCTTGGAACGAGTGAGAGACAGGGACAGAGCGCCAGTTGGCATGCCCTCTATGGTGGATTCACCCCATTGGCATGAGGGCTGAACTGGCTAGTTGCACCAAGGCAAAAATATCTATTTTTAGGGTTTTTCAGAGGAAACTTTCTTCAGGGGAATGCTTTTCCTTATGCAAGGGCATGCCATGAAAGTGGTTTCAGGTCATGTCACTGCTCATAGGTCACGTGAAAAGCCCTCCAATGTGCGGGACGGGGGATTGTAGGGACGGTGACAAAATGTTGTGTAACAACAATGATGGATAAGTTTTCCTAGATCCTTCAATGATTGCCCACTAGTGGTGCATCTGCATCTGACAGCCACTCCGGAGGTTCCACTCCTTTCAAGGTACAAGTAAAATTTTACATTCCCATATTTTAGGGACTAATATATGTAGACATTGTAGATAGATGGTAGAAACTATCAAAAGGATATTTCTTGGTTCATGACTTTTCCAACTGGGAAAAGATTACTTTTGCACTCCTCAAAGCCACCCCCCATGTCAAGGACTCGTGGGAAACCTACTGTGATCAAAAGGACAGGAGGGAACCCTCTTTGTTATCGATCACACCCACTTGGGATTCTTTCCAAGATGCCATAAAGGAACAATATTATCCTGTGGGGAGCTATGAGGATAAGTACATCTAATGGAATACGCTACAACAATAAAGGGATCAAGATGTGCATGAACTGACAAATTTGTTCCATACCCTGCGCACAAAGTTGGGTATTAAAGATTCAGAGAAACATTTGGTGCTCAAATACCACAACTTTTTGCACATATACATTCATGAGGAAATGGAGTTCCTAGACATTACCTCGCTTGACATGACATATCGATATGCCGACAAGATCGGGAAGAAATTTAATCAGGCGAAGCGAGAATTTGGATCCGCGAATTTGAAGCCAAGGAAAGGCACCCTCGAACCGCAGAATAAGGGGAAAATCCAAAGCAGGGCGACTCAAAAGAACACTACAAATTCAAAGAAGGAAACGGGGAAGTGGTGTGAATTTTATAACAGCTCCACTTACAACAGAAGCGAGTGTCGGGCCAAACAGTCGCTAGTGGTTGAACTGAAGGCATGAAAATCATATCCATGTTATGATTTTGAGTCAAAACCGGACAAGGGAAATGAAAAAGGAAAGAAAATAATTGATGTAGAACCTAGTGCCACTATTGTCACCACCAAGCTCCAGAGGGAGGATCCCAGGGATCTAGAGGAGGGGGAGTGCCTCTTCCATTCCCAGATGTGGGTGAAGGGTTCTCCACTGCAATTCCTTGTTGATAGCGGAATCCAAAATAACCTCATTTTAGCAAAGGTCGTGAATGGCTCGACCTACCGAACACAACACACCCCCAACTGTATACCATTGGGTGGCTTCAACAAGGAAAATATCTTTGTGTTCGCTAGCAGTGCCACCTTACGTACAACATCAAGCCATTCACGGATGAGGTACTGTGTGATGTTGCTCCTATTGACTTGTTGTGGAAGAGACATACTGTGTATAATTCAAGGCTTCATTTTTTTATTATTACTTTGGGAAATAAGTTGTACAGGATAACAGAGGTATTACCACCTCCCGCCATCTCTTTGATTAATACAAAGCAACATAGTAACATTATTTCCTAAACCAGAAAATTTATTTTCATTACAATTCGTCCATAGGGAAAGAAGAAGATTGTGACCAAAACCTCCAAACAAGGCTCCCCTCCATGGAAAAAATATATGGAAAAATTCGTGGAGGAATACAAGGACATTTTCTCCTCACCCATAGAGTTTCCTCTACGCTATTAGGTCAAACACTCCATCGATATGACCTGAGGCATGCCGCTGCCTGATGTTGCCATACGTCATGCAGTCACACAAATAGAATCCACACGTGTAATGTATGAGGCTGATAAAGCAACCAGATTTATTGAACGCATCCATCACATCCACTATCAGGTCCACGACATCTTGGATAAATCCAATGGAAACTACAAGCAACGACATGATCAACATCTTGTGCCACACAAGTTCTAGGTGGGTGACCAAGTTTGGTTGCATTTGCAGAAAGAATTCCTAACCGGAGCTCATCGGAAGCTCATACCACTCCAATATGGGAATTACACCATTATCAAGACTGTGGGAGACAATTCATTTGAGCTCAATATCCCCCCATTCCTTGGCCGACACCCAATGTTCAATGTGGATCACCTTCAACCATACTTTTCACCATTACTGGACACATCCGACATTGCAAAACAACTCACACCAACAAAGGTAAATCTAGACTGCATGGAACAATCCACAAATGATCAGATCATGGACATGGATCAAAAACACATGGAAAAAAAGGATTCAACTATATAGAGTTGTCAAATAAGGCCAACTCCTTCACCAAGGAAAGTGGCTCACCAGGGACCAAGTTTAGCAAAAGTTTCCTCATCTCATGGAGGAACTCAACGCGATGGGGAATCTTGCTTCCTAAGGGGGGAGGAATGATCCAGGTGGATATTGGTGGCCATCTACCTATTCCACTTAGACCCCCACCATTTTTTCTTTAAGCTTTTCAGTTTCCTTAATTGTAGCACAATTTACTATTTTTGGTAGTTTTTCGGGTCTTGAACTTCAGGAGCCGTTTTGAGGCCCTAAACGATTTTTTTTGGGAAAATGGGGACCAACATCAATTTTTGACTAATATTGGTCACTTGAAAGTTATAGTCCTTGGATAGATATTTCTAATGAGGTATTGTGTGCATCAAACAAAGATCATATGCCAAAGTTATGTCCCCAAGAAGTTGATGTACCAATTTACCCAAATGGGGCCCATATTTTTGGCGCTTCATATCTTAGGGTTAGGTTTTTTTATGTTTATGGCTTTCCATTGTTTCTCAATCATCAATAGGTCTTGGAGCCTCATTGAAACATAGTTCAGAGGCCTGTAGCCATGACATATCTTGTCATAGATAAGCTACCAATGCCCTAGCTATTTATTTCCATTCTATCTGTAAACGTATTTCAGTTATTTGATATTAATGAAATGAAGTGTTATTTATACTACATCTTCTTATTTATGGTTATATTAATATTCTATTGCATTCCTGCATAAATCTAGATTAGTGGTATCAAAGCAGTCTGTTCTTTCTCTATTTTTCTTTACATGTCCATAATAAGGTCAAGGTATAAGGAATTAGGGCTCGATCTAGTGTAACCCTTGCAAGATCAACCTCGCAAACCCCTATAACCTCCCATGGCAGAAGAAAATAAAGACAAGGGAGTAGGAGATCCTATCAAATTATTGGTCGAGGAGGTCCTCGAGAAAAAAAAGAACGCGATGATGGATAACTTTGCCCAAATCCTTCAACGACTGCCCACCAATAGCGCATATGCATCCAGAATCCACTCCAAAGGCACCACTCCTTTTAAGGAATAAGTAAACTTTCACATTCCCATATTTTAGGGAAAAATAGATGAAAATGTCGTAGATATATGGTTGAATCTATTAGAAGGATATTTCTCGGTTCATGACTTTTCCAACCGGGAAAAGATTACTTTTGCACTCCTCAAATCTGCCCACCATCGCAATGACTGGTGCGAAACCTAATGTGAGCAAAAGGACAGGAGGGAACCCTCTCTATTCTCGACCACACCCACTTGGGATTCTTTCCAAGATGCCATCAAGGAATAATTTTATCCCATGGGGATCTATGAGGACAAGTACATCCAATGGACCACACTGCAACAACAAAGTGATCAAGATGTGCATGAGCTGACAAATTTTTTCCATACCCTACACACAAAGTTGGGTATTAAATATTCAGAGAAAAACTTGGTGCTCAAATACCGCAGCTGTTTCAAGATAGATTCAAGAGGAAATGAAGTTCCTCGACATTACCTCGCTTGTCATGACATATTGATATGCCAACAAGATCAAGCAGGAATTTAAGCAGATAAAGTGAGACTGGATCTGCGAATCCGAAGCCAGGGAAAGGCGCCTATGAACCATAGAACAAGGGGAAAATCCAAAGTCGGGCAGCTTATAACAAAATGACAAAGCCAAATAAGGACACGAGGAAATGGTGTGAATTTCATAACAGCTCCACTCACAACACAAGCGAGTGTTGGGCCAAACAATCACTGGTGGTTGAACTAAAGACATAAAAATCATATGCATGTTATGATTATGAGTCAAAACTAGACAAGGGAAATGAAAAAGGGAAGAAAATCATTGATGCAGAAACCAGTGCCACCGTTGCCACCACCAAGCTCTAGAGGGAGAAGCTTGAGGATCCAGAGGAGGGGGAGTGCCTCTTCCATTCGCAAATGTGGGTGAAGGGTTCTCCACTGCAATTCCTTGTCGATAGAGGAAGACAAAAGAACCTTATTTCATCAGAGGTTGTGAATCGGCTTGGCCTACCAACCACAACACACCCGCATCCGTATACCATCAGGTGGCTTCACCAAGGAAGAGATCTCCACAGCCTCTAGCAGTGTCGCCTTTCGTACAACATCAAGAAATTCACGGATGAGGTACTGTGTGATGTTTCTCCTCTTGACGTGTATGATGTATTATTGGGCCAACCATACTTGTGGAAGCGAAATGCTATGTATGAGTCTAGGCCTCATTTTGTCATTATTACTTTGGGAAATAAGTTGTACAGGATACCAGAGGTAGTAAAGCCTCCTGCCATTTCTTTTATTACTGCAAAGCAACATAGTAAGATTATTTCCCAAACCACGAAATTTGTTTTCATTACAATTAGCCCACAGGGAAAGAAGAATATTTTGGCTACATCCTCCAAACAGGGCTTACACGGCAACAACAGATGGACGAAGTCGTGGAGGAATACAAGGAAATTTTCTCCTCACCCACAAAGGTTCCTCTACACTGTCAGGTCAAGCACTCCATTGATCTGACCCTAGGCACGCCACTTGCCATACCTCATATGACCACACAAACATAATCCACACGTGTATTGTCTTAGGTTGATAAAGAAACCATATTTATTGAATGCATCCAACACATCTGCTAGCATGTCCACAACATCTTGGATAAATCCAATGGAAATTACAAGCATCGACATGATCAACATCAGGTGCCACACAAGTTCTAGGTGGGCGACCAAGTTTGGTTGCATTTGTAGAAAGAGCACCTAACCGGACCTCATCGGAATCTAATACCACTCCGATATGGGTCTTGCACCATTATCATGGTTGTGGGAGATAATGAATTTGAGCTCAAAATTCCCCCATTCCTTAGCCGACATCCAGTGTTTAGTGTGGGACGCCTTTGACCATAATTTCCACCATTACTAGACACATACGACATTGTAGAACAACTCACACCAACAGAGTTAAACCCAGACTGCATGGAATAAGTCACAACTAATAATATCATGGACACATATTAATAACACCCGAAAACAAAGGATCTAGCTATATCAAGTTGTCAAGGCAGACCAACTCCTTCACCAAGGCAAGTGGCTCACCAGGGACCAAGTTCGACAACAATTTCCTCATCTTATGGAGGAACTCAATGCAATGGGGAACATTGATTCCTAAGGGGGGAGGAATGATACAGGTGGATATTGGTGGCCACATGCCTATTTCACTTAGACCCCCATCATTGTTTCTTTAAGCTTTTCAGTTTCCTTAATTTTAGCACAATTTACTACTTTTGGCGGTTTTTCGGGTGTTGAACTTCCAAAGAAGTTTTGAGGCCATAAATGACATATTTTGGGAAAAAAGGGACCAACATGGGTCTTCAACTAATTTTTTTCACTTGAAAGTTTGAGTCCTCGGATATATATTTCTAACAAGGTATTGTGTGTGTCAAACGAAGATCATATGCCAAAGTTACATCCCTAGGAATTTGATCTACCAATTTACCCAAACAAGGTCCATAGTTTTGGCGCTTCATCTCCTAGGGTTAGGTTTTTGAATGTTTAGGGTTTTCCATTGTTTCTCAATAATAAATAGGCCTTGGAGACTCATTGTAACATAGTTCAGAGGCCAGTAGATACCACATCTCTTCTCAGAGATAAGCTACCAGTGCCCTAGCTATTTTATTTCCATTCTGTCTGTAAACATATTTTAGTTATTTGATATTAATGAAATGAAGTGTTATTTATGTTGCATCTTTATATCTATGGTTATATTCATATTCTATTGTGTTCCTGCATAAATCTGAATCAATCCTATGCAACCAAGACCATCTCTCTTTCTAAGGAATTCAAATGAGAACCAAACGAATCATTCCCAAGATCATCTCAAATGACTGAGTTGGAAAACATACTATGATATGTTATAATTTTTATTGATATAGAAGTCCATGAATTTCAGTTCTATGTATTTTTGAATGAGGGAATGAAGGATATGCACATGGTTAGTCTAATAATGCTTTTTCTTTTTTATTTTGGCTACTTTTAAAATTTATACAACATGCCCTTTTAAACCATGCTTTTGTACGATTTTAAACTATACTTTGGGAAAGTTTTAAATTTTTTCCCAATAATTTATGTATAGGTATACTTTATTTATTTAAATGAGATGTAGGTAAAATTTATTTAATTTTTTATAAATTTTAAAAGTAGCCAAACCTAAGATACGAATCATGTAGGCGCTGGAAAATGATTTTCTAGCGCCTAT
This sequence comes from Pinus albicaulis, assembly GCA_034641835.2. Classification (NCBI taxonomy): domain Eukaryota; kingdom Viridiplantae; phylum Streptophyta; class Pinopsida; order Pinales; family Pinaceae; genus Pinus; species Pinus albicaulis. Next base: position 186,226,119 of record CM076574.1, read on the forward strand.
AAGAAGCGCTGAAAAATCATTTTCCCGCGTCTACAAGATTTGTTTCCTGATTTAGAAACATGTTCAATGTTAGGGGATTGGTGTCATGAACTTGATTAAACACTTGAATGGATTGGAATATAAAGTGATGGTTAGGTTTAGGCTCTCCTTCAAAGAAAAAACACAGGTGAATTATCTTCACATTATGGATATTAATTTTTCAAGTGACTAGTTAGTCAAACCATATCTTGTTTCACTTAAAATGTATTTTGTAATGAATATAAATATTATAGGAGGGTGAGCCTTCCAAGTGGGTTTTCCTTCCCCAAATTATATTTAACAAGCAAGAAAATAAGTTTGATGATATGAAGTATCTTCCTCTATTGAATGCTTAAATTATATACTAAGTAAAAATCATTTATGGAGTTTCTAAATGCCTATAGATTAAGAATTGTGTGTGTAACTCCCATTTAATACTTTTTTGTTATGAATTTGATTCAAATGGTAGAGAGAATGAAATCAAGGAACATACAATATTCTACAAATAATTCAAACACAATGTTGAAGCATAATATTATAGTGAAAACCAAATTCTGTTAATGAATAAACTAGTGAAAAGTGATGTAATATACATAAGAATACAAATGGATATAATGGTAACTTACCATATCTAAGAAGAAATGTGATGGTTACACTCATAGACAAAAAAAAAACTTCTTGAAATGTGAAAAGTATAGTTTATAGTAATGTTAATTAAATCTAAGAAACAAAAACCCTAAAATGCAAGAACTAAAACCCTAACATGATTAGGGTTAGAGGCATCACTAAATTGGACAAATTTGAGTTGTCCAAGAAAATGGGGAGCTTTGTAGACAACCTAACTTTCACTCATTGATATATTTTGGGTCTTCATTAGCTCATTAGAAATTACTGCAGAATGAGATAGGTGCCTATGATTTTGGTGTAATTACCCCCAAAAGTGAAGAGGAAATCTCTAAAAAATATGTTGAAAATTCATGAATAACTTTTTTTCCAATATTTGGACCATTTTGTAGATACCCTAGTTGGCCACCTCAATTAGTTCTTGGGCTTTGCATTTTAATATTCTCTATTCTTACAAGTTGTTAAAACCGCAGATGAAACTTTTGTTGGATTTGGTTCTTGCTAAACCAATTAACTTGGTGAATACATTGTCCTCCTTTGACAATCCAATAAAGTTATATGTTTTTATGGCAAGTTCTCTTCATCTTGGTCTCCATGACGTAACCTACTATATCTTTCTCAATGAAGCTAGGGTTTTGTTTTGCAATATTCGAGTGTTCTACCACTTTTGAGGTGGAAAGTATGGATGTCACAACCACATTAAATAAAAGTTGAAAATAGAAGGACACGATATTCACTTAAAATTTACTTTTTCCCACGACTTTGGTGGTAGTGTGAGTCTCATATCAGAGTGGTTTGAGGACCCTTTCACACTTTCTGAGTTGTTCCTTCTACAACTAGAACCACATGTTGTCACCAATCTAAAACTTGTGATAGACATGACATTGATCATGTTATTGCTTGTACTTGGTGTGTGCATCCTGATACAAATACCTTATACTGAATTTCATTCTAACCCATTATAAAGCACTTAGGATTGGGTGAAGTGTCACTGTGTATTGCCTTCATATTTTTTTGGATAAAAAAAATTCTGATCATAGTTTCTAGATTCATCATTCCTAGCCATGTGCCTGAATATGAATCATGGAGGAATAAGGGAATTGGTGAAATAGAACCACTCTTTAGGATTAGGTGAATTTTGTTGAGGGATCCATTTAGGATTTGGATCCTAAGTTAGAAACCTGTTCAAATGTCAGGGGGAATGGTTTAAAATCATTAGACTTTAAAATGATGAATCTCCTCCAATAATATGAGAAATGCACAGACCCTTGTACCATTACATAAATATCCATAAAAATAATAACAACAAGAATAACAACCCATAACAAGAATAATAATATATAATTACAAGAATAAGAACCCATAAAAACATAATTAAATTAAAATCAATATTATGTTTACAAAACTCCAGTGAACAAACTAGTATTTTAAACCAGATTAGGACTGAAGTCCAAATTTTATTTGTCCCAAACCCTCGCGGTTACAAACTCCAAGCTTCCCATGTTTTATTTTTCAACAAGATGTGTTTCCTCTGCAAGTATTTTGAGGAGGTCATTCTTGGCCAGTGCCATACTCATTCATCTACCCTTTTTCTGCAAGGTTTTGGGAACTATTTGAGGTTGTCTTTCAGATTCTACTAGAAGCCCCTGCTCAGCTATAGAAGACCCTTCTTCTTGCTCATCAATAATGAAAATTGGTTCCTTTGGCTTTGGAATTAGTTTATATTTCAACCCCAACGTCACTTTTTTTGTGGACCTTGTTCGTGGCATCCTAGAGTATTTTGTTGCATGGTGAAATTCTCCAAGATCTTCACCCTTTTTTTCCATATTCTCCAATGGTTTCATATTTCTTGTTGTCTTTTATTTCTGTCTGTTGTCCTCTACTCCTCCTGGTATTTACCCTAGGGCTTTTCCTCCTATTAGGGTTTTATTTGGATTTTTCAGTAGCTTGGTGATTGTTCTCGACCTTTGTAGCAAGAGCCCTTTCCTTCTTATGTTTTCTAGGAAGTAGTTGTCTCATTACCTTGTTCCTCAACTGCTATGTTTGATTCTTTAATGCATTTATGTGCATGATTTGAATGAGGCCGTGGTGGTAGACATCATGGGGATATAAAACCTTCATTTTTATTTCACAGAACACCATTTTAATTAATATTTGATGCAGGAAATAAGGGAGATTCATCCTATTCAAACCACCCATGTATACCAAAAATATCATGTGATACAAAAATACCTTAGAGAATCAGCCGTCACATGTCAGATAAAGTTGAATCTATCGCATTGGTTTAAACCACTCTGGTTTTAAAATGTCACAGTGGACCCCCATGCTCCAGCACGGGTCATGACATTATTCTTTTAGGAAAAAAATCAAGTTTACCCCTTGTATTGGCTTCCTTTTGAACCACCTCTCTCCCTTAGTTGGTATGTTGGTTGCTTCTAAAATGCTTTTCTATGTTACACGAAACCCTAGCCCATCAACCTTAGTGCTGGTAACATCAAAAGTATCAAAAAAATCATAAGAGAGTTTAATCTTATGCCTGGTGAATAGCTTAATGATGGACTCCCAACAGGCTTCTCTAAAAAATGGGAATTCCTCAACACCATAAACTTGGTACACTGTTGCTCCATCCGGTTCAGAACGTTTTAGGTGTCCACTCTTGCCCATATGTCACACAATTATATAGACTAACAATATTACTGAAGGTGAGTCATAAAACTTCATAGTCATAAAAAATATTCATAAAAACACAATCATAAAACATGGTCATAGGCATAAAACACAGTCATAAAACACAATCATATTACCAAAGAGGAGTAAGGATCCATTCTTGAATTTTTAACTTCCCAAGTTGAAGAAGAGAGGGATTGAGAAAAATTTCGAAATCATTCAACATTGACACTTGATTTGCATGGAAGATTTCAATAAAAGAGCATAAGCATGTATTTGAAAATGCACCTGTAGGTTTATGGAAATTTATTTTTGCAATATATGGAAGAAACATATCAAACTATTCCTTCTACCATATTTGTGGGGGACTCTGGCATGGAAAAGGGGTACAAGTTCAACCCAAAAATAATCACGAATGTGGTAAGAGTGCACTAAATCATCCAACATGAGCACCAAATAAATTTACCAATCTAAATTTTAGATTAATCCTCCAAGTATTGGGCCACAAATATCAGTCTCTCTCTCAAGTCGGGGAAACTATTGTGTAGGTGAAGTTAATCCCACACACGAATAAATTCCACTAGTTGCAAGGATAAAAAATAATAGAACCCTTGTTGTGTAGAAATACCATGAGGTGTCTAAACATCTTAACTATATCAACCCCATTTCTTTCAAATAAAAAAAATACTTGCTTAGCAAAAACATGGTTCTCATTATAAATCCACAATATTTGTTTTACATGAGCTATAAAACTTTTAATTCACTACATAGAATATTATGCTTCTCGTTGTCAAACTTAGGATACTTAGGATGTGATTTTTGATCAAAACTGGTGAAATATTTTTTATCCATGAACTGATAAATTACCACAAAACTCACTACCTTTGCATTCGAGCATTGCTAACCCAAGGCCTTTTTTCCCAACTTGGCTAATAAATTTTTCCTTTGCCTTATCATCCCTTGCTAGAATTCCATGATTAGCACCAAAATCATATTTCCCACTTCCAATGTTTCCTCCATGAAAAAATTTAATACTTTTTTGTTTCTCATTTTCGAGAAATATTATAGCTTATGCAAATATGAGACTTCTTTCTTGGTTAAATCTATCTACAACTAAAAGAAGGAAATGGAAAAAAATTTCCACAACAATGGAAACTGGTTTAATTATCCCATATTGAGTCTAATTTTTTTGGCTCAAATGAAATAAATTAGGTATGGAAACTTGATATGGCATTCCATTATCAATATATGCTTCCAAATATTTCCTGTAGAACACATATTTTTATATATTTAAATCATAAATTAAATCCTCTTGCAATTGTTTGGTCTTTTAATCTAGAACTAGGTTTTTGTTTGTTCAAATCTGACAAGATTAGGACCAACATTATTTATCTCAAGCATGACCTAATATCGCAAGCTTCCTGTCACAACAAAAAACCCTCCATAAATATAATTTTTATTAATGTTAGGGTTATTTTCCACATGCACTATTTGATGTTTTCTATGGGAAGAGGAAGGCGAATGAGTAGGGGATGCATGAGGAGGAAAAAAAGGCAAAGAGGTTCATAGACATGATATGACATATCCATATGAAAATACATTATAAAACTTAGAAGAGTCAAGAAAAGTACAAACTTCACCATGACCAACATAGGATTGATCACAAACTATGTGTTGGAGACAGGGTTTTAATTTATCTCAGCAAAGAGAAAATGCAGGGGAAACCAAAAGTTGAATATGTTGAGATATAGACTATTATAAATCACTAATAGGTCAATGACAATGCATTCAAATTGAGTATACATACATGTTAATGCATTTGATATATGGGGAAGAAAAGAAAGTTATACCAAGAGAATGAATAGCAAGTCCTGGTAATAGATTAGGGAGCAAGATCACATGGAAACATGACCTATGCACCAAGCCCATGAAATTGTTGGCTTAATTCATAGATCTTAATTGAATAACACCCATGGTAAGAGTGTATCAACCACTGTCAAATAAAAGGAACTACATTCATGTGGTAGGGTTTAATTCATACCGTCTAACAACTTTTAGCCTTATGTTTATATTGTTTCCACGTCCTCAAAATGAGCTAGTAAATGTTGTTTGCTGCAGGTTAGCATTTGGCTTCTCCGGTGCTTTGTAGATCCTTACTAATACATCAATTTTTTATTACCGCCTTAAGACGTTCACACCACCACCTTGTTATTACCGTTTTTTTATCTTTTACCTTTTACCTTTTACTTTTTACCTTTTACCTTTTACCTTTTCCAAAAATGAAATGTTATCGAATCCAAAAAATTTCATGTATAATGATCATATCCAAACTTTTAAAGTTTTACTAGACCAATTTTGACCAATTTTGACTCCTTTCTTACTTGAACAGGTTTTAAAGTTTTACTTGACCACGTTTCTCAAAGAACTGTAGGTGCTGGAAAATGATTTCCAGTGCTCTTGTAGGTGTTGGAAAATGATTTTCCAGTACATCTCCCTAGTGCATCATATGAAGCTATGCTATAACTAATATATATGAAGCCATGCTAGACCTCTTGGCTCTCACTTAACTCTCACTATATGAAGCTATGCTATGCAATAACTATTATATTCTGAATACCATGTATTTTTTATAGTGAATACAAAGGCTACATCTACAGGTTAGGTGTGTACTCATTACTAGATTAAACCCATTTCTTAGGATAACACATTGAGTGATAGTGTCATTAAAATTTTTTACATATTAGTAAGCATCATTACTTAGCTAGTTGATTCAAGCCTAATGATTACTGTGACAAATTTATCATATGTTAAGAGTGGTCCCTAGCTCTATATTCAACATGTTACTCATTATGGTTGTTATGTCAAGTAAACATCACCCTTTTAAACATGAGTCAATACCATAGGTTGATAAGTAGGACATATCATGTTACTGGTTCCAATTGTGTTCATAGTTGAGTGTAAAGTCTATTCCACTAAGATATAATATGCGCACAATGCTAGCTACTCAATATAATACTCATATGTGGTTGAATAACTAGTACTAAACCCATATCTAATATGAACATAAGGTGTTGTACTACTAATACATAGACAATCATATGTGCATCCACATATGATCATGGTAAACATTAGTAATTCATCTATGAAATGACTCTTAAACATAACACAAACATGTAGTGAAACATGTATACTAAGATCATAAACTACAATTTTTATCTCTATAAAAGCACCATAATATCTTAATTTATAATTATTGTTTTAAGCTTAAAATCTAAAAATGCATGGAAACATTAATGAGACTTAGATGGGCTCCATGAAAGATCCAAATTGCATTGCTGATTTTGAATGATGAATTAGATTTTGTGTTCACTCATGATTGGATTTATGTTTTTATTGACTTAATATGGAGAAGGTTAGATTTTTATTGCCCAAATAAAAACTCTTACAAGCCTCATAGTGGATAGGATCCTGCACTAAATTTTAGTTTTTAAACCTTTACTATCCTGGTTGGTTAAATTTAATTGGTTTAATGAACCATCTCTCTACCTTTACCATATTAGTTACAATAATATTATCTAAGATGAACATAAGGTGTTGTACTACTAATACTAGTTATATGATTACCTTCAATTAGTGCAAAAAGCTATAGACTCAAACCAAAAATCATGGTTATTTAACCTAATCACTATCATGAAGTTGTTCCCCTTATTGTATTTTTAATAATCAAACCTAATCTGAATCATAACCTTTCAGTAATCAAACCAATATAAGCAAGCTTTCTTATATAACCAGAATATATAAAGGTAATGTATTATTTCCATTGATTATAGCTATCCTATTCTTACACAAGAAGTTCCCTATTCCATTTATTTTATTTGAGTGTTTACTGTAATTTTTACTTCATGTTTCTCTATTAGTAATGGGATTTTAGCCTGTATTGGAACCACTTCAAGCATAGAGATAATAAGGTATAGAGATTTTATAATCCTTGTGTTTCTATTATGGTAGATTTGTGCTTAGGTAAAGTAATGGAAGTGATTGGTAAGTAACAGGTAAGCTAAACTAGAGAGTACACTGTTGTTACTACTAATATGAGTATACAGTAATTCCCATAATATATGAAGATTTAACATGTCATGATCCATTTTCTTATATAGATCTAATAACATAGTTTCTAAGCTAGTACATTAGTGACACCTATCTTTATTAGGGAAAGATAAACACACTAGTTATGATTAGAGGTATACCTTACTTTGCTTGTTTGATCATTAAGTAAAGGTGATTCCAAGCTGTTACATAGAGATATACCTGCTATTGAATCTCACTTATGACTGTAGCCCTCTCTAGGGTATACCTATAATGTTTGCACCATACTAAAATCAAGAGACAATATTTCATGAATCTACTACATAACACAAGAAGGGATTTGGAATATACAAGGTTGAGAATCCATTGGTTATTGGTCCTGGATATCGTTGAAGTTTTATTGCAAAGGATGACTGGTTAATTCTAGCTAATTGAGTCCTCATTTCCAGCTTCCTAATATGTTTCCACATTTTTTGCAGACATTGAGACAACATGGAAAATAAATGCCAGAAAATCATGGCTCTTGAGGTGCAAGACCCTAAAGAGAAAATAATTTTTTTTCTAGTAAATATTTAGTTTGGTCCGAAGTCTACAAAAAACACATGAATATTGATCGTGTTACAAAAATTCCCAAAGAAAGAATTAATGATTTTATAAAATGAGAGGAATTGAATCCAAATGCTCCATGTTCCTTTGTGCGTCGAAAAAGAAAACCCCCAAGCACAAGGGCTAGTGTTTCCTTACTCTATGAACTGTAAGTATTTTAGAACCCCATTGTTTAGATGTTGATATTAATAGTGTGTTATCATTTATCAGATGTGCTGAAATTTCAAAATTTATTTTGTAGTTATCATTGCTCATATGGTCCAGATGACAAGAGAGGAATGAAAAATCAAACCAAGGCATTCAATTTCCAAAAAGAGGGAATTTCAATGCCATTTTATTGTAAATATTATGGTTCGGGATCTTGACATAGTAGTAATAACATATGACATGTATGATCATGAATATGGGAAATGATGGCCTTTTCATGGCAAACACAACACTTTAAATGATGATGTTCCTCAAAAGAAGCCAAGACTTTCAAAGGACATGATTTCTTATTTAAAATTTTTATTTTTCACCTGTCAATTGAATATGTTTGTAAAATGAATATTAAGAAATATCCTAACATAGATGCTACAACTCGATATAGGGATTTTTTCTTATGCATAAAATAAATTGTAAACATGTATAATCATTTGATGAAAGAAAGTTATAAACTGCATAAAAATGATTAAATGAGTGTGAATCTCTGGTATAAAAAACACCAAAAAATTTATTCTTCTACCAAAAGCCCAACGGTGGAGAGATCCCTTTTATAGCTGGAATACAAATAAAATGGTTGTTGGAAACTATGGTCAAGTTATCCCACAATATATTGATATTCATGGACTCAACTTTTAGTACAAATAAATATGGGGTGAGTATTGTTTTCTAATGATTGCTTTAATAAAATAATTTTGGTTATAATTATTCAATATGATTTATAAAGTAAAATTAACTTCATTTTATTTAATATGACAATATCACTTATAAACTATTGGAGTGTTTTATGAGCAACAAAGTGGGGTACCAGTTACATGGGTGGTGATATCACGTAATACATCACAAGATATAGCAGTATGGCTGGAGAGCCTCATGCACAAGGGTTCTCTGCTTCATCCTGATTGGAAGGTCAATGCCTTCATGGTTGATGATGTTATGGCTAAAATCATTTCTTTGAGCTAACATAAATATTATTATTTGACATTGCAAATTGCATTCGTTCTAAAAATTTCTCACTTAAAATAAATTAAATGTGGCAAGAGAATCACGAAATGTGAGGTGATCTTGTGTATTTGGCACGTGAGGAGGACATGGTTAAACAATGTTAATCTGTTGGTCAGTAGCTCAGAAAAATAAAAGGAGATGTTCAATGAACTTGGCCATATCACGAAATATTGTCTATTCATGAAGTGGATGATGCAATCAATGGATTTTTCACCAAATTTGCAACTGAGGAGAAGTTTTTGGACTATTTCCACAAGACTTGGGTTGTCGGTGACAAGATTCGTAATTTTACATAATATATTTCTTTTGTTTTGTACATTTTTGTTTCATAAGGACAACATATATTTACTAATTGAGTTTTTCCATGTAGGGATGTGGGTTAAAGGCTGCCAAGATTTTCCTCGTGCAAACCAAGAGACAAATAATGTTGTGGAATCATACCATGTTTATCTCAAGACAACCTTTCTATGTGATAGAAAAAATAAATGTTCTCGTAGGATGGATTAGCTATTCCATACTCTCCTCAAAAATTTTGAGCCACATTATCGATTCAAGGAAATTCTGAAAAAAGAAGGATATTTGAACAACCATAAGAAAGAGATGCAGCTTGAATCATCAACGGAAAAAGCTAGAAGAATTCCAGACAGTGATTGCAGGCCTCATGAGAAAATATATCACGCTTATTGGGTGAGGATTCAAAGTAAAATCGATAAGGAATATCTTATAATATGTCATCACACAAATTTTATCACTTGTGATTTCCCATGGTCTATTCGGGGCAACATTTGCAAGCATGCCATAAAGGTAGATTGCTTACATTCCTCGTTGATGGATTCAGACCCTTTATAGGATTTTGATACCACACCCAATAATTTGAATTCCCCTTCTGAGATAAGTATATAGGCACAAAAAACTTGACGCAAATACTATCACAACTAATATGGATGATGACAATGTTGAAGAAATTAATTTATTAAGAGAGGAGTTTTTTTTATTTGGCTAAAAAAATTGTAGATGATGCTAATGATATTCATATTAAACATTATGACTTCACCCTTGGGTCGGGTGCTTATGAGTCATCTTTGAAAAGGATGAAGAGTTTCCTTATTCCTAAAAGAAAAATAAAACAAGCAAAAAGAATGTAAGATTGGATATTGATTTGAATGTCCGTGCATCCGAATATGAACCATTTAATTTTCAACACCTCAACAAGTGTGGTCATCCTCACTCCAACAATGCATCCTCTACTGTTCCAAGTAAGTTCTATAGGGAGATTATATCAATATGTTTATATCAATGTGTCATAATTTCCAAGTTTTTTGCTATGTGTTTGCTCGTAACTTTGTGCACTAGTTGTTGTTGATGTTGTTAATGTAGTGTGTGAATGTTTGCAAGGATGCATCATCCCAATAATGTTCTTTCAAATTAATAACACAAACATATCCACCATCACTCTTTTTATCACATGAGTCAAGGTGCATTTGACAATACTGCTAATTGATATACTCTGTATTCTGATGCATTTATTAATTCATATGTTATTATTTGCTCTGAAGGAAATTTCATTGTTATCTTACACACACAATATCTTCTTCAATGGCCCCCCCTTGATCAAGACATGAATGGGTCACTGACTTCACACAAATTGGTGTTTTTCTAGGTTTGTTGCTATGTCTTTGCTCTTTACTTTGTGCATTGGTTGTTGTTGATGTTGTTAATGTAGTGTGTGAATGTTTGTAGGGATGAAATATCGAAATAATGTGATTTCAGTTGAAGAACATAGACAAACCCACTATCACTTTTTTTATCACATGAGTCAAGGTGCATTTGAAGAAACTCCTAATTGATCTACTCTATTCCGATGCATGTGTTACTTCACATGTTATTATTTTCTCTGATGGAAATTGCGTTGTTATCTTACATACAAATCAACTTCTTCAATGAGTCCCCCTTGATTAGGACATTATTGGGTCACTAACATCACAAAAATTAGTGATTTTCCAGGTTTGTTGCTATGTATTTTCTCTTAACTTTGTGCACTGGTTGTTGTTGATGTTGTTAATATAGTGTATGAATGTTTGCAGGGTTGCAACATCCCAATAATGTGCTTTCAAATGAAGAACATAGACAGACACACCATCACTCTTTTTATCACATGAGTCAAGGTGCATTTGACGAGACTCCTAATTTATTTACACTATATTCTGATGCATGTATTACTTCACATGTTATTATTTGCTCTGATGGAAATTGAAATTTTATGTTATAGACACAACAACTTCTTCAAAGGATCCCCCTCGATCCGAACATGATTTGGTCATTGACATCACACAAAATGGAGACAACAAAAAAAATTGTTTCTCAAACAAGTTGTGAGAGAAACTACAACTTATTCTTATTTAATCTCCCACATAGCAACATTCATGCGATGAATGCCATTCTATTTGATGATGCTAGGTTGTTGAGGATTCTTGGTGGAGTGACTAGATTTGGTTACATGTGATTCCTATCCAGGACGAGTTTGTTGTTAGGGTTTTCTTGGTTTCCCTAGCTAGGGTTAGGAGAGCTTAAAATTATTCCAACTTTTGATAAGCTGCAAGTATGTACATGTACTTCATCTTTTCTATATAAATGAAGTGTTTCAATAGTCCAATAATTGAGTACTTTAATATTTGTGTCCAATAATTGAGTACTTGAGTAATGATATTTCCAAAATTTGCTTATAATGCCAATTTGATAGAACACAAGGTTGAAATTGTTAGCATTTTACCATATATATGTGCCCCAAAAATGTACCTACTTTATTTTGTCTGAATGTTTAATTCTAAAACCTGATTCGTTCATGACCATGATAACTGAAGTAATTGACTTGTGTTGGTAGTTGTCAATAAGTTCAACCTAATTTAACCCCTTCAAAAATGTACATAATCTTTGAGATTGATGGTTCCTCCAAGCTGAAATTGATCTAGCCAAATTTCAAAGAAATTATAAGCCATGATAAAAAATTTATAAGAAAACTTACACACAATTATACAAATTATGGAATGATTCTCATCGAAAGAAATTCATAATCATTGCATATTTTTCTGAAGACTCTAAAATTTTGCAACCACCCTTTTATTTCAAAGTTGGAAGAAGCATGCCCTGGAGGACTGCACTACAAAGGGTGGACTTCTTTCATCTTACATGTTATGTTCAATATTATCTGTTTCTACCAATGTCACCCATAACTTGCACCCTTATAAGTGTGAGTCTCTATAATAAACCACAATATTTCACCTTTAGGAGCATAAATCTTGTATATATTGTAGAGCGAGGTCTCATTTCTATTTAACTATGCTATACAAGTGGGACATACCGTTCATGGTGGGAACATAGCCCTCCATCAACCTCACCAATGAACCAATACTATGTCAAGTTTCTGCATCTTTAATTAAAGAGACTTAAGAAAATCCAAGTGTATGATAGTAAAACTCATCATATTCTTCACCATTAAATATCTCAATCAATATATGTGTTCTCCATAAATCTAATTTGATGTCCATGGTGTTAAATTTTTTATCATGTTACACCATGTTTTTTCAGAGTTTTTGTTACACACTGAAGGTTACATAGAAAAGTGATGTCTATAGCTTTGGAGTGGTGTTGTTGGAACTGGTGACTGGTAAGAAGCTAGTTGATCCCTCGTATGGAGAGGGCGTGAATATTGTTAAATTGGTTGGAAGAATAGTTGAGAAAGAGAATATCTGGAAAAAGATTCTGTACCTGAATATTTATGAGCATTATGAAGATTTAACGCATCACACATTCCAAATTTCTTTGTTTTGTACCATTTCCTTGCTGAGAAACATGCCTACCATGAGAAATTTTGGTGAAATGTTCAAGGATGCAAATCCATATCATAAATTAAAAGGTGAAAGCCCTAGAAGTGGTAGAGCATAATTGAGCAGTCTCTTATATATTTATCACTTCAAAAGAAAGGCTTTCATTTCTCCCTAAATCAGGGACTTATCTGTAGATATTGATGATGAGAACATGGAATTTTAATAGGCATAGTATTATGTTCGATCCCTGATATTTTCTAACTTAAAAATAAAATCAAAATGACAAGCACATAATTTCCTAATTGAGTAACAGGGTGTATAATCATTCCTACTATAGAGTGTCAAATTTGTTTTTAATATTTGTTTTTTAACTATTTTCGAAAATATCCATGTCAATATAGGATGTATTAGAACCCAGGGAATTAAAAAGAAACCCAAATAGCATTGCACAAAAATAAAGGTATACTACCTGCATGGTCATTATGATAACATTGAATAATGAAATTCCTAGTGGAAAATATTTTTACTTTGAACAAAAATAATGAATTGGCGGTTGAAAAGGTTTATGAGACATGGTAAAATAACACAAAATAATATAATTATAACCTAAAAAAGATTCATCTATTATATCGCGAACCATGCAAATATTACAATGGCTTCTTCTCTAGTGAAAGAACCATGCCATGATAGCCCCACGGAAAATTATAAGAATAACACATTCAGATATTAGAGAATTATCATGATATTGATTAATGACTTCTCTTGCAATAGATCGTGATCTGGTGTCATCTTTGTCACCTGCATCTACACTTGGCATTCCTTCCATCAATATATCAGTGGACATCCTATGAATGTCTGCAAGCCATTGTATGATGAAATACTGAAAATGATAGCTCCACATTATTTCTTCCTTGTAAATGGGTTTTAAATTAGCCTTTCGAACTTCATAGATGCCATTGATCTAATTGCATATGAGTTGCGAGTTCATGAAAACTGCAATATCATTAACAACATTATTTTTTGCCTCTTTTAACCCCTCAACAAGGGAAATATAGTAGGCTCCATTATTTGTTGTCCTCCCATGTACATCTACTTTATTATGCACCACGTGATTTATTGCTGCATTATGAAGCACATATTTAATGGTGGCTTGTCCTGGATTTGGAAGACAAGAAACTTTGATGCTCAACGTCCACTTTTCCACCATTATCTACACTTAGAAAACCTAGAAAATAAAACAACAATAAATTCATATTATACAATTAGGAACTTATCTGGGTTATACATTCAAACATTCAAACAAAATTTTCTTATAATCTCCTTAGAAACATAAAATAGCATTCAATCAATTATGTTTGCCTACATGTCCTTTGTTTGTTTTTGTGTGTTACATGAAGAAAAATTAGCATTTCCTACACGTTTCCTCCTTTTCCAGCAGTACGATCGACTTGTTTGAAAACTCCCCAAAAAAATGGTTGAAATGTTTGGTCAAATGACCATAAGTTGATTGAGATTTATAGTTTTAGGCCATATACATTTTTAGGCTACCACCATGTGTAGGCTAGATATAGTTGTAGGCTACCACCATGATATTGATACTAAAATTTCTCTATGTGTGATGGTAGCATATATATCACTAGTTAGAATTGGCATGGTGCAATGTGGTCCTAAATGGGACCCTTCCAATTTTTATGTACTTAGGTATTGAGACCTCCTCTTTCTTATTGAGACCCAGATACCACGCAAGTTGTATGTGATGATGAAATCCCTAATCCACAAGGTACAATTTGGGGGGAAACCTATATGAAGGTTGCCAGTATCACTTCAACAATGTATCCTCTGTACTTTAGGCAAGCTATCTTGTAGGTAAAAACCTATACCTCAGTCTAAACAAAGTGTAGAATCAAATGATAACAATAATGATAAAAATGAATCAAATGATAGCAACAATGATGATAGAAAACTAAGATGATTCAAAAATAAACTTAGACATTAATAAAACTATGCCCCCAATACCATACCATGTAAATAATGTCACATATAAAAAAAAAATCATAATTTTAATCAAGGGAAACAACCCCATTCCCAACCTTTCAACTAGTCCCAAACAATTGGTTCTTGATATCCTACAGGCTGCAGGTATATAAAAATATGGGAAAGGGCAGAGTATTTTTTCATGGTGATTGAACTTTAATAACTGTCATTTATAGCATAAGGCTCTTTTTTTCTTGCCTTAACTATGTCTAGACCTTGAGGCCCCCTCTTGATTCAAGTCTAATATATGTTCAAGCTTAGCCCAGGCTTAGCCTGTTATGAATATGTCCTTATTCTTCAAAACTCCATAATTGATATGAAAAGGTCCGTTTTATTTGTTTAATCTGAAATTTCCTTGCAAGTCCTAAGGTAATAATTGAATGGATTACCTATTATCAAGCTAAAGGGGTTATTCCATGTTTTTGTTTTATAGTAATGAACTTTAAAAATATGCTTGACATTATAGAAAAATGATGAAATCATTGTGATGGTCGTTGAAATATATTTTATTTATTTCTTATTCACTATTAATATTGTCCACTTCCTTAGTGATTAAAATCCCTAGTTGTAACTCCTCTCCACCTTAGAGTATCCTCCTTATCAATAGGTTCCTCCACTTGAGTTTCATATGGGAGTTGACTCCCCATATAAAATTTATGGTTTAAATAGAACTAAAACCAATGTTATCACCCCTAAAGTCCAATGTTTGAATTGGTTTCTTAGTCGCACTCTCAATGTTACATTTCCCATTGGTTTAATAGATAATTCATGTTCATCAAATACAATATCCCTACTTTTGACACGATTCTTGTTTACTAGATTTTAGACTCTATATACTTAAATAACCATCATATTTTACCATAAATCCACTTCATGATTTTTAACCCAATGAATTTTCTGCCCATATCATACATGGACATAAACATGGTTCCTAAACACCTTCTCACAAATTGTTTAGCCTCCTCCCATTCCATGTCTCATTAGGATGCATGGATGGTAGGTTTGCAATAGGAAACTCATATTGAAGGCATACCACTATTGTTGCTACCTCAACACAAAATATATTTCGAAAAACAATATTTTACCACACACATTGAATATTATCAATGAGATACCCTATTCTTCTTCTTAACAACATATTCAATTATAGAGTATAAGGCATGATATGTGCAAAAAAGAGGGTGCATCCACACAGGTCAAATATCTTAATAAAACCATTCACATAAAGAACAAAGCTCAATGCACTAATATTTACATGGCTAGAACCCTAGAACAGGTAAACAAACCACAACCCTAACCAAGAAAGTCAGGAACAAAATTTTCAAGATTTGGGATAGCGGTCATGATGCTCTTGTAGGTGCTGGAAAGTAATTTTCTAACACCTACATGAAGCACTAGAAAATATTTTTCCAATACCTACAGGAGCATCCTGAGCGTTACCCCAAATCTAAAAAATTTCTTATTATCATGATAATATTCATAACTCGTCTCAAATTAGGAGCTCGGTTCTACATAGAAGTACAAAGATAATCATGGAATGACTTTTCTTAACCGAAATGAAAATTCACAATTTATATAGGTAGATATGGCGAGAAACCCTGCTTTGAAAGAAAGAAAACAAAGATGAGAATGGCACCTCTCTTGGACTTACACAAAGAAGAAGAAAAATTAGAAATAGCTTATTGATTTGGTATTCACTGTCCAATAAATAAATTTGTCAATTTTTTTTGAAGAAATCATGTTGAACAAACTGGACATGCATGCCTATCAGTCCTTGTCAGTAGAGAAGAAATTAACATAATTTGGTTACATATTTTAGAATATTTTAAATTTTTTTAATAAGGTGATTTCATATTTTAGAATATTTCAAAAAAAATATGAATATTCCATTTGTTTACTAGTTGGGAGTTGGGGAAGAAACATACATACCCCCTTTCATATTCAAAGAAAACTATGAGGATATAACATTAGAAGCCGATTGGGAGGAGACATGGGAGGTAATTTATGGTGCAGTTGATGAGGTAATGCATAAGCTTAATATGGAATCTGATGATTTAGGAATTATTGTGATAGTTTGTAGCATTTTTAACCCCATTCCATCCCTGGCTTCTCACATAATGAATCAGTACAAGATGAAGGATGACACAAAATGCTTGCATATGGTAGGGATGGGATGTCCAATGTAGATTTGGAGGCATAGGAATCAATCTAGCAAGAAGGAATCGACATAGCATCCATTATTAATCGTAAGGCTGTTTTGTGAAATGGAAAATGCAATTACCCTGGAGAGTGTGCATGTTCAGTGGATTCCTCGGTGATCCGGCTCCCCAACTCAATCCGGAGATCCAACACCATACTACATCCAGCCAGGACCGGCGATTCCTTCAGATCCGGGATCGAATGGATATGATATGTCCTGGTGAATGGAGAAATCATCGGCCACCCGGACCATGCAACTCGATGCAGCAGAAATCGAGTGAACAGAGAAAAGAAATACTCCGGGATCCATGGCGGCGATAAGGAACATTTGAAAATGAAATAGTGGAATTGCAGTCAAAAAACCTGAAATCAAAACAGAAAAAGAATTGTATAAGAGGAGGAGAAGGGATGTGATTAATAAGGGGGATTCAAGCAATTCTGTGAATTTTATTTCACTGGGACGGTCATACCCTCTGAGGAAACTGATAAGAAGGAATTTCAAGGAATTGATGAAGAGGATGGGCCGAAAGCAGGCCTCGATGCCACTTCAGCAGATTGATGTGAGAATAATGCAGAAATAGAATTAGTTGTGAGTGGTTGAACGAGAGGGTGTAATTAGGAATTGGTTTCACATATTCAGGTTTGTTTCCTCGTTTTCAGGAATATTAGGTGAGTGCAGTTCCCTATATAAGTGTGATGTAATTGAGCAATTAAATTCATGGTGTTGAGTGAGCTTGTCTCACGTTTGCTGGTGTTTTTAGCTGTGTTTGTTTTGTTAATTTGGTATCAGAGCTAGTGAGGTCAGGTCAATTGGGTATTGGATTGAGCTCTGGCTCATCCGCTGTCTAAACCCATCGTGGAGGTGCTGTTCGTGAAGGTAGAGCGTCCAAGTCCAAGTCGACATTGAATTGTGGTAACTGAGTTTAGATGTATGTTGTCCGCCCTCGAAAGCAGTTTCAAAGGAACGCGATTGGTGATGCATTGCTGTTTGTTGTCTTGATACGTGCAGTCAATAAAATAGTGGGGCACGAAAACGCCAGTCAATACCTCACCCACGGAGGTTTCTCGCCCACGGAGAGATCTGTTCATAACAGCGCGTGGAGCACAGGTTCATGCATAGCGGCGGATAGCCTGCGTATTGACTCTTTGCTGGTCGACTTGCCTGCGTATTGACTCTTCCACAAACATAGCTTGTGGCGCCCACCGTGGCACAGCGGCAGCGTTGTGGTGCCCTTCCGATTTCACGCTGGTCGAGTTTTTTTTTTTGCCAGTGCGTGTGTTTGTGAACAGAGGTGAACTGCATTTTTTTGTTTTTGGATGCTGTAGTCAAAGACTTCGTTTCATTTTGCTTTCAACCTTAATTGAGTTGAGTTGAAATTCAACTTCCGTTGAATTTCCAGCACATTTGGTGCATTTTTTTTTCAAAGCTTTTAAAGGCTCTGCGCTTTGGTGGGCCGTAAGCTTACTTGGAGGGTTAAGTTATTTCTTTCTGATGCTGCATTGTCTGCTGAAACTGATGATGAGAATGCATGGTTCATCGATTCTGGTGCATCGGCACACATGACTTGTAATAAAGAATGGTATGATAAATATTATGAGAAATCTGATGGTACACACATTTACCTAGGAGATGATAGGTCACTTAAAGTTCAAGGCTATGGCATAATAAATGTGTACTTACCTAATGGACAAATGCGACAGATTCATAATGTAATGTATGTACCTGCTCTCAAAAAGAATTTGATATCTGTTTCCACTATCAGTGATAATCATTTAAAAGTTGAATTTGGTAAATTAGGGTGTATAGTGAAAGATGTTCAGGACCACTACAGGGTTGTTTCTACAGGTACCAGGGTTGGAGGATTATACAGATTGGATGTGACAGTGAAGCGCCATGTTGCATTGACATCCAAAGAAACATCGACAGCAGAATTATGGCATCACAGGTATGGGCACCTAAATTACAATGATTTATCGTTGTTGCAAAGGAAATCAATGGTTGAAGGTCTTCCTGTTATGAAGTGTGAACATTTACCATGTGAAGCTTGTGCACTTGGTATGCAGCATAGAGAAGAGTTTCCGGTTCATATTGAGAAACGAAAGTATGATATACTTGAATTAATTCACACTGATGTATGTGGACCTATGCAAACTAGGTCTCTTGGTGGTGCTTCATACTTTGTTATTTTTATTGATGATAGATCTAGGTATACCTGGGTCTATTTCATTAGAAGGAAAAATGACATATTTGAGTATTTTAAAGAGTTTCGAACTATGGTTGAAAAACAAACAGGAAAGTGCATTAAAATACTCAGATCTGATCAAGGGGGTGAATATAATTCAAAAGCATTTAACACCTATTGTAAATCTAATGGAATTCAACAACAGTTCACAGTGCCACATACCCCTCAACAAAATGGTGTTGCTGAGCGATGGAATAGAACCTTGGTGGAATCTGCTCGTAGTATGCTGCAAGGTAAGAACATCTCTAATGGTTTCTGGGCAGAAGCCATTAATACTGCTGTTTATCTGAAGAATCGATGTCCCACTAAGCAATTAGTTTTTCAAACTCATTTTGAGGTTCTTCATGGTTATAAACCTGATGTGAGTCATTTCAGAGTCTTTGGATGTACTGCTTTTTCTCATATTCCTAAGGCTAACAGAAGAAAACTTGATGCCAAGTCAATCAAGTGTGTTTTCATTGGATATTGTACGGATCAGAAAGCCTATAAATTGTTTGATCCAAGTTCCCATAAACTATTTGCAAGTCGTGATGTGTTGTTTCATGAACAGGTTGATAAAAGTAATACAAAGAATGATGCATGGCATATATCTAATGATGCAAATATCAAACTTGATACTTTGATTAAGCAGGAACAGGAACAGGTACAGGTACAGGATCAGGATGAGAGCAGTATGAGCACATCTAGCAGCAGTGAGTCATCACAAGGGGGTGATTCACCTCAAATCCGACGAATCATGGATGGAACACCCACAGGCATTGAAGCACCAAGAAGGTCGTCCCGATAGACTCAGCTTCCTGCAAGGTATAGAGACTATGCCTTAATGTCTAATATAATGAATGTTGAAGAACCAATTGATTATGAGCAGGCTAAACAACATGAACCATGGATTAATGCTATGAATGATGAGTATGCTTCTCTTATGAAAAATCAAACATGGGAATTAGTGGAACTTCCTGAAAACAAAGTTCCAATTGGAAGCAAATGGTTGTACAAATCGAAATTTAAAGCAGATGGTACAATTGATAAATTTAAGGCAAGATTAGTAGCAAAAGGATATGCTCAAAAGGAGGGAATTGATTATGAAGACACTTTTGCACCAATAGCTAAGTTGAATACAATTAGATTACTGATTGCCTTAGCCACAAAACATAATTGGAATATACATCAATTGGATGTCAAATATGCTTTTCTAAATGGTGATTTAAAGGAAGAAGTTTATTTGGTTCAACCTGAAGGGTTTGTCAAACAGGGACAGGAGCATCTGGTTTGCAGGTTAAGAAAGGCATTGTATGGTTTGAAACAGGCACCGAGATCATGGTATGTAAAGATTGATACCTTCTTTCTTCAGAATGGATTTGTGAAAAGAAAAAATGATCCTAACTTGTATGTTAAGAAAGATGGAAAAGGAAATGTTTCTTTAATATCTTTGTATGTGGATGATCTCATTATCACAGGCAGTGCTCACAAGTTAATTGAAGAAATTAAAGTTCAATTGTCACAGGAATTTGAAATGAAAGATTTGGGTGAATTGCATTACTGTTTAGGAATTGAGGTATGGAGAGAGCCTGGTAAAACTTTGATCACTCAAAGCAAATATACAAAGGAAATTCTTAAAAAGTTCAATATGAGTGATTGCAAAGCTATGTCAACTCCCTTAGAACAAAATGCAAAGTTGTACAAAGAAGATGGAACTAAAGAGGCAGATGGTACATTATATCGTCAGTTGGTGGGAAGTTTGAACTATCTCACCACTACCAGACCAGACATTGCATACTCAGTCAGTATTCTTAGTCAATTCATGGCTAAGCCTTCAGGAAATCACTGGAATGCTGCAAAGAAAGTTCTCCGATACTTAAAGGGAACAGTGAATTTAGGTATTATGTATACTGATGAATCTGATGTTGCACTAACAGGTTTTTCTGATTCAGATTGGGCAGGAAACCCAGATGACAGACGATCTACCTCTGGCTATGCATTTCAAATTGGATCAGGGGTCGTATCTTGGAGTAGTAAGAAACAACCAACTGTTTCTTTATCATCAACAGAATCAGAGTACAAAGCTTTGACCAATGCCACCTGTGAAGCTATTTGGTTGCGGAGAATTCTTGCAGATTTTGAAGAGGCGCAAAGTGGTTCAACATGTATCAATTGTGATAATCAGAGTGCTATCAAATTAGCACATAATCCAGTTTACCATGCTAGAACAAAACACGTTGAGTTATAGTACCACTTTGTACGTGAGAAAATTGAGTCAAATGAAATTGAATTGATATTTTGTAACACCAAGGATAATGTGGCTGATATATTTACTAAGCCCCTTGGTAAAATCAAATATGAAGTTTTTAGAAGTCAGTTAGGTATTGTAGAAAATCCATTTCTCCATTAAGGGAGGATGTGAGAATAATGCAGAAATAGAATTAGTTGTGAGTGGTTGAACGAGAGGGTGTAATTAGGAATTGGTTGCACATATTCAGGTTTGTTTCCTCGTTTTCAGGAAGATTAGGTGAGTGCAGTTCCCTATATAAGTGTGATGTAATTGAGCAATTAAATTCATGGTGTTGAGTGAGCTTGTCTCACGTTTGCTGGTGTTTTTAGCTGTGTTTGTTTTGTTAATTATTGACATATGGGGTTAGGGTTAAGGCTCAAGGGGAATGAAAAATCTTGCTGATTTTCTTCCTTTTGTGTTAGGGAAGAAGATTAAGGCGGGCATAGAGAGGAGAGAGAAAGAAAGGCACCAGTCTATGGCATTTGCAGGGAAATTTAGGGCAATGCTAGAATTGGTGTAGGAAACTCCAACATGGGCCAATATGAGAAGTGTACCGAGGGTATTGGGCTGGTTTAAGAAGGATACCAAGGGTATTGGGATGAATATGTAGAGAATATGGGTTGTAATGGAGGATGTATTGGAAAGAATGAGCAGGGGATATCTGTGTCTATCGAAGCCAAGTTGAGACCAAAGAATATGGGTATGGGTTTTAATGATTTAAGAGACATCTGCTGGTTTTCCTTATTTTCCTAAAACTGATGAACATGATGAAATTATGAAAGCACTGAATCATCGATAAAGAGACAAGTTGTGGTCAAAACAAAGCCCGAGCAAGGAAAAAAACACATTACAATCGATGAGTTTTTCGATTAAAAGCAACCACGTTACTAGAAACATAATGAGAACCTTCGTTATCGGAAGAAAAGGTATAGAAAATGGCATTTTGTATGGACTTTCCTTCCATGAAACTGGTTCCTCCACTAGAAACGAATACAAATGGTTTCTTGAAATAGTTTTTTGAGAAACAGATTCTCTTTAAACGAGTTCATTTCACCTATCTCTCCAATTGATTCATTTTTTAACTAGCACATAAATTTAATAAGTTTAGTTTTTATATTGAAAAGTTTCCATTTGTTATTTTAGTAAAAAACAATTAAACAATAAATGAATTTTATTGTTGCATGTTGTTATAATGGTTTCCAAGCGAGAGTACATACTCAATTTGCACATAAATATTCACACATAGTAGACTTGTAGAGGATTTGAAGGTACATAATAGGGTGTTCAAGGATATAAGAAGATTATTCCATCGAAATTTTATCGAGGTATTTAACTTGTGTTCATTTAGGCTCATGGGTTTTTTCTTTGCGATCCTTCAATTAGAACTCTAGTTGTAATAGTTGTAATTGTAAGTAGAACTTGTATCATGACTATATGTTTGTTTTATATATATATATATGGTAGGAAGTATATATATTTGTTTTTTTCGAGGAAAGTTTGGGCAGATCCATCCAAAGTGATTACATCTCGTCGGTCAAATCAATAAAAGATTAACCTCAAGGGCATTGAGGAGAATTGACCCTGTGACCTCCTGATGACCAAGTGCTTTAGCAACAAGACCTTGAAAAATTGAGCTAATCATCGAGGCTAAAATCTTATGGATTTGTTAACTCTAATTTTATATATTTCATATTACAATAATTAAAAGAAATTTAGAATAAAATTATAGTAGAAATTGCGACAAAATTATGTTGAAATAGATATATTTCATGGAATATAAATTATAAATATAAATTAGTCATGATATTTTTCCAAACATTTTGATATTAATATCATTTAAATTTAACTATATTACATTTATTTTAACTTGAGATTTTTTTACACATTGATGAGTTATATAAAGTGTTAATAATATTGGACATGAGAATGTATTTATTCCTCTTTTCAAAAAATATAACTTTTATGTCATGTTACTCAATTTCATTTCATGTTAGAGGTAATTGCTCATTTATGTAAATTTTTCAAAGAAGACATATAGTTTGTTAGAACTTTTTAATTTAGTGCATCAATTATTTTTTGTACCTATTTTTTTTTACCTAACTACTTGTGGCATCGATTCTTTAAAGTGTTGTTGTTTTTATCCATTGAGTGGTTCTCTAATTGTTTCTTTCAATTTAAGTTTCAATCTGAATGTGGTACGTGTGATTATTGGTTACTAATTAATTCTAGTGTAAATGTATATATTCCATAAATATGACCATAACATATGAAAGTAAATAGGTCATGTAAGACATAAAATATGAATTATCTCACATTCACATGAGATATAAAATATTTGTCTTTATTTAAATAGAATAAATTGATATTAAATTATTACTAATCAACTACTTTTTTACTTGGTTCACAAACTAGAATTGGTTGTGGCAAAGCATTATTTATTCTTTCTTCCACTCTTTCCATTATAATGGAAGAAATTTTGTCGACTCCACAAAGTAGACCACCCATTTCCAAACAAAAATTGTCCACATCGATGCCCAAAAAAATTGAAAACAGAGAATACCAAGAAGCAAAAAAGGATATTGAAGCAAGATTATGGACAAAAATGAAGTGAAAAATATTATAATGGAGAAACAAATGGGGAAATTGATTCAAAGGTTAGGATTTTCCCTTATTACAAGAGAAAAAAATTCAAGGCACGTAGGAAGAGTTCAATGGAATTTACTTGGTTTAGGGAAAAATGAACAATTTTTTTTTTATGTCTGAGTGTACTTAAAACAAAGAAATCATCTATACAAAGAAATATAATGAACTTGAAAAGTTGAGACATGTTGTTGAAGGTTTAATTCAAACCAACAACAATCTCACTAGAGAGGTTGCATCTATTGGGCGTTTTGTTTTTGCAAATGGAATAACTTTCAATGTTTGTAGGTCTCCTTATTGGAAATAGATTGTGAGAGATCTAGTTAACATTGACCATAAAGGTTACAAACCTCCTAGTTATGAAAATATGAGGATAATAATGTTATTTGAAGAGAGGACTCGAATTGAAGCTAAAATTTGTGGTCTTAAAAACAACTGGAAATAATCTAGGGTATCCATTGTTTCAGATGGTTGGACAGGTGTCAACCATCATCCTTTTGTTAATATTTTGGTTGCTAGCCCAAAAGGAGTTATATTCTTAAAATTTCGTGATACTACGAGGAAGACAAAAATGGTCCATCTCTGATGAGTCTTTTCAAAGAGGAAATAGGGGAAGTTAGAAGAGAAAATGTGGTCCAAATTGTTATAGATAGTTCCTCAAAAATGTGCTCATTAGGGGTTTGATTGAGGATGAATACCTAACAATTTTGTGTACTCATTGTTCTATGCATTTCATCAACTTTCTCCTTAAATATATTAATAAAATTTCATGGGTTGTCAACACTATAACTAAAGCAAAGATGTTATCAGCCTTTATCACTAATCGTGCAACATCCATAGAAATTTATAGGAAATATGCCAATCTCTAGCTTCTTTAATGTGTTGATACTATATTTGCATTTGCATTCATTATGTTACAATCCTCATCAAAGTGCTTCAATCTCTAAGGGATATTGTGGTATCACTGGATTGATAGAGGTGGAAGGGTTCACATATCAGGGATGGTCCCTGAGTTGAGTACATTATTATTGGTACTTCTTCAGAAGACTTTTGGAGGAAAGTGGAAGATATTGTTACTCTCATCACAACTATTATTTCTACCCTTCACATATTTAATAGTGATCATCCAAGCTTAGGGGATGTGTTTTGAGTGTATGGATCAAATGAGAGAAAAACTTCATGAAATAATGGAAGATGAAAATTCTAGGATTGATAGGGACATTAGAAATGAGGTATGTGATATTAGTTTACAAGGTAGAAAATTCTTCATAATTCTCTTAATTCTGTTTCATTCCTGCTAAAACCTAAATGGTTTCACAAGAAATCGTCTTCAGATATGGAGGTGATACAAAATTACAACACCTTTATAAATAGGTGGTATGATTGTCAATATCACATTGCTTTATGACTTGAGCTGGGAAAGTTCTTGAGATTTGAGGATCACTTTGTAAATAAATATTGTTCATATAACAAGGAACATCTTGGACCCATATATTTTTGGATGCAATATGACACGTGAAATCCGTTGCTATATCGATTGGCTATTCATTTGATTTCATATATATGCTCAATAACTAATACTTTTAATGTATTGTATATTTTTTCTTGCATTATATATTTTTTTCTTTCATGTTTTTAAATATCCATTATTAGATTTTATTTATATAATTTTACTTTTACTTTTCAAAAGACAAGTTCATTTGCATGTGAAAGAAATTGGTGTGGATATGATTTTATCCATTCAACAACGAGGAATTGACTAGGCACACAAAAGGCACAAGATCTAGTGTTCATACACTCAAAACTATGCCTATGATATCGACAACAACTTGAGTATCAAACATGACCCACTAGGATGTGGGATTATGGTGGTTCACAAAATTATGGATATGATGAGCTTCCACTTGAGGTGTTGCAAGGCAATGTTGAAGACATTATTTATAACACCATGTGACCTAATGACCAAAGCAATGGCTTTGTAATTGACTCAAGCTCGACAACCATTCTAGAAAATGAGTTTGAAAATATAGATTATTAATTTTATTTTCATTTTGTAGAAATTTTTTTAGAAATGTCTTTTGAGATATGATTATATTTATAAATATAAATGTAATTTTTAGTACTGAAAAACTCTTATTCTTATATATGTTTGCCAATTTTCAAGCATTATTGATTGGCTGATTTTTTGGATATACTTTTAATGTAATAACAACGAGAAATGAGAAACAATAAATGAGAAACGAGAAAAAACAAAGGGACGAGAAACATATTTCATTTGCATGTGAAAGAAACTAGTGTGGATATGATTTTATCCATTCAACAACGAGGAATTGACTAGGCACACAAAAGGCACAAGATCTAGTGTTCGTACACTCAAAACTATGCCTATGATCTCGACAACAACTAGAGTATCAAACATGACCCACTAGGATGTTGGATTATGGTGGTTCACAAAATCGTGGATATGATGAGCTTCCACTTGAGGTGTTGCAAGACAATGTTGAAGACATGATTTATAAAACCATGTAACCTACTGACCAAAGCAATGGCTTTGTAATTGACTCAAGCTTGACAACCATTCTAGAAAATGAGTTTAAAAATATAGATTATTAGTTTTATTTACATTTTTTAGAGAATTTTTTAGAAGTGCCTTTTGAAATATGATTATAGTTATAAATATAAATGTAATTTTTAGTACTGCAAAACTCTTATTCTTATAAATGTTTTCCAATTTTCAGGCATTATTGATTGGCTGATTTTTTGGATATACTTTTAATGTAATAACAATGAGAAACAAGAAACGAGAAACGAGAAACATAGTTTGGACGTTTCACATTCAAGAAATGGGGAGAGATAAAAAAGGAAAAATATGAAAAATATAAAACAAAGCATTCATCATCAACATTCATTTTTTACATAATAGAAATTGTAATGATCACATTTAGTCATAGTGGATTAGTGAAAGAAAAGAGTATAATATTTCCTTTGCTAGTACATTGAAAGTAGATCCAAAATTTTAGCCAATCAATGATGCTAGAAAAAAGACAAACATTTATAAGAATAAAAGTTTTGTATTTTTAACAATTACATGTATTCTTATAACTATAAACATATCTTAAAAGCTAATTTTAACAAATTCTATGCAAAATGAAAATAAAACTAATAATCTATATTTTCAGGCTCATTTTCTA
The DNA here is from genome assembly GCA_034641835.2 of Pinus albicaulis. Taxonomy (NCBI): domain Eukaryota; kingdom Viridiplantae; phylum Streptophyta; class Pinopsida; order Pinales; family Pinaceae; genus Pinus; species Pinus albicaulis. Next base: position 186,253,726 of record CM076574.1, read on the forward strand.
GAATGGTTGTCAAGCTTGAGCCAATTCTAAAGCCATTGCTTTGGTGAGTAGGATGTGTTAGCACTGAAATTTTTTCAAATATTTTCAAAGTCTGGCCATCATTCTTCAAGGAATCAATTTGCCTTTTCAGATCGGTTTTAAGATGAAAGTGTCATTGTCAAAGTGTAGTGGTGAGAAAATTTCATTTCTACCTTCATTCATTTCATTTTCCCTCTTTTACCTTTCATTTTTCCAAAAAAAACCCAAAGTCCAACATTTCATTTCTTTCAAAACCCCTTTTTAACTATTAAAATTCAAATTTTATAGTTAAAAAGCAGCTCCGCACACCCACTAACAGCCATATCGTGTTATACCCTTTTTACCTTACCTTCTATCGCATATTCAAACCTTATACATGTAACCATTGTCGAATCCTACAAACTTTCTGATATGCGATATTTCTGGGACCCATCATTTATTTTTGATCCATTTCATAACATTCAAAATGTTTTAGAAAAATCCTTTATATTATGATTCAGATGAATTTTACCATATTCATTTAATTAACAAAGTTTTCACTTATTCATTTTTAAAATTCGTTTAATGGGCCCCACCTACCTTTTCGAATCGCATTTTCACAAAGTTCACTTACAGCATTCACTTCCGCTTCCTCATTTCCCCGATTATGATATTGAGTGGCACCCTTTCCTACCACGTCATCATCGCTAATCGCATATCGAAAAAATCCTCGCCACATTCATTTTCCACTCCACAAATCTTCTGATGCGATACTAAAGGGACCCACCTATCCCTGCCACGTCACCCTTTCCCCATCTCACATCGCAAGCTTTGGAGGATAGGCACTCGGGATCATGTTATAAATGCCAAAGTGCGACTTGCGATATTGGTGGTACCTAATCGCATATTTCAATTAGCAAGCTCAGGAGGATAGGTGCTCAGGAATCCATTATAAATGTCGAAATGCCATTGTGATTTCTACCGGCTGTTACACCTCATGATTTCCTCTTTGATTTCCTCTCTGCATTTCACACCCCCCTCGGTCCAAACCTCCTTGCCATGTCATCACCCCCATCGCAAACCGCATTCCCTCCCGCTTGTGTATTATGCTTAAACGTTTCTGACCCATATATGCGATTGCAATATATGTATAAAAGATTTTCTCCTCCCACTCATCATTTATTTAATAATTTCTCCCAATAATAAAATGAAACCCCGCTATCTCTTTCAATCTGCCTCCATTACCTATTTAACCTCCATATTTCTCGCTCCTCTTTTATTTCTCTTGCTGGCCTACAATTCAACGTGTCTCCTCATATATTTCACATGCCCGATCCTTTTGTTTGGAACCTATATATATGGGTTTTTCCACTCCAACATTATTTCCATGTTTAATTCGAGACCCTATCGCAACAAACAAGAAACCAAAGGAAAGGAACAACAGCAAAGTTTCTCTGAAACAGATTTCTACCATTACTCTCAGCACTAGCATGTTTCCACAAGGCATCATGCAACATTCAAAGAACAGTCACATGTCATTTTCATTGTTGTTTATACTTTTTGTGGAGTTGGTTGCACCAGAAAAAAAGAGGAGTCTTCCCATATATTGCCACATTATACAACCACTTTGAATTGTGAGCCTTGATGTTGTTTATTTTGATTATGTCATAGCACTTTGTATTAAAGTTTTAGGATAAGCCTCATCTCTTACACGAGATCGTAATACTTTTGGGAATAGGTTGACTCCTTTTGTGGATATGACAGTTTTATAGTTTTGTATATATGTGACAAACTTCTATGTAAAAAAGGTTCGTGGTTTTAGAATCTTGGCTCATATGATCAGTACTCTTTTCAGTGAATAAAATTGAAAGAAACTTCTGAGGACTTATTATCAATCTAGTGTGTGTATTGTTAATTTTCACTTGTGTTTCCATATCTTATTATCTTCAGTGGAAGTTTGTAATCCCTCATGTTGTTATGTGTTTTTATCAGTCTCTTGACATGTTCATGTGTTTTATCAATTTTTCTTAGTCTCACATAGTGAGCTTTCTGCATGAAATATACATGATGATAGTGTAAAGAGAATCACTTATAATAATTATCTTCCCTAATATTTCAGTGAGAATATTTTAAGTCTAGAAATAGTTTTCTCTTGTTGAAATATTGAAAAATTGCTACTTCTGTTATTTTCTACCAAAAGTAGTGGATTTCAGCCTTGCAGACCCATTGTTTCTTCTTCCATTTCGCATTATCTTCCCCTCATAAGCTACAAACTCACTCTTTTTCTACCACATCAGACCCAGTACCCTCATTAGTAGAAAAGTGGATTTGACTGAAATCTATTTTCAGTGAATGGGAGTTTAAACCACCTACCAATCTTATAAACCAAATCATTAAATTGCCTTAGAGTTTAGGATGTGTCTGTTTAGGTGTGTGAAGCAGTCCAAGTGTTGATTCTAGTGCTAACATATTTCGGTGCGTCTGTTGGGAGACGAAGGCCTTGAAATGAAGTATTCTCCCGAGTCTCTTGTTTTGGATTGCTGATAATCAATTCTTGATGGAGAATAAGAATTGGTGACTTGAATAAGACTGCAAACTATTTCACTTGGTGACTCCACAAAGAGGAAGAGGATTTCAAGACCTCCTTCTACAAGGAGAAATCAAAGATCACCTATTGTGACTCCAATTTCTAACCCAAACAAGGTCATTAAAGATGCAAAAGGAAAACAAAGATCGGTTGAGGCAACATCTCAGTAAGTGAATAAGGTACAAAAAAAGTACGTTCCAAAGAAAAAGACACCTTTATCTACTTTAGAATCAAAACAATTTTTAGTTTCAAAAGATTCTGCTGAAAAATATCAAGTTGAACTACTTCCCTAGAAAATAAAGTAGATGTTGTTAACCTGGGCTCAGCTGCAAATTTTTCTCACTCATCACCTAGTAAATCTGAGATAAGTACTTTTTCAGTCAAAGAGGAAAAAATGGATTTTTTAAGTATTAATAAATAATCAAAAGAGTTTGTGCTGATAGAAGGAGAGCGAGAGCAAGTATTGGTTATTGCACCTTTTCTTGATAGGGATGTTTTGACTGAAGAAGACTTTAAGACTATTTTAAATTTCCTTCAAACTCATCCTGAATACCAATCTCTTATTACCCGTCAGTGAGAGTAATTTCCTTTGTTTCACAATCCAGCTGATGGTTCATCCTCTTCTCATCAACCAGAAGGGAATGTTTCTAAAGGAATCACTTTTAATTTATCTGACTTCCTAGCTCAGCAAAATAAAGTTGAATTTACCTCATCTCCTCAAGAGACAAAATTTGAATCTAATTCTTTTGTAGAAGGTGTATTCAAAACTTCCTATGTTCATCTATTTGAAAATCCACTATTTTCAGCCCCAAAACCTGAAGAATCAGCCCGAGAATTCCAATTTTCTGTTGTCTCAACTCAAATTCAAATTCCACAGGTTGTAATTCCTAGTTCCCAAAAAACTACATCAACCAGTCATCTATTAGTTGTACAATAGCAAGCCATGGCTCAACCTACCCTCACAAGGATGCAATAGATAGTGGCAACAAGATATGCGCCACTTGTTCTCCCTCAACCCTTGCATCCACTTCCTCAAGGATATTACTTGAAATATCTTCTAAAATACATTGGGAAGGAGAAGGAGTTTCTGCTGAGGAACACTTAGTTTCTTTCCATAGTTATGCTGACAACTAGAACATTGAGCATGAATATGTCTGTCAAGACTCTTCATTCAAATTCTAGATGGAGAAGCCCGTAAATGGTTTAGAAGTCTGCCACCAAACTCAATAACAAGAATTGATGAATTGGAGGAAGTATTTGTGAAGAAATGGGGTGATAGGAAAGGCTATGTGTACTACCTTACAGAATTTGGAAATTTGAAAAATAAGGTAGATGAGTCATTGGTTGATTTTACCAAGAGGTTTAATAAGATTTATCAGAAAATTCCTGAAGAAATTAAGCCTACTAAGACTAAAACTATGATAAATATTTCAATTGCTCTAGATTCTAATTTTTCTTTATGTTTGAGAGCTAAGAAAGGACAAACACTGATGGATATGAAAGAAGCTGCAATTGGAGTGCAGTATAATCTTATGGCATCTAAGAAATTGAAAATTGAGGAAGATAAAGTAGCAAAAGACAAAAAGAAAATGAAATAAGAAAAACCTTCTTCCTCTAAATCACTTACAGCAGAAGAAAAGATTGAGCAAATGTCCAATTTGATCAAGGAACTTGCTTCTAAGATGACAAAATTAGTGTTTGAAAACAAATCTACTGCTAGAGCCAATCAAAACGAGGCCAATAGAAATCAGGCTCCCTTAAGGAGGCCTTTTCAACCTCAACAAATCCTACAATGCCCAAGGAGGAATGTTGATGATCAAAATGTTCAACCTCCTTTGAATAATTTTGCTGAAGAAGAACAACTGGAAAATGAAGAAGAAAACGAAGAAATAAATCTTGTGGGAGAAACCTCACAGTCAACATGTTTGAATTTGCAATAATATGAAGACCATTCAAGGATTTATTTGTTTTTAGATGATGAGAATGCCCAAATTTATGCACAAAATGATAAAAAATAGCAAGAAGTTCAAAATAGAAATTATCCTTTGAGGTCCAAAGGTCCTATTCAGAAACCTCAACAAAAATCAAATTCAGATAAACAAATTGCTAAACAGAAGGCCAAGGTCAATGAGGTTCCTCCACTTCAAAATTATGCCCCAATTTTCAAAATAACTGCAGAAAATAAGGAATTAGTTCCAATTTATTTCAATTTCAAATCTGAATTGAATAAAATAAAAATTTTGGTCCCACTTCTAGAATTGCTGAAAAATCCAGCATATAAAGAGTCTTTTAAAAGTACTCTACAACCACCCTTCGCTCTCAATTCAGCCAACCTTGAGGATGAGAATCCCACTATTTATCTAGGCTGTCATGTCCAAGACCAAAACGATGAAAACTCACCACCTTTCTACATGTCACTCAATATACATGACAAATTGCTTCATAATTGTTTACTCGTGATGCAGGGATTCTGCTATAAAACAGATCCTATCATATAAAAACACAAGTAATTCACCCAACAAGAAAACTCTCAATCATTTTTCATTAAAACCATAAAAATATTCAGCTTAAAATACACCAGAAGGAAAGAGAGCCATACAACAAACACACTGATATTAAAACATAAAACTCTTTGGCCAAATATTACAATGGGCAGCCTCTTAGCTCTCGGCCATTCAAACCATATCTTACTCTCTCTCACTCCTCACTTCTCTCAGTTGTCTCTCATCCTCACAAAACCCTCCTATATATACATAAATAATGAATTTATTTTCCTCCATAAATTCCTCCACACAAATCTCAACTTAAATATAATTTAAATTTTTTCTAGTTTTGGACTCAACAAAGTCCCGTATATGGAATTCCTACTCCCTAGATTATCTACATAATTCCACTCCACTCATATCCTTCAATTATTAAATAATATTTACAAAAAATCCTCACATTTATAATTTTCTCTTAATTTATTAAAAATAAACAATTTAATTAATAAAATAATTAAAATATCTCACCCCTCTTATTACATAATTGAATAATGAAAATTTGGCTTGGATGCTCCTGCAGCAGACTCCCCATGTAGAGAAGTTTCCATAAAATCCTGTCTATGGGGTCTGTCACTTTTCTGTAACAATGCGACAGCCACAAGTCCTGATGACTTGCTCCCTCTAGGATTCCATACTCTATTCTGCCGCTGGTCCTTCGAAGTATCAACTCGATTTGGTAACTCATCACTCACTTTGTCGACTGGATTCCATCGGCTTCTCCAATACTTTCTTTCGCCAATTCCTCGGAGTAATTCTTCTTTGTCGAACTCTATCGTCTCTAACTGAGTTAGTCAAATTTTTGCAATGGAAAATAATAAAAAACTCCTTCTTGATTATTACTGTCATATTTTATTGCTTTTATAGAAACAACTCTCTCATCCAATGTTGTACCTTCATTCAACAACAAACTGTTAGTTTTAAAAAGATAAGACCTTTCAGTATCTTTTTATGCTTCAGGCATCAATCTCCCATCATCGACTTTCTGGACTTCAAAATATTATGTTTCAAACTATTGGCTGCTTCCATATTCATCCTGCTAGATCAATATTTCTGTCTCCTTTATGTCTCTATGGACACAGCTTCCTTGTTGCTTCTGATCTTCCATCTCAATGCCAAATAACTTTTGCTCGATTTCTCTAATTTAGACATCATATCTGTTAATGTTGTTTTCTGTACCTATAGTTACATCATTATTTTAAAATTTATAACATTCATTCAACTCCATAAATGTTAAAAACATTTCATCTCTATCATGCATAGTAACTGTAATTTCGTTTGGATCAGGTTCCTTCAGCCACCATTCCAAAAACTCGATTTCCATATGAAATCTTTTTAGTAATTCGTCACAACCTTCGTTCCTAGCTTCATTCTTCCTCTGGAAACCTTCCTGAGTTGTCCTAGTTTTAGCATCATTACATTGTAAACTTTCATCAGCAATTTCATTAAAAAAATACATTTGTTTACCTCCTTGGAATTTTTCTTCGGCATTTCCACTTTGTTCCTATTCCATAACAGCTTCGACTTGCTGTCTTACCCCAAATAAGAATTAATTTATGATTTCTTCCTGTTGTAACCAATCAACACTTTCCTTCTCTGAAAGGAATTCTCTACCAAATTTTACCTCAAGAGTTTCATTCTCCTTTGTGACAGTTTCATCAGACTGCTCACCATCTCTCGCACATCTTGCAAACATAAATAAACTGTGAGAAAAATTGCAAGGCTTCATAGCCTCATCTACTTCTCTCGCCAACACATCTTCAGATGCTTCTGAACTATCCCAATAGTTCATGAGATCTTTCTCATTGATCTCTTCACCCATAATTTCACCCTGTTCTGGGCCACAAATGGAAACATCCATTTTTAACTCAACCTCTCTGAGTTCTTCACAACTCAACATCTGTTCAAGATTCTTCAGCTCTTCTGCCAACTTTATGTTTACCTGCTTTTCCCTCTTTGTGTGTAGCTTCTGCCACTTCACCTTCTTTCTCATGGTCCTACCATGTGTCTGGTTTTTCACATTTTCCTGTAACAACTCCATTAAAAATTCAAGGTGAATTGTTATCTCGGCCTTCTCCCACTCGTACTCTTCATCCGTCAATTGTTCACATATGCTACTTACCTTGGCATTTTCCCTCTTCATCCTTCTGTTGAGGTATTTTTCTGAACCTCTGTAATGGCTATCAGCAACCATTATCTCCTCCTGCATTTGGCTTCTCTTGGTTCTCTGTCTTGGAACCAATCTCTAGCAACCCTCTTTCTTCACTTTGCTGCAAACAACACTTTAGTAACTCATGTGTTACAATGACCAATTCTTTGGGTGTCAGGCTCTGCTGATCATGCACCCCATTACATTCAAACCTACGATGCTTTGACTTCAAAATTACACCAATTTTTCATCTTGGATGAAAATACTCAATCTCAGCTCAAACTATCCAACCTTTCATTTGACTCTAACATCTATTTTCACTTCAAGCTTTCTCCTAATAACAATGATAGTGGATATTTTGACTTAATTGAAGTAATACAATTCTTCAATAAACATACACCCCTAATACAGTTTTAAGATGTAAAATCTTCACCCTCTTTCATACTTCATTCTTATGAAAAATCATCAGTTTTCCCTTATCATTTTGACATGATATTGAAGTCTTTAGTCGAAATTAAATTCAGGTTCTTCAATATTTATTTTAAGGTGAAAATAAATAAACCATTCAATGTTCAATGTTTAAAATTACCTTCCTGAATTATCATACTTCATGTCATGTTAAGGTTATTAATAAACCTCTCTCTCTGCAGTCTCAATTCTCTGATTTCCACTCTTCTGTGTTGTCTTTGTCACTGTAAACACTCGCATGCCCATAAGTTTGTCATCTTAATGCAAACATTTCCTTGCACTTTTATACACCATGTAACATCAATTCACATCTCTTCACTTGCGTACAGAGAACAAGCAACCTCTTCGATTTACAACCCGTACATTGTGTTCATCCTGAACATCACCTCCTTAAATGCCGTCACATGATGGTAAAACAAAGGCTTTACAACATCAAGCAATTGTGGTTTGTCTGTGTTTTCAACCATAAACACAAATCACAAAGTCCTCCAACTACAATTTTTGATCCAAAGTGATGCAACCAAAATTGTGAAGAATCCACATTATGCATAATAAATCATCCCACTATGCATAATAAATCATCCTGTATATTATAAGATGCATGATTCTCTTTATATCAAGGTTTAATACCCTTTTGTTACTTGAGCCAAGTGAAAGTTTTTTTTTCAATAAACCTTACCATAAACCTTTGGTATACCTCGGCTTTATGTCTATAAACCCAGATTTCATAAATTCAAAACCCAAACATTCACCATAGTTTAGGTTAAACTCATATCTCTGCTTTATTTCTAGCCCATATCACATCACAATCCTTTACTGGATTTCATTTATCCCAAATTTTATGTTATAAATTCAACATAATACTTTATGACTTACCCATCCATCAATCCAATTATTTCATGATCAATAGGCCACACATATCTCGAGGCTCTTATTTCCATCTCCACTGTCCATTTTGACTTTCATGCTCATCAGATATACCCTCTCCAAAGCTGTGTGAAAACCATTGTTGGTTTTCAAAACCGTCTCCACACCTTTTCACATTGATTGCACAATTTTGAACAACATGTGAGGAAAAAAAAACTCAATAATACAAACATATAATCTATTAAATTAATTTTCTCACCACTTCAAAACAATAATGCTCCTAGCACAGGCTTTGTGTCGCTGCAATTCTCTTCATGCAATCTCTTTCTTTCTTTCACCGGGAACCACTCACAGCTTTCTCTTTAAGCATACCAAAAAAAACATCTCCACCTCACAAATCACGCACCATTCTGTCATGATTTTCTTTCCAAGCCTTTCTCAGGCTTCACACTTAGCAATTTCATGCTAGCTCTAGTTTTTTCAGATCCAAAAATGTTTCTAATTCCCACTAGCTGGAATCACACATAGATTCATCCTTCACACCATAAATCCATAGCACCATCGGAAGTCTTCTCCAATTCTTTGGAATCTATTTAGCAAATAAACCAACGTAAGTCCCATGACTAAATGTATGATGAGAGAAATTTAAATGCGTTTACTTATTGAGGCCCACTACCACTGGAATTTTCTTTGAGGAAACCAAAACACCATTAGCTGCTGAGTTCACAGCTCCAAAACCACCATAGTAATTACGCAAATAAACACATTCCAACATTATACGTCGGAATTTCAATTTGGACTTGCACGACTCTCCGCACAATGACTGTACCAAGGTACTAGCAATGTTAACACAGTTCCTCAATGTTGATGATATGCCACTCAATATTTCACAGCGTCTATGGCAATTACCCAAATAGAGATGCCAATCACGCAATCCAAAACATCACGCTTCCATGGCACTTTACGACCAAAACAATCATAACTAATTCTGAATTGTGGCACAATTGGTTGTGCACGCTATTTGTTTGGCCATATGTTATGTTGCCTCATGAACTCCCACCCACGCATCCGCTACGTGCAGTGACATGAACGCTCATGCTTCGACTCCTTCAACCAACGTTGGCAGCCAACGCATCTGCATCACGATCCCACACTCCATCTCCACAGTCTCCAATTCGCGGACTTCTATTCATCACCTCTGGTGTTTACACTTGCAGAGACAATTTAACTACGAATATCGACAGAAGCCATATTGAAATTTTCGACTGGGCATGTGATGGAAGCATTTAATTAACATATGCTATCAAAGTGCAACCATTGGAAATTGCAGCTTTATTAAAACAAAAAGAAAGCATCGTATGCACTGTCTTTATCACTAGAATGCGTTAACTTTTAAATGAAAAACACCGTGCTGGAGGGTCCAGCAATTAAAATAAAAATTTATAGTTTTAACTTACTGCAATCGTTGCATTCGATTTCCATTTACCATGCTATCACAATGACTGCATTCTAAATTCGAACTCAACACACTACTTACCTCATACCCCAGTACATTACTATATGCCACAGCCTTCATCGCTCTGCATCCAACCTCTACATACTTACCCCATACTCAGAGATCTCCGAGGTTGAAACACTCTGTAGAATCCGCTTCGGAGGGCTGCCATTACTTGTTCAATACATAATTTCGAAGACACATCTTGAACCAATATTGAACTGGCACGATTAGTGTAGTGCGTTGCAACAAAAAATAGTCTAGAAATACATGTCTTCAATGCATAAATAGAGCGATACCTCCAACGCCCAAAGATTTCGTTCAAGTCCGACAATACTAATTTATCATTTCTTCACAATAGCATGCTTCACAACAAGACATGGTTTGCACACACCAACAACGTTTATCTCTGTAGCAGATTCAACGCTTTCCACTTGCCGCAGCCTTGTGGTTTCAATCAAACGGATTTAGCTCCATCACATTCTTTACTCCTGCAAATTAACATAGAACAGGCATCTTTCCAGCTTTGATACCAAATGATGCAGGGATTCTGTTATAAAACATATCCTAGCATATAAAAACACATGTACTTCACCTAGCATGAAAAATCTCAATCATTTTTCATTAAAACCATAAAAATATTCATCTTAAAATTACACCAGAAGGAAAGAGAGCCATACAACAAACATACTGATATTAAAACATAAAACTCTTTGTCCAAATATTACAATGGGCGGCCTCTTGGCTCTCGGCCTTTTAAACCATCTCTTACTCTCTCTCAATCCTCACTTCTCTCAGCTGTCTCTCATCCTCACAAAACCCTCCTATATATGCAAAAATAATGAATTTATTTCCCTCCATAAATTCCTCCACACAAATCTCAACTTAAATCTAATTTAAATTTATTCTAGTTTTGGAGTCAACAAATTCCCGTATATGGAATTCCTACTCCCTATATTATCTACCTAATTCCACTCCACACATATCCTTTAATTATTAAATAATATTTACAAAAAATCCTCACATTTATAATTTTCTCTTAATTTATTAAAAATAAACAATTTAATTAATAAAATAATTAAAATATCTCAACCCCCATATTACATAATTGAATAATGAAAATTTGTCTTGGATGCTCCTGCATAAACTAGATTATAGAGCTTCTCATAATATTATGCCAAAGAAGGTCATGGATGAATTAGGATTAAAGATCACCAAGAAATACCATGACCCATACACCTTTTGTTCCAAAAAAATCAAGTGTCTAGGAGTGATCAGGGACTTGGTTGTTTCCCTTACCCAGCTACCTATGAAGAGCTTTATGATGGGAATCATAGTTGTAGACATATCTTCTAGATTTTGGATGTTTCTTTCCAGATATTGGTCTAAAATAATGGGAGGCACTCTTCAGATGGACATGTCATATGCCACAATCCCAGTGTTTGGATGGGAATTCAGAAGGTTGTATATGGAAACACAAATGGTCTACATCATTAGTGATCAGCATAATCCTTCAAACCATCCAATATATGCTGAAGAAAAGGAATTTGGGTAATCAATACTATACCTTGCTGCTGATGATAACAATTTCAAACTTGAAATAACTGAAAAACAACACTTTCAAGGTACAAATGAGCAGCATTTAGAGGGAAGAAAGATCTAGAAATCATATTTTGATGGAGCCTCATCAAGAGAAGGATCAGGAGTCAATGTAGTCCTCTTTTATCCCACTCAAAAAAGGATAACTATATCATATAAACTTCAATTTGCTACCACTAACAACACTGTGGAATATGAGGCACTTGTGCTGGGTATGAAGGCAGCGAAAGATTTGGGAACAGAGTAGTTAATTGCTTTTTGTGATTCATAGTTGGTGATAAAGCAGGTGAGAAACAACTACCAAGTGAAAAATTCCAAGTTGAAAAATTATAGGAATGAAGTCTAGGACTTGATTGAGCATTATTTTTCATCATTTAATATAAATTTTGTCACTAGAGAGGAAAATAAAATGATTGATTCACTAGCTATTGCTGATAGTAATTTCAAAGTTCCTCTACATGTCAAGGCAGCCTCTGTTGTTCAAATAAAAAATAAACCTTCAATTCATGATAACATCAAATACTAGAAAGTATTTGAGGATGATAAGGAAATTCAGAAATTTTTAGAGTGCATTGAAGAGTTTGCAGATATACAAATTTATGATGACCAAGACATTGTTGAAAATCAAAATAGCAAGCCTTTTAAGAAAACCATGGCTGAGAAGAACATTATATATCTGAAAACTAACTATATTCCTAAAGGCTTAGTCCCTTTAGAAATATTATTCGATAATAATGATGTTTTTCTCAAGCTTGAAAGTAAAGTTGATGGAGAGAGTACAATAGAATGTAACATTGGCATAGAAGATCAACCAAAATTAGTCAAAGTGTCAAAATTCCTTTTTCTTGAAACCAGAAAAGAATATATCAAGCCGCTGAAAGAATTTTCTTATATTTTTGCACAGCCTTATAACGAGTTAAAAACTTATGGCAAAAGCATAATGGAGCACAAGATTCCTTTGAAAACAGATGCAAAGCCTGTAGCAAAAAAAATCAGACATATCAATCCCATGTTGCTCCCAATCATTGAGAAAGAAATAAGAAAATTATGGTAAGCAAAGATAATTCTTTCTTTGAGATTTTCTAATTGGGTAGCTAATATAGTCCTGGTTCGGAAAAGGAATGGAGAGATAAGAATTTGTGTCGATTTTCGTAACCTGAACTGGTGTTCATTAAAAGATAACTATCCACTACCCAAGATGGATTATATTTTGCAAAAGGTTGTAGGATCCAAAAGATTGTCAATGATTGATGGCTTTTCAGGCTATAATCAGATTTCAGTTGACAGGCAAGACAAAGAAAAGACAACATTTACACAACCTGGGGTACATTCATGTACAACAAAATGCCATTTGGTCTGATGAATGCAGTCACAAACTTTCAGCAAGCAATGGATATTTCCTTTGCGGGAGAAAAATATAGATTTGTAGTCATCTATTTGGATGACAACATAATCTATTCAAAATCTGATGAAGACCACTTGAAACATTTGAAACAAGTTTTTGACAAATGCAGAAAGTTTGGTTTGTCCTTGAACCCAAAAAATTCATCCTTTGTTTTCCAATAAGGGAAATTATTGGGACATATTGTAATAGAAAGTGGCATCTGTATTGATCTGGGAAGAGTAGAAGCTATTCAGAAGATTGGTTTGCCAAGGAATAAAAAATAATTGCACTCATTTTTAGGGAAAATCAATTTTCTGAGGCGCTTTGTTCCAAACTTTGTAGATCTGATCAAACACATAAATGTCTTGCTAAAAAAAGATGCAGAATTTAAATGGTGAGATGAAGCAAAGAATTATTTTTCAGTAATCAAGTATGCCTTGACTGAAGATCCAATTTTGATTAGTCCTAATTTTGAAAAATATTTTTTGATTTTTTCATATGCTTCAGAAGAGACAATTGCAGTTGTCTTGTTATAGAAGAAAAAAGAAGGTTTAGAGTAGCCTATCTCATTTTTTTCAGTTGTTCTTTAAGAGATGTTGAATTAAAATAAAGCCTGACTGAAAAACAAGCATTTGCACTAGTTAAGGCTTTGAAGTATTTTCGAGTTTATGTGCTACATTAAAAAATTGTTTCTTTTGTTCCAAATATTACTATTAAAGATGTAATGCTGCAACTAGATACAAATGGTAGGAGAGGACGATGGTTGACCAAAATTCTGGAATTTGATATTGAGATCTGAACAAATAAATTGATAAAAGGTCAAGGCTTGGCTCGCTTGATGGTGGAATCTAACTGCAAGGATTTAAATCTAAATGTAGAGGTAGCTGAAGGAGAAGATGGAGAAGGTATTTCTAATTATCCTGAGATATTTCATTCAGATTGGTACAAGGAAATAGTATATTTTTTGTTAAATTTCAACTGTCCCCCAGAAATGGAGAAGTAAAAAAGAAGAGCTTTCAAATTGAGAGCTGTGAAGTATTACATTTTGGAAGACCATATTTACTAGAAAGACCCTGTTGGAGTCTTATTAAGATGTGTAGATGAAGTTGAATCCCAAGATATTATGACAGAGATACATGCAGGAGTCTGTGGAGGGAATTTTATTGGAAAGCCACTGCAAACAAAATCTTAAGAGCTGGTTAATATTGGCCAACTTTTTTCTTTGATGTTTTTTCCAAAGTCAGGACCTGTGTTGAATGTCAGAAATTTGTTGGTAAACAGAAATTGCTACCATTACCTCTTATTCCTATTTCAGCGGATGTTCCTTTCCAACATTGGGGGTTAGACTTCATCGGTGAAATTCATCCACCTTCATCAGGACAACATAGATGGATTCTCACAGCTACAGACTATTTTACTAAATGGATTGAAGTTGTACCAACTATAAATGCCACTGATACGGTAATTATCAAAATTTTGTTGGAAAATATTATGTTGAGATTTGGTTGTCCACAGAAAATAGTAACTGATAATGCAATGGACTTTAGGTCTACTAAGATGTACAACTTCTGTTAGCAATACGTAATTGAATTGACTCATTCCATGCCTTATTACCCTCAAGGTAATGGATTAGCCGAGTCATCCAATAAAATTTTGGTGAGGATCATTAAGAAAATGATGCCTAAAAATAAGAGAAATTGGGACACTCAGCTGGTACATGCTCTTTTGGCAGATAGGGTAAGTCGTAAAAAATCAATTGGAATGTCTCCCTTTCAACTTGTATATGGTATTGATGTTGTAATGCCTTTACAATTAGCTCTTCCTGTGATGAATTTCTTGCAAGATGAAGTTGATGATGAAAATACAATCCAAAGGATAATGTTGCAATTGATAGAGGCACACAAAATCAGAGAATCACTTATGGATAAAGTATAGAAGTATCAAACTTAAGTGAAATCTGTTTTTAACAAAAGAGAAAATCAACAATTATTTCAGGAGAATGATTTGGTGTTGCATTGGGATTTTAGGAGAGAAGACCATGGAAAGGATGGTAAGTTTGAAAATCTATGGTTTGGGCCATTTAGAATTGTTAAAGTTTTGGAAAACAATACTTTTCTGCTCAAACATCTGGATGATGATCAGCTGTCTGGAGGCCCAGTTAATGGTCATTTTCTTAAAAATTTCTTTGTTTAGTAAGTCAGTTGACTCATTCCATTGTAAATATCTGGTGTGATGTGTCAATAAAGCTCCATACCCAATGGTGTTCGTGTCTGTATATGTGGTCAGTTTTGAGTCCAGTCAGTCAATGTTCAGTTCTAGTCACAATATCCAATAAGTATTCTAAGTTTAAAGTGTTTTTAAGGCACTGATTCTACAATCCTTGAAGCCTCACAAGGAGGAATTCATCCCCAATAGGAGCCACTGTTAACACTGCAATTTTTTCAAATATTTTAAAAGTCTGGCCATCATTCTCCAAGGAATCAATCTTCCTTTTCAGTTCGGTTGTAAGATGAAAGTGTCACTGCCAAAGTGTAGTGGTGAGAAAATTTCATTTTTACTTTCATTCATTTCATTTTCCCTTCTTACCTTTCATTTTTCCAAAAAAAACCCAAAGCCAGGCATTTCATTTCTTTCAAAATCCCTTTTTAACTATTAAAATTCAATTTTTATAGTTAAAAAGCAGCTCCGCACACCCACTAATAGCCATATCATATTATACTCTTTTTACCTTACCTTCTATCACATATTCAAACCTTATACATGTAACCATCGCCAAATCCTACAAACTTTCTGATATGCGATACTGCTGGTACCCACCATTTCTTTTTGATCTATTTCATAACATTTGAAATGTTTTAGAAAAATCCTTTGTATTATGGTTCAGACGAATTTTACCATATTCATTGACTTAATGAAGTTTTCACTTATCTGCTTTTAAAAGTCGTTTAATAGGCGCCACCTACCTTTTCGCATCGCATTTTCGCAAATTTCACTTACCACATTCACTTCTGCTTCCTCATTTCCCCGATTGCAATATTGAGTGGGACCCTTTCCCGCCACATCATTGTCGCTAATCACATATCACAAAAATCCTCACCACATTCATTTTCCACTCCACAACTCTTCCAATGCGATACTAAAGGGACCCACCTTTCCCTACCACGTCACCCTTTCCCCATCGCACATCACAAGCTCTAGAGGCCCTAGGCACTCAGGATCATGTTATAAATGACGAAGTGCAATGTACGATATTGGTGGGACCCAATCGCATATCACAATTCGCAAGCTCAGGAGGATAGGCACTCAGGGATCCGTTATAAACGCTGAAATGCGATTACGATTTCCATCAGTCATTACACCTCGTGATCTTCCCCACCTTTTGATCCACAGTTCTCATGCATTTTCGGCCCCCCTTCTCCATTCTGATTTTAATAGGGGGGTCTGAAAAGTTGTTTTCTTTGTCGCTCCTCCTGCTACGTGTCCTCCTCTCCGCATCTTGAACCCTCCTCGGTCAAAACCTCCTTGCCAACTCATCACCCCCATTGCAAATCGATTTCCCTCCCACTTGTGTCTTATGCTTAAATGTTTCCAACCTCGATCTGTGATTGCGATATATGTATAAAAGGTTTTCTCCTCCCACTCATCATTTATTTAATAATCTCTCTTGCTAATAAAATGAAACCCTTTTATCTCTTTCAATTTGCCTCCATAACTGTTTAACCTCCATATTTCCCATTCCTCTTTTATTTCTTCCACTCACTCATAATTCAACGTGTCTCCTTCTCATATCTTTCACATGCCTAGTCCTTTTGTTTGGAACCTATCTATATGGTTTTTTCCTCTCCAACACTATTTCCATGTTTAATTTGAGACCCTATCGTGACAAACAAGAAACCAAAGGAAAGGAACATCGACAAAGTTTCTCTAAAATAGATTTCTACCATTATTCTTAGCACAAGAACATTTCCACAAGGCATCATGCAACATTCAAAGAAAAGTCACATGTCACTTTCACTATCATTTACACTTTTTGTGGAGTTGGTTGCACCAGAATAGAAGAGGAGTCTTCCCATAGACTACCACATCATACAACCACTTCGAATTGTTAGCCTTGATGCTATTTATTTTGATTATGTCATAGCACTTTGTATTAAAGTTTTAGGATAAGCCTCATCTCTTACACGAGATCATAATAACTTTTGGGAACATGTTTACTCTTTTTGTGGAGATGACAGTTTTATATTTTTGTATATATGTGACAAACTGCTACGTAAAAAGGGTTCGTGGTTTTAGAATATTGGCTCATATGATCGTTACTCTTTTTAGTGAATAAAATTGAATGAAACTTCTAAGGACTTATTATCAATCTGGTGTGTGTATTGTTAATATTCAATTGTGTTTCCACATATTATTATCTTCAGTGGCAGTTTGCAATCCCTCATGTTGTTATGTGTTTTTATCAGTCTATTGACATGTTCATGTGTTTTATCAATTTTTATTAGTCTCACACAGTGAGATTTCTTGATGAAATATGCATGATGACAGTGTAAAGAGTGTTGCTTATAACAATTATCTTCCATGGTATTTTTGATGCAGGGGCATTAGGCTCAAGACAATCCTTGTACATAAATAAACATAAGGGGGATCTCATGTTTTTGTCTCCCTATGTAATTATTCTCATTGAGTGATTTTTAGTTAAATCTAGAGAAAAATGTAACTACTTGAATGATTAGTGGGCACACGAAGAGATAGTCAGTTTCAGTTTAGGACTTAGTCTAATTTTAGAACTGTAGGAATTTGGAGATTTTGTTGAATCATCAAAGAATCTGAATCGATTCATTGGTGATAGTTGTATAAAAATAAGTCTCTGTGGAAGAGTCCGGGAGACCTACATAGACCTGCATAGGGCTGCGTATAGTTGTAGGAGAATCTACATAGGATTGGTTGTAGAAGGGCCAATCGATCGAAAATCTGGCCAAGTAAAAGTTGTAAGTACTTCACTGTATAAATGTAGAATTGTTTCAATGGTACTGTGCATTTGTCGAGTTAATTATGGTTTGAATAGCTTCTGTGTCTCGATAATCAAATGTATAGTAATATGGAATACATAATTGATAATTGGGGTTTAATGGGGTCCTGTATGTTGTAAGAGGAACTGATTCCTTTCCTGAATTACTAGTCTCTATGCGAGAGGTCCTAGTCTTTCCCGAAACCATTGGATATTAGTTTAACTTGGTGTAAGAATTGCCGGATGAATAAAGTTGTGTGATAACCCCATGTTAAGAGCCCATGCCGAGGTTTTGATTAGTTTATGAGTCTTGGTGCTTAACTGTGTGATGAACCCTGCATTAAGAGCCATGACCATTATATTCATGTACAAGAATTGGCACGATAGAACCCGTGTTAAGCACCATGACGGTGGACTGTGTGTCATTGAGCGATGGTATGGCAATGTTGCGGTCGAGAATCATGTGTAATTGAATTCTGGTAGCAATATGAAACCTTGTGATAGGTTTATGGGTATATAGTTTGTTTTAATTCCCTGCGAAGTACGAGTGAAGAAAACATGGTAAATTAAAGTGCACATGTTAGAGGGGGTCCACAGGTCAGAACTATGGATCTCCCCACAGTGTAATAGAGAGCTGTGCTCGAGCCTTCGATTCAAGGTTCGATCAGTGCTACCATGTATATAGAACCGGGCATGTGAAGGAACCGGAAGCGCGGGTCTTTAATTGAAGAAAAAAAGGGCTAGCACAGGAAGATGCGAAGTCAAAGGGAGGAGGCGGAGTATAATAAAAGAAAGAATGGAATCGTGATTGATAGTGAGTAACTGGAACCGTGAGCATAAAAGTGAAAGCGGTTTGGAGCTTAATCTGGTGGTATCGCGCGGTGCCTAAGGTGGTAAATCGAATTGACAAAAAAAACGCGATCTCACAAACTGGACGACGTGTGTCCGAAAGCGGTTTGTAAAAACAACTCACATCGCGTGATTTTTGAGAATTAACGTCCGTGCCTCTAAATCACATGATATCCAGTTTTAATCGTTGGATCACCAAGGCTAAAGCGACGACGTCCCCGTCGTCAGATGAGAGGGAGGAGTTAACTACCGGGACCCATTTGCAACGTGTGAATTGGAGGATTGACTCCGCGTAGGTTTAACCAAGGTAAGAGTCCAGAATAGCACAGGTCTCATGTAATTTCGAGTTATATATATATATATATATATATATATATATATATGCATTAACCCAAGTTCGAAGGCTTTAAACCGTTGTCGATATGCATTAACCCAAGCCTCTTTAATGTAAGTGCGAGCGAAGATCTCTTGCAATTAATATGAGAAATGAAATATGTTGTCTTGAACGATAGGGCGGACTTGTGAACGTTGGGTCATAATTCCAACTAGTTATAAAGTGGGTGGAACCATAGTATTAGGATACTAATCTAAATAAGTCACAAGAGGGTTTTGTACCAAGGTTTGATTATTGACCCAAATCTTTGTGAGGAAGATATGTTAACCATTATATTTATAATTTATAAGGGTCGAGCATTTGGGTTCTATAACCTTTTAATAAAAAGCTTCCGCATTATTAATCCGGAGAGGAGGTGTGTGATTTCACAACAAAAGAGGAATTTAATTTAATACTCAATCTCCAATTGAGATATTAAAGCACATAGGTATGTTCAATTTTCCAGTTCAAAGAAACGAAAACATTAGAGTTTTCCAGAGGGTGGATTTGGTTGGGAAACGAATAAGGAAGGCATTTTATGCATAGCTTTGAGATTGAAATGTGAAAAAAAAGGGACTGTGGGTTTTACCTAGCACCATAGTGGTATCAGAGCTAGAATTGGAATAACTCTTTGAAAATTTGTTTTTGAAATGCACATGTACTGAAACAGGAAAGTTGGGTTTTTAAATCTGTTTAATAGGAATTGCATATTTGATTTGGCATACAGCGAAGAGGTCTCCAGGTGTGCAGAATATGGAGTTGAAGACAAAGAGTCTTGAAGATTGCAGCAAATAGAGATGCAGTGCAGGTAAGAGGAACAGCAAGATCATTCAGGGATCTTGGGAGGTGATTTGATGAGCCTTATTTAACTCTGGTTAGAAGGTATTGTTTGCATAATGTAGATTACAAGCAACTAAGGAAGGAATCTCAGCAAGAAGCAGATCACAGCTTTGAGAGCAGTGATAAGAAGAGTCCAGAAAGGGATTCTGAGTGCAGAGAAAGTGTGGCAGAACCTGGAAGATTCCCAAATAAGTTTGGATGAAGGAAGAACAGAGGTGTTCTTGAGAGAAGTTGCAGAGTGAAGCCTAGAGAGAGCAGAAGAAAGTGCTCAGAAGGTTCCAGCAGATATGGGACTAGTACTTTCCAAAAGCCGAATCCGGAGGAAGGGATTGGTGAGGTAAGTTGCAGCAAGAGAGCTTGTTGTTGCAGAGGCTTAGTGTAGCTTATGAGTGAAGAACTCCTGGAGGATAATATGGCTACTGACAGCCATAGCAGAGATTGCAAAGGTTCTAAGAGAGGCCACATCGGAAGAGTGAGGGAACATGCCAAAGAAAATGGCATGAGGAAGAGACTTACTGATGAAGAATATTGGAAAGAGATGGCTGAGATCAGTAAGCAGCTTATTGAACTGGAGAGGATGATAGAGGAAAACCAAAGATTTGTTTGGCTCATGAAGAAGAAAGTAAAGTGGTAGAGGCCACAAAGGAAGAAAGAGCAAATGATAAATGCTCAGAAGGAAGAGATATTACTCAGAATTATTGAGTATCTGGAGAAAGACTTGAAGACTGAAGCTTCAAGTGAGACCAGAGGGTCAAAGAGCCTTACATCTGACATATTTTGTATGTTTGCAGGAAAGCCATGTGGAGATGAAAAAACTGTTGATGTTGTCATTGAGGAAGAAAATGGAGTAGCTACATGTTTTGAAGATGTCCATGCACAGTTGGAGAAAGGTTTTTCTTTCCTACATATTGGAAGTAGAGGATATTTATCTTATGATGATGGCCAGAAGCTGGAGGTTGGAAAGCTTGAAAAAATTTGAAGAAGAGACCATTGAAGAATCTCTGAAGCATATGGAAGACTTGGGACAGCAAGAAGAGTTGATGATTGATTCATCAAATGAGACCATGAGGTCTTATGCTTTTAAAATTGACAAGTTGTGTATGAGTGCAGGTGTTGATGAAGGCAGTTCATATGATGGAATTGTGCCAAATGAAGCTGACTGTTGCCAAGCAAGATACGATGAGTATCTTTTAGATGAAGATCAAATTATGTTATTGCAGCAAAGGGAATTCATTAATTCCTTGTTTAATGAAAGAGATTGTTCCAAGGGAGTTGTGTTTGATGATGATGAATTTGTCATTAATGCTGATAATGACAAATTTATTTTTTTAAATGGCCAAATGAAGAGTGATGGACAAATAGTTGAAGTTTTTGCAGAGATGGGAAATCAGAATTCTATTCTGATGAAGGCTGAGGAGATAGTGACAGCAGAAGATAGTGAAGATTGTGAAAATGTTTCCTCGGAAGAGATGCCAAGATTTTGGCATGAGAAGAGGACAGAAGTACAGAAAGAAGGAGTTCAAATGGTAAGGGAAGAGGTGGTTGAAGATGAGAGAGTTCATTTTTCTGAACTAGAGTAGAGAGACATCCTTGAAGAGGATGATGCAGAGCAGAGGCTAACTAATAGTCTCAAGAAGTTCTTGAAGAGTTGGAATCAGCATACTAATGTGCTGATTGAAGAGGAAATAATTTTGGGATAGCATACTGAGATGCTGGCAGAGGAAGGAAAGGCTCTGAGGCCTTATGAATCTTGTTTTGACAATTTTTTGATGAATACAGATCCTGTTGGTGATGGAGATAGGTTGGCAGCATTGTGCAGTCAATTGATAGAGGAGAAGAAGTTTGTGGGAGATTTTAAACCATGGAATGGAGAAATTGAGCTGCTGGAAAGTATGTTGAATCAACAGGATTCAATACAAGAGAGAGAACCTCAATTTCAGAATTGGGGATTGTAGAATGTGAAGACACATCGAGATGGATATAGAGAGGAATTGGTCATCGAATCATCAATTAAGACCATTGGTTCTTGTGAATTAAAATTTGACAATTTGGTTGTGTTGACAGGCATGGCAAAAAACAATCCATCTTTTGGAGTTGTTTTGAAGGATGATGAAATGTTGCAGAAGGAGGAAGGTGCAGCTATCATGCCTCCTGTAAATGAACTTGTTATTTCTGTAGATGACAGAGAAGAATTGGCTTGTTCGAATAGCCAAGAGAAGGTTGAAGAGAAGGCTGTATGGAAGAATTTTGGGGCTGCTACAGCAGTGGAGAATCAAAGTTTTACTTTGAAAAAAGATGAAAATGCAGTGTTTGAAGAACTTGATGTGATTAGCAGAATCAATCAAGGGGATGAAATACCATCACTGAAGATTATCCAAGAAGAAGAAGATGTTGTAACTGAATTGCAGCATGTTGATGATGTGTTTGGCCAAAGGATATGGCTAAATTTTTTTCAGAAAACATTCAGAAAAGAGAGTGAAATGCCAAAACAATAGCTTGGAGTGTTGCTGGAGAAAATGTTGGAGCAACAATGGGAAGTGTTGCCAGAAGAGGAGAAAGAAACTCAAAGATTTCATAGCTTTTATGTTTGTCTTATGATTTCAGGAACTGATGGAAGGACTAAGGCATATTTAGTCCAGAAGAATAGAAGAGATGAGGATGATGACTGGAAAATTAAATACTAGTCTGAATAATTGTTGAAGCCGAAAAATGTAGAAATTGTCATGAATGACAATCAAGAAAAGTTTTACTATTGCAAAGAGCAAGAGGGGATGGATGATTGGGTGGCAGTTAGAGCTAGGGCAGAAGTAAGAACTGAAGAAATAAGAATGCAGAAAATAGAAGTAAGAGTTCAACACTCAAGAGGAAGCAGTGTTCAATAGTCAGAGGAAAGATTAGACAGAGAAATTTAAATGATAAGAAGACTGACAGTGAAAGTAGCTGAGAAAAATACAGCAGCAAAGAAACAAAGAAGTAGCAGCAAAAGAAAAGCAGAAAGAGGGTGTAAAAGTGTAGCCTGTGGAAAGCTGCAGCATAAATTATGGAAGCTAGGAGGAATGCAAAAGAAGAACACTGCAACAGATGACCGGTTGCAAAACAAAGTGTGGGATCCAGGCAGACCAAGATGAAAGCACATGATCAGGAGATCATGAATTATTTTAATTTGGGCAGTCTGATGCAGGGGCATTAGGCTCAAGACAATCCTTGTACATAAATAAACATAAGGGGGGTCTCATGTTTTTGTCTCCCTATGTAATTATTCTCATTGAGTGATTTTTAGTTAAATCTGGAGAAAAATGTAACTGCCCGAATGATTAGTGGGCACACAAAGAGATAGTCAGTTTTAGTTTAGGACTTAGACTAATTTTAGAACTGTAGGAATTTGGAGAGTTTGTTGAATCATCAAAGAATCTGAATCGATTCATTGGTGATAGTTGTATAAAAATAAGTCTTTGTGGCAGAGTCCGGGAGACCTGCATAGACCTGCATAGGGTTGCGTAGAGTTGTAGGAGAATCTACAGAGGATTGGTTGTAGAGGGGCCAATCGATCAAAAATTTGGCCGAGTAAAAGTTGTAAGTACTTCACTGTATAAATGTAGAATTGTTTCAATGGTATTGTGCATTTGTCGATTTAATTATGGTGTGAATGGCTTCTATGTCTCGATAATCAACTGTATAGTAATATGGAATACATACTCGATAATTGGGGTTTAATGGGGTCCTGTATGTTGAAAGAGGAACCGATTCCTTTCCTGAATTACTAGTCTCTATGCGAGAGGTTCTAGTCTTTCCCGAAACCATTGGATATTAGTTTAACTCGGTGTAAGAATTGTCAGATGAATAAAGTTGTGTGATAACCCCATGTTAAGAGCCCATGCCGAGGTGTTGACTAGTTTATGAGTCTCGGTGCTTAACTGTGTGATGAACCCCGTATTAAGAGCCATGACCATTATATTCATGTACGAGAATCAGCATGATAGAACCCCGTGTTAAGCGCCATGACAGTGGACTGTGTGTCATTGAGCGATGTTATGGCAATGTTGTGGTTGAGAATCGTGTGTAATTGAATTCCAGTGGCAATATGAAACCCTGTGATAGGTTTATGGGTATATAGGTTGTTTGAATTCCCTGCAGTGTACGAGTGAAGAAATGGTGGTAAATTAATGTCAGGTTATGTCTTGAATAGAATACAGTGGAAAGTGCACATGTTAGAGAGGGTCCACAGGTCAGAACTATGGATCTCCTCACAGTGTAATAGAGATTTGTGCTCGAGCCTTCGATTCAAGGTTCGATCAGTGCTACCATGTATATAGAACCGGACGTGTGAAGGAACTGGGAGTGCGAGTCCTTAATTGAAGAAAAAAAGGGCTAGCACAGGAAGATGCGAAGTCAAAGCGCGGAGGCAGAGTATAATAAAAGAAATAACGGAATCGTGATTGATAGTGAGTAACGGGAACCGTGAGTGTTACACAATAATTTGTCACCTTCCCTGTAATCCCCATCTCGCCCATTGGAGGGTCGTTTATGTGATCAATAATCAGTGTCATGCCTTGCAAATACCATCATTGCATCCCTTGCCATGAGGACAACATTCCTTCTGTTGATCATTTCCTGAGCAGACCCCTAAAAACACCTATTTTTGCCTTGGCACTGGTAGCCCGTTATGTCCTTGCGCCAATGAGGAAAATTAACACTGAGCCCATGCCAATTGGCGCTCTGTCACAGTTAAGCACCCGTGCCAATCTTCTTATGGAATTTTTTTTAAAAAAGAGGCGAAGTTTAGATTACAACAACTTCGTGGATGAGTCATGAGGAGTGGTTTCGACTGAATAACCACGACCTTCCTCCTTTGGCCTCTTGTTTCCACCTTATAGGGAACCTCCCAAGGGATAAGGCCTCCTTTCCACTATTGTAGGGATCCCAACCTCCTCCTCTCCTCTATAAATATAGCCATCTCCCATTGCTAAAGGGCTAAATGGTTGAATGGTTGAGCCTTATTAGTATTGGTAGCTTGAATAGAGTTGAATCAATTGTAAGGATATTATCGTCAAACAGCTGAAGAGAGAGAGACTTGTCATTTTCCTGACGAGCTTTACCGAGACGTATTCCTCTGTCAACCCGCCGAAGGAAGATTCAGTGTCAGATCCAGGTTGTATCTTTCTTTGTATTAATTAATGATAAGCGAATTTTGTTATGGTTCCACTCGTATTGTTCTTTGTGATTATGGGTTGTATATTCTCTAACTGATACATAATTGCATATATTGGGTTTTACGCTTGTATTCGTCGTATTTCTTGTATGTGCAGGTGTTTGATCGCGACAAGCGGGAGAATTGTGATCTGCTAGAGCAAGGGAACGGGAGCGCTATCTTCTCCGTGAAAAACAACATTGGACTTAAGGTAGGCCTTCTTCACAATTTGGTCTATTGCAATTAGGAACTTGCGCCTTAGCGTGATACGATTGTTGCTAGACCCGATCTGGGCTAGTAGGGATCGCCTTTGTCCGTAGAGGGGATTTACCTCTACAAAAAATTGGCGACTCTGCTGGGGAGACATTGATTGGAGTTTGTCTTGTCTTTTTGGTTGATTTTTTTCTTTGTCTGCTTAATCAGCTCTTTTGGTTCGCTTTTTTTCTGGTATAAAACCCCTATTCAGCCCCCAGAGGATCAAATCTAACCTCTGTTTTTTTGAATTTTCATCTTTTAATGTTTGGCTTCATTGGTGCGGTTTTCACCCTGACAGTCGCGCCCATTAGTGCAGGTTGCCAGTTCATCACTCGCGCCATCCCCTGTCTGGCGCGGATTACAGCCAGACAGTCGCACCATCTCTTGTAGGTGCTAGGGTTTACCCTTGTTCGAAAGTTTCTTTTGGTCAGTACTTTGCTTCTGGGTTTTTTTTAGATTATGCTTGAAGTGGTGAGTCTGGTCTTGGTTGGGAGAAATTCTTTTTTTTTTCATTTTTAGGTGTTGGCGCTTGTTGTCAGTTAGCAACCCATTCCAATTTTCCATTGGCGCTAGTTGTCAGTCATGCTAATTTCAGGGTGTGTGAAAATTGAGACTTTTTCCCTAAATCCTTCACCAGTATGTCTTTCCCTTCCGGTCTTTTCTCCGTATGAGCATAGATTACATTGATCATTGTTTGAAATTTCTTCTCTCCATGATTGCTTGATGTAAAAGGGAATGAATGCCTTGTTTTGATCTCATGCTTTGGAAGTCCTCTTTGTGTTTGACTTCATATGTCTTGTCACCTTTTGAGGAATTTTTTTACAAAGTGTTTTGAAACAACGATTGCATTCTTAATGTTTGTTTGCATCCCTTTTGCGTTTATCCTTCATTAAGAAGATTTGTGTTTATTTAGTTTTCGTCTTAGAGTTTTCTTTTCATTAAAATGCATTAGATCACATTGCATTGAAAATTATTTTTTGAGATTCATCATTGAACTTAGATTATATTGTTTAATGAATGAAAACTAAAAATCGCTTTGAGTGCATTCTCTTTCATTAAAAGCATGCATTAAGTAGATTCTCATTTCATCGAAAAATGCATTAAGTGCATTCTTATCATTTAAAAATAAAAAGGAAATTGTGCATAGATTACAAGTGCATAGTTTTCGAAAAAGAGGATTTTGCATAGATTACATTGCATTATTCGCATCATTGAATGTTTGAAATTAATTTTGGATAGTGAAACTCATCTAGTTTGGAAAAGTTTCGTTTGCAGTGTTGTTTTCTGTTGCATCATTGTTTGAAGCTCTTCTCTTAACTATATAGCATTCATCGAATTGAAAGATTTCTTTCATCATATAGCTGCATATAGGAGATTGTCAGACGACATGCGGTAGGACCTTGAAACAGAGACATAATTGAAGATCAAACCTAAAATTTATTCAATCAACCTAAGGAAGCATTGAAACATTAACGAAATATTTAGAGGTCTAGGCTAGTGACATGTTCCGGCGTCATTAAACCTAGTAGTTGTCATTCGCCTCTTGGCTTTAGATAGCACTAGTACGGACTTGTGCTCCCCGTACCGTCGTGTATATAAAGGGAGACCCCACTAGGTTGTTATCCTTTATCCATAGGAAGTTGAGTCTGCCGCCCTATACCCGTGATACACCGGACACAGCATTCGGGGAGATTGCCTACACGTACGTTAAGTCCTTGGTTGATTTCTCTTTCATTTTGAAACCAAGGTGTATATTGCAGTTCATGGATATTTGGTACACCCTTTCCATAGAATTCCTGAGGAGTCATTTTGATCTTTTTCTGACTCTTTAAATTTGAAAGGATCATCAAGCGCTTGTCCTTTCACGCTTGTTTCCAATCTGAAAGTGATAGAGTCACCTTTTGCCTGTTTCTCGACTCTTAAAAGATGAAACAACACAGTTTTGTTTCAATTTTTTAAAAAATTAACTGCCCACGAAATGTTCCTGGTTAAATTTAGTTTCCTTAGGGTGTTGTTCTGAATATTGTTTCTGATGGCAACTTTTCCGGAGTTCACCAAACAAGGAATCCCCTCCGATGGGAATCCTGGTCATTTTACTCCTTTTGGGAATGTTGGTGCTCCTTATATGGAAACATTGTCCCTTCCTGGGTTAACTGTTGGGTTGCCTGTTTGGTTGTTTTCAACCTCTGTGGTCCTGAATGTCCCGACTACTGTTCAATCAGTTCCTCCGCCTGAACAACATCATGTTGATTCCAAGGTGGACCTCTCCCCTTCTTCACATGTTTCTGCATCCTCCTCTTCTACTTCGCCTGGTGAAATCCTGGATTCGAGTAACCAAGTGGCTAAGAAGAAGAAGAAGAAGACAAAGAAGAAGAAGTCTGATATGAGAGAGGCTAAGGCTGCAGCTACTGCTTCTAAAGCACCTCCTCTTGATAAACCTTCCAACCCTCCGTGGAAAGTCAAGTTCCCTTGCATGTTATGCACAGGTGACCATCTTCTTCAAGATTTCCCTGGAATTCCCAAGGTACTCAAAGTATGGTCCAATGGTCGTCCACTGTTGCCTTTGGCTTCCGGGAGTCAGGTTGGGGGCACGCCTTTAGCTAGTGCTGATAAGGCTCCTAAGAAGCAGGGTAAGCTTTCAAATCCCTGTAAGTTGTGTGAAGGGCACCATGCCATTCACCTTTGTCCATATATGGATTAAGCCAAGCAAGTTTTGGACAACTTGGTTGTTTCTGCATCGTGCCTTCCGAATGGTTACCAATAGCTTTCTTTGAGTCCTCCACCAGCTAATCCTACGATTGGTCAAGAGTTATCCTTGGTCAATCCCGCTCCCCCGAAAATTAAAATTTAGGAATCCGTTCCTGACCAACCATTGGTCGTGGGATCGGTTGAGCTGGCCCCGTCTGTGGTACACCAGGTCTTTTCCGTTGAGAGTGGACCTCACATCCCTCAGGTTCTTCTTGTTTCTTCAGATTCCTCGGACTTGGAGAAATATTCTCCTGTCGCTATATCTCAAGAAGCTGCTCCTTCGCCTCCCGTGATGGAGGTCCTGGAGGATACTCCTCCCGCCTTCGAGATGGAGGTTGTGGAGGATGCTCCTTCTTCTTCCTTAACAACAGGGGAAGACCATCTCGGTTCGATGGTAGCCCCTCCGAGTAGTTTGGTCGCTTCCTTTGATTGGAATTGATTTGCAGGATACCGCCTTCTGTCTTATGTGCCTTTCGAGATAACAGTACAAACCTCTGGTCTGGTCGTACCCAGCACCATTATAGATGAAGGCGCGTCTGTCATTATTTTATCCTCAACTACTTGGCAAGCTTTCGGTTCACCGCCGCTTGTGCCTGTTACACAAAATTTGTTGGCATTTAACATAAGAACTAGTCAATCGTTAGGGATCCTTCCAAGTTTACCTATTACTTTAGGAGGTAAAACCATCCATATGGATGTGATGGTTGTTCCAGGCCCCTTGGATTTCAATCTGCTTTTGGGGCGCGATTACACCTATTCCATGGGAGCACTTGTCTCCCTTTTTTGTGTGGTCTGTTTTCCACATGAAGGACGGATCGTGACCATTGATTAACTTTCGTTCTTTGGTCCTGATGTGGCAGCTGGCCTACCATCATCCCTTCCTGGTTTTTATCCACCCGTTGTATCTGCCCCACCGCAGGTCAACTATGTGGTACCTACCCCGTGCCTGTACTCAGTGATAGTGCCGTTGTGCATCAGGTGCTGGGGGCATTAGGTCCGGACTTCCAGGATTTTTTCCTTCCATCGAGAGTGGAACTCTTGGAAGTGATGAATTCTTATTCATTATGATGAGTTCTTTCGGAGAAAAGTTCTTTTTCTTGTGTCAAGCTCCTTAAACAATGAAACAAGGTCGTCGGAGTAGAGCTTTTTTTCTTGTGTCAAGCTCCTTAAAAAATGAAACAAGGTTGTCGGAGCATGGTTCTTTTCATGTGTCAAGCTCCTTAAAAAATGAAACAAGGTCTGTCAGAGCAGAGTTCGTTTCCTTGTGTTAAGCTCCTTAAAAAATGAAACAAGGTTTGTTGGAGCAGAGTTCCTTGTCTTGTGTCAAGCTCCTTAAAAAATGAAACAAGTTTGTCGAAGAAGAGTTCCTTGTCTTGTGCCAAGCTCCTTAAACCATGAAACAAGGTGTCCTGAGGATAGTTATTTTAATGTGTCAACCTCGTTAAAACAATGAAACACTTTCCCATTAAATTCGAGTCTTTGTTTAAGTTCTCGTAAAATCCCAGTCGAGTCTTTCTCTTGATCTCGTAATTTGAACCTTCACTCCATTTTCCTTTCATATGGATTGAATATTGGGGGGCATGTACCTCGAATTGAGTCACCATGATGGGGGCATGCTTACTTTTTCAAGCATAGTTTGTTTCTATTTCAAGCTTGTGTAAAAATGAAACCAGTTTCAAGCATAGTTTATCTTTGTTTCAAGCTTGTGTAAAAATGAAACCAACTTTAAGCAGAGTTTCCTGATTTCAAGCTTGTGTAAAAATGAAACCATTCCCTTTACCTCTTGTGATTTCCATTAGCCTGTTTTTGTTAGATGAGCCTTGGTTTTCTCATTCCATCGTCCCCATATACTTGGCCGATCATACGCCTTCACTTGGTTGTTTCACCCATTCCTGAGGAACCGCTGCGATGAGTGGTCTTGTTAGCCAGCCTATTGACCTTTATCTTGTTTTGAGCAGTTCCACCATTACTAGAACTAGTTGCTGCCCTTTATACCACTTGTTCCTCCAGGAGGAGTTAACTTTCAGCTCTTTTCTGACTCTTGAAAGCTGAAAATATTGTCGAGTCACTTTTCATTTTGATCTTGTTAAATTGGTTGTGAAACGACATCTACCCAGTATATGTTTACCCCTTTTTTGGGCTGGGATAGCTTATTTATGAAAAAGGAATACCCTAGCCTATCGCGACTAGGAGGTTTTCTTAGACACATTTTTCTACCTTTTCGGATCTGCGGAACTATCTACGAAAAGGGACTGTTGGAGTTTACTTTTCCGCTGTCTTTTCAAACTCTCTAAACATGAAAATATGATGAGTTCTTCCTTTGTCAGACTCGTTAAAACCTGATGACATCAGATTCAGTCGTAATGACGATATTCGAGTTCCTCCTTCCTAGGGCTCGTTAAATGTACTAGGATGGATTTGTCCAAAGGATGAACTTATATGACAAGCATATGGTATCCTCTTCACGCTTGTGTAAAAATAAAGAGGCACTTGCCAGAAATGGTGGGGAAAAATGGAACCAGTATCGTCGTCATGTCGGCAGTATGGCGCTCTTGAACATGGCACTTGTCTGCATTCGTGTTGGGTTGGGGACATCTCATATCACTCTCTATTTTCCTCCATGGGTTTGGGTAATCCTTTTTGACCTCTCATTTTATCTTTGCCTCGTCGTCATGAACTCTAATCTTTTGATGTCAAATACTTCCAAATCCACTGTCGTGTCACCGATATGTTCAAGAGAAGTTGACCTCTGTAGTTTCAACCTTCCTCTGATTCTCATCTGGTCCTGATTCACAAACATTATGCTCCTCTGTCTCGTGTCGATGATGTGGGAAACACTATGGCCCACCTTCGATCAAGGTTACTTCCTGTCGAATTTAGCTCACTATCCAGGAAGCTAATCTAGAGACTCCCTTCTAGTACCTTGGAGCCTGCTGCCTCAATGGCAGGTTCTTCGCATTTGACGCAAGTTTTTCATCATTGACCTTCGATCGAATGATTCTACGGGTGTTTGACGCTAGCTCACTGTTCACACTCCATGGATTGTACCTATAGTACCTTGAGGGCCATTGTCATTATTGGTGGTTCCTCTCATGTCTGTTAACAACTTTCATCATTGGCTGGTAATCAGACTATGTTCTTGCATGTTCGACTTCAGCTCACTTATTCACATGCTTGAACTTGTACTTTGTTTGGGTCGAGATGGAGCGCAAGACCCTGGATTTTGTCTGTTAAGAATCCAGGCTGCGATTTTGTGGATTATTATGATTGGTTACATGACCCATTGATTGGATGGCTATGACCATGCCTGAGTCTATTTATCGATCCTTACTAGATGGCTATGTCCATACCTTCGATCTTGATTATTGTATAGCCTGTTACGGATGGCTGCACCCATACTATATATATCATGTATTTGAGATATTGGTTGTACTTGTCTACGCAAGTTTTCCGACGGCAGTGTTTTCAGTTGGACACGTTCTCGTAAAGAATTTCACCCCTCTCTCTCTCGGGCCTCATGCTTTAGGGGGCATCTGTTACACAGTAATTTTTCACCGTCCCTGCAATCCCCATCTCGCCCATTGGAGGGTCATTTATGTGATCAATAATCAGTGTCATGCCTTGCAAATACCATCATTGCATCCCTTGCCATGAGGACAACATTCCTTCTGTTGATTGTTTCCTGAGTAGACCCCTAAAAACACCTGTTTTTGCCTTGGTGCTGGTAGCCCATTATGTCCTCGCGCCAATGAGGAAAATTAACACTGAGCCCGCGCCAATTGGCGCTCTATCACAATTAAGCACCCACGCCAATCTGCTTATGGAAATTTTTTTAAAAAAAGAGGCGAAGTTTCGATTACAACAACTTCGTGGATGAGTCATGAGGAGTGGTTTCGACTGAATAACCACGGCCTTCCTCCTTTGGCCTCTTGTTTCCACCTTATGGGGAACCTCCCAAGGGATAAGGGCTCCCTTCCACTATTGTAGGGATCCCAACCTCCTCCTCTCTTCTATAAATATAGCCATCTTCCATTGATGAAGGGGCGGAATGGTTGAGCCTTAGTACTCTTGGTAGCCTAAATAGAGCTGAATCAAATGTAAGGAGATTATTATCTAATCCAAGAGAGGCTTGTCCCATTCCCGACGAGCTTTACCGAGATGTATTCCGTTGTTGACCCGCCGAAGAAAGATTCAGCATCAGAGCCAGGTTGTATCTTTCTTTGTATTGATTAATGATAAGTGACTTTGGTTATGGTTCCACTCATATTGTTCATACTTTGTGATTATGGGTTGTATCTTCTCTGACTGATACATAATTTCATATATTGGGTTACGCTTGTGTTCGTCGTGTTTCTTGTATGTGTAGGTGTTTGATCGCGACAAGCGAAAGAATTGTGATCTGCCGGAACGAGGAAATGAGAGCGCTACCTTCTCTGCAAACAACAGCTTTGGACTTAAGGTAGGCCTTCAATTAGGTACTGTGCTTAGCGACATTGTTGTTGCACCGAACTGGGCTAGTAGGTACGCTCTATCCGCAGAGGGGATTCACTCTACAACAGTTGAGCATAATAGTGAAAGTGGTTTGGAGCTTAGATACCAGTAGTATCACGCAAGGCGAAGGTGGTAATGAATTTTTATGAAAAAAACACGATCTTATAAACTGGACGACGTGTGTCCAAAAGCAGTTTGCAAAAATAACTCGCATCGCGTGATTTTTGAGAATTAACACATGTGCCTCTAAATCACGCGATATCCAGTTTGAATCATTGGATCATCAAAGTTGAAGTGACGACGTCCCCGCCGTCCGATGAGGGGGAGGAGTAAACCACCGGGACCCATTTGCGTCGTGTGAATTGAAGGATTGACTCCCGCAGGTTTAATCACAAGAGTCTGTAATTCATTATTATAAGCTTGAGTTATATATATATATATATATATATATATATATATATATATATATATATATATATATATATATATATATATATATATATATATATATATATATGCATTAACCCAAGCCTCTTTAATGTAAGTGCGAGCGAAGGTCTCTTGCAAATTAATATGAGAAATGAAATCTGTTGTCTTGAATGATAGGGCAGACTTGTGAACATTGGGTCATAAGTATAGCTAGTTATAAAGTGGGTGGAACCATAGTATTAGGATACTAATCTGAATAAGTCACAAGAGGGTTTTGTGCCAAGGTTTGATTATTGATCCAAATCTTTGTGAGGCAGATATGTTAACCATTATGGTTATAATTTATAAGGGTTAAGCATTTGGGTTCTATAACCTTTGAATAAAAAGCTTCCGCATTATTAATCCGAAGAGGAGATGTGTGGTTTCGCAACAAAAGAGGAATTTAATTTAATGTCTCAATCTCCGATTGAGATATTAAAGCACACAGGTATGTTCAATTTGCCAGTTCAAAGAAACTAAAACATTGGAGTTTTCCAGAGGGTGGATTTGGTTGGGAAACGAATAAGGAAGGCAGTTTATGCACAGCTTTGAGAGTTAAATGTGAAAAAAAAGGGACTGTGGGCTTTACCCGACACCAATTTTAGTGAGAATATTGTAAGTCTAGAAATAGCTTTCTCTTGTTTAAATATTGAAAAATTTCTACTTGTGTTATTTTCTACCAAAAGCAGTGGATTTCTGCCTTGCAGACCCACTGTTTCTTCTTCCATTTCACATTCTCTTCCCCTCATAGGCTGCAATCTCACTCTTTTTATACCACATCGGACCCAATACCCTCATTAGTAGAATACTAGATTTGACTGAAATCTCTTTTCAGTGAATGGGAGTTTAAACCACCTACCAATCTTATAAAACAAATCATTAAATTGCCTTAGATTTTAGGATGTGTTTGGTCAGGTGCTTGAAGTATTCCAAGTGTTGATTCCAGTGCTAGCAGGTTGCATGGTGTTATAAAGTATGTTTTCAACATTGTCTTGCAACACCTCAAGTGGAAGCTCATCATCTCCATCATCCCGTGAACCACCATAATCCCACATCCTAGTGGGTCATGTTTGATACTCTAGTTGTTGTCAAGATAACAGACGTAGGTTTGAGTGTATGAACACTAGATCTTGTGCCTTTTGTGTGCCTCATCAATTCCTCTTTTTTGAATGGATAAAAGCATATTCACTACAGTTTCTTTCACATGTAGATGAATTGTCACCTGGAAAATAAAATTAACATTATGTAAATGTAAATAAAATCTAATAATGGATATTTGAAAACATGAAAGAAGAAATCCAAAGTGGAAATAAAAATATAAAATACATTAAAAGTATTAGTTATTTACCATAATTGTGAAAACAAACGAATAACCAACTAATGCAACAAGGGAGCTCACGTGTCATATTGCATCTATAAATATATAGGTCCAAAATATTCCCTGTTATATGCACGGTCTTCATCTGCAAAGTGGTCCTCATATCTCAAGTACTTTCCCAACTCAAGCTGTAAATAAGTGTGAGAATGACAATCATAACACCTAGTTATACAGGTGTTCCAATTCTGCATCACCTCCATATCTAAATATGGTTCCTTGTGCAACCATTTAGGGTTGAGTAGGAATGCAATTGAATGAAGAGGGCTATGAAGCATTTTCCACCTTGTAAGACCAAAAACCCACACCTTATCTCTAATGTCCCTATCGATCCTAGAATTTTAAACTTCCATTATTTCATGAAATTTTTCTCTCATTTGATCCATTCACTCAAACACATCCCCTAAGAATGGATGATCATTATAAAATATGTGAAGGGTGGAAACAATAGGTGCGAGGATAGTAACAATTTCCTCCACTCTCCTTCAAAAATATTTTGAAGAAGTACCAATAATAATATTCTCAACTCGAGGTTCATCCCTAATATAAGAACCCTTCAACCTCTGCCAATCCAGTGGTACCACCATCTCGCTTAGAGATTGATGCACTTTGATAAGGTATTGTAACATACTGAATGCATATAAAAATCTAGTCTTGACACATCAAAGAAACTAGATATTGACATATTTTCTATAATTTTATATGGGTGTTGCATGCTTATTAATAAACACTTATAACATTTTTTCTTTAGTTATAGTGTTACCAACCCATGCAATTATATTAATATAATTAAAGAGAAAGTTGATGTAGTGCACCGAACCAGGAGTTCAAAAAATTATTGGGTATTCATCCTCAATCAAATACATAACAAGCACATTGTTTGAGACACTATCTATAACAATTTGGACCACAATTTATCTTCCAAATTCATCTATTACCTCTTTGAAGAGACTCATCAGATATGGACCATATTTTGTCCTCCATGTAGTATCATGAAATTTTATCATGGATGTTGGGCTAACAACCAAAATATTAACAATATGACGATGGTTGATATCTATCCAACCATCTAGAAAAATGGATACCCCATATTTTTTCCAGTTGTATTTAATATCACGAAGTTTGGCTTCAATTCGAGCCCTCTCTTCAGATAACACAATTTTACTCATATTTTCACAACTAGGAGGTTTGTAACCTTTCGGGGCAGTGTTAACTAGATTTCTCATCATTTCCTTCCAATAAAGAGATCTGCAAACTTTGAAACCTATGTCATTTGCAAAAAAAACCACTCAATATATGCATCAAAATTTCCTCTCCCTTATACATCCCATAGGTTTTCAAGGTGGGAACTGTTGAGGAGAAGACTGCAGACCACCAACTATCAATCCAGTTGGATTGTTGTTGTTTTGAATTAAACCTTCAACAACATGTCTCAAATTTTCTAGTTCATTATATTGATTTTGTATAGATTCTTTCTCTGGTTTAGGTACACTCGGAAAAAAAATAAAATAAAAAATTGTTCCTTTTTCCCTAGTCCAATTAAATGAAATCGAACTATTCCTACATGCCTTGATTTTTGGCTCTTGCAATAAGGGTAAATATGAAACTTTGAACGAGTTGCCTCATTTTTTCCTCCACTATAATCTTGTGTGCATTTCATTTTCGCACATAACCTTGCTTCAAAAGCCTTTTTTGCTTCTTGGTATTCTCTATTGAGTTTTTTTTGGCATCAATATGGATATTTTATGTTTGGAAATATGTTTTATACTTTGTGGAGCCGACAAAATTTCTTCCGTTGTAGTGAGAAAAGAGTGAAAAAAAGAAAATAATGAATAATGCTTTTCCACAACCAATTCTAATCTATAAAGTAGGTTAAAAAGTAGTTGATTATTGATAATTTAATACCAATTATTCTATTTAAAAAAATACATTTTATATCTCATGTGAATGTGAGTGAATTCATATTTTATGTCTTCCATGACAAATTCCTTTTTTTTTTCACGAGTGGAAAGCTCACGGGAAATCCGAGCATACTTCCCCAGAATTTCTGGATGGTACGCACGGTAAACCGTTCGGCCGACTTTCGGGGCCTAACCCCAAAGGACTCAAGAATCGAACCCATGACCTCCCTCAATGGAGAGGACCACGTATTGGCTCACTACCACTTGAGCTAACCCTTGGGGCTTCCATGACAAATTCCTTACTTAGGCGATGGTCATATTTATGGAATATATATGTTTACAGTAAAATTAATTAGTAACTAGTAATCACACATG
This sequence comes from Pinus albicaulis, assembly GCA_034641835.2. Classification (NCBI taxonomy): domain Eukaryota; kingdom Viridiplantae; phylum Streptophyta; class Pinopsida; order Pinales; family Pinaceae; genus Pinus; species Pinus albicaulis. The sequence goes on from CM076574.1 coordinate 186,290,683, forward strand.
GTACCACATTCATATTGCAATTTAAGATATTAAGAAAAAATTAGACAAAAACTCAATTGATAAAGACAACTATCCTTTAAAGAATAAATTCCACAAGTAATTATATACAAAAAAATAATTGTTGCAATAAATTGAAAAGTGCTAACAAACTAGACGTCTTCTTTGAAAATTTTACATAAATGAGAAATTGCCTCTAACATGAAATGAAATGGAATAACATGACATTAAAATTAACATTTTTGAAAAGAGAAATAAATACATTCTCATAACCACTATGTTGGGAAGGTAAATCCTCTCTGCGAGCAGAGACGATCCCTCTAGCCCTAGAGTGGGTCTAGCAACAAAGGGACAAGATAAAGTGTAGGTTCCTAATTAATGAATGAAAAGGATAGGGTATATTGGCCTACCAGGAGTCCAATGTTGTCATCACTGTAGTGATGGTGGCCTCTTGGTCTCTGTCTTGACGGGTCACAATCCTTCTACAACGGTGCTTAGATACCTACACAAAGATCAGCAAACAAGAAAATGGTTTCATTCATAATCAACTAACTAGTCAAGGAACATTAAGCATATCGCATCAAATAAAACACATTAATGCAAGATGGGAACTAGAAAATAGTCATGTATATATATAAATAGATGAAAGAGTTACAACTAGAGCCTTGACGTCGCAGCCTCCTCTAGTGGGGTTTAGTAGAAGCACATCTCAAAGGATCGTCGGGGAATTCAGACGAGGTGAGGACACAAGCCTAAGCTCTCTCAACAAAATTCTCTTTTTGTTCTATCTCTCTAGCGAAAGGTTCAAGAATTCTCTTCAGCCTTTCAACTATAATATGTTCAGCTAGTGTATCAATGGGATATGGCTTTATTTATAGAGGGAGAGGAGGAGGTTTGGCTCCCTATAATGGTGGAAGGGAGGCCTTATCCCTTGGGAGGTTTCCCCAAAAGGTGGAAACAAGAGGAAAAAGGAGGGGGGCCATGGTTATTAAGTCGAACCACTCTAGATGACTCGCCCATGAAGTTGTTAGGATAGAAACTTCACCTCTATATTTAAAAAACATTACATAAACAGGTTGGCGCGGGTAGCTCACTGGGACAGAGCGCCAATGGGAACGGGGCCTAATGTTAATCTTTCTCATTGGAACGAGGGCATAATGGTCTAGTAGCACCAAGGAAAAAACATGTGTTTCTGATGTTCTGCTCAGGGAATTGTCAACAGAAGGAATGTTGTCCTTGTGGAAAGGGATGCAATGATGGTCTTTACAAGGCATGACACTTCTTATTAGTTACATAAATGATCCTCCAATGTGCGGGATGGGGATTGCAGGGACAGTGACAAAATTTTATATAAGACACTATTATTGATACTTTCTATAACTCATTAATGTGTAAAAAAACACCAAGTTAAAATAAATGCAATATAGTTAAATTTAAATGATATTGAAATCAAAATGTGTTGGAAAGAAAATGTTACCAATATATGTTATAAATTATATGGCATGTAATATATCTATTTCAACATAATTTTGTCACAAGTTCTACTATACTTTTGTAATAAATTTCTTTTAATTATTATAATATGAAATATATAAAAATAAAGTTAACAAATTCAGAAGCTTCTAAATTTTCTAATATATATATATATATATATATATATATATATATATATATATATATATATATATATATTTCCTTATAAAATTTCTAATTACAACCAATGATAAAAGTGTGACCAAAGAATTACAACCAGAGTTCTAATTAAGATGTTGAACAACAAAAAAATATGGGTGTCAACGAGAAAAAATTTAATACTTGGATAATGCTTCGATGGAATAATCTCCTTATCTCCTTGAGCACCCTGCTATGTACCTCCAAATCCTCTTCGAGTCTTCTCTGTTCGAATTGTCTTGTGCGAGTCGAGTGTGCACTCTCGCTTGGAAACCATTATAACAACATGAAAAAATAAATTCATCTATTGTTTAATTGTTGTTTACTGAAACTACAAACAAAAACTTATTAATATAAGAAATAAACTTATTAAATTTATGTGCCAACAAAAAATGGAATCAATTGGAGATGCAAGATAAATGAACTCGTTGAAGGAGAAACAAAATAAAAATTCTCAGAAAACCATTTCAAGAAACTACCCATTTTTGGAGAAAATAATTTCAAGGAATGAGAAATGAAAACAACTGTACCAAATATCGTTTTCCGTATTGTTCCATTTTCTATACATTTTATTCTAGAAACAAAGGCTCATATTCTGTTTTGGTAACGTAGGATTCAACACTATTATGAACCCCTAGGGAAACCAAAATACTAAAGCCCAACTACTATAACCCAAATTTTAATAAAAATTCCGCAGGATTCTCTCAAAATCATGTTGGAATTTCTATTTTTTTCTGGGAAAAAATTGTGTCATATTTAGACTATGCAAAATACCCCTATAATTGATGATCCAGGTAAATTTTTGATACCCTTTTAAACCAAGACCTTACTTCGGATGATGTGTTAGAATTGCATTTAATCAAATCATTAATGAACATAAATGAACATTTTCATGTTGTAAATAAGAGGAACATAAAAAGCATTAGCAACATAAGATATTGATAATGGAGTTCGTCTAGGAGGGACCGCGTCTCTAGGCCTCGGCATCAAGATGGTGTAGGTCGCTGCATTAAGTGCTAGAAATAGTGATGATGTATATGGATGGGGTTTTCTCTGTCATACAAGGAAAATTCCCTCACATAGGAGTGGCTGGATCTCTCCATGAGATGTTCTACTATAGGAACTCTCACTATAAAAAAGGACTCCGATCAATATTACAATCTCACTCAATGGTGACTAAGAAAATCCCGTTGGACAGGAAAAAAAAGGGATCTCAAACAACATAAAAAATCCATGATAGGACTTACATGTCACATCAAGAACAAACAAGATCTCACATCAAACATCAAACATAGATCTATACACCACAATGCATCTCATAGCAAAGAGACAAAGAAGTACATAGATCACATTGCATATACCTCACATCCTGGAGCTATCTAAAGAAAAGGATGATACAATTCTTGATCTGGATGTACCATCAATCTCGTGGCATCCAATATCCTGAAAATGACTGCTCACACATTGAATGCTTACACATGCAACTCCACTTTGAAAAGTGGCCGAAAAACATAAGGCTTAGATGGAAAATCTGACTGCACCACTGAACTCTTATCGCCAAGAGGTGTAGGATCGATTGCCAATTTGTTGAATTCTGACAAAGAGAAAATTTGGCCTTAGGGAACCTTTTAGATTCCCCCTAGATTCCTCAAGGATGCTTCTCCACAGGGAATCTGGAAATATGCAACTCAAAACATGGATTTGATCTCACCATTGAGATCCTTGCGAAATTATGAGAAGAATGAGTATAAGGTTGACCTCATTCTGACTCCAGCGAATTTCGGCCTCCAAGGAATCTGAAATATTCCCTCAAGATTCCTAAAGATTCTCCTCCACAGACAATCTACAAAACCGCTTCTCAAAAGGAAAATCTGGGCACACCAGTGTGCTCCCTGTGAAATTTTGGTTAAAATGCATAAAAATTTTAATACATTCTGACACAAGAAAATTTTACCTCAAAATATTCTCCAAGCATCAAAAGGACATTCTTTGTCTCGAAAATCATGCAACCATTTTTCCTGTGTCTTTGCCTTGAACTGTGTGCCCACACATGGCTGCCTATGGCCTAGCCACCTGGAAAAGACAAGTTTAAATGTAAAAATCCGAGCGGATTTGACTATGTGGAGTAGTTGGTTTAGTGGTTAAAATATGCGAATGGTTAAGGGGAGGTCGGGGGATCAAATCCTACCTCCCCATATGTTGGGTATGTGTTATATTCTTTCCATGACTAAGCATGCGTGCCCCCCCTTTGCGCTGGGTGCAATGGGGGGGTCACAGGGGGGGTGGTAGCCCCCCCTATTAGGGTCCAGGGCAGCGCCCTGGTGAAAATTTTTTGGTCCTTAATTTCCAGTGGGCAGTCCATGCCCATGGTTTTGTGTATGATTTTGCACATGGTTTTGGGGTATGATGGTTTTCGGCCCCTGGTATTTTTGTAGATCCGGTCAAGGGAACTACGATTATGTTCTAATCCAGGGTTAATGGATTAGGGTTCATGTATGCTTCGGCATGTATATATATGTGTTGTAACACTAAAAGGAATATAATGAAAAATCAAGCTAGTTGTCCTGATTTTGGATCCAGGGGAAAATCTCTGTGTTTATCTGTTTTATGTTTTATGCTATCGCTATTGTTTATATTTTATTATAAGATTCGTGTGTAGATAATTTTTGTTCAAGGTTAAAACCTACATTTGGTATCAGAGTTGTTTCGGCTTCAAGGGGACACCTTTGCTGCTGAGGGTTTTTTGCTCGGGCCTGAGGTAGACCCTGTTCAGTGGGAGATCTGCGGGATCGATTCTTGCAGTGAAAGAAGATGGCGAGCGGCGGAAAGATAGAGATTGAGAAATTTAATGGTCAGAGTTTTGAGTTGTGGAAGCTCAAGATGGAGGATTTGTTGGTGGATAAAGATTAGTGGATCGCGGTAGATCCAGGTACTAAACCAACGGCAATGTCAGATGAAGACTGGAAGAAACTGGATCGAAAGGCTAAGAGCACAATACGGTTGTGTGTCTCAGACTCAGTATTGTTGAATGTATTTTGGGAAGCTACGGCGAAGAATTTGTGGGAAAAACTTGGGACTTTGTACCAATCTAAGTCTCTGGTGAATAAGTTGTTCCTGCGGAAAAAGTTGTATAACCTGAGGATGAAGGATGGAGACTCGGTGACAGAGCATCTGAATGTCTTCAATGTCGTGTAAGTCGCCTATCATCTGTTGATATTAAAATCTCAGATGAAGATAAGTGCATCAGTTTGTTGTGTTCTCTACCAGATTCGTGGGACAGTCTAGTTATTGCAATAGGTAGCAATACAACTACCTTGAATTTTGATGACATTGTCTCAGCCTTGCTGTCAGAGGAAATGAGACAGAGAAATATGGAGGGTCAGAATGGAGATGCCTTATCTGTACGAGGAAGGTCCCAGAACAGAAACAAGAATAAGGTTTCGAGTGGGAGATCTAAATCTAGAAGGAGATCTAAAATTCCTGGAAAGTTTGTAAAGGTGTGTTGGAAATGTGGAAAGGAAGGGCACTACAAAAAGGACTGCAGATCTAAAGCTCCTGAGAAAGGAAAGGGATCTGATGATGCTCCTTCTGTAGAGTAAAAAACCACCTTAGATGAAGGTGGGGATGTGTATTTGGCTTCTTCTTCAAATACACATGTAGATCATGAGTCATGGTTGATTGACTCAGGTGCATCCTTTCACTTCACTCCCTATCGGGAGTGGTTCTGCGAGTATGAGAAATATGATGGTGGTGATGTCTTCCTAGGGGATGATAGGAAGGCTAGAATCGTCGGACGTGGAAAGGTCAAGTTGAAGCTACGAGGTGGAAGGATTATAACACTTCCTGGTGTTCTGCATATTCCTGCATTGGCCAGAAATCTAATTTCTAGAAGCAAGATGGATGATGCAGGTGTAAAAACAGTGTTCGAGAAAGATGCCTGCAAGATGGTTCGGGGAGCACTGGTATTAATGCAGGGAGTTCGAACTGGAACTCTATACAAGCTACAAGGTAGCACTGTTATTGATGGGTGTAACAGTTCTATGGTTCCTGAAAGTGGAGCGGAAAGCCTAGCTGTCTCTAGAGAAAATACCATGCTATGGCATCAAAGGCTTGGACATATTGGAGAGAAGGGCCTTCAGATACTACATAGAAATGGTATGGTAGAAGGTATGTCTAATTGCTCTCTGGATTTCAATTTCTATGAACATTTTGTATATGGGAAGCATAATTAGGTGAGTTTTCCTTCTGGTGCCAAGAGGGCGAACAAGACATTAGAACTTGTGCACAGTGATGTGTTTGGACCTGTGTCAGTTCCTTCACTGGGAAATTTTGTGTACTATGTTTCATTCATAGATGACTTCTTAAGGAATACATGGATATATTTCTTGAGGAAGAAATATGAAGTCTTTGATAGATTTAAAGAAGTTAAGGTTTTGGTGGAAAACCAGACAGAGAAGAAGATAAGGCGTTGAGGATAGATAATGGTGGGGAGTTCTGCAAGAAGGAATTTGAAGAGTTTTGTAAGAAGTGTGGTATATCATGACAGAAGACTACTCCATACACACCTTAGAAAAATTCAGTTGCAGAAAGAATGAACAGAACAATGATGTAAAAGGCAAGAAGCATGCTTAGTGGTACCGAGTTAGGACAAGAATTCTAGGTAGAGGCAGTGGAGAGTGCATGCTATCTGGTTAACAGATCACCTTCATCAGTGTTGGAGGATAAGAATCCACATGAGGTATGGACTGGTAAGAAAACCTCTCTTTCACATATAAGGTTATTTGGATGTGATGCATATGTACATGTTCCAAAGCAAAAAAGGACCAAGTTGGATAATAAATCTGAAAGGTGCATCTTTATTGGGTATAAGGATGGTTTAAAAGGTTACAAGCTTTGGAACCCAGAAATAAGGAAGGTTGTGTACAGCTGAGATGTGGTGTTTAGAGAGGTGAAAGATGTTGTTAAACATGAATTCATACCAAAGGAACCTGAGAAGATAGAGTTTGAGCTAAAGTAGGATGAATCAAACTCTACAACAGAAGAAGACTCAGAAGGGGAAGAGCCACAAACTCCAACTGTGAGAAGATCAGCTCGGGAAAGAAGACAACCAGAAAAGTATAGTCCATCTACATTCTGTTCAGGTTTTTCCTTAACTATAACTAGTGATGATCTCAAAACTGTTAGGGAGGCAGTAGATTCAGAGGATGGAAAACTCTGGAAGGAGGCCATGGTTGATAAAATGGCATCCTTGCATAAAAATGAGGCATGGGATCTGGTGGAGTTGTCGGCTGGAAGGAAGCCCATCGGGAGAAAATGGGTGTTTAAGAAGAAGATGAATGTAGAAGGCAAGGTGGAGAAATAAAAATCTCGGTTGGTAGCAAAAGGTTATTCCCAGGTGCCGGGAATTGATTTTGGTGATATTTTTTGTCCTGTCGCTAAAGTTACTTCTATTAGATTACTTTTATCTATTGTTGTTGCATTTGATTTTGAGATAGAACAAATGGATGTGAAGACAAAATTTCTTCACGGAGATCTAGAAGAGGAGATCTACATGAAGCAACCTAAAGGCTTTATGGTGAAGGGTAAGAAAGAACTGGTATGCAGGTTGAAGAAGTCTCTATATGGGTTAAAACAGTCACCAAGGATGTGGTATCAAAAATTTGATACCTATATACGAGGACTTGGCTTCACCAAAAGCAAGGAGGATCACTGTGTTTATTTTAAATTAATTGGTGACCGTGTTATTTATTTGGTCTTGTATGTGGATGATATGTTGTTGATTGGAAATGACAAAGAAATTATCCAAGATTTGAAGGCCCAACTGTTCTCCAAATTCGACATGAAGGATCTTGGTGCTGCAAACTATATTTTGGGCATGGAAATTAAGAGAGATCGGGCAAAGAGGAAGCTCTGGTTAAACCAGAGGAAGTATTTCGAGACTATATTGCAGAGGTTCAATATGCAGGATAGTAAACCGGTGAGTGTTCCTATTCCTGTAGGTGCAAAGTTGTCTGCTGAACAGTGTCCCAAGACACAAGAAGAAGAGGAGAATATGTCCCGTGTTCCATATGCAAGTGCAGTGGGTAGCCTGATGTATGCAATGGTCTGTACTAGACCAGACATTGCACATGCAGTGGGAGTATTGAGCAGGTTTATGTCAAACCCAGGGAAGGAGCATTGGACAGTAGTGAAGCGTGTTTTCAGATATTTACGTGGCACTAGTGATTATGGCTTGTGCTACCAGGGAAGACCAGGATTGGAAAGAATGTTGGACATTCGTGGTTTTGTTGATGCAGACTGGGCTGGAGATCTGGACCAAAGAAGATCTACAAGTGGGTATGTGTTTATCCTATTTGGAGGCGCGGTCAGTTGGATGAGTAAAAGACAGTCTGTAGTGGCTCTTTCAACTACAGAGGCAGAATACATAGCAGCCACTCATGCAAGCAAGGAAGCAGTTTGGTTGCAAAGATTGTTTTCAAGTATGGGGTTGGTACAGCAAGCTATAAGGATAGACTGTGATAGCCAAAGTGCAATTTTCTTGGCTAAGAACCCTGCTTATCATTCAAAGACAAAGCACATTGATGTTCAATATCACTTTGTTAGAGATATGGTTGAGGCTAAAAGGGTGTTGCTGGTAAAGGTGGACACTTTGAAGAATTTTGCAGATGCATTGACAAAGTCTGTGAGCACTCAAAAGTTCTCTTGGTGTAGAGAAACAATGGGTGTTGAAGAATTGGGCCAGTGACTAAGCTCTCTTGTTGCCCCTTGCGGGAAGAAAACAACAAGTGGGAGAATGTTGGGTATGTGTTATATTCTTTCCATGACTAAGCACGCGCGGGGGGGTAAGAGGGGGGGCGATCGCCCCCCCTTTGCGCTAGGCGCAATGGGGGGGTCACAAGGGGGGCGGTAGCCCCCCCTGTCGGGGTCCAGGGCAGCGCCTCAGTGAAAATTTTTTGGTCCTTAATTTCCAGTGGGCGATCTGTGCCCATGGTTTTGTGCATGGTTTTGCACATGGTTTTGGGGTATGATGGTTTTCGTCCCCTGGTATTTTTGTAAATCTGTTCAAGGGAACTACGGTTATGTTCTAATCCAGGGTTAATGGATTAGGGTTCATGTATGCTTCGGCATATATATGTGTGTGTGTGTGTGTGTGTGTGTGTGTGTGTGTGTGTGTGTGTGTTGTAACACTAAAAGGAATATAATGAAAAATCAAGCTGGTCATCCCGATTTGGGATCCAGGGGAAAATCTCTGTGTTTATCTGTTTTATCTTTTATGCTATCGCTATTGTTTATTTTCTGTTATAAGATTCATGTGTAGATAATTTCTGTTCAGGGTTAAATCCTACACCATATAATTCGCATGTGCGTTTTTTTTGGCATGTTTTTTAATTAAAAATAGGAGGGTCAGGCCCACCTTGGGTGGCCCGCCCAACAACTCGCATACAACATAATTGTTAACATGGCATTTAATGCGTGAATGGTTGGCATCATATTTTATTTGTTATATGCGTTTATTTTAATTAGTATGGGTTGTTATAACTTCAACCATACCATATTGTACCATACCATATAAAAATATGGTTATAAAACTTCGTTGATTTAAATAAAACCATATTTCATTTGTTGATTTCCATGGTTTTAATAAATTTATGTTATATTTAACATAAAGTTTGTTATATGGTTATTATAACCATTAATTTTGTTTTTTAATGATTTTTGTGTTTTGTGTTTTGTGTTTTGTGTAGGTGTAATGGCTAATGATGAAGCGCCATGTGTCATCAGATGAGGGGCTGCTATGTGGGTCCCATGTGCTCACTGGAACGCCATGTGGCACACTGTGGGCCCCACATTCCCCGCCTTAACAAGACTTCAAACTGCTCTAAATTGTCATATGAGCTTGGATTGATGCGTCGTTCACACCGTTATGATCAAGGCGACAAGCTCTTCAATCTGAAGCCGAGTTTACCACATATCCACCACTTTCAATTTTGAGCCTTTTTCCAAGCCACTAGTGTCTGAAGATCCACCTGGATCAATTGAACTATATGTTGCATATATATTTTGTATATTTTTTCCAACAATATAAGCTAAATCAAATCAATCATATCAACAATTAAAAAAATATGCGTTTAGAAGCATGTACATCATGTATAGAACCAATATTTTTCCAAAAATTTCAAAGCATATATATATGTGTGTGTGTGTGTGTGTGTGTGTGCGTGTGAAATATTTTGAAACCAACTTGGGTCTAATTTTTTTTTCCTGCAAAAAATTGTATGAAGCCATTGGTTGAAAACTGTGTGGTAAAATAAGATGACCATGATTGGTCATACAACTTCTTCACTGATTTCCAGATCCATATTAGATGAATTACTAGAAAGGGGGAAATTAAATGATGAGGTTGAAATGGAGAAACATACTGTTGTAGCTCCTAGAGACAGCCTAGAGTTGCCATAGACTAGTGCCTAGGACATCTTATATAGCAGAGAGTCAAGACCATTTAATAAGAATAATCTCAGCAGAACTAGGCTCTCATACTATTTATTTGCAGATGGGAAAGTTATATTTAAATGGTACCAAATACTTCAGAAGCTCAACGCTGAAGGAACAGTAATGAATGGACAAGATGTTAAGCTCCAATATAAATGCATAAGACAATTCCAAGACAGTTCGCTGTAATAAGGGCATAATTCTCAATACTTCACAGAGAATGAGGATTGAAGGACGTCTATTGAACACGTAGAATAAAGAGGATATTTAACTGTTATAAAGACAATATTTAGAAACATATGCTAACATGTAGTGGGCTTAAGCAACCAAGAATCCACACACGATAACAACATTTGTAAATAACACCTCATAGCAGTCAATATAGTAGAAAAGAAGATGAATCTAAAACGGGACAGCATATTACACCTGAGCCATATTTAAAGTGTCAAGAAGCCTATGATGTAAGTATCAACAAGGATAAATTTATATCAGAAGCAACAGACTACTCGCATTCCAGAATGTAATACCAGATATATGGATGTAAGCGAAATGAATAACTACACTACTACACACAAGACAGAGTTACACACTGTGAAGAACTAAAACCAGAATCCTTATCGAAGACAAAACTCCTTTTCATTGAGGCCCTACGGGCTCTTTTCATTCATATCAAAACTTTCACAAAAATTGCAAACAAGAAGCTCTTACACAGTCAATTCTTCAGAAAGTTTGGAACCTTTATTTCTCCTTTGATTTACCTCATATAGGCTTCCCTTCATCTCAGCGAGAAGATATTTTTGGGAAAATATCTTCTTCGCATGAACAAAATTTGTTAAATGTCACTTTCATAACAACAAAATTCATGATGGGGAATCAAGCCTCCCATCATGTGTAAACAGACCCTCGGTCGTTTTTCAAAAATAGAAATTTAAACAACTGTTCGGTGAAAAAGTAAAATGCAAGAGTGGGGAAAACAACCCACTCGAAACTTAAAAGAGATTAACTGAGTAAAAGTAAAATAGGCCATTAAGACCACATCATGAATTGATAGAAAAATCACAGGCGAGGTTGAGTGGAAGCAGTTGTTGATTCAGGCGGAGGCACGTTTGCGGACGAACTGGCATGCTGACTCATAAACTGCGCGCATCTCTGATGACTCTCCGCAGTTGGCTTGGGCATCACTGAGAACCTCTCCACCTCGATAAAGGCTTCGGTGAGAGCGTGGAAACCTGCCCCAGTAGGAAGCTTGTGCTTAATCAAGTGAAGGAAGTCGAACTCTTTTCGGAGGGTCGAAACAATCGTGTCAGTTTTGAGTTGAGTTGCTTTTCCCATCTGAAGGTCAGTTCGGTCTCTTTCTGTTTGCAAGCGTACTGTGTATTGGGCTAGAGGCAAGAGCACATCAGGGGCAGTCGGGTCCCAGTAGGAAGGGAGTCCGGCTGTTATGATTTCATCCCATACCTCGTCGAACCGTCCGACGCTGTCGACCACCTGTTGAAGGGCTCTTGAAGCTGCTACTCGGGTCATTTCTTTGTTGATAATCTTGTGACACTCGATGGCCTCTGTGAATGGGCTAGGGATACCATGCTGATCTATGTCATTTGATCTCAGCTCACTAAGGAACGAAATGTACTCTCTGGCATGTTGGGCCCTGTTAGACAGATCAAGGTCTGCCTCCTGCAGCTTCCTACTGAGGTAGGGAATAACAGACTTATACTCCCATTTCTCGGTTACCGCTGAGGTTATATCTGACCAGATTATGCTTCTAGCCTCGAGCAGGGTGAGATTTCCCTTTGCTCGGCTTCTCATATCGGCAATGGTTTTCTGCTGATATACCGTGGTCTTCCTCTCTTGCTCTATTTCCTTCTGCAGCCCCTCGACTGTTCTGGTATTTTCGGCCAGGGAGTTCTCCAGGTGCACGATCCTTTTCCTGGCCGTAGACGCTTGCTTTTCCAGTATCTCGATCTCAGCTCTTGTTGCGGATAGTTGTGCTGGAAATGAGCTAGTTCCACTTGACGCCTCAGTTGACTGGCAGCTGTGCGAGTCCCATCTAGCCTGAAGCTCTTTTGCCTTGTCCTGTAACAAGTTAATTTTTTCGGCCATCTTCTCTTTCTCCTCCATTTGTTTTGATAGCCTGGCGGACAGCTCTGCTTTCTCTTTCTCCACCTGTACCAATTCAGTCGTTTGGACATGGTGAGCGGCCGGTATATGGGCCTGTCTTTTGGCTGATGCAACCTCCTTCTGCAGCTGATCAATGAGAGTTGCCTGTGCACTTGTTCCCTCCTCCTCTTGGTTCTTGATCTGGTCCTGGAGAACACGCAGCTGGTGTGCTCTGGCGCAGCAGCTAACTTGTTCGGCTTCCAGGGAATCCCTCAATTTGTCATGTTTCTGCTCTAACTTCTTCAGTGCGAGGGTGATCTGCATCAATTTATCTTTCATCATATCACATACCGTCTGGAACAGGTCACACATGTCGTTGGCTGGTACCTTCTTCATGTCAATGGAAAATTCAAGCACCCGATAGCTGGGAACATCAGAATTGGGATCCAGGAGAGCTTCTGCCATAGACAATACTAGGCTTTCAGTGTCCGCGTTGATGGAGGCGGAGAGTCTGGTATGATACTTCTCAACATATCCCCCCAGATCAGGTTTGTACTTGTCACGGATCACTTTATTCTTCTGATCCCTTTCAACTGCCCTGGGCGAAGTGTGCTCAATGATAGCCTGCGTGACCTCTGTGAAATCAGAGGAAGTGGCGCTGTCTCTTAACACTGTTATCCTGGCCTTTCCTTTATCAAATTCGCCAAACTTCGTGAAGGGTTCCAGTAATTGCTCCTCCCCTATGACTTCCGCCTCACTGGTGGTCGTCCTTTGTCTTTTGGGAGGGGGCGCTGCTCCTGAGGTACCTGCTTCTTCTCCACCTGTGCCTTTGTTGACATCCTCCTCCTCCCCTGTAGAAGATGAATTTGTCTCCATCTGCGAAAACAAGGGCCAAGTTTCGTGGTTAGCCCTCCATTCCATAAATGGCCTCGGATCATGTATGTAGGGTGTAGACATGTTCCTTTTCCTTTTGTTTGAAATAATTTCTCGCGGGTCATAGGCCTAGCTTTTCCCCAGCCTTAGGTCCATACCTTGCAGCATTTTCTCAACGATCGGGAGGGCATGTCTCGATTTTACCACGAAGGGGCCGATTTCAATGGGAAGCCTTAGGATGTAGCCCTTCCTGGCAGGAACAAAATGGAGTTGGTCGGCCTTGAGGGCTTGCCGAATGTACTCGAGTGCATAAACTCGTCGGACAGGGAACACCAGCAACCAGTATGGAGCGACTTCGGCTCCATAGACCTGAATTTCAATGCAGTCCTCGAAAAGAAACCAATCTCCAGTACACTGGTATTTTCCGGCTTGCAGCCAGCCTTTCATTTCTGGGAAGACCCTAGGGGAAGGCGAGTCATGAATAATGGTATAGGAAATAGACATGAAAGTGTTCACAAAGTTAGCATAACCCTCTCCCTTAGGTAGTTGACGCACAGAGAAATTCCAGTCGAAGACTGGTCTGGGCTTGGAATTCTCAGGGTAAACTTTGTCTAACCCCAAATGGTCAAACTTATCGGCGTGCTGGAACAAGAAGAGGTAAAAAACCATTGAACAGAAACAGAACTGACGGGCTTGTTGAAGCTCCTGGAATTGGGTTTGAATGGCTGTGGAGAGGAAACCATGAATATCTAAAACCACCCCTTTTTGGAACATGAGCCATAAGAAATGGACGCACACCTTGGAGATGTCTTCCAGACTCCCTACCCCTAAAAGGCCAGCGATCAGAGAGAGAATGGGCCGAACCTCTTCAACGAACAGACTTAATGGGAACGGCTCCACGGCGGGCAGGGAAGCATCCTGGTCAACGGTTATAGAGGAGATGAAAGCTCGCCAGGCCTCCCGTGGTTTTTTGATGAATTGGGCTGCCAAGGCCGCGTCCTTGAAACTAACATATGTGGTGCTAGTAGGGATGCAGAGGGCTTGTTTGATAACATCGGGAGAAAGGGAAAAAACCATGTTCCGCTGAGGGGAAATGAAGGTGCCCCGATGCACGTCAAAGGCATCTCTGAGCCAGGTGATGAAATCAACCACAGAATGGACCCGAGGGGTGATTTGGTGGTATAGGCCCGACACGACTACCCGGTAACTGTCTGTGTTCTTGAGATGGCGACTGAAAAGAAAGGGTTTGATGTTGCGTATGTCGAATGGGTATTGAGGGTTGCAGATACCAGCTTGCAAGTCATAGAGAGGTTCAAAACCAGGGGGATTCCTAGATTCACGGACCTGGGGGGTTTCGGGCTCATTCTTCTTTGGCATTAACTTTCCCATGGCTGACATTCAAGAATTCGAAAAAGTGAAAGGAAAACAGAGGGAGAATGGATAATGGAATACTTGAATGGAAGGTGAATCTGCTCGGGAAAGCGACGCAGGGAACTCTGACAATGATTGGGGTAGACCAGACGCTCTTTGCTACTTGGTATACACCGTAGACGGGAACCTGCTACCTTTTACTGGAGTGAAATACGGAGGGAATGTTATCTCTAGACTGGGTAATTCGAGATAAAAAGACGAATGGATAAAACGAATGAAGGCAAGTGTCCTAAGGACACTAACAGTGAGGCACGCGGCGCATAGGGATTGGGTATGTCAGAGTGCAGGTGGGCGCCTCGTGCCGGGTTTAAGGCTGGTACGGGTCTCGGTACCAGCTGACCTAATAGACTTTACCTTACCTTTTTACCGCATGCGTTGTATAACTCCTGAAACATATGCTCTCATATACCGCTTAAATACATAACCTACCCACCATGAGGGTCCACCTTTCGTTCCGCCACGTCGCCACACCACGCGGCATGCTCCTACTACCCCTTTCTAATACTGAGTCCCAACCATGCTACGTGTCACAATTCAGCAGGGGTATGGATCCCTTCCTTCCCCCGATGCTCGACCCCCTCGAAACTTCCCACGTGCGTCTTCACGTGGCTGCACTTTCTTCTGGTACGTCGGTCTTGTGTTCCATTTTGGCTTTACACTTCACCATTTTTGTGTTAATTTCCCATCGGCTTTAATGCACGTGGCTTTCATTAACTTGTCTCCTTTCGACCCACTTTTTAAATATTTTTCCCTTTGATATAAAATTTAATACATGGCTTGTCTATCCTTTAATACACCCGTGACTAATGTTAAAGGTTGAACAACATTGGCTCCACCTGGGGACGGCACGTTTGTCCCCAAACATGTCTAGAAATACGCAGACTGCCTGTTTATCTTATGTGAACGCCAGCTCTTCAGCACCTGTGACTTCTCTCTGGACAAATCATCATGACTCATGCATTACTCAATTCAAAAATGAAAACAGCAGCTAATATACAATATGATACAATCAGGCTTTCTCAGCCTGCTTCAGAACTGAAAATACGGTTTGAGGAATTGCCCATTTACAGGGGAGTCGAGCAGATCTCCACCGTTCTCGACAAAAATATTTAATTTGCCACCTTCCTCTACAATTTTGAAAGGGCCGAACCAGAGAGGATCGAACTTACCATGCTTGCCTTTATCAGCCCTTCGAACATCCCACCTGAGCACCAGATCCCCTACCTGCAAACCTCTGTCTTTAGCATGTTGATTGAATATCTCTTTCATCTTATCCTGGTACTCTACTAGATTTTGGTTTACCTGACTGCGAGTTTCTTCGAGCTCTACCAGTTGATTAATTTTCCTGATAACATCATCAGGTTCCTCCTGGCTCTCCTGCATAAATCGAGCCACTGGCAAGGCCAGCTGTATAGGGAAGATAGCTGCTCGTCCATATACCAACTCGTATGGAGATTTCCCAGTTGCTCTTTTGTTGGTAATTCTGTTTGCCCACAGAGCGAACTTCAGCTGAGAATCCCAATTCTTCTGGTTCTCGTTGATAGTCTTCTTTAGCGCTCGGACCAGAGTTTTGTTATTTTGTTGAGGACTTTCAGGGCCATTTATGGGGTAAATGGTATGAGAGTGACTGGCAATTTTTTATATTCTTTGGCAAAGTTCTGCATGGTTTTATGGAATTTGAAAAACTTGCGCATTAATAAATTATTCAACGAGCGGTAAACACAGATATAATATTCTCCTCCATGAATTTCATTATAACTGTGTCTGTAGCATTTCTTGCAGGTATGGCTTCTACCCATTTAGTGAAATAATCCATCGCAGTCAAGATCCATCTATGTTGGCCACTTGAGGGTGGGTGAATTTCGCCTATAAAATCAATTCCCCACTGTTTGAAGGGTTCGTCCACATGAACGGGAATCAAAGGCAGAGCTGCGAGTTTCTATTTCTCTGCAAATTTCTGGCATTTATCACATGCCCTGACCCAAGTGAAGACATCTCCAAATAACTTTGGCCAGTAGAACCCAGCTTTCAAGGTCTTGTGAGCAGTAGCCCTCCAACTGTAATGGCCCCCGCATATACCTTCATGGAACTCTGCTATAATACTTACCACCTCTTCCTCGGTCAGACATAAGAGCAGGATGCCTGAGGGATCTCTCCAGTACAGCCGGCCGTTTGCAACCATATACTTCTGTGACTTCAACCTGAGTGCCCTGTATTTAGCCTTCTCGCAGCTAGGTGGACAGCTTAGTGTTAGGAGGTACTCCACTATTTCCTTGTACCACTGGCTGGTAAGGTATTTCATCTGTATCTTCTGGGAGGCTATCTCCACTCCCTGTGATTTTTCTTTTTCCCCAGAATCTTCGTTTGCTGTCATAGACAGATTAATACCCAAAGCCTGGAAATTTGACTCAGATAGAATCTTGGCTAGACCTTGCCCCTTAATTAATTTGGTAGGACGAATATCTAATTCATATTCCTGTATCTTGGCTATCCATTTCCCTCTTTTTCCCTCACTGTCCCCTTGGATGAGAATGTCCTTAACAGCTGCTGTAGGAACAAATGCAGTGATATGGGACTGTAAAACATACATTCGGAAAGCCTTGAGGGATTTCACCAGAGCATAGGCTTGCTTCTCCAATATGTTATATTTGAGCTCGGCATCATGTAGTACTTGGCTGAAGAATGCAATTGGCTGCTCATAGCCTTCCTCGTTCTTCTGCAACAGAACTCCAACCACTGTATGGGGTGACGCAAAAGAAAAAATCATAAATGGTTTAAAATAATCAGGCCCGGCCAATACAGGGGCTTCAGCAAATGCATTTTTGATTCTAGTAAAGGCCTCTCTTGACTCTGATGACCACTTCACTTCATTGTTCTTTTTTAACATGTCGGTGATGTGCCTAACTATCTCAACATAGTTAGGGATGAACCTCCTCAGAAAGTTTATTCGGCCTAGAAATACTTGAATTTATTTTTTGTTTCTGGGCAGGGCTATGCCATTTATCACTTCAACTCTTTTAGGGTCTATCTTCACTCCATCTTTGGTTACAATGTGACCCAAGAGCTTGCCCTCTTCCAATGCAAACAGGGAATTCTGTGGGTTAAGGGAGAGACCATACTTTCTGCACTTCTCAAAGGTTCTGCGCAGGTGTTCTATGTGCTCTACATCATTCTTTGAGAATACAGTAATGTCGTCCAGATATACCACCCTGGCCAGTCACCACTCTCAATAAAATATCCATGGCCCAATGAAAATGGCCCTAGATTGAATAGATTGATGACCCAAGGCATTACGCGCCATGAACGTTCACCCACTGGGTAGTGAAAACCCTCTTCTTTTAGTCTTACGTATGTACCCATGATTGTTAGAAAGAACCCATCCATCATGGACATCCTGGAAGCTCCGACCACTTTCTGCAAGATATGGTCCATTTTAGACAGCGGGTAATTATCCTTTAGGGATGCCCTGTTCAGGTTCCTGAAATCAACACATAGCCTTATTTCTCCATTCTTCTTTCGCACCGGGACTAAATTTTCCACCCACTCAGAATATCTCAATGGCACTATAATCTTAGCCTTCAGCAGTTTCTTTATTTCTTGCTCAATAGAAGGCAACAATAGGGGGTTAATCTGTCTGAGTTTTTGCTTGTGTGGTTTTGCATCTCCCTTCAGTGGAATCTTATGCTGCATAATGTTGACATCAAAATTTTTTAGGTCTTGATATGACCAGGCAAACACATCTCTGTAGGCCTGGAATAACTTTTGATACAGCTGTTTGTATTCCTCCGGGACCCTCTTGGATAACTTCACAATTTTTGGATCCTCTTTAGTGCCCAAATTGAGGTCTTCGACCTGGTTTTCTGCCACCACTTTATTTGGCTGTAAAGGAACATCATTTTTGTTAAACAGCCTCTCTAAAGGCACTAACCCTCGGGGAATGACATTCCCTTTCAACTGCAGAAATTTGTGGCCGGCTATTCTCTCTTCCAGCTTATCTTCTGAAATGTCTCCAATCTCCTCCTCACAACTGTCAATCTCCATGTTGGAAAACTCCCCAACAGTTTCTAGGAACCTCTTCACTTGCTCCTCATCTTCAAACACCTACCAGTGCTTGACGTTATCTGGGATTGAAGGTCGATACCTTACTTCGATTTCATATCTCAGAAGAGGGTTCTGAGGTGGGCGGAAGGTACTAGCAGCCACTGCCAAGGAATCTGCCATCCTGTTCTGTTCTCGGGGCATGAATTGAATGTTGAATGCCAAGAAAGAGTTCTCTACAAGATCCCAAACTTCATTTCTATAGGCTTTTAGCCTCGGATGTTTGGCTTGGCACTGATTCCTCACTTGTATGACTACCAATTCAAAATCCCCCAGCACCTTTAGATTTTGTATGTTCATACTCCTTGCTGTCTGCAGCCCCAATATGAGTGCTTTATATTCATCCACGTTGTTTTTGGCCTCATACTCCAGCTTGAAGGACAAAGGGACCCATTGACCCATAGGTGAAATTAGCAACACTCCAGCCCCATTTCCTTCCCTGGAATTCGCCCCATCAAAATGGAGTGTCCAGATTTCAGATCCATATTCCTGCACTGATGATTCAGCCTTTATCTGACAGAATGAGGGCTCATGGGTGTACTCTTGATTTTCTTCCAACATCAGACATGAGAAATCCCCTTCTCTGCTGTAGACTGGGGAATTAACTGAATCGCCTGCCTTGGTGATTGTTTTAACAAATCTGGTTTCTCGATACAATCTCCTCTCTTGGCCACCAAAGACAGGGATAGTGGCATAGGTCAGGTCCAACTTAATTGACCCTCCGATTCTGGTTCCCCAAGACCTTGACAGTAGCATATCGAGGCGGGCTGGGATGTCAACCACTACAATATCCATCACCACACTTTTGACAGGGATCTGAGCCAGATTAACTGCCAGATCTTTAATCATGCCCAAACATTTCACTCTTTTGGAGTCAAACGCATAGAGGTCTTTATATGGGCGAGTGATTTGGAGTCCCAATTGCTCCATGACAAATAGGGGCATGAGGTTGTGAGATGCTCCTGAGTCTAACATACAATTATGCAACAATATATCATGGATCACTAAAGACACATAAAAGGGAGGCGTGGAGAAATCTAACTCTTCAACGCGGGGACCGAAAAATACCATAGGTCTTTCCTCTTGCAGGTTAAGACTATCTGGGATGTGTGATGCATCAGGAGGAGAGATGAAGGAAGTGACCTGTGACTGATAAGCAGGTTGTTTCAATAACTCAGATAGGGGAACTGGTATTTTTACTTTTTCAAGCTCTTTTTGCAAACAGAAGATAGATGAAGGCTTATCCACTGACACTTCTTTTTCTTTTGACTCTTTACTTTGTGAGGGAGGCTTAACTTCTTTTACAGTGGGCTTATCATTAGGGGATACAGCTACTTGTGAAGACGAAGGAATTTTATTATCAGATTGCAAAGATTGGTTAAGGGGCCTCTTACCTTTTTCCGGGGGTTTTTGAGTATTGACCTCCTTGTGTGCAGGTGCTGCCTTTTGGGGAGTGTCTTCCTCCTCATCTTGAATGCGGGTTCTCTTTCTGGAGTACCTGAGGTCATATTTTCTATTGAATTGGGCTTGCATGAAGTCAACGAACTGTTTACAGTAATCATCAATCTCAGGCTCTTCAGCATCCTCGTTTCTCTTCATTTCTAAGTGAACTTGTAGATCCCCCTCCTCATTTTCATGTACAGGACATTCTATATCATCGTTGTCTGAGAAGACAGGGCATGCCTCCTCTTGTTCATAGGCAGGATCTTCAGGAGAAGCCTCTACTTGCCCCTCCAAGTATAGAGGATGCGGTACCTGATCTTGTTGCTCCTTCTGTCCTCTCTGCAGTATCTGCAAGGGTGGTTTCCTGTATTGAGGATTGAATCCCCTGTTTGGAGCATTCTGGAAATTCTTTGGGGGTGAATTCTTGGCCTCCATCTCAAGCTTGACCAGCTTACTTGAGAGATTTTTGATCATTCTATTCATTTCCTCAATCTTGTCATTGGCCGAATCTCTATCTTGGCTTGAGGTGGATACCTCCTCCTTTCCCCTCCTTCTGACATCGTGTTCTTGTTTCCCTTTTGATTTGCCAGTCGAGACAAAGTTTTCTTCTATCTCCAACGCGTCTGTCTGTGCGTCATCCAGAGTGGCTGGATTTCTCTCTCTCAATGAGAAACTGAATTCAGAATCAAAGGCTGCCACAAAAACGACCTTGGCAGCGGTCTGATGAGGCTTCATCTCGGTGGGAAGACTCAGGTACAATTTGTTAAATCTTCTGATAAACTCTGATACCCCTTCATTGTGTTTCTTTTTCAGATTGTTAAATTCGGTAAGGACATTACCATGATCTTTCTTTTCCCCCCACTTTTTGATGAAAGCATCCTCCATTGCCTCCCAGGAGTTGATTGAACGAGCTCCAAGTGTTTTGAACCATTTTCTGGCTTCCCCATCTAAGGATTGCACGAACAGCCTTAGAACTACGTCCAGATGCTCCACATTAAAATTCTCTGTGAAAGAGCAGAAAAATTCAACATGTTTCTGGGCTTCAATGTCACTCTCACCATTAAATCTAGGCAGAATCTTCAAATAATCTTGCGGCATGTCATTTAGTACTGCAGGTAGCTCCAAAGGAGCGTATCTGTTTTGCAGGAAGCCAGGGACATTCGCCATTGGGGGAGGTGGAGGTAATACAAGAGTCTGAGCTGTAAGAGGGGGAGGAGAAGGTGGTAGTGAAGTATGGATAATGATGGGGATGTAGTGAACAGCAGTTTGAGGGGTTGACGAAAATGTAGGGCTGTGAACAGCAGTTATTTCAGTAACTTCCTTAATTTCCTCACTTTCAGGGGTAGGGTGGAAAGAGTAATGCGGAGTATAGCTAGACTCGGCTTCATATTTGATATGGGCGCCTCCCCGAGGTGGGCTCTCTGAATAGTAACCAATATCTCTTATGATAGGGTTAGGGACTTGTATTTGGGCGATTTGAGAGGAAGAGGACGGAAGATAGGGAAAGTTTTCTAGGGAGAATTCAGGAATCTCGGTATGAACTGACTGCCTTTCCCTCTAGCCTCTTCTATGTAGGATTCTCTCTGGGTCAGACACAGAGGGTGTCCTTGACTGAGATGTATCCGACCTTAGGTGTGGCTTACGGAGAGCCAGGACTGCAAACAGGTTTAACTGTAATATGATTGTGGAGTCGCCAAGGTGAGGGGTGCACAACTCTCAACTCTTCGTGCTCACCTAACTGAAGAGTGAATGGATTTTGTCGAGGCCCAGGGATCTTAAATTTCTTCAACTTCGTTCCCCGGCAACGGCGCCAAAAATATGTTGTAGCTCCTAGAGACAGCCTAGAGTTGCCATAGACCAGTGCCTAGGACATCTTATATAGCAGAGAGTCAAGACCATTTAATAAGAATAATCTCAGCAAAACCAGGCTCTCATACTATTTCTTTGCAGATGGGAAAGTTAGATTTAAATGGTACCAAATACTTCAGAAGCTCAACGTTGAAGGAACAGTAATGAATGGACAAGATGTTAAGCTCCAATATAAATGCATAAGACAATTCCAAGACAGTTCGCTGTAATAAGGGCAGAATTCTCAATACTTCATAGAGAATGAGGATTGAAGGACGTCTATTGAACACGTAGAATAAAGAGGATATTTAACTGTTATAAAGAAAATATTTAGAAACATATGCTAACATGTAGTGGGCTTAAGCAACCAAGAATCCACACACGATAACAACATTTGTAAATAACACCTCATAGCAGTCAATATAGTAGAAAAGTGGATGAATCTAAAACGGGACATCATATTACACCTGAGCCATATTTAAAGTGTCAAGAAGCCTATGATGTAAGTATCAACAAGGATAAATTTATATCAGAAGCAACAGACTACTCGCATTCCAGAATGTAATACCAGATATATGGATGTAAGCGAAATGAATAACTACACTACTACACACAAGACAGAGTTACACACTGTGAAGAACTAAAACCAGAATCCTTATCGAAGACAAAACTCCTTTTCATTGAGGCCCTACGGGCTCTTTGCATTCATATCAGAACTTTCACAAAAATTGCAAACAAGAAGCTCTTACACAGTCAATTCTTCAGAAAGTTTGGAACCTTTCTTTCTCCTTTGATTTACCTCATATAGGCTTCCCTTCATCTCAGCGAGAAGATATTTTTGGGAATATCTTCTTCGCATGAACAAAATTTGTTAAATGTCACTTTCATAACAACAAAATTCATGATGGGGAATCAAGCCTCCCATCATGTGTAAACAGGCCCTCGGCCATTTTTCAAAAACAGAAATTTAAACAACTGTTCGGTGAAAAAGTAAAATGCAAGAGT
The DNA here is from genome assembly GCA_034641835.2 of Pinus albicaulis. NCBI lineage: Eukaryota > Viridiplantae > Streptophyta > Pinopsida > Pinales > Pinaceae > Pinus > Pinus albicaulis. Next base: position 186,313,636 of record CM076574.1, read on the forward strand.
GGGGAAAACAACTCACTCGAAACTTAAAAGAGATTAACTGAGTAAAAGTAAAATAGGCCGTTAAGGCCACATCATGAATTGACAGAAAAATCACAGGCGAGGTTGAGTGGAAGTAGTTGCTGATTCAGGCAGAGGCACGTTTGCAGACGAACTGGCATGCTGACTCATAAACTGCGCGCATCTCTGCTGACTCTCCGCAGTTGGCTCGGGCATCGCTGAGAACCCCTCCACCTCGATAAAGGCTTCGGTGAGAGCGTGGAAACCTGCCCCAGTAGGAAGCTTGTGCTTAATCAAGTGAAGGAGGTCGAACTCTTTTCGGAGGGTCGAAACAATCGTGTCAGCTTTGAGTTGAGTTGCTTTTCCCATCTGAAGGTCAGTTCGGTCTCTTTCTATTTGTAAGCGTACTGTGTATTGGGCCAGAGGCAAGAGCACAGCAGGGGCAGTCGGGTCCCAGCAGGAAGGGAGTCCGGCTGTTATGATTTCATCCCATACCTCGTCGAACCGTCTGATGCTGTCGACCACCTGTTGAAGGGCTCTTGAAGATGCTACTCGGGCCATTTCTTTGTTGATAATCTTGCGACACTCGATGGCCTCTGTGAATCGGCTAGGGATACCATGCTGATCTATGTCGTTTGATCTCAGCTCGCTAAGGAATGAAATGTACTCTCTGGCGTGTTGGGCCTTGTTAGACAGATCAAGGTCTGCCTCCTGCAGCTTCCTACTGAGGTAGGGAATAGCAGACTTATACTCCCCTATCATACTCAAAAAATCCCATTGCTCGGTTACCGCTGAGGTTATATCTGACCAGATTTTGCTTCTAGCCTCGAGCAGGGTGAGATTTCCCTTTGCTCGACTTCTCATGTTGGAAATGGTTTTCTGCTGATCTGTCGTGGTCTTCTTCTCTTGCTCTATTTCCTTCTGCAGCCCCTCAACTGTTTTGGTGTTTTCGGCCAGGGAGTTCTCCAGGTGCACGATCCTTTGCCTAGCCGTAGACGCTTGCTTTTCCAGTATCTCGATCTCAGCTCTTGTTGTGGATAGTTGTGCTGGAAATGAGCTAGTTCCACTTGACGCCTCAGTTGACTGGCAGCTGTGCGAGTCCCATCTAGCCTGAAGCTCTGTTGCCTTGTCCCATAACAAGTTAATTTTTTCGGCCATCTTCTCTTTCTCCTCCATTTTTTTTGATAGCTTGGCGGACAGCTCTGCTTTCTCTTTCTCCACCTATACCAATTCAGCCGTTTGGACATGGTGAGCAGCCGGTATACAGGCCTGTCTTTTGGCTGATGCAACCTCCTTCTGCAACTGATCAATGAGAGCTGCCTATGCACTTGTTCCCCCCTCCTCTTGGTTATTGATCTGGTCCTGGAGAACACGCAGCTGGTGTGCTCTGGCGTGGCAGCTAGCTTGTTCGGCTTCCAGGGAATCCCTCAATTTGTCATGTTTCTGCTCTAAATTCTTCAGTACGAGGGTGATCTGCATCAATTTATCTTTCATCATATCGCATACCGTCTGGAATAGGTCACACATGTCGTTGGCTGGTACCTTCTTCATGTCAATGGCAAATTCGAGCACCCGATAGCTGGGAACATCAGAATTGGGATCCAGGAGAGCTTCTGCCATAGAAAATACTAGGCTTTCATTGTCCGTGTTGATGGAGGGTGAGAGTCTGGTATGATACTTCTCAACATATCCCCCCAGATCAGCTTTGTACTTGTCGCGGATCACTTTATTCGTCTGATCCCTTTCAACTACCCTGGGCGAAGTGTGCTCAATGATAGCCTGCGTGACCTCTGTGAAATCAGAGGAAGTGCTGCTGTCTCTTAACACTGTTATCCCGGCCTTTCCTTTATCAAATTCGCCGAACTTCGTGAAGGGTTCCAGTAATTGCTCCTCCCCTATGACTTCCGCCTCACTGGTGGCCGTCCTTTGTCTTTTGGGAGGGGGCGCTGCTCCTGAGGTACCTGCTTCTTCTCCACCTGTGCCTCTGTTGACATCCTCCTCCTCCCCTGTATCAGATGAATCTGTCTCCATCTGCGAAAACAAGGGCCAAGTTTCGTGGTTAGCCCTCCATTCCATAAATGGCCTCGGCTCATGTATGTAGGGTGTAGACCTATTCCTTTTCCTTTTGTTTGAAATAATTTCTCGTGGGTCATAGGCCCAGCTTTTCCCCAGCCTTAGGTCCATACCTTGCAGCATTTTCTCAACGATCGGGAAGGCATGTCTCGAGTTTACCACGAAGGGGCCGATTTCAATGGGAAGCCTTAGGATGTAGCCCTTCTTGGCAGGAAAAAAATGGAGCTGGTCGGCCTTGAGGGCTTGCCGGATGTACTCGAGTGCATAAACTCGTCGGACAGGGAACACCGGCAACCGGTATGGGGGACTTCGGCTCCATAGACCCGAATTTCAGTGCAGTCCTCGAAAAGAAACCAATCTCCAGTACACTGGTATTTTCCGGCTTGCAGCCAGCCTTTCATTTCTGGGAAGACCCTAGGGGAAGGCGAGTCATGAATAATGGTATAGGAAATAGAAATGAAAGTGTTCACAAATTTAGCATAACCCTCTCCCTTAGGTAGTTGACGCACAGAGAAATTCCAGTCGAAGACTGGTCTGGGCTTGGAATTCTCAGGGTAAACTTTGTCTAACCCCAAACGGTCAAACTTATCGGCGTGCTGGAACAAGAAGAGGTAAAAAACCATTAAACAGAAACAGAACTGATGGGCTTGTTGAAGCTCCTGGAATTGGGTTTGAATGGCTGTGGAGAGGAAACCATGAATATCTAAAACCATCCCTTTTTGGGACATGAGCCATAAGAAATGGACGCACACCTTGGAGATGTCTTCCGGACTCCCTACCCCTAAAAGGCCAGCGATCAGAGAGAGAATTGGCCGAACCTCTTCAACGAAAATACTTAATGGGAACGGCTTCACGGCGGGCAGGGAAGCAGCCTGGTCAACGGTTATAGAGGATATGAAAGCTCGCCGGGCCTCTCGTGGTTGTTTGATGAATTGGGCTGCCAAGGCCACGTCCTTGAAACTAACATATGTGGTGCTGGTAGGGATGCGGAGGGCTTGTTTGATAACATCGGGAGAAAGGGAAAAAACCCTGTTCCCCTGAGGGGAAATGAAGGTGCCCCGATGCACGTCGAAGGAATCTCTGAGCCAGGTGATGAAATCAACCACAGAATGGACCTGAGGGGTGATTTGGTGGTATAGGCCCGACACGACTACCCGGTAACTATCTGTGCTCTTGAGATGACGACTGAAAAGCAAGGGTTTGATGCTACGTATGTCGAATGGGTATTGAGGGTCGCAGATACCATCTTGCAAGTCATAGAGAGGTTCGAAACCAGGGGGATTCCTAGATTCACGGACCTAGGGAGTTTCGGGCTCATTCTTCTTTGGCGTTACCTTTCCCATGGCTGACATTCAAGAATTCGAAAAAGTGAAAGGAAAACAAAGGGAGAATGGATAATGGAATACCTAAATGGAAGTTGAATCTGCTCGGGAAAGCGATGCAGGGAACTCTGACAATGATTGGGGTAGACCAGACGCTCTTTGCTACTTGGTATACGCCGTAGACGGGAACCTGCGACCTTTTACTGGAGTGAAATACGGAGGGAATGTTATCTCTGGATTGGGTAATTCGAGATAAAAAGACGAATGGATAAAACGAATGAAGGCAAGTGTCCTAAGGACACTGACAGTGAGGCACGCGGCGCATAGGGATTGGGTATGTCAGAGTGCAGGTGGGCACCTCGTGCCGGGTTTAAGGCTGGTACGGGTCTCAGTACTAGCTGACCTAATAGACTTTACCTTACCTTTTTACCGCATGCGCTGTATAACTCCTAAAACATATGCTCTCATATACCGCTTAAATACATAACCTACCCACCGTGAGGGTCCACCTTTCATTCCGCCATGTCGCCACACCACGCGGCATGCTCCTACTACCCCTTTCTAATATTGAGTCCCAACCATGCTACGTGTCACAATTCCACGGGGGTATGGATCCCTTCCTTCCCCCGCTGCTCGACCCCCTCGGAATTTCCCACGTGCGTCTTCACGTGGCTGCACTTTCTTCTGGTACGTCGGTCTTGCGTTCCATTTTGGCTTTACACTTCACCATTTTTGTGTTAATTCCCCATCGGCTTTAATGCACGTGGCTTTCATTAACTTGTCTCCTTTCGACCCACTTTTGAAATATTTTTCCCTTTGATATAAAATTTAATACATTGCTTGTCCATCCTTTAATACACCCGTGACTAATGTTAAAGGTTGAACAACACATACCATCCTTGATTTAGAACCACAACCTTATACCTTCAACTAGCTGAAGCCCTTCCTTGGACAAGATTTGCATCCCTTTTGAGTTATGTGTACATGATCGAAACATACAGAGTTAAATACAGTGAGAGAGTTCTTAATAAATTATTGGGGATACAACCAAGTTTTCCATTATTCTTTTTCCTTTCATTGTGTTGATAACAATATAAAAATTCTCAAACAATTGAATTTTTTGAATTACTATTGATTTGCCAATATTAGAAGATTTAAAAAAATAAGAAGTTCAATAAAATTGTTGAACCCTTGCCTTAATTCAAGGTAAATGAATTTGTTTATCATTAAAATTGCAAGAAGGGTTCCGTGAACATATAAATATCCATTGAGTAATAAATAATTGATAGAATGGTAAGATTGGTGATTACAATGACCTTTGTGATGATCTATTTATATGCATGGATTGGCTACAAGGTGAGGGGGTATGTCTCCTTTGACTTTTCATTAAGCTAATTATATTATTATTATGTGTATAACATTCCTCTTTAAGGAATGTTTTCTCCTCAAATCATAGTAAGTAGGATTATCTCTAGTTGAGCATGTTTCTATGGTGGAATGAAGTTCATATATTTTTATAGGTTTGACTTCGTTCGTGCTTTTGAGTGTTGGTGAGATCCCCTTGTATTGTTTACACAATAGTTTGAAGTATTTTGATTTGACTGTTTAACATGAAAGCTTTATGTTTTTGGGCAATATATTTTCTTTGCTTCTGTTGTATGTTTTATTGTGTTTCTTGTCCATTTTTTTTATTAATTGTAATTGATTCTTATTGAGAGTGGAACCTTCAACACAATATAATTTATGGTGTTGACCTTGGTAATTAAACTCCATGAATTGTTCTTCAAGGTTTGTAGTATAATTTCCATATTTCATCAACCATTATGTACCTAGCACCATATCTATGCCTTTAAGAAATAGGGTGTAGAGTCTTGTTTGTAGTTCTAGTTTTTGTATTTTAATTGAGATTTTATGAAATATTTTTGCCTCTTTGACATTTTGTTCATTAGTGACTGTATTGGTGAGATCCTTGGTGGAATACACAAAAAGGTCTAGCTTTTAGCAACAAAAATTTCTATACAATTATGAATATTACCAAAATGTATGAGTATTTGATCTAGGAAGCTCCAGAAACACTCAGTGATCAAAGAGGCCTCGGGAAAAGCTCAAAAATAAAATTTCTTTGATTACCATGAAACCAAGGTCAGATTGAAGAGATCGTCATAAGCTTTCCAACAGTGTAGATGACGCCTAAATTGGATTTTGTATGAGAAAGTTATTGTAGTTGAAGTTTGTATCAAATAGTAAAAAAGTCAAAGTCAACATTCTACCATGTGGCAGGACATACATAGGACATGTGGAAGGCCTAATGGGACCCATAAAGCTAATGTGTCAACCCAGTCAGCAAACCAGGTGGACCCACAAGTAGGTGATGTGGTGACAACACAAGTTGACACATGGAAATATGGTGACAGAGGTGGCATATGGTGTGGACCAATCAGAGCCTGCCACATGGCCCAATCACATGGTGCCACATGGCACCTAAAAATAGGCCCAAGTAGCCTTGGAATGTTTCAACCTCCATTTTTGTCTTATTCTCATGGTTTGGGGAGTCGTTTCAATATGTACATACGTATGTTATCACTCGGATTGAACCTCAGGTTGAAGAAGGAAATCCTGAGTTAACCTCAAACCATGATTAGCCAAGCAGCTAGCCCTACTAGGCAAGGAGAGGGCTCTCTTCGTATAGATCATAGCCAAGATGACTGAGGAAAGAAGATATTAGGCTAGTTATAGTAGCTCAGGGTTTTGATTTTGATTGTATAGGGTTGTGCTGGATCAAAAGGAGTCAAACAGTCAAGACAAGGAAATTAAGTCAAAATTTGCAAGGTGTTCTATGGGGAAAGGTAGGTACAATGTTTAGCATTTTTGGATTTCAATGGGTGGGATGATCAAGACAAGTGACGGGCTAGAAAGATCATGGTGAAAATCATGGTTTCTTTCTAAACTGAAGAAAATTACATACTGTGAATGTCTACCCAAAACAAAGCATATGAGAATGGATTTTTCTTATCTAACTTGCATACATTCACTTAGAAGTTATGAAATGATGAATAAACTCAACAATACATTTCAATACATGAAAACAAAATGAGAAACTGAACTAAACACCATACCATAGGGATCCCATAAAAATAGCTGCAAATTTGATTAATTTTCCTGCTCAGAACTAATACAAAGTATGTCTCTTCAAAAGCTAAGCATCCAACTGAGTCCAATCCTTAATAATGAGAAAAAATAAGAAGATATAGACCTCAAAACAACTCATGCTAGCCTCAAGGAGTCGAATCCATAAGATGAGGATCAGTTTCCATCAAATGTTGAACAAGAACCTAAAGACTAAAAAGACCCAACAACTTGCCTCTAAAAGAGAGGAAACTAATTCATTTGACCTCAACTGATGACTTACCTAATGTATCTACTAGCGACTCCAACTTGATGTAAAGACTCCACTGGAGGATCGACCTTGCCAGTAGGAAAATGGAAGGATCATACACAAAGGTCAATTATTCAAAGTGGAATTGTATTCAATATCTAATTTGCTTTCTTGTAAATTACTTCTTTTATTTTCCTGAAATTATCCTGAAAGTTTTCTGAAGTTTGTTGTATGATAAATATGGTCAAATTCTTGATTCTACATATTGTAAAAGTGTAAATATCGAGTTTTCCATTGATCTTGGTGAAAATCATTTTTCTGAATCTTATGATGACCATATTCAAATTGATGATCCTAAAGAGATCAGGACTATTCCTATAGCTACTGTACATACTCCTACACCTTTTATAGTTTTGGATATCTTACCTCCTATACTCCATGCTTTCCCTGAAAATCATTACCTATATCTGCTGAGGTTTGATGGTGAATATGACAACATCACTGTGGAGAGACATATGCAGAATTTTGAGACTTTCCTGGACCTTTTTGAAGTTGAAAAAGAGGATGTTAGTATCAGGCTATTTGCTCTTTCTTTGCAAGGAAAAGTCAAGAGTTGGTTCAAAAACTTGTTTGCCATGAGCATCTCATATTTCCCACAGCTCTTCAAAGTTTTCCTCGACGGGTGGGTGGTCAAACAAAACCTTTTCCTAATTCTAAAAGAGTATGACCAGCTGAAAAGACAACTAGGGAGACAGTACAACAATTTTCTACTAGATTCAATCAAGTCTATTATTCGAGACTTGTTGATATAAGACCCCCTCCTGGCTCAACTCTTTTACATTATCAGGATGCCTTTGATCCGTAGATGGAGTTTTAGCTGAGAGAAAGGAACCTTGCAACACTTGAAAAGATGTAGAACATTGCAGTAGATGTAGAGGCTAATCTAATGATCAGAAGGGAAAAGATGAAAGAAGAAGATAAGAAGAACATTGCAGAGCACCTGGCATCTTCAGATGTAAAGCTCGACATTTTGGTAAGTAAAATAGAGTAAATAATGAAAAATATCACCATGAGAGATGTATTTTCCATTCAACATCATCATGACCCACTTATCCCAGAAAAAGAAGAGATTACAAGCCCTAAAAATTTTCCTGCTAATCCCAGCCACCATAGATCAGAAAATGGATTTGTAGATCAATCCGAGGAGAAACAATCTGATAATCTAATGTGTATGATTGGTGACATTACTTATATCGATGATTTGCCAAATTTTGATCAGTATGATGATGATTATGTTCTCCAAATAGAAGCTAATCTTGCAGAGAAGTAAGCAGCTGGTTTCTGGGAGGAAGTTCTGTTTCAACAACTTGAAAACAATGATCAGCTGATGCATATCACCTATGACAGTGATGAGGAAAATCTAGAAAATTTGGAAGTAAGTGAAGGATCTTTGCCTCTTTGTTTTACTTCATTTCAGTTCATCAGAGATAAATTTCATGCGATCAGAAATCAACACTCATTGAGTTTTTATCTTGATAATCAATATGATAATCAATTTTTTGATCACACCTCCTTACCTTTGTGTTTCTCCTCATTTGCAAAAATAAGAGAAAACTATAAGCAAGAAGATAAGCGAGTGCTCAAAAATATAAATGATGAAAATTCTCCTAAGTTGGTTGAGAAAATCATTTGCGACATAAAATCCTCCTTAGCTCTAGATTTGCAACCACTGAATGCCATTGAATATCAGGTTGCATATGAAGGCTTGGAAGTTGAAACACATGATCAAATGATGCAAGATGATTATGTAACACTATGTTTTGAAGCATTTCAATTTTTAAAGAAATTTTTTCATAATATCTCTAAAGAAAAGGATGAGTAGGCTGTAGAGTGTCATGTAGTCTCCTTAAAACCAATGGATATGTTTCAGCAGTCTTTTCAATATTTTCATGACCCAATAGCTGATGTGTTGGATGATATCTGTAGTAAAAGTCCTTCTCCATTAGCTAACTGTGAGCCTGAAAGGAGTGTTGATATCAACTTGATCCGAAAACTGACTTCGTTGTCTTGTTCAACAAGAGTTTCATTACAAAGCTCATACCAAGATTTGCAGTCATATCAGGAAAGTAAAGAAGAAGATTTTTATTTTGTTTTTGATCATCAGGAAAAAATAGTTATTCATGAGTTTCAGGATCATTTTATCAACTTGTTGTAGTCATCAAAGAAAGAAAGAACAGATGTTAGGAAAATTTTAAAACCAAGGTATGAAGACTACCTAGAGCAGAGAAGTAACGTATTAGATTTCAGTACCCCTATCACCTCCCTCTATTTCAAAACCCTAGTTTTCATTAAAAACCTAATTTACACTTTGATATTAGTCAATTAACCTTCATATACCTTTCCTAATATCACACAACACTTTCTCAAATCCCTACATTGATATCCCCTTTCCCTAAACTATCATATCCTTCAAAACCCTAAGTCCTAGGTTTTTCATTTACCTAGGCTCCCTACTCCCTACCTACAATTAAATCCCCTATCCTAAAACCCCTCATAATAAAAACCCTATCACCTCCCTCATATTACAAATCCATATTCCCAAACTCCTCCAATTTCATCACAACAAACCTCACTTCATACACACACCTTCCATTCCATCATCTCCCTAGGGTTTGACACCAAACACACCATTGATGAAGTGAGATGCATCAAAATGCAAAGAGAGGCAGAGAAGGCTAAGGCCTTGCTTAAGGAGACCTTGGAAATATTTTGTGAAACTTATGAGGAGGAGGATCAACCTCCAAGATAAAAACAAAAGACTTTAGGGCTGAAGAGAGCTTTAGCTTGGGAAAGATAGAGAGAAGCTGAATTGGCAGAGCAGCTCAAAACCCTAGTTTTCATTAAAACCTAATTTACAATTTGATCTTAGTACCTTAGCCTTCATATATCTTTCCTAATATCACACAACACTTTCTCAAACCCATACGTTGATATCCCCTTTCCCTAAACCATCATATCCTTCAAAACCCTAAGTCTTAGGTTTTCATTTACCTAGGCTCTCTACTCCCTACCTAAAATTAAATCCCCTATCCTAAAACCCCTCATTATCACTACCCCTGTCACCTCCCTCATATTAAAAATCCCTATTTCCAAACTCGTCCAATTTCATCATAACAACCCTCACTTCATACATTCACCTTCCATTCCATCATCTCCCTAGGGTTTGACACCAAACACACCATTGATGAAGTGAGATGCATCAAAACTCAAAGAGAGGTAGATAAGGCTAAGGCCTTGCTTGAGGATACCTTGGAAATATTTGGTGAAATTGATGACAAGGAGGATCAGCCTCCAAGACAAAAAACAAATACTATAGGACTAAAAAGAGTTTTAGCTCAGGAAAGACAGAGAGAAGCTGAATTGGCAAAGTAGCTCACAACAAGTGAGTTGCTTACCCTAGAGATTAGCAAGGATAGGGAACCATGGCTTGATAGAGCCAATCTACATTTGGAGAGGTTACTTAAGAAGTCCAACAAGGACAATGACTTGTTGAGGGAAAAATTCAAACTTCACGCAAGAAAAGAGAGAATTTCATTAGCCAAGCTCAAAAGAGATAATGACAAAATTGAAAGTTTGACTAAGCAAAAGAAGAAAGAGAAGTTAGACATACTTGCTGAGGTGTCACTCCATGCCTCAAACACTCAATAAGAAAGTACCCTCATAATTTTGGCACATTTTTCACTTATGTTCATTTCAGTATTTTTTTTCAATTTTCAACATAGAAATTTTGCCAAAGGTGCAACAACCTTTTCCCAAGACTGGTCAAAAAGTGTTGAATGAGGGTGCAAAAATGCAGAGTACTGGTGCGAGAAAATTTTGGAGGCATTCCTCAACTCAAAATTGAGCTCATGATAGCTCATTGGAAATATATCTTTTTCTAGTTATCATTTGACCCATCAAGGAAGTAATTTGGACACTCCAACTAGTAGAAAACTTGATTTTCCCAAGATCACTCTAGAAATGAAACAAACCTCTTGTAGCACCTGTATTTTTCACATTTCTATAAAACCATGACACCTATGTAAAAAATGAAGGAATTTTTTCTTCTTGGACCTATTATGGACAAAAACCTCTCTCACTTTTGTTAAATTCATCTCTGTTTGGTCATAAACACTGTTTGAAGAAAAATTGAACCTGTGAGTGACAACTGACTTGATTCTTGGAATGAATTCTCAAAAAATGATGGAGACATGATGTTTATGAGCTGAAATGACCTTATAATTAATTATATGACCTACCTTATGCTTCCTCTGCTCAAATGTCTCGTTTCCATAGAAAACCCTAGCTCAGTGGGTGATGACGGGGTAAAACCCACAGTCCTGATTTCCTCTTTATTTCAACCTCAATTTGTGTGTAAAATGCATCCAAAGTTTCTTTTTCCCAACCAATCCACAATTCTGGAAAACTTACACTATTCTATTTTCTTAGTCTGGCAAATTAGATAAATATTCTGAGGCTTTTTAATATCTCAATCTGAGATTGAGATATTAATTCAAAGTTCCTTGTTTCGTTATGGAATCAATATATGCCACTTTGGAATCAACGCAATTGAACCCAACAATCATATAACGTTATTCGGCCACATCAACCATATATATCCGACCAATACTCACTATACCAGGTTCTAGTCCCCAACACTTTTGACCCGAACCCATTCACCTTTAAATTTCATTCAACCACATAAAGGTATACAGACCTTGGCTAGTCGTAGCACATGCATAAAATAGCGTTCACCATGCTAACAGTCAATGAGACCATAGGACGCCTTCGCCTATCCATTTAATTTTCACTCTCAACACTTATTAACTACTTCGCATATGGTCCAACCATAATGTAATCGACAACATATATACACGCTTTGTTATTAATCACCCGACCATAATGCATATTACCATTCTCCAAGTCAGAGGTTATAAACGTTAATATAACGCCCACATAACTGACATTCGGCCCCACCAATTATCATGTTTTTCATATCAACGGTTGACCTGTTCTCGCACCCGTCTTGGCGATCCAATGACCCCAATCAAATCTCACGTAACTATTATGCATGAACTTTAACTCGCGATGAGAGAGGTTTTTTCAAACTGCTCAGGGAAACACGTCCCTCAGTCTATGGGATCGCTCAAAATTCTTAAATACAGCTTACCACCTTTGTGCCTCGCAATATATTGTCGGTTTCACTGTTTGTCTCTTCGTGGTTCCGCTCCCCTTACTCCAGGTTCCGTCTAACTCCTTTCATTACACTTCGTCGCATAGTTGGGTTTCATTATAACTCTGTACCATCCATATTCCTTCACGGTTGTATCAAGCTCGCAACCCGACTTAATTCAAAGCTCTGTAGTTCACACAGTCATACTGCCTCTCTACTTCCTGAGCCCAGTTGATTCATTCGCTTTCAAACCAATGTTTCACCTCTGGGATTCCGCCCAAGTTCTCCTTCCACACTCAGTCAAGAAGAACTGCCTTCTCCTCAGGTATTTAGTCAAGTGATAGGGCCCTTTTACTGCATTCCTGTATTTTTATGATTATTATAGGCACAGTAACCCGAACATGAATCCAAATTCCCTCTGTCTATACAGAGAATCTCTCCTATCGTGCATAACACATCATTAAACCGACTACAAGGTATACATGTTCCACTTTGCCATACAATTAGCTATTGAGTTACAGAAGCCAATTTCTGAGTCTCATATAAAATGCACAAAGACACAAGGAATTCTCCACACATAAATTAATCAACAAGTGCACAAGCAATACCGAAACAGTTTCTTCAATCACATATACTTGAATTTACTTACAAATATCTGGCCAAATCTTCAATCAGTTGGCCTTCCATTCTATACTCTATCTCTACAGATCTCTCGGTCTCTATGCAGATATTCGCCGTTCTCTATGCTGGTCCCTCGACTCTGTCACAGGGATTTTATTTTTATGAAAATTAGGAATCAATCGATTCAGATTCCTTGATGACTCTTGGAATCCTAAAATTTTCCTAACTTCTGAAACTGACTATCTCTTCGGGTGCCCATCAATCATTCAGGCAGTTACAATATTTTCCTCTCTACATTAAACTAAAATCACTCGATTTATTCAGTAATTATATGACCGAGAAAATATAAGACCCCCTAAATCTATCTATATGCAAAATATTGGTTCGAGCCTAATGCTCCTGTATCAGACTCCCTAAGCTAAAATAGTTCATGATCTCCTGATCATGTGCTTCATCTTTGTCTGCCTGGATCCCATACTTTGTTCTGCAACTGGTTATTTGTTGTAGTGCTCTTCTTTCACAGTCCGCCTGGATTCCATATCTTGGTTTGCATCTTTCCACTGGCTGTACTTTTATAGTCTCCTTCTGTTTTCCTTTTGCTGGTACTTTTTTGTTTCTTCGCTGTTGTCTTTTTCTCAGTCACCTTTATCATCAACTTTCTTATAAATTCGATTTCTTGATCCAATGTGTCCTTTGACTGCTGAACACCACTTCTCTTTGATTGTTGAACTTTAGTTGTGTCTATAGCCCTTCTTGCTTCTCAACTCTTACTGCTGCCCTAGCTGCCACCCAATCATCCATACTCTCTCTGCAACAGTAAAATTCTTGCTCCTCTTCTGGCAACACTTCATCTTGTTGCTCTAGCATTTCACTCTCTCCTCTAGATGTTTTATGCAAACATTCTCGCCTTCTCCTTTGGCCAAGAAAATCTTTACTATGCTACAACTCAGTTTCAGCATCTTCTTCTTTTGTCTTGGAAATCTTCAGTAATTTCCTTCCTTCTTCTTGATTTACTTCAAGCTCTTCCAGCTTTGCATTTTCATCTTTTTTCAGAGTGAAACTCTAGTTCTCCACTGCTATAGTAGCCCCAACAGTCTGCCATATAGCCTTCTCCCCAATATTCTCTTGGCTATTCGAACAAGCCAATTCTTCTTTGCTACCAATAGCAACAATCTTCTGCACATGAGACATGACTGTCTCATCTTCATTCTTCAGTTTCTCATCTTCATCCTGCAATAGCTCCTTTTCCTTATCATCTGTAGGAACAACAAGTTCCTTCACAAGAGGCATGATAGCCTCATCTTCCTCCTTCTGCAACAGTCCATCACCTTTCAGATCAAATTCAAAAGATGGATTGTTTTCTGTCATTCCTTCATCCCATTGTGTCTTCACATTCTACAACCCCAAATTTTGAAATTGAGGTATTCTCTCTTGTATTGAATCCTGCTGATTCAACATACTCTATAGCAGCTCAATTTCTCCATTCCATGTTTGAAAATATTCCACAGAATTCTCCTTGTCTTTCAATTGATTGCCCCATGCTGTCAACTTATCTCCATCATCAACAGGATTTGAATTCATCAAACATTTGTTAGAATCAAACTCACAAGGCCTCAGAGCCTTCCTCTGCTCTGTCAGCATCTCGGTATGCTGCCCGAAATTAATTTTCTCCATCAGCACATCAGAATGCTGATTCCAAATCTTCAAATGTATCTTGAGAATGTCATCTAGTCTCCCTTCTGCATCATCCTCTACAAGGATGTCTTTCTGCTCTAGTTCATAAAAATGAACTCTCTCATCTCCAATCATCTCTGTCCTTACCATCTGAACACCTTCCTTCTGTGGTTCTATCCTCTTCTCCAGAACACTTAATCCATGCCCCAATCTTTGCATCTCCTCTTCATTATCTTCTGTTGTCACTATCTCCTCAACTTTAATCAGAATGGAATTCTGATTTCCCATCTCTGTAAAGACTTCAGATATTTGTCCATCACTCCTCACTTGGACATTTAACAAAGGCAGTCTATCATTAGCATCATTAATGAAAATTTCATCATCAAACATAACTATCACATCCTCATTGAAGCAATCCCTTCTATAAAGTAAGGAATTAATGAATTCATCCACAATCTGATCTTCCCCTGAAAGATACTCATCATATCTGGCTTGGAAACAGTCAGCTTCATTTGTCACAGTTCCATCTTGTGAACTGCCTTCATCAACACCTGCACTCATACACAAATCTTCTTGTTGTTCCAAGCCTTCCATATGCTTCAGAAATTCTTCAATAGTCTTCTCTTCTTCAATTTCTCCAAGCTGGTCAACCCCCAGCTTCCGGCCAATATCATAAACTAAATCTCCTCTACTTCCAACCTGTGGGAAGGCATATTCTTTCTCCAACTGTGCATGGACATCTTCAAAACATGTAGCTACTCCATTTTCTTCCTCAGTGACAACATCAACAAGTTGTTCTCTCTCACCTGCTGTTCCTGCAAGCATACAAAATATGTCAGATGTAAGGCTCTTGGACCCCTTGGTCCCACTTGAAGCTTCAATCCTCAAGTCCTTCTCCAGATACTCAATCACTCTGAGTAATTCGTTCTTCTTCTGAGCATTCATCATTTTCTATTTCTTCCTTTGTATCCTCTGCCACTTTATCTTCTTCTTCATGAACCAACCAACTCTCTGGCTTTCCTCTATCCTCATCTTCAGTTTGTTAAACTATTCCCTGATCTCAGCTATCTCTTTCTAGTATTCTTCATCAGTGAGTCTCTTCTTTATGCCATTTTCTTTGGCATCTTCCCTCACTCTTCCGTTGTGGCTTCTCTCAGAACCTCTGTAATCTCTGCAATCTCCGCTATGGCTCTCAATAGCCATTTTCTTCTCTAGGATTTCTTCACTCACAAGCTGCACTAAGCCTATGCAACAACAAGATCTCTTGTTGAAAATCACCTCACCAATCCCTTCCTCTGGACCCGGCTTTTGGCAAGTACTGGTCCCCTCTTTGCTGGAACCTTCTGAGCACTCTCTTCTGCTCTCTAGGCTTCACTCTGCAACTTCTCTCAAGAACACCTCTATTCTTCCTTCATCCAACCTCAGTTGGGAATCTTTCAGGTTCTGCCACACTCTTTCTGCACTTAGAATCCCTTGCTGGACTCTTCTATCACTGCCCTCAAAGCTTGTGATCTTGCAAACAAATTCTTCCAACCAGAGTTCAAATAAGGCTCACCATCTTACCTCTCAAGATCCTTGAATGATCTTGTTTCTTCTTTCACCTGCACTGCATCTCTCTGTTGCAATCTTCAGGACTCTTGTCTTCAAATCCAGATTATGCTCATCTGGAGACCTTCACTGCATGTCAAATCAAATCTGCAAATTTTCTGCTAAACATATTTAAACTTCAACTTTTCCTTCCTATTCAGTACATGTGCATTTCAAAATAAACTTTAAAGGAGCTAATTCAATTCTAGCTCTGATACCACTTGATGACGGGGTAAAACCCACAGTCCCGGTTTCCTCTTTATTTCAACCTCAATCTGTGTGTAAAATGCATCTAAATTTTATTTTTCCCAACCAATCCACAATTCTGGCAAACTTACACTGTTCTATTTTCTTAGTCTGGAAAATTAGATAAATATTTTGAGCCTTTTTAATATCTCAATATGAGATTGAGATATTAATTCAAAGTTCCTTGTTTAGTTATGGAATTAATATATGCCACTTTGGAATCAACGCAATTGAACCCAACAATCATATAACGTTATTCGGCCACATCAACCATATATATCCGACCAATACTCACTATACCAGGTTCCAGTCCCCAACGCTTTTGACCCGAACCCATTCACCTTTAAATGTCATTCAACCACATAAAGGTATACAGACCTTGGCTAGCCGTAGCACAGGCATAAAATAGCGTACACCACGCTAACAATCAATGAGACCATAGGACGCCTTCGCCTATCCATTTAATTGTCACTCTCAACACTTATTAACTACTTCGCATATGGTCCAACCATAATGTAATCGACAACATATATACACGCTTTGTTATTAAGCACCCGACCATAATGCATATTACCATTCTCCAAGTCAGAGGTTATAAACGTTAATATAACGCCCACATAACTGACATTCGGCCCCACCAATTATCATGTTTTTCATATCAACGGTTGACCTGTTCTCGCACCCGTCTTGGCGATCCAACGACCCTAATCAAATCTCGCGCAACTATTATGCATGAACTTTAACTCGCGATAAGAGAGGTTTTTTCAAACTGCTCAGGGACACGCCTCCCTTAGTCTATGGGATCGCTCCAAATTCTTAAATACAACTTACCACCTTTGTGCCTTGCGATATATTGCCAGTTTCACTGTTCGTCTCTTCGTGGTTCTGCTCCCCTTACTCCAAGTTCCGTCTAACTCCTTTCATTACACTCTGTCGCATAGTTGGGTTTCATTATAACTCTGTACCATCGATATTCCTTCACGGCTGTATCAAGTCCGCACCCTGACTTAATTCAAAGCTCCGCCGTTCACACAGTCATACTGTCTCTCCGCTTCCTCAGCCCAGTTGATTCATTTTCTTTCAAACCAGTGCTGCGCCTCCGGGATTCCACCCAAGTTCTCCTTCCACACTCAGTCAAGAAGAACCGCCTTCTCCTCGGGTATTTAGTCAAGGAATAGGGCCCTTTTATTGCATTCCTATATTTTTATGATTATTATAGGCACAGTAACCCGAACATGAATCCAACTTCCCTCTGTATATACAGAGAATCTATCCTATCGTGCATAACACATCATTAAACCGACTACAAGGTATACATGTTCCATTTTCCATACAGTTAGCTATTGAGTTACAGAAGCCAATTTCTGAGTCTCATATAAAATGCACAAAGACACAAGCCATTCTCCACACATAAATTAAACAACAAGTGCACAAGAAATACTGAAACAGTTTCTTCAATCACATATACTTGAATTTACTTACAAAGCTCTGGCCAGATCTTCAATCTGTTGGCCTTCCATTCTATACTCTATCTCTACAGATCTCCCGGTCTCTATGCAGCTATTTTCCGTTCTCTATGCAGGTCCCTCGACTCTGTCACAGGGATTTTATTTTTATACAAATTAGGAATCAATCGATTCAGCTTCCCTGATGACTCTTGGAATCCTAAAATTTGCCTAACTTCTGAAACTGACTATCTCTTCGGGTGCCCATCAATCATTCGGGCAGTTACAATATTTTCCTCTCTACATTAAACTAAAATCACTCGATTTATTCAGTAATTATATGACCGAGAAAATATTAGACCCCCTAAATCTATCTATATACAAAATATTGGTTCGAGCCTAATGCTCCTGCATCAGTGGGACAGGGAATTAGGGTTTGGTGCTTGTGAACAATGATGACTTGGGCACCCTTGGGAAAAAGACAACTCCCTTTAACATTTGATCAATTGCTGAAGTAGACACTTTTTGTATTTGACACTTGATGTTTTAGCATGTGGAACTCTGAGTTGGTAGCGTTGGGATACTGAGTACTTATTACATTTGAACTGACATAAAATTACATGGATAAAAATAAAATTACATCTTGGAATGAAACTCACACTTGAAGTCAAAACACAACTTTGGAAACTAGTTTGGAGATCATCTTTACATGGTGAAGAGAAGTTATTGGGATCACTCTCACACCTTTTGCTGCCCTTTATTGAAAATGAGAAAATGCAATGATTTGAACTAATGAAACCCTACTGACCTAATGAGAAATGAAATAACCTGACTCAGTGAGTAACTTTAACTAAAAGTGGAATGAGAGTAGACTTGTTTTCAGCATGATGAAGACATGGAAGAGGGTCAACAGGCATATACTTGTGAAGGAAAATGGGACATTTGACATGGACAACCACCAGTGGAACAATTTTATATCATGACCTAATGGAATGATTGAAAATTCTTTAGAGTGGGACACCTAATATGCACATGAAAAATGTGTTTTGATCCCTGGTGGAAGTATGCAAATACTAACACTAACAATGTATACCATATATTATATGGTTTGAAAACTATATTAAAACCAAAATTGGGAGTCCATGGGGTTTGAACCCAAAACCTCCCCAATAACAAGTATATTAATATGACAATTCCAACCAATGTACCAACCTCACAATTTGTCTTATTCATCCTCACACTTTGTTATAAAATTCAACTCAAATTGTTCAAAGGAAACCATGCAGAATGATGAAGAATACATGAGAGATGAGGGCATAGGAAGGCCAATGAAAACATGAATCTGAAGAATATTCTAGGAATATTGTTAGAGCATGTTAGGGAATATTCCCTAGAATTTTCTTTATGGAGAATCTTAAGGAATATTGAAGATTCCATTGGAGGAAAAGTTTTGATGGAATCAGAAATATGCTGATTTTATACTCATTTTACTCAGTTTTTTGCAAGGAGCGCAATGGTGAAGTCAAATTGTTCATATGAGCAAAAAAAATCTAGTCAACTAGCTAGAATGAATCTTTGGGGAATCTTCGAGATTCCCGACGGTCCAGATTTTGACGTTGTCAGAAAGGGGTCGAGTTTATAGTTATTCAACAAAATTTCATGCCACAAATTAACAGCATAGTTGATTTATTCAGCAAAGCTATGCATTTTTCAAGCCATCCCCGAAATTCGAGGTATATGATGCACTGATGCCATGCATTTATTTTGATTTATTGAGATGATGATTTTTTTGTTGATATCCCTCTTACCATTATGTTGAAGGATACTTGTACGCCACATCATGTGAGAATTTATTATCTTGTCATGCTGAAGTAGGGCCCATATGAGTGATAGTTCCTATAGGAGAAAATATCATGGAGAGACATGCCACTCTAGTTAAGGAAGTTCATCCTTGTATTTGATAGAAAATACATCATCATCTTGTAGCATTTAATGAAGTGGTCTCCCCACTCTAGACACCCGACCCAGAGACGCACCCCACACTGGGTGAACTCCATTACCAACTTGTGTGTATTCCTTGATGTGATAGTTTTCTTTATGTTTCCTCTTCTGTAAAGCATGCACACATGGTTTTTCATACTCTTTCACATGCAATTATGCTAACATCAAAAAAGTAGAAGATCTTGGTTAATTCTGGTAGATGAGAGAATCTGGATCAATTTTGGTATCAGAGCAGTCTTCTCATTGATGCGAATTGTGAGTGTGAATGATAACCAGAGATAAGTGCAACAAGAAGGAAAATTGGATAATGACAAATATCTCTACAAGGCCTTCTACAAGATGGCCAACATGGCCGATTTAATGTATGCAAATTATGAGGAGAATATGGCAAGAGAGGAATGGGAGAAAGAAAGAGCAGAGGATGATGCTCCATCCACATCTTCCAACGATTATTCATCTTCTTCATAGTATTCTCATCATTCAGATGAGGATATCAATAAGAGCCTTCAAACAGATAATGTTGAATTGAGGAGAATTCTACGAGAAGAAAAATAGGAGAAGCAAAGATTGCAGATTCAAATATGAGCCATGGAAGAGGCCTTATAAAAGTTGATGTTCAACGAAATCTTAGTGAAGCCATCATCACCTACTTCATAACCGAAAACTGAGGTAAACAATGTTGATCATTCTACATTTTCATTTTCACATGACATTATTTCTTTTGGAAGCCTTTAGGTACCCATTTCAAGAATCAACCTGAGACTCCTTACCAAGATGTGGTACACTGAAGGAGAGTGCTCTAAGGTAGCAGAAGCTTCCAAGTCATCAAGGAAAGAGGATGATTGAAACACATCACAAGCCTCCCATGATAGTGCACATTGGAGAGGAAGAGCTAAGGCAAGTTCTCATTGCCAGGATTGCACCAGAGAAAACTAAGAGAGGTATAAAAAGTCTCAGTATTGTAAAGTTCATTTTGATTACAAACATATTGTTAATGATGATAAAAAATCAAGGAATAGAAAACCATGTAGTTTTTTTGGCTTGTATAACCATGATGTTTCCAAGTGTTAGAAAAGAATGGAAACAAGAAATAGGATAGGACATGAAAGGAATTCTCCGCATCGGGGGAGGAATAAGGTTAAGAAGGTTAGGAGGAAGAAGAATTTTTGCATCCATTGTAACAAATATGGGCATCAAAGAACCACATGTTGGGAGCTCCATCCAGAGCAACGTCTCGAGAAAGACAAAGTACCCGTGCAAGAACCAATTGGAAAAGTTTTTCAACAAGTGAATCATCTCCAAGATGATAACCCAATCACTTTGATGTGTGAGAGACAGTTTCATTAGAGATACTAGCTTGTCATGGCCATATTTTCTAAATCATATGTTGTGAAATGATTGTAAAAGTGATGATGTGTTTTCCATCACGTATGAAAGCAACGTGATGATGTTTTATGGCCTTTTTTGTTGATAGTTGGGGTATTGTTTTTTGTTATGATTATGATGTAAACTTGACCAAAGAGTGTGTGTTATAAACCCTTGGAAATTATGGGGATGCTTAGGTCATGATTGGTCATGTAATTAAATATGTAGTTTGCAAATATTCTACAACAAGTTTGCATAGGATGCAAGTGTCGATTCATCACATATGGCTCTGAAGAACAGAGGTTAAGGAGAAGGAAGTGTGGTCTAACATTGAATTTGTTGTGTAGATAAGAGAGTACAACAGATTGCATATGTGTTCATGCTTTTGGAGGACCAAAAGATCCTCAGTGGGGAGGAATGATCTAAGAAGCTTTAGAAACACTCAGTGATCAAAGAGAACTCAGGGAAAGCTCAAAAATTAAAGTTCTTTGATTAGCATGAAACTAGGGTCATATTGAAGAGCTCGTCACAATATTTCCAATGGCATAAACAATGCCTCAATCGAAGTCTGTATCAAAAATTTATTGTAATTGAAGTTTGTACCAAACAATAAAAAATTCAGAGTCAACATTCTGCCACGTGGCAGGACGTACAAAGGACATGTGGCAGGCTTAGTGGAACCCACAGAGCTAATGTGGCAACCCAGTCAACAAACCAAGTGGACACACAAGTAGGTGATGTGAATACACCACAAGTCGACACATGGAAAGTTTGTGACAGAGGTGGCATATGGTGTGGACCAATCAGAGCTTGCCACATGGCCCAATCACATGGTGCCACATGGCACCTCAAATTAGGCCCAAGTAGACTTGGCATGGTGCAACCTCCAATTTTGTCTTATTCTCATGGTTTGGGGAGTCGTTGAAATATGGACATACGTATACCATATATTATATGGTTTGAAAACTATATTAAAACCAAAATTGGGCTTTAAAACAAAATTAAAACCAAAATTGGGATTCCATGGGTGTTGAATCCAAAACCTCCCCAACAATAGGTATATTAATATGACTATGCCAACCTCACACTTTGTCATATTCACCCTCACACTTTGTTATAAAATTCCATTCAAATGGTTCAAAGGAAACCATGGAGAATGTTGGAGAATGCATGAGATATGAGGGCACAGGAAGGCCAATGAAAACATGATTCTAAAGAATTTTCTAGGAATATTATTAGAGCATGTTAGGGAATATTACATAGATTATTTTTTATGGAGAATCTGGAAGAATCTTTAATATTCCCTTAGAGGCAAAATTTGGATGGTGTCAAAAATATGTTGAGTTTATACTCATTTTACTCATTTTTTTCGCAAAGTGGTGAAGTCAGATTTGTCATTTGAGCAACGTAACTCCAGTCAACCAACAAGAATGAATCTTTGGGGAATATTAGAGATTCCCAAGGGTCAAGATTTTGACAATTTCATAAATGGGTCGATTTTATAGTCATTCAACATGATTTCAAGCCACAAATTCAATGGTGCAGTCGATTTCTTTTGATTTTTAGGCCATCCCTGAAAGTGGAGGTATATGGCGCATTGATGCCATGTCTTTCTTTTGATTTGATATCCTTATTACCATTATGTTGAAGGATACTTGTATGCCACATCATGTGAGAATTTATTATCTTGTCATGCTAAAGTAGGTCCCATATGAGTGAGAGTTCCTATAAGAACGTCTCGTGGAGAGACATGCTAATCTAGTTAAGGAAGTTCATCCTTGTATTTAATAGAAAATACATCATGTACTCATCATCATCTTGAAAACTTTAACGAAGTGACCTCCCCACTCTAGACACCGGGCCTGGACACATAACCCACACCTGCTGAACTCTGTTATCAGGTTGGGTATGTTCTTTGATGTGATGGTTGTCTTTACGTTTCCTCTTATTTAAAGTATGCACACGTGGTTTTTCATACTCTTTCACATGCAATTCTGCTAACATCACAAAAATATAATATCTTGGTGAATTCTAGTAGCTAAGAGGATCGAGATCAGTATTATACATTTCTATCTTTCATGACTCCTTTAAGCTTTAGGGTCTTAGGTTGTGAGTGGAATGATATGCTTTATTTCTTCTTTTCTTGGACACTGGATTTTATCTTTTTTGAGATGTGGTGGAATGTATTTTGTATTGGTTGTTATCTTTGGTCTTCTGGAGTAATTATTTCTCTTTGAGGATTGTTTTACTCATTTTTATTTTATTGGGCACATGATATTGAAGCTAGTGGTGCTTTTTGTGGTGTTTCATCATATTCAAATTTTGAGTTGTCTGCTATAGTGATTTCATCATATTTATTGTTGTGAAATCCTTTTAGAAGATCTTCTGTGAATATTTTCCAATTAATAGATAATCCACTTGTTTTCTTTGACCATTAGCCGAACCAATCATATGCATCACCTTCTTAGTATATAAATATTTTGATATTTTTCTAGTTTGTTAGTAGAAGGGTTCATAGCGAAAACCTCTTCATTAACCCACTTAGATTTTTTTTGGTCTAGTCCCTCATATTTAGTGTTAGTATGAATCTTTTGTCGAAGTGTACGAAAAAATACCACTTTAGCTACGCATAACTTATAGCCCTAACATCAAATATGACTGCCAATATCTTCAGATCTGCAGTTAGTTGATCAAGACAAGTGCTGCAAAAAACCAGATCTATTCATAAAGAGACATTAAAAAGTAAAAATAAGGTTTTGCTCCATACATCCAATAGACAAGACAAGAAAAATATTTTTTGAAAGAATTTTTTGTATTAAGGGCACCTGGGAGGAAAACAAGAAGGTGTTTCCAATTCTCCTCAATGGGATGGGTTCTTGGAAGTTCTCAACACTTCAGATCTAGCATTTCTCTCTCCTGTTGGTGTAGAAAACCCAGACAAAGATAGAACTCAAAGGGAGCTCACACAGCAAATAATGGAAAATATGACAATGATAATGGCTCAAAGTCAGACCAAGAGTATAGATCCAGAGTGATCTAATAGGCAACAAAAGGTGAAGAATGGTAGGAGAAAACCCTCCTATTTATAACAAAATATTGGGGTCATTCTAGATCTTGGTGCATGATTAAAATAACATTAACCAAATCTAGATCCACCTTTTATGGAATATTTTATTATATTTGTTGGAGGGAAAAAGTATTCGACTTGGGTCAAATCCCTTTATTTGTAAATAATAAATAAATAAATGATTTATTTATCATTTTAAGGAAGTGGTTGAAGGATAATCAAATAAATAATGATTTATTTAATTATTTATGGGTGATTTAGTCATATTTAACAAGGAATAAGATTTAAATAATTATTCCTAGAAAATAATAAGACAAATAAAGATTTATCTAATTAATTTCTTTGTTTTGGGTTAAACATGACCGGGAATAATAATTAAATTATTGTTCAATTGATTATTCCTTGAGGAAAATCAAACAAATATAGGTTTGTTTAATATTTCCTTTTGGGGTTTCCTGTTTAGACCATAAACAACCTAATAAATGTGTTTTATTAAGTTATTTTACATAGTGAAAGCAATTTTACTTAGGGTAAAATTGGTCTTACATGGTGTACTTTGGTCCATCTAATGATAATAGGTTAGATGACCAAAAAATGGTGTAACAGATTGCCCCCCAGCGTGCGAGTGTTAGGAGAAAATCGTATGACCGAAGTACGTTGTAAGAACTCAATCACCAGACATCAAAAAGGGAAGTCAGAGAGAGAAATGTAAGTTAGACTAATGTGCTGAAGAACTAGACCCTGAGGAGACGATACTTGCAGGTGCAACAAGTCTCTTTTTATGAGAGGGTACATGTGCTAAAGGCGGCGGGGGAGGCATACATATGCCCGCCGAGACAAAGTACAAAAGAATAGTGTGTCCAGTAAACAAGGGACCGAACCATAAAGTACAGCTGGCATAAACATGAGCCAGATAAAAATACAATGAGGGATCCCATATACATGTTGTGCCTGGGATAACATCCAGGACTTATACAATAATATCTGAGTACATGAGATACAAATACAACCCAAATTCCCCCTACAAGCGGGGAAGGGCTCACAAAATCTGACTGATATAGGCAAATCAAAGAGGCGCTGCAAGCGGCTAAGGCCTACATCATCAAATATGTGGAGCTGCATCGAAGGCTGCAATGAAGAGGTCATCCGGGCATGTGGGGGGCTACCTGCAGGGCCACCCCCTCATGAGGGCTGAGACATCTCACACACACCCGGGAATCACCAAAAGCTACTGCTGCATCGCTGAACCATCAAGCATATGGATCTCGATCATGCTGAAAGGAGCTGGAGTGGAGAAACAATCAAGTCAAAGGGAAATGAGAGATCCCTTTTCCTGATCTGAGGCACCGAACAAGAGTGGAAGCTGGAACCAAGGTACACCGCCCTCTAGACCTGTCTTCTGGAATGAAGGAGCTAATGTCGAGAGAAGGAGGTCTGCCATAGGTGAGGTAATGAGAGATCCTCAACTAAGGCATGAGAGAAAATAGTAGCGCGACGGACAAACTAATACTAATGATGATGATGGAATGAAGGGGACTGAGTAGCGAATGGATGACTTCCCTTGCTAGAGCATAAAGGGCATGAATGACATGGAAGCGACTGACACAGTATCATAAGGGATAAGGGATAGTGGGACTAAAGGTCATAATGTGTGACACAAGAGAGAGACCAAGCAATGACGGAGGGAGGACTATAGCGGGGTACAAAGGGACTCGGGATAGACTCCATAAATGTGATGATGACTCAACTTGGATGCTCTAAACAAAGGCGAATCGATGGTGCTGCCACACAGTAAAGGTCCCATGGGGGACCATGAAAACATGAGTACAAGATGGTAGCTCATGACGAAAATCGACACGAACAACGACAAGTATGGAGGCAAAGTGGTGCCCCAAGTACAAGTGTTGAGAGTGAGGAAATTTGATTTTGGGAAAGGTGAAGTGACCCTTCTGGACAGAGTATGTTCTGGTGAAGTATCAAAGTACGAAAACGAAAAAGGATGCTGGCTATCTAAAAGAAAATAAAACATGCATTTCAGAAGGGAAATGCTAAGGGTAATATTTCTTAAGATAGAGTGCATTGCGAGGATTAGGAAGGGGGTTGCCTTCGAAGTCCTCTAAGAGGTATGCCCCCTTACCGAGATCCTTACTGATGATGTAAGGGCCTAGCCATAATGAGTTGAACTTCCCATGACCAAGAACATCATGGGCCTGGTCATATACTAGAACAAGGTCGCCTTCGTGAAAAGTACGAGGTTGGACTTTTCGGTCATACTGAGCTTTGGTGCGTTTCTTAGCTGCTTCGAGGGTTTGCAATGCAACACGACGGTCTTCAGAGGTGCGCTCAAGCATGATAAGTCGTTGTTCTAGAGGTTGGGTATCAGGGAGAAGTTAAACGGCCAGGTGAAGGGAATGGATTTCACACTCGATCGGTAAGACTGCCTCCGCTCCAAAAACGAGGTGGAAAGGAGTAAACCTGGTGGCAGTTTTAACAGAAGTTCGATAGGCCCACAAAGCAGGGAAGAGCATAAGATGCCAGTTGGTTTTGTGCTTATTCACCGTTCGTTGAAGGATAGTCTTGAGGATTTTTTTGACTGCTTCAACTTGGCCATTACCTTGGGGGTAATAGGAGGAGGAATATTGGTGCTCAAAACCCAACAGTGAGGATAGCTCACACCATATCTCATCTTCAAAATGTCGGCCGTGGTCAGAGACCAGTTGTTTTGGAACCCCGAATCGAGCGATAACGTGGTTAAAGAAAAAGAGGGCTGCGGTAGCTGCCGTGTTGTTAAATGTTGACATAGCCTCGGCCCATTTTGTGAAATATTCGACCGCCACGATGATATATTTATGGTTACCAGCGGATGGCGGGCGACACTCCATAAATTCGATGGCCCATTTACAAAAGGGACCAGTTGTGACGACAGGATGGAGGGGAGCAGGGGGAGCTCGCGCCTTAGGGGTGAAATGTTGGCAATTGGAACAGTGTTTGACTGCCTCAATGCAATCACTGAAGAGGGAAGGCCAAAAATACCCAGCGCAGATGAATTTCTGGGCAGTAGCAAGACCGGAGAGGTGGCCACCGCAAGCGCCGCTATGGCAGGCATTAAGGACTTGTTCAGCTTCAACGTGTGTGAGACAACGACGAAGGACAATATCTATACCGCGACGATAGAGGTCGTCACCGATAAGAAGGTATCAGGGAGCCTGGTGTCGGATATGTCGTCGAGCGTCATGATCAAGGTGAAGAGCGAACTTTTGGGTTCGCAAGTAAGTGAGGATATCGCCGTACTAAGGATCGTCCGAAGTAATGGCGAATAAGTGCTCATCAGGAAAATCATCATTAACTGGGGGATCCCGTGTTCCAGTAGGTAATTCAGAAATGAGTTTAGCAAGGGCTAAACCTTTCTTACTTTTTGGTGTGACAAATTCGAGGTCTAATTCTTGAAGGATGACGACCCAACGGGCGTACTTCCCAGTGAGGATGCAACGACTCAATAGGAAAGCCATGGGGTTGGAATTAGTCATGACCTTGGTGGAACGCATGAGGATGTAATGATGAAGTTTTTGGATCGAGAACATGACAGCAAGCGCTAGTTTTTCTTCATGTGAGTAGGAAATAGGAGGCCCTACGAGGTTCTTACTGACGTAGTAGATCACATGCTCGATACCGTTGTCATCTTCCTGGATAAGAACTCCAGTGACCGAATAGGTGGAAGCGGAGATGTACAGGATGAAGTCCCTATAAAAATCGGGAGGTCGGATCAAGGGAGCAGATGTGAGAGCCTGCTTGAGGGCATAGAAAGAATCATGAGCATAGGTATCCCATACAAATGGGATGTTATATCGGAGGAGTCTAAGGAACCCATGTGTGGTGGTGGCATAGTCAGGAACGAACCGACGAAGAAAATTAGCTTTGCCTTGGAGACTTTGTAGCTGGCGTAAGGTACGCAGAATGGGAAGTTCAAGAATGGCTTGAACTTTCAAAGGGTCAAGAGTGATACCGTCCTTAGACACTATGAAGCCTAGGAGACGGCCGGCAGGAACACAGAAGATGCATTTCAACGGGTTAAGGCAGATATTATACTTGCGACATCAGAGAAAGACGGTGCGCAGATCGTGGAGGTGTTGCGCTCGATGCTTAGAAGGCGCAGTGAGGGCGTCTAAATAAGCAAGGATAATATGAGCTAAGTCATGGAAACAATAAGACATGGCCCATTGAAAAGTGGCGCCGGTGTTTTTAAGGCCGAATGGCATGATCCGGTAAGCGAAAGTTCCCCATGGACTGATGAACACGGTTTTAAGTTGATCAGCAGGATGGATAACGATTTGGTTGTATCCGGAGAAACCATCCATAAAGGATAGAACCTCATGCCCCGCACACTCATCAATGATTTGGTCAATAAATGGTGTGGGAAGTTATCTTTGGGACAAGCTTTGTTCAAGTCGCGAAAGTCTGTGCAGACACGGATGGTGCCTTGTTTCTTGAGGATGGGAACTGGGTTGGACACCCAAGTGGTGTATTCAATGGGATAAATGAAACCAGCCTGCTTGAGCTTGTCGATTTCGGCTTTGATAGCATCACGTCTGGAAGGATTAATGGGTCTCAATTTTTGACGGACTGGGTTGGCATCGGGCCATGTGTCGATATGATTTTCGACGATGGTGGGATCGAGTCCAGGCATTTTGGAGTAGGACCAGGCGAAAATATCGCGGAATTCTTTGAAAAGCTTAGTATAAGCCTCGATTTATTCTGGGGTGCATTGTGCGCCCAAGGTGATATACTCTTCGATTCCCAGTTTGACCGAAATGTCAATTTTAATGGTAGGAGAGATATTGGCCATGTTTCCTTCTTCGAAAGCATCAGGTGCAGGGATGGGATTTTTGAACCAATCGACTTCCTTGGGAATGAAGTCTTTAGTTTCCACAGTGTATTGGTCATAGGACTGCTGTGGGAGGAAGTATGCGCGATGGTGCATATCATCCCATGGAAAGTTAGGGTTGGTCATGGCTTCCATAATATCTTCATCGGACTGGAAGAGGGGAAGACTGGAGGAAGGAGGATCACCTGAGAATGTAGGATTGGCTGACTGGTCATCCTGTGGAGAAGGGCTGACATGTGCAACGTCAGTAGGTCCAAGGTCTACTGAGGTGGAGCCGAGAGTGTCCGCAGGTAGGAGGTTAGGCGAATCATCTCTCAAGGATGACGATAGGTAAAAAATGGTGGTCGGAGGCTCTGTCTTGGTGACAACGGGAGGAGGAATGTGAATGGGAGGAGGAAGATCCTCTGGTCCGACTGAAGTAGAACTCGCAAACAAGTGAGAAGGTATCTTGTCATGTGTAGCCTTGAATTGGCGGTACGTGTCTAAGGAGGAACGATACTCGTCAAGGCGGGGACAGAGGTGAGTGTAATGGCCATGGAAATCGCACAAGGCACAAGGGTGATTTGTGCGCAAGGTTTTGAGTTTCGGGATAGAATCCGGGATGGTGACGTAGACTTCGGGGATATCAGATTTCGGAAACGTCTCGTTGACCAGGGTCTTGAGGTGCGGCAATTCAGGACACGTATGGGTGGCGTGACCGAAAATATCGCACAAAGCACACTGGATAGCGCGCTTTGGCGGGCGAGGAGGGGTAGGTTTCGTTGGGGCGGCTTGGTCCTGATTGGTTTTTGTGTGAGCTTTGCTCCTGTTGCCTGATACTTTCACGACCGAAGGCGATGCGGGCTGAGGTGTGTGAGGCACTATGGTAACGGGGATCAGTTGAAATGGAGTCGAAGCAAGGTAGGGTTGGGGGTGACCAGGTGGGGTAGTGGCTGGGGGGTAAAAGTACCAGACGAGGATACCTAGGGTCAGGTTGGGGAGAGAGAGGGTAGCCATAACAGGTACCGAGTACACTCCAGGAGGTGGAATGAATAACGGTATCTGACTGGAGGGGTAATGGCCAGGTGGAATGGCTCCGAGGTGGCTAAGGCCGGGAGGAACCGATCCAGGAGAATAGAGGGGCTCATGGATACCAGCTGTTGGAGAGGGGCCAGGAGGAGGAGGTTCGGCTGGCTGAGATGAATGGCTAGGAGCGAGTTGCAGTGGGCGAGGTTGAGATTGCTGACTAGCCGCAGCAGGCTGCTTAAGGGTTGCCCGAGATGATTGCATCATGCAAACATTCGATAAGCTGGGATCAGAGATAGGAGGAGGAGGAAGACCAGGAAAGGTTCCAAGCAAAGAAGAGTCTTTGTAGACGTCGGGAGAGACACTGGTCGAGGAATCGACAGTTTGCTTATTGGCTACAGAAGAGATGTTCGTCTCAGGAGAGGTCTGAGACTTTGGCTCATGATAAGTCAACTGGTCGATGGTGACTATCTTTCTATTGTGAGGAAAATACATCTTGCGAAAAACCACGGATGGGACAACAGACGTGGCATAGGTGTAGCTTCGCCCCAATAGAATGTTGTAATCTAGAGGGGCGTTGATGACTTCGACGTCGATGTAAACAGTCTTGCCCGCAAGAGTGATAGGACAATTACGGAAGAGGCCAATGGGCTGGGAGGTGTGGCCGTCCCACGCTCGAAGGGTGATCATGGAAGGGGCCAACTCAGAAGATCCAAGTTGCTTCCAAACCGAAGTGGACATCACACAGGTGGATGCCCCCTCATCAATTATACACCGAGAAACGTTAGTGTTCCAGATTTTGACTGGGATTTGGAAGGCGACGGAAGCAAGAAGAGGGGGATGTTCTGATTGATGGGCGTCGAAAACAATCATTTGGTCATCAGCAGGATCCACAACGCCCATGGCAGATAGTAGAGCCTTCTTTTGGGAAGGGCACGACTGGAGGAGTTCCAATGTGGAAATGGCAGCAGGAGACTGTGCCAAATCATCTACTATGCTATACGAATGAGCAGCTCGACCAGAAGCAGCATTTCGGCGTAATGGTCCCTTAGGAATCTTGGGATGAACCTCAACTTTGGGTTGAGGGATATGTAAGGGGCCATTGGATGTCGAAAGAGGCTCTGTAGAACCTGAAGAAGGGGACTCGGGGGCAGACTGAGCAGAAGGCTTGGGGTACTGGCGAGACCGAGTTTGAAGGTGAAGGTCGACGGTTGGGGATGGATCAGATTTCATCATGAGGATCTGGTAATCGGAGGAACCAGAAGGGGAAGGTTGAGTGGCGACCTGTCCGTCAAGTGGTTGGGCAGCCACAAATCCTTGTTGGGGGAAAGGATTGGTAACCACAACCGGTTGAGTAGTGGTCACATTAGGGGGAGCATGAGGGGAGGCATGTTGTCCTCGAAATGTGGCTTGAGACTCCCACATCTGCCGCATCTGTGGTAAGAGGGGACAAACGTGAGTGTAATGACCGTAAACACCACAACACGAACAAGGCTTATTTTTGCGAATAGGCCTGTCCGACTTGGGCTGAGTGCCCTGTTGCTGGTTAGCAGTGTTAGGGTCAGTACCTTGAGGATTGGGTCCATGAGTACCAGGGGCAGATTGATTTTGATTGCCTCTCCGCCTTCTTTGAGAGGAAGGAGGATTAGTCGTGCCCTGCTGTGCAAATACTTGCCCTAGAGGGGGCTGTAGGTGCTGTTGCTGGGGTTGAGAAGGCAAGGGAGGTGGAAGTGCATATGCTGGAGGAGCTGGAACACCAGGTTGTGGATAAGGATAGTGGTTAGGTTGGGCAACATTGAGGTAAGCAGGAGGTTGGGCAAAAGGATAAGGCATGCCGTATCCTGGAGACATGCTACCTGGAGGGGGAAAAGTGCTAGAGGTGCTG
Source organism: Pinus albicaulis (assembly GCA_034641835.2). Classification (NCBI taxonomy): domain Eukaryota; kingdom Viridiplantae; phylum Streptophyta; class Pinopsida; order Pinales; family Pinaceae; genus Pinus; species Pinus albicaulis. Next base: position 186,345,394 of record CM076574.1, read on the forward strand.
GCCCCTCCTGGAGGGGGACCATAGCCCATAGGAGGTTGAGCATATGGATGAGAAAGGGCTCCAACGATATCGTCGGCGGAATGAGATGCCCCCGGTGCGTTAGCGCCACCGGTCCTGGGGAGGTCAGGAAGGACGGTATAAACATAACCAGACTGAGCGTAGATCAAGTCATATTTCAAGGCGATTTGGAGGGCGGCTTCTTTGGTTTGAGGGAAATGAGAGGCGACATCTTTGCCAATGGGAGGTAAGAGAGTGTGAAGGAACCAGTCCATATAAACCCGATCCTCGAAGGTGGGAGCTTGACATAAGCTCCGTCTTCTCCGACATTCCTGGACATGAGTGGAAAGGCGAGTTGAAGAGGTTTGACGGAAAGAAGTCAAAAGCTCTGTACCAGTGTCGTATCGGAGAGGGAGATGGAAATAAGATAAAAAGGCTTGGGCAATGGTCGCAAAGGTGGTATGGGAAGAGGTGGCCTGGTCAACATACCATTTAGAAGCTTCACCTGTAAGCGTGCGTTGGAACAACCGAAGACGGATGGAATCATCGGTAATGGAATTGGAGGAACACCACAAGTGGAAAGATCGGACGTGGTTGGTTGGATCGTCTCCAGCAAGGCCTTCGAACTTAGGGATGTCGGAGGGGAGCTTGGTTGGCATAGTAGGCCAACCAACATCGTGGCGGATAGGGTCATTGATCAACTGATTGAGATCGGGGAGGCTGAGGCCTGCCATGTAAGGGAGCAAGGGTGCAGCCGAGGTAGTTCCTGTGGCGGTTCCGCTAGTAGTAGTCCCGGCATTAGGGCCGGGATTCCCGCTAGCATTAGGCCCTGGACCAGACATAGTGAAGGTGATATGGGGAGAACCAGAAGTAAAAGGAGAACCCAATGAAGAGGAGTCAGAGGGCAGACTCGGGGGAGGACTAACTCGACGACGACGGGACGGAGTAGGTCGACCGATCAGAAACTGAGGGTGAAGGCCAAGAAGTCTCCGAGAGGTGCACCTTGGGGGCGCAATGATGACAACACAAACACGGCACAAGGGGAAGAAGAACGACCAACAAGGGCAGGGAGGTGCAGAATCAAGTGATTACAATGTCGAAACAAGCGCAAAAAGGTGCAGTGTCAATTGATTTTACAATGTTTTAAAGTCTTTGCCTGGCGGTGTGAACCAGGCTCTTCTTCGCTTAGGGTGAGTGTGTGGCGTGCGTTAATTTTAATTTTTAAACCCTGACGTTTTGAGAGCAAAAGAAAAAGTGTGCTGCGTAACTGAAAATAAATCTGCAGAGAACAGTATATAATGCTGAAATAACAGAAAATTAACAGCTAACAATGCATCAATCTAACCCAAAAAGGCGGGTCTCTCAAAACTAGTCTAACAGAGGGAAAAAATCTAGTCAAAACACACTACAAAGAGGCCAATAGATCTAGGGTCGAAAGGGACAGGGATCTAAAGGAGAAACCTGCTGAAAAGAGGTGCAGAACATAGCCAAGAGGAAGAGGCAAGGTGGCTGGAAAAAAGGAGGAAATCAACAACAATCAGAAGGGACAAGGAGGAGGCCCTAAAGGTAGATCCAAAAAAAACTTCAGGAGGCGATTTGAAAGGGAGAAGAGCTGATTAAAAGGGATCTGAAAAGGAGGTATCAGATCTGAAAAAGGGATGGCTGAAACCCTGAAAAAACAGACACCTGAAATAGTTAAAACTCTTCCACAAAAAGTGGAGGGTACAAAAGCCCTAGGGGGCTAAGTTCCCACTTAGATGAGTAAAATAGATCAGAAATAGGTCTAAACGGGCTGAGACAGAGGTTGGAAAACCCTTACAGAAGCTTCATAAAAACCCAGAAAAATTGCAGAAAAATAGCAGAAAAATAGGCAGGTCGTAGGTTATGACCTGGTTTCTCTGCAGGTCACAGATAATGGGCTGAAAAGTGCGACCTGGAGGTTCAGGTCGTAGTTTCTGGGCTGAAAAGTGCGACCTGAAGCTCCGGGTGTCCCGGCGGCAGATTTCCGGAAAAGTTGTCGTCTCAGTTGCGGCTGATGTCTGTCACCTTCGCAATAGGGCCAGAAACACGTGGAAGTTAGAAATTTTAATGTTTTAGGGTTTTATATGAGAAAAAAAATATAAAAATAGGAAAAAAAAAAGCTGAAAAGAAACCCTAGGGTCTGAAGTAGCTGGATGTGCAGGAATATGAAAAACGACAGCGGTCGTAATTGAAAACCCGTGTGGAGTCGCCAATTGCTAGTATGAATCTTTTGTCGAAGCGTAAGAAAAAATACCACTTTAGCTACGCATAACTTATAGCCCTAACATCAGATGTGGCTGCCAATATCTTCAGATCTGCAGTTAGTTGATCAAGACAAGTGCTGCAAGAAACCATATCTATGCATAGAAAGACATTAAGCAGTAAAATTAAGAGTTTTCTCCATACATCTAATAGACAAGACAAGAATAATGTTTTTTGAAAGAATTTTTGTATTAAGGGCACCTGGGAGGAAAACAAGAAGGTGTATCCAATTCTCCTCAATGGGATGGGTTCTTGGAAGTCCTCAGCACTTCAGATCTAGAATCTCTCTCTCTTGTTGGTGTAGAAAACCCAGACAAAGATATAACTCAAAGGGAGCTCACACAACAAATAATGTAGAAAAATGTGACCAAGTGTATAGATCCAGAGTGATCTAATAGGCAACAAAAGGTGAAGAATGGTAGGAAAAACCCTCCTATTTATAACAAAATATTGGGTCATTCTATATCTTGGTGCATGATTAAAATAATGTTAACCAAATCTAGATCCACCTTTTATGGAATATTTTATTATATTTGTTGGAGGGAAAAAGTATTTGACTTGGGTCAAATCCCTTTATTTGTGAATAATAAATAAATAAATGATTTATTTATCATTTTAAGGAAGTGGCTGAAGGATAATCAAATAAATAATGATTTATTTAATTATTTATGGGTGATTTAGTCATATTTAACAAGGAATATTATTTAAATAAGATTTAAATAATTATTCCTAGAAAATAATAAGACAAATAAAGATTTATCTAATTAATTTCTTTGTTTTGGGTTAAATATGACCAGGAATAATAATTAAATTATTGTTCAATTTATTATTCCTTGAGGAAAATCAAACAAATATAGGTTTGTTTAATATTTCCTTTTGGGGTTTCCTGTTTAGACCATAAACAACCTAATAAATGTGTTTTATTAAGTTATTTCACATAGTGAAAGCAATTTTACTTAGGGTAAAATTGGTCTTACATGGTGTACTTGGGTCCATCTAATGATAGTAGGTTAGATGACCAAAAAATGGTGTAACATTTAGGAATTCCAATTTTGATTTTATTCAGACAACCTTTGTTATCTTGATATCTCTAGTAATTAGAGTTAATTAAATTTATACTTGGTGGTCTTTAGTGACATAAAGATTGTTCAAAAAATGCATCTTTCTTTTTGATTAGTTGGTCAATTATTTCATTATGGTCATAAAGTATCCTTGATGTTTCATCCTTGTCATTATTTCTAATTATTTATAGGGTTTTCTATTTTTGCTCGAACTTTTCTATTAATTTATCAATATGTTTTTCCTTTTTTTATTAATTTATTGATGTTATTCTCTAATTATTTTTTTTATATTTATAAAATATTTTTGTCTCTTCTCAACATTACAAAGATGATGTGTGTTTATTTCATCTCCAAAACTATTAAAATTTGTGTGTAATTTCTCATTGCTAACCATTTTGGAAGCAGAGTTTTCTATTTTCTTTGAATATCCCCACTTTTAAATTCATAATTGTTTTAATATAAAGTTTTTACTTTTACTTTATATTGAGTCTTGATTTTAATTCTTATTTTGAAAAAATAAATTTTTTAAATGAAATATTAAAAACATTAAAAAGAATATTTAAGGATGTGATCTTAAGAAAAAAAAACCATGAGGAACTTCTTCTACCTTGCTAAGATCTCGTCTTCCTCGGACTAAATGAAACATATTAACGACCCAAAACCTAGAGACATTTGGCAGGAATAAAAGCATGGCCCCTTATGAACTACTCGTAGGTAATTACATGTGGCATGGTTTTCCTTGAACAACAATGATGAGACAACCCGCATTTTCAGATAGTAGCCACTGATGGCTATCCCCATATTTTCTTTGAGGACTAAGTTATGATAGGGTTTCTCACTGTTTAAAATAGGAAAAAAACCATGAGGAACAATATCGTGTGCACTATGGGTGAAAAGGTGGTTGGGCATAAATTTCTAGAATGGATTGTGGGGTGTAACAATTGTAAGGGAATTGACAGTAGTAGGTATGGAAATTGGTGAAGATCTAAAGTTTTTTAATTGGTCGTAGCGACAACTATAGAAATGGTGGTATAAATTTCTATAATGGATTGTGGGGAGTAACAATTGTAAGAGAATTGATAGTAGTAGGTATGGAAATTGGTGAAGATCTAAAGTTTTTTAATTGGTCGTAGCGACAACTATAGAAATGGTGGTATAAATTGGAAGTTAAAAAAACAAAGCGCACGAAAAGTGTACAAACATAAAAAATTGAATGGCCACCTGTATGGAATTCAAAGCAAAGGTGCTAATTTTCGATTGCTAAGTTGTATGGATCAATTAGTGTAGAAATGTACGGATAATGTGGAGTTGCAATGGAAAACGATTGAGTACAAGAATGGGCACATGATTTTTTTGTGATAATGATAGTGTAGGGAAGCTATGTGTATCGGAAACAATCAAGGCTCATGAATTGGTTAACTGTGTGAGGTATTTTAACATATGAATTGGTTGAGGGTTTGGATTTGATTTCAAATGAGATAAAAAAATTCATTTATCACTAAAATTACATTTTTTTTTTCAAATATATAAAAGGTATAATGAGTAATAAATGATTGATAAAGTGATAGGATTGATGGTTACGATGAGCCTTGTGACTGTCTACTTTTAAGCATTGATAAGTCATGTGGTGAAGGGGTATGTGCCCTTTGACCTTTAATTAAACTAATTATATTATTATTATGTTCATAACATAATCCAACTATGAATCTAATGATAAGTGTCACTTATATGAATAGTGTTGATTGCTCCACTCTTCGGGTACCTTGATTAGCATTGCCAAAATATCCCTAGGCTTAGATTTGTCTATTAAGGGCCTAGGGATGAATCAATTTACTTGGTTTTGAAGCTTTGGATGTAAATATTCCCAACCCTAGGTGACTACTATCCTTATGACCTCAATTTTTTTCCTGCGAAAATAAACTCGTATCTTCATTCATGATTGAAAAGATAATACATTTTGTATATACACACTTATAAATGTGCATTCATCGAGGATCTTCCTAGATCCTTTATGGAAACAAAATTCAATACATATGTATGAAAGCACAAGGAAAGAGAACAAATCCATAAAATGCCCAAACAACTAAAAACTAAAACAACAAAAAATTAAAATACAAGGGGGAGGATCAAGTAATGGAGACACTTATCTTCCCCTTCCTCCCTTTCTTTTTTTGGATGTGTAGCCATTCCCCAGCATTGGGATCTACTATAACCATAGCCAAGTCATGGATATAGACCTTGGATGGATGCTCCTTGTTCAAATCTAAGCTTTTTGATATATGGACACGTTTTTTTCCTGCTATGCCATTCTCATTGTGTGTTTTATTTATCTAATGTTCTAGCGGAGTCTAAGAGGAATCAGTAACAAAAACTTGGTGGATCCGAGTTTCAAACTCTAACTGGGTTGTGGTGTCCCCAAGCACTTTAACCTTTGATTGCACTTGTTGAGTCACTTTGTTTTCTTCCTCTTCCTCATTTGAAGGGGGGGTCTTAGCAAAATGCCAACCTTTTGGCCTATTCTATATTTTTTTCTTTTTTGTTGACTTATTTGCCATAGGGCATGTGTCTTGCAAATGACCTATTTGAAAGCATACATGACACCATAATGTTGTGTTCTAATAATTTAACACTTATGACCGTTGGAAGTCCCCATGTTTCAATGTTATATGATCTGATAGCCCTTTACTTAGATCTATCTCCATACAAATTATGGGAAAAGTGAAGAGGCCATTCTATGATCTCTCCAAGTTCATTTGTTTGAATTTTCCCTATGTATTTCCTATGTCTTCAAGTACTTTTTTATGCCTAAATGGAAGTGGGAGGTTTGGAAACCTAACACAAACTGGCATAACTATGACCACCACAGTAGTGGCATCAAAACCAAGAAAACATGGAGTAATAGATAAACCATATCTACCTCAAAAACCAAGGTCTTTCATTTTTAACAAAATCCATGTTCCTTTGTGTTTCAAATTGGATAATGAAAAATAATTAAGAGTATAGAAAAATGTCACATTTAATTGTTCAAGAGGTGAACACCCAATGAAATAAGCCATCGGGTTTATACCAAAAGCCATTGGATTTGAAAATTATGGATTTTGACTGAAGAACAAAAAATAGGGAAGAAAACTCTAAGTTATTGATATCCATGGATGAAGCTTGCTCCATTTTTTCCACTATATAGGGCCCTGTAATATTTTGACACAAATCTGCAGGGACAATATCCTTCCCTTGTATTGCAACCTTAAAGGATATTGGAGCTCCATTGGATATCTTGGCACTAGGAGCACTCCCACATAACCTTGTATTCAGAATGATAGTTGAGTTATTTGTGATACAGTAATATTTTATTTGAACATAATCTTGTAGGACCTTCCCATCAAATTGCATACATTGTAATGATATGGGAATGCCTCCTTTTAGCTCAATAGCCTCCTTTAGATGGGAGACAAATTTTGTATTTATTATCCAATATGTGAGATATTTCCCACTCAAGTTTTAAATAAAAATATGTAAATATTAATTGTGAGTCCACTCAGTCTGAGGAAAATGAAGCATCCCACAGTCAAGTGGACCAGAACCCGAAAGCCCAAGAACAAAGTCATCATTGGAGGTGCAGATATGAGGGATTGTGTTAAAAAAGGGCCCCCCAATAGAAAGAACCCAGAGCAACGACCCTAAATAAATTCCAAAGAACTCACTCACATAAAACAACCACGAAAAAAATTATGGCTCCAAAACCGCCAAAAGCCACCACACAAAAAATTTCAGGGTATATAAATTATATAAAAAATGAACAGAGAGGAAAGAAAATACCCTCGAAATTCTGGGCCGGAAGTCTGAACTTGTCCTCTCCAGCAGATTGAGAGTGCCTTCACAAATTTTTATGGGACATAGAGCATCGAATTTGAAGCAAAGTGTAGTCATGTGATAAGCCCCAATATAAGAGGAATCCACCGGGGCAAGTCACCCGAATTCAAAGGGATCCTTGTACGTTGGACGCAACAGTCCCATTCGAAGTTTCTCATGTAATAACGACACATGTCACTGTCGACGTCAGTCTCCTCTTCTCTAACTGATCCATGGTAACCATCTTATGGTTTGTTCACAATTATGACGCCATTCTCAATGGAATAGAGTTTTGTAACCCTAACATAAACGAAAGCCATTTTCTTCCCATACGACCTCAATTAAAGAGATAAATTGTTGAATTTAATTTAATGGAGAAATCAATTTCAAATCATACAATAGGTGAAAATGTAAATAGTAGAGGCATAAAACAATTTCACACATACATAGATAGCCTTCACAATCAACTTTTCATTCCCTAATCATTGCTTATAGGGAAACCTTCAAAAGCTACTAAAATAACAGCTATATGATTGTACAAGTCACCTCAAATTGTGTTGTACGACTTGCACAAAAAGAAAAGACAATGACTGTATGGCTTGCGTGACCTCTATATGGATTCATATGATGATACATATCTATTGTATGGATTTGTACAATTAACTTGTTAATCTCCTACAAAGTAGCAAGTTGATTATCTTTCTACTTTGTGCTATTTTCTCCTCCGGTAGCTCAAACCTGTTCAATTTCTCAACTTGAATTGTATATCTCTATCTTCTTTATTTATGTTTTTTTTTTTTGAAATAATGGTTTTCTAAAAGCCTAATCTAATTTTGAGATGTATGATTGAGATTAAATCTAATCCAAGTTATTAATTCATTTTATTAGACTCAAATTTAAAATATTTCAATTTATCCTAAGAAAATTATAAAATAGAATTAGTGACCACTTTTATGAAGTGGTGACCAATGAAATGCCCTGAACACACTAAAACTTGTGCAATAAGTTGTTGCTCAAGCTACATTTCTCAACACTTCCTTTTAGTGAAGATGGAATTTTTCCCCGATCCAAGTACGTCTTTGAATTCTTCGTAGCGATAAGATAAGGTAATCTTTATAGGTCGTAAGGTGAACCTATTTGAGCCCTAATTCATAACAATCTTGTGCAAGTCATGGCACAAGATAATGGGGAACTGTTGTGTTATTCAACAACCCCCATTATTTTATAATAGATACCTTAGAGAAAATAATGGGGGCCTTTCTAAATTTTTAGGATTAGAAAATAAATTTGTTGCGACTTATATGCAGAAATATAAATCAATGTCAATTAGTTTATTGCCTTATATACCTAAGCAGAAAACCCAAGAAAAGCCTAAATCGCAATCGCAATTCGCAATCGTAAATTGAAAATCGCAGAAATAATAAACAAAATGCTACTTTTCTCCACTTGAACATTGCGATGTGATATCTCCCAAGGCCTCGAAACATGCGAAAAAGGATTTTTAGGGAAACAGGGTGATGAAATCAAAAAAGAAATAGTAAAGGAAAATGATCCTTGATGAAGATATATGTCATAAAAAGTGATTAGCAGGACCCGCCTTTGCCACATCACCAATCGCAAGATCACATTTTCTCCCGCTATCATATATTTTGTCCCACCTTCACTTTCCCGATGCAATATATCACATCACATTTTCGCTATCTATCATCCTTTTACCTTCCAATTTCACCGAGACTGTGATTGCGATGTGATATCGCATCGAAACATCATTCACCCTTCTCATTCCCCACCAACATTTCAAAACCTTTAAAAAACATTTCATATACTAAATCATGGTTTGGAAAGAGAAAAGGTTCAATCGCAATCGGAAAACAAAGTGCACTTGGTGTTTTGAGATCTTGACACACAGACTGAACTGCGATACAAGATGTTTTATTTTAAAATTCTTAAGTGTCCCTTTAGGCATGTGAATCCACGTTTTCCATAAATGCATAATCATAATGGTATGATAAACCTGAGCCTCCAAACGATATTTGATTGACAATTAATAAATATTTTAGATTTTTTTGCATGTGACACCATATTTTTTCACTACTTGTTCTTCCTATTTACAGGCAAGTCCAAAAAAAAATATTTCTCCGAGATGTCTTAGGATACTAAAAAAACAAATAAACCTATGGCTCCAGCTAATCCTACACCTTCCGCTGTCGAAGTAATCGAGGTGCCGCCCATGTTTTTGAGAAATTGCACGCGCTTCAGAAAGTGGTTCTGCTTCATGGGAATCAAAGTATAGGATTTTCGAAGGTGAAAACCCTCACATAGTCAAAAGGAGAGATACAACAGATGCCCCTAACTTCTCAAAATCTACCATTTATGATGTAGCCAACTCTTTTCTTCATAGAATTGCTATGTGCCCTAAGATTTTACCATATTCAGATATGGTGAAATGGATTATTGAAAATCTTAACATTGGCGAGAGAACATTTCTCGTGACAAGAGGCACAATGATAGGGTCATTTCAAGAAAAGGATTTGAAGATAATGTACCATATACTAGACCCCAAAAAGGTGTATGGAAAATATTTCCTCGAGCAATTTTTCAAAGAAAACAAGTTGCAATCAGACCTTATAAAACAGTGGAGGAACAACCCCAACAAACAAAAGCATCATGACAAGGGTATATGTTCCACTGCTTCTCTGGCCGGTCCCTGTTGTTATGTTTCTTCTATGATGTGTACACTGTTTGGTTCACCCAATACCACTAAATTTTCAATTGAATGGGTCCCTCTTATGGAGGTTTTCACTGACTCCTACATTATGGATTGGGGTACCATTTTTTCAAACAATATTGCTTCTCAAATCCTTGAATACAAGAAAAATCATTCTTTTACTTCCAAGAAAATCCCCCCATTCTTTATGAGTGCATAGATCATGGATGGTGTCTGTTTTACCTCTAATTTTCCAATCATGGGTTGGAAATGGACCATTCAAGATCCCACTCCTATTCATGTTTACCATGATATTCTATGGGAATCTAAATATGAATCTAATTTTTACAAAATTTGTCATGGAGTTATTCTGCCACTCTTCCAAGCTGTATTTAATGAAAAAGCCCCAATATTGTCTAAATAAGTTCAAGCTGATTTTACAAGCATAGGGAAATGGTTTTGTGAGGAGTTATTTACTTATGTCAGAGAATATGGAAGCATTTTTGAACCCCATGTACTCCCATTATGTGTGCCAGAAAAACTTATAGCTAGAGAAATTTCTTACCAGAGAGTGGCTCATGGAATGACCAAAGCCTTGAAAGAGGCAAAGAAATATTCCTGGCCTACCTTTCCCATTCACTGTTGTATTTATGCAATGGAAAATTTCAAACATGCTAGATTAGAAATTGCTCAAATCCAATGTTTGAAATTGTTTACAATTCCTAATAGAAAATTTGATTCAAATAAATTTTCTCTAAATGTTACAAATTGGGTTAAGATCATAAACTTCTTTCATGAGGATGATGATTATGATGATTTACTTGAGTCTACCAATACTTATCTAGATGTTGGAAAGTTTGCAACCATGCACCTTAACCTCGAGCAAATGGAACAATTCAAAGAATACATAAACAATAGGTTGGAAGGCATCCCTCTATACATTGTAGAGGTATCCCAACCTATTACACAGAAATTTCAACAATAAGAACAGGAAAAAGAGCAGCCCCCTAAGGATACTGAAGTTCTTAGTAGATCAAAAGAAGTTAATCCAACATAGTTATAGACTGATAGCCCACCTTTTTCGAGTGACCTACAAGAAGTATGGAAAAAATTCAATCAAAAACATAAGGGAGATCAACAAGTGGTGATCATTGATCATCAAGAAACAATTGAAACACCTCATGACAAAAGTCATAACCCGTTTGCTGCTGGGTCTACTGACAAATCTGTTAGCATAGAAGGAGTTGAATTCATCCTGCCCTACCCAACATCTGAAATAGTATTTAAGATAGAGGAAATCCCTCCTTTGGATATCTTTTATAGCCTAAAACATAAGGTTCTCATGAGAAAACAAAGGAAGAGGAGGAGAATTGAGCAGTCACAGGCTCTAGTTCTTAGTGATGTGCCCATGGAGATATTTTGGAAATACCCTGATCATGTCTATCCCAGGATCTACCAAGGTTAAATCAGGTCGCAAGTTCTTATGCATCTACCTCGATTGATAAAGCCACAGAAGTACAAGAACTAGTAAAGGAGAAGGATGAAAAAAATCCTTCAGTTAGAGCAAGAGATACTGGCAAAAAGGCAGAGTATTGACCTATAGCTTCAAGCACAAGTCGCATAACTTCATAAAAGTATGGATAAACTAAAAATACAACATCAATCTAATATTGGTGCTAAGGATGCCCAAATCCATCAACTGAAATTTACTATGGAACAGTGAAAGAATAATCCAAAATTGGATGATTTTAAGAAGGAATTACTAGAACTAAACACTTTTTTGGCTCAAAAACAAGTTTTTTTTTGTCAAAAAATGTCTGACATAAATGAGTTGTGTGAAAAGAGTGATTTGCTAATGAATCAAGTAGCTGACCAAATGATCAAATTTGATGGACCAAGGATTGTTTTTCAAATAAGCAGAACTAAGATATATATGGTATTTCTATATTTATGTTGATGTTATACTTCATATGATAAAGAGTTTAATCTCATTATGATGTTTTTGTTATATGTATCCTTTTAAAAAAAACCCAACACTAATTCAATTCTGAACATGCTTAGATTGCAATTTTTAATACATGAACAAATACATAGAATTATTAAATGCGACATGTGCTTAAAAAATTGATTTGATTAACTATTTAATCAAATAAATTATCTTAAATTGTTTTACATTTCTATAAGTTCCCGATAAATCTTTATTTAAATATACTTAAGATCATCTTTTAAATCTCATATATAAAAGAAAGATAATTCATCTTGGGATAGAGATAAGTTTATATACTTTTTATGCTTGTTGTTTACTCTCATTAATCAAGTAATAGTTATAAAATACTACCCATCCACTCAATTATATTTCATTGGGAAATTGATCCTATAATCCCCACTCAGAGCCAATATCTCAAGTGGATAAGGGACGGTTTTTAAGTTCCCGATCGGGTGGTTTTCCCTGATGTTGTTGCAGCGATTTTCGAGGCATCAAAAATTTTGGTGCTAGAAGGAGGGCCACTAGACTATGAATGACACCAAATCCTAATCCGAAAACCAAAGACCATCAAAAGAGTCATTCCCCCTCAAAATATCCTACCTTTAGATCATAAGTTGTTCAATCTCCTAACAAGTCTACTAGTTTATTTCCCAAATAGATATCCCCTGACTATACTCCAGAATCATACAAAGTACAGTTTTGATAAATAAAGTAGAATAAATTTCTATTTCAGTAGAAAATCCCATGCTTTCTGAAGCCTCCGAAGGAAATGTTACTTCAATTTTTCAAGGTACTGGTGTATTGACTCGTTCTCGGAGTGAAAAAATTGGAATGAATCCATTTGAATTTCCTCTTCATTCCCATCACAGGAAAAATCCAACATATGAAACTCAAACATATGCTAGTGAGATTCTCTCATCTTCTCCTCTTCAAACTCCATCATTCATTCCTCCTTCATTTGCATCCTCTCAACCAATTTCCTCATCTACTCATATCTATTCATCTCAGTCAACTAGTGTTGCCTCAAGGAGTACTATTTCCGTGGTTGTTTTTGCTTCAGCTACATCCTCCTCTAGAACTACTTTTTCTTCTTTGAATCCTCCTTCAGGACAAACCAATCCTTCAGGTTATATAATGGTAAATATACCATGGACCAATCCAGGAGTTTTTCAATTAGTATGTCCTCTCCATAATTTACCCAAAAATCCAGAAAGATGGTTGCCTAAGTATAATCCTGATGATAGCCTCCCTACTAAAGAACACCTCCAAAATTTCATGCTTGCAATGAACCTTAATGCAGTCTCAGAAGAAGATTGTGTAGTAAGGTTTTTTTACTATACTTTTCAAGGATCAGCTGGATCATGGTAATTTTCATTACCATCAGGTCTTATTACTAGCTGGGACATATTTGAAGAGAAATTGCTTAAGAAATTTGGTGATGATCCTACTAATGCTCCTCTCATAAATTATCTTTCAAATTTGAAAGAAAAATCAGGAGAGAAGATCAAATATTTCAATTCTAGATTTAAAAAATTGTTGACTAAAATCCCAACTACATCCAAACCTAGTGTAGATGTATAGATCGAATGCTACATATCCTCTCTCCCTTCTAATATAGAAGTTTTTGTAGATAGAGCCAATAAGGATAAATTGGTAGAAAACATGAAAGAAGCCATGTCTGTAGAAAAGAGAGTTCTTGCTCTAGAGAAAAATACTACCCAGGAATATAGAAAGTCTAAAAAAATCACATTCATGGATGAGCCCAAAAAGAAAGCACCTAAGGATCCCTTTGATCTTGAAGGGTTAAATTTTTTTCCCAAAACCATGTATAACGAGATGGAAGGAATAAAAAAACAAGTATCAGAGTCCTCTTCTAAGAAACCTTTTAGATATCTCAAGAAAACTTAGACTTCAAATCCTCAACCTCCAAATGTAAACTCTAATGTTGAATCAGATCAAGATGAAGACGAGGATGAAACAATATTGTATGTGGATGAATCTAGGATGAAGAACTGGTTGAAGTTCATTGATTATGGTATTTCATCCTTCCTACATCCGATAATGAAGATGATCATGAGGCGTTTCGAGTTAGCATTAGAAGTAAAAACCCTGTCGATTTTCCATACTCTTCCTAAAAACAAAAATATTCAATCCTTGTTGCAAAAGACAAAGTTTTTAATAAAATACTCCTTCTACATCTCCTCAAACTTGACCAACTATTTCTAACCCTTCATCTACATCAAAGACCTTAGTGGTCTCAGATACCATTGAGTATAATATAGTGGAAGATATGAAGGAATTCAAAGCAAACATCTCCATGTATGAGGTGATTAAATTAAAACAACAGTAGAAAATCATACTCAAAGAATTGAATGCAGTTCATGTCTCTCCTTTACTTGATCTTGTCACTTCTAAAGCTTCAAAATGAATAGGTAAACCTCCCACATATTCACCATAAAATATCAATGCATTTGATGCTATCCTGATTAGAGACAGACCCAATTCTCACACTCCTACGTTCCTATTGAATTTTGAAGTTCTTAATAAAAATGTGCACAATTGCTTGATAGACTCTGGGGATTATTCAAATATAATTCCATATTCTATTTGTTTGAAGTTAAAAATTTGACCCCAAAATTCTGTTGTACACATTGTTCAATTGGATAGAACCAAATTGAAATTTTTAGGAGAAATGAATTATGTCCTTATTAGAGTTGCATCTAATTTGAAAGTTCACCAAGTAATTGATATTCTAGTTGATGATATCCTTGAATGTTGAGATTCAACAAGATGATGAGCTTAGTGAAAAGTAAGCACTTCACTAAGTGGGGCTCACAGGCCATTTTTAGGTGTACGTCTATTTTTAGATATGGTGAGCATATTCTATAAGTTTCTGGATGCTATTTGTAGATGGTTGGTCAAATGTGAAAAATAGATGAATTCTATTTTTTAGAATATTGGGCGAAGTCTATTTATAGATCGTCAATCTAAAAATAGGTGCATGTCAATTATTATTAGCCCTTAATAATAATCTGACAATAAATATCAACTTATTCTCTTGGAGCACTTTATTTCAGTCAACATATTTGGAAAATTAATGGGCTGAAGGAATTACGCAATTCCTAGGGTAATTGGTGGCTCATGCATGGAGGAATCAAATAGAACTGAAGTGGAAAAGTTATGACAGAGTTGGAAGAGTATTTATGGGAGTTATTATTTAGTTTAACTCAGTTAAGTGAGTTGAACTCAGTTGAGCTAGTTATATCTAGTCTAACTGAAAGATACACTAGTGAGAGTTAAGTGAATTAATTAGTTAATTAATTCACAACTAATAAATCACTAACAACAGAACAAAAACAGCAGTTAACTACTTGCACGTCAGTTCCAGTGGAGACCCAGTGGAGAGATAGGTGAAAGGGTGAGATGGATTATCCATTGTGACTATAGTGATGCATTAAATGTATCTGTCACACATTGGAGATGCCAATGAGGATTGTGTAGTTAATTCAAGGCCAATTCAAATTCATTCAGGGGTATTCTTTAGCAGGGATTGTGCAGTGGAGGCAGACTATCAAGAGGCAAGAAATTGGTGCATAGATATGCAAATTTATGCATGACAGTGTGTAAGGATTGTTGATTGTATTGAGAGCTTGATGTACTAAGATTTGTATGAGATTATTACATGATTCCATTGATATACATAATATATGATAGTTGAAGTTTTTAGAATTAAGCTTTCCTGTTAAACAACTCTGTTATGTGTGATTGAATTTATTCACATGTGTTTGCAATTGAGTTTTAAATTCTGCAAGTTTAACAGTGGAATGATTATGTATTTAGCAAGAAGATAAATATTTTTAGATCAGGAGAATCTGGTAATACATTAGTATTAATAAATTTCTACATGGTATCGGATTAGTATTGATCACTGGAGGTTGCAATTGTGAAAAAGTGTTGAGTTTTGTGCTAGTGGACAATTCGAATTTGCTGTAGAAATTTCTTGGTGTGACAACTGAGTATTCATTTAAATGTCTTTCAATGGGTTG
This sequence comes from Pinus albicaulis, assembly GCA_034641835.2. NCBI lineage: Eukaryota > Viridiplantae > Streptophyta > Pinopsida > Pinales > Pinaceae > Pinus > Pinus albicaulis. The sequence continues at coordinate 186,361,324 of CM076574.1, forward strand.
TGAATGGAGTATGCCCTTGAGGGTAGCTTGAATTACATAGCATGGAAGGATAGGATGGAGGTGGTGCTTGAATATAATTGACTGAAGGAGTTCATCGATAGTGATGTTCCTAAGCCTGCTTCTAGCGATGTTGTAGGACTTGACGCATGGAAAAAGAAGGTAGAAAAGACAAGAATGATTCTGTTGGAAGGTGTGAAAGAAAATATTGTGTCAAGCCTTCATAGGAAACCATTTTCAATGTGGAAGGCTTTGACAGATATTTTCCAAAGCAACAACGACCATAGGAAGTTGGCGCTGAAAGATAAGCTCAGAAAAATAAAAATGGAGAAGGGCGAAAGTATTCAAAAATATCTCACGAAGTTTGTCCAATGTAGGGATGAACTAGGAAGTGTGGGAATTACAGTTGTGGATGATGAATTGGTGAGCTTGGCTCTCCTTGGGCTTCTAAAGAGTTGGCATATCTACGAAGACTCTGTCAATGGACGAGAGAAACTACCGGATTGGGAGTGACTTTGGTCAGATCTTGTGCAAGAGGAGATAAGGTGAAATATCAGGGATGGATCTTCATCGAAGAATTATGATGAAGAGAATTGCACTTTGGCTACCAAAGCAAGGAAAGGGAAGGGGAATAAATCCCATCCGAAATCTGAGGCTAAAGGAAAGAAGCTGGATTTGTCCAAAGTGAAGTGTTTTCACTATCACAAACATGGGCATCTCACCACTAACTGCCCACAGAAAAAGAAGAACAAGAAGGATGCTGGAGTTGCAGTTGGAGAGGCCTTAGCCTCACAATTTGAACTTGATTTCTCTTTGATCGCATGCTTGGTTTCAAGTGCAATGGGATCGGTGTGGTATCTTGATAGTGGTGCGTCTTTCCATATGACAGGAGACAAGGAGTTGTTTAGTGACTTGGAGGAGAAGGATCTCCAAATGCATATAGAGATGAGCGATGATGGTAGATACATTTTAACCGGCATTGGAACCATTACCTTTGAGAGGGAGTCAGGTAAACCATTTCTGTTAAAAGATGTTATGTATGTTCCAGGTCTGAAGAAGAACTTGGTCTTAGTCGCAACGTTGGAAGACAGAGGTTATGACGTTGTTTTTAGCGAGGGAAAATCTTTCTTGCAACATAAAAAAATGGGTCAAACCAAGAGGATAGGGATTCAAGTCAAGAATCTCTACAAGCTGGAGGTAGATGGCTGCGCTGCAATGATGGGCAAAGCAGAAGAAGTGGTGAGACGGGATGAGGGTGAATTATGGCACAGGAGATTGGGCCATCTTCACCATGGGGCCCTGAAGATTTTGTAGCAGATTTCTATTGGACTTCCCAAGGGTACTCTTGCGCAGTGAGATCAGTGAAAAGGATGTACTATGGGTAAGTTTGTGAAGACCACCTTTCATGAGAAGGATAACCATGCTTCGGTGATCCTGGAGAGAATTCACACAGACGTGTGTGGACCTTTCTCAGTTGCTTCAACAACAAAACATATGTATTATTTTATATTTGTTGATGACTATTCTCGTAGATGTTGGATCTTCTTCATGTAGAAGAAGAGCAAAACATTCTCAAAGTTCTGTGAGTTTAAAGCATTGGTGGAGAAGGAGTCGGGGAAGCAAGTGAAGGCTCTACGGAGCGATAATGGTGGTGGATATATCTCGAATGAATTCAAAGACTTTTGTAGCAAAGAAGGAATTCGAAGAGAACTCATAGCACCTCATAACCCACAATAGAATGGGGTTGTAGAGAGGAAGAGCATAATGATCATGGGTGCTGCATGAGCTATGCTACATGACCAGGGCTTACCGATGCACTTGTGGGTGGAAGCCTGCAACACTGCGGTTTATGTGAAAAATCGTTGTCCTCATAGAGTATTGGCATGAGTACACCTGAAGAATATTTTACTTGTAAGAAGCCCAATATTTCTCATTTGAATATTTTTGGCTCATTTGTTTACATTCATGTGACAAAGGACACCAGGAAGAAGCTAGAGCCGACTGCATAAGTTTGGATATTTTTGGGGTACACCGAAACACCCCATAATTATCATGTGTATTTTCCAAACGGTCGAATGATTATGGTGCGACAGGATATAAAATTCAATGAGGTGAAAGCCATGAAGTTGTCGTTTGAGAGGGAGATACACTTACATGCGGAGTAGGATTTTATTTTTCCCAAAGATGAGCCTCTAGATGTGGATCAACCACAGGAGGAGATTCATGGAGTGGAGGAGTCCACTCATGTAGAACCAAACATCAGATCTGACAAAAAGCGTACCACAGAAGTTGAGAGACTGAAGCTTGATGTAGCAGAGAATGTAGGAGTCCCTACATCACAACGCAAATAGAGAAAGTCACCTGACTGATTTCCTGGATACATGGCTCTTATGAGCAAGTGTGTCGTGACAGAGCCATCTTCTTTTGAAGAAGAAACACAGAATCCCACATGGGTAGATGCCATGGTGGAGGAGTATGACTCCATTGTCAGAAACAATGCTTGGGATATTGTTCCAAGGCCAGTGGATAAATTAGTGGTAGATTCGAAATGGATGTACAAGGTAAAACAAGGTACTGATGGGAGTGTCAAGAAGTAAAAGGAAATATTTTTTTCCCGAGGCTTCTCACAAATCGAGGGGATTGATTATGAAGAAACCTTTGCACCTGTTGCACGGTATTCTTCCATAAGGACCATCCTTGCTCTCTCAGCACAGATGGGTTGGCACATTCATCAGATGGATGTGAAGAATGTGTTCCTTAATGGGATAATTGAGGAAGAGGTGTACATTGAGAAGCTTGAAGGATTTGAGATCTTTAGCAGCAAGTCATCTGTGTGCAAACTCAAAAGAGCACTGTATGCGCTGAAGCAAGCACCACCTGCTTGGTACACATGGATCGACAACTATTTCACTGGAATTGGCTTCACCAAGAGTGAGGCGGATGCAAACCTATACCAAATTATGGTGGAGGGTAAGCTTTTAATCATTGTTCTTTATTTTGATGATTTAACACTAACAGGTGATGAGCAGTTGATACACTCATGCAAGGTAGATCTTGCAAAGGATTTTGAGATGAAGGATTTGGGCCTCCTTCATTATTTCCTTGGATTGGAAATATGGCAGCGAGAAGGTGAACTATTTGTGTCTCAAGACAAGTATGCTAGGGAGATACTCACATGGAGGACTGCAAGCCCATGGATACTCCTCTCACTACTACATTTGGCGGAAATTCTGACACTTGGTTCCGACGCTTTTGACCAAATGTTGGAAATTTCCCTAAATTTTTTCCATCCCGCCCGAAACCGTCGCTATACTGGCGTTTATAGAAAAGTATCACAATACTAACAGTTAGACAAAGTGTCGCAACTACGACGTTTGGAGGAAGACGTCGCAATTGCGACATTATGGCCCAAAGCATCACTATTGCGATGACTGCCTCCAAACGTCGCAAGTACGACACAATGTCTAAGTGTCGCAATTGCGACGTTTGGAGGCAGCCATCACAGTAGCGACGCTTTTTCCGCCGTCATTATAATGACACTTATATGCGCGCTACATAAAAATACAAAACTTATATGAGCGCTACATAAAAATACGAAACTTATATGTGTGCTACATAAAAATACGAAACTTATATGCGCGCTACATAAAAATACAAAACTTATATGCGCGCTACATAAAAATGATTTTATTGTTTCGTATCCATCGCAATAGCTACATTAACGTCTGATATCACGTGCGCATTTGCCCTCCGCCCTTGCAGAACAACATTCGCCCTCAGCATTCACCCTCAGCTCTTGCAGAACAGCATTTGTCCTTAGCATTCGCCCTCAGCGTTCGCCCTCAGCTCTCGCAGAACAACATTCGCCCTCAGCTCTTGCAAAATGGTAAGTTCTTACTGCAGGCCCTTCCTCCTATAGTAGGGTTGACTCTATTTGTGTTTTTTTGGTCAATTCCATTGGATTGTGTTAGGCTGTAGGGTTCTCTCTAGATGTCAAGAATCAAGATTCAATACCCTCTATTATCTTCATCATCCAATACAAGATTTAAATTTTTCCCAAAGAAACGCTTATTAATTTGGCAGCCATTATTTCTCCCTGCTTTAAAAACCTTACATTTAAATGAAAACAAGCATTGCATTTCAACTACAAAAATCTATTAGTGTTCAAATGTACATGTGTGCTACATTAACGTCTGATATCACGCGCGCATTCGCCCTCGCCTTTGTAACAAGATTCGCCTTAGTTTGGGAACAATATCGCCAGACGGCCTCAGCTCATGGCATCAAAGATTCGCCCAGCCTCGGCCTCGCCTTTGCAGCATTAGAATTCACCCTGCATTCGCCCTCAGCTCTTGCAGAACAGCATTTGCCCTTAGCTCTTGCAAAATGGTAAGTTCTTACTGCAGGCCCTTCCTCCTATAGTAGGGTTGACTCTATTTGGGTTTTTTTGGTCAATTCCATTGGATTGTGTTAGGCTGTAGGGTTCTCTCTAGATGTCAAGAATCAAGATTAAATACCCTCTATTATCTTCATCACCCAATACAAGATTTAAATTTTTCCCAAAGAAACGCTTATTAATTTGGCAGCCATTATTTCTCCCTGCTTTAAAAACCCTACATTTAAATGAAAACAAGCATTGCATTTCAACTACAAAAATCTATTAGTGTTCAAATGTACATGTGTGGATCACTTGTGTAGGGTATTCCTTTTCCACTTTCACATTATCCAAGAATGTGTGCAGTATAGTTCATATTTTTTGTGATTTAGATTATCTTGAAAAAGGAAAGGTAAATTATTTCCCATGGAAAAAGAGGGTTTTCCCTTTTAATAGGTTGTTTGGACTTACGTGGAAAAATTTATGGTATGCCTTTCATATTATGTAGTTTAAATTTGAATTAACAGATTATTCTACATGAAAATATAATTACCTATGTGATGTCTTTCATCACTAATTAAAATTATAGGGTTTCAATTTCCTTGACTCTAACTCATCTGATGCTAAATTCTAGGTTCTAATTGGTGGATCACTCTTCCATTGATTTCCTTTCCCTCTAGATCTTGTCATACTTTAAAAGTCATCAATGATACATATATTATTTCAGGTATCCCAAAAGGCTTTATAGTAGAACATATTGTGAAGTTTTTTGACACTTGAGGATTCCTTTTAGAACTGCAACGCGGTCTATGCTATCGAGTTATATATCAAGCAACTTGTCCTTAATAACCACACTATGAGGTAGGTTCAACCAGTTTGAACTTGTTGGGACATAGCATATGAAGTTGTGTGATGAGTCCATATCATAGGTCTATTATGGTGACAAAAGTGAAGACATGTAATGATAGTTATTATGTTAACATTACTAGAAACATTTTCAAAATTATCCATGCTATCAAGATGTCAAAATTCCAGGCATTAGGTGTCAATACTCGTAGATAATAGATAATAATAATAATATAAAAAAATCACAACTTTATTCTTGAAATATGATTGTTACACATTGGTAACCTAGTTCATGAGTTACTATCACCTAAAGACTGCAAAAAAAACTTAAAATATAAATTAAACCAACATGAGAATCCAACTAAGGGTTTCTCGACAAAATCATGCCATAACCTGGCATTTTGAAACCCAAATTTGAATCCATCATAAGTAATACAATGAAAACTCAAATGGATTTTCAATGCATGTTTGCATGCTACACTTATTCTCTGTCTAGATATCATTTTTTAAATGGAACCATTAGTCAAGCCCACAATACTTTTTATGTGAAAAATTTCAGCTCTATTTGAGCTCTTTTTTGCTCCACTACCTCCATAAAAATATGCAAACATATATCATGATCTTGGAATTCCATTACATATGTATGTGCCAATGTTCCATAATCATGCCCCATCATCAATTTAAGAAATTTCCATTGAATATCAAATTATGGAGGGGGGGGACTTTTTGCTGCAACATTTGGCTCAAAATCAAGGACCATCTCCGTATGAGGTGAATGAGAACTATAGATATTTGAAGAAGTAGATTAGTTCCTTTTCCTCTGGCCATGGAGTCATATACAGTCATCCATCACAAAAAAAATTCTTTGTTCATTCTCACCTTGAAAGTTGCAAAAATTCATGCCCTAATTGAAACGACACTAAATTTGAAAGATATAATAAAAATGCAAGCTAGAAGTGCCATATTAATACAAAGGGAAAACCTTCCTACCTACCCTAACTGAGATAAATTTTGATTGAATAGGAAACATGATATTGCCAATGGAGTTGATCCAACAACTTGTTAAATGTATGGGACTAAATCATGCATTTGATTTCCAGAGAAACATGCGCATGAAGAGAAAAAGTGCAAAATTAATGGAAAATCCATACATGCCACTTATGAAAACTACACCGAAAGGTCAAAAAATACTTAAGGCCTTAACTTAATTTGAATCCAAAAATGACAAAACAGGATTAGTGAAAACATGAGAGTGGTGTGGGTGAACAACATAAATAAAAAGTGAAGATACCTTTCCCCAAGATGCCTTTGTCACAGTTGTATGAAAACATGTTTTCCTTTCCCTTTATACATGCAAGTGAATGCATTATAGGTATGGTGTTTTCCCAGAATAGGAGAAGCCTACTTAATATATCATTCGTGGAGTGAATGTTTCCTTGACCCAGAACCTCATAGAAACTTATCACTGAATTTGATGTTGGGATGGGATTGTAAAGATAACAACCTCTTCATTCCTACAAACTAGATTCCTTCCTGGAGTTAGGACATAGAGTATTGAATCAAAGTTGTAGTTTCTAACTTCTTGTATTGGTTCATCAATCTTGAAATTCGGACATTGCATGTCTTCATTGCTTCATGTTTGAATAATTTGCATCATATCGTACAATAGGAAATTGGGAATTATGATTATTATTACTTTATGGATCTGTTAAGTTACTTTTAAGTTTGCATGGTTTAGTGTGAAATTATTCTAGTGTGCCCCTAGGCCCAGGTGAAGGAATTCCAAGGACTGAGAACCTTGGTTTTTAAATGGTATTGTTTCTTATACCCAAAAACCCTTCAACATCACTTCTTATTAGTTCTTAACAATAGTTTTGTAAACAATTTGAGAATTGATATAGCAAAATCTCGCACTTCTCAAGATAAAGTCCTAAAGCTAAAGTGTGATACCATGTGTAATTCAATAGCCCCATTGTCACCTCACCAACCTCTTTTCACTTCGGGCTAGCTCTCCTCCAACTCAAGAGGGGTTCTCCCTAGTAGATGTTAGGGATCTAATGGCCCAACCAAACCAAGTCAAGAGCCCCCTAAATCTCTATGTTTACTACTATCAATCAAAATATTGAACAATAGGGTCAGACATGCATCCTGAAGATAAAATTGCCAGGGTATTTTTGGGTAATTTCAAAGGGAAAGTCCCCGAACACATATAATCAAGGAATTATAACGTGATTTCAAACATTAAATATCAACAAAATCATTTAAAGGATATTGAAAGGAAAAAGGTGATGGAAGATATAAAGTGCCTTACTTAAATGCTCTAAGGATTTTTCAATAGTTGCTCCAAAAGCTTCACTTCAAGGCCCTTCAAGATCGTCTCCAACAATGCTATACCATCGGCTTCAACAATGTTGCTCCAAAAATGTCCTCAAGGTCTTCACAACAAGTTTACTAGAAGTTGCTCCAACAATATATTCAATAAGGTCTTCATTGTCAACTCGTCTCTTGTTTGGGTGCCTTAATGTGCAATGACATGTTTCCAGGACTGAATTCAATGAAAGGCATATTTGAAACTCTAACTCTGTCTTCTGGTGTCTTATTAGAAATTATTTCAGTTTTCATTTTGTGTTTTCAAGTTAGATATTGTTTTCAAGTTTTTACATTTATAATTTTATTGCAATGTGGCAGACTGATCAGAGCAGTGCAGGAACAACCCCAAGACAGGATGATCGCGGAAAGAGGCCGGCGGAAGAACATGTAAAGTGCCAGCATTGCTCTATCTTTAGGTATTTTAGTTATTTACATAATTGAAATAATATTAATTTTGTTCAAATATGCAGACACCTAGCCATGGTACGCCTGATGATTCCCTCTTTGAGGAAGAGCTTTCTTCATCCCTATCTCCGGTGTTCTTGTTGCAAAAAAAGGCACGAGATGCAAGGTCGGAATTTAATACTTTGATAGACGTGCCTCAAACACCTGAAACAGAAGAGAGGATAAAACATCTTATGAGCCAGCTAGAAAGATATCAGGTAATAATAAAAAGTCAAAAGGATATTTTTTTTTGTTCTGCATGAGATGAATTGTGATAGTTTGATTTTTAATTTTTACATTGACTAAACTAACAAAAAGTTCTTTTGTATGTAGCGTTTTCTGGCACTTGCTGAACCTGGTGTTGGTGGTAGTGGGACACAAGGGCAAGAGATTGCCCAAAAACCCTCTCGTACACCTTCTACTCCTTTAGGTGCCGGCCAAGAAACACACCCTGCCCAAGCAGACACCCAGCCAACCGCTGAACGTGTTGGCAATGATGAGGCTGATATGGCCAACTACATTATTGCGTTTCCTGGAGCTACACGTGTTAGCTCCACAGGGACCATTAATGGCACGTTGTTGGTGAATGATGAAGGTGTCCCTATAAAGCATGTACAATTCCCAGGTAAATTTTAATATTTTAACTATTTCATGTACTTTATCTAAAACATATTTATCATGATTTTTATTTTTAAATTAATGATAATATCTTCTTCTTCTTCTTCTTCTTCTTTTTTCTTTCTTTTTTTTTCTTTTTTTTCTTTTTCTTCTTTTTCTTCCCTTTTTTTTTCTGTGTAGGAAATAATGATTTCTACAAGTTTTTGGAGAGCCATGCGTTGGTAATTTTTGGCCTAACCATACACATAGGGTGGAATTCCCAAAATTTCAACTTGAAAAAAGAACTTCTAGATTATCTAGAAGCCCTTTTTGGGGTCGGCACATTTGACAGAACAACGGTGGCTCGGGTAGCCGGCAAATATTTGAAATATACCAGGGAAACCTATAGGACGCAATTTCAATTTAACCCTATATATGAGCATCCTCTCGCAGTTCCAGAGAGTGAGTGGAGAGCACTCATCCATGACGGAAAAGAGAAAAGGGCAAAGAAAGAAGGAAAAATGCCAACTGGACCCGCAAGGTAAATTACAACTTTAATTCAATAGATTTAATTTTATCTATGTCTAAAATAAAAGTGTGCTACGTCATATTTGACTTCAATTTTGTTGATGCTAGGTTTCCTGACACCTCAAAGGCAACCAAAGCTAGGATTGAGAAAAAGGGCCATCACAAGCTAGGCCAGGGCGGCTACTTGAAATTAGCTGCAAGAATTGTAATTAAGTAGCTAAACATCTTATAATTAATTGTATCGCCTTCCAAAATTTTTGTAATCCTATCAAATATGATTAAAAATACACAATCATATGTAATGTAGGGTGATGACTTCGGAACAGAAACTACAGAGGAAGATAAAAATATCGCTTTCCATTTCGGCTATCAAGCTGTAGTTGAACGTCGCAAAAGCTTGGGGCAGGTCCCAAGATCTAGAATGCCTGATAAAGTAAAACATTAACCTTTCAATATGTTTGTTTTCGTCCATAAATTTAATTTCTAACAAATTTGTTTAAATTGGGGGAGCAGCACTACCGAAGAGGCAAATAACCCAGTTTTAGAGCCAGATGTAGATGATCCTCACGTGCAACCTGATCATTGTAGTGGGGACCAGGCCGACAATGCTACTATCAGTGAGGGTCATGACGGTAATTAATTTCCACTTATAATTTTTTCTAATTATACCTTGATGGTTGTCCTTATAACGTTTTTTGTTTAAATGACAGAGAATGTTTCCCTTGAGGATCTTACCACCAGAGAGGAAGATAGGGCAACAGTCCCAACGGCGACAACTGATGCACCAGGTAAATAATCTCATTGCAATTTTTTTTATTAATATTACCGAACTAGTTCAATGATATTTAAAAACTGACAATTAAAATTTAATATTATCTGTTTTTGTAGGCGATGCCCCGTCACTGGATGAGACCAGACATCGTGACTACGCAACTAGGTCAGCGGCGACATTTGGTGCACCAGGTAAATAATCTCATTGCAATTTTTTTTTATTAATATTACCGAACTAGTTCAATGATATTTAAAAACTGACAATTAAAATTTAATATTATCTGTTTTTGTAGGCGATGCCCCGTCACTGGATGAGACCAGACATTGTGACTACGCAACTAGGTCAGCGGCGACAACTGGTGCACCGGGTAAATAATCTCATTGCAATTTTTTTTATTAATATTACCGAACTAGTTCAATGATATTTAAAAACTGACAATTAAAATTTAATATTATCTGTTTTTGTAGGCGATGCCTCGTCACTGGATGAGACCAGACATTGTGACTACGCAACTAGGTCAGCAGTGCGGGTCGAAAGGCACGAAACAGGAGCAGAGCACGATGATATTGATGATGTAATTAGGAGCTTTAGAAATAGGAAGAAGAAAAAGAAAATTTGATAATGTAAAATATTGTTTTATTATAAGACAAACGTTACCATACTTGGAACGTTTTTTGCGTTATATAAAAAACTCATTTATCATACTATTTTTATGTCAAGCATTAATTGCAATGTTTCCTTACGTACTTTTTGTTGAATTGTTTTTTATTAGTTATTGAATATTTTTTTTTATGCTCATGAAAGTAAAAAATGAAATATAGATTGGGTATTGGGGAATTGAGAGTGATGTGAGGGGGGGGGGGAGGGGCCATAAGAGCTTCCACCTTCACGTGGTTGGCCCTGTTTAGTAGAGAATAATTTATTGGAGCAATTTAATCTTGGATCAAACCTCCCTTGATCTAGCGTAGCAACAAAAAAGTCACTGTTGACTTAGTTGCTACTCTTTCAGATCGTGGGAGGCTTGTTCCAAGTTCATGCGACTCAAATAAATTGTTCTTGAAACGAAGAGGAGCTTATTCAGGTATGTTTTGACATTTTCAACATATGTTCTAACATTATCATAAGAATGCATCTTAGAGTAAAAAATACTACATCAATTACTTATATTTATTGTATAGATAATGATGGATTTTGATTGACTTGGTAGTGCAGGTACAAATCCTCTTGCATCATGAGCAATACAACTTGTCAACCAGGGTCATGTCCAGGATATTTTTGCTTGTGCGCTTGACCAGGTTCGTAATGTCCAATTTTGTAAGTTCCTTTACAGTTCATAATTCAATATTAAGCTTGTTCATGATTATTATCTAGGTTTTTTGTATGTGTTTTTTCATCTATTTGATTGTAAGCAACTCTGCATGTTTCCTGTTGTTCATTATGATTTCTCCCATTACCACTCCCAGGATGAATCCGAATTTATTTTTACATAGGTTACTTTATTGTTACTATGATTTCTCCATTTACGATTTCATAGGTTACATCATGTAAAGTTGTCAATCTCAGGTTGGTGATGAGCTTTAGTTCTCCAGATTTGGGGCTTTTCTGATATTTTATCCTTCATGTCATTCCTGCATCACCTCGTTGTTTGAGCATGCCAATTGTCTACCACTTGTACCAATTGGCACATGTCAATCTCTGAGTGGTGCCACATTTCACCTATTTTTAGTGAGAGTTTAGGGTTTCTCTAACATAGCTTCAGAAATCTGATTCAGTGCCTGCTTGAATATTGTCACATAATACTCATGGTTTGAATTGATGAGCATGTTATAAATGGTTGGTTGATTCATAAGAACCACCCATATAGTCATCTTGAGATATTTCAGAAGTTTTCTCGGGTTTCCTTTTTCACAGTTTCTAGTGGGTGGGATGGTGTGGGGTGATCCATCAATACTGGTGCTCTTGTAGTAGGGAATTTTTTTTTGGGGATATAAAGGAGCATTTGATGTAGATATCCCATTGGATGCATTCATAGATGGGTACGAGAGGTCAAGAATTTAAATTAAAAATATGCAACCTCTAGCATGGCAACCTGAAGGCCACGAGAGACACTGGTTAAAGATTGTTTTGTGCTAGCCTTAATATAGTCGTGATTTCTTTCTATTATCTTAATGCAAATATATAGTCCAGTCTCATTAAAATGAGGATTGTGGTTGTATTTCTCTTTGGTTGTTTCTCTCTTAATGCTCAGAAGTTGCCAAAAGTTGCGATAGTTGTTTAGTTTGCCTGTTACAACTTAAAAGTGGTTTTTAGCAATGGGAGTCATGTTTTTTAAGGTTCATACTAATATGAAGATCTTGTAATTCTATATTCAACATAAGAGAAGATGGCCTCTGCTTTGGGAAGTATGACAACAATTGCCACATCTACCTCATTGGGTAACAATGGAAAGGGGAAGAAGTTGGGTGCAATGTTTGATAATTATGGCAGACAATTGTCTTCTCTTTCGGTTTTTTCACCCATTTCCTTTAATCGCTCAAGCAGAAGAGGGACTCTGAGATTACGCGACAGAGAGAAGGTAGTTAATACAAGAGCTATGGAAAAGGAGTTTTACTTCAACAAGGATGGCTCGGTGACAAAAAAATTGCAGGTCAGAGAAAAAATTATGTTTAAAGGAAGGTCACCTGCACGTGAAACTTCACTGCGGTGGATCTTTCCTTGTCCACTTATATTCGATTTTAATGTGTTATTTTAATTTTTCATGGAGGGTTGTTTTGGCATATGGTCTGGCATTCAATTGCACACTTACTGAAAGCATTGTCAATTTGTCTTGCGGGCGGTGTGAACAAACTTGCTGATCTTGTTGGAGTCACCCTTGGGGCGAAGGGAAAAATGTTGTCTTGGAGAGCAAGCATGGTTCTCCGAAAATAGTTAATGATGGTGTGACATTAGCTAAGGAGGTAATTTGTATATGTGTGCTCTGGTTTTCTTTTTAACGTTGTATTAGTTCCCCCTCTTAAATGTCTTAGATTTGGTAGGCATAATTTGAAAACTCAAAGGTGAAAGGAAACATATTTGTTACCCAGTGGTCTACTTGGCCTATGGACTAGCCACATTAGAGTAATGCATAACGCTTTTCACAACAATAAAAGGAAAGGGTTATGGATGAGTCAAATTTTATTGTTATTGACAATGTAATGAAATTTATCTCAATGCTATGGTTTTGGCCTTTTTATTGGTTGAATTAGAAGACCCAGTTGAAAATATTGGGGCCAAGTAGGCTGGTTTTCCTTTTTGCTGATGGTTTGGTGTATCTAATTGAATTATTTTCTTAAGGTATTTTTGGTTGCAAACTCCTTTTCATTTTTCATACAGTAATGGCCTTGTGGAATACATTTGATTGTGTGGTCTTGTTAGATCTACAAGATTTGTAGTTGTTTAGTCTTATGGCCGAGGTGCACTTTTATTATGGAAATAGTTGATGCAATATTGTCATTTAATCCTTACTGCAGGGTAGCATGTTGAGAAGTTTTTTGTGAAACATTTGGTATTCAAAATGACACTTGATCATATACAGCATCATGCACTTGACTTCAAAATTCATATTCAAAGTGTGCCAGACAATTCTTGCAAAATTTCAAATATTTATGTTGTTTTAAACCTTTATCTTTTTCATGTATTGGATGCTAAAAATGTGAAAAAGACTTTGGTATGAAACCAACTGGTGAATAATTTCCAGAAAAACAACCACTTCCAAGACATGATTTAGAAGTAGAACATATGTACTTATGAAGCATACAAAGATATCCTTGATGCATTGTCAATGTTTGGCTAGGGTTATTTTTGGAGAAAATAACTCCTTATTCCTAGAATAGTGATCTTCAATACAAGTAAATGCCAGAGAAGAGAGATCATCGTGTGACGCAACAAAACTGAAATTGGACCCCTAAGGAGAGCTGGTGTGTTTACAATCGCTCTGTCAGCATTTTCCCTTGGTTTACCCCGTTCTTTTCCTCCAGCCTGAGTCTTAATTGACTTCTTCTTTATTCGGGTTTATTTATCAAATTCGTAGAAATTCGTATAATTTGATAAATAAATACTATCCACATTGCTTGGACTTTAGTTTATATTCCCAACTTTATATTATCTCCAAGCCTTATAACCAATGTTTAACTTTCAACACTTTGTATTTATACTCCACGTTTCTTTTTAAATAAATAACTTGTAATGAACTTTCGTCTCTATATTTCACCACCTAGCCTTACAACAATCACGCTCCAGACTTATGCTAATTATCCGCCAATCATTTAATTGAACAATTTCATTATAATCCGGCCCCACCTATATATATCAATAACCAATCAAACACTCGTATCGTACCTGGCTATCCTCTGCACACCTTAGTTAACCTTCGGGCAAGTTCAACGTGCGACCACCGTCCGATGGCCCTTCTCCAAATCAACGACTCTTGGAAATTTCGCTCGGCTTCCAACTTCGGGCTTTAACGTGCGATGGCGCGTGTTAAACGGTGGTTTTCTGGGGTTCACTTCGCCACATGTCGCATTCCCTATAGAATCTCTCGCGAATAGGAAATACCGCCTACTCCGCAAAAGTGGTGCGATATGGAAAACCCTCTTTTGTGATTCCGCTCGTGGTTTTGGTACAGGGCTTGACCACGGGTGCAAGTCTGGTTCCGCTATCCTTTTGTTTGTTAACTCATGTCCAATCCTCGGGTCAGGTTCCGAAAGCACAACAATTTTGTCTCTTTATTAAGCGGGATTTTTATATTTGAACAGTTTTCACGACCCCGATTCTCTACACAGACCTCACCTTCGGGTGGGGTGAGTTCACAGGGTTATCCAACAATTTACGGGAATTCAAAGACAGAAGAATGGAATTATCAGTACCCAATCGCCTCACAGTTAAAAAATTCTTCACAATTAGCAGTTCGAGATAATTCAATGGAAACTAAGCTTGGAAATCATTTAACTGGAAACAATTGTTCACACACAAAGGTTTATTGCAGAAATCCCCTCTCTACTCTCCTCTTCCCTCTCTACTTTTATTCATCCAAGGAATTACAATTTATATACATAACATATGGCTCTTCGGTTCCTCTGAGAGGACCGTTCTAGAAATAAAAAGGTCTAATTATAATAATTCAACTAACTAAAACTGTTAGACTCCTACAACTCTAACTAGTCTAAGTAATAAAGTCAGCTAAGGTATTGAAACCTAGTTGTTACAACTCAAATGTTTTCGAACCCTCCTAGCCACAACATGTGGACAAAACCTCCTACATTGCTGGCTAGTGCCTAATGCCCCTACATCATCGTCTGACATAAACCTATTAACAAAAGTGAACAGGGAATGATTATTAATTATGGCATACTAAGTTGCTTTTCTAAAGAGTAACATTGTAGATAACCTTAAAAACATTTGTTAACCATTTTTGTTTGACCATTTGATTGTGTTTGATATGTAGAACTCATGGCAGTTAGTGTTTCTCCACTCATATTAAATAATTATTTCCAAAATTTTCTTGTTACTATTACTTTAGGAAAACCATGAAGACTATGAATTTCTTTCACGGACACTTCTGCCACTTGGCTTGTTGTTTATGTAATTTGAGCTCTACAAAAAAAATCTACAAAATTTGTCTATATAAATGACCACAAAAATGTAATACTTACCTTTATATTTCAGTAACCCTGTAATAAAGTCTATTGATATATCTTCTAGTCTTTGAATATGTGTGTGGAATGGTTGAAGTAACCCTAGAGATTTTACTATCTCTCTTTTATTTATTATGCAAACTTGACCTTCTCTTACAAAATTTTGAATATCTTTCTTCATTCCTTCCAAAAATATATTTTTTGATCCTTTGAGATGTTTTAAGGAACCCTGCGTCCTACCATCAGAGAGAAATGGGACTCCCTTAATATTTATTTATTCAAATATGCCTGCGTGCATAAAAATATTCTACATTTTCACCAAATTATATCTCTCTTTCACTCCCAATGCTCCATAGAGTTCGTCCCATCCTTTATAAATTTTAGTTTTTGTTTAGTACTATTGTCATTTTTCCATTATGGAAAGCTTCTTCTAGCCACCTAGGAATAGAAAATGTAATTGGATATAAATTTGAGGCCTCTTCTATTTTAGAAAGAGCGTCATGCACTAAATTTTCCTTACCCTTTTTGCAGATTATCTCAAAATTAAAACTTTGCATTTTTTCTCCTCATTTTTGTTAATCTTCCAATGAAATCCATAGCTTAAAAAAATACTTTATGCTATCATGGTATATCTTGACTTTAAAGTACCTCCCAGTGATATACTATCCCCATTTTTTATTGCATGTAATATTGCTTCCATTTATTTTTTATACGTAGATTTCACCAAATATTTTCTTTGAATTCCTTGCTTTTAAAAGCCAATGATATCCCTTATTGTGTTAATGTTACGTAAATTCCTTGTCCTAGTGCCTCACACTCTACTATGAATGTTTTACCAAAGTAGGTGCAACCGATGTTGGTGTAGAAGACATGGCATCCATTAAAAGAGAGAATGCCAAAGTAGCCTCATCATTCCATATAAATGATATTTTCTTCAAGAGATATGTGAGTGGACTTGAAATGCATGCATAATTCTTAATAAATGATCAATAATATCATGTAAGTCTAAAAAATCTTCTAAGAACCTTGATTTTCTTAGGAATAGGTCATTTTGTAATAGCTTGCATCTTTTGAGGCTCCAACTTCACTCCTTCCTTTAAAACAAGATGAACCAAATACTCGAATTCTTATTTCCCAAAAGCACATTTGGATATTTTTACATAAAAATGATTGTTCTCAATAATTTATATAACTTTTCCACATGTTTAGTGTGGTATTCCCATGATTTATTATAAATATGTGTATTATTAAAGAAAACCAACACAAATTTTATAATATGGGATCAAACAAAATTGTTCTTAAGTCGAGCCCGCCGGACTTCAAACGACGATAAACCATAATTCAAACCAAATTTGCGTTCCAAAATAGCCTGCTGACGTCGGCCAATTTTGTGATGTGAAAACCAAATGAATTCCGCCCTAATATTTTTCGGGTCCGAAGTTGGGCTGGCGTACGAAGGGAGAGTTGTGACGTGAATTTCTTATCAAATTCGCCCTAATATTTTTCGGGTCCAGATTTCCACTGCGCGAGCGGCCCAAACAAAGATCCACTCCAATCAATTTCTGCCATGCGTCCTCAATAAAAACTTGCCCTGCTCCCGGCTGTGGGTGCATTCGATGGCGTTTAAGGAGATGGGACATGGATGTGGCGATTTCATATCAATCGCATTAAGATTTAACGCTGTTCAATTAAGTTCCAAGGTTTTCACATCAAATCGCATTAAATTTTAACATTGTTCAATATCAGACCTCCACTCCCGTTAGCGATTCTACATGCTCCAATATGATCCAGCCTTCGGCTCTCATTAATGATCAGAGATTAATTATGACGAGCGTCCTTCGATTGCATTGCATTGATAAAATGGCATTTCGCTATGGTTTTTCAAACGAGCCGGTTGCTGGGTTACACTGCCTGCTCACTGTGACGAGAAGGAGAAGTGGCCAGCCGAACTGCTGTGTAGACCTTGCTGCATATCTTCATTTCTCTCGGTCTAGTCCTTGTCTATCTTCCTCTATTTCTTGGAATTCTGCTTCTCTGTCTCCTCTTGTTCCCACTACTAGTGAGACTGCACCCATGCCTCGCGTGCGTCAAAGGATGCGTTGCCGCAGGGGGAGCACTAGAGGTCAACTCTTGCGCGCTCCCTCTAGCCCCTCAACCGAGTTGTCTTCTGGCCAGTCCAGTGATTATGCAGGTCGCTATCCAAATACTAGGAGTGGGCGGGGTCGGGTTGTAGGACCTGGCCACCGTATGGATTCCCCTGCTCCTCGTTTCCCCACCGCTAGTTCACCTTCTCCCACGACACACACTGCGCAATTTTCCTTTAATTTCTCTCTCAGCCGCCCACGAATTACAGCTTCAGTCACTATGGTTTTCTGCGAGGAGGCCCAAACAGAGGAAGAATGCACCCGTCCGGTGGGTCTAAGCTCGGAAAAAGCCGGCCAGCATTCGGGCCTTCAGGAGGGGAGCCATGACATGAATGTGGAGGTAGCACCTAGCGATCCTGGACCTTCCAAAGGATGGTGCCGAATCGTCGAGGAGCCGGAGGAGTAGTTTGGTTAATTTGTTTTTCTTTCTTCGCGGCCCACTTAATTGGGATGCTTTTAGATTATTTTACTGTGCTGGACCTTTGTAATATTTTTGAATTCTATAAATTAAACGTTCAAGACTGGTTTCCCTGTATGAGGGTAGTCTTCTTAATTTTTTTATTTTTTGATGACAAATTTGCCATGAGTCTGGGCAATGATTTTGACTTCGGTGTAATTTTATTCCCACTGTTAATAGATTAAATTTACTTAGAAAAAAAAATGTTGCCTTGTTTCTATTTTAAACCTGTTTTTTGAAATACAGAGACATGTTTATATGGTCTACGTATTATACTCTTTCTCTATATATCTACAGGAACCTTTTTGCTATGAACAGGGTGGATGTTGTAGCAGGCTACTAATGGAAACAAGTGAGCCTGAACCTTACATCTTGGATGCAACAGATGGTTACCAATTTTGGAATCAAGCGAGCCTGATCTTACAAGCGAGCCTGGGTTTCTGCAGATGGTTATCACACTCCTCACATGATTAGCGTTTTTCTCTGTTCAAGAATTTTGGGTACTTTAATTTGTATTTGGAACAATGGACGTCAGTACTCTATCTATTGCTTTACTATTCTACATACTGCTATTTCACTTTCTTATAGATGCCTCGGGCATATTTGGATGCTTTCTTAGATTTGTCGATAATCTCCATGTGGACCATTACTGGGTTTTATATCATGTCCCTGTATGTGACATGGGGTATTTTTCTATCATTGTCTGGGGTGGGAATTCCACTTTTCTGGATGGATATTTGGGTTCCAATCTTCAGATGTGAAAATGTAATGACTTCATGGACTGTTTTACTTCATATAATATATTCAAAACAACATTTTTTCTCTTGTGAAAAAAAAATGATTAATGCTTATCACTCTGCCTTCAAAACTAGCGATGCTGGTCTATGTTGCTAGTTTATTGATATGGTCTGATGGTCTTTTTATATTTTGGACATATCACACTCCTCACATGATTAGCGTTTTTCTCTGTTCAAGGATTTTTGGTACTTTAATTTGTATTTGGAACAATGGACGTCGGTACTCTATCTGTTGCTTTACTATTCTACATACCGCTATTTCACTTTCTTATAGATGCCTCGGGCATATTTGGATGCTTTCTCAGATTGTCGATAATCTCCATGTGGACCGTTACTGGGTTTTATATCAAGTCCCTGTATGTGACATGGGGTATTTTTCTATCACTGTCTGGGGTGGGACTTCCACTTTTCTGGATGGATATTTGGGTTCCAATCTTTAGATGTAAAAATTTAATGACTTCATGGACTGTTTTACTTCATATAATATATTCAAAACAACGTTTTTTCTCTTGTGAAAAAAAAATGATTAATGTTTATCACTCTGCCTTCAAAACTAGCGATGCTGGTCTATGTTGCTGGTTTATTGATATGGTCTGATGGTATTTTTATATTTTGGACATATCACACTCCTCACATGATTATGATTAGCATTTTTCTCTGTTGCAGGGTTTTGGGTACTTTAATTTGTATTTGGAACAATGGACGTCGGTACTCTATCTATTGCTTTACTATTCTACATACTGCTATTTCACTTTCTTATAGATGCCTCGGGCATATTTGGATGCTTTCTCAGATTTGTCAATAATCTCCATGTGGACCGTTACTGGGTTTTATATCAAGTCCCTGTATGTGACATGGGGTATTTTTCTATCACCGTCTGGGGTGGGACTTCCACTTTTCTGGATGGATATTTGGGTTCCAATCTTCAGATGTGAAAATGTAATGACTTCATGGATTGTTTTACTTCATATAATATATTCAAAACAACATTTTTTATCTTGTGAAAAAAAAATGATTAATGTTTATCACTCTTCCTTCAAAACTATCTGTGCTGGTCTATGTTGCTGGTTTATTGATATGGTCTGATGGTCTTTTTATATTTTGGACATATCACACTCCTCACGTGATTAGCGTTTTTCTCTGTTGCAGGATTTTGGGTACTTTAATTTGTATTTGGAACAATGGACGTCGGTACTCTATCTGTTGCTTTACTATTCTACATACTGCTATTTCACTTTCTTATAGATGCCTCGGGCATATTTGGATGCTTTCTCGGATTGTCGATAATCTCCATGTGGACCGTTACTGGGTTTTATATCAAGTCCCTGTATGTGACATGGGGTATTTTTCTATCACTGTCTGGGGTGGGACTTCCACTTTTATGGATGGATATTTGGGTTCCAATCTTCAGATGTGAAAATGTAATGACTTCATGGACTATTTTACTTCATATAATATATTCAAAACAACGTTTTTCCTCTTTTAAAGTTTCATTTTTTTTTTTTAAATTGAACCTGCCATCACTATACCGACGCCTTGTAAGCGTCGAAATTGCGACAGATTAGAAACGTCGGAAGAGCGACAGTATAAAAACGTTGGACGAGCGACGTTCAAAATGTCGGACCACATTTCATCGGAATTGCGACCGTTTACAAAAGTCGGAAGAGCGACGTCCAAAACGTCGGACCACATTTCGTCGGAATTGTGACAGTTTACAACCGTCGGAAGAGCGACGTCCAAAACGTCGGACCACATTTTGTCGTAATTGTGACAGTTTACAAACGTCGGAAGAGCGACGTTCAAAACGTCGGACCACATTTCGTCGGAAGTGTGACAGTTTAGAAAGGTCGGAAGTGCGACGGATTGGGAAACGTCGGAAGAGTGACGCTTGTTTGGAAGCGACGGAAAAAGTGTTGATAGTGCGACACTTTTTAATTGCGTCGGAACTGCGACGGTATGGTAAACCACATTTTTCCCGCCCTCGAACTGTCGCTCTTGCGACGACTATGTGTCGGAATAGCGACGAATTGGCCGTTGGAATTTCCGCCAAATTTTCTAGTGTCTTCCAAGAAATTAGAGGAAAGAGGATGCTACATCGGTAGAGGTAGTGGATGCCACTGTTTTTCGACAGTTGGTGGGTTCGCTCAGTATTTAGTTAATACAAGACCGGACATATGCTATGCGGTGAACCAGCTTTCAAAAGCGATGGTTAAGCCTACCAAGCTCTTTTGGAAGGCAAGCAAGAATGTCCTGAGGTATCTCAGGGGTACATCTGAGTATGGCTTATGGTACAGACAGATGGATGAGGTGAAGTTGCATGGCTTCACAGATGCAGATTGGGCAGGGAGCCCAACTGATAGAAAGAGCACATCAGGAGGGGTTTTTAGCATTGGATCTACAGTAGTTTCTTGGTACAGCAGGAAACAAAGATCTGTGGCACTCAGTTCAGCGAAAACAGAATACATGGTAGCAAGTCAAGCTACATGTGAGGCTATCTGGATGAGGAAGATCCTGGTCGGCTTGTTCGGTTCACATTTAGATCATACAGTGATACATTGTGATAATCAGAGTTGCATCAAACTCTTGATTAATCCTGTGTTTCATGATAGATATAAACATATTGATATCCAATATCATCATATTAGAGATTGTGTGCAGCGGAAGATCATGTTGCTTCAATACATTCCTACAGAAGATCAGGATGCAGATATTCTGACAAAGGCGCTCGGCAGGAGAAAATTCGAATATCATAGAGGCGAGATCGGGGTGAAGGATAATCCCTATCTTGTTGAGAGGGAGTGTTGAGATTCAACAAGATGATGAGCTTAGTGAAAAGTAAGCACCTTCACTAAGTGGGGCTCGTAGGTTATTTTTAGGTGTATGTCTATTTTTAGACATGGTGAGCATATTCTGTAAGTTGCAGGATGCTATTTGTAGACAATTCGTCAAATGTGAAAAATAGATGAAATTATATTTTTTAGAATATTGAGCGAAGTCTATTTATAGATCGTCAATCTAAAAATAGGTGCATGTCGATTATTCTTAGCCCTTAATAATAATTCGATAATAAATATCAACTTATTCTCTTGGAGCACTTTATTTCAGTGAACATATTTGGTAAATTAGTGGGCTGAAGGAATTACACAATTCCTAGGGTTATTGGTAGCTCATGCATGGAGGAAGAGTAGTTACGAGAGTTGTTATTTAGTTTAAATCAGTTAAATGAGTTGAACTTAATTGAGCTAGTTATATCTAGTCTAATTGAAAGATACACTAGAGAGAGTTAAGTGACTTAATTAGTTAATTAATTCACAACTAATGACTCACTAACAACTGAACAAATACAATATTTAAATACTTACATGTCAGTTCCATTGGAGACCTAGTGGAGAGATAGGTGAAAGGGTGAGATGGACTATCTGTTGTGACTATAGTGATGCGTTCAATGCATATAACACACATTGGAGATGCCAATGAGGATTGCGCAGTCAAGGCAAGGCCAATTCAAATTCATTCAGGGGTCTTCTTCAACAAGGATTGTGCAGTGGAGGCAGGCTGTCACGAGGCAAGAAATTGGTGCATAGATATGCAAATTTCTGCATGGCAGTGTGTAATGATTATTGATTGTACTGAGAGCTTGATGTACTAAGCTTTGTATGAGATTAAATTACATGATTCCATTGATATACATAATATATGATAGTTGGGGTTTTTAGCTTTAAGCTTTCCCATTAAACAACTGTGTTATGTGCGATTGAATTTATTCACATGTGTTTGCAATTGAGTTTTAAATTTTCCCAAGTTTAACAGTGGAAGGATTATGTATTTAGCAAGAAGATAAATATTGTTAAATCAGGAGAGTCCGGTAATACATTAGTATTAATAAATTTCTACACCAAATTTTACAGTTTGATTCTTAGTAGAGATTGGAGTGAAAATCTCCATGGTTTTTTTTCCATAGATTGGTCTCAAGTGTGGCTTCCCCACAATGGTAAGCCAAAGAAAATTCGAATTGAATGTGAAAAATGCATGAAATACTCAGTAACTTATTTTTAGGATGAAAATGAACCAATGGCCTTTACCAATAACATCCTTGGAAATTACTCTGGTGAATCATTCTTGGGCAATTTCAATTCACAACGATCTCCATTTATAATCAATTCAGTTAATTCTCAAATTGAAAAAATTTCTCAATTATATTCTTCCAAATTTATAAATAATGTAGAAAAACCTTTTGTTAAAACTTTATTTTGGACTTTTTATTTTGATGGATCTAGATCTAATGATGGTGCAAGAGCAGGTTTCATATTAATTAATCTAGAAGGAGAAAAGACAATGTTGACATGTAGATTACAATTTGAATGCACAAACAATACTGCAGAATATGAGGCACTAGTCGAATGCTTGTATAAAGCAATAGATATTGATGTCAAATACTTTCAAGTATATGGAGATTCTGAAATTGTTATTAAACAAGTTAGAAATACTATTCACTGTGCTTCTGGCCATCTCAAACATTATTAGTCATTAGTGCAAGCTCTTACCTCACATTTCTTAGCATTTGATATCTCCCCCATCCCAAGGCTTCAAAATGCAAGTGCAGATCTTCTCGCTAATGTAGAACCTAGCATTAGGGGAATTTTGAGGTCTAAAATGGGCCTCCTAAGGAAAATGTACAATCAAAATTCACTTTATGAGAACCAATCACATTTTAGGGGATAACATCATCCCCAATGGTTGAGGTGGCATTGCTTGAGTTAAAGGTACTTAATTGTTACATTCTCAATGGTGGATAAAAAACTCATGGTTAACCATGGTAGTGCTCTAAGTACTTTTAAAGTCAAAAAGTAAAGTACTAATAAATGTCATTTCACTCTTTTTGAGTAAAATATTATTATTGTCATTTCATATTTTTGGAAAGAAATAATGCATATCCTTACATAATCATTATGTCTTTTCACATTTTCAATAAATATTATATTTGTATATTTTCATATATTTAATTTTAAATTATATATTATTTTTTCTTATGTTATAAATCAAATCAATTCAATGCGTAATATAAAAATAAATAAAATAAATATATTACATTTATTATATTATTTTATTTTATTTTTATATAGTATATTAATTACATGTTATTATATAATTTAAATAACATAAATTATAATTAATAGTATATTATACAATTAAGAGTTTATGAATTTATATTTATAACTTATTTTAAGTTATTTAAGTACAAAAGATAAATGCATTAGTTGTTCAATGATAATGACATTTTATTGAAAAACACATTCTTATTTATAGTCACATCAATATAATTTATTTATTAATTTTATTTTGGTACATATTCTATTGACTTTAACCATGGTTACATCGATTTTGGTGCAAAAAGTAAAATACAAATTCATAAATATTATTTTATTATTTCCTTAGGAGGCCTATTTTAGACCTCAAAATTTCCTAATGAATTATTCCATCTCAACATTATAGTCCAGATAAATTTTCCATAGAATTAATTTTTCGCCCATCTATTCCTGATAATGTTAACAATTGGAGAGTATTCAACAATGATGAATACATTCTAAGTTTTCTAACATCTGAAGGATAATATGATGATCAACTGATTGATGAGGATGAGCATGAAAGACAGCTGAAGCAAAAAACTGATGAAAATTCCATACCTAGATATGTAGTAAAACTTGAAGATCTTTACGACTTGAAAGACAGATTTAAAAGGGTTACTAGTTCTAAACTCCAAATTTTAACTTTGAGATTTGAACTAGTGAACCTTGGAACTGATCTCAAACCCTAGAATATCAATTTAGGACTTGGTCTCTTGTCTGATGAGAGATTAGCCTTCATATGTTTATTGAAAAAATATAAGAATGTTTTTGCATGGAGATATGAAGATCTCAAGATGTATGATACCTCCATTATCCAACATACTATCCCAATGACATTTACTGATAAGCTGGTACAACAGAAGTTAAGAAAATTCACCCCAATTTGAAAAATGAAATCAAATATGAGTTGAATAAACTCCTTAAAGCTAAAATCATATTTCTTGTCAGGCATTCAAAGTGGGTATCAAATTTAGTCCCTATTAGAAAAAAAATGGTGGCATCCACATTTGTATAGATTTTAGAAATCTTAATAAATATTGTTTGAAAGAAAATTTCCCATTATCACCTATGGAACAAATCCTACAATCAGTTGTTGGCTTTGAATCAATGTATTTCCTTGATGGTTTTTCAGGTTATAACCAGATTCTAGTTCACCACGAGGATAGGTTGAAGACTACATTTAGAACCAAATGGGGCACTTATGCCTATTATAAAATGCCTTTTGGTTTAATAAACATAGGAGAAACTTTTCAGTGAGCTATGGATATTGATTTTAGAGGTATAATAAACAAAAATGTGGTTGTATACTTAGATGACATAACTATTTACTCCAAAAAGAGAAACAAACATTATCATCACCTCAAACAAATCTTTGAACACTGTAAAAAATATGGGATATCATTAACTCCAAAAAAGTCTTACTTTGCTCTTAATGAAGACAAAATTCTAGGATTTGTTGTATCAAAAGAAGGCATTTGTATAGATCCTGATGGGATAAAAGAAATCTTTGAAATCTCTTTACTCCATAACAAGAAATCCATGCAGTCCCTTTGAGGACAAATAAAATTTTATTAGGAGATTTTTCTTGACTTTTCCCAGATTGTTTTACCATTGCAAGCCATGATCAAGAAAAAATTGGTATTTAAATGGGGGCACAATGAAAGAGAAGCTTTCGATTTAATCAAACAAGCTATCATAAATTCCCCTTCTCTAACAACTCCAAATTTTTCTGATCAGTTTATTTTATACACTTTTTCTTTTGAAACATCTTATGTTGTTGTTTTAACACAAGTTAATGATCAACAAATCGAAGCACCCATCTCTTTCTTTAGTTAAAATTTTCAAGGTGCTAAATTAAATTACTTAGAGATGGAGAAACAATATTTTTTTGTTTACAAATATTTTAATAATTTTAGACCTTTTCTCCTAAAAACACATACGAAGATAATATTATGATTCCCAGCAGTAAGACAACTGCTTATGCAAAAGGAACTAGGAGAAAAAACGGCAAATTGGGTTACAACCCTACAAGGATATGATATTGACGTTGAAGCAGCTAAAATTTTCAGAGGACAAGGTTTTTACAGATTTTTTATTGGAGCATCCAACATACCACATAATGAGGATTCAAGTAATATTCTACAAATATCTGAGGTAAACCTAGTATACTTTGAATCACAATATGTTGATCTTATCTTTTATTTTAAAAATGAATTTTCTCCCACATAACTCAATCATAAAAGGAAGAGAGATTTGATATTAAAATATAATAAATATCGCATCATTAATGATGTGTTGTTTAGAAAAAAATATGAATTTGTATTATTAAGATGCTTTGAAAATTCCGAAGCATAGAAGTTTTTGCAGGAACTTCACGATGGACTTGCAGGTGCAAATTTCAGAGGATAAACAACCACAAAAAAAATCCTTCATGTAGGGTATTATTTTCCAACCTTCTTCAAAGATACTCATGCATATGTAAGAAAATGCAAGACATGTTAAACTGTTGTTGGAAGACAAAGAAATCCAACCTTACCTCTGCAACCAGTCAATATTGAAAAACCCTTTGAATAATGAGGATTGATATCATAGGTGAGATTGTTCCTAACTCTTCCAAACAACACAAATACATTCTTACTGCAACATATTACTTTACTAAATGGGTGCAGGTTTTTCCACTAAAGGTAGCTAATTCTAAATCGATTATGGAATTCCTCAATCAATTTATTATTACTAGATTTAGCTTACCTAATGCACATATGTTCAAAAATGCATTTTACTTTTTGGGTAATAGTATGACTAAATTTTCTCTTAAGAGAGGTTTTAAACTCAAATATTCTGCTAATTACTATCCCCAAGGAAATGTTTTGGGAGAATCAACCAATAAAAACCCCACAAGAATCATAAAAATAACTGTTGATCAGAGCCAAAAGAATTGGCATAAAAATTTAACATTCGCTTTATGGGCAGATCAAATAACTCAGAAGTCTTCTATAGGTACTTCTCCAATCCATAAAATTTATCCCTTCCCTCATTAGCCCTAGTCCAATTCATTAATGAAGTACCTTCCTCTTATTTACAGCTAAGAATGTACCAAATCCTTAAACTAGAAGAAGAAAGGGAAAAGGCTAAACTTACACATGCTCGACATCAACAAATTGTCAAATCTTCTTTTGATGCAAGTTAAGTTCCCAAAAAATATTTTCAAGTTGGAGACCCTATCCTGAAATGGGACAAGGCACATGAGGAAAAAGGTAAGCATACCAAATTCCATAAAATGTGGCTTGGACCATATAAAATTGCAGAACGTAGGCTCATCAACCTTTATATTGCATGATCTATGAGAGAAGAGAGATTCTCTCCCTATCAATGGGCTTATTTTGAAAAAAATTATTTTCTTAGAAGAACATTTCTTCTAATGTAATATAGTTATATTTCCATTTCTAGGTTAATAAAAGAATAATGTTAGATAACATACTCTTGGTTGTTTATCAATATTTCTAAAATCATTTTATGAATTTCCATCTTGAAGAAATAGGAATTTTTAAAAGGAAATGATCACAAACTTGAAAAGGTGGATAAATATTATATAACTCTTAAATTTTGTTTCCATTGAAATTGTAAATTCTTTAAAAAAACCAAAAATTTTATAAAGTCTTTTTACCTCATTATCAGTCAGAAAAGTTTATCTTTGCAAAGTAAGGACTATTTTTTGCTAATCATTTTTAACTCTAAATTGTCATCCAAAACTCTTAATGAGTCAATGGTTCTCCCCATCCATTAATTATACTTTTTTTAGAGTGTAATTCAAAAATATATAAAAATTAAGAGATAAGAGGTCTCATCATAAACCAACTTGTTCATTCCAATTACAACCAATAAATGGCATTGTCACTAATTGGCCACCAAACCAGGACAATGAATTTTAAGAGTATAAATAAATAAAAAATAAGCAAAGTGTATATATATATATTATGTTGAATTTATCTCTAAAGATTGCAATATTAAATGGATGGGATACTGAATCATTGATGGTTAAAAGGTAACCATGTCAAGGCTATGAATTCCTGCTGGCAGTAATGGCTCTACCTATGACAAAATGAGTATATCAAAAGGTTAAGTTGCAAACAATCCTTGCTTTATTTTTTTAACTCCAAATTACTAGTATATGGAAATAAAGATTTTCATTTATAAAAGGTTTTTATTAATATGCAATAAGATGAATTTTTTATATTCAGAGTAATTCTACTTATCCAAGTATTTCGAAAATAGTTTTCATTTCGTTAATTATTCTTACTTATTTAAAGTATTAGAGATTTCATTTTTATTTAAATCGGAGATAACTAGTTCTTCCAGTGAATCACCAATTGTTGTGCTATTCAACAACCCCCATTATTTTAGAATAGATCCTTAGAGAAAATAATTGGGACCCTTCTAAATTTTTAGGATTAGAAAATAAAATTGTTATGACTTATACGCAGAAATATGAATCAAAGTCATAAAGCTGATTGCCTTATATACTTAAGAAAAATACCCAAGAAAGGCCTAAATCGCAATCGCAAATCACAAATCACGAAAATAACAAAAAAAATTCTAAGTCGCTTCACATGAACTTTGCGATGCAATATCTCCCAAGACCTAGAAACATGTGAAAAATGATTTCTAGGGAAAAGGGGCGATGAAAGCAAAAAAGCAATAGTAAATGAAAAACGATCCCCAACGAATATATATGTGTTACACAGCAATTTGTCACCGTCCCTGCAATCCCTCATCCCGTACATTGGAGGACTATTCTCGTGACCTGTGAACAGTAAAATATCCTGAAAACACCTTGATGGAATCCTTCTACATAAGGACAAGAATTCTCCTGAAGAACATTTCCTCTGAAAAAACCTAAAAACCCATGTTTTGGCATTGGCATGGGTAGCCAGTTCATCCCTCGCGCCAATGGGGAAAATGCACACTAGTGGGCGTGCCAACTAGCGCTCTGTCCCTATGTTGTGCCCGCGCCAAGCCTATTAAGGAATTTTTTTAACAATAGAAGGTAGAAGTTTGATTCTAACAACTTCAGAACGGATCATCAAAATGAGGTTGGGTTGTTTGCCTCCAGATCTCCCTGATTAGGAAGTGGTTTTCCACCTCTCATGGAACCTTCCTAAGAGATAGGACTCTATCCCATGATTATAGGGATCCCAAATTCCCTTCCTCCTTCTATAAAAGCCTGCCCTCTCCATTTGCTAGCTAGATGAGCTTTTGGGAAGGAAATTATAGCTAAGTGACAATCAAGAGCATAGCTAAGGAGAACCCTGTGAGAGAGATAGTTCTGTCAAATCCCTGACGAGCTTTGTGAGACATGTCCCACTGGAATCCTGTCGAAGGAAGATCACGACATCAGAGCATCAGTTGTAATCGTTCTCTCGTACCTTAATATACATGACTCTGCTATTGGTTCCATGATTGCGTTTATCCATGATATAATGCAATTTCATTCGTTCCTCTCTAACTGATCGATAGTTATAAAGTGTGAAAATATTGTGTTGCATGTTTTCTCTCCTCCTTGCATGTGTACAGGTATATGGATGCGACAAGCTCACGGATCGTGATCTGTCTAGCTAGGAACAGAAGCGCCACTTCTTCTTTGACAATAGTAGTGAAGGAATCATGATAAGCGATCTATCGCGATTCTACTCTTTGTAAATAGGAACCAACAGATTTGCGTGATTCGATTTTTGCTAGACCTACTCTAGGGCTAGTGGGATCCCCTCTGTCCGCAGAGGGGATTTACCACCACAACAATTTGGCGACTCCACTGGGGATCAATGGGAGTTGGTCCTTCCTCTATTGGGTTGTTTTTGGCTTTTCATTTGATTAGTATTCTTTTCTAGTTCACCTTCCTTGGTGTTAAACCCCTGTTCAGCCCCAGAAGAACAGATCTAGCCTCTGTTAGTTCATTTTCATAAATTTCTAGGGTAAAATTGATTGGCGCGGTTATACCTCTAACAGTCACACCAACTGGCGCTAGTTGCTAGTTAGGCACTCGCGCCAACCCCTATTTGGTGCAGATTACAGCGAAACAGGCACGCCAACCCTGCTTGGTTTTAGGGTTTGCCTATTCTTGGACTCTCTGAGCTTGACTTTTGGTCCTGGTTCATTTTTTCTGATTGATTGAGTTCTTTGAAGTCATTTTTTACTGTGTTTAGCCCTTGTCCTCTGGTTGTTTTCACTTTTCTGTTAGTTTTTCATTTTAGCCCTAGGGCTTCTAGGTGCTTCAGTGTGCTAAGCCTCCCGTGGGAGTTTTGGGTCTTTTCTTTCCCGGTCAACTTTGTTTTTGCTTCTTTGCATTCATCTTGCTGAATCCCATTGAATCATTGCATTTATTGAGTGATTTTTCTCTCTTTCGTTCAATTTCACTTTGTGTTGCTCCAAGCCTAGATCACATGGTTTGTTTGAGTCTCTTTCGAGATTCTTCTTTGCTTTGAGGGATTTCGTTATTGGTTTGAGTCTTGATTGTGTTTGTTTGAGTTGAGTGAACTTGTTTGGTTTTAGATCTCTCTCTATCATTCTCAAGTTGATGTTTTCATTAGTTTTTCATTTATTTAGTGCATTTTCTCTAATATATTGAAAAATACAAAAACAAAATCTTTTGCATTTCGATTGGCATAGTGGAAATTGAAAACTCTTTTGCATTACTAGCTTATATAATTCTAGAGAAAAATTTTCTAGTTTCATTAGCTTGCATTGAAAACAATAGTGGATGTTTTTGTGTGTTCATTTCGATATCATTTGAAAGCTCTCAACTCTCCCGTAGATAGCTCTTCATTGAACGAAATGATTTTTTGTGGCATGTAGTTTGCATCTAGAGGTTTTATGACATCCAACATTTGATAGGGCCTTGAAATCGAAATGTAAATTGAAGATCAACTTTAAAATTTACTGAATTAACCTAAGGCAGCATTGAAACTTAACGGAACATCTAGTAGTCTAAGGTAGAGATGTGTGCCGGCGTCTTTAAGCCTAGTAGCTGTTGCTCGTCATCTGGCTATAGACAGCGCTAGTACAGGCTTGTGCTCCCCGTACCGTCGTGCATATAAAGGGAGACCCAATTAGGTTGCAAATCCTTTATCCATAGGAAGCCAAGTCTGCCGCCTTTTACCCGTGATACACTGGACACAGCATTCAGAGAGATTACCTGCACATACGTTAAGTCCTTGGTTGATTTCTCTTTCATTTTTACCAAGGTGTGTATGGCAGTTCACGGATATCTGGTACACCCATTTGCCTAGATTACCAGAGCAGTCATTTTGATCTTTACTGACTCCTTAAATTTGAAAAGATCATCAAGCGCTTGTCCTTTCACGCTTTTTTCCAAATTGAAAGTGATATAGTCATATTTTACTCATTTCTAGACTCTTAAAACATGAAACAATAAAATTTCCAGTTTCAATGTGGTAAAATTAATCATCTACGATCACACACCCATTTAGAGATTGATTTTTCGGCCTGTTTTTGTTTGCCTTGGTTTTTGCCCATGTGTCTTTATTTTTTAATCTCTTCCTCTTTTTTCTATAGTCACAGTGGCAGAACCATCAGTTTCGTTTACTGTTAGTTCTTATATAGACGATTCTTCAGAGGTCTCTTAGTCCTCTGTTGAGCATCAACAACCCATTGTATCCAAGTTTCCCGACAGGGGACCAGTTATATCTAAACTTCCCTTTGGAGGACCAGTTGAGTTCAATTGGCCCTGGTCCAATGCTTGGTTTGGATTTGGAGTTGGGGAACACTTCCCTCCTCTTACATCAGGATCACCATTTTTGGCTGTTGTCATACCTCCTAGTCCCCGTCGTCTTTTAGAAGATCTTACGGAACGGTCAGATATGGACTCATCCAGTCCTATTCCTAGTGAGGGAATTCCTACTTCTAGTGAAGACTACCAACTTTTTCCCAAAGACATCCCCAAACCATCTGTTTTGTCTTCACCTGATCCATCACTCCCAGTTGGATATAGGTCTTTAATTCAGGTCATGGTCACTATTTCCTCTATGGGGATATCAACTCCATCCATGGAACTGATCATTCCATCATTAAGGATGTTGCCACAGACACTGCTCACGACATCTCCTTTTGTCACATCGGCACCTGTTAGATCTATTGTCTGCGTGGCTACATCTACACCTGTTGTCACCACTCAGTCAATTAGGACCTCGTCAGTTCCTAAAGACATTTATATATCTTTTCTTATTCCTGAAAACCTTTCTCCCGAGGAGTATCAGATGTCTTTACAGCTGCCGATCTCTAAGGTTGGTCAGTCCTCCAAGGATCTTAATCGTCCTTACTTTTCTCATTATTGAGCGGATGGTACCTCGATCTACGTATATCAATTTCAATATGATGAGCACGACAACCCCATTTATATCCCTGCTCCTGAGGCTTATCAGTATATCAATGGTTTCATACCTACCCTGCCTGTGCAACCTTCTAACCAACACGGACAACCCTTGCAAGGACAACCTTCGTTACAGTAAGGATATGCTGCTGGCCCATAAGGAAAACCCTTCCAGGGACAACCTTCGGCCCAACCAGGGTATGTGTATGACCCGCAAGGGCAACCCTTACAGGGACAACCTTCGGTCCAGCAAGGATTATTGTACAACCCACAAGGGAAATCTTACTATCCTCAAGGTCAACCTCTACAACCTCACCCTGTGGTCCAACCAGGGCAACATAAAGGAATGGCAGGGAAACTGGGGTATCAACCTAGATCTTCATACGGTCCTGGGGGGAAAACCCATCCATCTCAACCTTTGGTGCAACCTCAACAACTTCATTTTCCGATCGGTCAAAATGTTTCACAACCAAGACCATCCTATGGTCCTGTCCCAAGTCAACCTGGTTATCAGGCACAACCTGGCCCACTCCTGCCATCAGGCCAACCTGCTCAGCCAGGGCAACCTGGTGTCCCTCATCAACTAGGTTAACCTATTCAACTGGGACAACCTGCACAGCCTGTTAACCCTGCTCAGCCACCGATCTATTCTATGCCACAGCCGAATCCACCCGTGCGCCCGACTTATCCGACTTAGCAGGGTCCCACTTACCACCAACCCTTTCAACCCCAAGGTGGCTATTACCCTCAAGGTCAGTTTTGACCGGTTTACAAACCGCCTCAAGGTTCTGGTTATTACCCTCAACATGCAGGCTATATTTATACTCTGTAGAAAAATCCGTACACTGCTCAATCGGGGCCCATGTATAATTAGAATCAGTACCTTGGTTATCAACCCCCGTATCCTGGTTTTCAGCCGCCATATCAACCCAATTATCCAGCTTATACCCCCTATGGTCATAATCCTCCAGGACAGAACCAATGGGGGCAGAGTTATGCTCAATCAGGATGGAGTACAGGTACAAGTCCTTATCCAGGACCTGGCATGCCTTTTAACCCTCAATTACCTTTTCTCGCCACATTGGAGTTACCAAACATGTCCAGATTGACCAATGATTTGATTCTTCATAATCCATATTGGCCTCCGGTTCCGACGAAGGTGCCTGGTGATTGTCCTAAGTTTGAGGGAAAATCTGGTGAAGACCCCCAAGCACATGTCATGACATACCATTTGTGTTGTTCTTCGAATTCTTGGGTATATGACTCGATTCGTCTACGTCTTTTCCAGTGCACTCTCATCGGTGTTGCTACTAAATGGTACATAGAATTGTCCCGTTGTATTTTTCAAGATTTTAATACTCTAGCTATGGCATTCCTGATGCATTTCCAGTTCCCGATTCATTACGAAGCTGGGATGCATCTCTTGACATATCTAAAACAGGACAAAGCTACTCATATTTCAAATCACATTCACGAATGGAGACGTCGTATTCGTCTGATCAAGTTTGAAATTCATAATCAGCTTCTAACTCATTGGTTCACTACCTCTTTTATTAATAAGATTGCACAAGACATTGCTATGGGGGCATGTGTAACCGAGGAACAAGCCATTGCTCGTGCCCAGTACCTTGATTTAGTGTACTCTCAGTCCGGCACATTATACGACATCTTGACTTATGCCCCGTGACCAGGGAACTCTAAAGCACCAGCTACCCCATCGGTTGATGGTTTTATTATTTCTGTCTCTTAGACTTCTCACAAGTCTTCCAATGGGAAGCAGAAATGGAATTCTTCCAACAATTCTGCTCCTTCGATTACCCCTGATTCTAGTAAGACCGTGGAGGTCAACGACATCCAAGCCAATCCTGTGGACAAGACTTCCAAAGGGAAAAATAAGGGTAAAGGCAAAGCCAAATCCGATGCCCCAAAACCAGAATCGTCCAAACCACATGCTGATGATGGTTACAGCAAAAACCAAAGTACCCTTGCCTGATTTGTGATGAAGACCACTACACCAAATATTGTCCTAGATGATCCGAGGTTATTCAACTTCTTAAGGGCTCTAAGAAAACTCTGACAGTTCTTAAGGAACCTTTTCCATCTCAACAGACCCAGATGTTCGAGTACCCTTCGCC
The DNA here is from genome assembly GCA_034641835.2 of Pinus albicaulis. NCBI lineage: Eukaryota > Viridiplantae > Streptophyta > Pinopsida > Pinales > Pinaceae > Pinus > Pinus albicaulis. The sequence goes on from CM076574.1 coordinate 186,395,967, forward strand.
ATCTACACTGTTTGGGTCTTAGGTTTTCATGATGAATGGTGCTGCACCTGTTCCTATAGCCACTCGGTCGAAGGATTATGTTGGATCATGCCAGGCAACTGGGAAGGAATTCGTTGATGGCCCTCCTCCCCCACCTGCCTCTGATCCTCTTGAGATTGAAAGGCCCAGTGCTGAACCCATTTTACGACCACCTTCCAAAGGTGTTCTTTGAAGGACTTCCTATAATCTGAACGTCCGTGCTGCTCAGCATTATAGCATTGTTGAGGATTTGGCACAGGCGCCTTCCACAATGTCCACATTGGAATTACTTCAGAGTTGTCCATCTCAACGGAATGCTTTATTATCTGCAATTTGCGGAATTGACCCTGCCGATTCTAGCCTTCTCACCTTCGATCTAGAGAATTTCATCCCCCGACTTCTACACCAAATTGCGCTTGTTATACAAGTTGGAATTAACGCCCTCAATATTCACAGAGCCGTTGTGGACGAAGGTGCATCTACCTGTGTTATGTCATCCACCTACTGGAAGGCCATCGGCTCTCCAGCCCTCACTTCATCTCCCAATGCCCTTGAGGCATTCGATGGAAGGGAATCAAAACCATTGGTTGTTCTCGCGAGTCTACCAATTAAATTACAAGGAAATACTGTCAACGTTGAAGTGGAAGTCGTTGATGAAAAACTCAACTATAATCTCCTCCTCGGTCGCAGTTGGACCCATGCCATGTTGTGCGTTCCGTCCACCCTCTTTCAACTTTTGAAGTTTCCACATGAGGGCAAGATTATTACTGTTGATCAGTTGTCTTTATTTACCTCGTCCTCCGAGAACAATGTGCTGTACGTGGATCAAATTCCTAATCCCCCCGATAGTATAGGACCAGGCCTTTTCAAGGACTCCTTTCTCATGGGTATTTTCCCCATTCCACCACCAAACACCATTCAAGTCAATATGATCTCTAGGTCAGATGACCCATGGATCATCCCTTCTCCTGAACAGGTTGCCTCTTTTGGAGAATCGATGCCTCTGACCCCGGTTGAAATCAATTATTGTGAGATCATTACCGCATCGGATCCTCCTCCTGCTGATAATGCTCGTTTGAGCATGGCTCTTGATGTTTATTCTCAATCCCTTTGGCTTGGTGATGCATATTTTCTCGATCCTTTGAGAGAAGCTTTTCTGTCTGATGAAGCTATCGTGGAGACTATGTCTCTCGAAGATCTGCCGTGGAGAGATGGGCATCATCATTCCTCATTCATGCCTAGCCTGGGGGCAATGTCTACTTGTCTCGAGTGTTTTGCATCTAATTCTCCCCCTCTGGAAGCTACTCCTTTGAGCTCGTTGGAGCATAGTTACTTTTCTTGTGTCAAGCTCCCTAAACAATGAAACAAGATGATTCAAGGACAGTTCTTTTAAGTGTGTCAACCTCATTAAAATAATGAAACACGGTCCCATTCAATTCGAGTTTTTTTTAGATATCATGAAATTCAAGTTGAATCTCTCTTACTCTTGTGTTTTGAACCTTCACTCCATTTTTCATATGGACTGAAGCTTGGGGGGCATGTACACCTCGAATTGAGTCACCATGCTGGGGGCATGCTCGGTTTTCCTTGTCATTTCAAGCATAGTTTATTTGGTGTTTTCAAGCTTGTGTAAAAATGAAAACTCATTTCAAGCATACTTTACTTTGTGTTTTAAGCTTGCATAAAACATAAAACTCATTGTCAAGAATAGTTTGTGTTTGTGCTTTTAAGCTTGTGTAAAAATAAAATATGTTGGTTTGATACATTTTTCAAACTTTTAACTTTTCCATTGGGTCGTCACTTATGCAGATTATTTAGCTGATACATTAGATAACATTGTATTAGACATTTGCATAACATATAAAAACATCATTATATGTAAGAAAGATCCATGTAGAAAATAGATGTATATATATGTCGAGTGTTTGCAACGTGTGCATCATATAAAACCAAAAAATATACATGTTTGTTTCAGTTACATCCGGAGATGATATGTCTCTCAAAAAATATGCAAATAGAAAGCCTAGGTGACTAATCGGCATGGTGCTCATGGTAGCATGTCACTGCCCACACCAACCACCTCAGTAAGTGGTGGAGTCGACTCGGCACCCCCATGGTGTGCCTCTGATAAGCTAAGGGAACATCAGCTAAACGAGCATAATCTGAAACTCCACGAGCGATCCCCTCTAAGTTCTGTACAAGCTCGTCCCCCTTGCCCCCCTCACCTTGAGGGTCATAAGTAAGAGGGGTCCTCCTCGCTACTGGTGACATTCCGATGGGCCTCTCTGGGCCAACATCTACATACATATAGGATCAGCTATTAGAACATGCATGTATACCAAAAAATCATAAAACTCATAAAATTAAAAAGAGTCTTACCCAGCTCCTCGTCCTAGTCCTCTCCTTCCGGGAGCGGAAGGTCTGGGTCTCCAGTAAAATCTGTGCCCACATAGGGCCAGTTCTCTATGATGATCAGTTGTCATTGGAGCCATCTGAAGAACTCGGGCCGCCATGACATATGTTGGTTTCCCCCTTCCATGGGCATCAATGCTGCCCATCGAGCCATCTGTGGCTCTCTCAATGGTGGATCTGGGACTATGGACCCCTGGCACTGGGAGATAGGTAGCCATTCTAGGAATAACGAAACCAAAATCGATCCATATCCAAACTGTTTTAGTTTGGTATATTTTCATTTTGTGAGTTGCTGTTTGATGTTCATAGTCACGGTTGTGGCCCAGTCAAACACTGTTGGGTTCATGCACTCTGATGCAAGAAGAAGTTGTGTCTTTGTAGCCTCGTGCGGTGCCTGTGACCTCGCAGCTCGTGTAATGGTATGTGGCAGTACTCTCAGTGCTAGATTAGGGACGGTCTAGATGTCTACCTTTCCGCTACCTATCCCTTTGCGTGCCCCTCAGCACACCCTGTCCATGACCATTGTCATGTTTTCACCTGAAGGCCTGGTGCCAGTCAGGATAGGGACTAGACCCCTGTGTGACAGTCCAGTGATGAAGTACACATCTGACACTTCGAGCTCAAGTACCTAATCTCGAATTTTTAACTTCTCCTCATCCTCATCCCAGATGCTAATCAGATACTACAGTAGTTCGAGCTGAGCCCGGAGACATGGCGTCAGGAATAATTTCTTCAGCTCGCAATTTCGGAGAGCATTCATACACTTCTCATTTCCCATTGCCAATTCATCTTCCTCGCTGTGCTCTCTTTCCTTCCATTCAATTACCATTTTTTCTTTGTACCTGCATCAAATAAAACATAGGAGTGTTAGGAACCTCCTCAAGTATTCAAAATTTCTCTTCATTGGTTCATTTTTGAGATTTTTTAGCCGGAATTTGCATTGTGCCATTGGCGCGGCTGTCCGGCTAACAGTCGCGCCAACTGGCGCCGCCTTTGTGTAAAACAGAGTATATTGGCATGGGTCCATGCATGGTACCCGCGCCAACCGTGGAGCCCTAAATTTTTAGATTCCCTCCCTAAAAGACCTCAAACCATGATTAAATATAATGAAATAAAGCTTAAAAGATGGCTAATGGAAGCATCTCTTACCTGAAGAAGACAGAATTCAGATTAGTCGACTGGATTGTTCACAATCGTCGCCTCAAGATCACAAAGGAAATGGCTCACTATCGCTCTGCAAAGAGGTAAAAAGGTGAAAAGTGAATAAGTTTTTACTATTTGTAATATTTATAACTTTTCAAATCAGAATTAGTTTTTAAGACTTGTTTTTCCAATATTTTATTATGCTTCTGTCGAAAAATGGGTTTTACACTTTCTTTTTGTGTAGCGACATGTTTTCACGTGATTAAGACAAAGACACGAGTTGTATTTATACTTTTTCGGACTCGGTAAAAAAATTAAAAAGTCACTATTGGAGTCACCTTTCAGCTCTTTTCTGACTCTCTAAAGCTGAAAATATCGCTGAGTCACTTGTCATTTTGAGCTCGTTAAATTGGCTGCGAAATGACATCTACCCAATATATGTTTTCCCCTTTTTCGGGTTGGGATAGATTATTTACGAAAAAGGAATACCCTAGCCTATCACAACTAGGAGGTTCTCTCAGGTATTATTTTCTACCGTTTCGGATCTGAGAGACTATTCACAAAAAGGGACTTGCTGGAGTTTTCTTTTCCATTGTCTTTTCAAAATCTATAAACATGAAAAGACGTCGAGTTCTTCCTTTGTCAGACTCGTTAAAAACTGATGACATCAGAATTCGTTGTAACGACGTTACTCGAGTTCCTCCTTCCTAGAGCTCGTAAAATGTACTAGGTTGGATTTGTCTGAAGGAAAAACTTATATCGCAAGCACATGCTATCCCCTTCAAGCTTGTTTTCAAAAATAATTGGGGTACTCGCTAGAAATGGTGGGTGAAAATGGAACTAGTATTATAGTCATTTCGGCAGTATGTCGCTCTTGAACATGGCACTTGTCTGCATTCGTGTCGGGTTGGGGACATCTCATATCGTTATCTACTTACCTTCATGGGTTTGGGTAATCTCTTTTGACTGCTCATCTTCTCTTTACCACGTCACCATGACCTCAGATCCCTTGATGTCAAATACTGCCAAATCCGATTTCGTGCCGCTGATATGTTCAAGAGCAGTTGGCCTCTACAGTTTTCAACCTCCCTCTGATTCTATGTTGGTCTTGATTCACAAAAATTATATCCCTCTGTCTCGTGTCGATGATGTGGGAAACATTATGGCCCACCTTCGATCAAGGTCACTTCCTGTTGAATTCAGCTCATTATCTAGGAAGCTGATTTAGAGACTCCCCTCAGGTGCCTTAGAGCCTGCATGCCTCAATGGCAAGTTCTTCGCATTCGACACAAGGTTTTCATTATTGGCCTTCGATCAGATGATTCTGCGAGTGTTCGACGCCAGCTCACTGTTCACATTCCATGGATTATACCTTTTGTACCTTGACAGCCATCGTCATTATTGGTGGTTCCTCTCGCATCTGTTAATGGCTTTCATTATTGGCTGATAATCAGACAATGTTCTTGCATGTTCGACTTCAGCTCACTTGTACTTTTTTCGGGTCGAGATGGAGCACAAGACCCTAGATTTTGTCTGATAAATATCCAGGCTATGGGTTCTTTGTGGATTATTATGATTTATTACATGACTCATTCGATTGGATGGCTTTCATTATTGGCTAATAATCAGACAATGTTCTTGCATGTTCGACTTCAGCAAACTTGTACTTTTTTCGGGTCGAGATGGAGCACAAGACCCTGGATTTTGTCTGATAAATATCCAGGCTATGGGTTCTTTGTGGATTATTATGATTTATTACATGACTCATTCGATTGGATGGCTGTGACCATACTTGAGTCTACTTGTTGATCCTTATTTACTAGATGGCTGCGTCCATACCTTGGATCTTAGTTTTTGTACACTCTGTTATGGATGGTTGCGCCTATACCACATATCATGTATCAGATATATCAGTTATATTTGTATTCGCAGGTCTTCCAATGGCAGTGTTTTCAGTTGGGCGCGTTCTCATAAATAATTTCACCCATCCCTCTCTCTCGGACCTCATGCTTTAGGGGGCATCTATTACACAACATTTTGTCACCATCCCTGCAATCCCTCGTCCCGTACATTGGAGGACTATTCTCGTGACCTGTGAACAGTAAAATGTCCCGTAAACACCTTGATGGCATCCTTCTGCATAAGGAAAATAATTCTCCTGAAGAACATTTCCTCTGAAAAACCCTAAAAACCCATGTTTTGGCATTGGCATGGCTAGCCAGTTCATCCCTCGTGCCAATGGGGAAAATGCACACTAGTGGGCATGCCAGCTGGCACTCTGTCCCTGTGTTGTGCCCGTGCCAAGTCTATTAAGGAAATTTTTTTAACAATAGAAGGCGGAAGTTTGATTCTAACAACTTCAGAATGGATCATCAAAATGAGGTTGGTTGTTTGCCTCCGAATCTCCCTGATTAGAAAGTGGTTTTCCACCTCTCATGGAACCTTCCTAAGAGATAGGACTCTATCCCATGATTATAGGGATCCCAACTTCCCTTCCTCCTTCTATAAAATCCTGCCCTCTCCATTTGCTAGCTAGCTGAACTTTTGGGAAGGAAATTATAGCTGAGTGACAATCAAGAGTAGAGCTAAGGAGAACCCTGTGAGAGAGAGAGTTCTGTCAAATCCTTGACAAGATTTGTGAGACACGTCCCACTGGAATCCTGTCGAAGGAAGATCACGACGTCAGAGCATCGGTTGTAATCGTTCTCTCGTTTCTTAATATACATGACTTTGCTATTGGTTCCATGATTGTGTTTGTCCATGATATAATTCAATTTCATTCGTTCCTCTCTGACTAATCGATAGTTATAAAGTGTGAAAATATTGTGTTGCATGTTGTCTCTCTTCTTTGCATGTGTACAGGTATCTAGATGCGACAAGCTCACAGATCGTGACCTGTCCAGCTAGGAATGGAAGCGCCACTTCTTCTTCGACAACAGCAGCAAAGGAATCACGGTAAGCGATCTAACGCGATTCTACTCTTTGTAACTAGGAACCAACAGCTTTGCGTGATTCGATTGTTGCTAGACCAAGTCTAGGGCTAGTGGGATCACCTCTGCCGTAGAGAGTATTTAACTTCACAACAATATGTCATAAAAAGAGATTAGGGGGACCCGCCTTTTCCACGTCACCAATCATAATCGCAAGATAGCAGTTTCTCCCACTATCATATATTTTGTCCCACCTTCACTTCCCTGATGCGATATATCGCATCGTATCTTCGCCATCGACCATCCTTTTACCTTATAATTTCGCTGAGACTGTGATTGCGATGAAATATCACATCACAACATCATTTAACCTTCTTTTTACCTGCTAATGTTTCAAAACCTTTAAAAAATGATTTCATATACTAAAGCATGGTTTGAAAAGAGAAAAGGCTCAATCACAATTGGAAAAACAAGGTGCGGTTGGTGTTTTGAGACCTTGACACACATATTGAATTGCAATGCATAATGTTTTATTTTAAAATTCTTAAGTGTCCCTTCAGGCAAGCAAATCCACATTTTCCATAAATGCATAATCATAATGGTATGATAGCCCTGAGCTGCCAAATTAGATTTGATTGACAATTAATCAATATTTTATATTTCTTCGCATGTGACACCATATTCTTCATCATTTTGGTTTAATTGTTACATCACTCCTGCATATTGTTTTTCTCTACTTGTTCTTCCTAATTACAGGCAAGTCCAGAAGAAAAAAAATAAAAAAATAAAAAAAGAAAAAAAAACACTTCTCTGAGATGTCTAAGGCTACTAAAAAATCAAAGAAACCTATGGCTCTGACTAATCCTACACCTTACACTACCAAAGTAACCGAGATGTTGCCCTTGTTTTCAGACACAATATGTGCTTCAGAAAGTGGTTCTGCTTCATGGGAATCAATGTACATGCTTTTCGAAGATGTAAAACCTCGCATAGTCAAAATGATAGCTACAACATATGCCCCTAACTCCTCAGAATATACCATTTATGATGTAGCCAACTCTTTTCTTCATAGAATTGTTACGCGCCCCAAGATTTTACCATATTCATATATGGTGAAATGGATTATTGATAATCTTAAAATTGGCGACAAAACCTTTCTCATGAGAAGAGGCACAATGATAGCGTCATTTCAAGAAGAGAATTTGAAGAGAATGTACCATATACCAGACCCTCAATCGGTGTATGGAAAATATTTCCTCGAGTAATTTTCCAAAGAAGACAAGTTGCAATCAAAACCTATAAAACAGTGGAGGAACAACCCTAGCAAAAAAAAGCATGATGACAAGGGTATGTATTCCACTACTTCTCTGGTTGGTCCATACTGTTATGTTTTTGCTATGACGTGTAGATTGTTCGGTTCACCCAATATCATTAAATTTTCAAATGAATAGATCCCTCTTATGGAGGTTGTCATAGACTCCTACATTATGGATTGGGGTACCATTTTTTCAAACAATATTTCTTCCCAGATCCTTGAATACAGGAAAAATCTTTCTTTTACTTCCAAGAAAACCCCCCATTCTTTATGAGTGTGTACATCATGGATGATGTCTGTTCCCACTCCTATTCATGTTTGCCATGATATTCTATGGGAATCTAAATATGAATCCATTTTTTACAAAAAATTTCATGGATTTATTCTGCCACTCTTCCATGCAGTCTTTAATGAAAAAGCCCCAATATTATCTAAATAAGCTCAAGCTATTTTTACAAACATAGGTAAATGGTTTGGTGAGGAGTTATTTACTTACGTTAGATTACATGGAAGCATTTTTAAACCACATGTACTCCCATTATATGTGCCAGACAAACTTATAGCCAAAGAAATTGCTTACTAGAAAGTGGGTCATGGATTGACCAAAGCCTTGAAAGAGGAAAATAAAGCTCCTTGGTCTACCTTTCCCACTCACTATGGTGTTTATGAATTGGACAATTTCAAACATACTAGATTAGAAATTGTTCAAATACAGTGTTTGAAATTATTTACAATTACTAATCGATAATTTGATCCAAATAAAGTTACTCTAAATGTTACAACTCAGGTTAAGATCAGACACTTCCTTCATGAGGATGATGATTATGATGATGTATTTGAGTCTACCAATACTTATCTAGATGTTGAAAATTTTGCAGCCATGCGCCTTAACCTTGGGAAAAGGTAACAATTCAAAGAATAAAGAAACAATAGGTTGGAAAGCATCCCTCTAGAAAATTTAGAGGTATCCCAACCTATTACACAGAAAGTTCAACAAGTAGAGTAGGAAAAAGAGAAGCCCCATAAGGATACTAAAGTCCTTAGTAGATCAAAATAAGTTAATCCAGCGGAGTTACAAGCTGATAGTCCATTGTTTTTGAGTGACCTAAAAGAAGTCTTGAAAAACTTCAATCAAAAACTTAAGGGAGATCAAGAAGTGGTGATCATTGATCATCAAGAAACAGTTGAAACACCTCATGACAAAAGTCAGAACCCATTTATTGCTTGGTCTCCTGACAACTCTGTTAGCATATAAGGAGTTGAATTCATCCCGCCCTGTCCAACATCTGAAATAGTATTGAAGATAGAGGAAATACCTCCTTTTAATATCTTTTATAGAAAAAAACATAAGGCTGTCATGAGAAGACAAAGGAAGAGGAGGAAAATTGAATAGTCACAGGCTCTAGTTCCTGGTGATGTGCCCATGGCGATAGTTTGGAATGACCCTCAATCAGATCCATCCCAGGATCTATCAAGGTTAACTCAGTTTGCAGGTTCTTATGCATCTTCCTCAATTGATAAATCCACAAACATACAACAACTAGTAAAGGAGAAGTATTCAAAAATTCTTCAGTTAGAGCAAGAGCTACTTGGAGAAAAGAAGAGTATTAACCTACAGCTTCAAGCACAAGTTACACAGCTTCAGAAAATTATGGACCAACTAAAACTGCAACATCAATCTGATATTGGAGCTAAGGATTCCCAAATCCATCAACTACAATTTACTATGGAACAATTAAAGGATAATCCAAAATTGGATGATTTTAAAAAGGAAGCACTAGAAATATACACTTTGTTGGCTCAAAAACAAGTTTTTTTTTGTCAAAAACTCTGTAACATAAATGAGCTGTGTGAAAAGAGCGATTCGCTAATGAATCAAGTAGCTGACCAAAGGATCAAATTTGATGAAATTGATGATAAAGTCTCCCAATATTTCACTTGGTAAGATACTGCAGAAGGCCAAAAGGCCAATCTTCCTAGGATCAAAGATTCTAAAAAGAAAATCTCGTTCACAAATTGGGATATACAATTAAATAAAATGGAAAGGGAAATTTGCAGGGCAAGAGATGTTGCCAATAACATTGTTTAAAAAATCATAAAAAACCTCATTTCTGCTAATCTGATTGATAAATTCCCACCTGGTTCTCTACCTGTTGTGAAATATTTAATAAGATAGTGGCAAGAGATGTCTAAAATGAAGGAAGAAAGCATCAGAAAATTGGAGAAGCTTTATTGGGACAAGTACTAGAAGCACTTAGTCAAGCCACATAGGTAATGGCTAATGCTACATTGTCTAACTGAAACTTCCTCTTACATGATGCCTCCACTATCCGATGCAGTCTATATAGGGAAGATGCACGTTAGGCCGAGCTAACCTCCTGAAGTTCAGCCTTTGATAGACATCCTTCATGTTATACGGGATTGTGATCTACAGATAAACCAAATTCCCTAAGTGTGGTGTTTATCACTTAGAACAACAGAGGAAAGAATGACTATTATTATCCTTAAAGCAAAAAGATATAAAAAATGGGAAAGGAACCTATTTGTAATTCTTTCGCTTCTCTTTCTCCTTCTGTCGTTGTTTACGTCGCTCTCAATCCAACCCAAGTCACTAGATCGATTCCTGCAAACACAAACAAAGAACAACAAACAACATACAATATACATATATCTACTTATCTTACTCAAATCAAACTGATTAGATCTGAAATACATACATCATTCAAGAATAAATTGCACAGGAAATAGAGACATATGTATGGGAAAATGAACAACAATATTTATTAAAGAGTAGAAGGGGAATAGTACAACCAATGGATCGATTTGTTTTCAACCTGCTCCGGCTTCATTCCAACCTCATCACATCCAGCATTATCTCGACAACATATTAGTACTTTCACTCTCTTATCAAATGAGAATCCAACAACATAAATTTGCACAAAATTATTCCTTCCCTTGCACTAGGATGAGTGCTCAATCTATAGGGAAACTGATGGTAGTTTCTCAATGAATGACTTTCTAATAATATGAAAGACATGCTTCCAAGTTCAGAGGTGTTAGATGGACACTAGGATTTGAATTTTGACACATATGGACTCTTCTTGAAGGCATTGGCCATGTGGAGATTCCCGAAACAATGATAATTCCACTCCAAGGTGACCAACACACTCTTGAATGTTGGTAAGTGCACTGTAGTGCACCCTTGCATGGAGGAATTAGCACTGCAATGCAGTTAGTCCCTTGCATATGAGCGTTGGTGAGTGAGTGGTCATATAACATATACTTCAAACCTTGGAAATCTCACAATAGAAGCCATGAATGAAATGTTCTTCACTTAGGGCATATAGCAACTGAAAGGGATGATAGGCCCTATTTCATTGGTCCTGGGGATGATGTCCAGTTTGACCAAGTCATGGGGGATGACGCCCAAATTGACCTATAACAGTTTCCCGCTAAAGCATGAAGTCAAAATAATAATAGTATTTGGATGAGATACTTTACGATGTGATGAGTAGGAAGTGAAGCAGATGGTGACCTGCATCAATATCACAATACATTACATCATGATGTATTTCTTCTTGATCATGAATTTTTGAGGGAGGAATTCCCATGCTCAGCACATAAACTATATAATAACATGTACATAATTCATAAACTCGTCTACATTGGAATGTTACCCGATATAGACATGCCTACAGATATAGGCCCATGTTTGGATGACAATCTGTATGTAAAGCCATTGTACAGATGATGTGTACAAAAATTCTGAAATCATAGCCCAGATGGATGAAACTAGATCCAAGGTATTCTTATCTCTTTCACTCGATCGTTCAGGTACAAGTCTAACCATGCAATTATATGACTTAAAGTCGAACATGGGAATACATTGTCTGATTACCAGCCAATGATGGGAACTATTAACAAACACGAGAGAGCCACCACTAATGTTAATGGCTATCAAGGTACTACAATACAATTTGCAAGGTGTGAATAGATGATTTGATGCCGAAAAAAAAACAAAATCCTTTGGTCAAAGGCCTAGAAGCGAGAAAATTGTCGATGATGTAACAAGCTTCAGGGTACTGAAAGATGTTTCTAAGTAAACTTCATGGATGGTAAGTTGATGTTGACAGGAAGCAACTTTATCGCGAAATGGGAGTTACTGATTTCAGAGACAAAATGTGATTCTATATAGAAATTTTCAGGGATGGCTGTGATGAAAATGAAGGTTTATGAGTGTTGAAGAAGGATGAGGATTTTACTGGATGACTACTCTTGAACATATCGGCGAAACTGAGATGAGTTGGCAGCATTGACCCAAAACTGAAGTGAAGGTATGATGAACCATAGTTATGAATGAACTGTCAAGAATATTACCCAACCCAAAAGTCATGATGATGGAGTGAAATTGTCATGTTCAAGAGCGACCTGCTACCATACAATGTCCTGTTCTTTTTCCCAAAGTTTCCCCGGCTATTTTTCAACCAGTACCTCTTTAATTTTTAACAAGCTTGAGGAGGGTAACATATGCTTGATCTATAATTCAACCCTTTGGGTGAATGAATCACTATTTAATAATTTAATGATTCTATAAATAAATGAAACTAGATTCTTGCCATGATTGACAAGTTCGTCACTATTATATGTTTTAACGAGCCTAACAGCAGTGGCAACCCAGTCCTTTTTCATGTTTAGAGAGTTTGAAAAATAGGACAAAAGAAAACTCCATGAGTCCTTTTTTGTAAATTTCTCGCTCATGTACAAAAAAGTGTAAAATGATACCTGAGAAAACCTCTTAGCCATGTTCGAATAAGGTTTTACTTTTCGTAAATAAACTATCTCAGTCTAGAAAAGGGTTAAAATTATATTATTTAGATTTTGTTTAATTTACTTTTACGAGCTTGAAAATACAAGTGCTCGACAATGTTTTCACATTATCGGAATCTGAAAAGAGCTAAAATAAGACTCTGGGGGATCCTTTTTCACCGTTATCAAAGCTCGAAAAAGAGATAAAAGTACACTTCAAGTCCTTTTTCATTTTTATCAAAGCTCTAAAAATAAGGATAAAATTATTCTTTGTGGTCAAATCATTCTTGAATAAGTGTGCACGACCAATCTATTGTATCAGCTGTCAAACCTATTCAGAACACCATCAAATGGATTAAAAATACCTGTTTCATAGTAAAAATGAATAAAACCCATAGTCACAACATTAAATATGATTCAAAATAATCAAATTGACTAATTAAAAGAGTTTTTACCATTCATTTTTACCATTCCAAAGTTACCATTTTAAAATTAGAAGCTCTGAACCATTTTTTCCCCCCGAAATTTAGCAGTTGATTGTAACATAGTATGTGGACGATTTTCCTCGCTGTTCAATCTAGGTTGGAGCTATAAACCTTATTTTTATTTCAGTAGCATTTATGTTTCATTTCATTGCAAATTTTTAGGGTTTTCAACCCCTTAAGATAAATCTACTATGCTGAAAGGGTAAGGCACCATTGAATGTCAAAAGGTGCATTGCAGTGCACCGAAATTGAAGGCCAGATGCACTGCAATGCTCTCCCTTGACCTGGGATGCGTTGGGCGCAATTCTCATTCTTGTTTTTTGCTATGTGCCCAAAATTTCCCAAGTTTTTTGCAAGAAGTAGATCCTAATGAGTCCTATGATTGTGTTTTAGGTATTCATCAGATCAAAATTATGATTACATGGAGAGAAAAATAACATGAAGAATAGAATATGATTGCCCTAAACGATCCGGGTATAATAAGATCCCTCAGAGGTTGTGGGTTGCTAAAGTACTTCGTATTGTTAGGTATGAGGTAGAAAATGAAACTATTGGAGTTCCTTGTTCGTTCATGAGACTCAGTACTACAGGCTTTTCACATTGGGGACAAAGTGGTCCCAATACTAGTGGAGGACATTTATTTTCTCATTGGGTTATTGAGGCGAGGTTCTCCCATTTCTCTTTCAGGATCTGCTCTTGGAGGAGAGAAAGTGAGAGATTACATACTACAGGACTGCCATCCAAGGATTGAACCAATTAAGGATGGAAAAATAAACATCTGCAATGTACATGCTTTTCCTTTGAGGACCATCTTGTTTAATATCGCAAAGCTTGCCGGTTCCGCTACACTACATGTGGCAAACAGATAATACATGCAATATGCACTGGATTTTTGGGAACCAAAAATGTTTAACTAGGTTGAATTTGTCCTCTTTCATATGAAAGAATATTTTACCAAGGAAAAGGGAAGAAGGAAGAATAATTTCAACTATTGCTCGATCCTGATCTCCTATGCCTTAGAGTGGGGTCCATTGATGTAGCCACAACATGTTACACTGGGCATATCTGGCCCTACAGAACCACAAATGCAGAGATGGGTAGAATTGATGTCTAGACATGTTATTAAATCGGCCATCCTATTCTCTATTTCATTATTCACCTAGTTTAGATGATATATGATTGCCATCGATGATTATGCATATGAAGGCATAGACTTCCTAGGAGATCCAAACTTGATTCTACCAAACGGTGCTTAATGGGGTGCAATTGGTAAGAACGTTTTGATCATGTTTTTTTATTTTTTCTAAGTTTTATACATGTTTCTATATTTTTATGTTTCCTGATACTAAACTAAAGTTTTGATGTATGCAGATGTGGGTCGAGTTTGACCAGTGGGTCAGCCAGAGCAGGGAGCAGATGAGCCAACAGAGAGGGTGTTGAGAATTTGTAGGGTTGGAGCTTAATACAAATTCTCTTCTTGATAATTAATTGTGAACTTAATTGTTTTACTTGTGTCTTCTCTTCTTTTAGTTTAGTTAATATTTCATCAAGTCAATTATCAAAATGTACAAGACACAAAATTTAGGCTCCTAGAGCTAGGGAAAAACCTCTCCCTCTTAGAGAGGAAAACCCGCAAATAATTCTTCTTATAGATCTTCAAATGACAAGTACCATGACCCAAACTTAGACCCTTGACCTAGATGTGCTTCCAAGACCTTGATTCAGCTTCTTTAACCTTGAATCTTCTCTTCACCAAATTTCTTAGTTTCGCATTAGCACTAGAGACCTTGATCTTTGCCTTGCATATGCTTGTATTTGAATTTATTGAACAGGAGGAAGGTAAATCATAGATTTACCTTCCTTAATATTACTGCTTCTTCACCTTATGATCATTGTCTCAACATCTGCTAATTATATCTATTATCGCAACCCTTAAAAATGTATATCAGCTACTTATCCTTGAAATAGTCTTCTGAATTCTACTCTGTACTTATCCACATTCATATGTTTCTCTTATATGTTTCCCTTCCTGCACTTATCTATATACATATAATTATCTTATTCATTATTCTTTCCGCACTGTAATCTAGTATATGTCTGCACTATCTCCTCGTAGATGTCCATTGTAGGTTCATATATATATATATATATCCGTACTTATATACTCAAATTGATCCGCATTAGGTTGAGTGTTATCTGCCAAAACTTTCACTTCCAAATGATCAGTAGACTAGGCTTATATATAGTGAGTTGTTCTCACCTTTTAGGCCGACCATCCAAATATGATTTGGGCTGACTTCACCATATCATGTAGGCATACATGAATTCTAAATTATTCCACTTTCTAGGAGGTGTTTCTTCAGAAGCTTTGAAGGTTGTCTTCACTATATTATGGATCTTGACTTTAACATTATATGAGGGTTGTTGAGAGCTTCTTCACAAGGTATTTGGAGCACTAAATCCTTCATGAATATGACACCTAATTATATTTATTCCTAGAAGACATAAAACTAATAGACATCAAGAAGAATTTTATCTACATAATAAAATCTTTCTCATGAAACCCATGAAGCAAGTACACCAAAAATACATTTTATTATCTTTGACATCTTCTTTACATAATTACATAGTCAACATGAAGACCGACATAGTTACACTTTTCAACAGAGGGCTGTCAGGAGAGAAGTTCTTTGGGATTTACATATGACCGAGACTCTTGCTAAGCTACAACAGCATGTGGAGGGATTGACTCTCGGGATTTTGGATTTCTGGATCAAAGAGTTACCCATGAGATTACAGTGCCACACTGTTGGCGTTCCTAACCATTGGATGTGGTTATTGCGTAGGATATATAGATCAGTAGCTTGTTATCACGAGCATCACTAGTTTACTTTGGCATTTTGCATACATTTTGAGGTCAGATGACCAATGTGTCTTGGGCACAAATTTTTTAAAAACCTATAACTATCTATCGATTTTTTTTCAGTGTTTTCCTATGTTTATTACACAATCCTATTCAATTATGTGATGTGAATTGAAAATATGTCTTTACATGTGTTGCAAATGTTTGTTTATAACATAATTCGCTAAGGAATCAGTTAATGTGGTCAAGCTTCTGGAAATGTGTTGATATTGAATGAAATCAAAATTTATTTCCGAAAGTCGAACTCTTAGGAACATACGATGCAGTGTTGGATTTCAAATAGTATAAATGTTAGTAAGTTGCAGTAAAACAAGTTGTGATTCTAACCTAATGATGATGCGGTTAATACCAAACGAAATGGAATCAGAGAGAAGTTTGATCAATGCACTATACTCAGCGATATTGTTTGTAGATCGACCTATACAAATCCCTTCAAAACTCACTAACTCGCCACTCGGAGCAAAAATGGCCCATGCTACAGAGGGTAGATTATGCATACTATGACTACCACCATTAGCATACCCACTGAATGGTTCCAAAGATTTAGACATTTGCGATGAAATGTAAAGAAAATTACTTACTTCAAGAAAACTCTAGAAAAACAAACTAAGACAATAAATACAAATTAAAAACATATATATAATATAATACAAAATTTTACTACGCTCATGTTTAAGCATAGTAATGTTTCAGATACAACCCATTTCTAGGTTGTGCCAATGGAATTCCATCACAATCTACTAACTCGTAGGCGCCCTTAGCAAGAATTCTTTTGATAATGTAGGGGCCATGACATAACGGCTCAAATTTTCATATACCTATTACATCAGCTTCTTGATCATACAGTAAGACCAAGCCACCCTCTGAGAAGATGCGAAGCTAGACATATTGGTCGTATTGTGCCTTAATTCATCTCTTATGCACTTCATTGGCCAATGCAACTTCACGACGTGTTTCATCAAGACAAATGAGGTTAAAAATACGTGCTTCTTCAGTAGAGGTGTCAGGTAACAAGTCAACAATGAGTTTTAATGACATTATTTCACATTGGATAGGCAAGATATCTTCCAGACCATACACCAATTGAAGGGGGGTAAATTCGGTTGTGTTTCTCACCGAGGTTAAGTATGCCCACAAAGACGAGTATAGGATCAAATGCCAATTTATTTTATGAACTCCTATCATTCGTTGAAGCGTTTGCTTAAGAATCTTGTTGATAGCCTCAAATTATCCATTGGATTTTGGATAATAAGGAGTAGAAATATCATGTTACAGTCCTAATTTGGTATTCAACTCATTCATCATGTGATTAAGAAAGTGCTTACCATGATCTGTGACCATAGCCTGTGGAACACCAAACCGTGAGATGACATGATTGAAAAATAATAATGCAACTATTTTTCCTGTGTTATTGAATGTAGGCATCACTTCGGCCCACTTGGTAAAGTAGTCTACTACAACAATAATATAACCATGCCCCCAGAAAAATGAGGGTTGCAGGTCATGAAGTTAATGCCCGATTTTGAAAATGGTCCCACAACGATAATGTGATGCATCGGCACTAGTAATTTGTGGATTTTATGATCAAATATCTAGCACACATGAAAAATTCTGATAGTGAGGATGCAGTCACGAAATATGGTAGGCCAAAAATAACCGGCGTGGAGTATCTTTTGCACGATAGCATATCCAGAAAAGTGTCCACCACAATTCCCAACATGAAAATCATTTAAAACCTTCTCGGCCTCCTCATGAGTGAGGAATTTCCTTAAAATTGTGTCATACCACGATGATAAAGTGTATCGCTGACGATAAAATAATATTTGGCTTGATATCGAATACGTTGATGTTGAGAGCGAGAGGTATTTGGCTGGAAATTCTAAGTTTGGAGATAAATGATTAAATCCCCATACCAAGGATCAAATGATCTGATCAGAAATAGAGACTCATCAGGAATTTATGGTTTCGATGTAGTAGCAGTACTATCAAAGGGAAGGTTACAAATAATCTCAGCCAAAACTAACAGTGCATTGCAGAGAACCCCTGAGTGGGAGACAGTGAACTGCAGTGCACTGTGTCTTGACCAACAGTAGTTGGGCACAACTAAGATTGAAAATCAAGTAGTCAGACACACTTCTAATGCAATTTCTTCATTAAAATGATTTATAACTGAAAGTAGATGCTACTGATGAAGATAAACTGAGGCAAAAACACCAGGAATGATAGGATACTCCCCAGTAGAGTCGCCAATTTGTTAACGAAATTGTGATCTACAGATAAACCAAATTCCATAAGTGTGGTGTTTATCAATTAGAACAACAGAGGAAAGAATAAATATTATTTCTCTAAAATAAGAAGATATACAGAATGGGAAAGGAACCTACTTGTGATTCTTTCGCTTCTCCTTCTCCTTCTGTCACTATTGTCGCCGCTCACAATCCAACTCAAGTCGCTAGATCAATTCTTGCAAACATAAACAAAGAACAAGAAACAACATACAATATACATATATCTACTTATCTTATTCAAATCGAACTGATTAGATCTGAAATACATGCATCATTCAAGAATACACTGCATAAGAAATAGAGACATATGTATGGGAAAATCAACAACAATAGTTATTAAAGAGTAGAAGGGGAAGATTACAACCAATGGATTGATTTGTTGTCAACCTACTCCAGCTTCATTATAACCGCATCACATCCAACATTATCCCGACAACATATTAGTACTTTCACTCTCTTTTCAAATGAGAATCCAACAACATAACTTTGCCCAAAATTTTTCCTTCCCTAGCACTAGGTTGAGTGCTCAATTTATAAGGAAAATAATGGTAGTTTCTCAATGAATGAATTTATAACAATAGGCAAGAGATGTTTCCAAGTTCATAGGTGTTAGATGGACACTTGTATTCAAAGTTTGACACATATAGACTCTTCTAGAAGGTACTGGCCATGTGGATATTCCCGAGAAAAGGAGAATTCTGCTCCCAGGTGACCAACACACTCTTGAATTTCTGGAAGTGCACTGAAATGCACCCTTGCATGGAGAAAGTGGAACTGCAACGCAGTTAGTCCCTTCTAGATGAATGTTGGTGAGTCAGTGGGTCATATAAGATATACTTCAAACCTTGGAAATCTCCCAACAGAAGCCATGAATGAAATGTTATTCAGTTAGGGCATGTAGCAACTAAAATATAAGTGGATGATAGACCCTATTTCATTAGTCCTAGGGATGATGTCCAGTTTGACCAAGTCATGGGGGATGATGTCCAAATTGACCTATAACAGATGCCCCCTAAAGCATGAAGTCAAAATAATAATAGTATTTGGATGAGATTATTTACAATGTGATGAGTAGGAACTGAAGCGGATGGTGACTTGCATCAATATTACAATACATTACATCATGATATATTTCATATCGATCACAAATTGTTGAGGGAGGCATTCCCATGCTCAACACATAAACTATCTAATAACATGTACATAATTCAGAAAGTTGTCTACATTGGAATGTTGCCCGATATAGACATTCCTATAGATATAGGCCCATGTTTGGATGATGATCTGTATGTAAATCCATCGTACAGATGATGTGTACAACAATCCTAAAATAAAAGCCTGGATGGATGAAAATACATCTGGGTATTCTGATCTCGTTCACTCGATCGTTCAGGTACAATTCTAACCATGCGAATATATGATTTGAAGTAGAACATGGGAAGACATTTTGTGATTACCATCCAATGATGTGAGCTATTAATAGATGCGAGAGAACCACCATTCATGTTAATGGCTCTCAAGGTACTGCAGTACAATTTTCAAGGCATGAATAGATGATTTGATGTCAAGCGCAAAACAAAAACCTTCAGTCAAAGGTCCAGAAGCAAGAAACTTGTCGATGATGTAACAAGCCTTAGGGTACTGGAAGATGTTTCTAATTAAACTTCCTCGATGATAAGCTGATGTTGATAGGAAGAAAATTTATCGCCAAATGGGATTTATTGATTTCGGAGACAAAATGTGACTTGATATAGCAATGTTCAAGGATGACTATCATGAAAATGAAGGTTTATGAGTATTGTAGAGCAATGAGGATTTTACTAGATGACTTCTCTTGAACATATCGGTGACACTGAGATGAGTTGGTAGAATTGACCCAAAACCAAAGTGAAGTTATGATGAACCATAGGTATGAATGAACCATCAAGAAGATTATCCAACCCAAAAGTCATGATGATGGAGTGAAAGTGTCATGTTCAAGAGTGACATGCTACCATAAAGTGTTATGTTCTTTTTCCCAAATTTTCCACGGTCATTTTTCGACCAGTACCCCTTTATTTTTTAACAAGCTTGAGGAGGGTAACATATGCTTGATCTATAATTCAACCATTTGGGAAAATCCATCACTATTTAATAATTTAACGAGTATAGCGATAAATGAAACTCGATTCTTGCCATGATCGACAAGTTTCTCGCTTCCTACCATATTTCGCGACTGCAACCTCGCGGTCAAAAGTTGTCATGTGTACCATATATTTGATCATAAAATCCACAAAATTCCAGCGCCGATGCAACCTATTATCACTGTGGGACCATTTGCAAAATGGGACATTGACTTCATGACCTTCAACCCTCGTTCGTCCAGGGGGCATGCTTATATTATTGTCGCAGTAGGCTACTTTACCAAGTGGGTCGAAGCGATGCCTACATTCAATAACATAGGTGAAACAATTGCATTATTATTTATAAATCATGTCATCTCAAGTTTCAGTATGCCCACAAAGTCGAGTACAGGATCAAATGCAAATTTTATTTATGAACTCCTATAATTCGTTGAAGCATTCGCTTATGAATCTTGTTGATAGCCTCAACTTGTCCATTGGATTGTGGATAATAAGGAGTATAAATTTCATGCGAAAATCCTAATTTGGTATTCAACTCATTCATCATGTCATTGCGAAAGTGCTTACCATGATCTGTGACTATAGCCTGTGGAACACCAAACCGTGAGATGACATGATTGAAAAAGAATAATGCAATTGTTTCGACTGTGTTATTGAATGTAGGCATCACTTTGGCCCACTTGGTAAAGTAGTGTACTGCGAAAATAATATAACAATTCCCCCTAGATGAACGATGGTTTCAGGTCATGAATTTAATGCCCCATTTTGCAGATGGTTCCACAGGGATAACAGGATGAATTTGCGCTGGCGGTTTGTGGATTTTACGATCAAATATCTGGAATTCATGACAACTTCTGACCACAAGGATGCAGTCACAAAATATGGTAGGCCAAAAGTAATCGGCATGGAGTATCTACTACGCAGTAGCATATCCAAACAAGTGTCCACCACCAGCCCCAACATGACAATCATTTAAAACCTTCTTGGCCTCCTCATGAGTGAGGCACTTCCTTAAAATTGTATCAACACCACGATGATAAAGTGTATCACCGACGATTAGAGAATCTTTGCCTTCGTATCAAATATGTCATTGTTGAGAGCGAGAGGTATCTGGCTGAAAATTCTAGGTTTGGAGATAAATAATAAAATCCCCATACCAAGGATCAGATGATCCAATCAGAAACAAAGACTCATCATGAATTGATAGTATCAATGTAGTAGCAATACTATCAAAGGGAAGGTCGCAGAGAAGCTCAGCCAGAACTAAAGACTTATTTGACTTGGATTTGATGAATTCCAAATAAAATTCCTGTAAAATAACGATCCATATTGAATATTCCCCCCCCAGCAATTTATGTGACATAATTTAAGTCATTGGGTTGAAATCCGAAATGACAATGGTCTTCCGGAACAGGATATAATGGCAAAATCTTTGGACAGCTTGAACACCCACCAAGGCGAACTTTTTGACATATGAAAACGTCACTTCTATATCATTGCGATTTTGACTCAAATAATATATTGGATGTTATATCCCATCTTCTTCTTGGACCAATACCATAGCAACGGTCGTATCAACCACGACAATATATAAGAAATAATCACTCTGATAATTGGGGGCATACATTAATGATGCCTGGACAAGTGTATCCTTGACAACATCAAAAGAAGCTTATGCAACCTTATCCCAATGGAAGGGAACCCCCTTTTTCAAGAGACACGTAAATCCTTTAGCCATTTCAGCGTAGTTTGGTATGAACCTTCTTAGGAAGTTAGCCTTTCCTTGAAGCTTCTGTAACTAAAGTAAATTTGATGGCACAGGAAAATAAAAAATGGCCTGGAACTTTAGTGGGTCGATTCAAATTCCTTCTTTTGAGATGATGAATCCTAGAAAACGACCAGAAACAACACAAAACACCTATTTATGTGGATTGAGGCATATTTTTTAGTGCCCGTGACAGCGTAAAAAGATATCTCTCAAATGCATCAGGTGATCAATCCACTTTCTTTAAACCTGAAATGTTGCCACGATGTTCTTTAAACCAAATGGGAGTTTTCGATATGAAAATGTGCCCCAGGGACAGATGAATGTTGTCTTATATTGGTCCTCTAGGCAGATATTGATTTAATTGTAGCCATAAAATCCATCCATGAATGAAAGGATTTCACATCCAGCACAGTCAATAATAATCTGGTCGATAAAGGGAGTAGGATAGTTGTCTTTTGGACAAGCAATATTGACATCCCAATAATCGACGCACACTCTGAATGTCCCTTGTTTCTTCATGACGGGAACAATTTTGGAAACCTAATAAGTAAATGGAATGGGGTAAATGAAACTAGCACGCAAATTTTTTTCAACTTCTGATTTAATGTCAGTAGCCTTCTTCTGATGAACAAGATGAAGGCATTGACGTACCAGTCTAACACCAGGATACATTTTAATAGTTTGTTCAATGATACTAGTATCTATGCCTGACATTTCCTCATAAGACCAAGCAAATATATCACAGAATTCATGAAAGAGAGAGAAATATGTTTCAAGTTTTGATGGAGAACAAGACATGCTGACATGAATGTTTTCTACAATGTCAAGTTTAGTCGAAATATCAATAGAAATGGTTTCTTCAATATTTGATAAATTTCACTTAGATTTAATTGCATTAATAGGAAAATAATTCGAAAAGAAAGTTTTATCGATGGGTGATATAGTTCAATAAAATTATCTTGTTCGTAATCCTGAAGATGGGAACGATGATGATGATCTTCACATGTTTCTCCTTCTGGCATCATGGATTCCACAATGCCCTCGTCGGTCAAGAAATTGGATGAAAAAGGATCAGATGGAGTACCAAAATATAATGAATGATCAACCCAAACAATTGGCGACGATGATTTTTGATTCGTCGCCCAAGCTATGTAGATTGATTTCTATGTTAGCTCAATTAGGTTGGGCGGGAGAAATTCATCCAACATAACAACTTTAGAATCATCTGTAATCTTCCTTAAGCCATATGGAGTGGAATATATCATGTAGCAGGTCTCTATATTTGCAATTTTTGCTGACATCGCAGGCGGCAGTAATGCAAAGGTTCCCATTAGGGAATAATCCTTTAAGATTCCTACACCAATGTTTTGAAGTGCTAGTTCTGGTGCATGAACTAAAAAAATGCTTCCAATTACCTAGGAACTAAAGGCAAAGAAGGAGAGTTGCATTAGGGGAATTTTGAGGTCTAAAATGGGCCTCCTAAGAAAAATGTACAACAAAAATAAACTTTATAACAACCAATAGGATTCAAGATGATGATGTCAACCATGGGGATGATTTACCATTTTTTAAATAAAAGGGTAAAAATATTAAAAAATAATAAAATAATAAAACTACTTTTTCAACTCGTATTTTCAACTTATCTCCCAAAATTTTTACTCAAATTTTGAGTGGGAGTACTCGTTGGATGCAAAATTTAATTCCTCATCCAAGGAGTACCCATGTTGCATACTTTCGATGAACTCTACTACATGAAAAATGAGAAATACATAAAAAAACGTGATTACAATCACATTTTTTATGTATTTCTCATTTTTTGTGTAGTAGGACCCATCGAAAGTATGCAACATTGGTACTCCTTGGAAGAGGAATTAAATTTCACATCCAATGAGTACTCCCGCTCGAAATTTGAGTAAAAAATTTGGGAGATAAGTTGAAAATATGAGTTGAAAAAGTAGTTTTTTCATTTTTCCCTCTAGAATTTGATGATGTCATCAAATCTTATTTGATTCTTTCCACTATTATTTTATAATTTCCTTAGGAGGCCCATTTTAGACCTCAAAATTCCCCTAATGATTGATGACTGTAATAACACCTTTATGAGGAAAGGAAATCATTCTAAAATAAGTAGAAACGATCGTAGTCATAGCGTAAACCCTTGGCCTTCTAAGTAAAATGTTGTAGTCAAGGGGTCCATCAACGACCTCAACTTCAACAATTCTTGTTTTTCCCCCTAGTTCAACATGCAAGGTATTGATGATACCGCAAGGCTTATATGTACGACCGTCAAAATATTTCAACATCGTAGGCAATTAAGATAGACGTGGTGAGCCAAGTGACTTCTAGAAATTTAGAGACATAATGCAGGTAGATGCTCCCTCATCAATAATAGTACGATGAACGAGGTGATTGAGGACATTTACTTGGATGGAGAATGCCAATTCTGCTGGTAATTGCGACACATAGCCCATATGATTAAAGACTACAAGAATGGAATCTGTCAGATTTATTCCACCAATTGCCGACAATAAAGCTTGCTTCTAGGAGGGAGAATTTTGAAGTACCTCAAGCGTCAACATAGCTGAAGGGGATTGAGCCAAATATTCAACTATATTATAATTTTGAGCAACTCGGGCTCGAGGATTGAATGTCAGTTTATGAACGACTCCCTTCGGTGGCTTTATTGTTAACTCAGGAATAATAGTTGGCAGAATAGATTCCATGGGTGGATTTATGGTCGAGGTAGTAGATTGATCAGTAGCCTAACTACCATAATATTTATTATGTGTTGATACCAAAACATCTATTTTTGGCTTCATGACAAATAGCATAAGAACTTGGGAATTAGAAGTTGGATCTGTAGAAACCATATTTGTGTTTGGATTCGGAAATGGATCTGTCAACACAGCAGATGCAGTCGAGGTCTTAAGAAATTTTGAGACTTCGGCGTGGTGAGGATAGTCTTTAACAAAGTGCTCCTCATTACATATAATGCAAGGTTAACGAGGTTTCCAATTGTTTCTAGTTTTTTGATCAGATGATCGTTCTTGTGGGGTTGAATTTTACTTTTTATTCGCTTTCCACTTTCTCTTACTTCTGGGTTGCTTGTCACTTTTACCTTTATCAGATGACACGACATGAACTTTGGAAGAAGTTGCAGGATCAGATGCAGTAGAGTGATGTGTGCTTACAGTACCGATCATACCGTCGTCGGCATGAGAGTCCTTAGATGGAGGAGGAACAATAAAATTAGATCGCGACACGTTGGGAATTTTCTCGTAGAGCATGCCAGACTGAGTATAAATTAAATCTAAGTACTGGGCATGAGAAATGAACTGCTCTTTAGTGATGACGCCACTCTTAGCCACATACTCGGTGATATATGGCAATAAGGACTTAATGAACCACATAGAAAGGAGCTAATCAGGAACAAATGTTTTGACCATTCTACGACGATTATGCCACTCATGAATATGATCAGAAATGTGAGTACCATTAGTCTGTTTGAAATTTTTCAAGGATTCTGTTCCAGTTTCATATAATATGGGTAACTATAAGTGGATCAAAAGGTAGTAGATAAGGCAGCAAAAATATCAAATGAAGCTCGTGGTAACTCAATGTACCATTTCGCGGCTGGGCTAGTGAGCGTATGCTGGAAAAGACGTAGTTGAACAGAGTCATCATTAAAGGAGTTAGATGAAAACCACAAATGATAAGTCATAACATGCATCGAGGCATCTTCTCAAGGGTTTCCATTGAACTTAGGAATATTTGAGGGTAATTTATGTGGTATCACCAGTCACCGAGGAACATAGTTGATTGGATCGTTGGTAAGCCAGTTTAAAACAGGTAATTCTAAAGTTGCAACAAAAGAAAATTGTCAATTTAAGTCAGGTTGAGCATAGCCATGGTATGAGGGAATTTCTTGGGCAACATGATTTTGAGCATCAACATAAGGATTTTGTTGCTGGTAACTCAGATGGGGGTTGTTTTGATAAGCAAATGCTTGAGGATTCTGTTGACCAAAACCTAGGTAAGCTTCTTGTTGTTGGAATGATTGATGTGGCATTTGTGTTTGTGGCAGCCAAGGTGTCTACCCACCAATATTATAGCCCAAACTAGATTAGCTTGGACCTGGTTGTGAATAGTTAAAACCCAGTCCGGTGGTGGCTGTGACATCCCATAATATGGTAATCTATCTTATGAATAAATAATTATGGATACAGGTAGTTGTTGTAAACCATCCGAAGGAGTTGGAATCTGAGGGCCCAATACTTGAGGGTATTGGGTGGAAGGACCTACCTGAGACGGTTAAGGTAGAACACTCTGAGCCTATAATAGAGGTAAGGATGTATTTATAGGAGGAGTAGATGTGGGTGAAACAAGTTGAACCGGTTGATATGAATGCACAACCATTTGTAGTTGAATGGGCAGAATAGGTTGCCACTGACAAACAGTAATTCCAACATTTGGGTGACCATATAGCGACAGAGTATTATCAAAATGGGTGACTATAGATTTCCCCCTAGCATGAGTATAATAAGATGGAATATATTTTTCTCCAAATGCTGGGAGTCTAGTTGAGTTTTTGTTAGATGAAATATGCTTAGATGGACTAGCTTGATATTGCACTGAAGATGTATATAAATTATCAAGTCATTTAGTACTCATTCGAGATGTACCAGATAGAATACCAGATGATGACATTGGTGAATTCCACAGGTTTGAGGATGCACTAGAGAAGGTTCTAGATAAATATTGGTAACTAGGTGGGATGAAAGGACCACTATATAAATGTGACTCTGGTGATGTGGTAACCATCGACGGGGTAGCAAGAGAAAGTGTTGTCGCAACTGTAGCAGAAGGTACAACTGGAGATGTTGAATCAACCATGGTCATGCGACCCAATGTATACCCTAAAGGATCTATGGGAACTCGAATTGACAGAGGATCAAAGAATGATGTGTGAGGTGATTGAGGAAAAGTCTTGTAAAGATAAAGCTCCGGTCCAAAATCGGTTGGAGTCGCAGATGTTTCGTCTTGTGGTATTTCTTCAATCGAAGTCAAACCAGGTGGAAGAACTTCGCTGTCATGCCCGAGATAGATTTCATGTGGTTAAATAAGCGATATGGGAGACTCAATGACTACGATCGGTTGTGGAGCAACCGATACAAGAACAACTTCTGGTTGTTCAACTTCAGGATCTAGAAGTTCTGGTAAAAGGATAATGGGATCTGGATCAACTTCCTGCTAAACAACGTTGGGTTCGGAAGGTATGGTCTCACTGATTGAATGGATCGTGACCACAAGTAGCTATGAAGACTCTGTCTCGACAAGAGTAGATGAACTAGGATTTATAGAAAAAACTCGAGATGACTTTGGTATATGTGATGATGATGTTGCACCAAAGGTATTGATAGTATTGGTTTCGATAGAGCGATGTCGCCTTCGCCGACCATAAATGACTTCTGGTGGTAAAGGTGGTTTAAGTTCTATTCTACATGAATGACGAGGAAAGGGATGTTATACTTCCATGATGACTGAATTATTTTATTACAAAAACAAATAACAAAATAAAAGGGTAATTCTAGGCAAAAGTTTTACCTAGTAATTGTGAACTGTAGAATACCTCCTGGTGAGCCAAGAAGTACGGGTAGGAAATATTCTTGAATGTTGTGTTTTGTGTATTGCAAGTTAAAAGGTTTATAACTTGGTTACCTATGGATGGATAACAACCTAAAGTTGTCCTCCCAAATATACCTGAAGGTATGTGGAGTCCCAAGTCCATATTAGCGCTATCTAAAGAAAAACCGCACAGTGAGAGAACCCCCTTATACTTTTCGTACTATAACACTGCCCTATATACCCGAAGTTACGTGGACGAGCTCCGATATACTTATGTACATGGAGTGAGGTATCACACTCGGAATGTATCGCAGACAAGTTAGTGACAACTGTTATGTTTAACAACGTCGAAACACGTCACTAGCATAGACCTTCTAAATGTATTGTTAATGTTCCAATGCTTTCTTAGGTTGATTGATATAAATTTTATGTTGATCTTGTTTAAAAGTTTGTCTTTGAGGTTCACCGCATGATGTAATGGAAATTCCTAAAAATTCAAACTAAATTATAAGCAAACTTTTCAATCTTTTCAATGAAAATCCTAGCTATTAAGGGAAAGAGCAATCAATTTTTGAGCAAACAACAAAGAGCACAAACTAAATGCAGCTTTCCTAACTTGTTCCTATGCAACACAAACAATTCAATATATCAATATTCATGTTTTTATTTTCAGCTCCCTTTAATGTGAATGAAAGAAAGGAAACTGTATGCACAAATCAATCAAAAAGTGTTTTCTTACGATAAATGAGGAATGAAACAAAAATTTATCTTAGGAAAATGAAGAATGGAACTACAATTTTCCTACAAGAAAGGAGGAATGAAACAACAATTTCCTTTTCGAAAATAGAATTGATCTAATGTAGAAATGAAATACTTTGAATTTGATTTTCCAATGATAAATAAAAACACTAATGAAACATTGAACAAATTTACTTTTCAAAGGAGGAAGAACAAGAAATTTTACTGGTCTCTAAGAGGTATCAGACATCTCAGAATAAAGAAAACAAGTGGCTGAAACTGAAATAAATGAAAAAATTTGATGGAATTTGGTTGGCTAAGGGGGAAACACAGTCTCTAAGGGGAGACAGTGCATTGAAGAGCACCCCTGAGTAGGAGACAATGCACTGCAGTGCACTATGTCTTGACCAATAGTGCGTTGGGCGCATGTAAAATTGAAAATCAAGAAGCTAGACACACTTCTAATGCAATTTGTTCATTCAAATGATTGATAACTGAAAGTAGATGCTACTGATGAAGATAAACAGAGGAAAAAACACCAGGAACGATAGGATACTCCCCAAAAGAGTCACCAATTTTTTATACGAAATTGTGATCTACAAATAAACCAAATTCCATATGTGTGTTGTTTATCACTTAGAACAACAGAGGAAAGAATAACTATTATTTTACCTAAAACAAGCAGATACACAGAATGGGAAAGGAACCTACTTGTGATTCTTCCGCTTCTCCTTCTCCTTCTGTTTCTGTTGTCATCACTCTCAATCCAACTCAAGTTGCTAGATCGATTCTTGCAAGCATAAACAAAGAACAACAAACAACATACAATATACATATATCTACTTATCTTACTCAAATCAAAACGATTAGATCTGAAATACATACATCATTGAAGGATACATTGCACAAGAAAAAGAGACATATTTATGGGAAAATGAACAAAAATATTTATAAAGAGTAGAAGGGCAAGATTACAACCAACGGATCGATTTGTTGTCAATCTACTCCAGCTTCATTCTAGCCTCATCACATCCAGCATTATCCCAACAGCATAACAGTACTTTCACTCTCTTATCAAATGAGAATCCAACATCATAACCATTAGGGGAATTTTGAGGTATAAAATGGGCCTCCTAAGGAAATTATAAAAAATAGTGGAAATAATAAAATAATATTTGATTACATCATCAAATTTTAGAGGGAAAAAAGAAAAAACTACTTTTTCAACTTGTATTTTCAACTTATCTCCCAAATGTTTTACTCAAATTTCGAGCGAGATTACTCGTTGGATGAAAAATTTAATTCCTCATTGAAGGATTACCCATGTTGCATACTTTCAATGGATCCCGCTATATGAAAAATGAGAAATACATGAAAAATGTGATTGAAATCACATTGTTTCATGTATTTCTCATTTTTCATGTAGCAGGGTCCATCAAAAGTATGAAACATGGGTACTCCTTGGATGGGGAATTAAATTTTTCATCCAACGAGTACTCCCACTCAAAATTTGAGTAAAAAATTTGGGAGATAAGTTGAAAATACGAGTTGAAAAAGTAGTTTTATTATTTTATTATTTTTTAATCTTTTTACCCTTTTATTTAAAAAATGGTGAATCATCCCCCATGGTTGAAATAATTATCTTGAATCATATTGGTTCTTATAAAGTTTATTTTGGTTGTACATTTTTCTTAGGAGGCTCATTTGAGACCTCAAAATTCCCCTAATGCTTGCACAAAATTATTCCTTCCCTAGCACTAGGATGAGTGCTCCATTTATACGGAAACTGATGGTAGTTTTCTCAATGAATGAATTTCTAATAATAGGCAAGAAATTTTTCCAAGTTCAAAGGTTTTATATGGACACTTGGATTCAAATTTTGACACATATGGAATCTTATAGAAAGCACTGGCCATGTGGAGATTCCTGGAAAAATGAGAATTCCGCTCCCAGGTGACCAATGCACACTTGAATGTTGGGAAGTGCACTGTAGTGCACCCTTGCATGGAGGAATTGGAACTGCAACACAGTTAGTCCATCGCAGATGAGCGTTGGTGTGTCATTGGGTCATATAACATATAATTCAAACCTTGGAAATCTCACAATAAAAGCCATGAATGAAATGTTCTTCACTTAGGGCATATATAAACTAAAATATAAGGGGATGATAGACCCTATTTCATTGGTCTTGGGGATTATTTCCAGTTTGACCAGGTCATGGGGGATGATGCCCAAATTGACCTATAACACTTCAGCTCAAGGAACAAATGACAACAGAGACAACACCACATTCATGAAGCGATTCATCCCAACAAAATCTATTTATGTTTTTATTTTACTTATTTTAAGGAGATTTCTTTAAACCTCCTAAACACTTTATGTATTTGCTATTTTTATACTTTTTATTTTACTATATAGACCCTTTCATTTCTTTGAAGACAGGGTCCTGAAATCTTCAAAAGAAGACTTTATAAAAGTTGCACTTTTGTACTCTTAAATTTTCTCTTAATAGAAAGGTTGGACCAAGGGATGTTTTTCAAATGAGCAAAGATATGATATATATGATATTTCTATCTTTATGTATATGTTCTATTTCATATGATAAATAGTTTAGTTTTCTTATGATGTTTTTATTATATGTATCCTTTTAAACACAGTCCAACATTAATTCACTTCTGAACATGCTTAGATTGCAATTTTTAATATATGAACAAATACATACAATTATTAAATGTCATATGTGCTTAAAAATTTGATTTTCTTGACTATTTAATCAAATCAATTATCTTAAATTATTTTACATTTCTATAAGTGCTTGATAAATCTTTATTTACATACACTTAATATCATCTTTTAAATCGCATAGATAAAAGAAAGATAATTCATCCCGGGATAGAGATACGTTTATATACTTTTTATGCTTGTTGTTTACTCTCATTCATCAAGTCACAGTTATAAAATACCACCCATCCACTCAATTATATTTCATTGGGAAATTGGTCCCATAATCCCTATTTGGAGCCACTATCTCAAACAGATAAGGGACGAATTTTAAGTTCCCGGTCGAGTGGTTTCCCTTGATGTTATTGCAACGATTTTCGAGGCATCAATAGGAACATAAATCAAAAGGTGTTTCCTATACTAAGGGAGATAGTTACATGTCTTCTACAGTTAAACATTGAGAAACAAGGATTATGTAGAGTTTGCATGCTTGGAAAGCATGCCAAGGTTGCCTTCCCAAGAAACAAGCATATGTATAAGGGATTTTAGACCTAACACGTTAAGATGTTTATGGACCGATGTCAATGGCATCAATTTTAGGAAGAATGTATTATGTTTCCTTTATTTACAACTTCTCTCACAATATTTAGATTCACTTCTTAAAGGTAAACGATGGGGTCTTTAGCAAGTTTCAATAATTCAAAGCATTAGTTGAGAAAAAATAGGGAAGAAGACCAAATTTTTGAGATTAGACAATGGTGGTGGGTATATTGCGAATGAGTTCAAGGGATTCTGAAAAAATATAAGAATCAAGGAGTTGAAAACTTTGTACAAACCACAACATAATGGGTTTGAAAAGTACAAGAATTAATTCATCATAGGGGTTGTTAAGGCCATGATTCATGACTAAGATTTCCCGTTGTTTCTTTGGTTAGAGGCATGAAACGCAACATTCTACATCCAAAATATGTTTTCTCAAAAAATCGTGGAGGAAAAGCCACCAAAGGAGGTAGTCGCTAGTATGAAGCCAGAGGTGAGTCATTGCCACATCTTTATTTTTCCAATTTATATACTTGTACAAGTAGAGAGGAGGACCAAGTTAGAGCCCTCTAGCAGGAAGGGTCCATTTGCGAGTTACAATGAGACTTCAAAATCATACATGGTTTATATTTCAGAGTAGAGGAAGATATTAGTGAGCAGGGATGTAAATTTTGAGGGAGACTTTGCATCCAATAAGTCCCATGATCCTATTCTAGGGACATGATAATGAGTAGAAAGTTTTAAAGGTTAAACCAAGGTTGCCAATGAATTGTAAGACTATATAACAACCTTTAGGTGATGAGGAGGAGACAATAGCCCCTTCCATTTTTGTTAAGAGACCTCGATGGTTCACTCAGACGTTAAGGGATGTTGAAAAGTATGTTGAAGCTCCAAGGATAAATTTTAAGGAGAGCGAACCTTCAAAGAAGTTTCCAAACTACATGGCATTATTGAGGAACATCATAGATTTCAAGTAGTTCAATTATCAAGAGGTAGCGAACCAACAAGTATGGTGGGATTTCATGGTGGAGTACACCATCATGAAGAATTATGTTTGGAATGTAGTGCCAAGACTGAAGGGGAAGTCCATAATGAGTTCCAAGGTATCTCCACAAGAGCAAGCATGCAACAAATGGTAGAACTAAGAAGTTCAAGGTGAAATTTGTGGCCAAAGGGTTCTCCTAGAAAGAGGGAGTGAACTATAAGGAGACATTTTTCTCCAATGAAAGACACTTCCATTAGAGCAAGTATTTCCTTAGTTTCATTTATGGGATGGAGGATATATTGTATAGATGTGAACATAACCTTGTATAATGGGTTCATTAAGAAAAAAAAATACACAGATGATAGAGTAGCCTAAGGGATTTGAAGTAAATGATGAGTCCCATGTTTTCAAGATTAAGAAAGCCTTGTGTGGACTCAAGAAAGCACCAAGAGCATGGTATTCCAAGATAGAAGGATTTTTGCAAAGTATGGGTTTCACTAAAAGCAAAGTAGATTCATATTTATATTAACATTTGTTAAGATGATCTACGTATTTAAAATGGAAGTGAAGGTCAATATCAAGTTGTACCAAGGTGAAATTGATGCTCTAAATCTAAATCATTGGTTGCAACAATTAGAATTTTATTTCAGTGTTCATGTTATAGAAGAGGAATATAATATTTTATTTGTGCGACTGAAATTAGAGAGCCTTACCTTTATATGGTGGGAAATCCATACGAAGACCTTGAGGTTGGAGGGAGATCCTTTTGTGACTAAGTGGGAGGAATTTAAAACTGTGATAAAGTCACAATTTTACTGTATCAGATATGTAGAGGACCAATGGATCCAGTGGCACTACATCAGGAAGAAGTTGGTGCAGAGCATACTCATGCACACCACATAGTTTAGAAATATGTTCATAATGCTGGGTATCTCCACAAAAAATCTGGATGTACTCCTCAAGTATTTGGGGGGTCTACACAGCCATTTGCAAAATCAAGTGATGTTATTCAAGCCCATATTACTAGATGAGGTTTGTGTACATACATAATACTTGGAGAACATAATCTTGAAGAAAGGGAAATAAAGTGGATAGAAGCAGAAGGAGAAACATGATGCTTCTAAGGAGGGAAAGAAGAAGTGGAAAGGGGGAAAAGATAAAACACGAAAACCAAAACACAACAGTGAAAAGCTCCCAACAACCACTACAACATTGATGGCCATAGAAAGGAGAAGCGTTGGAAGTTGCATCCTAAGCTTAACTTGAACAAAAGAAAAGATAATAAGAAGAATAATCTCATGGTAATTGATTCGAGTAACCATGTTGAAATAAAATTGGAAATGGATGAGAATATGATTTGTAAATCAGTGCAGAAGGAGATGAATATGATTAGCCTTCAACAACATGAAGAGAAAGAAATGGCCAAACTTATCCACATAAAGATACAAGTCAAGTAGACAAATATTGATGCTCTGTTTGACTCAATATTGCAGACAAATATCATTGTAGAAGATCTGATCAACAAATTAGAATTAGAATTTTGTGATCATCTGAGCCCATATCCATTGGGATGGGTAAATAAGGATGTGGAGTTGAAGGTAAAAAAACAATGAAAAATTAGATTTTCCATCAGTGTTGATTTTATTGATGTCATAGAACTAGATGTAGTTCCCCTTAATGTATGTGGAGTCATGTTTCGAAGTCCCTAAATATACATGCGAAAGTCAATATTCATGCGGAGAGATAACCAGTACCGACTTGTCAAGGATGGAAAAAATTTCACTATCAGCATGCACAAAGGAAAGTCGAAAATTTCACTAGTAAGTGCCAACCAAGTCAAGAAATTAATCAGTTCTAGCAAGAAGTATGTTTTACTATTTTTAAGAGAAAAATTGTCTATAAAAGAGTATGTATGAGGTAAGGAATTATTGGAGGGGTGTATTAAGAAATAGAAACAACAACTGGAAGAGTTGGTACAAAAATATAAGGATGTGTTTTGGGAGCCTAAAGGGTTACCACTCAAGAGGGAAGTGGAGCACGAGATCCATCTATTGCAAGAATCCCCATTGCCAAACATTGGGATGTACAAATAGTCTGTTATAGAAGCAAGTGGGGTGAAGAAAAAATTGCAACGACTACTAGAACATGGTGTCATTTGACTGAGTACATCACCTTATGAGTGACCCATCATCACTGTGCAAAAAAAATATGGGACTTGGCAGATGTGTATTGATTATAGGGAATTGAACACAATTATGCTCAAGAACAGGTACCCCCTTCCTCGGATATATGATTTGTTGGATCAATTGTGGCAAGCGAAGTACTTCACCAAGATAGACTTAAAATCTAGATATCACCGGGTTTGAGTCAAAGAAGAAGATACTTGGAAGACTATTTTCAAAACCAGACAAGGGTTGTATGAGTGGTTAGTCATGCCATTTTGCGTATGAAATGCATTAGATACATTTATGAGTTTAATGTATGATATGTTGTGCCCTTTTATAGATTCATTTGTTATTGTTTATTTGGATGATATACTGGTGTACAATGCTACATGGGAGGAGAACATCTAACATTTGGATGACATTAAAGAAGAACCAAATGCTAGAAAATATTAAGAAGTGTGAGTTTTCACAACAATATTTGGTGTATCTGGGGTATGTGATAGGTGGAGGTGAGATGAAGATAGATATTTCCAATATAGAATCCATCATGAAATGATTAGTGCCTAATAATATTTCTGAGGTTAGGAGTTTCGTTGAGGAAAAACAATTCCTAAGGAATTTCATGGCCTCATTTTTGGTGCTAGCAATGCCAATCCATGCCATAATAGAAAGTGACAAGAGTTTCTAGTGGGAAAAGGATCAAAAGAGGGCCTTTGAGGACTTAAATAA
This sequence comes from Pinus albicaulis, assembly GCA_034641835.2. Classification (NCBI taxonomy): domain Eukaryota; kingdom Viridiplantae; phylum Streptophyta; class Pinopsida; order Pinales; family Pinaceae; genus Pinus; species Pinus albicaulis. The sequence continues at coordinate 186,431,681 of CM076574.1, forward strand.
GAGTATTAGTCAAGAATTTTTTTTGGAATTACCGAAATTATAGTAGCCTTTTGAAGTGGAGATAGATGCGAGTGGGTATGATATGTAAGCAGTTTTGATGTGGGGAGAAAGGCATGTATGATACTATTCTAAAGTATTTCATGGGGAGATTCTTAACTACCCTACCTACGACAAGGAGCTATATGCCCTGGTGTAGGATAAAAATAAGTGGAAACACTATATAATGGGAAAGGAGACAATAATGCAGACATGTCACCAACTACTACAACTCTTGCAGGCCAAGATTCAGCTACAACAGAACAAGCATTACAAATGGATGGGGTTTCTATAGTAGTTTCATTTAGTGATCAAGTACAAGAAAGGAAGCACAAACAAGTTTTTCAACATGATTTTAAGTCCACCCATATCCTAGATCACATCTTTGGGAAATTTGATGCACAAGGATCCATTCATCCATGGTGAATATAGAGAGACATTTTTAGAGGATGAGGACTTCAAGGAGGTGTTTCAAAGATTTCAGAGTCAGAGTCACATGCACTATGGTGACAACACTGTTGACTACTATCACCAAGATATGTTACTCTATATGTTTGATAAACTATGTGTTCCAAAAGGTGAGCGATTGTAGCTGATTAGAGGGGCTCACACCTCCAAGGTTTCAGGGCACTTTGGTGTAGGGAAGACAATGGCTAACTTGCAAAGGTTTGTATATTGGCCCAAGATGCAAGAACATGTAGGTAGGTTCATAAGAGGATGCATGCTTTGTTGTACCCACAAACCTAGTAACAAGAAACTAGGTCAATATCATCCCTCACCTATGACTCATCCTTAGGAGAGAATTTCCATGGATTTTGTGGGAGGCTAACCAAAAATTAGGAAGGGACCTGACTACCTATTCGTGTTAGTTGATAGGTTTAGCAAGACGTATGTTCTAATGCCCTCGAAAAATACCATCAATGGGAAATAAGAAACAAAATTATTTTCTGGACAATTTTGGGTGCACTTTGGGATAGAAAGAATCATCGTTTCAAACAGGGACACAAGATTTCTCAGTGAATTTTGGACTACATTGTGGGAGAAGAATGACACATAGTTGAATAGGTCTACAACATTCCATCCATATACAAATGAGTAGACATAAGTATTCAACATGAATTTGGTGCAGCTTTTGAGCAGTTAAAATAAAAAACATCCAAAGGCCTAGGATGAAAATCTGGTATATATACAACACTCTTATAATAAAGAAATCCATACTTCTACTACTAAGTCCCCATTTGAAACTTGTTTTGGATATTTTTCCACCTTCACCTTTGGATATTGCATATGGGCAGCACACAGGAGTAAGGGAGGATCTTAGAGGAGATGCCTTGAGGGCTGAAAAAATTGTTGAGAATATCAGGAAGATCCATATATAGGTACAAGAGACACTTTAGAAGTCACATGAAAAATATAAGGTCATGCATTATTAATATAGAATAGAGAAGCCATTCAAGGTGGGAGATAGAATATGGCTAGAGTTGAACAAGGAGATGCTACATGGTCTTGGTAAGTAAACCAAGGCTTTGTAGTATGGCCCCTTCGAGATAATGGAAAAAGTGGGTGATAATTCCTAGTGACTTATTCTACCACCATACATGTGCAAGTTCTCAATGGTGAATGTAGAGAATCTAAAATTATATGAGCCTTCCACGCTATATTAGAAAGAGGAATGGGTCCCACCTTTTGTGGAGGATTTTGTACCAAATACTCAATAAGAGTTTACAAAGGATATGGTTTTTCAAAAGAGGTCTCAAAATACAAGACATGGGCAACATGACCTTTGGCTGAATGGGTTGAAAGGAAAACTTCCATGCAAAGCTAAATACACTCGAGAGAAGGTGGAGGAAAAATTTCCTCAACTCATTAAATAGAAGCTTTTTGGGACCAAAAGCCTCCCAAAATTGGGAGGTGTGATCTGGATTGGATAATTTAATTATTTTACATCCATCTCAATGCTTTCAATGTGAAAAAATTGGAGGAATCAACTCACAAGACCATTTTTTTATCGGGGAGACCCAGTTTGGAAAATTGGGGTCTGAAACCTTCTGGGAGCGTTTTGGAGCATTAAATGGTTTTTTTTTGTTTAACTTTGTCGCTTTAGCACCACACCTTTTCTTTCATATTTTACACATATAGATATTTCCATTGGTGCAAGAATCACCTCAATTAGATTCTTTGTGAAAAATTCATGCCACTCGAAAGTTGACCTTCTTGTTTTCACCACACAATTAGAGAGGATTCTGCGTTAGCACCCGTTATTAATGGAAAGGGGGCTAGCCATGTGATTATGATGAAGAAGATTCTAGAAGAGTATTTATTGTAACTATGGTTAAGATTTGAGGTAGTCAAACATAATGAATAGTAGGCTACCAGACTGTGTTATAACCAGGCCACTAGGAGGAAAAAGGGTTCCATTTTTTTTAGTGCATTTGTTCCACGGATGAGCCAAAATAACGGAGAGGGATAGGAGATAGATCACATAGAGAGGATTTGTGTACTAGCCCACGAGCCACATGCCATACTTCGTTGTACATGCAACCATTTTATATTCCAGAAAGAGAGCAGAGCGACCTCACTTTCCAATTGGGTTTTCTCTCGAAAGGGTTTCCCAAGTCATATCTTGTGTCAATCGTGGTTTGTGATGTTTTATTTCGATATTATTTATTTTCTGCATAATTTTAATTTTAATTCACACACAAATAAGTGTAATCTACATATCCATAAATCTAAAGAATAATAAAACCCTAAAAGTGTAGATTTCATATTATTAAATATAGTTTTATCAGATCTGTTGTGACGAATTGTCTAGTGGAATATCCACAGTACTCTTTGAATCAGTCTTCTTCCTATATTTTGACTCCATTTGATTCTCTTCTTAGATACAATCATCCCATAGCCTTTCAAAATTAGGAAGGTTCTTACGACTCATGAGTACAAATACCTTCGATAAATGGTGCCCATGAAGAGAAGAATTCATTTAGTGCCATATTCACTACCTCTGCATTTGCACTCCCCAATTTCTGCAAGTTCATCATGAATTTGCATGGCCTTCATAAGGTGATTGGTGATTGAATTTGATCTATTAATTTCTATGGGTGTGATTTTGTTTCAGAATTTCATTTTTTTTTTTATGTTCTCGGTATTGTAAAGGATCACTAGGGCATCAAACTATCATCTTCTTCATGGATAGTGAGGATTCAAGCAATCCGTAATTGCATCCATTAGCAGTTTCTTAGCCCTTTTATTTTTGTGAGCTTCCGATTGTTGTGGACCTATAGGTGAAGTAACAACAACCTTAAAAATATCTTGAAGATCATTCTCTTCCAATAATAGTGTACCCTAACTTTCCAGGACAATATATTTTATGCACCATCCAATCTATCCTTGAATTTGAGGCTACCTAATGTTTTCTCTAAGACCCATTGTTCAAATTCCTAGATCTATAAATTATCCTTCAAAAAAATATCCAAACCATTCAACTACTAGTCTTTGTTTCTGGTCGTTGTTTTGCTATTGAAAACCCTTCAAAACCTCAATCAAAGATAATATTTTGTACCATGTAAAATTCCCAACCCTAGGTGACGGTTATCCTTATGTTCTCACTTAAGTAAAAAAAATGTTGAATTTAATTTAATGCAGAAATTAATTTCATATTATAGCATCATTTACACAATAGTTGAAAATGTAAATAGTGGAAGCATAAAAGGGTTTTACACATACACAGGTAATTTCTCCTTCGAAAGAAACATATCATTCCCTAATTGGAGCTTACAACAAAATCTCCACAAGCTGCTAATATAACACATGTATTGTTATAAAACTCACCTCAAACTGAGGTATGTGGCTTGCAGAGAAAGTATGGCATTTATAGAAAGGAAAGACATCAACTATAAGGCCGATATGGAATGTTTTAGGCTTCTGCATGGATCCATATGACTGTAAAAATTTGCTATATTGCTTCCTTTTCAACCTATTGCAAAGCTGGAATGTGATTCTCTTCTTATTGTGTTGTATTCTATCATTTCGTTACTCAACCTGCTCAATTTTTCAACTGTTAAATATACTTCATCTTGTCTTATTTATTCTTTTTTGAAACACTAATATAATTTTGAGATGTACAATTATTAAATTTACTCTTAAGTTTTTATGCCTTAAATTCACTTTACTAGACTCAACTGAAAAACATAACATATTTCACTTGTTCTTAAGTGTATTACAAAATAGAATTAATGATAACATTTTGTAAGTGGTGACCAATGAAATTCCTTGAGAAATTTCTTGCAGGTTCATGCTAAAACCTGTGCAAAAAATTCTTGCTCACATTGTACACTGGTTTGAAGTTGGCAAATATAGATTTTTCTCGAGTAGCACATTAGATATGGGGAATATGTAATATGCTAGGGCGTATTTTCTTATGGGTTCCTGCAATAATAAGTTTTATCCTTGACTATGAAAATGGGATTTAATATTGTAAGGTGCCTTCCAATGAGACAATGCTAAGTCCTTTCAACAATGTAGTAAATAAAACATTAATAATTCCCAAAAATTCAATTAATAAAACATAGTCCGACGAAACCCACCACATTAAGTTCCAAAATAAAAATATAACAAAGACCCAAATTTTGAATTGTGCCTTCAATTAAAACAAAGCCAAAGTATATCCAAGGTTCCATTTTTTAAACACAGTAGTGTGCCTATGTACACATCGATATTCTGGAGGGCATTGTCCTTTGACCATGTCAATGATCTCGGTGTTTCGGTGTTACCTTAGATAAACACATCCAATTTTTTTCCCTTTGTTATTCCTTTTGTATTAGGTTACAACACTCACACTTATTTTTTGGCTATGATATTACCTGCCTCGTATTTCCAACCTCGCATTTCCAACTCGTCTTCAGACGTCACAATTTCAACTGCAAATCACCTCAATTATGCTACCAATTTTTCAAGCGATGACAATTCTGTTGTAGGCCGAAGTGTTGTATGCTGACTCTGGTGTGATTATAGTTCCTTAACTACTCCGCTCTTATACTAACCTTAGAGTCACAACAAACCCACTCTTTTTCGAGTGCTACCACAAAAAGGAACCCTCACTAGGCAACCAGATGTGGTTGGTTCAATGCTAGGGTTTTTGTGAATAAAGATCTGCTTCTCTGCGTATAATTCACTCAAGGTTCCAAAACCAGGAAAATTCGTGGGATTTAAGTACCTTGTTTAAGAGTCAGCTTCTGCCGAGGAAGCTTCGCTTGATTACAAGGGGCCCTTGTAGGTAAGGAAATCTCCTCCAATCCAAGTGTTCACCACAGACAAACTTTTCTCCATAAGATGACTTAGAGGCAAAGAATACATCAATTCATCTTGATTGGGTACATGTTCAATTCCAAAACCCTAAGAAATTGTTTCCAACCAGAAACCTTTCTCCCAAAGAACAAAAAATTAATCACGGAATTGCGTCCTCCTTCAAGATATTCATATACAAAGCATAGAGTGGGGAAGTGTCAAATAGGGTGGAATATTTCACCACCAAAATTGAAAAATTAGGAATGTTGATTTATTGTAGCATCATATGTGCTCTAAGTCTCAAATTTTGTAGGGAGGCTTAGGCAAACGTATTCCAAAGAACCCAGACAACGTTTTGGAAAATTCCACTTATATTATGTTTTATGGAAATAATTAATTATTTTTAATGAGACCCTAAGTCTAAACTTAGGAAATTAAAATAATTAAAGGATATTAATTAAAACAGAGTGTGAATCTTCTAGAAAATACAAAGATGAAGTCAAGTTAATCTTCGCCATTGATTAAAGATTTAATCTCGATCGTTGAAGACTTAACGAGAGGATTATAAGAAGGAATTGATGGATCATTTGGAAATCACACCGAGAGATAGAATCTAGAGATCGAAATTATTTAGTGAGCAATGCTCAGGGAGAAGATCAATCAAGAATATTTTTTCAGAGAGGGACAGTGATAGATATGATTGGAGATTTTTCCTGAGCCAATAATAAATCCCATAGAAGATAGATGGAAGTATGCAGAGAGGCGGTGTAGCAACTACGCAAAGGCAATGTAGAACCAATAGAGGCAGCGCTAAAACCTTAAGGAGATTCGAGATTCAGCTGAGGATAAGTCAGATCCAGTTTTGGAGTGCCGGGTTGTGAGACCAGAAGGGGCCAATGATCATTATCCAACCAATAGAAGAGTCAACAAGGAGAGGTGAAGAGTCCCCATGCAGAGTGATGCTGAGGCTGCGTAGATGCAGCGTAAGGCTCATCAGCTCAGTGTTTGGCCAGTTCAGAGTTTCTAGTGTTAGTGTGAGGTAATCCTCGCAAAATATTTTTTAGTTAGATTCTCTGTCTGAATGGCCAGTAAGGCATCCCAAATTGTATTCAGATATTCTGAATAATAATACAAACCCTCAGTTGTTGCATTGGTTTTCCCACATTGAGTTTTTCCGGGGACATTTGTCCAAAAAATAACGATGTCAGGTGTCGATTGTTTATTCTTGCTCATATCTTGTTTCCACACTTATTTATTCTCCACAGTTTAATTTTGTGAAGGTTTTAGTGTATGGGTTTCAATATTTACCATAGAAAACAATAAATAACTTGTTCAAATAATTAACAAGTAGAATATTTCTCATCAGTTTTTGCAGTAGGATTCCAGATATAGCAATTTTCATATGGTATCAGAGCTTGTTTAGCAGTGTAGGAGGAGAAAGAGAGTAGACTAGAAGGATCCAACGTTGAGAAGAAGTTAGGGATAAAAGAGTTGCGTAAGCAGCAGATCGATCTCCCCAGTGATTGTGAAGTCCAAGCCAGGAGGGCTAGATCTGCAAGGAAATATCTCTCTCAGTGAGCCGACAGAGAGGTAGGATTTTCCAATTGCATTTTTTTAGAGGAAGTGTGAGCAGCATAATAGATTAGTGCAGATCATCAAGGTGGTGGGACACAGTTTCTATGTAGCAGTGACTGCTGGTGCAGAAAGTAGTTGAAGACACATTTGGGGAATTATGAATTCAGAGAGTTTCTTACCCAAGAAACTCGGATTTCCTGTTTAGAATCAACAATGATAATGTTTTATTTGGCTTGCACCAACAAGGAGTGCATAGAGCTAGTTGTGCAGAGGGTTAGAGGCAGCAGTTCGACAGCGTGAAATTTTCAAGACTGAAAATTATTACTGCAATGATTGGTTTATTTCTCCTACTTATGAGATAATTTATTGACAGATTATTCAGTAAATTCTGAAATAAGCACATTTGCAGATCTTCACTCTAATCAAAAGCATAAGAATGTAAAATTAAACAAGTAGCACAATAGAAAAAACCACATAAACACTGTTATTTTTGGACAATTGTCCCTGGAAAAACCCAATGCGGGAAAACCAATGAAGCAGATGAGGGTTTTGTATTTATCTTTAGTAATGTAAGGAACATTTACAAGAGTCTTGATGAGAAAATTAAAATTAGCATAGACCTAGTTGAATTTTTCTGCAACCTTGAGAAGAATTTCAGACCCTCGAGGTGACCTCCTACACCCTCTACGTCATCTAGCATGAGAGCTCTACGTAGTCTCTCCCTGGACTGTGTAACTCTATGTGGAGGGGTTCTTGCTGTCGATCAGCTCACCCTTCCCTTCATCCTCCAGAATTTTTCTTCTCCATTAACTGAATCCTCCCTCCTCCTTCTGCTTCTACAAACTCGCCTCTACAAACTCACCCACTGAAATCAAATTCTCTTGCTTCAAAATCGATTTCCTTCAGGTGCTAAGAATGTCTTCAAATTAATTTCCAAATGACCCTCAAGCCCCTTCTTATAGTCTTCTCATTTATGAATAAACAGCCAATATTATATCGTTAATCAATGGCCCAGATTAAAAGATGAATTGAACTTCGTTTTCTAGAAGATTCACACTCTGCTTTATTAAAACCCTTTAATTATTTAATTTCCCTAAGTTTAGAATTAGGGTCTTCATTAAAATAATTAATTATTTTCATAACGCCATATCCGAGTGGAATTCCCATAAACGATTTATGGGTTCTCTGGATAACTGTTGTCCAAGCCTCTCCACCAAATATGAAACTTGGATCATTTCCCGATACTATAAAAATCAACACTCCTCTTAGTGAGGAAAGTGTTCAAGCAAGATAACACTGCACTGCTCTGACTCTATAACATCTGCTGCATTGATGTTGTATTGGTTTTTGCCCCTCATATCTGTGTTGCGGCCTTCTGTACTGCTACCTATGACACTATCTCTGCCACTACCTCATTCATATTGCAAATCCCTCTGTCTCTAAAGACCACCCTTCCCTCTAGTGGAAATGGTTCTTGACCATCCCCATCTTCTCTCTGAAGTAAGTGAACTTAATCTTACTCAGAGCCTTGGTGAGGATATTTTCCACCTCTTCCCCTATAGGAGTGTATCACAATTGTATTTCTCCCCTTTGGACATAGTCCCTAATGAAGTGGCATTGAATGTCAATGTGTTTCAACCGGTTATGAAATACAAGATTTTCAGAGAGCTTAATGAAACTCTGATTATCACACATAATCTTGGTTGGTTCAATCTACTTCTTGAGCAGGTTCAAGAGTAACTTGCGGAGCCATATGGCCTCGCACGAAGTTGTGCTTGCTACCATGTACTCTGCCTCGGCTGAAATTAGTGCTACGGACTTCTATTTCCTGCTGCACTAGGAGGTCATTCCTGATCCGAGACTGAAACAGTACCCAATGGTACTTTTCTGATCCACTATGCTTCCAACCCAATCTGCATCTGTGAACCCACTCAACTAGACCTCATTTCCCTTGGTGTACTTCAACCCATATTCAACTGTCCCCTTTAGATATCTGAGAACATGCTTGGTTGTTGCCCAGTGAGCCCTCCTTGGTTCCGCCATGAACTGACTGAGGGTATTCACTGCATAAAATATGTCTGGTCTGGTATTGACCAGATACATCAATGATTCGATGAGCTGCCTATACAAGGTGGGATCAACCTCATCATCTTCATTATGTATATATTCTTCCAGTTAGTAATAATTGGTGTTGCCATGGGTCTACAATCTTCCATCTGAAATCTCTTCAGGATTTTTGTCATGTATCTTCCTTTCCCTAGGAATATTTCCTCCTTCTACTGCTAGACTTCTAAATTCTAATCCAAGAAAATAATTCATCTGCTCTAGGTCCTTCATGTCAAATTTTGTAGCCAGATTCTCCTTGCAGTCCTTGATGAGATTGTATGATCCAGTGTGGAATAGATCATCCACATATAGTACCATAATTAACAGCTCATCCCCTACTCTTAAGTAGTATAGGTTGGGGTCTACATCACTCTTGACGAACCCCATCTTTTGCAAGTAGCTATCAATTCACCCATACCATGCCCTGGGGGATTGATTTAAACCATATAAGGCTTTCTTAAGCCTGCAAACATGAGTCTTCTACTCATGTGTCTCAAATTCCTCTGGTTGTTCTATGTACACTTCCTCCTCTATCACACCATTCAAGAACGTTGTCTTGATATCCATCTGGTGAATCTCCCATCCCATCTGCGCTACCAGAGAGATGACGGATCTGATATAAGTGTAGCGAGTTACAGGGGTGAAGGTTTCCTCATAATCAATGTCTTCCTTCTGTGCATACCCCTTAGCTACAAATCTGGCCTTGAATTTCTCTATGTTGCCATCTGCAGCATACTTGATCTTGTAGATCCACCTGGATCCTACAACTGATATGTCTTGTGGTCTAGGGACTACTTCCCAGACATCATTTGTCATGATAGAGCTATATTCCTCCACCATGGCATCCACCCACACTTGATGTTGAGATTCTTGTCGAAAACTGCAAGGTTCTCCAACCTGAGCTACCAGTGCCTGGTATCTGTCTGGTTGCTTCCGTATTCTCTTCCCTTCTCTAGGGGCTCCAAATTTTTGTTTTGCATCCCTTAGAATTTGTTGAGTTCTCTACTCGGTCTCCCATCGGTGGTGGGTCGTCTCACCTGCTCTACTTCCTGTTCTTCTTTGGAGGAACTCTCCTTAGAATCCTTGTGCCTTGGAGAGGCACTTGACCCATGCTCTATAGGCCATTGAGGTTGTACTAGTGGATCCTCCTCAATCTACGTATTTGTATCCATTTCTCGATATTTCTTGAAGGATCTCCCATCCATGAATTTCACATCCCTCCTTACCACGATTTTCCTGCTCTCTGGAATATAGATGCGATATAATTTCACATTTTCACTATGTCCCACAAGAAAACCATTTTCTATAGTCTGATCCAACTTCTTCCTCTTTTCATCTGGAACATGGTAGTACACCATGTTGTCAAATATCCTGATGTGGCTCACTTCTGGCTTGCTACCTGTGAACACACTCTCGGGAGTCACCTTCCCCAAAGCTCTATGGGGAACTCTGTGTTATACATATACCATTGTATTGCAGGCCTCTGCCCATAAGAATTTGGGCATATCTTCGTTGTACATCATTTCCCTTGCAACTTCTATAATGGTCCGGTTCTTCCTTTCTGCAACTCCATTTTTCTTTGGATTGTATGGAGTTGTCCATTCTCTCGTGATGCCTTCTCTTGCATAGAAATTGGTAAAGTCCTTATCGATATATTCTCTACCATTATCTGATCACAGCTTCTTGATCTTCTTTCTCATATATTTTTCTACCAAGGATTTGAATTCTTTGAACCAATCAAAGACTTCATATTTGGTTTTCAGAAAATAGATCCAAGTCTTCTTGGAATGGTCATAAATGAAGGTAGAAAAATACTTTGCACCAATGAGAGCGGTTGTGGACATTGGACCATAAATATCCGAGTGTATTAACTCAAATACACCCTTGGACCTACCGCTGCTTCTTGGAAACGCTGCCTTAACATACTTCCCTAGAACGCACCCCCTGCAGACTTCATCTTTCCTCGTGTTGATTTCGAGAGCCCCTATGATAGTATTCTTGAGAATCCTCAAGAATCCATGATGTATATGCCCCATCCTTCTATGCCATAATTCATTCAGATATATGTCATTCGTACTGCTAATCAGGGCCAGCGTGGATTCAAGATAGAGTTTATATAGCTTATGACTCCTTGCTCCAAATTTTGCCTTTTTGCTCCAACTAGGGTGTTTTACATACACCTTATCTCTAATAAAGTATATGTCATAGTCCTTGTTCTGAAGCTGACACACTGAGAGTAAATTCATCCCCAACCCTGGTACATGCAGAACATTTGTGGCCTGAATCTTGTTGACATCTTCTGTTTGAAATGTTATGGTACCTCTCCCAATGGGGGTACCTTTTGCCTTATTTCCAAAAGTTATCTGGAAACTCATCTATTCTTCTTGGTAGCTCGAAAAACATTCTCGAAACCCTGTCATGTGAGCAAATGATCTACTATTAGTATACCAAACACTTGGAGGATTTGTGCTCGACATACAAGCAAGATCCTCCTCTAATCTGGATTCCAGCCTTTCATGTTGTGTTCCCTCTACATTTCTGCATGCTCTGGAGGACTTCGTGAGTCCCTTTGACTGTGTGAACCCTTCCGGATGGAAAATTTCTGGTCCATGGCAGATCCTCCCTTTTTGTCTTTAGCCTTTAGCTCTGATACCATGTGAAATTTTCAAGACTGAAAATTATTACTGCAATGATTGGTTTATTTCTCCTACTTATGAGATAAGTTAGTTATAGATGCTTCAATAAATTCTGAAATAAACACATTTGCAGATCTTCACTCTAATCAAAAGCATAAGAACAGAAAATTACACAAGTAGCACAATAGAAACAACCATATGAACATAGTTAATTTTGGAAAATCGTCCCCGGAAAAACCTAATGTGGGAAAACTGATGCAGCAGATGAGGATTTTGTATTTATCTTCAGTAATGGAAGGTACATTTACAAGATTTTTGATGAGCAAAGTAAAAATAGAATACGTCTGGCTAATTTTTCTGAAACCTTTAGAAGAATTTAAGACCCTCGGGGTGACCTCCTACACCCTCTACGTCATCCAGCATGAGAGCTCTGCACAGTATTTCCCTGGACTGTGTAACTCTGTGTGGAGTGGTTCTTGTTGCCGATCAAATCACCCTACCCTTCATCCTCTAAAATTATGCTTCTCCGTTAACTGAATCCTCCCTCCTCCTTCTGCTTCTACAAACCTGCCTCTACAAACTCACCCACTGAAATCGAATTTTCTTGCTTTAGGATTGATTTCCTTCGGGTACTGAGAATGTCCCTAGCTTAATTTCCAAATGACCCTCAAGCCCCTTCTTATAGTATTCACGTTGATGAATCAACAACCAAGATTATATCATTAATCAATGGCTCATATTAATAAATGACTTGATCTTAATTTTCTAGAAGATTCACACTCTGCATTATTAATACCCTTTAATTATTTAATTTCCCTAAGTTTAGACTGAGGGTCTGCATTAAAATAATTAATTATTTTAATAAAGCCATATCTGAGTGGAATTCCCATAAACGATTTTTGGGTTCTCTGGATAATTTTTGTCCAAGCCTCTCCACCAGATACGTGACTTGGAACACTTCCTGATGCTATAAAAATCAACATACAGCTGATTGGGTGAGATGGAAACCAGTGGGTTGCGAGATTGGGATCGGTTGGAGGGTGCCTCCAACTACGTAATCTGGAAGGCAAGGATATCCTTCCTTCTAGATGAGCATGATCTCAAAGCCTTCATCGACAATGCAGTAGCTGATCTGGTGGATGCAGCACCATTGAGAGCCTTCAGGAATGGTATGTCAAAGGACAAGAGACTGGTCCTCAATGGAGTGAAGGATCATATTGTCTTACACATTTTCGAAAAAGGGATAGTTAGGGAAATGTGGGAAGCAATGGCTACACTGTATGAGGGGTCTTTCGAACAGTGGAAGATGTTCTTGGAGGAAAATTTTCATTCTACCTGGATGTATAAGGGATAACACGTAGACCCCTTCCTTGCAAAACTTTAGGAGGTCCGAGATTAGCAGGCAGCTATGGGAGCAGCTCCTTAGGCCATAGAGATGGTCAAATTTACCTTAAATTCAGTGTCTGAAGACTATCAAGTATTTTGTCGAGAGAATCCTGGGTAGAGAGAAGTTGTCATACTGGGAAGGAATGTGGGAATCTCTTCAGCAGGAAGAGATGAGGAGAGATCTACTCAAGTGTAAACTTGACGGAAACAACAATAGTGGGATGAACCCCAAGGATGAGAAGGAGAATGCAGCCCTTGCATGAAAGGGTCAACAGGAGAAGTGGAGGCGAAAGAAGGATGTCTCAAATATTAAATGCTTCCGGTGTGGCGAGATGGGACATTACACTACACAATGTCCTCTTAAGAAGAAGGAAAAATATGAGAAGCATGATCCTCATACTGAAACTGTGAAGATCGAGGAGGAGGAGTTCGCGATGATTTCACACATATCTCCAGGGGATAATTAGGGTGATATAGAGTTGTAGTTCAGAAAAACTGCAGTTGGGCAGGATCCTTGAGGAGTCCACTTCTTAGATCATCACCTTGATACAGGAGCCAAAATCAGAAGTAGCAGGATGGACAAGTATCCATTTGTGCAAAGGAGTGCAAAAGTGACAATGCAGTAGCTAGAGAGCACCAGAGTCTAAGCATCACAGATCAGAGTTGGAAACAGTGCAGGGAGGCACAATGGAGAGTCAACAACAATGCAACAAATTCCGAGAGACAACATAGAAACTAGAAACAGTCAGATCTTTAGTATGAGATGTATCCTAATAAACACTTTGTTCAGATTTTTTGATGTTTTTTTGTTGCAGTGAGCAACAGAGTTGAAGTGTAGTGGCAATTGGCAGTAGTACATAGGGTCAACAACAACAAAAATGAAACAACGCATTGGTTGGTGGGTAGCAGTGTCAAACATAATCAATGCAAAGGGAGATGTTGCAGAATCAGATCAGTACTGTAGAGACTCAAATCTATATTTTACCAAATGACCGCTAGGCTTTAACCTTTTTTTTTTACAATGCAGTGACAGAAATTTTAAACCATAATCATACAAGTTTTTGAAAACTCAGTAAAATTAAACTATTTATACCATAAGCATACAAAGTTGAACACAATAATTTGTATCAGTTATACCCAAGTTCATAAAATTAGACTTCATACACATACATCCATTTAACTTGTGAATTATAGGCACAATGAAATCATCATAAATAAAAGAAATATAACTAAACGTGTACCGTACACCCTGAGACGAGAGCCAAATTGGACTTGCTGATTTTCGAGCTCCTTTGTTGTCATCTACCTCCATGCCGCCGAATGTAGTGACTCATCGGTTAACCTCCCATCCTACTCCTTAGGTACTCTCCTTCCCCGCGGACCCCGGAGCTGCAATGGGGTTGTACAACAAAGGAAAATGCTAGCTGATAGAGGTGAGCCTCTCTTGGCTCAAGAGTCCCCTCTCTATAACACTCTATCTCACCAAACTCAACTATAGCTCATAACCACTCAAATTTGACATCATCTCCTCCATCCAACAATAGGATAAAACCCCAAAAAGTCCTTTTCCCTTCCCTTTCCCTTTCTTTTATAGAATGTTTCATAGGTGACACTTAAAACTTCATGCATAAATAATAATAATAATAATAATTTTATTAACCCAAAATTTGATTATTCACCCACCCATGTGTCATCCTCTCATCAAGACTCTCCAAAATAATTTACTTAATTATGCACTTAAAATAGTAATTTTCCTCAACCCAACAAGACTTCCTATTTCTTCTCCTAGTTGTCTCTTGATTCCCCTTTTCTACTCCTTAATTTGTGTTTATTACTGCAGTTAATTGATAAGTCTCAGATTTGGTCCCCTATACTACCTCAATTTGCATTTATGATGAATATTATTATGTTGGCTCTTGCCACATGGAAGTTCTCTAATTTCTCAAATTTTAATTTATTAATATTATTATAATTCACCACCCTCTTCTCTTAATGAAGTTTTTAATAAATCTTTATATTTAACTCTGTGTCCCTCTTTTCCCCTTTTTACCTAATTAAGTTACTTATATACATTATCCATTTAATATTTTGTTTTAACATGGAGAGGGTAGAGTTATCATGGTAATTAATTTATCTCTTCCTATTCCTCCCTTACCCTAAGTTTTATTCTTGATTTAATTCTTTTGGTTATAACCTCATATATCATTTGTTATGAATTAGTTGGATTTCATATATTGATTATATTTATTAGTTTCTTTAATGATGTCAAGGGTCGAGTTTAGTCATGCCCTTCAAGAACTTCCATTCGAAGTTCCAAGGGTGCCATGCCTAAGAATTTATTTTTGATGCCAAGGGTGCCAAGTCGGTCATGCCCTTCAAGAATTTCATTTGAAATTCCAAGGGTGACACACCACTTGCCCTTCAAGCATCCAGTGGTTATGAGGGGAAATTATATGTGCAACTACAAAGACCCTTATCATCTCGTATGTTGCCTGCTATAGTGAGAATAATGGTGCTGGGGATCAAGGATTCCACCTTGATGCGCCCCCCCCAGAAATCCTCGTGAGCGAACCCAATTTGGGACCTGCCCCCACGGCATCACGATATTCAAGGCGAAGGTGTTTCAACCTTTCTAGCCTAAGTCATGGCGAGAGTGCTAGTAGGTGAGATCAGGGACACTGTCCCACCCCTCCCATGAAGTTCCATCCAATTATACAACCCCATCACCCATATGTGAGTCATTTGGCCAAGCAACTAACATGTTCCTGCAACCAATGACATATCATCAGAGTATATGTAAATATATAACAAGTTTCACACAGAACTTAGAAGTTTAAATACAAACTATTTATTTCTATCAAACCAGATGTTGTCAGCTCATCATATGTGAGTGCCTCTGGTGGTCTCCTGTCATACTCAATAATCATTAGTAACAAAATTTCTCATTGTTAGTCATTATCACAATAGAAACATCAACATAACCTATTCCTTCACATCATTGTTTATTTGAATCAGAACTAATGTAAATAGCTAACCTATGGTACACATCCATCATGTTTATCATACTCATAACATCAATGGTAATTTAACATATCCATCAAAGGAATTATCCTCGTAACATCAATAGAAACCATATCTATCCATAAAAATCTATCATCATCATGATATCAATCGAAAACATGCATATCCATCATAGTATCAATAAAGACATATGATGTCGGAAAATTAAAATTTTCCTACTCTTGCACACCAAAGGCAATGGCTACACAATTTCTACTGACATCCATCAATAAGATGCAATTAATAACAAAATGTTCCCCTTTTAATAAATCCCAGAATCACTGCCTTAACTGATTGGACATAATTTACCTTTGCTCTTTAGTATGCAACTTTATATCCATTAATAAAATGTGATTTTTATTGTATCATTTTGATACAAACTTCACTTAGAATCAACTTTGAACTTATTAAGAAAGAAAATATTCATATATATAACTTCACACCGAACCCGATTGATCTTGGAGAGAAAGAGAAATTTCATGTATGAATTCGATGGAATTTAAGGTCGATAGCGGTCAACATAAATCTATGTTATACATAACATATTTCACGACATATGCATGTGGTAAACAACCAAACGCTATGAAATTTTAATCGACCTTTTGGAATCGATTATTCCATTATATATCTTTCGATCAAACCATCTAGCAAAATCGACCATAAAATTATTACCTTCAAACACAGCTTACATAGCAAAGGAGGTCATGCTGCCTCTGGCAAATTGTATCAATGTTTCAACGCTGACTATGCAATTTCTAAACACCATTCAATGCTTAACACACTAACTACTAAATCAAGTTTCACAGTCACCAGCTTTCATAAAAAAACACTGCACGAGTAATTCAAACCTTACATCAATTCGACACAAAGGTTTGCTCTCTGCGTGCACTCTAGATCGAATTCAGCTTAAGAGTCGACGACTGTCAACTTAATTCGTTAATCGTAGCTTCAGGAAAATTATACCACTTCTTTAACGCAGATCCTGCAATTGCTTAATGCCATTCATCTCACCACGAACGCGGACTCAACTTACCAATCACCGCCTTCACAATACATACAGCTTCAGCTCCAACTCAATGCTACATCTACTACTTCACAATGAACACAGCTTCAGCTCCAACTCAACACTACGTCTGCTACTTCACAATGAACACCGAGCTTGTGGATTTATGCCCAAGATGCTGTCACGATTTCATCCCTACGCCTGTCACCTGCAACATGTCAGACACGCATACAAGATACATAGGAAAATCGAATATTATTCAGAAAAGATATGGACGAACAGAATATTGCATGGGCTAATAAGCATTAGTTTCCCCTCTACAATTTCAATAGCTAATTCAGATTCTCTCACACATATTCACACCTCCAGCTTCTCTAATTTATACAAATATGAGAAACTATTCTTCTCGGAATAATATTCTTCTAGAGTTTCTCAACAAACCAATGCCTCCCTATTATTTATCATTTATCCCTATTTTGGTTCTATTCCACGCAGGGAAAGAAACCAATTTCTATTATTATTCCAAATATAATTAAAAAGACAACAAACTAACAATTCTCTAAAAATAAATAACAAATTTAATAAAATATATTATTTAAATTATTTCTAAGTCTATTTTATTTCTAACTAGCCACAACATGTGACCAAGATGTCACATTCCTGGCTAGGTGCTTGATGTTCCTGCATCAGACTCCCGGGGAAGAAAGTGATCTTGTAGCTCTTTACGATCGATTCCCAACTTCTGCAGCTCTGCTGTAGTCATCCAACTGGCGTCTTCTACTGGTTTTCCTTTCCACTTGATCAAATACTGATAATAATTTTGACTCCTAGTTTTCTTTAGGACTCTCTTTTTCCTTTTTCCTGCTTTGGGCTTTCGTTTGTTATGGCGTCTCCTTGTGGTTCTTCTTCTAGCTTTTAGTATAGGTACCAATCTGCAATACATGACTAAATCACCTATTTGGAATTCCTTTTTCTGCCTCTTCATATCTGCTCGTTGCTTGTCTTTGCTACTATATTCTTGCCATCTTATTTTGACATCTCCCTCAAATATGCTTCTAGGAGTTACCCAATTCACAACTACTTGGATTTTCTTTGGATCCAATTTCAACTCTTCTTTAGAGACTGCATATTCCTCCAAACCTTCATTCATCAACCTGATGGTGATTTTATATAAGGCTTGAGAATCTGTACTCATGCGCCACTCAACTTCTTTCTTCGGACTGAGTATTGTTGGCACAGCACATGGATTAAGGCTTCCACTAATTAGCCATTTATCCATCAACTCTTGCACTTGTCTTCCAGCTTCGGCATTTTCCTGCATTAACCTGTAGGCTACTTTATTCTGAAAACTGGCTCCAAGTATTAGATAAATATGGTGACTAATACTCCTAATGGGCAGCAAATCATCCACAACAATATCAGCACAATCATTCAATAAATTCTAAATTTCTTCAGGTAAATCTTCTAAATTTGTAGAAGTTAAAATTACCTTGGGTTTTCCAACACTAGAAAAATCATCTTCTTACCCTTCTCATCTTCTTGCAACAGGATCTTCTCATTCATCAACATAATGTTGTTTCTAGGTGCTTCTACATCAGCTTCAGCTTTCAACGGCAGTAGTGTATGCTTATTACCATATTTCTCCAAAGTATAAGTGTTTCTTCTGCCATCATGTATGGCATTTCGGTCAAACTGCCACAGTCTCCCTAGTAATATGTGACACACATCCATCGGCATTATATCACATAAAATAACATCCTTATAAGTACCAATCTGGAAGTCAACTTTACATTGATCAGTTACAATAATTCGATGGCCTTTCTGAAGCCACGATACTTTATAAGGAGTGGGGTGTACTGTTATCTCCAACTTCAACTTGTCCACCATCTCTGTAGAAACAAGGTTGTCAGTACTACCACTATCAATTACCAATTTGCAACACTTACCCTTGGACTTACATACAGTTCTGAATAGAGTCTTTCTTTGCATTGGTTCTTTGGCTTCCTTAGCTTCTTCAAGTAATACCCTTTTCAACAACAAGGATTCTCTAGCTTCTGGTGGTTCCTCTTTAGCTTCAGGTTGAGGAATCTCCTCCTTGGCTTCAGCAACATTCATGCTGCGCTGGTTTGCTGATCTCTGATGAGGACAATCCCATTGTACATGTCCCCATTCACCACATGCAAAGCACCGGACATCTCTTCCTCGGCCTCTGCCTCTGGGCACGAACCTTCCACGGCCAGAATCTCCTCTTTGTGGTGTTCTATTGCTCGCACTCCCTACCTCATTCTGAGAGTGTTGAAATTTGGATTCAAATGTTCCCCCTTCTTTCGCCAGACTCTTGCCTTTATTTCTCTGGTTTTGTTTGCGCAACAATTTTTCTTTCGCCCTCAAGGCTGCTTGATAGGCATCTTCAACCGACTTCAAATTTAATAAGATGACTTCATCTTGTATTTCATATCTCAAACCATTTATATATCTAGCTACCTTTTCCAGATCATCTTCAACATGGCTAGATATAATACTCAGCTTATAAAATTCTTCAGTATATTCCTTGATTGTCATCCCTTTCTGTTTTAAGTTCTGCAATTGTATAAACAAATTTAATTGGTAATCTTTTGGCAAAAACTTACCCTTCAGCTTACTTACCATCCTGTCCCATTGCTTGATTTTGGGCTTCCCTTTTCGCTCCCTCAATAGCTGCAATTCGTCCCACCATAAGGCTGCATGGCCTTTCAATCTCGTGGCTACAAAATTTACTTTCTTCTTGTCATCAACTTCTTCATAGTTGAAGTATTTATCTAATGAACTGATCCAGTCCATTAGCACCTCCACACTAAGACTTCCATCATATAAATTTAATTCTATTCTTGGTCGACTACTGGCTTTGACTAGCATCTTCATGACCTTAGCTGCTTCATTTTCTTCCTCCACTTCTTCGTCAGTGGTCTCTTCTTCATCGGCACTGTCGACTGCACCATCTGCTGCTCTCCGTTGAGTAGTTTCCATGGTAGCCATTCTCGTGCGCAAATTCCGGATCTCATCTAGCAAAATTGCATTTGCTATAGGTCTCCCTTGACCTATCCCAACTCCTCTCCTGGGTGGCATTCTCTGCAATACTTCAAAACAACTTAACAAGCTCTGATACCAAAATGATGTAGGAAAATTAAAATTTTCCTACTCTTACACGCCAAAGTCAATGGCTACACAATTTCCACTGACATTCGTCAATAAGATGCAATTAATAACAGAATTTTCCCCTTTTAATAAATCCCAGAATCACTGCCTTAACTAATTGGACATAATTTACCTTTGCTCTTTAGTATGCAACTTTATATCCATTAATAAAATGTGATTTTTATTGTATCATTTTGATGCAAACTTCACTTAGAATCAACTTTGAACTTCTTTAGAAAGCAACTATTCATTTATATAACTTCACACCGAACCCAATTGATCTTGGAGAGAAAGAGCAATTTCATGTATGAATTCGATGGAACTTAAGGTCGATAGCGGTCAACATAAATCTATGTTATACATATCATATTTCACAACATATGCATGTGGTAAAAAACCCAATGCTATGAAATTTGGATCGACCTTTTGGAATCAATTATTCCATTATATATCTTTCGATAAGACCATCTAGAAAAATCGACCATAAAATTATTACCTTCAAACGCAGCTTACACAGCAAAGGAGGTCACACTGCCTCTGGCAGATTGTATCATTGTTTCAACGCTGACTATGCAATTTCTGAACGCCATTCAATGCTTAACACACTAACTGCTAAATCAAGTTTCACAGTCACTAGATTTCATACAAAAACACTGCACGAGTAATTCAACCCTTACATCAATTCAACGCAGAGGTTTGCTCTCTGCATGCACTCTAGATCAAATTCATCTTTAAGAGTCGACGACTGTCAACTTAATTCGTCAATCGCAGCTCAGGAAAATTATACCACTACTTTAACGCAGATCCTGCACTTGCTTAACGCCATTCATCTCACCATGAACACAGACTCAACTTACCAATCACCGCCTTCACAATACATACAGCTTCAACTCCAACTCAATGCTACGTCTGCTACTTCACAATGAACACAACTTCAGCTCCAACTCAATGCTACATCTGCTACTTCACAATGAACACTGGGCTACGCCCAAGAATCCGCACAAATGCCACTATCTGAAATCACAAGATGCTGTCACGATTTTGTCCCTCCGCTTGTCACCTGCAACATGTCAGACACACATACAAGATACATAGGAAAATCGAATCTTATTCAGAAAATATATGGACGAACAGAATATTGCATGGGCTAATAAGCATTAGCTGCCCCTCTGCAATTTCAATAGCTAATTCAGATTCTCTCACACATATTCACACCTCCAGCTTCTCTAATTTATACAAATATGAGAAACTGTTCTTCTCGGAATAGTATTCTTCTAGAGTTTCTCAACAAACCAATGCCTCCCTATTATTTAGCATTTATCCCTATTTTGGTTCTATTCCACGCAGAGAAAGAAACCAATTTCTATTATTATGCCAAATATAGTTAAAAAGAAAACAAACTAACAATTCTCTAAAAATAAATAACAAATTTAATAAAATATATTATTTAAATTATTTCTAAGTCTATTTTATTTCTAACTAGCCACAACATGTGACCAGGATGTCACATTGCTGGCTAGGTGCTTGATGCTCCTGCATCAACATACATAACCATCAAGTTCACTAATAATAGAGTCATGTGTCTGGATCCTCAATCTGAGGTCCTCAAAGAATAAAGTGCGGGTCTTAGGGCTAAATTGTTAAAATTCATATCACGATCAGTCAACTAGAGTAGGGCACTACAAGTACTTCAACAGGATGTATTGCCAAAGCACGTTCCTCGCTAAGAGTGAGTGTTGATTTATGGTAGCAACGAATGTGCTCTAAGTCTCAAATTTTGCAGGGAGGCTTAGGCACATGTATTCCAAAGAACCCAGAAATCCTTTTGGAAAATTTCACTCAGATTATGTTTTGTGGAAATAATTAATTATTTTTAATGGGGCCCTATGTCTAAACTTTGGAAATTAAAATAATTAAAGGATTTTAATTAAAATAGAGTGTGAATATTATAGAAAATATGAAGGTCAAGTCAATTTAATCTTAGTCATTGATTAATGATTTAATCTCAGTTATTGAAGACTCAACGAGAAGATTATAAGAAGGACTTAATGGATCATTTGGAAATCACACTGAGAGATAGAATATAGAGATCGAAATTCTTTAGTGAGCAGTGCTCAGGGAGAAGATCGATTGATAATATTTCTGTAGAGAGGGACAATGATAGATCTGATTGGAGATTTTTCCTATGTTGGGAATACATTACAGAGAATACATAGGGCGGTAGGCAGAGAGGTGGTGTAGTAGCTACGCAGAGGCAGCATTGTAGCCTTGAGGAGATTTGAGATTTAGTTGAGGATCAGTCAGATCCGGTGTTGGAGTGTGGGTGTGTGAGACTAGAAGGAGCCAGAAATCAGTTTCTAGCCAGGAGAAGAGCCAACAAGGAGAGGTGTTATAGTCCCCACGCAGAGTGATGCAGAGACTGCATAAAACTATGCATAAGCAGTGTACGAATCATCAACTCAATGTTTAGCCAATTTGAATTTTTCAGTGTCAGTGTGAGGTAATCCTCACAAGCTCTTTGTCAGTCAGATTCTCTTTGTGGATGGCCAGTAAGGCATCCCAGATTGTATTCAAATCTTCTGCATAATAATACAAACCCTCAGCTGCTACACCGGTTTTCCCACATTCGGGTTTTTCGGGGACATTTGTCCAAAAATAACGGTGTCATGTTTCTATTGTTTATTCTTGATTAGATCTTGTTTCTGCGCTTTTTTTTTCTTTTTTTTCTTTTTTCTGCAGTTTAATTTTGTGAATGTTGTAGCGTATGAGTTTCAATATTTACCGTAGAAAATAATAAATAACTTGTTCAATTAATTAACAAGTAGAAGATTTTTCATCAGTTGTTGCAGTAGGATTCCATATCTAGGAATTTTTACAAGGAATGGGTCTTAAAACCCTCAAAGTGAATGCTCACAAACAAACTAATATGATCCAAAATGATCATAAAAATGAATTCATTCCTCTCATATTTATAGATTTCCTAAAGGGGTTTCTCCTCCTTAAATTATTGAGTAAATTTCACTTCAAAATCTAGTTTTGGGTTTCTTTTCCCAACTGCCCCAAAACTTGCCCAAAATTGGGGGTTTTCCCCTTTATTGAGGACTGTAGCCTATAGGGATTGATAGGATGTTTCGTCCCTTAGGAAATTAATTTCCTAGGAACATTACATTACCCTCTTCTCGACATTACTGCCCACTCTGTTGTCTAATCCGAGAGCATAAAAATGATTGCTAGTTGTCAAGGTTAATTAGACGAGGTGTTTTGCCTTCTCTTGCATGCTACAGGAATTGATCTTTCACAATTTTTCCAATAAGTTCCAACCTTGGAATCCTTGATATAGCCCAAAAAATTCCTTCATGCATTTCATTTAATGTAGATTCTACTTTGGTAGCATCGTCAAAGGATATACAAACTTAACAAGTAGATGAAAGAAGGTACTTTACATCATTTCTTGCCAAAACAGTGGTGCGTGGTCATGAAACATATGCGACAGGAGCATGTCCACTAGCTAATAAAATTAACCACCAATTGTAAATCTTTCAAAATATAACGGCCCTTTTTGGAATAATAAGACATCTAAAACCGATACATTCAAAAGTAGTGTTGTTTTGTATCATTAAATCAGCATCCTTAAACATCATCAAATCACCTTTTCTTGCGAATATTATCTCACTCAAATATTGACACAATATTTCTCAAGATGTGCTTGTTGTTCTTGGGCATCATCCAATGTGTTAGTCATCAGTAATTTTTGCTGATATCAAAATATGAATAAATTATGATCCTATATTTCTAGAAATAGGATTTCAAAAATTTTGTGAGTTCTAGAAATCTCACTGCCTTCATTATCCTAAGTAAAAATGCTTCACTAAACTTCTCCTCTCTCTGCCTCCTAAACTTTACCCCACTGCTGCAAAAAGGAATTTTTCTCATTTGGCCTGTTTGCCTCATTTCATCACATCACCCCACTTTCATTCATGACCTTCTTCCTCTGAAAAACCCATTTTTCTCCTTTCCTCAAAACCCTCATAAAACCCCTTCATTTATCATTTTTCCTTTGACATATTAAATAATGTAAAAAGCTCCATTTTTACATTGTTTAAAGTTAATTTTTATCCTATCGGGTCCTTTAAATTATGCATAAAACCCTGTTTTTGTATAAACCCACTCTTTTGATGAAATAGGCCTTAAGCCCCTCTCTTCTTAAGCCCCAACCCATTTTTTTACCCATGAAACCTCAGCTTCTGCTATCCCTTAGCCCCTTCCCCATTTAAAATTACACCTCCACCCCTTTTATTTTATTACACCCCCCAAACCTTATAAAGGGCCACCCCATCACCTTTGAAAAATCAAAAGTGGGCCCCCGCCTTTCATTATATCAAGCCATCCTCACCGTTGATCGGATATCCTTACCCCGATCTAATGGCTATCACTCCCTGCCTTGATCAAATATAATCCCCCCATCAAACCTTAGAAAGGGATGCTTTCACCCTTTATTTCTTAAAACATCGGGCCCCACCTTCCACTATACCCCGCATCCATTTGGATTATGCCACCTGTCCTCAAGCTCCGCTCCTGAAACCTGCTCACCACTTCCCTGAGCCATTCCGTACTCTTGATCTCCAAACCCGAGATCCAATGGCCCAAAACGCATATCACATTTTTAATAGCGTCGGGTTTAAAATTTTATAACCCATGGGAAATATGTGGTATTCACCTGCCATGCGTCGCTCCCTAAACTATATTGCATTTGTTTCATCCAAAACCACAAACTGCCTTCTATCCACGCAATAAACCATCTATGGTTTTCAAAACCACTTTTCCGCTCCGTGCCAAATTTCAAATTCCTCCCGCCTCCATTTGAATCTCTCATGGTTCCACCTTCATAACCTTACCCTGCACCACCCTTTCCTCTGCAAACTTCCTCCAACAGTCCAAAACCATGAAAATGCAATGAAACCCTTCCGCAGGTTTTGAAATACTAATAGTTTGTGTTTTGTGCAGGTTTTAATGGTGGAAAAGTTCAACATGCCCTCCCACAGTCCAAAAAAGGATTAGATTATAACGTTGGGTGACGATCCAGTGATTTTCTTCCAAGATAAAAGGACCAGAGGCCCTACATCAATATCGAACACCGATGAAACATGATCATCGGTGGATCGAATGAAACCTCCAGCCATGAAGACAACCTCTCCTGCACATAGGGAAAAAAAAAAAATCAGAGAAGAAGTGAAAGAAATAAAGTAGCAAGATTAGAGGACTAATCCTAATAAAAGGATAAAAACAGAGGATTAGCTTGAAAAGCAGAAGTCAAGGAAAGAAAGAAGACAATGTAAAGGCAAAAGAATCAAAATAAATAAAATAAATAATTAAATAAACAGAACAGAGATTAAACAAAATTGAAGAAAATATGATAAAAAGCAGACAGTCAAAGAATAAAGACAAAATTTAAAGGCTTAAGACAGAGATTAAAGATAAAACAAAGGACAGATTAACCCAACACAAATTCGAATGACTCAGCCTGTGGAAGTTACTCTCCTCAAAATATATTTTTGCCACCTAGTGCTTTGTTTCCTTCAATAAAGCACTAAGCAGTTATTAGGCTGAGTCAAAGATATTTTTATCTGTCAAACAATTATTGTAAAAGTTATGAATAGGCCTTAAAGTCAAACATTTCACCTATTTTTCCTGAGGAAGTTAAGATAGAAGTTATTATTCAGAAAAATATCTGCAGATATTCCTGCCTTGAGCCTTGCATGGTCTTCAAGGTTAGGAATTCATTAAATCTGTAATAAATGACACTCAAACCCTAGATTAACTTCACCTCCTCATTTGCAACATAAATACTACATCTAAAATCATTATCTTGTTGGCATTTGATGACACTTTGAAGTAATACATAGTCTCTTGGAAGTTGAAAATAAATTGAAGTCTTGGAACTTGTGGATGCCCTGATTTTTTTGTTGATGGAGGAGGCTAGATCACTGGATCCCTGAGCTTGGTTGTTCGTGAAGTGCTTCTAATCTTTTATTTCTTTTTTCTATTTCATTATGTTTCCATCTTTCTCTGTTGCAGTACAATAAAATTTTTAGGCTAATAAATGCCTTTTGAAAGCACCTTAGTTCTGTTTATTCTTCACTGCCTTAATGTTTTCTTCTGGTAGGAAATTTTAGAGAATTCTTAATTTCTCTCTAGACCCCTAAGCTTGTTTATTTCATAAATAGTTGAATACAGTTAGTATCAAGCATGATTTATGGTTATCCTTGCTTACTTGTTGCCACTAAAACATTGTTTTTTGAAGTCTCTCTATAAAGTACCATTTTTTAAAGTCTGCCAAAGATGTTTTGTTTCGATCATACCCTTTGCATTTTCTTAAATAATTGTTTTATAGATCTTCATAACTATAATCAAGGATGTTTAGGAGTTGCCTCTTCTTTGATTACAGTTATATGTGTGTCTTAAGTGTTTTATGTCCTTAAAAGTGAAATCACTAGAAGTTAAATGAGTTTCTTGCCTTCTATATTTCATTGGAAAGTTTGTCTTGAATTATTGTTTGCTGAAGTGTGGATTGTAGAATTTATGGTTTGCCCTGTCTATTGATTGTCTCTTCATTTTTTGTGATATTTAAGTCCCTTTGTTGAGAAGCACATATGATAAAGGATTCTTAATTTCCCTTTACCCTACTTTTCATTCTTACAATTGATGTCCATCTCATTACCCTTAAAACTTGAAGATCTGCTGACCAAGTTAGATTTTCCCTATGATGCTCCATGATCCATTGATGAACTTATCATGACTTCCATTTGACTCCATTGCCCAATGAATTAGAGATTTCCTCATTCTACCTATGCTTCTTGATCATTATACCCAGCCAAAAAAAACAGCAAAACCTCAGACTTAATAACTAGCCTAAAATCAACCCTAAAAAGAACACAAGTTTATATCCTTTGCAAAAAAATAGAGAGATCCCTCTTTGAGTCCAGGAGGGCTAGGTCCTAGGGCTCCAAAGACTGGTTCCATGTTGCCTTGTCATTTGGTATACCAATCTGCCAAATCACGGGAACCTAACATTTTGGTGATCACGGTGGGACCTTCTGAGTAAGTTCATGCTTAAATATTCCTTAAAAGATTCAGAAACCCTTGACTGATAGTATCTAGTGGTTTATCTGCCACCTCATCGTCAACCTAACATTTTGGCGATCATGGTGGGACCTTCTGAGTAAGTTCATGCTTAAATATTCCTTAAAAGATTCAGAAACCATTGACTGATAGTATCTGGTGGTTTATCTGCCACCTCATCGCCAACCTAACATTCTGGCAATCACGGTGGGACCTTCTGAGTCAGTGAAAATCTAAGTACACCTTAGGACTCCAGAAACCATTATCAAATCATAGAAAACTCAGCTTATAGCCATAGAGTAGACTTTGTTTGTTTCACAACCTTAGCTAAATGATGATTCAAGTGTAGAATGTTGTTACAAACCTTATAACTATAGAAAATAAACTCCGAAAACTCCAAAAACATCCTTAGATTGGTTTTTTGTCAATTATTGGTGGTGGACCATACACATTTATCTTCAAAACAACCAAAAACATCCACCTGGCAACTCCACTAGCCCCAGTAGGCCTATTATTTCACTAGTTCTCTTTAGAATTCCCTAGGATTGTATCAAACCAGCCCTAAGAAGTTTAGAAGCCTAGTCCCATATTTTAGAAGTTTACTAAACACTCTGAGAGGTCAACCTTCTGAAAAACAGTCCTAAAAACTTTCAGCCTCTCCAAAATTTTGAGTTTGAAATCTGGCTTCACATAGGATCAATACCAGATCTCATCCAGACCCTAATCCTCCTACTGTAGTTGATGACCCAGAAATGATTTTGTGGCAAACTTCTAGATCTGGAAATTTAACTACTAATAGGACTATTCAAAGAAAAAAATTTGCCCCTGAAAACCTTAGAGTCTTGAAATATCTTCACTTTGACTTGTTCCATTCAAAGAACCTGTTTAGAACCAAGTCACATAGTGATATTGACCAATATGACCTTGAGCCCACAGATTTGCAGCAGATTTTCAGCAGAGAAGCCTCTCCTTCCACTCCTCCTGATTTTCAGCTTCTCCATCACTTTAGCTCCTTCCATAACAAATCTGCTCAACATTAGTTTGCTGGTCCAAATACTTCCACCACAACCATCCATATTTCCACTCTTCAAAACACTCCATTTCATCCCACTTTCCCTTCAAACAAACCCACCTCTTGTAAATCTTCCATTCACTCCTATCATGGTGACATGGTATGCTCCCTTAGTATTACCACAACCCCTGGTTCCATTACCAAATGATTATCAATCCAGAATTCCCCATTTCACTGGAACTGAATCTAATACTACCCAACAACATGTAGATAAAATGGATGATGCTTTGATTACATGGAAATAGAAGAAGAGACCATTAAGATGGGAATCTTTGCCCAAAGTTTAGGAGGAGAAGCCAAAAAATGGTTTAAAATTTTAACTCCTAATAGAATAAATGATCTCCCTTCTTTATACCAAACATTCATTAACAAATGGGAAATTAAAAATAACCCTCTCCAAATTCTTTCAGAATATAACAACCTTAAAAGAAATGCTAGGGAAAGTGTCCAAGATTATTGCACTAGATTCAATAGTGTTTACAATGCACTTCCCCCGAACATGAAACCTCAACTAAGCTTAGCTTTAGAAAAATTTCCAGAGGTATTTGACCCAGACATGGCCTATCAGCTAAGAGAAAGAGACCCCTTGACTTTAGAAGATATGCAGAGGGGAGTTATAAGTATAGAAGCAAATCTGATTGAGAAAAGAGCTAGGTAAAAATTAGAAAAAAGAGTCATATACAAGATGAAACAATGGCATCAAGCTCATCATCTGATGCAAAAATTGATAACTTAGTGAGGGTAATAGAAAGAATGTTGGAAAATATAATCATGTGAATTTGATAGGATCTGACAGTGAGGGTGATGCTTTCCTCATTGAAGAAGAACAAGGATTATCCTCCTCAGAACAAACTAAAAACAATCATGAGGATTTTGAAGATTATCAATTGGGGTTTGAAAATGCTATAATGGAGGTCCAAAGGCTATATGATTTTAGGAGCAAAAAGAACCAAGAGGCCTCCAAGAAAAATAACACAGAAATTGCTATTAGGAATACCTCAAAAAATATTCCTAAAAAGACAGCAAACATTTCTAACATTGTGGCTAGAAAAACTAATCTAAACAAAAACAAAACCAGTCAGCCAAGTGTTGACCCAAGCTGCCCTAGTACTTTTTCTAGTGGCCTTGAGAAATCTGTCCAAAATAATAGTCCTAATAAAACTCAGAAAAACAGAATTTCCGAAAAGACTATGTTTGACAAATCAGATATAAATATGTCAAAAACACTAGTCCCTTTCAGCCTTGAGGGAGAAAGTTCCAAGATCAAAATTAGCATACCCTTAGCTGAACTAGTAACCCAGGATGTATATAAAAATCAAGTTTTGAAAGATTTGAATATAGGAAATGATAATGATACTTTAAACTTGACAGATGATAAACCAGAATTGTTGTTTGGTCCTGAAGTAGAAGGAAAATACCAAGAAGGAGCCATCCCTCCATTCTTTGTCAGCTTAAATATACATGATAAAATCTTACATAATGCCATGATAGACTCTGGTGCCTCTCACAACCTCATGCCAAAAGTAGTGACGGAGAGATTAGGCCTAGAAATTACTAAACCTTACAAAGACTTGTATTCCTTTGATTCAAGCAGAGTCAAGTGTTTAGGTCTAATCAAGGATTTATGTGTGAATTTGGCACAAATTCCTGCTAAGGGTCTAGTTATGGAAATAGTTGTTGCTGACATTCCCCCAAAGTATGGCATGCTTCTATCCAGATCATGGGGAGCCAAACTTCAGGGGAACCTTCAAATGGACATGTCTTATGCTACCATTCCAGTCTTTAACCAGACAAGAAGGCTTTATAGGGAATCTCATATGAAATATATGGTAAGAAACATAGATAGGAAAAACAACACTCCTGTTTATTCCATTCATTCAGATCTTGATTCATTTATCTTTTTCAATGAAGATGAAATCAACATACAAGAAAATGAAAATGAAAAAGAGTTAAGCCCCCTTGAAAAACCAAATCTTCCCTCAAATAAAAAACATAGCAACTCAAACTTTAGCAGTCCTGAACAGAAAAATGAGGATGAATATGAAATAGAAACACTTTGGAACATGAGCTTTGATGGATCTCGTGGCAAAGCTAGTTCTGGACTTGGTGTATGGATACATAATACAAAAAAAGGACATGCCTACAAACTTGATTTCCAATGCACTAATAACATTGCAGAATATGAAGCTCTCCTCCTTGGCTTACATTTACTCAAAGATTTAGGAGCCAATAAAATATTGGTCCAAGGACATTTAGAGCTGATCATTAGGCAAATAAAAGGGGATTATTCAGCCAAAAACCCAGGATTAAGAGAATATAGGAATGCTTCCCTAGATCTCTTGAAAACTTTTGAAAAATATGAACTCGCCTTTATCCCTAGGGCTAAAAATAACCTTGCAAATGATCTTGCCTTTGCTGCCAGCAATTTTCAAGTACCCATGTAAATGAAATATTCACTGTCAAAGTAAAAAATAGGCCTACAGTCCCTGACAATGAAAACTATTGGAAAGTGTTTGAGGGAAATAAACACATTGATGATTTTCTGCAATCTGAAAATGATTTTGCTATACCAACTCCTAGCTCAAGCCATAAAGGAGATTGTTTTGATGAAAAAAAAGTCCCTGAAATAGAACTACCCTCTATTGCTGATATAAATCAATTTGAACATATTTATAAGCCAGAATTACTTGACAACTTGGATCAAAAGGACCTTGAGGTTTTAAAATGCAAAGATGATTCAATACCAAGGGGCCTTATACCATTAGAAGAGATTTTTTACCTCAATGATGTAGGTAAAAAACCAAAGATGGAGCCTACAGAAACTAATGTAGAATAACATAACATAGGCAACATGAATGAACCCAAAATGATCAATTTATCTATCACTCTTCCTACTCATATAAAACAGGAATATATTGAACTTTTCAAAGAGTTTGGAGATATGCTTGTATGGGGATACAAAGATCTGAAATCATATGATACTAGCATTATTCAACACAAAATTACTCTTAAGGAGAATCAGAAACCTTTCAAACAAAAACTAAGAAGGATAAATCATGTTTTATTAGCTTTAGTTGAGAAAGAAATCAAAAAGATGTATGATGTTGGGATTATACTTCCCCTTAGATATTCAAAGTGGGTTTCCAACCTTGTATCTGTTAGGAAGAAGATCGGGGAAATTAGGCTTTGCATTGACTTTAGAAATTTGAACAAAGCCTCCCTAAAAGATAATTATCCCTTGCCTAAAATGGATCACATACTCCAAAAGGTGGTTGGATCTAAGAAAAAATCACTCTTGGATGGTTTTTCAGGCTACAACCAAGTGCTAGTACTCCCAAATGATCAACACAAAACTACTTTCACCACACCTTGGGGTACATTCATGTATGTTAAAATGCCATTTGGTTTGATGAACACAGGGGCCAACTTCTAAACATCCATGGACACAGATTTTTTAGAAGACATAGGCTATTTCATAATCATTTACCTTGATGACATCACCGTTTTCTCCAAACTGACAAAGAACACTTAGTCCATTTGAGAAAAGTTTTTGAGAAATGTAGGAAATATGGATTACCTTTGAATCCCAAGAAAACACTCTTTGGTCTCCAGGAAGAAAAACTCCCAGGCCACATAATCTTTGAAGAAGGAATAAAAGTGGATCCCAAGAGGATTGAAGGCATATTGAAAATCAACCATCCTAGAAACCTCAAAGGATTGCAATCTTTCATTGGGAAGATCAACTTTTTGAGGAGGTTCATCCCTAACCTTGTTGAACTTTTGAGGAATATCACAAACATGCTCAAAAAGGAAACAGGAGTTAAATGGACCTTAGAATCCAAAAATTCATTTGAACTAGTGAAACAAGCTCTCACTCAAACACCAGTTCTCATCAGTTCTGATTTCACCAAGGATTTCTACATTTTTTCGTTTGCATCAGAACTTACCATTACTGCAGTGTTGTTGCAAAAGAATAACATGGGCCAAGAAAAACCAATATCCTTCTTTAGTAAAGCCTTAAGAGATGCTCCACTCAAATATAACATCATGGAGAAACAAGTCATAGCCTTGATAAAAGCATTGAAAGATTTATGAGTCTACATTTTACACTCTCATATCATTGCTTTTGTTCCACATACTGTTGTGAAGGACATTCTAAATCGAGACCCTGATGGTAAAAGGGGAAAATGGATTGCTATTATTTTATAGTATGATTTAGAAATCAAACCTACCAAGCTGATTAAAGGACAAGGATTAGCAAAACTTATGGAAGAATCAAATTTCCAAGCATTAGATATGAATATGGTTGATGTTTTAGAAGAACAGGAAGAATTCACTGCTCCATACATTGAAGAAACATTTATGAACTCATCTTGGTATGTTGATATCATATATGTGCTTCTTTATCTCAATACCCATCCTTCTTTATCAAATACTAAATCTAGATTCTTAAAACAGAAAGCTTTAAATCACCGCATTTTAGATGGAGTGTTATATTGGAAAAATGTTGTTGGCATATTTCTTAAATGTTTGTTTGAGAATGATGCAAGAAATATCATGCATGAGTTGCATGAGGGAGAGTGTGGAGGACACCTTTACTGGAAAGAAACAGCAAAAAATACTCTTAGAGCTGGCTATTATTGGCCCACCCTTTTCCCTAATACCCAAAAACTAGTCATGACTTTCCATAAGTGCCAAAATTTTTATGGCAAGAGAAAACTCCTACCTTTACCTTTGCATCCCATCAGTATTGAGGCTCCCTTTCGATAATGGGGTTTAGACTTTATTGGAGAAATTCACCCAACCTCATCTGCTCAACATAAGTGGGTCCTTACTGCCAAAGATTATTTTACCAAGTGGATAGAGGCTATCCCTTCTAGAAATGCTACTGACTCGGTCATTATCAAATTCCTTGAGACCAACATATTATCTAGATTTGGTTGTCCTAGAAAGATCATTACAGACAATGTTGTTGCCTTCAAATCCAAAAGAATGGTTGATTTCTACTATAAATACCATATCACATTGGGGCACTCCACAGCTTACTACCCTCAGGGAAATGGACTTATTGAATCCTCCAACAAAATCCTGATCAACATTATCAAAAGAATGCTGGAACAAAATTAGAAATCATGGCATAGTAAGCTAGTTCATGCTCTATAGGCTGATAGACTAACCATCAAAAAATCAATCAATATGTCTACCTATCAGTTGATATATGGCATGGATGCAGTCTTCCCAACATCCTTGGGAGTTCCAGTCTTGAAACTTATCCAAGAAGTGCAATCAGAAGAAAATGACATGTAGAGAAGGCTGAATGAAACCATTCATTTACAACAGTCAAGAGAGGTGGTTTATAAAAGAACAAAAGTAGTTCAAGAGAGCATCAAGAAGATCTTTGACATAAGAACTAAAGCTAATACTTTTCAAGTTGGAGACACAGTCCTAAAATGGGATTCTAGAAGGGAAGACAGAGGTAAGCATGGAAAGTTTGAAAATTTGTGGAAAGGACCTTATATCATTCATTCAATTAGGGGTCATAATGCTTTATTTTTACAAGGGCTGAATGGAGAAGAGTTATTTGGAGGTATTTTCAACGGCAGGATGCTCAAACATGATTTTTGTCAAGAGTCCTAAAACTTCAAAGCTTTCATCCACTGTACATAAAAATTGCATGAGAAAATATTGGAAACAAAAATACAAAAACAATGAAAGAAAGGGAAAGAGGGCAGATTCAAAAGAGGTACAGCCCCATACCCAAAAAACAGTACTACTGAAAGTGTGCAAGCCTAAATTCCACTACTGATTTAAAAATAATATCTTGTTCAGTCATCTAGCCTAATCATGGTTGA
The DNA here is from genome assembly GCA_034641835.2 of Pinus albicaulis. Taxonomy (NCBI): domain Eukaryota; kingdom Viridiplantae; phylum Streptophyta; class Pinopsida; order Pinales; family Pinaceae; genus Pinus; species Pinus albicaulis. The sequence goes on from CM076574.1 coordinate 186,465,983, forward strand.
ACATGCTTTAAATTTATGTTGATAAGTTAGTGAAAACAATTATTGTTAAATCTATTTAAACTTCACTTATCAAGAAAGATAGATTAGGGAATAAAAGATATTGGTTCCACATGCTCAAAATAGAACCAAAGAGAAAGATAAGGATGCACTTTCAAATGATAAATTACAACCCTTGTCTTTCTATTTTACCTTATGCAAAATAATGTTTGTGTGCAGCTTGATCAAATGCCACAACCATGGTAAGTCAGACTACTTAATCCTAATTTGAACCATGCCTTAAATTTCATGTCAATAATTTAGAGAATCAAGATTGCCAAACAGCTTAATCTTGGCAATCAAATAGCCTAGGTAGAGAATAAAAGAGTTCACTAGTTTAATCTAAAATTTTGGAAGCAATAAGGGTAGAAGTAGATAGTTTATTTTTGTTTTCAAAAATAAAAATGTCAAGAGTTTGCCAGTTCAAGTGCAGTCAAAGAAGAAAAAATGTTAGGACAAGTAGAATTGGGTAGGTAGAAATGTTGTTGAAAGAAATCATATGTTGTAGATTGTTAAGATTGTCACTTCAAAGAAATATCAGCGAGTGAAAAGAAGGAAAAGTATGCTCAATGGATAAGGCTCTGGTCTGCAAAAACTTAGAGATTTGATAAACTAAAAGTTCTGGACACCTCCAAAAGGGAGTTGCCCTCCCCAAGTGGAGCCACTGTTAGTCATCAGTATTTTTTGCTAAAATCAAATGATGACTAAATTATGATCCTAGATTTCTAGAAACAAGATTTGAGAAATATTGTGAGTTCTAGAAATCTCACTTCCTTCATTATCTTAAGTCAAAATTCTTCACTGAACTTCTCCTCTCTCTGTCTCCTAAAGTTTACCCCACTACTGCAAAAAGGGATTTTTCTCATTTGGCTTGTTTGCCTCATTTCATCACCTCACCTCACTTTCATTCATGACCTTCTTCCTTTGAAAAAACCTATTTTTATCCTTTCCTCAAAACCCTCATAAAAACGCCTTCATTCATCATTTTTCCTTTGATATATTAAAAAATGTAAAAAGCTCCCTTTTTACATTGTTTAAAGTTAATTTTTAGCCTATCGGGTCCTTTAAATTATGCATAAAGCCCTGTTTTTGTATAAACCCTCTCTTTTGATGAAATAGGCCTTAAGCCCCTCTCTTCTTAAGCCCAGTCCCTTTTTTTACCCATGAAACCTCAGCTTTTGCTATCCCTTAGCCCCTTCCCCATTTAAAATTACACCTCTGCCCCTTTTATTTTATTACACCCCCCAAACCTTATAAAGGGCCGCCCCATAACCTTTTAAAAATCAAAAGTGGGCCCTCGCCTTTCGTTACATCGAGCCATCCCCGCTGTTGATCGAAGATCCTTACCCCGATCTAATGGCTATCACTCCCCGCCTTGATCAAATATAAATCCCCCCATAAAACCTTAGAAAGGGCTGCTTCCGCCCTTTATTTATTTAAAACCCCGGGCCACACCTTCCACTATATCCTGCATCCATTCAGATTATGCCAGCTGTCCTCGAGCTCCGCTCCCAAAACCTGCTCACCACTCCCCTGATCCATTCTACATTGTTGATCTCCAAACACGAGATCCAATGGCCCAAAACGCATATCGCATTTTTAATGGCGCTGGGTTTAAAGTTTTATAACCCACACGAAATAGGTGGTATTCACCTGCCACGCATCGCTCCCTAAACTATATCATGTCTGTTTTTTCCAAAACCACAAACTGCCTTCTATCCACGCGATAAACCATTTATGGTTTTCAAAACCACTTTTCCCCTCCGCGCCAAATTTCAAATTCCTCCCACCTTCATTTCAATCTCTCCTAGTTCCACCTTTGGAACCCCATCCCTGCACCACCATTTCCTCTGCAAATGTCCTCTGACAATCCAAAACCCCAAAAACACAACGAAACCCTCCCGTAGGTTTTGAAAGACTAATAGTTTGTGTTTTGTGCAGGTTTTAATGGCCTAAAATTTCACCATGCCCTCCCACAGACCAAAAAAGGATTGGATTATAATGTTGGGTGACGATCCAGTGATTTTATTCCAAGATAAAAGGACCAGAGGCCCTGCATGAAGATCAAACACCAATTAACCATGATCATCGATGGATCGAATGAAACCTTTAGCCATGAAGACAACCTCCCCTCCACACAGGGAAAAACAAATAGTTAGAGAACAAGTGAAAGAAAGAAATCAGAAAGATTAGTGTACTAATCCTAATAAAAGGATAAAAACAAAGGATTAGCCCGAAAAGCAGAAGTAAAGGAAAGAAATAAGACAGTGTAAAGGAAAAATAATCAAAATAAATAAAATAAATAATTAAATAAACAGAACATAGATCAAACAAAATTGAAGAAAATATGATAAAAAGCAGGCATTAAAAGCATAAATACATAGTTTAAAGGCTTAATACAGAGAATAAAGATAAAACAAAGGATATATTAACCCAAGACAAATTCAAATGACTCAGCCTTTGGTAGTTACTCTCCTCAAAAGATATTTTTGCCACCTAGTGCTTTGTTTCCTTCAATAAAGCACTAAGCAGTTATTAGGCTAAGTTAGAGATATTTTTATCTATCAAATAGTTATTGTAAAAGTTATGAATAGGTCTTAAAGTCAAACATTTCACCAATTTTTCCTTAGGAAGTTAAGATAGAAGTTATTATTCAGAGAAATATTTGTAGATATTCCTGCCTTGAGCCTTGCATGGTCTTCAAGGTTAGGAATTCATTAAATCTATAATAAATGACACTCAAACCCTAGATTAACTTCACTTCCTCATTTGCAACATAAATACTGCATTTGAAATCATTATCTTGTTGGCATTTGATGACTCTTTGAAGTAGTACATAGTCTCTTGGAAGTTGAAAATAAATTGAAGTCTTGGAACTTGTGGATACCTTGATTTGTTTGTTGATGGAGGAGGCTAGATCACTAGATCCCTGAGCTTGGTTTTTGGTGAAGTGCTTCTAATATTTTATTGTTATTTTCTATTTCATTATGTTTCCATCTTTCTCTGTTGCAGTAGAATACAATTTTTAGGCTAAGAAATGTCTTTTGAAAGCACCTTAATTCTATTTATTCTTCACTGCCTTAATGTTTTCTTCTGCTAGGACATTTTAGAGAATTCTTAATTGCTCTCTGGATCCCCTAAGCTTGTTTATTTCATAAATATTTGAATACAGTTGGTATCAAGCATGATTTATGGTTATCCCTGCTTACTTGCTGCCACTAAAATGCTGTTTTTTGAAGTCTCTCTCTAAAGTACCATTTTTTAAAGTCTGCCAAAGAGGTTTTGTTTCGATCATACCCTTTGTACTTGCTTAACTAATTTTTTTAGAGATTTTCATAACTATAATCAAGGATGTTTAGGAGTTCCCTCTTCTCTGATTATAGTTATATGTGTGTCTTAAGTCTTTTATGTCCTTGAAAGTGAAATCACTAGAAGTTAAATGAGTTTCTCGCCTTCTATATTTCATTGGAAAAGTTTGTCTTGAATAATTATTTTCTGAAGTGTGGATTGTAGAATTTATGGTTTGCCCTGTCTATTGATTTCATCTTCATGTTTTGTGATATTTAAGTCCCTTTGTTGAGAAGTACATATGATAAAGGATTCTTAATTTCCCTTTACCCTACATTTTTAATTCTTATAATTGATGTCCATCTCATTACCCTTAAAACTTGAAGATCCACTGACCAAGTTAGACTTTCCCTATGATGCTCCCCGATCCATTGATGAACTTATCATGACTTCCATTTGACTCCATTTCCCAATGACTTAGAGATTTCCTCATTCTACCTGTTGTAGAGGTAAATCCCCTCTGCGGACAGAGGCGATCCCTACTAGCCCAGATCGGGTCTAGCAACAATCGTATCACGCTAAGGTGCAAGTTCCTAATTGCAATAAACCAAATGGCGAAGAAGGCTTACCTTGAATCCAACGCTGTTGTTCGTAGAGAAGAGAGTGCTCCCATTCCCTCGCTCTGGCAGATCACAATCCTCAGGCTCGTCGCGATCGAACACCTGCACACGCAAGAAACACGACAAACACAAGTGTAAAACCCAATATATGCAATTATGTATCAGTCAGAGAAGACACAACTCAGAATCATAATAAAAAATATGAGTGGAACCATAACCAAAGTCACTTATCATTAATTCATACAAAGGAAAATACAACCTGGCTCTGACGCTGAATCTTCATTTAGCAGGTCGTCAGCGGAATACGTCTCGGTAAAGCTTGTTGGGAATGGGACAAGCCTCTCTCTTCGATCGTCAATCTCCTTGCTACTAATTTGGCTCTATGAGGACTATCAAGTCTCTTGTAGCATTCTTTAGGCTATGAAGGCTCTTGAAGGCTCAACCATTCAGCCCCTTCATCAATGGAAGATGGCTATATTTATAAAGGAGAGGAGGAGGTTGGGATCCCTACAATAGTGGAAGGGAGGCCTTATCCCTTGGGAGGTTCCCCATAAGGTGGAAATAAGAGGCCAAAGGAGGAAGGCCATGGTTATTCAATCGAAACCACTCCTCATGACTCATCCACAAAGTTGTTGTAATCAAAACTTCGCCTCTTTTTTTTTTTTAAATTCCATAAGAAGATTGGCACGGGTGCTTAACTGGGACAGAGCTCCAATTGGCGCGGGCTCAGTGTTAATTTTCCTCATTGGCGTGAGGACATAACGGGCTACCAGCGCCAAGGAAAAAACATGTGTTTTTAGGGGTCTGCTCAGGAAATGATCAACAGAAGGAATGTTATCCTCATGGAAAGGGATGCAATGATGGTATTTGCAAGGCATGAAACTTCTTATTCGTCACAGAAATGACCCTCCAATGGGAGAGATGGGGATTGAAGGGATGGTGAAAAATTACTGTGTAACATATGCCCCCTAAAGCATGAGGCCCGAAAAAGAGAGAGGGGTGAAATGCTTTACGAGAACGTGTCCAACTGAAAACACTGCCATCGGAAAACCTGCGTAGAGAAGTACAACTGATATCTCAAATAAATGATATATGTGGTATAGGCGAAGCCATCCATAACAGAGTATACAATAATCCAGATCCAAGGTATGGACGCAGCCATCCAGTGAGGATCGATAAATAGACTCAGGTATGGTCGCAACCATCCAATGAATGAGTCATGCAACCAATCATAATAATCCACAAAATCGCAGCCTGGATTCTAACAAACAAAATCCAGGGTCTTGCGCTCCATCTCGACCCGAACAAGTACAAGTTCAAGCATGCGAATAAGTGAGCTGAAGTCAAACATGCAAGAACATCGTCTGATTACCAGCCAATGATGAAAGTTGTTAACAGACGCGAGAGATACCACCAATAGTGACAATGGACCTCAAGGTACTATAGGTATAATCTACGACATGTGAATCAGTGAGCTGGCATCAAACACCTGTAGAATCACTCGATCGGAGGCCAATGTCAAACGCGAAGAACTTGCCATTGAGGCATGCAGGCTCCAAGGTACCAGAAGGGAGTCTCTAGATCAGCTTCCTAGATAATGAGCTGACGTCGACAGGAAGTGACCTTGATCGAAGGTGGGCCATAATGTTTCCCACATCATCGACGCAAGGCAGAGGAACATAATGTCTTCGTGAATCAGGATCAGATGAGAATCAGAGGAAGGTTGGAATTTTGCAGAGGTCAACTTCTCTTAAACATATGGTGGCACGACAGTGAGTTTGGCAGTATTTGACATCAAAATATTAGAGGTCATGATGATGAGGCAAAGAGTAGATGAGAGGTCAAAATGGATTACCCAAACCCATGGAGGCTAACAGATAATGAGGTGAGATGTCCCCAACCTGACACGAATGCAGACAAGTGCCATGTTCAAGAGCGACATACTGCCAACACGACGATGATACTGGTTCCATTTTCCCCACCATTTCTGGTGAGTACCCCAATTATTTTTGAAAACAAGCTTGAAGGGGATAGCATATGCTTGTAATATAAGTCCATCCTTCAGACGAATCCATTCTAGTACATTTAACGAGCCCTAGGAAGGAGAAACTCGAATATCTTCATTACGACTGAATCCAATGTCATCAGGGTTTAACGAGTCTGACAGAGGAAGAACTCGACGTCTTTTCATGTTTAGAGAGTTTGAAAAGACAGCAGAAAAGTAAACTCCAACAGTCCCTTTTCGTAAATATTTCCTCAGATCCGAAAAGGTAGAAAACTATGTCTGAGAAAACCTCCTAATCGCGATAGGCTAGGGTATTCCTTTTTCATAAGTAATCTATCCCAGCCCGAAAAAGGGGTAAACGTATACTTGGTAGATGTCGTTTCGCAGCCACTTTAATGAGATCAAAACGACAAGTGACTCGAAAATCTTTTCATGTTTAGAGAGTCAGAAAAGAGCTGAAAGATGACTCCTCCTGGAGGAACGAGTGGTATAAAGGGTAGCTATTGGTTCCGGTAATGGTGGAATTGCTCAAAACAAGATAAAATTCAAGAGGCTGGCTAACAAGACCACTCATCGCAGCGATTCCTCAGGAACGAGTAAAACAACCAAGTGAAGGCATATGATCAGTCAAGAAAATAATGACGATGGAGTGAGAAAACCAAGGCTCATCTGGCAAAAATGGGCTGATAAAATGGCAATCACAAGAGGTAAAATGGGAATGGTTTCATTTTTACACAAGCTTGAAATCAGGAAACTCTGCTTGAAGTTGGTTTGATTTTTACACAAGCTTGAAACAAAGGTAAACTATGCTTGAAACCGGTTTCATTTTTACACAAGCTTGAAACGGAAACAAACTATGCTTGAAAAAGTAAGCATGCCCCCAACATGGTGACTCAATTTGAGGTACATGCCCCCCAAGCTTCAGTCCATGCACCTGAGTAAACAGATGGAGGGATTGAAGGTTCAAGTGACAAGATCTAAGAAAGACTTGACTGGGATTTTACGAGATTTGTTCAAAGACTCGAATTGAACAGGAACGTGTTTCATTGTTTTAACGAGGTTGACACATTAAAATAACTATCCTCATGACACCTTGTTTCATGGTTTAAGGAGCTTGGAACAAGACAAGGAACTCTACTCCGACAACCTTGTTTCATATTTTTTTTTTTAAGGAGCTTAACACAGCAAAAGAACCATGCTCTGACGAGCTTGTTTCATTTTTTAAGGAGCTTGACACAAGAAAATGAACTCTGCTCCAGCCAGACCTGGTTTCATTTTTAAGGAGCTTGACACAGGAAAAGAACCATGCTCTGACAACCTTGTTTCATTTTTTAAGGAGCTTGACACAAGACAAGGAACTCTGCTCCAACGACCTCATCATAATGAACAAGAAGTCATCGCTTCCAAGAGTTCCACATCCGATGGAAGGAAAACATCTTGGAAGTCAGGACCCAATGCCCCCAGCACCTGATGCGCAACGACACTATCACTGAGTATAGGCACGGGGTATGTAGCCACATAGTTGACCTACGGTGGGGCGGATACAATGGGTGGATAAAAACCAGGAAGGGATGATGGCGGGCTAGTTGCCATATCAGGACCAAAGAATGAAAGCTGATCAATGGTCACGATCCGTCCTTCATGTGGAAAACAGACCACACGAAAAAGGGAGGAGACGAGCGCTCCCATGCCATAGGTGTAATCGCGCCCCAAGAGAAAATTGAAATCCAAGGGGCTTGGAACAACCATCACGTCCATATGGATGTTTTTACCTCCCAAAGTAACAAGTAACGTTGGAAGGACCCCTAACGGTTGACTAGTTCTTCTGTTAAAAGCCAACAGATTCTGTGTAACAAGCACAAGCAACGGCGAACCGAAAGCTTGCCAAGTAGTTGAGGATAGAACAATAACAGACACGCCTTCATCTATAACAGTGCTAAGTATGACCAGACCAGAGGTTTGTACCGTTATCTCAAAAGGCAAATAAGATGGAAGGCAGTATCCTGCAAATAGACTCCAATCGAAGGAAGTGACCAAACTACTTGGAGGGGCTACCATCGAACCGAGATGGTCTTCCCCTGGTGTTACGGAAGAAGAAGGGGCATCCTCCATGACCTCCATCTTGAAGGTGGGAGGAGTATCCTCCGGGACCTCCATCACGGGAGGTGGAGGAGCAACTTCTTGATGTATAGGGATAGGAGAATCCTTCTTCAAGTCCGAAGAATCTGAAGAAACAAGAAGAACCTGAGGGATGTGAGGTCCACTCTCAATGGAAAAGACCTAGTGCATCGCAGACGGGGCTAGCTCAACCGATCCCATGACCAATGGTTGGTCGGAAATTGATTCCTGAATTTGAATTTCCGAGGGAGTGGGATTGATCAAGGATGACTCTTGACCAATCATAGGATCAACTGGTGGAGGACTCAAAGAAAGTTGCTTGTAACCAGCCGGAAGGCATGGTGCAGAAGCAGTCGAGTTGTCAAAAACTCTTTTGGCTTCATCCATATACGGACAAAGGTGAATGGCATGGTGCCCTTCACACAACTTGCAGGGATTGGTAATCTTACCCTGCTTCTTAGGAGCCTTACCAGCACCAGCTGAAGACGTGCCCCCAACCTTACTCCTAGAAGCCAAAGGCAACGACGGGTGACCGTTGGACCATACTTTGAGCACCTTTGGAATGCCAGGGCAGTCTCGAAGAAGATGGTCTTCCTGGCACAACATGCAAGGGAATTTTAATTTCCATAGAGGGTTGGAAGGTTTATCAAGAGGAGGTGATTAAGAAGCAGTAGCTGTAGCCTTAGCCTCTCTCTTATCGGACTTCTTCTTCTTTATCTTCTTCTTCTTCTTCTTAGCCACCTGGTTACTCGAATCCAGACTTTCACCAGGCGAAGTAGAAGAGGAGGACGTAGAAACAGACAAAGAAGGGGAGAGGTCCACCTTCGAATCAACATGATGTTTTTCAGGTGGAGGAAATGATTGAATAGTAGCCGGGACGTTCAGGACCATAGAGGTTGAAAATAACCAAACAGGAAACCCAACAGTTAAACTAGGAAGGGAAAACATCACCATATAAGGAGCACCAACATTTCCAAAAGGAGGAAAATGACCAGGATTGCCATCGGAGGGGATTCCTTGGTTGGTGAAATCCGGAAAAGTTGCCATAGGAGACGACCCAAAACAACACCCTAAGGAAACTAACTTTAACCAGGAATATTTCGTGGGCAGTTAATTTTTAAAACATTGAAACAAAACCCTATTGTTTCATCTTTTAAGAGTCGAGAAATAGACAAAAGGTGACTATCGCTTTTAGATTGGAAACAAGCATGAAAGGACAAGCGCTTGATGATATTTTCAAATTTAATGAGTCAGAAAAGATTGAAATGACTACTCTGGTAATTCTAGGCAAAAGGTGTATATTGTAGAGGTAAATCCCCTCTGCGGATAGAGGCGATCCCTACTAGCCCAGATCAGGTCTAGCAACAATCGTATCACGCTAAGGTGCAAGTTCCTAATTGCAATAAACAAAATGGCGAAGAAGGCTTACCTTAAATCCAACGTTGTTTTTCGTAGAGAAGATAGCGCTCTCGTTCCCTTGCTCTGGCAGATCACAATCCTCACGCTCACCATGATCAAACACCTGCACACGCAAGAAACATGACAAACACAAGCGTAAAACCCAATATATGCAATTATGTATCAGTCAGAGAAGACACAACTCATGATCATAATGAACAATACGAGTGGAACCATAACCAAAGTCGCTTATCATTAATTCATACAAAGGAAAATACAACCTGGCTTTGACGCTGAATCTTCCTTTGGTGGGTCGTCAGCGGAATATGTCTCGATAAAGCTTGTCGGGAATGGGACAAGCCTCTCTCTTCGATCGTCAATCTCCTTGCTACTGGTAATCTAGGAAAAGGGTGTACCAGATAACTGTGAACTGCAATATACACCTTGGTTTCAAAATGAAATAGAAATCAACCAAGGACTTAACGTACGTGTAGGCAATCTCCCCGAATGTTGTGTCCGATGTATCACGGGTATAGGGCGGCAGACTCGGCTTCCTATGGATAAAGGATGGAAACCTAGTGGGGTCTCCCTTTATATACGTGACAGTATGGGGAGCACAAGTCCATACTAGTGCTGTCTAAGGCCAAGAGGCGAACGACAGCTACTAGGTTTAACGACGCCGGAACACGTCACTAGCCTAGACCACTAAAAATGTTTCGTTAATGTTCCAATGCTGCCTTAGTGTAAATTGAATAAATTTTAATGTTTATCTTCAATTATGTTTCAGTTTTCAGGTCCTAGTGAGTGTTATGTCTCAAAATCTCCTAAATGCACACTACATGCCACAGAATATCATTTCATTCGATGAAAGCTAATTACGAGAGAGTTAAGAGCTTTTCACACAATAAAAAAATGATCAGACAACAACTAGTAATGTCTCTAATGCAGCTAATGGAAACTAAAATCTTTTCTTTCAAAGTTAGTAATCACTAATAACACAGAAAAGATTTAATTCACACTAACTAATCAAAAGAAAAAGAGATTTTTTTGTATTTTCAATGTTTAGGATGAAAACTAATGAAAAGAGCAATTTGAGAAGCGATAGAAAAGGAGTAAAAACAAGAAAATTTCACTCAACGCAAACACACAATCAGACCTCAAATTGTCAAAACAATCCCTCAAAACCAAGAGAATCCCAAAGACTCAAATGAACCATGTAATCTAGGCTCAAAGAGAGACAAAGTGGAATTCGAATGAAGAAGAAACCAATCACTCAAATAGCGCAACGAAATGATAGACAACCACCAAACGAATGCAGAGAAGCAATCACAAGGTTGATTGAACAGATAGAAACCAAAAAATCCCATGGGAGGCTCGACACACTATAGCACCTAGATGCCCTAGGGCTAGAATGTAAAATCAATAGAAACAGGAAAAAAACTAAAGGATGAAGGTCACAGTAAATCAAACAAGGCTCTAGAACACTCAAGAAGTCGTAAAAATGAAACCAAACACATAGATTAGGCTCAGAAAGCTCAAAACAGAGTAAACCCTAGCACCTTATAGGATTGGCGCGACTGTCAGGTGGAATCTAGCGCCAGAAAATGATTGGCGTGGGTAATACACTGGAAACATACACCAATGGGTGCGACTGTCAGGCTAATAAGCGCGCCAGTCGAGTTTACTAAAGAAAAATAAAAAAGAGCAATCCAAGTAATAGACTAGTGATGGTAAAGCTAAACAAAATCCAAACACACAGAAAGTGCCAACCAAAAGAGCTAATAAAGCAAGAAAAGTCAAGAATCGATTGAAAAGACAAGACAATACTCCAAATCAACGATCCCCAGTGGAGTCGCCAATTTTTTGTAGAGGTAAATCCCCTCTGTGGAGAGAGGTGATCCCTACTAGCCCAGATCGGGTCTAGCAACAATCGTATCACGCTAAGGTGCAAGTTCCTAATTGCAATAAACCAAATGGAGAAGAAGACTTACCTTGAATCCAACGCTGTTGTTCGTAGAGAAGATAGCACTCTCGTTCCCTTGCTCCAGTGGATCACAATCCTCACGCTCGCCATGATCGAACACCTGCACACGCAAGAAACACGACAAACACAAGCGTAAAACCCAATATATGCAATTATGTATCAGTCAGAGAAGACACAACTCATGATCATAATGAAAAATACGAGTGGAAAATACAACCTGGCTCTGACGCTAAATCTTCCTTTGGCAGGTCGTCAGTGGAATACGTCTCGGTAAAGCTTGTCGGGAATGGGACAAACCTCTCTCTTTGATCGTCAATCTCCTTGCTATTGATTTGGCTCTATGAGGACTATCAAGGCTCTTGCAGCATTCTTTAGGCTATGAAGGCTCTTGAAGGCTCAACCATTCAGCCCCTTCATCAATGGAAGATGGATATATTTATAGAGGAGAGGAGGAGGTTGGGATCCCTGAAATAGTGGAAGGGAGGCCTTATCCCTTGGGAGGTTCCCCATAAGTTGGAAATAAGAGGCCAAAGGAGGAAGGCCATGGTTATTCAGTCAAAACCACTCCTCATGACTCATCCACGAAGTTGTTGTAATCGAAACTTCGCCTCTTTTTTTTTTTTAAATTCCATAAGCAAATTGGCACAGGTGCTTAACTGGGATAGAGTGCCAATTGGCACGGGCTTAGTGTTAATTTTCCTCGTTGGCGCGAGGACATAATGGGCTACCAGCGCCAAGGCAAAAACAGGTGTTTTTAGGGGTCTGCTCAGGAAATGATCAACAGAAGGAAAGTTATCCTCATGGAAATGGATGCAATGATGGTATTTGCAAGGCATGACACTGCTTATTCATCACAGAAATGACCCTCCAATGGGCAAGATGGGGATTACAGGGACAGTGACAAATTATTGTGTAACACTACCTATGCTTATTGATCATTATACCCAACCAAAAAAAACAACAAAAGCTCAGACTTAATAACTAGCCTAAAATCAACCCTACAAAGCACACAAGTTTATATCCTTTGCAAACAAATAGAGAGAACCCGCTCTGAGTCTAGGAAGGCTAGGTCCTAGGGCTCCAAAGACTGGTTCCATGTTTCCTTGTCATTTGGTATACCAACCTTCCAAATCACGGGAACCTAACACAATGTATTTACTGGAGGATGTAAATTCAATGATGAATATCCTTGCAATTTGACTCCACATAAAACAGGATCCCAATTTAATGAAGGAAAGTAGGGCAGTTTGAAAACTTTGAGTGCATGAATAATTTAATCAATTTAGAAACCATGTTCCATCCAGACTTGGGCAAACATGAGTTTAGAAACCCACCTTTCCCAATATAATCAAGCACATTAATTTCTGGTAGTGGCCAACCAGAAATATTGTTCTAAGCTACATAAACAATGTCACTTTTAGTGCTTTCTAATGCCTGATCGAAAACTGTAACATGGTCCTTTTACAACAAAATATCCATTCTCAAATCTATAGCGACAAAGTGTCTTAGTGATCCATCCTCTACATCATGTAAACTTTTTAGCATTTTATCTCCCACTCTTCTAATATCGGGGCGAAATTCAAGAACACCATACATGCCAAAGCAACAGAAAAATTCAATTCCAGGTTTTGACCCTTCTTTGACTTTCATATATATAGATGGATAGAAGATACTGAGCATGATGCTTCTTTTCCTCCTAAATAATGGCTCCGCCTTTTCTACTATATATTCTTCTGTGACTCTGTGTGGAATATTAATCACTAAAATTATTTTTGCTATTTTTTCATTAGGCAATTTCTTTGCCACTTTAACCACATCACAAATATTGTAGATAAACTTATCATCATCATATATTTCATCAAATTTACTATTTTCATCCATTGAAATTCCTTTGATCTCTGGGAGGACCAATGTTGCTCCTAAATACTTTGCGGCAACAGTCACATCTACAACAAGAGACTGTAGTCTTGTTGGTTCAGGATCCCACTGAACATTTTCATTTTTGGCCAATAGAAGGCCACTTGCTCCTACTAAGCTAGCCTTATTGCTTTCAAGATTTTCTGCATCGAAAGCCACATCTCTTAAGATGGAAAAACTTAACCAATCACGAGTGCCACTATTTTCAGTATCCATGGAAATCCATTTCTTCAAAACAGCCATATCTGACTTGTACTCATTGTTATCTATTTCACCGTGGCTCATTAATTTAGTAAAAAACTATGGCCCCGCCATGGTGAAAGTTTATAGTTTCATGATTCACTAGAATGCCCAATTTATCCCGTGTTCACTAACTTCCAACATAGACACTTGGCTTGAGGATTTTTCTATTTAAGAATAGGCATGATTATCTTAGGAATATCTAGTCTCAACCACATTCTTTCATGTCTCTTATGTATTTCTCTTATAATCTAGTCAACATTGAGCTCTACCACCGATGGAGGACACCTGGGTATGCCTGCCACAAATTCTTCACAACATGCATTCACTCTGTTAGACCTAGCAGGAGGGCCCAAAAAGAGAGAATTTAGAGCTTCAACAACCTTCATTCGATGCATATCGTGTGCCATTTTTATGCATGACACTTTTATTGCCTTAGGAAAATCTTCTGTTCAGAAGCAAATACATTTCTGTGTTTTTTTCTTTGGTTGGTGCTCTTGTAGTGAATTTGACCAAGGTAGTTTAGACTTTCTTGTTCCAGATCTAGGTGTCACATGTTCTATGCCCAAATTTGGTATCGGAAATGAGGCTGGCAGCTTGTCTTCTTCCTCTACCTCTTCCCTTTCATGACTTGCAAACCCTTGAAGAATCTGCCAGTGTTTGATCTAATCTTCATCGTTGAGTTGCCCATCTTCTTCATAATCAGTCATTTCCTCTTCTAGGAGAACAACATAAGCAATTGTAGATTCTTTGAACTGAGTATCCATATTACCAGTTTCATTCCCCTCATCTCTCATCATGACATAAGGGTTATCTATCTTGGCTAACATAGTAAAAAAAAATTCTGTTTTTTCACCATGTTCCACATTAGCATTCTGCTCCAGCTATGATGGTTCAACCTTGCTCATTTGTTGTTCATCATTTTGTTATACACTTATATTGTTCATTATGAAACTGGCCTAAGCCATTAGGGGAATTTTGAGGTCTAAAATGGGCCTCGTAAGAAAAATGTACAACAAAAATAAACTTTATAACAACCAATAGGATTCAAGATGATGATGTCATCCATAATGGATGATTCACCATTTTTGGAGTAAAAAAGTAAAAATAATAAAAAATAATAAAATAATAAAACTACTTTTCAACTCGTATTTTAAACTTATCTCCCAAAATTTTTACTCAAATTTCAAGCGGGAGTACTCGTTGGATGCGGAATTTAATTCCTCATCCAAGGAGTACCCATGTTGCATACTTTCGATGAACTCTTCTACACGAAAAATGAGAAATACATAAAAAAACGTGATTGTAATCACGTTTTTTTATGTATTTCTCATTTTTCGTGTAGTAGGACCCATCGAAAGTATGCAACATGGGTACTCCTTGGATGGGGAATTAAATTCCGCATCCAACGAGTACTCCCGCTCTAAATTTGAGTAAAAACTTTGGGAGATAAGTTGAAAATATGAATTGAAAAAGTAGTTTTTTCATTTTTCCCTCTAAAATTTGATGATGTCATCAAATCTTATTAGATTTTTTCCACTATTATTTTATAATTTCCTTAGGAGGCCCATTTTAGACCTCAAAATCCCCCTAATGGCATAAATGTCCATTACTCCTGCTATATTTTGTTTCACTCCATCACCATTATCTGCATTGGGAACAACACCTTGTCTGGGCTTATGATAAGTATTTCTTGGTATATTTTTTTGCCACTATTCCATAAATAGTCCCATTTTTTCTTTCTTAGTTGATGTGGAATTTTATTATATTCTTTTAACCTTCGGTTCCACTCTTGCAGCCTATTGATATTTTCCCCTAGTTGTTCTTCCATCTTCCTAAAATCCAAGCCTCTGTTTGTTGCTCCTCCAGCTTTTTCCAAGACTCTACATACCTTTGCCAAAAAATTTCTTCCAATGGTTCCATTTTTAATTATCATCCACACTAGTAGAATTTGTGCTCTGATACCACTGTAATATGCCATGGCGATTTTTCTTACAGTTTCTTATAATAATAATTTTTTCATTGACCATGACAATGACCTTTAATATACTAATGTGCCTTCCAATGATACAATGCTAAGTCCTTTCAACAATGTAGTAAATAAAACATTAATAATTCCCAAAAATTCAATTAATAAAATATAGTGGGACGAAGGCCAGTTTCTTGTAATAATAATTTTTTTCATTGACTATAATAATGACCTTTAATATACTAATGTGCCTTCCAATGATAGAATGCTAAGTACTTTCAACAATGTAGTAAATAAAACATTAATAATTCCCAAAAATTTAATTAATAAAACATAGTGGGATGGAGCCCAGGATATTAAATGTTATGGGGCATATACTTCCTACACTTAGATTTAAATTTGTTTAAATTTAACAGTGCACACACCGTTAGATTTAAATTTGTTTAAATCTAATAGTGGGCAATATATGCCCAACCGCATTTAATATCCTATAGCCCAAGAAATATATATCACCGTGGGACAGACCCCACCACATTAAATTCCAAAATCAAAATATATCAAAGACCCAAATTCTAAATCTTGCCTTCAATTCAAACAGAGCCAAAGTATCAATTCAAACAAAGCCAAAGTATATCCAAAGTTCCAATTTTTGAACATGGTAGTGTGCCTCTATACACGTCGATATTTTTGAGGGCGTTTTCGGTGTTACCTTAGATAAAGGCATCCAATTTTTTCCCTTCATTATTACTTTTGGATTAGGTTACGACACTCGCATTCCTTTTTTAGCTATGATAGTACTTGCCTCGTATTTCCAGCTTAGCTTTAGACGTCATGATTTCAGTTTTAGATTGCCTCAACAAAACTACCAATTCTTCATTCAATGACAATTCTGTTGTAGGCCGAGGTCCTGTACACTTACTCTGGTGTGATTATATTGCCTTAAATACCTACTCCGCTCTTGTACTAACCCCATGTTCACAACAAACCAATGCTCGTTCAAGTGATACCACAGATAGGAACCCTCATTAGGCAACTAGACATGACTGGTTTTTGTGCACAAAGATCTGCTTCTCTCCGTGGACTTCACTCAAGGTTCCAGAATGATAAAGAAAAGAATATTTGTGGGCTCTAAGTACCCTGTTTAAGAGTCGAATTCTATGGAGGAAGCTTCACTTGATTACAAGGCCCCCCCACAGGACATGAAATCGCCTCCAGTGCAAGCGTTCACCACAAACAGACTTCGCTCCACAAGATGACTCGCAAGCCAAGAAGACCTCACTTCTTCTTGATTGGTCACCTGTTCAAAACCAAAACCTTGAGAAATTGTTGCCAACCATGAACCCTTGTCCCAGAGAACAAAAAATATTTTCAGATCTGCATCCTCCTTCAAGATATTCTTATACAAAGTAGAGACTGGGGAAGTGTTAATTAAGGTGAAATATTTCACCCTCGAAATTGATAGGAAGGGGTATAAAAACCATCAGAGTGAATGCTCACAAATATAATAAGATGTGTTAAAGAATCAATCGTTGGTTAAAATATTAGTTTAGAAGTTAGTTAACAATTCAATTAGTTATAACCATCAAATCATTGTATATCTAGACATCTTCACAATGAAATAGAGTGGTGGTTGCTCCCAGACTTTGACCTGTGTGTTTATCTCTGTTTGTTGTAATTTGTCATGGTATCAGAGCCTTTTTCTCTGTCATTTCATGAGAGTGTATTCACAGTGTTCGTTGAAGATATTCGTGTAATGCACACCTCCACATGCGGATAGGTCAAGCTTTGGGGTGACACAATACTGCAATCGATTTGAAAATGTAGCAATTCAAAATTCCGCTGCTAGAACCATTCTTATCGCTCGTTGAAGAGAGAGAAAGGAACTGCCAACCTATCTTCGTTGCGTATGTGAAGAGGACAACAGAGCTATCAGACAGAAGAAGTGGCACGCAAAGGAACATGACTTTGTTCCTCTGCTGGAGAGAAAGGCCCCCCCCAAAAAAAAATGATGTCGCTGCTACATTCGAGCCTTGCTGCCAATTGCAAGTGTTTTGTTCTGAGTTCAGGTTTGTGCAAAACCGCTTAAAGGAATTTTGGCTGCCTTGTGAAGAGTTTCTGCTGTCTACTAGACTTTTGTTGCCAGAAATATACATATATTTTTTTGATATTCAGCAGTATCAATTTAAAATTAAAAAATTAAATCTCAGTTGAGGATTATCATCCCTAGTATATTTGTTGAGTGTGAGTTTCCATAAAAGGACATTGTTAAATATATTCTACGCAGTCTTGATCTGTCATAAAAAGCTTCGACATATCTAAGATTTTTCTGGTTAGGGTGTATTTCTTTATGATAATATTTCCAGAAAGATATCAAGTTACAATATAATATCAGTGTAGAGAGTGCAAGTTATTTAAAAGGTGTCAGATTTTTTATTGCTTTAAACATGACTTCGACAAGTCAATTTGCAATCCCTACACCATTATTTAGTGGGAATAATTACGATTTTTGGAGTCTTAAAATGAAAGCATGCTTACAAGGTTTAGGTTGTTGGGAAACTGTAGAATTGGGGTTCACAGAACCTGACACAAATATAATTGATGGAATGAGTGATGCTCAAAGAAAAAAATTTGATGAACTTAAACAGAAAGAAGGTATAGCAAAGTCATGCATTTTAAATTCCTTAGATGACTCTATTTTTCATAAAATAACTGATGTTAAGACTGCTAAATCAATATGGGATATACTTAAGGTTGCTTATTAAGTTAATTATAAAGTAAAAATGGTAAAATTACAGACTCTCAGAACAAAATTTGAAACACTTAAAATGACTAAATAAGGAACAGTTGATTAGTTCATGACTAAAGTTATGGGTATTTTTAATCAACTTCATATGAATGGTGAAGAACTAGAAGATCAAAGAATTATTGAAAAGGTTATTAGATGTTTGCCTAAAAATTTGACATGATAGTTATTGTTTTTGAGTCGAGAGAATTAACAAAATTGTTTGTGGAAGAATTAACTGGTTCTTTATTGGCTCATGAAGCAAGAATTAATTTAGATGTCAATATTTTAGAGCATGATTTCAAATCTAAAGTTTCTATGGATAGAGGTAGAGGCAGAGGTTTTCATGGTAGGAGAGGAAAAGGAAGAGGACAGTCTCGGTCTGATGATAGATCACAGGTAACTAAAACTCACTCAGATCAGTCTCAAACTGATCATGGTCATAGGTGGATAGATAAATAAAAAATTCAATGTCAAAACTGCAAAAAATATGGCCATTATAAGTCTGAATGTCGAAAATTACACTATATTTTAAGTAAAAACAAAGCCAATTCCAAAAACAGTGAATGTGAAACATTAGATGCTTTATTTTTGGCATGCCAAGTGACTGTGCAAGTACCTAATAAAGATGTTTGGTTGGTAGACAACAGATGTAGTAATCATTGACTGGTCATAGTGATTTGTTTTCACATCTTGATACATCTTTCAGTTCCTTTATTGGTTTGGGTGATGATCACCATGTTAAAGCTTTGGGAAAGGGTATTGTACTTGTCTTAACCAAACAAAATGTTGTGAAGAATATCTATGATTTTTATGTACCCAATTTCAAGCATAATTTGTTGAGTGTTGGACAGTTATATGCACATGGTTATGATGTTAGCTTTCACAACACTACTTGCATGATTTCTGATCAACATAAGTCTCTTTTTGCAAATATTCCAATGACCAAGAACGGGTCGTATCAATTACAAATGAAAAGTGAGAAGTTGTATGCACATAATGTTTCAACACCTAATGAAACTAACTTGTGGCATTTTCGATGTGGTCATTTACCTATCAAAAGTATTATTTTGTTGCAAAGACATTCTATGGTGAAAGTTTTGCCTGCTTTGTTTGACCATATCTCTTCTTGTACAAGTTGTATAATGGGTAAACATAAGCGAGATAGTTTTGCATCAACCTCTAATAGAGCCAAAGAACAACTAGAGTGAGTGCATACAGATTTGTGCTGTCCAACGCAAGAAAAATCAGTTGCTGGTAGTCTCAATTTTCTTACTTTTACTGATCATTTTAGCAGGAAAATTTGAGTGTATTTCATCAAATACAAATCCGAAACATTTTCCAATTTCAAGGAGCTCAAAGCCAAGGCTGAAAAATAGAGTGGCAAGTTTATTAAAGTTCTAAGGTCTGATAAAGGAGGTGAGTATGAATGTAATGAATTCATTGATTTTTGTAAACAGCATGGTATTAAAAAACAAACGACAACCAATTATACTCCGCAGCAAAATGGAGTCGTAGAAAGAAATAATCATACAATTATGAATATGGCTCAGAGTTTGCTCAAAGCACGAAATTTGTCTAAATATTTATGGGCTGAATCAGTTTCACGTTCAGTATATATTTTGAATAGATCACCAACTTCCTGTGTTCAAAGTTTTGTACCTGAAGAAGCATGGAGTGGAAAAAATGTCACTGTTTCACACTTTCGCGTATTTGGTTGTATTGTTTTCACTCATGTTCCAGAAAAAATAAGAAAAAAACTTGATGATAGGAGAAAAAATTATATCTTTATAGGGTATAGTGATCAATCTAAAGCATACATATTGTTTAATCCTATAACTAAGAAGTTTGTCGTAAGTCGAGATGTGAAATTTCTGGAAGACAAATCTTGGAATGAAATGGAGAACAATACTTGTCCTAATCCTTTTATTTTGTTAGACGAACATCAAGCTTCTACAACTAGCACTCCAAGATTACAGTTTCAAGACAACACCAATATTAGTTCATCAAGAAGTAGTAGTTCATCATCTTTTGAGTTTGATTCTGATAATCCTAAAATGAGAAGCTTAAGTGATATTTATGCACAAGACGATGTTGATGATATTGTAAATTTTTCATTTCTTTCATTTCAACTTACTTGTTTTGAAGAGGATATAAAGGAAAAATAATGGGTAGATGCAATGAATAATGAAATCGATTCTATTGAAAGAAATCAAACTTGGGATTTTGTTGATCTAACTAATGATAAAAATTCTATAGGTGTCAAATGGGTTTTTAAAACTAAGTTAAATGAGAGAGGTGAAGTTGATAAGCACAAAGCAAGATTAGTTGCCAAAGGTTTTTCACAACAACTTGGGATAGATTATGGTGAAACATTTGCACCTGTAGCAAGAATTGATACTGTTCTATTTGTATTAGCTATTGCAGCACAAAACAAGTGGCCTATTTACTAAATGGATGTAAAGTCTGCTTTTTTGAATGGTGTTTTGAATGAAGAAGTGTATGTTGATCAACCACCCAGTTTCAAAATCAAAAATAAAAAACATAAGGTGTACAGGTTGAAGAAAACATTGTATGGCTTGAAGTAAGCTCCAAGAGCTTGGTACAACTGAATAGACCATTACTTGCTGAATAATGGTTTTAGAAGGAGTGATCAAGAATGATCATCAAGGTAATATTTTGATGGTGTCTTTATGTTGATGACATAATTTATACAGGTAACATGCAATTAGATGAATTTAAAGCTGCAATGAAAAATGAATTTGAAATGACTGATCTTAGATTAATGAGATACTTCTTAGGTATCGAAGTGAAACAAACACACGATGGTATGTTTATGAGTCAACAGAAGTATGCTACTGACATTTTGAAAATTTTTAAGATGGACCGGTGTAAACTGGTGGATACTCCTATTGAAGTTGGTATAAAGTTAAGTAAAGATAATTTGGGTACTATTGTTAATTCGAATTTGTATAAGCAACTTGTTGTTAATATTATGAATCTTACTGCTACTAGACATGATATATCATTTGCAGCTAGTTATATTTCTAGGTTTATGGAATCTCCTAAATATTGTCATTGGAAAGCTGGAAAAAAGGTGTTAAGATACATTGCATGTACATCTACTTATGGTTTATCATAATCAGCCTCTACAGACAGTAAGCTTGTTGGTTGTATAGACAATGATTATGCAGGATGTATTGATTACCAGAAAAGCACTTCCGGCTATGCTTTACTATTTGGCAGAAACTTGATCGCATGGTCATCTAAAAAGCATCCCATAGTTGCGCTATCTTCAACATAGGCCGAGTACGTTGCAGTGAATTCAACATCATGTAAATCAGTGTGGCTAAAGAGACTTCTCTTTGACTTTGGATATATAGAAAATGAATCTATTTCAATCCTTTATGACAACGCTTATGCTATTTCCTTATCGAAGAACATTGTCTTTCATCAAAAGAGAAAACATATCGACACTCGTTTTCACTTCATTCATGAACTCATAAAAAATGGTGATATTGTTCTCAAATTTTGTGATTCCAAGGACCAGTTAGCAGATATTTTCACCAAAACGCTAGGAAAAGTTAACTTTGAATTTCAATGTCAAAAGTTAGGCATAAAACAAAGTAACCCTCAAGATTAAGGGGGAGTGTTAAATAATTAATCGTCGGTTAAAATCTTAGTTTAGAAGTTAGTTTTAGAGAGTTGGTTAACAATTCAATTAGTTATAACCGTCAAATCATTGTATATCTAGACATATTCTCAATGAAACAACGTGGTGGTTTCTCTCAGAAATTCGACCTGTGTGTTTATGTTTATCTCTGTTTGTTGTAATTTTTTTTTGTTTGTTGTAATTTGTCAAGATGAACCACAGAATAAGATGAATCACAATGATGATAAAAATGAATTCATCTCTCATATTTATAGATTTCCTAGATTTTCTAGAGTTCTCTTTAAATTATTGAGTAAATTTCACTTCAAAACCTAATTTTGGATTTCTTTACCCAACTTCCCCAAAATTCTAAAATTTTTGGAAATTTTCTCCTTTATTAGAAAATTTGAAGATTTCCCTTTTATGAAAATGGTAGCCTATGGAGATAGATAAGATATTTCGTCCATTAGGAAAATAATTTCTTGTGAACATTACAAAATAAATACATCCTCAAATACCCCAAAATACCCCAGCATTTTCAGCTAATGAAATGCCCGAGGAGGCAATTAATGGAAAATTTCTTAATGCTTTGGAAGCTGGATTTTGAGTCTGTTTTCTAAGACATTCTTCCACTGAATTTTCACTGCTAGATGTCCCTCATACCTTTCAAATAACATTATTAAATCAATCTCACTCTATACTTATTTAGAGTAAGAGTGCCCTAGGTGGTCCTTAAAATTAAGAAATTTATTAAATAAGTCAAATACATATATTAACTTGAAAATATTATGTGTGAGATTTACTTTATTGAAGATGTCTATTTGAAGTTTGAACTATCCTTTCAGAGAAAAATATTACACACTGCATTAGAAAGCAACTTGTAAAAATTTATGTTGAAGTTTGAACTATCCTTTCAGCAAAATATATTGCAAACTACATCAGGAAGCAACTTGTAAAAACTCATCTCCACCATTGAGTTGAATGTGACACAATTTATTTGTCTTATAAGCATGCGTGGTGTGAATGTATAGTAGGTTTTCTCAATGTTATACATTGAGGAGACTCACTTATCATCTTCGAAGGAGTCAAGATTTTCACTAACTAATGGCTTGCTTGTTTATTTTTTTGCTTGATTTGCACAAGTTAAAAAAAAAAAAATTTAAATAATGGGAAAATCTATCATAATTCAGTTGTCGAGTCAATAGGGAGGACAATCATTACTGACTGCTATCTGCAAATGCTAGCTGAATCATCACTATTATTCAATGAAAACCAGGCCACTTGAAATTACCTGCTGGTTAGGTCAGAGGAAGACAAACTCTTAGCCAAACAAAAATAGTTTTTGAACATACTCCAAGGCCATTAAATCTTTTAAGCTTTTAAATTATTAATTTTTTTTAAGAATATTATTTATTTATTTTCTTTGTGAAAAAAATATTTATATTTTATTAAAAAATAAACCTATTACAGTCTCTATGAGACTTCAAAAATATATGTACTTACTAACTAATGACCTATTTATTGTGTGGCTTGATTTGTATAAGTTTTTTAAACTTTTAAATTGTTGGCTTCTTTTTAAGAATATTATTTATCTATTTATTTTGGCTGTGAAAAAAATATTTATGTTCCATTGAGAAATAAACATATTGCAGTCTCCATGAGGGTTAAAAAAAAACTCTCCTTCCTGAACAATGACTATTTTTTCCCTGCTTAAACAAAAGTGATTACAAAAGTAGTATAGTGTGCTAGATTTAATATTTACAAGGGTAGTAAGCCTAGATTTCGTACCTAAATAACTTCGAAAAATCATCCCAACTATATATTCAAACTGTGAGAAAAGGAGATTATAAGAGAAAAGACAATTCTTGGATCAGCTAACCATCTACAAATTCATAAGCTCCAGGGCATCTTTAGATAGTTCATCGGTTATCTCGTTGAGCTCTCTGTATATATGAGAGAAGGAGGTCCACTCGAAACCATGTAGATGAAGGGCCCATTCATAAGCTCCAGAGCTTCTTTGGATGGTTCATCGGCTTTCTTGTTGAGCTATCTGTATATATATGAGAGCAGGAGGTCCACTCAAAACCATGGATAAAGGCATGGATCTGAGTCAGATATTCTAGATTTCTAAATTCTCATTGGCTCAATCAATCACAACCTTTGAGTCTCTTAATATCTGCGATTTTGATAATCCGAGCTTATTAGCATAGTACAGGAAAGTCCACAACGTAGCTAACTCACCTTACATATTTGAGAAAAATGGAAGAGAAAAAAGTGAACAGGATTAATGAAGAGGAATTGCTAAGGGCTGGCATAATGGAAGAGTGCAGTTTTGACCTCATGGGGGCACATTTATATTCTTAGGTCATCTTGTCAATAAGCGTGGAAACAACCTCAACGGGAATGAGCATATCGTGGAAGATGCTCATATTTCTAGCTCACCAAATGAAGCATGTAAATAGACGGGTAAAGGATTCAAAACATTTCATTAAAGCATCGAACAACCATGATTTAAATCCCAAGACCAAACATTTTTCGGCCCAAACTTTTTTAAGAGGGAATCCAAGACTTGACTAGTGTACTGACAGGAAACAAACAAATAATAAAATGACTCCAATTCTGACAAGCAGAGGGCACATCTGTTAGGGTCAATCCAGCCATGTTGGAGGATGTTCTCTTTTTAAGAATACCTATTGACTCTGTCAAACATTAAATGAGATAAAGGGGCTCTCAGGGATGGAATTTGACGGGAAAGTTGTTTATGAAAACTTCACATCAAATTTGACGAATGAGTCTGTTTTGAGATTCCAATCCTGGGGCATTGCACTCTGGGTTCAGAATCTTGAAACTTGGAAAGCGTAAGCCTCTCTGTTTCTGAGACTAACCTCTACTAAAGACATTTAAGGTAATTGAAAAATAAGCTATTTGCTGTAATTTTACAGTGAAAATTTATTCCTAAGATTTGTTTGTGATTTGAATTGTTGTCATATTGTGTACAATGAATTACCCCTGAGTTTCATGGATGAACCATGAAAAAAATTATTTATGAAAGCAGAAAAAATAGAACATTTTGTAGTAGGAAATCGATTACAAATAATTGAGAGAAAAAAGATGCGACCTTGTTTCTACGAGTAGTAATAGTTGGGAATTTTAAAAACGTTTTTACCAAGAGAGAAAGGCAGGTCAAATATAGATAGAGATTTTTTGTTGTGCAAATTCCCTCATAGATAATTATACAGTTAGAAATTAATCGTATGACTCATGATAGGATGGTTAAAATGTGAACAATGTGAAAAAATTCAAAAGTTGCAGGAAAGAAGAGAATGGTAATTATACAAATAGAATTTAATCGAATGACCCACGATGGGATGGTTAAAATTTGAACAATGTGAAAAACTTCAAATTTGAACAATGTGAAAAACTTCAAAAGTTGCAGGAAAGAAGAGAATGGACATGTGGAAGCATGTGTAACACCCTTACCAATTTATGATGATGTAAATATATGTATAGTGATATTCAGGCTAGTGAGCTAGATGTATTTGACTATTAGGTTGTTGAGCCGAAATTATATTATGTGGCCTGTCCATGTAGTTATATTAGATGGATTTTGGAGTTTCCTAGATACTTATACGTTGGTTTTGGCTAACTAGCCATGATGTAAATATTGTACATATTTTTATATTAATAAAATAGGTTGGTTGTGGAGCCCACTTCATGGAAAAGATTATGGAGGATGCAACTCCAAGGACAAGGCAATAGTTGTGTGGTTTTGGTGAAAAGTGAACCTAGGGCCCACATGGCTCTGGAGGGTGCCACATGGTGAGCCATGCAAATAAAATAATTGTAGTTTACCTGTGAGGGAATTTAGTGATGGTTACTGGTTAGTCAGTGAGTCCTAGGGTCTGGAGTCTGGACTCTAAAATTGGCTAAGGTGTTGTTATTTAGTTAATCACACTAAATTTGATGCATCTTATTGTGAGCCCTAATGGCTCCAATTATGGCTTGGTGGCCATGGATTTCTAATGGAACTTGATTTGGAAATAGCTGGTGAGCATTGGTTTGGACTTGGCATCAACTTTGGGGTTTTTCGGTTTGGAATGATGGGTTCTTGGACACTTAGAGAGCAGTAGTGCTCTTGGAGTTACAGGATAAGACCATTTTGGCTAGTTGTAAGTCTCTCTAGAAGGTGGGGACCGTCGAGGGACTTGGGTTGCACCACTTGGGTGTAGGTCATGGGAACATGAGTCTGTGGCTAGACACAAAGGTCGTTGGGGTTGGTGCCTTGGCCAAGGTTTGGTTGTTCTATTCATAACTATTGTCTATGGAGTTGCAATCCTAGCTTAGAGGTGACCGATGGTTGAGCTTACAAACCACACTATCTATGGCTAGGTGGAACATGGAGAGTCTGTAGCCAATCAACTTTCCATTGTCATATATGTGTTTATAATTCACGTGTAATGAATTATGTGTTACGCTAAATTATTTCCTATCATGTTAAAACCATATTATTAGGGTCCTGGTTAATTTGTTGCTAATGAACTTTTATTTATGTTGTGTTGTTATGTATCTATATTTTAAATGTGAAGAATAATGCATTTAGGACATGTAGTATTGCATTCATGCTAACTAGAGATTGCAATGTACAGAAGAAAATCTTACAGGATTTGAGTTCTGTCATTTCCGCAATAAATTTTTATGAGCTACAACAATATTGGTTATGTGGAGTTGCTCGACTATAGGCCAGGGACATTACAAGGTGGCATTAAAGCCCAATTTTCAACACTGAGCCTGATTGGGCCAGATTTGGGACAGATTGAAGAAATTTCTCAGTGTCCACCAATTGTTTGACGAAATTCACAGTGGTGGGGTTACCTGTCAAACCAATAGGGGACCTAAAAGGGGTTCCTAAGAGGGAAACTATTAGGTTAAGGGAAACGATAGAGACTTATCCCACTATCGCCAAAGTTAAGGCTCCCTGCTCTTTACAGACTTTCACCAATGGGAGGAGACTCGATGTTTTATAAAGTCACTTATAGATGATATATCAAGAAATATATGAGAAGTGACCCCTTAGAACTTTTCCCTATGATAGGATGAAGAATGGAACTTGCTTTCTTTTTAAGAAAGGGACTTGATATTCTAGGGAGAGGGGATGAGGATTGAAGGGTTGAGGGAGAAGAATATGAATTGCAAAGGAATTTCTCAATCCCTAAAATCCTTTGGGAACCGAGATTCCCGAGTAGTCCTTGATAAATAATTTTGGTGAAAAACGGGACCACACGAAGCCAAGTGGGCCTAACCCGGGTTAGGGGATGGATTTGGAAACCAACGATATTCTTAACCTGGCCAAGGTGAGGGGAAAGGATCACACAATAATTTTCACCCAAGGATGTCAAATTGATCTTATTGGGAACACTAGTGAAAAACTTGAACCTAAAGCTAGGGCTTGGTATATCCCGAGATTCCACCGTTGGTTTTCCTTGAAATTCGGAGGAGACGTATGGGACCCACCAACACAGTAGATCCTAGGAGATCAAAGTTTTTCTATGGTCAGTTTCCGAGGAAATTGATGCCCTAGGTGACCTAATGAGGCTAGACCTAGGAAAGGGAGGAAAAGGGTGAAAATGGGGTTGAAATGATCACCCTTTGAAGGACTAGTGCCTAATTTCACTTGGGGATATGGAGTCAAGGAGAATTGTGAAGACAAATTTTGTTTTTTGCTCAAGGAGGCTTCAAAATTCAGCTTTGTCCAATGTTAGAGGCAAGAGAAGAAAAGTGACTTTAAAGAATTTATGCTTCGTTACAAATGGTGAATGCTTATCAAGATAACACTATCTATAGGACATTTCATTCATCCAACATGGCCCATGCATAGATGATATAATAAGCTAAATAGACACATTATTCCACATTAAACACATGCAACAATTAGCCCTAATTATAGCGAGGTTCCATTGTATGCAACAAAATGAAAAATAACGTTAAATTTGCACTTACATGTTAGAGGGTATATCCAACCAGCATCACATTTGCAATATAAGAAACTCCAAGATAGAAAAGAACCCAATCCATACATCAAAATTCATCCATCATACAAAAATATCCACCAAGGAAAAAATGTGAATTTCTCTAATGAGAGAGAGATCCCAATCCAAGTGATGATACAAATGAATCCATCCAACTCCAATTTATACACCAATTAGGAGTTCAAATTACCTAATGGGCCTACATTAGCCCCTAAAAATAAAATAATGTGTAAATTAACTAACTTTTGGTGACAATCCCACCAAACTAGCTCACAAATGAAATAATAAGCCTCTCAAGATGTCAAATAATAATCTATGCATGTCGTAGGGCCCTCCACGAGACTTGGTCAGGTCCATAAATTCCATAATGATGAATAAAATCCTCAAAAATGATGGGAAAGGGGGTGACCCCTTATTCTCCAAACAATAAACCTGTGGTGCTCTTAGTGGGTGTGGGGGCACACCAATGACATCATGGGTATCCATATGATTCGAAGATGCTTGTAGACCATATTTAAGGGCTCAGATTATGGAATTAATGCTTCCACTTCATCGTACAATTCATGGGACACCTACCAAGCATGTTGTGCACCTGTGTGCCCAATTGGGCATAGTGTACCAAATGCTTCTTCCTTGTCCAAAAGGTGGATCTCTAGCAATCTATGAACATCTTTGGGGATCCATGGAGTGTTTTCTACTATTGTGGAGGCCCACGACTCTCTACACACACCCTACATGTGCCAATGTAGCCCTCTGGAAGGTTAGGACCCCGTATAGGGAGACCAAACCCAAATGGGCACCATCTGCAATCCTGCATAAGATCTAATGTGTCCCCTAGCCTTCCAGTGCAATAAGTCATTAAAGTAATCGAGTAAAATAGCTTACAAACCATGGAAAACAAGTGGACATTTCATAATGGCATGCCCTTCCATAGTGGGCTTTGGCATGTGATAATTTCTCCAAGCTCCAAAGGGGGTTAGCCAAGTACCTTATTAGGTGGTTTCTACCTTTAGAGGGGATAGTATGTCCAAGGTACATCTCTCAAATGGTGGCGGCATGTGATAAAGAGGTGAAATGGAATAGGGAATGAGAGGGGAAATCCTAGGCCACATATTGGGGCACAAGGGTAGCTAGATAAAGGGAAGCCCACACTTGGGTGTATAATGTGTAGGAGGGAGAAATCGTGGTACACAAGATGCCCCAAATTTGATTTTTTCACCCTTCTTTATATGCCTTTTTTCTTTTATGATTTTTCTTTAATTAACTGCTCAAGGCTCAAGGGCAAGAGCATGATGTGTAAGATATAGTAGTGATTACCCCGTTTTTGGTAGGGCAGTTTATTGCCCTCGAGAGGTTGGGGTAATCCACTACAAGGAAAATACCCTCTAGCGGAGGTTATAAAAGAGGTTTTTAGTGTTATAAAATTGGCCAAAATTGTCAAAAAAAAAATTCTACAACATCAGTTTTTTGTAACGAAGGTTTTGACGGAGCTTCTAATGGAACTTCAACACAACTAAAAATTAGTGGACGAATGGAGGTTCTTACAGATGTATTTTTTATTGGTGCACACTTCATGTGTGAATGCACTGGTGCGTTTTAACCTGTACGCACCGGTACTAAAAATATACCAAGCACCGGAATGGAAAAAAAAAATTCGGAAGCTACGAGGTGTTTAGCAACGTCCCGATGCGTGTCACCCGCAAATACGCATCGGGTTGATAGAAGGTGCATGCACCGACAGTGTTAAGGTGTAAAAACACACCGGACCGTTAAGGTGTAAAAACACACCGGACCGTTAAGGTGTAAAAACACACCGAGTCGTTAAGTTATAAAAACACACCGACGCATTGAAGGCAAACCATACCAGTACATGCAACACTTATTCGCCTGGGTTGTAGTCGTCGATAAAGCGCACCGAGCATTTTAATCAATATTGGTATTTGGTGCGGTGCTCAAAGGTCGTAGAAACACATTGTTGTGCACTATCATATAAACACACCTGTGCGGAGTATCACTCATATGCACCGGTGTTCATTTTCTATTTTTTAGAAACATTGACCTGTGATAGTGAAATTATTGTGACTTTTTAAAATTCATTATTCATCAAAAGTCGACACATATCTTTTAACAATATTCATATCAATTAAATTTTTATTAGTGCATTTGAATGTGATGTTTGGATGAATTTTTTATATCATATTATCAGATTTCACATCTCTTCATTATAATATTTAATCATCCGTATATTTAATCAGTGGTGTAACATTTCACAACGACAATGGAGAACGCAACAAAATAAATTATAACGTATTTTATTATATATATATGAATAAGACACTCTTTGTCATACAAAATGGGGTAGTCATTGGTATCCCTTTGTCTTTCAATTGGGACACTATGTCCATTACATTAAACAAAATGTCTGATTGTGACAAACAAATATTTCAAAAAATACAACGCATTTCTTTGGTATCCAAACATATTGATCATCATTCTTTGCTCGAACTGTTGTCATTGCTCGAGCTACTTCCATGACTTGGGTTATTTGGAGGAATGTTTTGTTCATTGTGTTGATTGTTTTCTTCTTCTTCAAGTTCCATCCAGTAACATAAAAATAAAGTGTAATGAGTGTATATATATTGGTGAGAATAATGAAAATTGCAATATTAATTAATATACTTCAATATAAATCGAAAAGAAATGTACCATAGCAAGAATTGACTCGTGGAATATATACATTCTTTCAAAACCAAATTCCATGCCATCTTTCAATAATTCATTTGTTGGCACAATTCCATATTTTGTTTCTTGCAAGTTTTATACGCCATAACAAATCATAGATTTAATATAAAATATTTTTTTGTTCTATTAATTATAGACAGAGCTAAGTAAAACAAAATAGATACTTACAAATTCCACAATTAATTTATGATATGCCAACATATACTGACAACCCATATTTAACTCAATGTCAATCAATTCTTCTAATGGTTCTTATTTGTATGTTAGCACCTGTTTGATGACATTCAATGATGATTGTTGTAAAACAACTAAAAATATACAAAAATGAAATCTAGTTAAGTTGTTATAAGGAATTAAAAATTACTCACAAACTTAGATATCAATCTATTTCTTCCTTGTCGTCCTGTTTTATGTTTTGAATGGGTTCCATTTTCTTTTTCTTTTTTGCAAGAAAATACTTGAAAATTAATATTTAATGATAAATTATTTATTTATTGTACCTAATCAAAAAATTCAATGATTACGTATTACATTTGAAGCACGTTGTTGTTGAGATGGCTCCTAGTGCGATGCAATTATGTCCATTTCTTTGACCATCTCCTTGCACACTTTTTTAGACTTTCCTACTGACATATTTCTGATATCATCTTGTTCATCCTTTGAGATTTTCATAATCTTCCTGAAAAAGTAACATGACAATAAACTATTTAATTTTTATATTGATATATGAAAACTAAATATAATAAAAGTGATATTTATAAATGATTGCTTTGTAGTAATATATACATATAATTCTAGAAAAACATTTAAAGGAATACTATTTTTGCAATCCTTATTTTTTGTTGTTGAACGTTTTTTCTATTAAAAGTTTGACATGTCTCGTTGACCAATTCTCTGGAAACTCTTCCTATAGTTTAAATAAAATTTGGTTCTTGGAATCATTGGGTTGATTTTTGTATTGTAAGTGGAAAGAATGTCTATACATTCATTCCACTAGATCCCTCAAAGTTTTGTAAAAAATTTTCCCCATTTCGTTAATCTCCAACACCACTCGAGATGAGCTAAGAAGAAATTCATTTCATTTTTATGTTCTATTTTTTTTCTTTTCTTAGAACAACATTGTTTTTCTTCATTGTTGGTCCCTATAGAACATTAAACATATCTGAATTAACAGATTGTTTGAAACATGTTATCTAATATTTTTAAATGTATTATTAATGAAAATTTAAAAAATAAACTCATATTGGATCGATAGTATTTTTTCATCCACCTAATTCATCCTTTTGCAATTTTTCCATCAAGCTTTTACACTCTTCTGGTCTTAGATCAGAAAGAATCTTATCAAGCTTCGTCATTTTGTGGCTCTGCATAATACACACTAACAATACATATTAGTTAAACTTACATATAGTTCAAAAATAATAATTTTTGTAAAGAATTTACAAAGAACTTTCATTTTTTATTTTTTCTAGATGTGCTATCAGTGTTTTTGTTACTTGAAATATTTTCATCCATTTCTTTATCAATATAAAACCTGTACCATTCATTAATATATTTTATAAATAAATCACATACTTTTTAGGTAAAAAAAAAATCAAGAAAATGGTGCATCTATCTAAATTAAAATCCTGGTGCAACTTTCACAACTTAAGCACTGAAAATGGTGTGGTAGGTTCTTATAAACACACCGACAATAGAGTAGAAACATTGTACGATGCTCTTTGTCAATAGGAAACCGGGTGCATTATATTAATACCGAGCACTAATTAACATAAACATAAATTAATAAAAAAAAACTATCAAACAATGTTTTTTGTCAATATGCACCCGGTGCGTTATACTAAAATTGAGCACCGGTGCGTTATTTTAAATAGTGCACACTGATTAACAAAAGTTGTTTTTTAAAAAATCATGCAAGGGCCGACATGGATTGGGATTCGACTCTGCAAGTGGTCCTGCGGGTTAGATGTCATACGCCTATATATATATAGTAATACAAATTCTATAAATCTAAAATAAAAAGCCCTAATTGTGAAGTCACATAAACAAGAAGAAGTAACGGTTTAACGTAAGAATGGATTTTTTTGTTTTTTGTTTTTCTAAATTTTAATTAAATGTAAATATGAACACAGATTGTAAATGATTTTATTAGTAAAATGCACTATAAAATTAAAAAAATTTACTATGCATGTATTAAATCTAATAGAAACTGTAAAAAAACAATTATTACAGAAAAATTTAATATTTTTACTATACTACAGGGTTTTTGTGTGAATCACCAGATGTTTCAAATTTTGATTCTCTGAATAGTGTTGATGTTCAAAATTATTTTGATGCTCCACAGTGCTCTCTTTCTCTAGATATGTCTCTCGTGCAAATATCTCCCTGAATTTTTTTGCAAAAATAAAGAAATAATGAATATATTTTACTATTTAAAGATTTTTTATGAAATTAAATTTCCGAAAATCATTTGCCACTCATTTTTCATTTACCATTTTTTTTCACTTCAAAAAAATAAATTTGTGTTTTTTTTTCTTCCCGATATCCGATGTGTTCGTTAACTAACAACACTAGTGCGTGTAGTGATAAGACCGCACTGGTGCGATTAACAATACATTAGCACCGATAAAAATAACTCATTTTTTAAGGCACCAGAATTACTTTTAGGTATGTACACCATAATTTATTGTTGATTTTTCTCAAATGCAGGGATAAAATCTCATAATTATATCAAATGGACAATTCATAAAAATCCAGCTCATTCCATAATATTTTCAAAGTCCATCATGGAGTCCTCTCTATCCATCTCTAGACGTAATTACTTCAGATTTTATTTATATTTTATTTATCTAATTGAATTTATTTTTTTTATCCATGTCAATCAACTGAATAAAATTAATGCATACAAATTTGCAGGTTCATGGAGATTCATAATCAAGTTCAGATGCACAAAATATTCAAACAGTTCCAAAATGTCGGAAGCTCTTATCAAGAGCAGCATACCGCAAGGCGTGGTTGGTAGATGAAAATTGATAGTCGCTTCACCCTACCAATTGTAACATGCCATCTTCTAGCCACAATATTGGAACAATGATGGTAATAACTGTTTGGTATAACATAATTATTTCAACGTCAAACCAATTAATCATGCATTGGCATGCTTACTAATTGATATCATTGATTTGTACTAATCATGTTCAAATACATTTTTTGAAATTATTAGGATTCTAGTGATGATGAGTGACCTACCTACCATCTTCTATTGCACCCCACGATAATGTAAAATCGAGAGAAGGTTGAATTAAGAGAAAAACTCGGAGAGGAACGATACCAAGAATGGTTGAATCAACCACCTATTCAATTCCCACTACGTCCAGAATCACCAATTAGGAATGATTACAGCAACAATAGTTCTTCACAAGCTGGCAATGGAGGCAATCAAATAGAGGTTGGTATAGATGATTACTTAAGGGATACGACTGCCATGGAGACAATGTTGTTAGATGCATTCCAGAACGGTGATCAACTAGGGGATGATGCTCATATCACTTATACCTTTTTCGAAAGCCTTAAATTTTCTTCCACCACCCCTCTCTTTGGACCTAGAAATTAGTCAAAGTCTACCCATTTTGGGAAAATGATGTTACTGTACAACTTGAAAGAAAATTTTGGCTTGTCGAATGCATGTTTCTAAAAAAATTTGAGGTAATTGACCATCAAGTCCCTTATATTTTTAGAAAACATTTCACAAAATCAACATTAAAAATGGTCAATTTTATGAATGTTAATAATTATTGGCATTGTACATTTAATATTTTCCACCAACTACAGGTTGTTCAAAGATAAGTTTCTTTTGAGTGATAATGTATTTCCCAGTAGTTGTGAAGAGGCAAAGAAAGTTTTGAAAATGTTGGGTGTTGAGTACATATTATATCATGCATGTCCAAATGATTGTATTCTATATAGAGGAGAATATGTGGACAAAGAGATATGTCTAAAATGTGAGCATGACAGGTATGATAAATAAAAAAAGAAGGGTAAATCACATGGTCCTCCTTTTAGATATTGAGACACGTGCCTATAATCCCAAGGATTCAAAGACTATTTTATTGCAAATAATTATCTATGTTGCATGGATGGCATGCCTCACACAGAAGTGATTTAGGAGTTATGTGAATCCCAATAGATTCAATATCCATGAAGCATATAAAGGATACATGGCCCGAAAAATTCAAGGATGAAGTACGATGTCTAGGACTCAGCATAGCCATGGATGGCGTCAACCCATATTACCTCCAGAACACCAACTATTATGTTTGGCCTGTAGTAATGATCAATAAAAATATCCCCCCATGGTTGTCTGTGAAGAATGAACATCTTATGTTGGCTCTCATAGTCCCTGGTAGAAGACAAGTGAAGAATATGAATGTCTACTTACAACCACTAGTAGATAAATTGAAGGAATTATGGGATGGGATAAATGTATATGATGTATCAAGACCCATCGTAGCGGAGAGGAGTTTTACGTTGTATGGCATATGTTCTTACACAACACATGATCATCCAGGGTTAGGATTTTTCTTTGGTAAATTACATGTTTATTGATTAGTTTATATATGTAACAATATTATTTTGCATATTAATTTAATTCGGTGTATTGTTATGATCTTCATGATATTCTTTAACGTCCCATGCATATTGTATACAATAATTTTGCAGGTCTTGTAAAAAAAGGATATTATGGATGTAAATGTTGTGGACCTTCTTTGAAAGATAGATGGTCCAACAACCTACGAAATCTAGTGTATGACTGCTCCAAGGTATTCTTCCCAGAAGAACACCCTTACATAAGAGAAACATCCGCTTTCAATGATAAAAGAGAGAGAACCCAAAGACCTGCAATAATGACACCAGCTGAATGGCTTAGAGCATATGTGAGAGAGAAGGAGAAGGTGTTCATATAAATTTTCGATTTAAATGGGGAGCATATGTTTAATGATCTAGAATTCTTCGACACCTATGTTGAGAAATTTTCCATTAGGATGAAAATGAAATCTATCTTTTATAACCTCCCATATTGGAAGCATCTTAAGATTACCAACTTATTAGATCCCATGCATATATTTACAAATGTTTCATATTCTTTATGGATGCACATATCATCGAAACAAAGTGACACATTGGATGTTAGGAAAGATCTTATTACTTCAAAAACTAAAAATAAAAATTGGTCAATACAATTAGAAAGTACAGGATTAGAGGTTGGTCCCTCTAATTGGTATTTCAAAGAAGGTGATGTCCCATGGATTTTAAAGAAATATGATCTTTCTTTGGCAGGGGAAGTTATAATGGGTGTGAGGGTGCCATCTTCATATGGGTCTTCACTACGGCACTGCTTCACTGTGGAAAACCATTTTTCGGGGTTGAAATCGCTTGATCATTTATTATTTGAATCTTCTAAGAGTATGTATAATGTCAAAAGAATGATTTTATTATTTGTTATATCAATAATTGTTATCCCATGGGATCATTAAACATAACTAATTTTTTATATTATTGCATGTGTTTATAACTTTGCAGTGTCATTATCCTTTGCTCGTGCGTGGGTGTGTGAAACATGACTTCCCCCAAGACCTAGGATGTGCCATATATAAATTATCTGCATTTTTATGTTGGATCACGTCAAATGAGATTCATGTGGCTAGCATTCCACGGTGGCGTCAAGAGATAGTTGAGATTGTTTGTATGTTTGAGAATGAATTACTGACGAGTTTCATGGACTTCCAGTTTCATCTTCTAATCCACCTAGTAGATGAGTTTAAATTAGTTGGGGTGGTTTCTTATTGTTGGATGTTCTTCTTAGAGAGGTACATGAAGAAATTAAAAGGATTTGTTCAATAAAGGGCAAAACACGAGGGGTTTATGGTAGAGGGGTACATATCGTATCAGTCTTTCTATTATTCCAGTGAGTACATCAAATAGATCGACAACATACCAGGTGCGATGATTTGGGATGATGAAAGAGATGAAGACAAAAGAGAAGGGTAACTTCTCCAAAAAAATGGAAAAATGCACTTGATAAAGAGTAAGCGGCTTATAATTTGTCAAATGTAAACAAATAAAATATTCACGTTGAACTTCGACATAATGTATATTTTTATCTCATATGTATTGTATGTCAGTTTGATTTCATCAACGAATGCAGAAATTGAAGCAATCAATAAATTTGTTCTTTACAATTCCGAAGTGACACAACCGTGGGTTGCATTGTACGAAAAAAAGAGGATGAAATGGGATAGTGATAGGAAATAATTCATATGGTTAAATGGTAGAAGTGTTTCTTATCCCGATCATTTAAAGGAAAATATGCAATTATATACCCCAGTAATTGGGCTGCTAACCAAGTCAAAGAGAAATGATGTGCAATCAGTCATTACCCGCATGTTGAAGAGGATGTGCTAAATTTAAATATTGGGTGCAACAACTCGGTTATAATCTATTTATGTACATTTTAAACTTAATAATGCACCTTTGAAATGCAAGATCTATATTTTATAATTTAACAGTTGGGTTATTAGACACATGACACTATGATTTTTTAACTTTTTTATAGGTGCATTTATTCCCATCTATGTGGGCATATGGAAACCATTTTCACACATAAAATGCCAATGAAGGACACATGACACAAGACTGTAGAGTAGAAGTCAAGTTCGATCAATCTAATCGAGCTAGTCACCGTGATAAAAACCTAGTACAAGGTAAGTTAGGTTACGTTGGAAAGATACAAGAAATCATTGAAGTGGTCTTCTTTTCTTTTCAATGTGTTATTTTTAGGTGCAAGTGGTGGGACACCTTTGATCAGAATAATGTAAAGGAAGATCGTGATAGTAGGCTGATATGTATAAACTCTAGAAAGATGTGGGATGAAGCTAAAGGAGCCTTTTGTTTTCCCCAAACACTACAACCAGGTGTTTTTTCAGCCAAATGTGTTGGATAGGGATTGGTGGTTCATATTGAGACATGACCCTAGATCAAAACATATTTTTGAGAACATAGTGTTATCATGCCAAATGAGCTGGAAGATAATGAGGGTGATCATGAGAACAGAGAGTGATATGGTACATGTGGTATTTCATCATTTATACTATTTAAGATGGGTTTTTATAAAGAAGAGGACTTAACCTTATAACTAAGACTATTTTTTTCCAAACATTATAATATGTATTTTGAATTACTTGGTTTGCATTATGTTAATGTTAAAATCATTTCACTTGATAACTTGCAATTATGTTGATCTCGAAAGCAATGCACTGTACCAAGTTCTCTTTTTATGTAAATTCCTAAAATAATACAAATGCTTGATTGCTTTAAATGGTTTTTCACTATATCATTACTTAAATAAATGCACCCTATTATTTGTGCGTGTGTGATATCTTCAAAATTTAAAAAAAAAAATGTATTAATGTACACTGTTATTTTTGGTATGTAAGATCATAATAAAATAATGAGAATTCTAAACATGAATTTATTTGCATTATTTTCTTAAATTTATTAAGTTACACAAATTCATATTATTCTAGATTTATTATTTTACCATTATTTATATTCATATAAATTTACTAATTTGCAATTTTACAATTATGGTAATTAAACTATATGTACGGTATACATTATACTTACAGTATTTATGGTTCAAAATTGACATTTAATTTACAATTTTACAATTTTAATAAAATTTAATCATGACAATACATAGAATTACAATTACAATTTTACAATTTCACAATACAATTACAATTACAATTACAAATTTACAAAATTTATAATTTTAATCATGAAAATACATACAATTACAATTACAATTTTACAATTTTACAATACAATTACATTTTTACAAATATTTTACATACAATTACAATTAAAATTAAAATTACAATTACAGTTACAATCACGATACATATAATTACAATTACAATTTTACAAATTTAAAAATTCTACAATTTTCATAAAATTGAATCATGACAATACATACAATTACAATTACAATTTTACAATCTCACAATAAAATTACAATTACAATTACAATTTTACAAATATTTTACATATGATTACAAATACAATCACGATACATACAATTACAATTACAATTACACAATTTTACAATTACCAATACATAATATTTAATAAATATCACGATTTAATATTAAAAATAAACTTCATGATCATGATAACCATCGTACAAACATCATATTCTAAAATACAAATTCAAATTCGTTAACATCATCTAATCATCGTGATCATGATCATCTAACAAAACACAAGCATTGTATAATATCATCACAACACAAACATCAAATATACATCTCATGTCAAATAACTGCTATCACATACACATCTATTTGCAAGCACATTAAATGAACATATCTAACATGACCTAAAAATACACACATCACGATGAACACCAACATGTAAATTAAGTACATCAACATGAACATAAAATACATGCACTATATATATATATATATCTATATATATATATAACTTTATAATCTCAAAAATATACAACTGTAATAGAACTACATATGAATGTCAAATATCTGGTGGTACTACATCAACACTATTACTAGTACTCGAGGCCTGCTCATTCGATGGTGCCTCATGCTCAGATGGATGTGCCTGCTCAACCAGAGGTGCCTGCTCAGTCGATGGTGCCTGTTGATCATATGGACATGCCTACTTAGGAGGTGCCTTCTCAGATGGTTTCTGCTCAGGAGGTTCCTACTGATATGGTGTAGCCTACTCAGTGAATGGTGTCTGCTCAGATGGACGTACCTACTCAGGATCAGGTGCCTGCTTAGATTTTGTCTTCTCAGGAATAGGTGCCTACTCATGGCTAGATGTTGGCTACTCATCTCCAGCGCAAGGTGAAGGAGGAGGAGGTGGAGTACTAGAATGATCACTCCCCTCATGATCATGATCATCCAATGAGTTTTTGTGTCGCGCATCTCCATGGTGCCTATCACTCCTAGCCACCAGTAGCCTAGAAACTCCAACGATATGACACAAAAGGCTCATCATATCATGAGGCATGTCCCTCCAGAGCTCTATGAGTATACAATCAACCTTGATCTCTCTGATCGTCACAGGGAAGACTCCCTCATCAACCAGGAGTCTATACAGTCGGTCGCCCAATTCCATCCTGAATCGGATGTCCACCCTATGCCACATGCTTGCTGGTGTCTTCACTCGAGGAGGTCTATCACCCTGATCTGTGGCCTTCGCCATCTCCTCGCCTTCTACAGGATCGTCCAGTGGGGGTGGAATCATGTCCCCAATGAATGTGCCAATATCTACAAAATATATAGTACACAACAATAATTAGATAATTTCATTAAAAAATTAATAAAACAAGTTAAAGAACATGTTAGAATAAATTTTAATCTAATTAATTAAGACAATAAAATGAAACTATATTAATTTAAATAAAACACTAATATTACCTCTAGCATTCGGTGGCTCATTTTTTGTGAAGGGGATGTTGGTACACCCTCACCAATCCAAACCCGCGTAAGGAAACAACACCATAACTAACATATGATCATCAACACTGGCTAGCAACTCCAGTTCATCACTAGATATCCTGGACGGATACTTGGACAGACCCCTCTTGGGCATCATCTCACCCCACATATGCATTCGTACATGTAACATCGGCCTACGAGGCTGGAAGAAAAAAGTAGGCCTCGTCTCCAAAAACCTCTCAAAAAATAAACAAAATAACTATGAAGCAAAATGGAAGGTCAACCTCCCACGTGCCTGAGAATGACATCTATCTAATGCTATACAAAACTACCGCAAAAAAATGGCAAACCATCTTACAATTTGTGGCTTCTGGAATAAATAGTCAACATAAAATACAACAGGGAAACTAATGCTCTTCCCGTCACTAGTATCATGTGAAATGATCATCAGTAGTAGTGAGAGGCACCTAACCTCCTCTGGACCAAACGAAGCAATGTGTAGCTGACCACCAGACACCTGAAAATCTCCAGGATAAAGTATATCATCCCTAATATATATTTGGGAGTACACCAACTAACTCGCTGCTTCATAATCGACGGGGACATCTGGGAAATGGGGAGAATCATGCCCTCTCCTAGATAGGCCAGTAATAAAATAAATGTCCTCCTTAGTGGGTTGGTACCACTAGCCAAGACCGACCTGGAAAGCCTGTCGGTGGGAATCCCACTTGTAGATCAACTATCCTAATAATCCACTGTGCCCCTTCAAGGATGTAGCCTCCTTGTAGAACTTAAGGAGGCCTACCTCCCTTAAGGCCAACTGGGTGGGTGTCGTAATAGGGCGAGGGTAAAAAATTCTCTCCCTCTCCCGTGCCTCCCACTGCTGTATCATGTTATAATTTTCCTCCCTTTGCTCTTGTTGTTTCCTTTCCTCTCTCCATTGACGTCGCTGAATGATTCACATATTAAATACATCAACCTCCCTCATACATAAAACCTATTTTTTTTTTATTAAATGAAAAATGTATTTACAAATATATAAATATAACTTTTATCAAAAAGGAAAAAAGAATTCAGTGCACCCCAAAAAATGTTCACGCGCCACCATCAGTGCATACCTGTTTATCAAGCATTGCCCATGGTGTGCATGAAAAAACTTCACGCGCTGCAAAAACAACAAATCTTTTTGTTCAATGCATTGACTAAACTATCTGCCCCAGGGCGGTGTTCCCAGCACTTATGTTTTTGACCCGTGCTACAATCCTCTCCAACAATCCAAAAATCCACTGGAAACCCCAAATTTCTCCTTAGAAAGTGTTTTCTGACTTCTTCCCACAAGTTTGTGTAACTCGGGTCACCGGGTCACTAACGCTCTCGACCTATGTAATGTTCTGCACGCGTTTAGATATATGTTTGGGTCATGCCCGAACTAACCCTACTTGAACGCACGCCCTCCACAGTTTGCCTGTAAAACACTCGACTCAACCTCATATTCGCCGATGCCTTCGCATTGTTCTACACGTATCATGCACGAGCTGACCCGCCCGGGTCACGGCGCTACATGTCACATTCATTATGACTCGCCCTGCGTCGATTCAGTCCCCTTATTCATTCATTCGCCTGTCTTGCAAGCACATTAACTTGACTGTGCTACTGCAAAGCTCATCCAAGTAATGTGTGACCAAATGAGCTCATTATTTCTCCATCAACATGTCTGTTTATATATACCCACCACAACTCATGTTTTTATCTCACGACACCCCTAGCTGACCCAACTTATCCATCTGCAAGCCCCTTATAATTAACCAAGGTGCCCCTTCACTGACCATGTGATGTTTCTCCATAACGTCGGCCTGCCACCATAGTGTGTCATCCACATTCTATAAGGTCATCATGTCACACCACTCCATACTTAGTCATTTTTATGTTTCATCGGACCCATCGCAAATATTGTTTTTGCATGTTCACCATGGAAATGTCGCTCGACCACCATAGGAACGTTCGTCTCACTTCATTTGCACACGTCTGTCGCACGTCCAAACGCATTTTCCCGTCGCACATTTGCTGAGTCGGGCACCCATCACACCAAGACGCGCTTGCCACACTCAGTCGTCAGAACATCATATCGAGGGCCTTACACCATGGCTTCCATCCATGATAAAACTCTAGCCATTACAAAGATCAAAACCCTCATCTTTATCTTTATTTATTTATTTATTTGTTTCTAAATGCTAGTTTTTGAAGTGCTTTTCAAATTTGTCTCACTTTTATTTTGTTTTTGGAGTTAAAATTACCAATTAATTTACATTAAAATCTTGACCATTGGTACCATCAAAAATGGAAAACAAAATAAACTTGACTATAAATATAAATATGACATCACACCATTTTTATTTAATTATTAATTATTCACACAATATATATATATATATATATATATATATATATATATATATATATATATATATATATATATATATATATATATATATATATATATATATATATATATATATTAAAAGGGTAAAATCGCTTTAAAAAATCAATAAAAATAAATAAATAAATCACTTTTTTATTTTTTTAAAGAAAAAAACATTTTTTTTAAAAGAAGAAAAAACATTAAAATCGAAAATAAATAAATAAAAATACCAAAGCATTTATTAATAATAATAATAATAAATTAAAGGAAAAATAAAATAAAAGACTTGAAAACAAATCAAACATAAAATAAAGTAGTTTAAAAATAAAATAATTTAAAATAATTATTAATATATTTTTAAAAAATTATAAAATAAATGTTATAAAAAAACATATAAGTAAAATTTTAAAAATATAAAAAAAGAAGGAAATAATTAATGTGGGGAGGGTTAATGTTGGGCATGGCAATACTAAGTAATTATACAAACTTGTATTAAATGCAAGTCGTTAGCTCACGATGCTACTACTCTTAGTTCTACCAAAAGTATGTCAAGGTTCTGTAGATAGGAAAAGATGTCCGCCAACAGTAAGGGACCTCCCTGGTAAAAAGTCCCGATTAGACTCTAAACCATTTATGATAGGGATCTCGTTCGGGGTGTGGGTCCAGCTACCACTAAATACTCCTTTTCTCGGACACAAACGAGCCCTACAGACTTATGAACACACGATTATTCAGATGGTACAAGACAAATGGTTGACGAGCCTTAATGAACATAAAACACTACAAATAGCAAGATGAGTCAAAGCATGCAGCCAAAGGAAATGTTGTTAGCAGCACATCATTAGGGTCATGCTTGTAAAAGATGTTCAAACCACAGAAGAAACAATTCTTTATGGTTGGAGCACCCTTCACTTCCTTAAGCGATCTCAAGAGATAAGATAAATGTTAGTAACTGAGTTGCTAACATCTTATAAATAAACAACCTAACATCATTAACACATTTAGTAAGATGAAATGTATAAATGATATAAGCAGAAAACACAGGCTACTTAATCATAAAGATATCAAATACATAAGGAAAATATTGATAGTGTTAACACATTAATCCTCATCAGATCTAAGAGTGGAATCAAAACAAGTGCTTGTATTCATTATTATAAAATGCATTCA
The DNA here is from genome assembly GCA_034641835.2 of Pinus albicaulis. Lineage (NCBI taxonomy): Eukaryota > Viridiplantae > Streptophyta > Pinopsida > Pinales > Pinaceae > Pinus > Pinus albicaulis. The sequence continues at coordinate 186,509,873 of CM076574.1, forward strand.
ATGGTATACAATTCTCTTTGCTCCTTTGGAGTCCCAAAAAAAAAGATACAAAATTGACCCTTGGGTATCCCTGACTTTTCACCTTCCTGACCGTTGATATGATTTGCGACTTAATGGAATCTGTGACTTGTGACCTTGGCTATAACTGCAACCTGCGACCCCTTGGCTATTGCTACCTGTGACTTCTTTTGTTTGTTGCAGTATGTGACTTGGTCATGGGAGAAATTGGGTGATTGCGAGGTCAGGGACATCTACCTGATGTTGTTCCTTGAGGTAACTCTACCATGCCCAATAATTTGCAGCCACTGGGGAGACCTGAGGCGTATCCTCTCTCAACCTATGAAGACACTCGAGAGCATTTGGAATCAAATTTTCCCTCTTGATCGTGATCAGATTTTCCAGGGAGGCCAGTTTAGTGTAGATCCAGACCGATGTTACGATGAATTGAACCAGGTTTTCTTGTGATGTCGGTAGGTCTTGAGAGGCGGTTGCTTGCCTTATGGGCTGTAGAAATTCTTGGATATCTTTGGAGACTTCTTCCCATGTTTTCTCTTCACCCAATGCACCCAGAGATGGAATGTGGTGTACTTCGGCAATTGATTCAATGCCACTGATCAGATGTACATGTGTGGACATTAATTTCTCCAAATCCTTGATGAGTTTCTCCTAGGATTGTACCTTTATCCAGATTTGAACCTTGTCATTCTGGGTCGCAATCCAATATTTTCTAGGCAAGGTGGCCAGAGCTTGTGGATACCTGTTAGACCACTCCAGTATTCTGTCCAAGGCATTAAAGGCTTCCCTTAGCTGTGTGTTCCTCCTCTTGGTTTTTGCATGTGCTTTCAGTAGTGGCACGACTGTTTGTTTTATCGTGAACAGTTCTTCATATACCTGTTTCATGGTGGCCTCCAAAGTGACCAGCTCTCCCTGAACAATGAGTGATATTTCATTAGTAGGGGTATTCCTAACCTGAAGTTTTTGGACTTCTTCTTGTAGTGCCTTCTTTTCCTGCTCTGATTTAGCTGTCTTTAGTTCGGAGGCCTATAGTCTATTTTGCAGGTACAAAATTTCTCTACTCATTCTGCTTACGTTCTCCTCAGTAGTTGCAGCAAAAGTGGTATCGGCTGATGTGATCATAACCGGATTGGTCCTGGTGTCCAAGACTATATCCTTCTCTATAGTGACTTTAAGGGGTGCAGTAGGGTCTCATGCCAAACATCTTCTCTTTTCCTACCTAATCTTGTTTGTGAATTGATCATAGGTAAGTCTTGTGAGATCAAGCACTCCCTCATCTAGATCCTCAGAGGTACCCAATTGCGAGAGTACAAAGCATACATTAGTTGCAGGAGTTGTTTGGGGTACCTCGATGTGTGGCAACTCCATTTGTTTCTTTGTCTTTGGAGGAGGTGACTTACTTCCTTCGGTTTCTTTGGAGGAATATTCCTTTCACTTCCAACGTTCTTCCTCTCTCCTCTTTTGCTCTGTTTCTACTCTATCTTGTTCTTCTTTTAGCTAGCGCTCTACTTCTACTTTGTCCTATTCTTCCTTCAGCTGGCGCTCAACTTCTGCTCTAGCTTGATCTTCTTTTAGCTAGCACTTAGCTTCTACCTTATCCTATTTTATCTTTAGCTGGCGCTCAGCTTCTACCTTTTTTTCCTCTTCTTTATTCCGTTGTTCCTCTTCAATTTTCTTGCGGTTTTCCTCTGCCCTCTTCTTTAATTTTTCCTCCTCTTCCTTTGCCTTTTCCTTGGCTTCTTGTTGAGATTTAGCCTCTTTTTCTCTTCTTTTTGCAGAAGAGTTACGACCTGTACTGGTCGTTGGCTTCTTGGATTTGGAGGATGATTTTCCTCCCAGCATATGGATTCTTTCTTCTAAAGTCTAGTTATCCTGATCTTCCTAATCATTTTATTCCTCTGGAGCGGCCTCTCTATCTTTGTTGTACTAATTCCTAACTCTATCTTCAGCTGGGAAATCAGTATGTTGGTAACTCCATTTTAATTTGGCCCGCTTGCAGTGGGCAGGGCTGATTCTCTCAGGATCATACGTCCAGTGTGCCAAGGGAGGTAGACAAAATCCTCTAATTTGCTCGGCCTCTGCCTCTACTTCCCTGAAATCCTTCACTGTGTACGCGCCAATAGTGAGTGGCAGAGTGGGCCATGGCTTCTTCTTTCCCTTAGTGAGAACTTTTAAAAAACCCCCTGACATCTTGTAAAATGTTTCTTGGAGGAGGAGTTTGTCAGTTACGAACTGGGGCAGTGCCTAAGAACCCTTGAGCAACTCGAAAACTCGGATGAAAGTACCATCTATCTCAGGGAACCAGTGGACTATTCGGGTTATCGTCTCCATGGCTCACTTGGACATGCAAGGGGTGTCTTTTCCAAATAGCTTCCCGTAGAGAGTGGGGATGAAGCTGCACGAAATTAAATCCATATCTTACTTATATCGGGAATCCCAAAACACCATTAAATCTTTGTGAATTGGACCGCCATGTTCCAGATCCTAGTTGTGTGCCCACCCCTCAAAATGGCACCTTGCGCATACTGCATCCAAAAGGTAAGACGCCATGTGAAATTCTAATGCATACCCTTCATCAGGTGCTAGTGCTGCAGATATGTTTGATCTAAGGGCCGCCACTATCGAGTTGGCCTAGTTGAAGCGGTTGTCTTACATAGTAACAACATACATCAGAGAAACCCAAGCGTCGTTGTTGTGGTGGATTCGACACTCGGGTGTACGAAATCACACGCATTTAGAGAATTTGGTCTTTTCTCTAAACCATAAGTAACAGGAAGTATTTGGGGGGAGCTTAGAAGTATAAGACTTAAAATGAAGTAATACACTTAAGTATGCTCTGTTGAAAAAGTAAAACTAAAAACATAAAAAAGAAGCTAAATAGAGAGTTCCAAACAATAACAAGGTAAACAACGGTTCGATGGCCTTCTTCTCATTGAATACTTGGAATGAATACAAATCTTACCCACTTGCCGAAGGGCCTAGGCAGAGGCTCTAGGACCCGACGCAAGGATGTTTGTCCTTCAAGTTCTGCCTTTTGACACAGTTCAACTCTCTCTCTACGCTGCAATAGACTGAAATTGTTGGGTGGCCAACAATTGAGTCCTCTTCTTTAGCTCCTGCTCCTTGGTTCACACAAACAACTAGTGTTTCTTGGGCAAATTTGGCCAGCATAACCTTGTGCTCACACATTATTCATCTCTTTGAGGGTTTATATAGTTGAACTTTCAAACCACCTTCCCTAACTTGGTACATGGTGGATAGTGACCCAAGGGAGGGGCAATATTCCATTGTGGGCTGAAATATGCTTTTGTGTGCTCACACAAGGCCTAAAAAGGCCGTGGTGTTGTCCTTAGGCAGCTTTCACATAAGGAGAAAATGTCATTTTCCTACTTGTGGTCCCAGAAAGGGAATTTTTTCCATTTCCAGGAATGCGCGCTTATCGGGCTTCAGTGCACGCAGAAGGCGCACTTATCGAAGGAAAAAGCGCGCACTCGGGCATTTATGACTAGTTCAATCTTGAATTGCTCCAAATCTTAGAGATTATTAATATTTTTTATTCCATAATGTATCTCTATCTTGTAAATCCTTGGGCTCGACATTACTTGATGTCATTTGTTTTTGTACGATTTTCCAATGTTAAAAGATGCCCCCTAATGTGTGATGTCTAGGAAGAACTGTATAGCCAAAATACATTATAGTTTCTTTTCTATATCGTACGTAGAGAGAGAGAGAGAGAGGGAGAGAGGCTTGCCTGTAGAAGGACAACATCTTGCACCGATTCCGAGATAACCACTACCTAAGGGACCCCCTGCAAGTAGACAAAATATACAACATATTTGCAAAATTTCAACGATGCGGGCATATGCCATGCTCGTGATGCTATGGCTAGTTAAACAAAATTGACAGATACATGTGTTGTCTGTGTCACTATCGTGGTAGTGATGTTGGTGGTTGTTGACGATGACTACTGACGCCCTCAAGGGCATTTTTTATTTGAAGATAGGTGGAATGTGGTACTTATATGTGTAATATTGGTCTGGAAAATCACTGCGCAATGTACGCATATGTACTGGCTGGGACCTTCCCGTGTAAGCATTGTTGTTAGAGATGCTTATAAAGGCACGGGTCTTCGACAGATCTTGATCAAAGTGCAATCATTGTAAGGTATGATACCATCGTGACATGAAAGATTTCACTGTAGTCAAATGTCAAGAGGATCGATGACATCTATGGACAATGATGTCTCCCATAGTGCCACTTGAGGATACCCCTTTATATGGGGAGGGGCTATCCAAGGTACCGCTCCCTTTCTGGAAAAAAGGTGTTGATGTCGATAAAAAGGAAGCCTTAACCAAACCATAATGGGTTTAACATAGGCATGTTGGTGAGCGGTAGCTGAAAACGGATGATGGGATTCAGTGGCCTGAGGTCAAAGTGTATTTGAGCAGCTTGGCGGTAGTCACAGGTATTTTCTGAAGGGATAAAATCCCTGGAGTCGGTAGGACTTCCAGGGCGGGTATGAACCAGCCATGATTGTTGTAATGGTGCGTGCATGGAGGGTATGAAATACTTCAACCAAGGGAGATGGGGGACTTCTGCCATGGGAGAAAAAAGTGCAATATGAGGGCGAAGAGGCAAAGGGCATTGTTTGTGCTTTTTGTACAAAAAAAATAAAATAATGGGGTTTGGTTTGTACAAAACACAGAGACGGGTACCCCAAAAATTTAAAGAGGGTCGGTCACTTGCTGGTATGAGGATAATGTTTTTTTGGGGGTAGGGGTCCCATTGGCTGGTCTCATGTGTGAGGTTGATGAAGTGGAAGATGTTGCAGATGGATTAATGCTAATGGAGGTATGGTGGGCCAAATGCAGTGCGTGGAGGAGCACTTTTATTCTTCTTGTACAACCTGGTCATCCGAGAAGGGGGTTGAGTTGGAATGGTGAACTTGACCTTTTGCAAGATATATGGATGGGCATGAGGTGCTTCCCGGAATAAAATGGTATGGCCATGGCGTCACTTTTTGGAGTGATGTATGGTCTACTTGAGTTGACGATCACCATGGAGGGGAGGCTCTACCGACCATCGATGACGTTTATCATATGCAAGGTGAGGTGATGATAAACGTGGTCGGGTGTGAGGACCCTAGGTTTTATTTCTGATGGAGAAATGATGGTAGGATATGCAAAGTTTCTGGGACTCTATCATGCTGAGGGTAGAATGATACCTGCTCTGAAACTCTCAGTGGTCGGCGTTGTGAACGGTTTGCGGGTTCTTCTTGCAAAAAACAACTACCTCAAGTGAAAGAATCTTCTTTTCATCCAATATTATTGAAAAACATGAATTTTGGAAAGGAAGATGGGAGGGTCCATACCTGTCGGTACTGAAAAAATTATTTTTTTCGGGAGTGTGAATGTGTGGCATCACTTCTGTTTGTTAAGAGCTGTTACTTGGCTCCTAGCTTTGATTTCAGTTGTGGTTTCCCCTGGACTGAGATCATGGGGGAGGGTGTTTCCGGTCAGTGCCCCCCATCTAGGATCTCCCCGAATACGGATTATTGTTTCCTAGGTGACCTTGGGCCAAAGACTCGATCAAACCGTCTGCAGTAATTGATGTGCCTAAATCTCAAGAAGATGAGGCCACTAGGTTTCCTTTTTCCTGGTTGGTGTATGGTGGCTTGGGTGGAGGAGGGACAAATGGTTGTCAATCTGGTGACCTTCATTGCTCCTGTAAGTACCGGATGGTACACGGTTCGTCATTAATAGACTGGATGGAGGGATCCTCTTGATAGGATTGCTTGATCGCGTGTAAGGCATCATGATACCATGGTATCTCTAGATAATGGTGGGTATAGAGCCAATAGGTGTCAGATAGGGCGCACGCATGATTGGTACGCAACGGTTTTCCTGAATTTTTGGTGGCATGTTCCTTTTTATGGGAATGTCGTTTTGAGGTGCTTGCCTCGCAGCCGAGGAGTGGTTTTAATTCGTCCAACTCTGGGCATATGTGAGTAGGGTGTCCTGTGACTTCACATATAGCGCAGGTTGATGACTCCCTCTGCATGGTGGGGGTCACCACTTTCTTTCCTTTCTTGGCAATTTTATTTATTGTGTTCACCGGTTTCGCAGTGGGGATTTCCCTTGCGGGGGTGGTTTCGACTACTATTTGGGTAGGTTGGGGCTCCTCGGGATCAGGAGGCTTTAATCCAAATGCAGTAACATTGGTAGCTAGTGTTCTTGGAGGGGGAACAAGGTACCACACTCAGAATGCCAATGATATGTTGGGTAGTACCAGTGTTGCCAAGACCTGCTGGGAGGTGGGTATAGGAAAGGAGTTTGGGAGGCGACATAGACTAAGGAGGCTGTAGTAGTTGATGCCTCGATGTCGTTACTACTTGAGTTCGTGTCCTGACTAACCTCGGTGCTTGACATGGACATCATGCATATCGCGGCCACTGTGGTATCGAGTGATACCTCAGGGATAATGGGAGGATCTCCTACGAAGGATCCTAGGACGGACGACAGTTTGAATTGGCCAAGGCCATATTCTTGATACCATGAAAGACCATCAATGGTTGTGTCTACATAAGGTAGAACCATATCTTTATTGGTCAAGGGACGCTTTTTAGTGTGCATCAGTTGGTCTACTGTAATGATTTGATCCTTGTGGGGGAACATCATGATGTGGAAAACGGAGGATGCTATGGAATACATGGCGTACATGTAACTCCGCCCAAGGAGTATATTGTAATCCAAGTGAGCGTCCAATACTTCGATGTCTATGTGGACTATTTTTCCAGCTAAGCAGACCGGTACGTTTTGGAAGAGACCGACGGGGGTGGAGGGCCGGCCATTGTATGCCCTAAGTGTGATTATTAACACTGGAAAATCGTACAACAAAAAAATGACGTCAAGTAATGTCGAGCCCAAGGATTTATAGGACAGAGATACATTATGGAATCAAAAATATTAAGAATCTCTAAAGTTTCGAGCAATTCAAGATTGAACTAGTCATAAATGCCCAAGTGCGCGCTTTTTCCTTCGATAAGTGTGCATTCTTGGTGCACTAGAGCCCGATAAGCGCGCATTCCTGGAAATTAAAAAAGTCCTTTTCCGAGACCACAAGCAGGGAAATGACAGTTTCCCCTTATGTGAAAGCTACCTAAGGACAGCACCAGTGCCTCCTTAGGCCTTGTGTGAGCACACAAAAGCATATTTCAGCCCACAATGGAAAATCTCCCCTCCCTTGGGTCACTATCCACCATGTAGCAAGGGAGGGAAGGTGGTTTGAAAGCTCAACTATATAAACCCTCAAAGAGATGAACAATTTGTGAGCACAAGGTTATGCTGGGAAAAGTTTCCCAAGAAACACCAGTTGTTTGTGTGAACCAAGGAGCAGGAGCTGAAGAAGAGGACTCAATTGGTGGCTACCCAACAATTTTAGTATATTGCAGCATAGAGAGAGAGTTGAACTGTGTTAAAAGGCATAACTTGAAGGACAAACATCCTTACGTCGGGTCCTAGAGCCTCTGCCTAGGCCCTTTGGCAAGTGGATAAGATTTGTATTCATTCCAAGAATTCAACGAGAAGAAGGCCATCGAGCCGTTGTTTACCTTGTTATTGTTTGGAACTCTCTATTTAGCTTCTTTTTTATGTTTTTAGTTTTACTTTTCAACAGAGCATACTTAAGTGTATTACTTCATTTTAAGTCTTATACTTCTGAGCTCCCCCCAGATACTGCCTGTTAATTATGGTTTAGATAAAAGACCACATTCTCTAAATGCGTGTGATTTCGTACACCCGAGTGTCGAATCCACCACAACAGGATTGGCAACTCCACTGACGTGTTTCAAGTTTATGTGGTTGTGCCATTCTTTGCAGGACACCCTTAGTCTATGCTGGAGTGGAGCTGACAATCCTCTAACCCATCTTCCAATCCCTAGACTCACTGAAGTAACAGATTGAAGAAGGCAGCTCCTAATTTTTTACTTGCAAGAATTTCACGCGTTGTTTTTACACACGGATGTGTAGTGTGCGCATTCAGGAGTGACCTGTGCGCAGTAAGGCGCACCTGTCAGAAGTTTTTGCGCGCATTTTGCAGAGAGATTTTTTCTTCATATCTACTACATTTTTCTGCTTGTAATTTTTTTGGGCAGCCCCTAATGTATCTCCCAACACCTATGTTGATACCCCACAGCTTCTGAAGAATGATTTATGCTGCTTTTTGTAGGCATTTAGTTAGTTTTCATTTGAGTTTATTTTTTGCAAAAAGTATTTACATAGTTTAATTAGGGGGAGAATTAACCATTTCTTTCCGAACAATTTATGCTTTTGTAAATTATGGTGTGCACACTTAGTTTAACTAGTCCAAGTAAGTGGCTCATGATCACACATGCATAAGCTAATGTAGAAATTGTTTAGTTTAAATTTCAATTTTTGCATTTAGGAAATTGCGGGACTAGGACTTAATTGCAAGTTAGAGTAAGTAATCTTTGTTGTTTTTACGCCATTGGGTGACCCTAGACAAGCATATGAACACTCTACATTTGTGATTTTCCATCTCCCTTTAGTCACTCACATAGACTAATTAGGAGGTTTTGGAAGCGGCCCATTATCCGCAAATTCTTTTTATTTGAGCAAGGAACAACGTCACATAGTTTAACTAGGGGGAAATTTGTAACGGATCACTGATATCCATATGTTCAAATTATGAGATTGTTCACCATACGCTCACACACATTCACCCACTAAGAAAAGAAAGCCACCTAAAAATAAATTAAACCAACTCACTAAAATCTCTCCACAGGGGCCACAAGAGAAATTATAGTTTAAGTTAGGATCAAGGGGGTAGAAGGGGGTAGGCATCCAATAAGCTACCTTGGTCATGCTTCACATTTTAAACATAGAAGTTTCATTTTTAGGGAGCTTAAAATCCACCTATCAGCCCATGGAAAAGAAAACCCGAGCGCGGTAGAGACCCGATTCAAAGGGGGTTAGGCTTAGGTGCAGTGCGTGCGGTATCAGTTGGGGCTACCTGACCTGTCTGATACTCAGTATTGTTAGATGACTACCAATAATCCAAAGACTCGAACACTCACGTGGGATGGTGGTTCTTAATGGCCAAAACTAGGGCATCCTTTACCCTATAGGTGATGGTGTAGGCAAGCGCCAGACCCTCTACCCTTACCTTGGGTGATTCTCTTCAGCTAACTAGGGGCATCGCTAGTTCTTTCAGGACGTTGTGCCAGCACTCGCAAGAAATCATCTCAAGGCCCAGTTACTTTTGAGAATGTGAGGACATTATTAGGTCTTATAGGTTTTTGAGTATCACGCGCAAACAGACGAAACCATTTTTCGCTTGATTGATCACATAGATTAAATTAAAGGAAAAATCATTTCTTTTTCACTTTTTTAATGTATGTGGCCATAAATTTGACATGATCATAGACTCAATCCCCTCAAAAAAAATTTCCAAAACCTAAATTGGACAACCCTCAAATGGTTCCAACAGAACCTCGTCAGTCCAAGCGTCTTTTGGACCTCCCCCCATTAAAGGGAGGTGTTCCAGCTCTTTCGTTGTTTAGGCGTCAAAGATAGAACACTGCCACAGTGGTTGGTTCCTCCTTTCTTGGAGAAACCTTCATTGGGAACCCTAACCGGTCTCCCAACACCACACTGCACATCACTCCCCCCTCGTCCCCTAGGAGGCAGAAGAGTGCATCCCATACAGGAAGCCAACTGAATTCACCACTGAGTACGTCACAGACTAACCGCCGTTCTAACCAGAACTTCATGTCTTCACACGTTGCCATGGCGTCAACCTCTCAGTCACCCTTATTAGTAGCATTAAATCTACCGGATTTAACTAAGCTCACCAATGACCCCATCGCACACGACCCTAATTGGCCTCCCATGCCCATGAAGCTCCCTTCAGACATACCAAAGTTTGAAGGAAAGCAAGCGGAAGACCCAGGGAATCATATAATGACCTTTCACCTATGGTGTTCATCGAATAGCATCATTGAGGATACTATTAGATTGAGGTTGTTTCAACGCACTCTCATGGGAGTGGCCATGAAATGGTACGTCAAGCAACCCCCTGCTTCACATAGAACCTTTAGCGCCTTCGCTACTGCGTTCCTTAGATACTTTCAGCCACCCATTCACCACGATTCAGGAATGGAGTTACTCACTCATTTCATAAAATCACCCTCTACCCACATTTCTAAACACCTCCATGAGTGGATACGACATCGTAGCTTATGAAAAGCTCAACTCGACAACGAGGTCCTTTTATATTTATTCTTGAAAACTCTGACAGCGGAGATTTCAAAGGATGTGGCACAACATAACCCCACATCCGAAGAGGACGCAATCATTAAAGCCCAACAGCTTGAACTGATTTATATGCAATCAAGATACATATACATTATCCTACCTAACGCCCACGCCTGCAATCTTATCAAGAATTTCCAGGCCCGTCGAACTCTGCAGACAGACTTATTGGGGTGATGACCCAAGGGTACCTAGGCAGCAGCAATCAGAATCCCAGTTATACACATGGATCTACCTAGGACATGTCTCAACCTGGATTCCAAAGTCATCATATGCTGCAGAAAAATTTGACTAATAAGGCGCCCGTGTATCACCAAGGAGGACCTTACCCTCCGGCCGGGGGGACCCAGTATGTAGGAAGAAAAACTAATGGAAGAACTCCCCCCAAATGGCCACGTGAAAATATGGGACAGCAGTATGCTCAGTCCCAAGCACATAACCCGCCAACACAAAACAATGCACAGGTGAACTTTGTGCAGTCGTCCCAAGATCAACACACTAGTATGATCAGGAGAATTACCCTCCTAATGTGGTCAAGAGAAAGGTAAAAAAAAAACCCAAAGGGAACCCTCAACAGGGGGGAAGTAGTCTATAGTACCCACTGCGACCCTGGCCTAGAGATAACTTCAAGCGGAATCATAACCAAGAGCCAAGAAATGCTCAAAAGCAAGGAAAAATGCCACCCCTACAAACAAACCATTCTTGTTTGATATGTGGTGAGTACGGGCACTATACTCACCACTGTCTCAAACTCCCTGAGCTTAAAATTCTCCAGAGTAACCGAGGATAAGGAGGATCTTCCCAGCCAACCACAGTTATGCAAGAACCCTTCCCCCATCAAGGAATGGTCAACACTCAACAGCAAAACACCAACTATTCCGAGAAAAAAAACCATAAAATTTACATGGCCAACGAAGAAATGTTTTTTCAAACACGGAATCGCAGCTACGACACCCCGCCAGACACCAGTTCGTCAGGGGCTATTACGTCCGTGCTGACTGCACCTTTAAATATTCCAAAGATTCCTTTGGAACCATTGCCAAAAATTGTTAAACGGCCTAATAAGCGAGCAGGTAACTACTCCAAGGCAGCCCAAAATTATAGCATCGTAGATGATTTAGCCCAGTCACCTACTGCTATGTCTGCTTTGGAGGTACTGTAGTCATGCCCGAAGCAGCTGAAAGCCCTAATTTCCGCCTTAGGCACTTTCGACCCTGTCGACACATGCATGATGGATTTTGATTTAAACAAAGCCACCCCTAGGCTTCCCTTTATGGTGGTCGCCTTTCAGATACCAGTATTGGTACAGAATATCACTATTCACCGATGTGTCATAGATGAGGGTGCATCCACATGCATCATGTCAAAGAATGTATGGAAAAATTTAGGAGCCCCAGAACTCAAACCTTCCATCATCACACTCAGGGCATATAACAGTCAGCCCTCCACCCCCATCGGTCTCTTCCAAAATGTACCGGTCTGCTTAGCCGGCAAAACGGTCCACATAGACATCGAAGTCTTGGATGCTCACTTGTATTACAATATACTCCTTGGGCAGAGTTACATGTACACCATGTCTGCCATAGCATCCTTCTTTTTCTGCGTCATGATGTTCCCCCACGAGGATTGAATCATTACAGTAGACCAGCTGACGCACACTAAAAAGTGTCCCTTGACCAATACAGATATGGTTCTACCTTATGTAGACATAGCCACTAATGGTATTTCACGATATCAATAATATAGCCCTGGCCAATTCAAACCGTCGTATGTCCTAGGATCCTTCCTAGGAGATCCTCCTAATATCCCTGAGGTATCACCCGATACCACATCGGCCCCGGTATGCATGATATCCACGTCAAGCACTGAAGTTAGTCAAGACATAGACTCAAGTAGTAACGACACCGAGGCATCAGATACTATAGCCTCCTCAGTCTATGCCGCCTCCCAAACTCCTTTCCTATACCCTTCTCTTCGCTTCACCTCCCAGTAGGTCTTGGCAACACTGGTACTACCCAACATATCATTGGTATTCCTAGTGGCGTACCTCATTCCCCCTCTAGGAATGCTAGCTACCAATGTTACTATGTTTTGATTAAAGCCTCCCGGTCCCGAGGAGCCCCAACCTACCCAAATAGCAATCAAAACCGCCCCCACAAGGGAAATCCCCGCTGCGAAACTTGCGACCACAATAAAGAAAATCGCCAAGAAAGGAAAGAAAGTGGTGACCCCCACCATGTAGAGGGAGTCATCAGCCTACACTATATGTGATGTCACATGACACCCTACTCACATATGCCCGGAGTTGGATGAATTAAAACCACTCCTCGGCTGCGAGGCAGGCACCTCAAAACGACATTCCCATAAAAAGGAATTTTCCACCAAAAATTTAGGAAAACCATTGTGTACCAATCACGCATGCGCCCTCTGTGACACCTATGGGCACTATACCCACCATTTTCCAGAAATACCATGATATCGATATGCCTTACATGCGATCGAGTGATCTTCTCAAGAGGATCCCTCCATCTAGGCTACTAATGACAAGCCGTGCACCATCTTGTACTTACAAGAGGAGCACCGATACGTAAAACGCCCCCCAGTAATGCCCATTATACGTTGCACGCTATGCGATGAACATGGCCTCTACCTAGAAGAGTGCGCTGCATTGGAGCTCATCCACAGATGGTATCCAATCGAGAGGGTCTACTACGTGGGGCTACGGGCAGCACAATTCACATGCCCGTTATGTGCCGACAATCACTTATTGGAGGATTTTCACTACATACCTCGTTTCAGACTAGCCCTTGCTAGCCTCCACTCAGCCATAGTTTTTCTTTCTCAAGAAGATGATATGGATGTCGAATCCATCGGTAGCTCCATGACCCAAGCAGAGGAGATGAGCGGGTCAATCATGTTCTTGTCAGCCGAAGAATGGCCTAGCAAGCAACCCATAGTTACCGTGACAAACACGTCACGAAAGCCACCCACATGAAAATTATGCAAGCAGACATACCATATAGTAGTCCACTGCCCCGACTTAGCAGCATATCGACGATGGTACCCTACCAGACCTCAGACCACGCATGATGGGAGACCCATATCACGGAATTTTTGCCTGATATGTTAGGGTAATCATTATGACCGGAATTGTACTAATGTTTCACGACTTCATCCCATTATCGACATGATTAATGTCGTAGAAAAGAGGACGAGTGACATTCAAGAATGGAATAAAAGATATGTCATTGACCCAATGACACCCCTACTACCACGATGGGATTATAAGCCTCCTTCGACCCTGCCACCAGGGTGGTTCATCACGCCTGCTAAGACCATAAACCAACCATGTAAACCTCAAGCCCAGCCGAGGATAACATGCGGCCTATGTGATCTAAACAATCACCGGATCAATCAATGCAAAGAACTCAAACCCCTTGCAAATAGTCTCTGCATAATCGCATCTCTCCCCCCAAAATTTTCTCTCTAATCAAGAGAATATTACACGTACTTACTGTCGAATTTGCTCACACTTTCATCATACATTTAAGTGCATGCATCTCCCCAAGCTGAGAGCAGCTAGAAAATCATTAAGTCAGCCACCCACTAAAAAGGGAGGTAGGTTCCAACCCACGATGGAAAAATGGAAACAGAAGCCAACTTGGGCCTCAACTGATCCTTTCCGAGTTTCCACATTTGGAACATCGAGTACCGTAGATTCCCACACTATCTACTCTGTCAACACTGTGATACCTTGCACCGTTTGCACCAGTCATAATCACACAATAGAAGGATTTCCATTGCTAAAAACCTTCAGACATATCTGTGATAAAATCAACTTCCATCTACTGGGAATTGACTATCTTAGAGGGAAGGCCAACTATCGGCCCACTCAAGTCTCTATTATAGAGATACTTCCCCTGCCGCATGCCAGCAATATAACTCATCACACATGACTTGTGTCATCGCACGCCCAAGATAGGATTTCAACAACCCCTCCGTCACAGGAATCCAGCTTTATTCCTGTCGCAAAACACCAAGGCACCTTGTGTCCTTGTATTGATTTCCGCGAGTTCCCAAACTTGCATGTATCCATCGAACTCTTGGATGACACCCAGCCTCTAGAACAATGCCTAGTACAACTAGAGCTAGTTGACGAAAACAGGCGCCAATCGCTACAACATAATGAGGCCCATAAGAAAAGGGTAAAAGCATCATTCGACTGCCACATCACCCCTCGCTCATTTACCAAAGGAGAGAAAGTCCTTCACTATAATGTCGCAAAAGAAGCCTTAGGGCCAGGAAATTTCAAAACCCTGTGGAAAGGGCCCTATATCATCAAACATTTCCTCTGGCAAGGGGCATATATCTTTACGGAACCAGACGGGACCTATCTCACTAACCCCATCAACAACCTTTACCTCAAGAAGATCTACCCATAAGGGCCCTACAAGCCCTTATCCCATAGATTTAGAGTACACACAGTCCACCACCAAAATATTTTTGACCCAAAAAAAAGAACCCTAAACACGCTCAAAATATCACCATGGATCACCAACTTGAACCCTATTTTGGATTTGTTGATGGAGCATCGCAATGGTCTCAAAACTTAGCTGCAGCCGCCTGGGTCATCTATCACCCTGACCGATCACCACTGTGTTCAAACGGCGTGTGCATTGGTTTAGCAACCAAAAATCAGGCAGAATATGACCCTGTTATCGGTCTTATGTGTGAGGCTCTCCACCAGGGCATCCGCCATATGCATGTCTACCTTGATTCCCAATTAGTAGTCTCGTAGTTAAACCAAACATTTGAAACTAGGGATGAAAAACTATTTAGAAAATATTTGCGTGACAGAAGATTAAGCAGATAATTTGATTATATTACATTCTCACATGTATCAAGGAATCAAAACCAAACAGTTGATCGCATAGCTAACAATATCCTAGACTAGAATGCATTGCGAGCAAATCATCATACATAAAACCAAAAGCATGTATATCCATCAACATAACACAAATGCATAAACTGAAATAGACATCACACCATGTAGAGCCGCAACAAAATATCTCTCATATATATATCAAAAATATGTGTATCAGAGTACAAAAAATATTATTTCTAGCCCATTGGCCAGCCCAAAAATATAGAGGTCATCAAAAATAAGGGAAGCATCCTCATAATGGGTGCTTTCCCTATGTACAAAATATACTCTAGGGGGGTGCCCCCTTAGGAGGAGCACCTGGGCCCACCACCGCTCTCGGTGCCACCACCAAAGATGTTGTCGCCACTGTGATAGCGACCCGTTATAGAGTCGGATGATAGTCCCTCTCGCGGGCCATCACTCTCTCTAGCTAGATCTCCTCAAAGTCATCCATACGACCTCGAGTAGGCATCCCGTGGGTCAAACGGTCCACTCGACCCCAGAAGTCTTCTAGAGCCTCGACCTGAGCTGTAAGTGCTGCAACATGCGCCTCAGCCACATCTGCACGAACTTTCTCTGCTACTATCTCAGCAGCACCTGTGCTACTTCCCTCACCAGAAGGGCCACCACCATCCCCACCCGGTCCACCGGTAGCACCACCTCCCTGACCATCAGGCGGTCATGGTAGAGGGTTGTGACCTGCCAGCCAGGCCACTGGACGTCCCACCTCGCCAACATCTGCATGAGTAACCAAAAGAATGTCAGTGTCAATAAAAAAACAATCGAGAACACAAAAAACTCAAATAAATGCATAAATATAACACATACCGACGGGACCCCAAAAAAAACCAAAAGGGAGACCAATATCTGGATCACCTTGAAATTCCATCCCTGCACAAGGGTATGGAAAAAACATCTGTGGATTGGCCTCAAACTAGGCCTCCATTGTGTCATTGTAGTAACGACCCACTCTGCCACCACCACTGCACAACATCACCGAAGCCCACCTCCTCATACATGGCTCCCTCGGCCCCCTGATAGGCATAGGCACTACGGGCTTTAGCAGCATGACCCTCTCATACATAATACTACACAAAATTCTAGCATACGCAAATGATTTGGATCCACGTTGGACCCTATTCAGTTGCGACACCATACCATCAAAAAAAAATGGGAAAAATCGAAGAAATGCTCGTTCCTCAAGTGGTGTAAGACCGCCACCTGTGGGCTCGATACCCGATGAGGCGCAAACGACCCCGCCAGTCGCACAATAATAGCTAGAGCACACTGCTCAGCCACATCTATCATTGAGGCGATATTGATGCACCCCTCAGTTATAGGTGCACCACCGCAATGACGCCGCCGGAACCTGTCCATGCTCACCCGCCCAGCAGGAAGCGAGTACCTCAGCGCCTCTCCCTGAGGTAGTAATCTGATCAAAAAATAAATATCCATCTCCGGACGAATAATCAAGTTTTTCCCCCTTAGGACAAACATGTTGCGCCTCCAGCGCCAATGCCATATAATGTAACGTAGTAATCAATCCTGTGACCAAAGGCACTTGTTCTCAACAAATTTTAGGAGGCCCCATGCAGCCAACTGACGGCGCGCCCTAGCATTAGCAGCTAGAGCAGTTCGGATCTCGGTCCAATATCACTCTCTCCACACTAACCCGCCAAGAAATAGGCACCCATCAATACAAAGGATAAAAATCATCAAAGATAGCAAAAAACCCAAGTTTTTCCAAAAACACTACCATTGCGTGCCTGTCTCTCAGACAGGCACGCCGTCCCACGCCTGTTTCATTTACAGGCACGACCTTGTGTGCAAAGAGGTAGGGACAGCATGCTCTCGCACGGTTGTACCTAAGAAACACGCGCAAGGGGGGCACATTTTTCCCTAGATCACCCATGCAATCTAGGGAAAAAAGTCCCTTTAAGGCCGTACAAACCCAACTTGTACGGCCCCCGGTGTCACCAAACTGAAAAAATTGAAGTGCAAGACGTCATGAGAGTTACCTCGGCATAATATCGCTAATCCTCAGTACACAAGCTAACTGCAACGGCAAGAAAGGCTCTACTACCACCTCTGATCTCCTAAACTCAGCAAGTACAAATGAATAGGATTAGGGCCATAATCCCTTATTTATCACCCTTTTTCAGAACTTCGGAGGTCCATAATAGGAGACCAGAAGGTCCATTCTGCAAACCGTAAGTTGCACCATCATCACTATACCATGACGAACGAAAGCGATGCCCCACATTCGCTTTCCAAAGAAATACGTTTTTCAAGCGCCGACAAGTATGAACCCTCCCATCTTCCTTTCCAAAATTCATGTTTTTCAAATAATATTGAATGAAAAGAAGATTATTTCACTTGAGGTAGTTTTTTTTGCAGGAAGAACCTGCAAACCATTCACAACAAGCACCACCGAAAGTTCTGGAGCAAGTATCATTCTACCCTCAGCATGATAGAGTCCCAAAAAATTTGCATATATTGACATCATTTCTCCATAAAAATTAAAACCTAGGGTCCTCACACCTGACCATGTTTATCATCACCTCACCCTGCATATGATAAACGTCCTCGATGGTCGATAGAGCCTCCCCTCCATGGCGATCGTCATCTCAAGTAGACCATACATCACTCCACAAAGTGACACCATGGCCATACCATTTTAGTCCGGGAAGAACCTCATGCCCATCCATATATCATGCATAAGGTCAAGTTCACCATTCCAACTCAACCCCCTTCCTGGACGACTGGGTTGTACAAGCAGAATGAAAGCGCGCCTCCGCGCACCGCATTTGGCCCACCATACCTCCATCGGCATTAATCCTTTCGTGAAATCTTCCGCTTCATCAACCCCACACATGAGACCAGCCAATGGTACCACTACCCCCAGCAAAACACCATCCTCACACCATCAAGTGAGTGACCCTCTTTCATGTTTTTGGGTACTCGTCTCTGTGTTTTGTACAAACCAAACCCCATTATTGTATTCTTTTTGTACAAAAATCACAAACAACGCCCTTCACCTCTTTGCCCTCATATTGCACTTTTTTCCTACCATGGTAGCAGTCCCCCATCTCCCTTGGTTGAAGTATTTCATACCCTCCATACATGCACCATTACGACAATCATAGCCGGTTCATACCTGCCCTGGACGTCCTACCGACTCCAGGGATTTTTTTCCCTTCAGAAAATACCTATGACTGCCACCAAGCTACTCAAATATAATTCAACCTCGAGACACTAAAACCCCATCATCCAGTTTCAGCCACCGCTCACCAACATGCCTATGTTAAACCCATTATTGTTCGATTAAGGCTTTCTTTTTGTCGACATCAACACCTCATTTCCAAAAAGGAAGCGGTACCTTGGATGACCCCTCCCCATGTATAGGGGTATCCTTAGGTGGCACTATGGGAGACATCGTTGTCCATAGATGTCATCGATCCTCCTGACATTTGACTACAGCAAAATCTTTCATGTCACGATGGTATCGTACCTTACAACCATTGCACTTTGATCAAGATCCATCGAAGACCCGTGCCTTTATAAGCGTCTCTAACAAAAAAGCTTACATGGGAAGGTCCCAGTCACTACATATGCGTACATTTCACAGTGATCTACCATACCAAGATTACGCATATGGGTACCACATTCCACCTATCGTCAAAGAAAAAATGCCCCTGAGGGCGTCAGCAGTCATCGCCAACAACCACCAACATCACTACCACAATAGTGACACAGACAACACATGTATCTGTCAATTTTGTTTAACTAGCCATAGCATCACGAGCATGGGATATGCCCACCTCGTTGAAATTTTGCAAATATGTTGTATATTTTCTCCACTTGTAGGGGGTCCCTTAGACAGTGGTTATCTCGGAACCGGTGCAAGATGTTTTCCTTATACACACATGCCTCTCTCTCTCTCTCTCTCTCTCTCTCTCTCTCTCTCTCTCTTTGCGTACGATACAGAAAAGAAACTATAATGTATTTTGGCTATACAAGAACCTCACACATTAGGGGGCATCTGTTAACACTGGAAAATCATATAGCAAAAAAGTGAAATCAAGTAATGTCGAGCCCAAGGATTTACAGGACAGAGATACATTATGGAATCAAAAATATTAAGAATCTCTAAGGTTTGGAGCAATTCAAGATTGAACTAGTCATAAATGCCCGAGTGCGCTTTTTCCTTCGATAAGTGTGCCTTCTGCGCGCACTGGAGCCTGATAAGCGTGCATTCCTGGAAATGGAAAAAAGTCCCTTTCCAGGACCACAAGCAGGCAAATGAAAGTTTCCCGTTATGTGAAAGCCACCTAAGGACAACACCAACACCTCCTTAGGCCTTGTGTGAGCACACAACAGCATATCTCAGCCCACAATGGAATATTACCCCTCCCTTGGGTCACTATCCACCATGTACCAAGGGAGGGAAGGTGGTTTGAAAGCTCACTTATATAAACCCTTAAAGAGATGAACAATTTGTGAGCACAAGGTTATGCTAGCCAAAGTTGCCCAAGCAACACCAGTGGTTTGTGTGAACCAAGGAGCAAGAGCTGAAGAAGAGGACTCAATTGTTGGCCACCCAACAATTTCAGTCTATTGCAGCATATAGAGAGAGTCGAACTGCGTGAAAAGGCAGAACTTGAAGGACAAACATCCTTGCGTCGAGTCCTAGAGCCTCTGCCTAGGCCCTTCAGCAAGTGGGTAAGATTTGTATTCATTCCAAGAATTCAATGAGAAGAAGGCCATCAAGCCATTGTTTACCTTGTTATTGTTTGGAACTCTCTATTTAGCTTCTTTTTTATGTTTTTAGTTTTACTTTTTCAACAGAGCATACTTAAGTGTATTACTTCATTTTAAGTCTTATACTTCTGAGCTCCCCCCAGATACTGCCTGTTACGTATGGTTTAGAGAAAAGACCACATTCTCTAAATGTGTGTGATTTCATACACCCGAGTGTCGAATCCACCACAACAGTGATGACTGAAGGTTTGAGTTATGGGGCTCCTAACTTCTGCCCTACATTCTTTGACATGATGCATGTGGATGCACCCTCATCTATGACACATCGATGAATAGTGATATTATGTACCGATACTGGTATCTGAAAGGCGACCATAGAGGGAAGCCTAGGGGTGGCTTTGTCTAAATCAAAAGCCATCATACGCGTGTCAGGAGGGTCGACGGTGCCTAAGGCGGAAAGTAGGGCTTTCCGCTGCTTCGAGCATGACTACAATACCTCCAAAGCAGACATAGAAGCAGGTGACTGGGCTAAATCGTCTACGATGTTGTAATTGTGGGCTACCTTGGAGTAGTTACCTGCTCACCTATTAGGCCCTTTAACCATTTCTGCAATGGTTCCAAAGGAATCTTTGGAATGGTTAAAGGTGTAGTCAACACGGACGTACTAGCTCTTGACGAACCGATGTCTGGTGGGGTGTCGTAGCTGCGATTCCATGTTTGAAAAAAAAAATCTTTGTCGGCCATGTAAATTTCATGGTTGTTTTTCTCGGAATCGTTGGGGTTTTGTTGTTGAGTGCTGACCGTTCCTTGTTGGGGGAAGGGTTCTTGCATAACTACGATTGGCTGGGAAGATCCTCCTTGTCCTTGGTTACTCTGGAGATTTTAAAGCTTAGGGAGTTTGGGATAGTGGTGAGTATAGTGACCGTACTCACCACATATCGAACAAGAATGGTTTGTTCGTAGAGGTGGCATTTTTCCTTGCTTTTGAGCATGACTTGGCTCCTGCTTATGATGCCGGTTGAATTTATCTCTAGACCGGGGTCACAGTGGGCGTTGTTGAATGCTACCCCTCTGTCCAGGGTTCACTTTTGGTTTGATTTTTACCTTTATTTTAACCACATTAGGAGGGTGATTCTCCTACTCATACTGGTGTGGT
This sequence comes from Pinus albicaulis, assembly GCA_034641835.2. Lineage (NCBI taxonomy): Eukaryota > Viridiplantae > Streptophyta > Pinopsida > Pinales > Pinaceae > Pinus > Pinus albicaulis. The sequence continues at coordinate 186,531,060 of CM076574.1, forward strand.
TTATCTTGGGACGGCTGCAGAAAGTTCACCTGTACATTGTTTTGCATTGGTGGGTTATGTGATTGGGACTGAGCATACTACTGTCCCATATTTGCACTTGGTCGTTGGGGGGGAGTTCTTCTGTTAGTTTTTTTCTGCGTACTAGGTCCCCCCGGCCAGAGGGTAAGGTCCTCCTTGGTGATACACGGGCGCCCTATTAGTCAAATTTTGCTGCTGCATATGATGACTTTGGAATCTGGGTTAATACATGTCCTGGGTAGATCCATGTGTATAACCGGGATTCTGACTGCTGCTGCTTAGGTACCCTTGGGTCATCGACCCAATAAGTCTGTTTGCAGAGTTGAACACGCCTGGAAATTCTTGATAAAATTGCAGGCGCGGGGCGTTAGGTAGGATATTGTATATATATCCTGATTACGTATAAATCAGTTCAAGCTGCTGGGATTTACTGATTGCGTCCTCTTCGGATGTGGGGTTACGTTGCGCCATATCCTTTGAAATCTCCGCCATCAGAGTTTTCAAGAATAAATCTAAAAGGACTCGGTCGTCGAGTTGAGCTTTGCATAAGCTACGATGCTGTCTCCACTTGTGGAGATGTTCAGAAATGTGGGTAGAGGGTGATTGTCTGAAATGAGTGAGTAACTCCATTCCTGAATCATGGTGAATGGGTAACTGAAAGTAAGTGAGGAACGCAGTAGCGAGGGTGCTAAAGGTTCTGTGTGAAGCAGGGGGTTGCTCGACGTACCATTTCGCGGCCACTCCCGTGAGAGTGCGTTGAAATAGCCTCAATCGAATAGTATCATCAATGATGCTATTAGATGAGAACCACAGGTGAAGGTCATTATATGATTCCCTGGGTCTTCCGCTTGCTTGCCTTCAAACTTTGGTATGTCTGAAGGGAGCTTCGTGGGAATGGGATTCCAATTGGGGTTGTGTGTGATGGGGTCATTGGTGAGCTTGGTTAAATCCAATAGATTTAACACCACTAAGAAGGGTGACTGAGAGGTTGATGCCATGGAAACATGTGAAGACACGAAGTTCTGGTTAGAACAGGGGTTAGTCTGTGATGTACCCAGTTGTGAATTCAGCTGGCTTCCAGTATGTGATGCACTCTTCTGCCCCCTAGGGGACGAGGGGGGAGTGATGTGCGATGTGGTGTTGGGATACCAGTTAGGGTTCCCAACGAAGGGTGCTCCAAGAAATGAGGAACCAACCATTGTGGCAATGTTCTGTCTTTGACGCCTAAACAACAAAAGACCTGGAACCCCTCCCATTAATGGGGGGAGGTCCAAAAGATGCGTGGACCGATGAGGTTCCGTTGGAACCACTTGAGGGTCGTCCAAGTTAGGTTTTGGAAAAAAAATTTGAGGGGATTGAGTCTATGATCACGTCAAATTTATGGCCACATACATAAAACAAATCGAAAAAGAAATGATTTTTCCTTTAATTTAACCTATGTGATCAATCAAGTGAAAAATGGTTTCATCTATTTGCGCATGATACTCAAAAACCTAGAATACCTAATAATGTCCTCACACTCTCAAAATTAACTTGTCTTTGAGATGATTTCTTGCGAGTGCTGGCACAATGTCCCAAAAGAACTGGCGACACCTCCAGTCAGCCGAAGAGAATCAACCAAGGTAAGGGTAGAGGGTCTGGCGCTTGCCTGCACCGTCACCTATAGGGTAAAGGATGCCCTATTTTTTTCCACTAAGAACCACTGTGCCACGTGAGAATTCGAGTCTTGGACTTCTTGGTATTCAGCTAGCAGTACCGAGTATCAGACGGGTCAGGTAGCCCCAACTGATACCGCACGCACTGCGACTAAGCCTAACCCCTTCTGAATCGAGTCTCTGCCACACTCGAGTTTTCTTTTCCGTGGGCTGATAGGTGGATTTTAAGCTCCCTAAAAATGCAACTTCTATGTTTCGAATGTGAAGCGTGATCAAGGCGGCTTATTGGATGCCTACCCCCTTGATCCTAACTTAAACTATAATTTCTCTTGTGGCCCCTGTGGGGAGAGTTTAGTGAGTTGGTAAAAGTTATTTTTAGGTGGCTTTCTTTTCTTAGTGGGTGAGTGTGTGTGAGCCTATGGTGAAAAATCTCATAATTTTGACATATGGATATTGGTGATCTGTTACAAATTCCCCCCTAGTTAAACTACGTGACGTTGTTCCTTGCTCAAATAAAAATCATTTGCAGATAATGGGCGGCTTCCAAAATCTCCTAGTTAGTCTATGTGAATGACTAAAGGGAGATGGAAAATCACAAACGTGGAGTGTTCATATGCTTGTATAGGGTCACCCAATGGCGTAAAGACAACAGAGATTACTTACTCTAACTTGCAATTAAGTCCTAGTCCCGCAATTTCCTAAATTCAAAAATTGAAATTTAAACTAAACAATTTCTACACTAGCTTATGCATGTGTGGTCATGAGCCACTTACTTGGACTAGTTAAACTAAGTGTGCATACTAGAATTTGCAAAAACATAAATTGTTCGGAAAGTAATGGTTAATTCGCCCCCTACTTAAACTATGTAAATACTTTTTTCAAAAAATCAGCTTAAATGAAAACTAACTAAATGCCTACAAAAAGCAGCAAAAATTAGTCTTCAAAATCTATGAGGTATCAACACAGGTGTTAGAAGATACATTAGGGGCTGCCAAACACACTTAAAAGCAGAAAAATGCAGCAGATATGGAGAAAAAAATCTCTTTGCAAATTGCGTGTAAAACCTTCTGACAGGTGTGCCTTCCTGCGCGCAAGTCACTCCTGAATGCGCGCACTGTGCGTCTGTGTGTAAAAACAGCACGTGAAATTCCTGCAAGTAAAAAATTAGGAACTGCCTTCTTCAGTCTGTCACTTCAGTGAGTCTAGGAACTGGAAGATGGGTCAGAGGACTGTCAGCTCCACTCCAGCATAGACTAAGGGTCTCCTGCAAATAATGGCACAACCACATAAACTTGAAACACGTCAGTGGAGTCACCAATCCTGTTGTGGTGGATTCAACACTCGGGTGTAAGAAATCACATGCATTTAGAGAATGTGGTCTTTTCTCTAAACCATAAGTAACAGGCAGTATCTGGGGGGAGCTCAGAAGTATAAGACTTAAAATGAAGTAATACACTTAAGTATGCTCTGTTGAAAAAGTAAAACTAAAAACATAAAAAGAAGCTAAATAGAGAGTTCCAAAAAATAACAAGGTAAACAACGACTCGATGGCCTTCTTCTCATTGAATTCTTGGAATGAATACAAATCTTACCCACTTGCCGAAGGGCCTAGGCAGAGGCTCTAGGACCCGACACAAGGATGATTTTCCTTCAAGTTCTGCCTTTTCACGAAGTTCAACTCTCTCTCTATGCTGCAATAGAGTGAAATTGTTGGGTGGCCAACAATTGAGTCCTCTTCTTCAGCTCCTTCTCCTTGGTTCACACAAACAACTGGTGTTGCTTGGGAAACTTTGGCCAGCATAACCTTGTGCTCACACATTGTTCATCTCTTTGAGGGTTTATATAGTTGAGCTTTCAAACCACCTTCCCTCCCTTGGTACATGGTGGATAGTGACCCACAGGAGGGGAAATATTCGATTATGGGCTGAAATATGCTTTTGTGTGCTCACACAAGGCCTAAGGAGGTGCTGGTGTTGTCCTTAGGCGGCTTTCACATAAGGATAAATTGTCATTTGCCTGCTTGTGGTCCTGGAAAGGGACTTTTTTCCATTTCCATGAATGCACGCTTATCGAGCTCCAGTGAGCGCAGAAGGCGTAGTTATCGACTGAAAAAGCACGCACTCAGGCATTTATGACTAGTTCAATCTTGAATTGCTCCAAACCTTAGAGATTATTAATATTTTTTATTCCATAATGTATCTCTGTCCTGTAAATCCTTTGGCTCGACATTACTTGATGTCATTTTTTGGTGTACGATTTCCAGTGTTAATAGCCGCTGCAAGTGGTTGCATCTGGACGGCCATACATCCTACATAACATTGTAGCTACAAGCTTGTATACCTTCTTGAGACCTGTCGTCTGATATTCCTGGTCCTTCTTGAGCCAGAACTTTTCTGGGTCTTCCCACCACCCTCTTAAGGTCTAGGGAATGGGGACTGCATGACTGGTGGCCCACTCATTGTTGAAGGTCTGTTCTCAGGCGGGAAGCGCATAATAGAATTCTGCATCTTTTCCCTTCTAGTTTTTGAATGTCTTCCCGGCATCATCCTGAATAATCGAGATCTTGGGGTCGACCTTTTTTCAGGATCCACTCGATCAGCTCTGCACATGGGAATATAGGTGGATGGGCACCTGCGGAATGGAGCTTGGATATTTTAACCTGCACATACACCTGTCAGTCTAGGAGGTCTTCTGGAAATTCAGGCTTTGTAAATTCTTGGTACACCTTATACCAAGTCATATTGTCCATTTTCCGAAAGTGCAGGTTGCGTCTCCATAGATAGGGGGAAGAGAAAAAGGTATTTCCTCCTCCAATATTTCTATCTCAGGGCTTTTTTTCCTTTTGCAAACTGCTGGAGGCCCCATATCATTTGAGGCCGACGAGATGGATATGGACTCTAGCTCAGCTTCGAGGTTCCTTGGCATGTTCATAAAACAATCCCACGATAAGGCATAAGTCATATTTATAATTATTTTGGTTGCTCCTACCTCTGATCAACTATTTTCAAGGAAATGGGTGAACCTGCGACCTTGCAACCTTGTGACTGGGTCACTGGGTCACGTTGGTTTAAACTTTCACAAAAAAGATACCTAGCGACTTGGTGACTGGTGACTAGGTCGCGAGGTCGCTGAGTCGCTGAGTCGCGTTGGTTTAGATCTTCACAGAAGTGCGACCTGGTGACTTAGCGACCTGCGACCGGGTCGCAAGGTACCTAAGTCGCAAAGTTGCGTCACTCTGAACTTTTATGTATATGCGACCTAGCGACCCTGCGACTTAGCGACCGAGGTCGCGAGGTCATGATTTCGCAGAGTCGCGGGTCGCACTAGGGCTTGGCAGATGGTTTGCGCGGTGACGAATACCTTCATCTTGTTTTTTAATCAAAAGGGAGGTACCGTGACACATCAAGTGGGAAGCAAGAATTAAGTTCCTTATTGAAAGGGCTTGAAGGGGAACTTGAATAGGTTGATGCAAGGGAGGCTTCTAGAGGAGGTACACAGGAAAATCAAGCTATGGGGAGTGGCAAGTTACAGCAACAGGATTCATGGAAGACAACAAAAGCTATGTTGAGGTTTTAAAAAGGGCTAAGGTGAGGGAAAAGGAGGCAACAATCAGTAAAAAAAGGAAAAAACAGGAGGATTAGGAAACTTACCCAGGAAAAATGCGCTCCAGCTAGCTTGTCAAAGGTGTTTTCTTTCTCCATCGCGCAGGTCAAATTCAACCTATGCGACCCTTCTATATATAAAGGGGTCGCACATGTGGGAAATAAATGAGGGTCGCAAGGTCACAAATGATTTGCGTTGATGAGATGTGCGACCTCGCGACTCTGTGACCTTGCGATCTGGAGGGGTCGCGGGGTCACAGGATTGCAAGGTTGCAATTGTTTGGTTTCGGGATGATATGCGACCTCGCAACTTTGCGACCTAAGGGGTCGCAAGGTCACAGGGTCACAAATTAAATGAGTTAACCAATTCTGTGACTTAGCGACTTGATATTTTGAAAGAGTGAACTTATGCTTGACTCCATTTTCAAAAAGGTTAGGGGCTCAAAAATTTAAAAAGGGGAAAAATTTTGGAGGGTATTGTAGCGGCTATAAAAAATGGTGATTCACTGGTAGGACCCAGGATCTCTGCCAATGTTTCATCTTATGGGGGATGGGGGGTTTAGCCTACTGATCCTTCCACTTCATGGGTCCCACTACTTTCATCCTCGGGCCTTGCGTGTTTGCTCCACCTATCTGCATGTCCCAGGGTGTTGGTCCACCACAATTTCATTCCTAGAGACCGGATGGAAAAGGTTGGAGTAACCTTAGGTATTTCTAGGATCCAGTATATTTATTTTTTCCTCATCGTGTTGCTCCGCTGCCAACGAACTTGGTGGTCCCGGTGGAGTCACTGCCTAGGAGTCACGAACGTTGCTCCGCTGCCAGCGAGCCTGGTCAATACCCCGACAGACTCGTTGCATCGCCTCTCTATGCAAGAAGCCTTTCTCAATCATTTACCCTTATTCATGTGCTAATTTTCACTTATTTTAAATGTGCTTGGGGCACTTATTTGACTGTGCTCAAGGAACTTATTTAATCGTGGCATTTATTGCCTGAGCAGATGAGGGATCCTGACTTATTTTTCTTGCAACATAGGTTGCTCCTGGTCTATATGAGGACTTTTGGGTTTTCCCAGATATCCTTTTGTCTCCTGAGGTCAGCTCTATCCCCTTTCCATCTAGTGGTTGATTACACTGAGACTTTCTTTTGCACAGCAGTGCCCTGGGCCAACATACTAGGTAGGCTACCTGCACTTGGTTCCTGGGACTTGGTTATGTCTCCCCATTGAGTGCATATCACAGGAAAGCTCATGCTACTTTTGCATTTCAGGGTGATTCTTCACCGGCATATATTCCGGCATATCATGCCAATTGAGTAACTTCTACATCTCTCCTTCAACTTGGGATGCCAAAGGGAAAGGGCCAATGAGAGCCTGCTTGGAACAAGAAATTTATTGAAAACAAATAAAAAATGAGAACAAAAAAAATGAAATAAAAATATGGTACAGGGTATGGTGACGGCCCCCCTGGGGCTGTCAGGTAAAATAGTGTTTAAGGTCATGCCCGTTTACCGGGAGGACCTCAATTCTCCCTTCAAGGGTTTGTAGCCTGTAAGTGTGGGAGTTGACCTTTTCTTTAATTTGGAAGGGACCTGTCCACAGGGCCTGGAATTTGGAGTGTTTTCCTTTATCCTCGTGAGCTTTGTCCCATTTGAGGACAAGGTCACCTACTTCAAAAGTTTTTTTTCCGGAAAAATTCTTGTCAAATCATCGTTTTATTCGACTTTGGTGGATGGTGAATTTTTCCCGGGTTTTCAGCCTTTCCTCCTCTAGCTTCAACAATGTGTCTATTCGAGCTTGTGAGGCAGGGAAAGGGGTGCCATGAGCTTCTTGAGATAATTGAAGGGCTGGGAGAGACAATTTGGGAGAAAGAATAGCCTCTATTCCATACACAAGAAAAAATGGGGAAGTGCCCAAAGATGACTTGGGTCTGACCCGATCAGCCCATAGGGCATTATGGAGTGTGTTATGCCAATTTCGTTGTTGGGATAGCAAAGTCTTTTTGATGATGCAGATGAGGTTCTTATTAGTTGACTCGGCTAACCCATTTCCTTGGGGGTAATAATTGGCGGAGTGTTTCAGCACTATATCATTTTCTAGAGCAAACTCATATAACTTAAAAGATGAAAAATATGTTGCGTTATCAAAAACAAGGGAGGTTGGAATGCCAAACTTGATCATGATTTGTTGGGTGATGAAGGCTATTACCTCTTGATAATTGACTTGATGCAACGGTATTGCTTCAACCCACCTTATGAAGTAGTTTGTGGTTGTGAGGATGTATCTATGTTGCTTGGAAGAGTGTGGCAAGATTTCACCAATCGCGTCAAGCCCCAACTGCTGAAAAGGTTCTTCTACCGCAACGGACTGCAATAGGGTGGAAGGCCGTATTTTCCTATTGGTGAAATTTTGGCATTGTGGGAATTTCCGACATAAGCATGCACATATTTGAATAGAGTAGACCAATATAAACTGGCATGCATGATCTTGTGAGGAGTGGTATCTCCCGCATAGTGCCCACTCGCTGGACCATCATGGAGTTCCATCAAAACTTTTTGTGCCTCATCATACTCCAAACAGCATAGCAGGACTCCGCTGTGGTGTTTGCGGAACAACTTACCCTGCACTAGTTGGTAGGATACAACATTCAGTATTAATGCACATTTCTGTTGAGTGGTCAAAGTGGGGCCCATGGTACCGTGGCTCAGATATTTTTGGAGATCAACATACCATGAGGAGGTATTCTGTCGGGATATGCTATCAGTTTGATACATGTCGATTTCGTGTTCCCAACTCTCTTCTTCACTGCTTCGTGAGTCTGCTGCTTCCGCGGCCATCTGGCATAGTCCTTGGCCTTCTATAGTGTGTGTTGGCTTGAATTCCAGGTCATATTCTTGAAGGCACGTAATCCAATTGCCTCATCTCTCGGCTAGCTCTTGATGTACGAAAAGTGAGCGAATAGCTAGGTGAGGCATGAATATTGTGACCTGTCTCTTCAAAATATATGGCCTGAAGTGTTTAACTGCCTTGTACACTACGTAAGCTTGCTTATCAATATCTCGATAATTCATCTCGGCACCTTGCAATCCAGCGCTCATGAATGATATGGGCCGCTCATCGTTGTTGTCATCTTTCTTAGTGAGGACGATAGCCAAAGATGAATATGAGGAAAAGGTGTACAAGATAAAGCCTTTGCTGAAATCCAGACTGTGAAGAGTAGGCGATTCCGTGATGGTCCGCTTTATGTTATTGAACACTTCTTTCACAGGAGTATTCCATTTGAAGTTAGCATCCTTTTTTTATCATACCTTGAAATGGTTTCACAATTTGGGCGAAATCTGATATAAATTTTCACACGAAGTTGATTTTGTCAAGGAAAGACTGCATGGCCTTCTTGCCACTTGGGGACGGTATCTGAGCGATGAATTTTGCACGTTCTGGATCCACTACTATGTTGTCTTGAGTTATTATGTGCCCTAATAGGTTTCCTTTGGAGATGGAAAAAATGATTTTCTTCGGGTTTAGTGAGATCCTGTATTTTAGACACCTTTCAAAAATATGCTTGAGGTGATGTAGGTGGTCAGACCTATGTTTTGAAAACATGGTGATGTCATCAAGGTATACTACGACACTTTTCCCAATGAGGCCTCTGAAGGCGATGTCCATGGCTCTTTGGAAGGTCGCGCCAGCATTAATTAAGCCAAAGGGCATGCGTCTGAATGCGAAAGTTCCCCATTTAGTTCTGAATGTGGTTTTCAGCCGGTCAGGTTCAGCCACTAGTACTTGATTATAACCTGAAAACCCATCCAATAAAGAGAAAATCTTCGATCCTGATACACCTTGAAGGATTTTCTTCATAGGGGGTACCAGGTAGTTGTCCTTGTCCAAAGCTCTGTTCAAATTTCGGAAATCTACACACAAACGGATTTCACCATATTTCTTACGAACTTGGACCAAGTTTGACACCCAGGTTGAATGCCAAACTTTGAAAATTATATGCGCATCCAAGAGTTTCTTGAGCTCCTTTTGGATCATTGGCTCTAAGGTGGGGTGTACTTTTCTCTGTTCCTATTGGAATGGTTTCACTCCTTCCTTCATGGGTGTCACGTGCTGGATGATCCACGTGTCATAGGTTCGTAGCTCATCATACGTCCAGGCAAACACATCTCGATATTTATTAAATAACTCAGTGAAATATTGCCTCTCCTGAGGGGTGCATTCATTACCGAGATTGATGAAATTGGGCTCCTTGTCTGTCCCGAGATTTACTTGTCGGTGTGCTAATGTGGAACTTTGCACCTTCGTTTTGGGAGGCCTCAAAAATAGTTCTTTAAGTCAAACAACTTTTCGAGTGACACGATCCCTTTGGGTATGGGGTTTTGTTTATGATCCCCTTGTTCCTTTTGCAGAGCCTGATCATGATACTTTTCTTCTATAACTATGTCTTTGAACACACCCATATTGAGCATGAAATCCAGTACCTGTTGGTCATCATTAAAAACGCGCAAATTAGTGACATTTTCTGGTACGGATGTCTTGTAAATAATTTCAATAGAAAATCCATATCTAAGTGGGGTGAACCTAGTTGCAGCATTGGCAAGTGTATCAGTTACTGCATTGTGCATTCTAAGTATGGATTTAATACTGAAAGTGTCTAAAGCAAAAATAAAATGCCATACCTCTTGCTGGTAGCCTTACAGATGTGGAGACAAGCAATGGATGGTGTTATGTACTTGACGAGTGATAATCGTAGAGTCTCCAATTACCTTTAAACATCGAAATTTGAGATCTATGGCTTTTTTTAGCCCTAGCAGCAATGCTTCATACTCGGCTATATTATTCATGCACTGGAAATTAGAAACTTGTTCTTTTGAGGATCCAACAGGATACAACCCGCGCCAGCCCCATCATGGGTTTTGGAACCATCGTAGTACAAGGTCCACATTTCATCTTCTGATTTGACAAGGCTATTTGATAACATAGGAGATGCACTCGGGGCAGCGGTTTTTAATGGGTATTCCGTTGAGGTGGAGTGAATTTCAGTGACCAACAATAGCTCAGACTAGATGTCTTGAGTGATTGGAGATTGGGGAGTTTGGTAGCACCCAAAAATGGATTCTAACAAACACATACCGAGCTCCTCTTGCGTGAAACTGACTGGTTTTTTAGTTGCATCCAAGTTGGTCACCGTGTGTTTCATGTAAGGCTCACTTTCAACCTGAATTTGACTTTTCCTTCCCTTGTAAGGGAGCCATAGGTGGGACCAATCAGTGGGAAAGTATCCTTGCAGCTTGCTAGACCAATCTCTGCTCAAAGAAGGCCATATGCTTCTGGGATATCCACGATTACTATGTCAATGCACTGATGCACCTTAGAATTAGAGGATAGGTAGATAATGACATTATTTAATTCACCTACTGCAGGAACCTTAGATCTATCGAGTTGAATGATCTTGGCATCAGTTTTTTTAGGGCAGATGTTTAAATTCTTGCATACAGACAAGGGCATAACATTCGTGGATGCAACAAAATCAACGAGGAAATTATGGATGTTGAAGTTGAAGATCTTGAAGGATAGAAGGAAAGGTGGTGTGGATCCCCTAGAGTTTGCATTCATGGCATTCACGATAGATTGGGGACTAGCAGCAGCTTGGGCAGATGTGGTGCTCACGGGTTTGGTCATCGGTAGATTGGCAAATGATTTGACGATAAGATCTCGCTGGTTAGCAATGCGAGTGAGTTCGTAGAGAGAAATATTGGCCCGTGTCTTCTTCATATCCCCGATAATGTTATACCCGGAGTCTATGTGTGGGATAAGTTCGGTGGTTTTTTTTGGATAAACCAATGAAGATTTAGCCTTGGGGCCTTCTCGGCGATTAGTTGGGCTAAATTTCTCAAGAGTCTTGGTTTGGTTTTCTATGTTTGGTGGCAGGATTTTCCTTAAGAAATATTTTCTTTTTTCTTTGAAGGACTGCTCAGGGACTAGGCCTTTTCTCCTCAAGCCATATTTCCGAGGAGGTTTGGACATAGGTTAATCAGCCAAGTTTATTCCAGCTGTGGAAGGGGGGATTTCCCCACGGATGACCTCAAAAGAGAGGACAGTGGAACCCATACCTTCATCTGGGGGGGAGGCCTCCTCGTTGTCTGAAGTAGCCTCCTCCTCAAAATCCCTAGGGGTTTGGTCTTCTAGAAGTTGATTCACCATGGTGGTCATGTTGTTGATCCACTAGGGGCAAGTTTTCTTTGAGTGGGAGGCTTGATGGAAAGAAAAAAAATTATCCTTGTCGATTTCTTCAACGTTGAGGCCAATGCTTGAGTTTGACGAAGGCCAGTTCACAGCGGGGTTATTCTTTTTAAAGAAAGGTTTCTACATTTTAGCACCTGAGACAGAGTCATTGTTCTTCCTCTTCAGATCGGAGACTTCGTTGGTCAGTAACTTGAGGGACTTCATGATACTTTCGAAGTCGAAAGGTTCCTTGTATTTGTCTCCGGATTTATGGTTCGAGGATTGGACTCTCTTCATGGTCGGCTTTTGATCATCCCAGCCATCATGGTCCATCGCTCCTATGAATAGCATATCCCTTTCGATAGCGAGGCCAGTGGTGTAATTTTTCGCTATGGTAGCTCTAGCTTCGCATTTCATGAATACGACAATATCCCGAGGGAGAGCCCATGTGTAGTAGTCAATGGTGATGGAATCATCTAAGGCCATATTCAGCAGGAATTTGTTCAATATAGTAGCGAAGCATTGATTGAAATCTTTGATTTTCTCCTTCTTGTATCATTTCAAAGTACTAAGCTCTATGAGAAGCATAGAAGGAGTTTTGTATTCTGAAATTTTTTGAAGGAAAGTACCGTGAAATTAATCCCAAGAAGAAATGGAAGCAACAGGGAGGGACCAGTACCATGTAGCAGCTTTATTTTCTAAAGTATGAGGAAAAATACGACACGCTACATCGTTAGACTGCACCGTCATCATTTGTAATGCCAAGTAAAAGTTTCTTATGTGATCTTTGGCCAGTGTACCCTTTTCGGCGTCAAACTTGGGGAGGTGCTTCTTAGGTTGTTGGGGCATGTCATGCAGGGGGTCATGGAGAGCTAAAAGAGATTGTGCCATCCAAGCTAACAGCTGCACGCGCCTTGCCTGTTGGTTGCATGGTATGTAAACAAGCCCTATTTTTCTTTCAGATTCGCTCCCTATGCCTGAACCAGATGCTTCTCCCTCATGATGGGACTACATGTCCTGATTTCTCCCTCGATTCCCTACATTCCTGATGTTTCTCCAATTATAAAGGAAAGGGAATCTGTTATGGTTTCGATTATGGTGAGGGTATCCCATATTTCGACCTTACCCACGGCCTCTATCACCACATCCCCTGTTTCCCCGGTCCCTCCCAGCAGCGCCCTCAGGCTGGTTATTCACTTGAGTGTCATCGTTCATAGGTTGGTCGGGCTGCGTTTCGGTGATTTTTAGGCCGCCTCCTTCATTCCCTCGGGGATTTTCGGGGGGCTCTAAGAAATGACGCTCTACGGAATCAATATAATCTTCTATCAAGAGACCTACCAGCTGAGACAGGGAATTGACCAGGGCTCCCTGACGAGTGTGGTTGGGCACGGGAGTCCGAGGGTTGACTAGGGAGTTGGTGGCCGGGACGTTTTGTAAGCCTCTGATGAGATCATGAGCGATTGGGAACAAGGACCTTAGTTGGTCAAAGGTGACCTCGTAGAAAGCGGATTCTTCTTCAAGAGAATGTTCAGGGGGTGGTGGACCAATGTTTTTGTACATGATTTCCCCATGCGGGGTTTGCAATGAAATGTTGCTTGTGTGCTGGGAGCCTGCCATTCAGGCCCTCCTTCTAGCGCCAAATTTGCTGACAGGAAAATATGTCCAGCCAACACTAAGGATCTCCCTGGTAAAAATTCCTGATTAGACTCTAAATTTTTTATGATAGGGATCCCGTCTGAGGTGTGGGTCCGGCTACCAATGAATACTCCTTTTCTCGGACACAAACGAGCCCTGCAGACTTATGAACATACGATTATTCGAATGGTATAAGACAAATGGTTGAGGAGCCTTAATGAACATAAAACACTACAAATATCAAGATGAGTTAAATCAGCAGCCAAAGGAAATGTTGTTAGTAGCACATCATTAGGGTCACACTTGTAAAATCTATTCAAACCACAAAAGAAACAGTTCTTTATGGTTGGAGCACCCTTCACTTCCTTAAGCTGTCTCAAGAGATAAGATAAATGTTAGTAACAGATTTTCTAACATCTTATAAATAAACAACCTAACATCGTTAACAAATTTAGTAGGCTGAAATGTATAAATGATATAAGAAGAAAACATAGATTACATAATCATAAAGATATCAGATACATAAGGCAAATATTCATAGTGTTAACACATTAATCCTCATCAGATACAAGAGTGGAAGCAAAACAAGTGCTTGTATTCATTCTTAGAAAAGTGCATTCAATGCTATACAATTCTCTTTACCCCTTTGGAGTCCCAAAAAAAAATATCCTTTTACAATTCCCCAAAGGGGGTAGTTATAGGACAAAATTGACCCTTGGGTATCCCTAAATTTTCGCCTTCCTGACCGTTGAGATGCTTTGTGACTTGATGGAATCCGCGACTTGCGTCATCCTACATAACATTGTAGCTACAAGCTTGTATACCTTCTTGAGACCTATCGTCTGATATTCCTAGTCCTTCTTGAACCGGAACTTTTCTGGGTCTTCCCACCACCCTCTTAAGGTCTCGGGAATGGGGACTGCATGAGTGGTGGCCCACTCATCATTGAAGGTTTGTTCTTGGGCAAGAAGCGCATAATATAATTCTGTATCTTGTCCCTTCAGGTTTGCAAATGTCTTCCCAACATGATCCTGAATAACCCACATCTTGGGGTTGACCTTTTATAGGATCCACTCGATCAGCTCTACACATGGTAACATAGGTGAATGGGCACCTGTGTAATGGAATTTGGATCTTTTAACCTGCACATACACCTGTCGGTCTGGGAGGTCTTATATAAATTTAGGCTTTGTAAATTCTTGGTACACCTGATACCAAGTCATATTGTCCCCTTTGCCGAAAGTGCATGTTGTGTCTCCATAGATAGGGGGAAGAGAAACAGGTATTTCCTCCTCCGTTATTTATATCTAAGGGATTTTGTTCCTTTTGTGAACTTTCAGAGGCCCCATATCACTTGAGGCCGATGAGATGGATACGCACTCTAGCTCGGCTTCAAGGTTCCCTGGCATGTTCATAAAACAATCCCATGATAAGATAGATGTCATATTTATAAATATTTGGGTTGGTCCTACCTCTGCTCAACTATTTTCAAGGAAATGGGTGAACCTGTGACCTGGTGACCTTGTGACTGGGTCGCTGGGTCGCTAGGTCGCGTTGGTTTAAACTTTCACAAAAAATTAACCTAGCGACTTGGCGACTTGCGACTAGGTCACGAGGTCGCTGAGTCGCACTAGTTTAGGTCTTCATGGAAGTGTGACCTAGCGACTTAGCGACTTGCGATCGGGTCGCGAGGTCGCTGAGTCGTGAAGTCACGTCACTCTGAACTTTTACGTATATGTGACCTAGTGACCCTGCGACTTAGTGACCGAGGTCGCGGAGTCGCGGGTCGCACTAGGGCTTGGTAGAAAGTTTACGCAGTGGTGAAGACCTTCATCTTGTTTTTTAATCAAAAGGGAGGTAGGGTGACATATCAAGTGGGAAGCAAGCATTAAGTTCCTTATTGAAAGGGCTTGAAGGGGAACTTGAATAGGCTGATACAAGGGAGGCTTCCATAGGAGAGCTATGGGGAGTGGCAAGTTATAGTAACAGGATTCATGGAAGGCAACAAAAGCTAGGTTGAGGTTTTAAAAAGGGCCAAGGTGAGGGAAAAGGAGGCAAAAATCAGTCAAAAAAGGAAACAACAAGAGGATTAGGCAACTTACCTAGGAAAAACGTGCTACAGGTGGCTTGTCAGAGGCGCTTTCTTTCTTCATCACGCAGGTCGAATGCGACCTATGTGACCCTTCTATATATAAAGGGGTTGCATGTGTGTGAAATAAATGAGGGTCGCAAGGTCCCAAATGAGTTGCATTGATGAGATGTGTAACCTCGCGACTCTGCAACCTTGCGACCTGGAGGGGTCTTAGGGTCGCAGGATCACAAGGTCGCAATTGTTTGGTTTCGGGATGATAGCGACCTCGCGACTTTGCGACCTGAGTGATCGCAAGGTCTCAGGGTTGAAAATTAAATGAGTTAACCAATTCTGTGACTTAGCGACTTGAGATTTTGAAATAGTGAACTTAGGCTTGACTCCATTTTCAAAAAGGTT
Source organism: Pinus albicaulis (assembly GCA_034641835.2). Taxonomy (NCBI): domain Eukaryota; kingdom Viridiplantae; phylum Streptophyta; class Pinopsida; order Pinales; family Pinaceae; genus Pinus; species Pinus albicaulis. Next base: position 186,546,681 of record CM076574.1, read on the forward strand.
AGGGGCTCAAAAATTTAAAAAGGGGAAAAATTTTGGAGGGTGTTGTAGCGGCTACAACAGGTTCCATGAGCATGAACATTGCATATAAAACCTTGATGTATCTCTTGCGGAACCATGAACATGAAGGATCATACTTGAGAATTCTCATTTAAGGTGAGTCTGTAAAATGGATAAGCTTTGCCATGTTGGGTATTATCCCTTCACCCATGTAGTGAGCTTGCAATCACACAACCTATTTGTTTATTTTGGATATATATATATTTGTGTGTGTGTGTGTGTTTAAACATATTTTTTTAATTTTTCTTTCTAGATATATATTAATTTTAGTTTGTACTTTTAACTTTTTATTTTCATATTCATGGTTTCACCAAAGGTACATCATGAATATACCTTTGGTGGAACCATGAAAATGAAATATTTGTACCCAACAACTCTCATTTAAGGTGTGTCTGTATAATGGATAAGATTTTCCATGTTGGGTATTTCCCCTTCACCCATGTGGTGAACTTGTAACCCCACCACATTTTTTTTTTTGTTTATATATATGTGTGTTTAAATATATTTGCTTATTTTCATATCTATATATATATATATATATATATATATATATATATATATAATTTTCCCAAGTTTGGGATGATTATGGGCAATCCACGGTAAAATATGATTGTGCCATCATCATGACGACAGAGCGGCCAAGCTATGATCGATCGTCGGCAGATCCTCTCGAGAATAATCAATTATTCCTCTACCAGCTTGCACCCCCCTTCACATCAGGAGAAGTACCTTGTCCTTCTCGCCCGTAGCTATTGATGCAGGAGCATTCTTCAAAGTTCATAAGACTTAAGAGTCTTATCACACATTTACTAAAGGGAGTGGGTTCCCTTAATTATTTTGTTATTTTCCTAAGTTAATTGAGATTTAAATGTAATTTTATTAATGAAGAATATCTCATGAGTTGTATAGATCTTAGAGATGAGTGTGTAATCCTAGGAGGAATGAGAATTTTAGGGATCTAGAGGCTTAATGTAGGATTTGGTTGAGTAAAGAGTGGAATTGAGAGAAGCTTTAGGAAATAATAGAGATATTGTTGGATTTGAAGTGAAATTTGTTCATGAATCCTTTTTGTATATATTTGTAAGCATTTTGAAACAAAACAAAGGGAAAGAAGCGAAGATTTGATATATTGGTTCGAGATTAGAGGTTGGCTCAAGGTTAGCTCAAGGTTGGCCGAGGTTGACTAGTTAAGAGAGTGAGAGTATGATGAGGTAGAAATAAGTCATTTTAATGTGTGTTTTCAGGCTCACAGAAGCCATAGTATTGTAACAGGGTTAAATTTCAATGAGGATTGTATATTTTGTAATTATTATGATTTGTTTAGCCGTGACTTGTAAATCCTGTATGATTGTGTGAATTGTGGTGTGATGTGTTATTTAATTAGAATTATTGTTGATTTTTCAGAGTGGAATGACCAGTAGGATATGATCAGAAGTAGTGACTATTATAAAGGATTGAGACTCTGTGTATTAATTCAGTAATTGTACAACCAAGGAATATCAATGTCTAAAAATGAGTAGCAATGCAACATCTCGTAGCCACATAAGTCTATTGATGAATCATGGATGAGAGTAGCAAAGAGGAATGATTGATCGTGAAAAACACAATTGTGTTTGTTTCTTAAAAATTCAGAGATTTCAGAACATAGGCGAGTAGGAGAAATCAACGATCACGATCAGATCCCAGATCTGAAAAGGAAAGGATGAATGGATGAGATTCTATCACGAGATCAGCTGGAAAGATGCGATTCGAAGAAGGCAGAGCAAGTGTGGACCGTTAGATCTTGTTGCAGATCAACGACGGATAGCAAATCGCAATATCGCAAACCAAAGGTTTAAAGGTTAAAGACATTACAAGTAAATTATTTAGTTTGCAATGTGGTAAGGGGTGAAAGGTGCGATGCGGCGAGAGGCGGCCACGTGTCAGCATAGTGTAAGATTTCATACCACAAGTTTTACATTTTAGTGTTATCGGTAAGGAGTTAAGTTTGTGGGTGAGCGGTGGTGCTAAGACAAGAGGTATAGTACACTGTTGGATCTGGTGAAGATATACGATAGAGATTGTGTCATATTTCACATTGGCGGCTGTATTTTTTCACATTTAAGTTGCAACTTAAGTTGCCTGAGATGAAATTAGCCTTGATTGGTTGAAGTTTGTGGGAACCGAGAACCTATTTCGTGCGTATGTAAAGGATTCGGGTATGTATAATTTGTTTAGGGTAAGAAATGTTGATTTCTAGTGTATGTATGTAAATAAACCCTGATAAAAGTAATATATTGTGTAATAAGAAGGGGAATTTAATGTTTGGGTCCATAAACCATAAGGTCCACGGGGTTATATTAAAATGCAGTTTCGGCTACATCATTTTTGGTATCAGAGCGAGACTAGGGCTCTTTGGGGTTTTATTCAAGGGTTGAATTTGATTCTCAATATGTGTAGAGTTTGAATTGGTATTTGATCCAGATGTAAAAGGTTATGGTATGAAAATAATTTGTTGTTGGGAGATCAGAACACAAAAGAGTTTATGTAGAGAAGAAGAGTGAGATATTGCAGGTAATGGAGACTTCATCCATTTCATTCAAGACATACTACGGAAAAGGAAATTAGTGAAAGATGAATTAAATTGCAGACGGTGAAAAGTAAAGCAACATGCTTATTGTCCAAGCCAAGGAAAATGGCAAAGAAAAGAAGATGAGTAAAGAGGAACTTGACAAAGACACTGCTGAATTGAAAGAAATTATGGATGCAATAATAATGATGCTTGAATACTGTGAAGGGGACCAAAGATATGGTTGGACTATGAAAATAAAGAAGATCAAATGGAAGTTGTTACAGACAAGGATAAAGAAGAGAATCTACATCATATTAACAAAATAACATAGAGCATCTACGTTAAAGATGAAAGGTGGTTATTGTAGGCCTGAGAAAGAAGTTTACCTTGCTAAGGAAGGAATTATTAATCAATTTCTAAACTTTTGGACAAGTTTAGATCAATGGAGAACTGTGATGAAGGAGACATCAAAGGAAGAGGAGATTTCTATTTTTGAACCTAATGTTTTATGTATGTATGCAAGTGATGAACAACCTTTAGAGGATGTATTTATGCAGGTTGATGAAGAAATGAAATTGTTAGAGGAGATGGTTGTAATAAAAAATTTCTTGATTGAACATGTGTTCAAAGATACTGAAGATGAAAAATTGTTGAAGACTACTATGGAAGATGGAAATGATGAATCTAGTAAGACTTAGAAAAATGATAACAGACAATCTGAAGACAAAAGGAAATTGCAGATTGCAGAAGAAGAAGTAGAAAAGAAGTATGAAGATATCCTTATGACAGGATTAAACGAAAGTATATGTACAGTGCAAACACTTGAGGTAATGGGATTATCTCTTCAATTTTTATTCAAAAATTATGAACATATATTAATAGTTGATGGTCAAGAAATTATTTTGAGAGGACATAATGGAGCATCAATGGAAAGAGATCTTAATAAAGATTTCATTGTGAAATATGGTAGAACATAAAATTATAAGGAGAATTGGGTTCAAGGAGGTACAATTAATCTAGTAAAGGAAATGAAGAAGAAAGGACAGTCAAGAACTTAAGGATAGGCTGGCAGAGACTACTGCACAACAGAAAATTGAAGATAGTGTTATCTATACAAATTGCAAAAGGAGTAAAGGTGAATGTAATCAGCGAACTAGAAGGAGACAGGAAATCTCAAAAGATGAAGGAAAGGATGCTTTCATGAACTATGCAATTGCAGTGAACAACAAAGGGGTTCAATGGAGTATGATATTCATGGTGATAACAGTAATTTTTACTGTTGTAAAAGGGACTTTACAGTGGAATGGAAAATCTATTTTACATGGTGATTTTGTTTCCTATATAGAAACAAAAGTAACTTTAGCTTCTAAAGTTAGAGATTGGCAGATTTTGATTGAAAAGAAAGAGGGATGTAAAAATCAAATTAGTAGCTAACAGATTTGTAAGGGAGAAAAGGAAAGAATGAAAAGAAATGTGAAGGGACGGAAGGCCAAAGAGAAGAACAAAGAACATGGTTCAGAAATTAGACAACATTCAAAACAAAGTAGAAACAAAGAAGACTTTTCCAAGACAAAACAGTATGAAGGAGGATATGAAAAGTTAGACATTTCATATGCACATCAAGGGGATGACAAATCAGAGAAAACTTGGAGTAGAGGCAATGAGGAAGAAGGTGAAAAATGTAGTATGTTTTCTTATTTTGAATTATTAATTGTTGAATTTGTTTTTCAAGTTAGAAGACAAACTTCTTTTTCAGATATATTTTTTTATGCAAATATGAGGAAGCATGCAACTTCTGGAGATGCAGAAAGTCAATTTTTTGTATGGAAACAAGAAGATGAGAGAAAGCAACTAGTTGATTCAGAAGTTTGGAAAAAGAGTTGATATAACTCTTACACAAGTCATTGCAGAAGAGAAAGAATATTGCAAAAGATGTGAAATTAAAGTCCATGAACAAATTTTGTTTTTGATCCAAAGAAGATTTAAATGTCAAGAGTTTACCTTGAATTTGAAAATGAGAAATTGGGTGAACAGTTCAGTTAAATTTAATGTGAATATGAAGACAATTAAACAAGTATCAATAAGTAAAAAATTTGTAGCTGATGGACAATATATAGTGGGAAGGTCATATGTTCTTGTGTCAAGCGAGAAACAATATTCTTTTGAAATTGAGAAGTTTCCACTCAAGATATTGGATAATTAGATGATGAAAACAAAAAAGGTGATAGGTATGGGAATTTTTCAAAGACAACAAGTCAAGAAAATATGGAAAGATATGCAAGACAGTATAAAGAAAGTGGTTTGGAAATAGAAGAGGATGTTGGTGACAGGATCAGAAATCAAAATATACGGTGAAGAACAAGACAATGGAACTAGTGGAGAAGACATGAAGTTGAAGTTAAATTCTGTTGAGATGATGACAGGAAAACATCACACAGAGGTACATAAATTTATGTTTCTTGAAGAGACACTCATGTTGAATATTAGTATAAAAACACTATGTAGCACAAATGCTCATGACAACAGAGCAAAAGGACATCCACAATATAGGTTTTGGCATATAGGAGGAGGAGAGAATGCAACAAATACACCTGTAATTGGAAAAGGTCAGACAACCAATTCGAAGATGAAGTCTAAAGAAGTTTACAACAGAGGAAATTGGAAGACTCATGAACAAGAGTCCATGAATTATTTAACTTGGGGAGTCTGATGAAGGAGCATTCTTCAAAGTTCATAAGACTTAAGAGTCTTATCACACATTTAATAAAGGGAGTGGGTTCCCTTAAATATTTTGTTATTTTCCTAAGTTAATTGAGACTTAAATGTAATTTGATTAATGAAGAATATATCCTGAGTTGTACAGATCTTAGAGGTGAGTGAGTAATCCTAGGAAGAATGATAATTTTAGGGATCTAGAGGCTTAATGTAGGATTTGGTCGAGTAAAGAGTGAAATTGAGAGAAGCTTCAAGAAATCATTGAGAGATTGTTGGATCTGAACTAAAATTTGTTCATGAATCCTTTTTGTATATATTGGTAAGCATTTTGAAACAAAACAGAGGGCAAGAAGTGAATATTGGAGAGATTGGTTTGAGATTAGAGGTTCGCTAGAGGTTAGCTCGAGGTTGGCTGAGGTTGGCTAGTTAAGAGAATGAGAGTATGATGAGGTAGATAGAAGTCATTTTAATGTGTGTTTTCAGGCTCACAGAAGCCGTAGTATTATAACAAGGTTAAATTTCAATGAAGATTGTATAATTTGTAATTATTATGGTTTGTTTAGCCGTGACTTGTAAATCATGTATGATTGTGTGAATTGTGGCGTGATGTTTTATTTAATTAGAATTACTGTTGAATTTTCAAAGTGGATTGACCAGTAGGATATGATTAGAAGTAGTGACTATCATGGAGGATTGAGACTCTGTGTATTAATTCAGTAATTGTACAGCTGAGGAATATCAATGTCTAAAAATGACTAGCAATGGAACATCTCGCAGTCACATAAGTATATTGATGAATTGTAGACAAGGGTAGCAAAGAGGAATAATTGATTGTGGAAAACACAACTATGTTTTTTTCTTAAAAATTCAGATATTTCAAAACAGAGGCGAGCAGGAGAAATGAACGGTCACGATCAGATCACAGATCTAAAAGGAAAGGATGAATGGACGAGATTTTGTCATGAGATTAATTGGAAAGATGTGATTGAAGAAGGAAGAGAAACTGTGGACCATTAGATCTCGTTACAGATCAACGACGGATAACAAATTGCAATATCGCAAACCATAGGTTTAAAGGTTAAAGACATCGCAGGTAAATTATTTTGTTTGTGATGCGGTAAGGGGTGAAAGGTGCGACGCGGAGAGAGGTGGCCATGTGTCTGCATAGCACAAGAGCACATACAGCAATTTTTATAGTTTAGTGTTATCGGTAAGGAGTTAAGTTTGCGGGCGAGTGGTGGTGCTAAGACAATAGGTATATTACATTGTTGGATCTGGCAAAGATCTACGACATAGCTTGTGTCACATTTCGCATCAGCGGCTGTATTTTTTCCTGTAAGTTGCAACTTAAGTTGGCCGAGATGTGATGAGCCTTGATTGGTTGAAGTTTGTGGGACCCGAGAACCTGTTTTGCGATTATGTAAAGTATTCGAGTATGTATAATTTGTTTAGGGTAAGCGATGTTGATTGCTAGTGTATGTATGTAAATAAACCCCGATAAAAATAATATGTTGTGTAATAAGAAGGGGAATTTAATGTTTGGGCCTATAAACCATAGGGTCCATGGGGTTATATTAAAATGCAGTTTTGGTTGCATCAGTTGTCCGCCACCCTTGGGGCCTATCCACCATCCTACTCCTTTGTCATCTTAACTACCGTCTAACTAGAGCAGGCAAACTCATAATTTTTTCTCCTCCGCTATCAAATCATCTCACCACATCGGCTGCCTATGTATACTTGGCCCTCTCATATGTGAAATCACTCTCATCTATGAAATCGATCCCAATTTCCTTCCCTTCCCCTGCTCGATCAAGCTTGGCCCTCTATTTGGCTATATTCGACCATTCGACCCCCCATGTTCTCCTCCCCATCGACCTTTTTTCCCCCATCCCCCCAGTATCATGCCTTCTCGAAGCTCTACTGCCCATGCCTTTGGTAGCAGGGACCATGGTCATGGCTCATGATGGTCCTCTCCCAATTGTCCTCCTACAACTAGAGTGGCCACTACCGCATGTAATGTTGCAATAACATATAAAAACCTAAGCATGTAGGATTCCAAGGCCCATATACTCAAGATAGAAGACAATTCAAGGTGGGTTCGTCAATGGGCTTCAACGAAGGAAGTTGATGCTAAATTCAATTGGATCCCGGACCAGGGCTTACCAGGGCAAGAGAAAAAAAAATTAGTAGATCCATTGAGCTCCATTAGAAAACAAAGAAAATTCTTGCTCTAGCTCTACAGGAGTAGAGAGACAACAACAATGTCGTGGAGAGGAAAATCGATGCCCTCACTAAAAAATTCCTAATTTATGTGAGTGAGGTTCACGTGGACAATAACTCCCCTCACTAAACGATGCTCAAGCGCAGAATAACTTACCACCATGGGATTCTTGAAATCAAAGGGGAGGCAGGCCCCTCAACTACTCTGAAAGACCAGCACGTCATCCACGATGACAACACCCCGGAGTGCCCCATCATCTTGGACGACAATCCGGCCAAAGACACTGCCTAATGTTCAGCTCCACCTCTGCAGTTTCTAGGTCTCCTCTGTTCTATACAATTTTTTAGCATGGTGCGAAGCCAGATCAGAATTTTTTTTTTGTTATGGGCTCAGCTCCCACATTTTTGTAAGATATGGAACTCTCAGCAAAATCAAATGTAAATTTCCCCCCTCGCGAGGCTACTCTATTGTTTTCTCAGTTCCGGATGTGGTGGCCTCTACGCTCACCTGGTGGCAAACTATGTAATCCTTTTCCCAGATGATTAATAGAACATTTTTTATTTACTATATATATATATATATATATATTTCTTAATTTTTTATATTCATTTAGTTTGGTTTTTTTTTTTCAAAATATATTTCTTTTTATTTTTATTTTTATAAAATTTTAAATTATATTTTAAAGGAGAATACATTTTGTCTATATACAATAACTTGTGTATTCTTTAAGGATTAAGCCTTATCCGTGTGAAGCAATTATTTTTCTAAATAAACCACAAACCATATACTTAGTCTAGTCTTTACATTTTGTGGTAGAGCATGGAAATTGACATGAAATTGAGCATGTTACAACCATAGTTGTAGCATATAAATATGTTCATATAAAATGTTACTTTTGGTTTTTAATAATTTTTTATTAATTTTTCTTTTTTATAAATTTGGAAAAAAACAAATTATTAAATATTTAATTTGGTTTTTTTTTTTTAAATAAATTTTCTATTTTTTTTTGCATTACACCATTTTTTTTAAGGGTGTTTTTCTTGATTTTGTGTAATTTAACAATGATTTTGAATGTCATAGTTAAAAAAAATATTGTAATTTTAGTGCTCCATTGAAAATAGGTCAAGCTGTTTTAGGCTAAGATTTCAAAAGAACTACTCTTTTAGCTTTTAAAAACAGATTTATTTTGGTAGAATGAGACTTTGCTTTAGGTGTTGATTGTTAAGATTTTTTTTAGTCATGATATTTGGTTTATACTGCCATGGTTGAAAAATGTTGAAATCTTAAGATTTTTTTATATTCGTGATATCTGGTTTTAATTCCATGGTTGAAAACTGTCGGAATTTCTACATTTTTTGAAGTCATGTTATTTGATCTTTAACACATTGCTTGAAAATTGTTGGAATTTTAAGGTTTCCATGATCATAATTTTGTTTTTTAATGCCATCGTTGAAAATTGTTATAATTTTTAACCCTAAAAAAGTGTGTTTTAGCATCACCACTTTTCGATTCAGGGGTGTTTGTTCATGTTTTGTGCACAAAAATAGGATTTTTTGGCATTAGAGTTATTGTTTGAGTTTATAGTTATCATTATGTTGGTAATTTTGTTAAACTCGACAAGGTCAACATGGTGAGTGTATTTTCTTGAACATGGTTGTGCAAACTTCATGAGATCATATGCGCATTGAGCATGGAGTGAAAAATTTAGTGTAGAGACCTTCATAAAAGGCAAGTGTATATGGGAGCTTGATAATGATAGATGTGATTATAGAATGAGTGCTTAGAGGTATGGAAGATTTTTTGGTAGAAATTTATATGGGGTAAGAACATTTTTTCTTCATATACATGCACACAACAAAGACTAATGTATGCAATGTGGAGAATATGACACCAGGATCAATGCATAATTGGTTGCACACAATAGGCATGGAGCTCAAACTATAGATTGTGGGTGTATATGCATCCAGGGAGGTGTTCCCAAAGTGTTCAAAAGGAACAAGAAGCATGGGAAATTCCATAGAGGTGTATTTATTTTCCAGTTTTCAAAGTACATGAGTTTATTGTTTGAATATAAAATGCGTGTAATATAGATGTGAATAGGTGAAAGACATGGAAATAATGCAATAAGATAGCCTAAAAGTGATAAGACGTGTGGCTTTAACAAACATAAGTTTTTCTTTAACTTTTATTTTCTAAACTTTTACACAATTTATTTTGGTTATGGCACATCAATATGTATACAAGGTAACCATAATATTTTTGTAGTCAACTAGTGTTTTCTTAGTTTGTGGTCTGAAGTGGTGCAAAGGAACTAGGAATGTGTGAGGTTGATATGGTGGTGCATGTAAATAATGAAGAATGGAGAGATTTAAAGACAAATAGCATAAGAGGTAAATTTGTTTCATGTTGTGATTTAAAATTTATAGAGATTGATTGGTGCTTGGCATGATTTTAAAGTTGCAAAAAGTGTAGTGTTTACCAAAAATCATGTTAAAATATTCTCAAAAATTGGATGGCCATAATTTTGATATTTGGAAGTAGTGGATGCTTGTGATATTTTAATATATATGTTTTTTAGGAGTTTTTTTTTTTTTAATCATGATGAGAATATTGTAATAATTCAAAATTGGTGCCTGGATCGTGGTTGTTACAATAGGTGAGTAGAAGGAAAATCCTTCTATGTTTTACTATTAGTCTGTTACTAATATGGTCTTTAGCCATATTAGTCGTCTATTATTAGTTTTACTATCCTAAAGAATACAAGGTCTTTGGAGGTGTAGATTCCCCAAAATACATGTAGATACAAAAAAAAAAAAAAATTGCATAGTAGACTGTTGTTAAGGGATAGTTGTGAGGGAAGGAATACAATTTCTCATTAGGACTCCTGCATCTAATTTTACACCTTTATTGGTGTTTAAAATGTAACTAGGATCAGTCTTCATAATAACTTGTAATTGTTTTATGTAAATAGAGAAGCAAAAGAATAATAAATATATTATGTTACTTGCTTCATGGGTTTCATGAGTAAGGAATTTTATTTTAGGTCAAAGACTTCTTCTTGATGTCATTTAGGATTTTTCATCTAGTCATAAAGAATTCATTAAGTCACGTTACACATGTAAAAGACATGTCAATTATGTAAAAGATTCACTCCAATATACTTGTCACTATGCATCTTATAGTCGGCCAAAATATCAACTATATTCTCCTAATGAAGAAGTCGACCTACCTCCATGATCATGTCCGCCTAGATAGAAGAGATAAGTCACTATATAAAGGGTGTTTCAGCCTCTTTGTTTAACCAATAATTCGTGGTCATCTCTGCAATAATTCAATGTGGGTCTTAGTGTGAAAATTCAAGGGTTATACAATGAAGAAGGAGGTCACTAACAAGTGCATAAAGGATCTCATAGTTTTAGGATATATCACCACTGCAATCCCAACGAAGGCCAAAGTAGATTTCAGGATTACTTCAAATCAATTAAGGGTGTAATATAGTTCAAAACAGTGTTGGAAGGTAATCGAAACTAGGAGACATTTTGAGAACGAAAGGGAAGCCGAAAGGACTGTGTCAAGGGTTGTAGGATTAAGAGACCGATACTCTCTTAGTGGCAGTGCTGAAGAGTGCAAGAAAGAAGGACAAAGTGTGAAGAGATAGTGACAAGTATCTTGGGTAATATTTTGTCAAAGTGTTTTGTCAAGTGTCTTGGTATTCTCAATTTAAGCATCTATGAGAAGAGATTTGTTGGTTTTCCCCTCAAGAGGAGGAGTTTTGGCCCTGGCTTGCAACCTACATATTGTGTCATTTTTATTAATGTTTTGATATATGTTTGATGTATTTATTATCATAATAAAAATTATCAAAGTGAAAGAATCTAAAGTATAACATAAGCAGTTATCAAGTAAGATAATTGAGTTAAACATTTCCCTACTAAATTCTCAATATGGTTTCAGAGCTAAGGTCATTCAAGGGAATCATAGAGAATATTGCAAGCCATCTCAAGAAAGGTTTCAATAATATCTGGAATCTCATATTCTCTTCCAAGGAAACATCAATCATAAAAGATGAAGGTCTTTTATCAACCCTCTCTAGTGCATTTCAATAAGAGGACATTTGGTAATTGACAGTGGTGCTTCAAGACACATGACTAGTCACTTAAAACAATTAAAGAATCTAGAAAAGGGAAAATCCACTTATTCTGTTGAACTTACAGACAAACAATTCTATCCCATAAAATGCATTGGATCTACATCAATCAAGCTTGAAGACAGAAGCAATATCCACCCCAAAAATATTTTATTTGTTCCATGTTTGCATAAAAATCTGCGTTCAATTTCAAGTTTAAAAGACAAAGGAGATAAAGCAACTTTCATTGATGGAAATGTTGTTGTTTGGGGAAAAGAATCGAATATAAATCAAACCAAAGTTATTGGTTTTTGAGAAGGAAGGCTCTATATATTGATCTCCCCTTTAGCTGAAGCCCTAGTTCACCTTGAAATCAGTCCTTGTGAACTATGGCATCGAAGTTTTGGTCATCTCCATTTCAAAATTCTTCCCTCTCTAAGCTCCATTGTAGATGGAATCCAAAATATTAAATAATACCATGAATGAGTCTACAAGGGATGTGCATTAGGAAATAATGTCAAAATACCATTTGGAAGCAGTGCTTCACAATCAAAATATATCCTAGATCTCATCCATTCCAATGTGTGTGGACCTATGAATCCAAAATATCTTGGTGGTCATATATATTATGTCACCTTTATAAATGATCATTCAAGGAAGACTTGGGTTTATCTGTTAAAAACCGAGGATAAATTTTTCATAAAATTTCAAGAATTCAAAGCTAAAGTCTAAAATCTTACAAAAAGAAAGATCAAAATCCTCAAATATGATAATGTAGGAGAATATACATCCAAGGAGATCTTAGCATTCTGTAAGGAGTCAGGGATTAAGAGGGATTTAATAGTTCTATACAATCCCAAAAAAAATGGTGTTTTAGAAATAAATAATAGATCCATTGAATAAAGTGTAAAAGCAATGATTCATCATCGGGATTTACCAAAGTTTCTATGGGGAGAAGCAACTAAAATTGCAGTCTATATTCAAAATAGATTTCCTCATAGATCTCTCGATAATAAAAGTTCAGAAGAAGTATTCACGAGAAGGAAGCCATCTGTAGATCATCTCTGAATATTTGGGTGTCTTATATATATCCATATACCAAAGGAAAAAAGAAAGAATTTTCATCCTTCATGAATGAAAGGAATATTTGTTGGATATAGCAACTTATCAAAAGCATATATAATCTACATAAAGGATGGAGATCACATATAAGTTAGTTCTGATGTCATATTTGATAATAACATAGCATTCAAGAAATCAAAAGATCTTTCCACAGACTCTGATGATGAAGATATTCCAATATTTGAGGAAGAAGTGAACCAAGAAGTAGAGGAATCTCACCATGAAGAAGAAGGTCCCAGTGAACCCATTCAACCAGTTGCCATACTTGAAACAAGAAAAAAACCCAATTGGTTGAAGTCCACACTACTTGATGCAGAAGGTCATGGAGCAGCGAAGGAGACATTTAGAGAAAGTAAGAAACCCAAGAAATACTTTCGATATGATGCATACATGACAAAACTTATAGAAGCAGAACCATCCACTTTTGAAGAAGTGGTACAGAATCTCGAATGGAATAATTCCATGAATTAAGAAACCAGACTATCATGAATAATGATGTATGGGAGATTGTACCTAGGCCCGAAGACAAATCTGTGGTTACTTATAAGTGGATATATTAGATAAAACATGCTAATTATGGAAGTATAGATAAGTATAAAGATATATTTGTGGTCAAAGGTTTCTCTCAACTTGAAGGCATTCATTATGAAGAAAAATTTGCTCCTACCACAAGATATACAATGATTCAATCACTAATTTCTATGGTTTCATCAATGGGATGGAACATCCATCAAATGGATGTCAAGACTACGTTTCTGAATGGTACAATTGATGACGAAGTTTACATAGAAAAACCCTTGGGATTTGAAGTCAAAGATAGAAAGGCATATGTGTGCAAGTTAAAGAAAGAAATATATGGCCTCAAGCAGGAACCAAGGGCATGGTATGCTAGGATGGATGAATATATTCAAATATTAGGCTTCAAGAAAATATCTGTTGAATCATACTTATTTATCAAAGTGGAAAAGGGTGAGCCAGTAATTATTCTTCTATATGTAGATGATCTTCTCCTAACAGGTATAGAAGGACGAATTAAAGAATGCTAGAAACACCTAGCAACAAAATTTGATATGAAGGATCTTGGCTTGATGCATTACTATTTGGGACTAGAAGTCTGGAAAGGACTTGATGAAATATATTTATACCAAGGAAAGTATGTGATCAAGATGCTGAAGATTTTTGACATGATGGATTTCAAACCTATGACCACTCTGATGATCACAAACTTGAAGAGACTTAGAAGTTCTTATTCAAGCCCAATAGATATTTCCAAATATAGACAATTGATTGGCTCACTGATGTACTTGGTTAACACTCGGCCAGACATATGTTTTGCAACAAATATCCTCAGTCAGTTCCAAGTAGAACCGAAGCAACATCATTGGTTAGCAACAAAACACATTTTGAGATATCTTCAAGGAACCATCAACTATTGTCTAAAATATAATAGAAAGAATGATGTCCAATTAATTGGATATACATATTCCGACTAGAGGGGTAGTGAACAATATGGAAGGAGCACTACTGATGGATGCTTCAGTTTGGGATCCTCTATGGTCTCATGGATGAGCAGTGTTGAGATTCAACAAGATGATGATCCTAGTGAAAATTAAGCACCTTCACTAGGTGGGGCCCGCAGGCTATTTTTAGGTGTATGTATATTTTTAAAATGGTGAGCATATTCTAAAATTAGCAGGATGTTGATTCTAGATGGTTGAGAAAATTCTATCTTTAGATGAGTTTCTATTTTTAGATCACAGGCGAAGTCTAATTATTGATCGCAAATCTAAAAATAGAATTCATGTCGATTATTATTAGCCCTTAATGATAATCAAATAATAAATAATAAATTATTCTCTTGAAGCACTTGATTTCATTTAACTGATGTGGTAAAACAGTTAGTTGAAGTAATTACGCATTCCAAGGTTGTTTGGTGACTCATGCATGGTGGACTTCGTTATAACTGATTGTGGCAGAGTTGTAACAGAATTGGAAGAGTAGTTATGTGAGTTGTTATTTAGTTTAACTCAGTTAAGTGAGTTAAAATCAATTTTGCTAGTTGTAGCTAAAGATACACTAGTGATAGATGAGTGAATTAATTATTTAATTAATTCACAAGCAGTGTCTTATTTGCAACTGAAGAAATAAAACAGTTAACTACTTGCATATCATATCCATTGGAGACCCAGTGGAGAGATAGGTAAAAGGGTGTGTTTGACTATCAGTTGTGACTATAGTGATGCATTCAATGCATCTACACACACATTGGAGTTTCCAATGAGTATTGCACAGTCAAGACAAGGCAAGATCAAATTCATTTAGGGATCTTCTTCAGTAGGGATTGCGCAATGGAGGCAGGCTGTAAGGAGGCAGTAAATTGGTGCCTGTGTGAACCAAATTTTGTATGACAGTGTGAAACGATTGTATATTGTACTGAGAGCTCTATGAGTTGAGATTTGTATGAGATTGTTTCATGATTCCATGATATACATAATATATTATAGTTGGGGTTTTTAGCTTTAAGCTTTCCTGGTAAAACATCTTGTTATGTGCGATTGATTTTTATTCATGTGTTTGAACCTGGCAATTTAATTTCCGCAAAGAATTGAGTAGAATTATTCTGGATTTAATTGTTAGATCAGGGGAGTCCGAAAATACATTATTGTGTTTATAAATTACTACATGGTATTGGAGCAATTTTAATCAATGAAGATTTCAATATTGAAGTAGTGCTGAGTTGTGTTGGTGGAACAATTCGAATTTTCTGCAAGAATTTCTTGGTGCGACAGTTAAGTAAACATTGAAATGGATTTCAATGAGTTGTGGTTGGAGTATGCACTCGAGGGAAGCTCAAACTACATATCCTATAAGGATAGGATTGAGTCGATGCTTGAAGATAATGTCTTGAAGGAGTTCATTGATAGCGATGTTCCTAAGCCTGCTTCGATAGATGTTGCATTACTTGACACCTGCCAAAAGAAAGTAGCGAAGACGAGAAGGATTCTGCTGGAAGGTGTGAAAGAACATATTTTGTCAATCCTTCACAGGAAAGCCACTCCATTTGCAATGTGGAAGGATTTGACAGATATTTTCCAAAGCAGCAGCGACCATAGGAAGTTGGTGTTGAAAGATAAAATCAGAAAAATCAAAATGGAGAAGGACGACAATATTCCAAAGTATCTCACGAAGTTTTTCCAATGTAGGGATGAGATTGGGAGTGTGGGAATTATAGTTATTGATGATGACTTGGTGAGCTTGGCTCTCCTTGGACTTCTGAAGTGTTGGCACATTTATCAAGACTATGTCAATGGACGAGAAAAATTGTCGCATTAGGAGCGACTTTGGTCGAATCTAATGCAGGAGGGATAAGGCAGAATACCAGGGATGGCTCTTCATCAAAGCATGATGATGAAGAGGATTATGCTTTGGCTGCCAAAGCGAGGAAAGGGAAGGGGAAGAAATCCCATTCAAAATTTGAGGCTAAAGGCAAGAAGCTGGATTTGTCCAAGGTGAAGTGTTTTCACTGTCACGAACATGGGCATCTCGCCACTAATTGCCCACAGAAAAATAAGAAAAAGAAGGATGTTGGAGTTGTAGCTAGTGAGGCCCTTGCCTCGAAATTGAACTTGTTTTCTCCTTGATCGCATGCTTGGTTTTAAGTGCACTGGAATCGGTGTGGTATCTTGACAGTGGTGCTTCCTTCCACAAGACAGGAGATCAGAAGCTTTTCAGCGACTTGGAGAAGAAAGATCTCCAAAAGCATATAGAGATGGGCAACGATGGACGATACAATGTGACTGGAATTGGTACCATTACCTTTGAGAGGGATTCAGGTGAACCATTTCTATTGAAATATGTTATGCATGTTCCAGGTCTAAAGAAGAACTTGGTCTCAGTCGCGACGTTGGAGGACAGAGGTTATGACGTTGTTTTCAATGATGGAAAAGCCTTCCTGTGACATAAAACAATGGGTCAAAATAAGAGGATAGGGATTCGAGTCAAGAATCTCTACAAGCTAGAGGTAGATGGTTGCGCTGCAATAGTGGGAAAAGAAGAAGAAGTGGTGAGACGACATGAGGGTGAATTATGGCAAAGGAGATTGGGCCATCTTCACCATGGCGCCCTAAATATTTTGTAGCAGATTTCTACTGGACTTCCCAAGGGTACACTTGCGAAGATAGATCAGTGCAAGCGATGTACTATGGGTAAGTTTTTGAAGACCACCTTTCATGAAAAGGAGAATCATGCTACGGTGATCCTGGAGAGAGTTCGCACAGACGTGTGTGGGCCATTCTTGGTTGCTTCAACAGCAAAACATATGTATTATGTTATTTTTGTTGATGACTATTCTCGTAGATGTTGGATCTTCTTCATGCAGAAGAAGGATCAAACATTCTCAAAGTTTTGTGATTTTAAATCATTCACTACAGGGAAAATACCCTCTAGCGGATGTTTTTGAGGAACCCCACAAAAAAATACCCATACATCCATTTCTAGTGGAGGTTACTAGAGGAGGTTGGCAGGCAGAGGGTTTTGCGGATGTTTTCCGCTCAGTGTGCTTATCATTAAATGTCACCCTGGTGCTCTGGAATCTCTAAAGCACCGGTGCGCATAAAAACATTGGCACACCAAACACCATGCACTTCGTACACACCCGCCCAGTGCGTCGTATTATTCTATAGCACTAGTGCATCACAAATCTTCCGCGTTGGTGCATTATAAAACACCATGCCAGAACCAAAACAACCCGGTGCGGTAGAAAGAAACCACACCAGTGCGTCATAAAACAACGCACCAAAACACAAACCGACTGGTGCGTTCGTAAGAAATAGAATCGGTGCGCCTATAAACCACGCGCACTGGTAAAGGGTTGAATAAAAAAAAAATTATGGCAAAAAAACCCTGATTTTTCATTTTTCCACTGCTCTTGAGCTCTCAATTACCAGTGCGCTCTACCATATAATGCATCGGTGCACACAAAACATTGGCACACCAGACAGCGTGTGCGACGTACACACCCACCCGGGGCGTCCTATTACGGTAACACACTGGTGTGTCATTACTCTTCTGCGTCGGTGCATCATAAAACACTGCGCCAAAACAGAACATGTTGATGCATTCTTATCCAAGATTACCATTGTGCCTATAAAAATCATGCACTGGAATAACGTTAAATAAAAAATTAAGGCCAAAAAACCGGTGCTTTACAACTATTCCACACTGGTGCTTTACTAATATTCTGCCCCGGTGCATCATCAAAACATCGTGCCAAAACTAAAACATCCCGGTGCAATGTTAGGGAACCGCCCTGGTGCATTATAAACAACGCGTCAAATCTGACACTGCCTGGTGCAGTTGTAAGTAAGCATACCAGTGCGCCTATAAAACCCCGTGCACTAGAGCATGGTTAAATAAAAAAAATTACGGCCAAAAAATCACATTTTTCACTTTCGTCAGTGCTCCAGAGCTCTCAAGCACCAGTGCCATTTCCCCTTCTCTGAGCCGCCCTGACATCAGTGCTCTCATTACACCCATTGCACGCATTGTTGCTCTGCATTGGCCACCAATCTCCAGCTTGCATTTTGAAAAACGGTGGGCAAATTTTCTTTTGCAAATTTTACAGCCAATATGCCTCCTCTATGGCGAAATGTACAGGAATTTTTCTAGTTTTTCCATAATTAAGCCTTTTAGAGGATTAGAATTTGAAATAACCTTAAAAATAACCGTTAAAAAAGGAAAAAAAAAATATTTTTCGCGTAGTGTGCCTGAGCCATTTGGCTCGCACTGGATAGCGGTGTTGCCTGTAAAATTTACAAGCTGCACTGCCACCGGTGCTAACAGTATCCACACCGTTTCTGAGGCAGTACCAAAAGGTGCCCCACATAATTTTAAATTAAAAAAATATAAAATGCAGTGCACTCATTTAGCGAGGCGCACTGTTGACCATGGGAATCGCAGTGCGGTGCGTTGACGGAATTAGCTGCCCCAGTGTATGTCAGCGCACTACATTTGACATTCCAAGAAGGTCAATGGTGCATCCGGGTAAAATACCACACCGTTGACTATGTAATTGTCATGAAGTCGGTGCACTGACATGACTATACGCTCCGGGGCATATATTGCAGTCTGCGTACTGCTATTCTGACCTTAGATATAGTCAACGGTGCTTGAAAAAAACGTAGTTGCACCGAGGCCAGTGCATTGTATTTCATTAGGGGCACCGCCACCAGTGCGCTACAAACTTAAGCCACACCGGAACCAGTGCATGACTATTTTTTTGGTGCACCGACTGGTCTGTTTTTTTGTTTCCAAAAAAATATATATGTATATTCCTAAATACATGTTTGTTTTAATAAAAAAAAATTATTTAATATGTCAATGATTCAGAGAGAAGAGGAGGAACAAAAGCAACAACAGGAGGAACAGTATGACATGATTGGCCAATGGGAGGCCCAAGAGAGGGAGAGAGATGCATACCCTTTCCCTATTATAGCAGATACCCAGGGGATCCTTAGGCAGGTAGGCCTCCTCAAGTTCTATGAGGAGGCTACTTCCCTAAAGGCCCATAGTGTGTTTTTGAGATATCTTATCCGCAGGTGGAATGCCCACCGACAGGCTTTCCAGGTTGGTCCTGACCAGTGGTACACACCCACTGAGGAGGATATTTATTTTATTACAGGACTATCGAGGAGAGGGGTGGATTTTCCCTCGTTCCCAAACATGCCAGCTGGTTTTGTAGCAGGGATTCAGTTAGTTTACTCCCAGAGATACATTGGAGCACATGTATTGTCTCCTTTAGATTTTTCAGGTACCTAGAGGTCAGTTACGTATAGGTGCATTTGGTAGAAAAGACGTGCAGCGCCTCTCACTTATCATTTCGACCATTTTGCACAACACCAGTGATGAGCAACGCATTAGTTGCTCAATTTTATATTATGTTGATTCTTTAGTACAGCAGTTATGACTTGTCAGGAAATTTGCCATTTTTTGTGCGACAGTTTTGTACGGCCTTAGATAGATGTCGTACTCATGCACAAGGGAGGGTCAACTTCCCTTTTGCTTCAGAGCTTTTTTTTTATTTTTTGAGAGGTTTCCAGAGATGATACCTATTTTTGTTCGACAGCCTCATAGGCCGATGTTTGAGGCCCAAATGCACATGTGGGGGCAGAAGATGCCCAAGAGGGGAGACACTATGTTTCCAGCTAGGATATCACATGATGCACTGGACTTACTAGCCAGTGTTGACGGGTTGCATCCATTAATTATGGTCCCATGTCCTTATGCTAGATTAGATTGGCGAGGGTGTCCCAACATCCTCTTCACAGATGATGAGCCACCAGATGATAGAGGTAATATTACTGTTTTATTTATATTTATTCTAACATGTTCTTTAACTTGTTTTTATTAAATTGTGTAATGAAATTGTCTAATTATTGTTATGTACTTGTATATATTTTGCATACATTGGCTCTTTGATGGCGAGGAGATGCCAGATCCACCACATGATCGAGGTGTGGATATTGATGATGACCAAGACATGGCCGATGCCGAGGATGATCATGATCAGGATGAGGCTGGTGTAGCAAAGAGACATGCTCTTGCTGGTGCACCGATACCACCTTTTGCTAGGCGCGGTTGACCTAAGACTAGATATAGGATGGAGTTAGGCAACCAACTCAGTGCATTGATTGTTGAGGCAGGCATCAGGCCCACTCATTACAGAGACATACAGGCCGATGATAGGCTGTTACGGATGTGGAGAGGCATGTTGCATGACATGTACAGCCTGATGTAGCATGTCGTAGGAGCTACGATAGTTATTACGTGACTAAGGAGGATTGTCTATAGTTATAACCGTAGTCGAGTCGCGGCACGTGATGGACAGTCCGCGAGCAGCAACTCATCATCTCATGATCGTTCACCTCGCGCCGCACCTGATGAGCATGAGGCTTCACTAGCAGCATCTAGCAGTCATCATGGAGATGAGGCTTGATCATCGGCCACGTCCAGTCAGCAGCCTGCAGCATCCATCAGTACTAGTCATGATCATCAACAGATTGAACCATTGACCGTCGAGGCTGCAATATTGACTGAGTAGGCCTCCACTACTACTATTTATATTGATATTGTACCACCAGCTGATACATCCATCAGTGCTAGTGATCATGATCATGAGCAGGCTTGACCATTGACCATCGAGGCTACACCCTTTACTGAGCAGGCCTCCACTTGTACTGCTATTGATGTCGTTATACTACCACCAGTTGATCCATGACATTTATATTACAGTTGTATATTTTTAACATTATATATATATATATATATATATATATATATATATATATATATATATATATATGGTCCATGTATTTTATGTTCATGTTGTAGTTGTACTTAATTTACATGTTGGTGATCATCATGATGTGGCACATATTGTTGGGTCATGTTAGATATGTTTATTTAATGTTTATCTTGCAGATAGATGTGTATACATGATAGCATGAGTTATTTGACATGAGATGTATATTTTATGTTTATGTTGTGATGATGTTAATATATAATGTTAATTTGATGTTTGAATATGTTTTTTAGTCGAATATGATGTTTGTACGATGGTTATCATGATCGTGATGATGTTTATTAATTAACTTAATATTAAATTACCATGATATTTTATTAAATATTATGTCGTGATTGTAATTGAAATTGAAATTTTAATTGTATGTAAAATTGTAAAATTATATTTGTATTTGTACTAATTTTAATTTTAACTGTAATTTTATGTAAAATATTTAATGTAAAATTGTAATTGTAATTGTAATATTTAATTTATTGTGAAATGATTGTAATTGTATATATAAAAAAATTGTAAAATTGTAATTCTAATTCTAATTGTGTGTAAAATTCTAAAATTGTAATTGTAATTGTAATTTTAATTGAATTGTATGTAAAATATTTGTAAAATTGTAATTGTAATTTTAAATGTAATTCTATGTAAAATTGTAAATGTAATTGTATGTAAAATTATAATTATAATTGTAATTCTAATCGTAATTCATGTATTTGAAATTAATGTAAAATTGTAATTCTAATTCTAATTCTAATTGTAATTGTAACTGTATGTAAAATATTTGTAAAATTTTAATTCTGATAATGTGAAAATTTTAATTGTATTTATGTGAAATGATTTTATTAAAATATTTAAATTTGTAAATTTGCAAATAATTGTAAAATAACAAATCTAGAATAATACGAATTTTTGTAACAAAATAAATTTTAGAAAATAATGAATATAAATTCATGTACTTTAGAATTATCATTATTTTATTATGATCTTACATACAAAAAAAAGAACTTTATACAATCCGGGGCGCTTATCATCATAACACGCACCAGTGCGTTGTATTACGAAGACGTGTCGATGCTTCACAACTCT
The DNA here is from genome assembly GCA_034641835.2 of Pinus albicaulis. Lineage (NCBI taxonomy): Eukaryota > Viridiplantae > Streptophyta > Pinopsida > Pinales > Pinaceae > Pinus > Pinus albicaulis. Next base: position 186,568,909 of record CM076574.1, read on the forward strand.
TCCGCGTCGGTCACAAATAAATGCAAATAAAAAAACGCAACTCTATTTTCTTTAAGTGAAAAAAAAAAGCGTCAGTTTGAAAAGTGGGTGGAAAAATATTTTCGAAAATCTAATTTCATAAAATAATTCATTAAATATTAAACACTTTTCATTATTTTACTATTTTAACTAAAAATTTTAGCCAGATATTTGTAGTAGACAGACCTGGAGCAAGAGAGCATGAGGGCATTGTGGAGTAGCGAAATACATTCGAACATAAGTATTCAGACAATCAAAAACCAAACCTCTAATGATTCAAACCCTGTATCATAGAATTTCAAACCATCTCATGATTAAATTTGATTATTTGTTTTACTTGTTTCTGCAGATTTTTTACTTTTTCTACAGTTTTATCCATTTTTACACTAAACCCTTCATTTTTTTGTTTTTTCTCTTTCTTCTCCCTGTTTCTGTGATTTCAGAAATAGGGTTTTTCATTTTAGATTGACATCCAATCCACGGGACGACTTGCATAGTCGGATCCCAATCCATTCGGCCATTGCATGAATTTTTGGAAAAAAATGGATTTTTCTTTATCGGTGCACCCTGCGTACCCTACCGCACCAGTGTGCTCAAGCACCGTGCAATAAAAAAATTGAAAACAATTTTTCTAAATCTATGCGCCATATCTGAAATAGGGCACTGGTGCTCCATTTAATGAGGATAGCACCGTACGATGTATTACACTGTTTTTGTGGTGCGTTTATAATACCCCATGCATCGTACGGTCTATTAAACTATTTTTGCAGTACATTTATAATACCAAACGCACCGTACAGTCTATTATACTGTTTTGAGTTGTGTTTTTAATATCTCCACACACCGGCTGCGGTGTGTACCTCATGAAAGGCGCACCGGTGTCTTGAGATTTATTTTCTACCTGAAAAGTTGAGAATTTATTTATAAATGTATTAATGAATGATATATGGTATAGGTTTTAGATTGATAAAGAAATGACTGACAAGAGATCAAGTAACAAAAATACTGATAACACATCAAGAAAAGAAAAAAGGCAAGTTCTTTGTAAATTATTTATAAAAAATATTATTTTTGAACTATATGTAAGTTTAACTAATATGTATTGTTTACTGTGTATCATGCAGAGCCACAAAATGATGAAGCTCGATATGATTATTTTTGATCTACGACTAGAAGAGCGTAAAATTTTAATGGAAAAATTGCAAAAGGATGAATCAGGTGAATGAAAAAATACTATCGATCCAATATGAGTTTATTTTTTTAATTATCATTAATAATATACTTAAAATTATTAGATAACATGTGGCAAACAGTCTACTAATTCACATCTGTTTAATGTTCTGCAGGGACCAACAACTCAGAAAAGTAATGTTGTTCTAAGAAAATAAAAAAAATAGAACATGCAAATGAAAATGAATTGCTTCTTAGCTCATCTGGAGTGGTGCTGGAAGTTAACTAAAGGGGGGGGAACTTTTACAAAAGTTTGAGGGATCTAGTGGAACGAATGTATAGATGTTCTTTCCACTTACAATACAAAAATCAATCCAATGATTCCAAGAACCAAATTTTATCTAAACTACAGGAAGAGTTTCTAGATAATTGGTCAATGAGACATGTCAAACTTTTAATAGAAAAAACATACAACAACAAAAAAGAATGAATGAAAAAATAATATTCCTTTAAATGCCATTGTCTAGAATTATTTATAAATATCACTTTTGTTATATTTACTTTTCATATATAAATATAAAAATTAAATATTTTATTGTCATGTTACATTTTCAAGAAGATTATGGAAATCTCAAAAAATGAATGGGCTGATATCAGAAATATGCCAGTAGGAATGTCCAAAAAGGTGTACAAGGAGATGGTCAAAGAAATGGACAAAATTACATCGCAGGAGGAGCCATCTCAACAACAACCTACTTCAAATGTAATATGTAATCATTGAATGTTTCGATCATTAGGTACAATAAATAAACAATTTAGCATTAAAAATTAATTTTCAAGAATTTTCTTGCAGAAAAGTAAAGAAAATGGAACCCATTCAGCACATAAAATAGGACGACAAGGAAGAAAAAGGTTGATCTCTAAGTTTGTGAGTAATTTTTACTTCCTTATAACAACTTAACTAGATTTCATTTTTGTATTTTTTAAGTTGTTTTACAAAAATCATCATTGAATGTCTTCAAACAGGTGCTAACATACAAAGAAGAAGCATCAGACGAATTGATTGAAATTGGGTTAAATATGGATTGTGAGTATATGTTTCCATATTAGAATTTAATTGTGGAATCTGTAAGCATCTATTGATCTTGTTTTACTTAGCTCCATCTATAATTAATAGAACAAAAACATATTTTATATTGAATATATGATTTTTTAAGGGGTATAAAACTTGCAGGAAACAAAGTATGGAATTGCGCCAACAGATGAAATCTTGAAAGATGGCATGGTACATGGTTTTGAAAGAATGTGTATAGTTTATGAGTCAATTGTTGCTATGGTACATCATTTTTCTTTTCGATTTACATTGATGTATATTATTTAATATTTCAATTTTCATTATTCTCACCAATGTATATACACCCATTTCAGTTTATTTTTATGTTTGTAAATGGAAGGTGAAGAAGAAGAAAAAAATTAACGCCATGAACAAAACATTCTTGAAAATAACCCAAGTCATGGAAGTAGCTCTAGCAGTGACAACAGTTCAATCGAAGAATATGATCACTAGGTTTGGATATCAAAGCAAGGAATTTTATTTTTTGAAATATGTCTGTGAAATCAGACATTTTTTTTAATGTAATGGACATAGTGTCCCAATTGAAAGACAAAGGGATACAAATAATGGTCCCATTTTGTATGATAAATATTGTCTTATATATATATATATAATCATAAAATATGTTTTAACTTATTCTATTGCATTCTACATTGTCATTCTCAAATGTACTAATAAAAATTTAATTCATATGAATATTGTTATAAGATATGTATGTGTCGATTTTTGATGAATAATGAATTTTAAAAAACCACAATAATTTTGATATGATATAAAAAATTAATCCAAATATCACATTCAAATGCATTAATAAAAATGTAATTAATATGAATATTGTTATAATATGTGTCGATTTTTGATGAATAATGAATTTAAAATAATCACAATAATTGGACTGTCACAGGTCGATGTTTCTAAAAAAAATAAAATGAAAACCGGTGTGTGTCAATAACTCTTGACTGGTGCGTTTATGTGTCTATACACACCCGTGTCGTTGTACGATATATGGGCACCGCATAAATACCAATACCAGTTATAAATACTGATGCATTTGTGTGATACTACATACTGGACATTTATGTATCTATAAGCATCGGTGCATTTTTACAATCAATGGGCACCGCATGAATATCGAAACCAATTATAAATCTTGGTAACTTTCTGTGATATGACACACCGGTGCATCATAAAGGTATATGCACTGGTGCATTGATACAATCTATGGGCACTGCATAAATCCCAATACCAATTAGAACGGCCCCATGCATTATATGACCAACACTACACCCGATGTGGTTTTACACCTAAACGTCCCAATGCATTCATTCTACTGAGACAGCCCCAGGGCGTCGTCTTCATGTACACACTGGTGTGTTAAATCCAGAGTAGCGCACTGATGAAAAAACATCCATAATAACCTCCGGGCGCCCATTTTTTTTAGTTGTGTTGAATTTTCGTTAAAAGCTCCGCCAAAACCTCCGTAACCATAAATGGATGTTGTAGAAAATTCTTTTTTGACAATTTTGCTCAATTTTATAACACTAAAATCCTCCTTTACAACCTCTGCTACAGGGTCTTTTCCTTGCAATGATTGGTGGAGAAAGAGTCGGGGAAGAAAGTGAAGCTCTACAGAGTGATAATGGTGGTGAATATATCTCGAATGAATTCAAAGACTTCTGTAGCAAAGAAGGAATTCGAAGAGAACTCATAGCGCCTCATAACCCACAACAGAATGGGGTTGCATAGAGGAAGAACAGAATGATTGTGGGTGTTTCACGAGCTATGCTACATGATCAGGGCCTACCAATGCACTTGTGGGAAAAAGCATGCAACACTATGGTTTATGTGCAAAATCGTTGTCCTCATAGATTAATTGGCATGAGTACACCTAAAGAATATTTTACTGGTAAGAAGCTGTATGTTTCTCATTTAAATATTTTTGTCTCATTCGTTTATGTTCATGTGACCAAGAACTTTAGGAATAAGCTGGAGCCGACTGCAGAAGTTGGGATATTTGTGGGGTACCCAGAAGCACCCCATAATTATCATGTGCATTTTCCAAACACTCAAATGACTGTGGTGCAATGGAATATTAAATTCAATGAGGAGAAAGCCATGAAGTTGTCGCTTGAGAGGGAGCTACACTTGCATGCAGAGGAGGAACTGCTTGTTCCCAAATATGAGCCTATAGATGTGGATCAGCCACCAAAGGAGGATCATGGAGTGGAGGAGTCCACTCATGCAGAGCCAAACATAAGAACTGGCAGAAGGCATACCACAAAATATGAGAGGCCAAAGCTTGATGCGGCATAGAATGTAGGATCCCCTACTTCACAGCGCAGACAGAGACAGTCTCCTGACCGATTCACTGGATACATGGCTCTCACGAGAAAACGTATTGTGACAGAGCCATCTTCTTTTTAGGAATCAGTGCAGGAGCCCACATGGGTAGATGCAATGGTGGAGGAGTATGACTCCATTTTTACAAACAGTGCTTGGGAAATTGTTCCAAGGCTAGTTGATAAATCAGTGGTAGGTTCAAGATGGATCTACAAGGTAAAGCAAGCTTCTGACAAGAGTGTTGAGGATTATAAGGCAATATTTGTTACCTAGGGCTTCTCACAGATCGAGGGGATAGATTATGAAGAAACCTTTGCACCTGTCACACAGTATTCTTCCATAAGAACCATCCTTCCTCTCTCAGCACAGATGGGTTGGCACATTCATCATATGGATGTGAAGACTGTGATCCTTAATGGGATCATTGAGGAAGAAGTGTACATCGAGCAACCTGAAGGATTTGAGATCTTCAGTAGCGAGTCGCATGTGTGCAGACTGAAAAGAGTGTTGTATGGGCTGAAGCAAGCGCCCCATGCTTGGTACACTTGAATCGACAGATATTTCATTGGACTTGGCTTCACTAAGAGTGAGGCGGATGCAAACTTATACCAGATTGTGGTGGAGGGTAAGATTTTAATAATTTTTCTTTATGTTGATGATTTAATACTGACTTTGTTAGCCACCGATAAAATTTTGTCATACCAAATGGTGGCTAAATGATTTTGGAGCCTTCAAGAAAAAAAATTTATTGCAAAAAGTGTTACCTCTTGAAGTCTCATGAAGACATCTGGTCATTAATCTTAAAACTTTACTATTGTTTCCATTTCGTACTCTGAAAATTCTACTATTTTCATAAATCAAAACACTGCTGCAAAGACCCTTTTCCTCCTTCCACCACAAAACTAACCTTCACTTTTTTACCTCTTTCTTCCATAAAATTCCTCTATTTTTTCATGATTTTCCTTCTTCCATTCATGAAAATCCACTTTGTAAGGTTTAAAACCCACTTTTTAGCCTTACTGAAACCCTCGAATCCCTTTAAAAACATTGAAAAATCATAAAAATTTCATGTTCTTTATTACAGGCTTTAGCCCCTTTGGCTAAGCCCCCTAACCACTTCCCCACATGTTCCCTTGCCATAAAAACCAAGTGCTAACCCCTTTCAGCGCTAATCGCATCGCAAAATCCCAGCGCACAAGTTTGTTTGACATCTTTCAAATGTTCCGATGCGATTAGCCCTCTGTTTCATGACCCCGATCGTATTATTATATTATTTTTTCATATAAACTATGGGCCCACCTTCCATGCTTAAAACCTTGTAAATAATCCTTTCCGATCACCTTTTTCCTTTGTAAAACCCAAAAACCCATTTTTCCAAAGTTTTAATCTAAAAAACCAAAGTCACATGCTATATATAAAAAATGGTTAGATTGAAAAGAGCCGATTGCGCAATCGCATCGGGAAAATTCAAAATGGGTTGATTAAAAAGACTGCATCGAAACTTCTGATGCGATTAAGACCCATATATCCATAGTCCCAAGTCCTTTTCTTTCTTTGAAAAAACCAAGTGCAAAATACCGAAACTCTTATCCCATCGGAAAAGTTGTAATGGGTTGATTGAAAAGCCCAGGCCCAAAGGCCTGACGCCGATTAGCCCCTATATACATGAGCCCGAGGCCTATCGGAGGTCTATATAAAACCAGGCCCACAACCGATCGCCAAATCGCATCGGAACTTTTCCTTGGTGCGGTTTAAGTGTTTACCACCGCCGATTGCGATGGCCCGATCACCACATCGCATCGGAACTTTCTCCGATCGTGCAATCGCATTGCAACTTTCTCTGATCGCATCACAACTTTCGATCGGTGCAGTCGCTCGCCACCCACGATTGTGATCTACCGATTGCAATTCCAGATTAGATCTGGGCCATCTATTTGCATTCATTCGACGGTCCAGATTATTTCTGAAACCCACTCGCCTTTTTTGCATTTTTCTCCGCCTAATGTTTTTTAACCTATTTTCTTTGTATTTCCGTCATTTTTTCATTATACAACCAGGATCACTCCCGACCGTCGATCTCTGCAGATCGACGGGTCCGACTTATATATCCCTCCATTCTCCTTTTTTCCTCTTCTACGTAGATCTCCACCGTTGGATGAAGCCATCCAACGGCCACGCTCTCTCCCGACGCCCTCTGAAGCAATTTACCAAATAAACACAGGATTTTGTAATTTTTGTGTGTTTTTTGCAGGATCTAATGGATTTCGAATGTTTTAAAGGTAAAATCAAAGCCAAAGTATGACGATCTTTCAAACTTTGTTTATTAAAGGGATCCATTTAAAGGTTTAAACACCACGCTCAGGTGGCGCATCATGAAGCGCTAATACCATAAAGAGACCTTCGCGGATCTGCACATTAACAAGACACCATGAAGAGTAATATGATTAAAGAGTATTAGACCGACAACACAGAATCAAAGTGGAAAATTATTTAAATACTGTTAACACAGTTTGGAAGGATTAAGACATAAATTTGACTGAATCAAGCATCTGATTCACGTTTAAAGAAAGTTTGAAGACCAGAAGATAGAGATTAGGCTTAATTAAAGACTAAAACACAGAATTCAAATATACTACAGGCGTTTTAGGTCAAACAGCCTACGTTGCCACATCAGGGGAAAATTGAATCCCCCATCTACCACAAATCCACCTACAGCCTCAAAGCAATCAAAAGGAGGCTGAGTTATTGCCTGACCAAGAGAATTTTCATCAATGCGGCCGAACAGTTATTTCCACCAAAGGAATTTATTATAAACTATCAATAGAAGCTATGTTAAGGATAACATAGAGCCTTAAAGTCAAAATATTCTTTCCAGCAAGCTTGATATTTAATGTAACCAATTAACACAGGAGAAATATCATAATATTCTCCATCGAGCCCCTCAAAGGCCGAGAGACAGCAAAATGTATTAATTCAACTTAGAAGATATTTATCCCATTCCACCTCCTCATTCTTCTATAAATACTTCTGTAGAAGATTAGAAGTTGTCGGTTGTTGTTTTATCACCAGTTGTAATACTGAAACTCCCTAAAATAAATACATAGTCCATTGAAGTTGAAGAAGAAACTAAAGTCTTGGAAACCTTGATGATGTTGTTGCATACTTGTTCCTGAGAAGGCTCTATCATTGGATCCATGAGCTTGGCTGTTAGTGAAGTATTCTGAATTGTTTTATGTTTTCCTTTGTTTTCATTATGTTCCATAATTTCTTACTACAGTAGGTTGAAAGTTTTAGGCTAAGAAATGACTCTTGGAAGCACCTTAGACCTGTTCATCCTTCAATGTTTCATGTTTTCTTCTGCTGAAGTATTTTAGAGTCTTTAATCTCTCTCTTTAATCTTCATTCTTGTTTATTTCCTTAATAGTTCGAACAGATGGTTTCAACATGATTTATGGTTATCCCTGCTTGTCTGCTGCCACTTAAAAACTGTTATTGAAGTCTCCCTTTGAAGTTATTTTCTTACAGTGAATCAAAGAGGTCCGTTTCAATCTTGCCCTTTGTCCTCACTTAAACAGTTGGCTTAAAGGTCTTTTATAGTTTTGATCATAGATGTGTTAGGTGTTCCATCTTCTATGACTGCAATTATCAGTGAATCTTTTATGTTTTCTAAGTCATTTGAAATAAAATCTTTGAGGAAATACGGTGTTCCCCGAATCTTAGATTTCATTTTAAAAGTTGTTTTGAAATAATTATTTGCTTAAAGGTGCGATTTGTAGAATTTATGGTTAGCCCTGTCTATCAAAGAACTCTGTATTGTTCAAATTATGCTTTCGAAATCCCTTTGTTGAGAATTAAACCTCTCTTTCCAAATCATTAATGTTCATCTCATTTCAAAAACAAAAGGATCCTGTGGCCAAGTTAGATTTTCCCTTTGATATCCCATATCCATTGATGAGTTTTTTATGACCTTTTCTTGACTCCATTTCCCAATGAACCAGATATTTCTCTGTCCTATATATCTTTCCTAGGCCTTTCATGTTCTGTTGCATCATTCTAACCAACCAAACAAATAAACAAACACCCGCGCTTAATAACTAGTCTAAAACCAATATTCTAAGCACACAAGACAAACCTTTGCAAACAAACATTTGAGAGATCCCTCTCTGAGAACAGGAGGACTAGATCCTGTAACTCTAAAGATTGGTTCTGATGTTGCCTTGTCTTTTGATTTGCCAAACTATCAAAACACGGGACACCAACATAATGGCGATCACGGTGGGACACTGAGTTCATAGTTTCCTAGCAAGCTCTTATAAACTCATTTATTCTTTCAAACAACCATAGAAACTCAGAAAAACCCAAAAATATTTTAGTTTGGCTTCACAATAAACGTGGTGGCGGAACCATAAAACATTTTACCTTCACAAAAGCTAAAAATTTTCCACCTGGTGACTCCACTGGCCTCTAGTAGGCCTATCACTTCATTAGTCCTTGTATGCTCCCTTGGGAATGCATTAACCAAACCCAATCATACTGTTGGTGGACAGCAAAGTTCAAAATCTTCCACCTGGTGACTCCACAAATCCAAAATACCTAATGAATCCACTGGTAGAGGACTCTGAACTGGTTGAATAGACACAATGACCTCTTTCTTGATTTATAAAATGATTCCAAGGATACAACGAAGGTATGCCCCAAAGAACAGGGAGCATTGTCTGCTCAACTTAGTGTTCCTAAATTGATGTCATAAATTGTCAACCAGGGCTAGTATACTGTTGAAGTGAAGTGCACTATATGTGCCTAGGTATCTGCTTCCTACTTCGTTGTGTTTAGTGTTTTTCTAATGTTTTTGGTTTTGTATTTTTGTGTTTTTATGCTAAGAGGAAAAGAACTAAGTGTTGGTGAAGATAAGTTGTTGGTCACACTAAAACAGAGCAAAATCTATTCTAAACTATGTATGGTACGAAATAACAGTGAATGAAAAACTTGACAATAACTCATAACATGAACTCAGTCCAATTCATTCATTAGAAATATATTGGAACAACTTGAGAAAATGATGAGCTTAATGCAATGAAGTTCTTTTAAGTAAACAACAACCTACAATATCACAGAGAAAACCTCATCCATGGTTAAAGATTTTTTGGAACACATTTGGAAAAGATTATCTCTAACATAGAAAGGAACTCTACTCTAAATTAACTTAAGACACTAAAATCAATCCATTCTACAACTCAAAATGTCACTATTAAACCTCATTCAAAGGTTAGAAATCTTTTGGAATAGTTTTGGAAAGAGGCAGTTTGTAAAATTATGAGAATTTGCAAAACAGTCAAGACTTCAAAATGACATTACCAATTCTTGTTCCTATGATAATGATGTATTAATAGAGATTAAGAACAAGAGTAGTTTGTAAATAATGAAGGCCTTGAAGTCTAATGGAACATAACTAGAATACAACTAACTAATAAAACTTAAAATACATTAAACAGAACTGAACTAGAATGCAATCAATCAAACTTGAAATATAGTGGACAGAACTAAAATAGAGTGCAATTAACCTCTAGAGTTTTACAGATGAACTAAAGTGCAACTAATCACTGATATACTACATCTCTATCTCATTTGGTGTTAGTGATATTTTGGAACAATTCATAAGAACAAGACTAGCTGTAACATTTGATGTGAGTGAGCATAAAAACATAACGTTCAGGAAAATGCAACTAAGCTCTAAAATACTACAGCTATGTCTCATTCATTGTTAGTGATATTTTGGAACAATTCATAAGAATAAGACTGGCTGTAACATCCGATTTAAGTGAGCATAAAACATAAAGTTCAGAAAACTACTTAAATTAGGAATGAAACAAGGCTAAAGTTACTTATCTAAATAATATGCACAGAGCTTCTCGGACAGTAGGGGCCCTCTACCACCAGATTAGCACACAAATCTCCTCAATATTGCCTCAGATCATGTATTAAAGTGGTTCTTCTTTCATTAAAGGAAAACTCTTCAAAAACAGAGTATTACGGTCTTTTGAGATATAACAACAAAACATCAATCTAGCTAACTGTCTCTCGGTCTCCCGAGTCATTCTTATAAGAGAAATACATAACTACCCTTGAGAAGAAATAGGGATAAGTGTCTTTCCCAACTAAAATCAAATTATAACTCTTGTGGAAGCCTCGTACTTTTGCTGAAGACATCTATAGAGTTCTTGTCCCAGTAGAAGTCTACCTCTTAGTTTTGATTTCTTCCACGTGCATAACCACTTGGAGATTTTTGCTCAGACTTCGTAGAGGGAAAGAAATGATGTAGATGAGGTCTGGAATTCAACCATATGCATTTTTCCTTTAAGTGACACCTGTAACCTGTGTGAACATGAAGATAGCTGCAGAATAGGCGACTAGCTACAGAATGGTTGCATTCTGTAGCTGAGTCTAGTCAAAAATTACTACAACAACAAAACCACGAAAATATAGCAAGTCATTCATTGTGTGCATTCCTAAAGTGACTTTAATCAATCCTATTGATCTTTTAAGCCTATAATTGATAAGGGACAAAGGAAATGAAGTGAAATTGGGTGAAAGGAAAGGACATCTTTGGGGCTCAATAAGCATATCCCTGGATTCCCACACAAACTGCCTGAAGAAGATTGGTTAGAAAACTTACCTACCTTTCAGGGAGAAAATTTTGATAACCCCTTGCTACATCTCATCAAGTTTCATATACATGTGTGGAATTTCAAGGTTCAATGGCACGAAGACTGCCTAATGAAAATGTTCATGGCAACATTATAAGGAAAAGCTAGGGATTGGTATGAATGCTTGAGATCTAGTAGTTTTTTTTCTTTAAGAGACCTTGAATATGTGTTCTATGAAAACTATAAAGAAAAAACTACATTATGATCCATCACAAAACATCACCAAACACATTATAGATAATGGGGAAGCTCTGGAAGAAATGAATCCTGAAGATCTTTTAACAGCCATTCATGAGTTTGTTCTTGATTTAAAAGAAAAAATGGCTACTCCTGATGATCAATATTCTTATAATCTTACAAGATTACAAAGAAATCAATGAAAAAGGTTGTCAAGAATTTCCTGATTATCTACCTATATCTTGTACCATGCTATTAAGAGAACTCCATAACCAGATTGAAAAAACTAATAGTGAGCAATGCCTTGAGGAAAACATAATCCATATTGGACTCACAAAATCTAAAATGAGACAAGAGACAACACAACCAGAGTCTCTGCCTCTATGTTATGCCTCATTTCAGATTATCAAAGAAAAATGGCATCCTGACAATATACTTGAAACAACTCATGAACCTTACAGTCAAAGTGATTGCCATGAAAATCATGAGGTGTTGTTTGAAATTGAGATAGATCAAGAAAAGGAAGAGAATTCTCAAAATTCCCCTACAAGCACAAGTAATCTTTCCCTAGAAGAGGCTCAAGAAGACATCCAGCCTCAAAACCAGTTAACACAAGAGGGAAAGGACTGTTGTTCTTCTGTCCAAAGCAAAGAGAAAATTCCTTCTCTTTTTACAGAGGAAGAAATTGATCAGATATTAAATAAATAGCCAACCCTCAATTCTTTATTAGAACAAAACACTCCTGCTCATTTATCTACTAAATCTTGTTGTCTTGAAACAAAAAATAAACTTGTAGAAAAGCTCAAAGAGGAACAAAATGATAACCCAATATGTTTGATTGGTGAAATTGTGTATACTAATTATTTTTCAACTTCTGATCAATCTGATGATGATGATGAGCTCCAAACAGAAACTAATCATGCAGGGCAACCAGCAGTGGATTGGTGTCATGAAATTCATTATCATCAGCTTGAAAGTAGCCATCAGCCCATCCAATTCATCAGAAATAGCTTTCACATAATTGGGGGTCAGCAATCTACTAGTTGTAATGTTGAGGTTGAAAAGAAAGAGAAATTTCTTGAGCAGGATGAAGATAAGGATCTTCCTCCTAAAAAGGTTGAAGTAATAAGAGATAACCCTGCTCAAGAACATGATGATCTCTTCACAAAGCACAGTCCATGGAATCAGAGCATACTAGAACTACAAGAGGACAACCCTGTAATATATGATGAATCCTCTAGTTCAGATAATAATGAAGATAATGAAGTTTTTCTTTCTCATAAGAATCTTTGCCTTAATCCAGTGGAGAAAAAAGAGATGATCTTGGTTGAAACACATCTTCAAAGCACTCTTAACCAGGCATTATTTCAAGATCCCTATGCTCACTTCTTGAAGGCATTTGAAGAATGGATCAAGGTCATTAGGGGCAGTGTATTACCAAAAGCAAGAAGATTATTTAGCACTACTGCTAAAAAACAAAAATAATGGGAGTGGCCCTGTTTGTCCAGCTTGCCCAAGGAGATGAAAAAGGACCAATCGTGGAATCATTTACTGGATTGGTTGTACTGGAAAAGAGAGTTCATCAGCTAAAAATGTAAATACTCCAAGATTAGTTTAGGTTAGATAGGAATGTCAATAAAGCTCAGCTTTGAGCAGTTAGTTAGTTGTTGATTTTTGTCTTGAAAGAAAAAATAAAAATAAAATCCAAAAACAATCAAAAGGAGAAAAGAGGGCAGATTGTAAAACAAGAAAGGTATAGCCCCATACCAAAAAGAGAAACAAATCTAAAAGTGTTCAAGCTTAAATGCCACTCCTAAAAAACACACTTCTAGTTAGTCAAACTGCCTAATCTTGACAAATTAGCCTTTAAATTTTCTGCTGATAGGATAGTAATTTCGATTTGCCAAACTATTTAATCTTGGCTTATCAGTAGATAGATTAGGATAGAAATCAAAGGTTCAAACATGCTCAAAATCTAAACTTGACATTTCGAAAAGAGAACGACTCAAATCTGTTTCAAATTCTAAGTCACAAAGGATAAAAATCTAGTTCTAATTAGCTCAAAATCTGAACCAGATGGCAAGGAAGAAACAGTTCAAATAAGAGTCAAATCAGAGTTGTAAAAGGATGAAGGAAGTGCTTTGAACTTTTAGATCTTAAAGCCTTCATCATTTTGATTTAATTTTCTGCAAATAATAATCTACGTGCAGCTTGTTTTTATTCCATAGATCAGCATCAAGTTAGACTGTTAAATCCTAACTTGAATGCTTTTTAAATTTCTGCTTTAGCAATTAGAGAATAAAAATCCGTTAGACTGTTTAATCCTAATAGATTAATAGACTAGGTAGAGAAGCATATGGGCTCAACTGATTAATCTGAGTTCATGAAGAAATAAGTAGTAGAAATAGATTATATTTTTTTCTTTCAAAAGAATAAAATATTGTAAAATATTGTAAAATATTTTTCCAATCCAAGTGCACTCTAAGGAAGAAAAAATGTTATATCAGTAGGATTGGGTAGGTAGAAATCTTGTTGATGAAAGATCCATTGTTTTCCATGGTTGTTAGCATTTCCAGAGCAAAATAAGATCATTCAATCAAAGAAAGGTAGCCCAATGGATGAGGCAACTGATCAGCATCTCAAAGAATGCAAGTCTGAAATTCTTGATGCCTTCAAGAAGGCATCATCCCCAAGTGAGCCACTGTTAGCCACCGATAAAATTTTGTCATACCAAATGGTGGCTAAATGATTTTGGAGCCTTCAAGAAATATATTTTATTGCAAAACGTGTTACCTCTTGAATTCTCATGAAGACATCTGGTCATTAATCTTAAAACTTTACTATTTTTTCCATTTCGTACTCTGAAAATTCTGTTATTTTCATAAATCAAAACACTGCTGCAAAGACCCTTTTCCTCCTTCCACCACAAAACTAAGCTTCACTTTTTTACCTCTTTCTTCGATAAAATTCCTCTATTTTTTCATGATTCTCCTTCTTCCATTGATGAAAATCCACTTTGTAAGGTTTAAAACCCACTTTTTAGCCTTACCGAAACCCTCGAATCCCTTTAAAAACATTGAAAAATCATAAAAATTTCATGTTCTTTATTACAGGCTTTAGCCCCTTTGGCTAAGCACCCTAACCACTTCCCCACATGTGCCTTTGCCATAAAAACCAAGCGCTAACCCCTTTCAGCGCTAATCTCATCGCAAAATCCCAGCGCACAAGTTTGTTTGACATCTTTCAAATGTTCTGATGCGATTAGCCCTCTGTTTCATGACCCCGATCGTATTATTATATTAATTTTTCATATAAACTATGGGCCCACCTTTCGTGCTTAAAACCTTGTAAATAATCCTTTCCAATCACCTTTTTCCTTTGTAAAACCCAAAAACCCATTTTTCCAAAGTTTTAATCTAAAAAACCAAAGTTACATGCTATATATAAAAAAAGGTTAGATTGAAAAGAGCCGATCGCGCAATCGCATCGGGAAAATTCAAAATGGGTTGATTAAAAATACCACATCGAAACTTCCGATGCGATTAAGACCCATATATCCATAGTCCACGGTCCTTTTCTTTCTTTGAAAAAACCAAGTGCAAAAGACCGAAACTCTTATCGCATCGGAAAAGTTGTAATGGGTTGATTGAAAAGCCCAGGCCCGAAGGCCCAACCCCGATTAGCCCCTATATACATGAGCCCGAGGCCTATCGGAGGTCTATATAAAACCAGGCCCACAACCAATCACCAAATCGCATCGAAACTTTTCCTTGGTGCCCGATCGCCCCATCGCATCGGAACTTTCTTCGATCGTGCAATCACATCGCAACTTTCTCCAATCGCGCAATCACATCGCAACTTTCGATCTGTGCGGTCGCTCGCCACCCCCGATTGCGATCCGCCAATTGCGATTCCCGATTAGATCTGGGCCATCTATCTGCATTCATCCGACGGTCCAGATTATTTCCGAAACCCACTCGCCTTTTTTTCATTTTTCTCCGCCTAATGTTTTTTAACCTGGTTTCTTTGTATTTCCGTCATTTTTTCATTATACGACCAGGATCACTCCCGACCGTCGATCTCTGCAGATCGACGGGTCTGACTTATATATCCCTCCGTTCTCCTTTTTTCCTCTTCTACGCAGATCTCCACCATTGGATGAAGCCATCCAATGGCCACGCTCTCTCCCGATGCCCTCTGAAGCAGTTTACCAAATAAAAGCAGGATTTTGTAATTTTTGTGTGTTTTTTGCAGGATCTAATGGATTTAAAATGTTTTAAAGGGAAAATCAAAGCCAAAGGATGACGATCTTTCAGGCTTTTTTTATTAAAGGGATCCATTTAAAGGTTTCAACACCATGCTCAGGCAGCGCATCATGAAGCGCTGATACCATAAAGAGACCTTCACGGATCTGCACATTAACAAGACACCATGAAGAGTAATATGATTAAAGAGCATCAGACCGACAACGCAAAATCAAAGTGGAAAATTATTTAAATACTGTTAACACAGTTTGGAAGGATTAAGACATAAATTTGACTGAATCAAGCATCTAATTCACGTTTAAAGAAAGTTTGAAGACCAGAAGATAGAGATTAGGCTTAATTAAAGACTAAAACATAGAATTCAAATATACTACAGGTGTTTTAGGTCAAACATCCTACGCTGCCACATCAGGGGCAAATTGAATCCCCCAGCTACCACAAAGCCACCTATAGCCTCAAAGCAATCAAAAGGAGGTCGAGTTATTGCGTGACCAAGAGAATTTGCATCAATGCGGCCAAACAGTTATTTCCACCAAAGGAATTTATTATAAACTGTCAACAGAAGTTATGTTAAGGATAACACAGAGCCTTAAATTCAACAAATTCTTTCTACCAAGCTTGATAGTTAATGTAACCAATTAATACAGGAGAAATATCAAAATGTTCTCCATCGAGCCCCTCAAAGGCCGAGAGACAGCAAACTGTATTAATTCAACTTAGAAGATATTTATCCCATTTCACCTCCTGATTCTTCTATAAACACTTCTGTAGAAGATGAGAAGTTGTTGGTTGTTGTTTGATCACCAGTTGTAATACTGAAACTCTCTAGAATGAATACATAGTCCGTTGAAGTTGAAGAATAAACTGAAGTCTTGGAAACCTTGATGATGTTGTTGCATACTTGTTCCTGAGAAGGCTCTATCATTGGATCCATGAGCTTGGCTGTTGGTGAAGTATTCTAAATTGTTTTATGTTTTCCCTTGTTTTCATTATGTTCCATAATTTCTTACTACATTAGGTTGAAATTTTTAGGCTAAGAAATGACTCTTGGAAGCACCTTAGACCTGTTCATCCTTCACCGTTTCATGTTTTTTTCTTCTGAAGTATTTTAGAGTCTTTAATCTCTCTCTTTAATCTTCATGCTTGTTTATTTCCTTAATAGTTCAAACAGTTGGTTTCAACATGATTTATGGTTCTCCCTGCTTGTCTGCTGCCACTTAAAAACTGTTATTGAAGTCTACCTTTGAAGTTCTTTGCTTACAGTGAATCAAAGAGGTTTGTTTCGATCTTGCCCTTTGTCCTCACTTAAACAGTTGGCTTAAAGGTCTTTTATAGTTGTGATCATAGATGTGTTAGGTGTTCCCTCTTCTATCACTACAATTATCAGTGAATCTTTTATGTTTTCTAAGTCATTTGAAATAAAATCTTTGAGGAAATAGGTTGTTTCCTAAATCTTAGATTTCATTTTAAAATTTGTTTTGAAATCATTATTTGCTTAAAGGTGCGATTTGTAGAATTTATGGTTAGCCCTATCTATCAAATAACTCTTTATTGTTCAAATTATGCTTTCGAATTCCCTTTGTTGAGAATTAAACCTCTCTTTCCAAATCATTAATGTTCATCTCATTCCAAAAACAAAAGGATCCTATGGCCAAGTTAGATTTTCCCTTTGATATCCCATATCCATTGATGAGTTTGTTTTGGCCTTTTCTTGACTCCATTGCCCAATGAACTAGATATTTCTTTATCCTATATATCTTTCCTAGGCCTTTCATGTTCTACTGCATCATTCCAACCAACCAAACAAATAAACAAACACCTGCACTTAATAACTAGTCTAAAACAAATATTCGAAGCACACAAGACAAACCTTTGCAAACAAACATTTGAGAGATCCCTCTCTGAGAACGGGAGGACTAGATCCTGTAACTCTAAAGATTGGTTCTGATGATGCCTTGTCTTTTGATTTTCCAAAATATCAAAACACGGGACACCAACATAATGGCGATCACGGTGGGACACTGAGTTCATAGTTGCCTAGCAAGCTCTTATAAACTCATTAGTCTTTCAAACAACCATAGAAACTCATAAAAACCCAAAATATTTAGTTTGGCTTCATAATAAACGTGGTGGTGGAACCACAAAACATTTTACCTTGATAAAAGCTAAAAAATTTCCACCTGGTGACTCCACTGGCCTCCAAAAGCCTATTACCCTTACAGTCCTTGTAGACTCCCTTGGGAATGCATTGAGCAAACCCAATCATGTTGTTGGTGGACAGCAAATTTCAAAATCTTCCACCTGGCGACTCCACAAATCCAAAAGACCTAATGAATCCACTGGTAGAAGACTCTAAACTGGTTGAATAGACACAGTGACCTCTTTCTTGATTTATAAAATGATTCCAAGGATACAACAAAGGTATGCCCCAATGAGCAGGGAGCATATCCCTGGATTCCCACACAAAATGCCTTAAGTAGATTGGTTAGAAAACTTACCTACCTTTCAGGGCGAAAATGTTGATAACCCCTTGCTACATCTCATCAAGTTTCATATACATGTGTGGAAGTTCAAGGTTCATTGGCACGAATACTGCCTAATGAAAATGTTCATGGCAACATTAGAAGGAAAATCTAGGGATTGGTATGAATGCTTGAGATCTAGTAGTTTGTTTTCTTGAAGAGACCTTGAATATGTGTTCTATGAGAACTAGAAAGAAAACACTACATCATTATCATTAGGTGCAATACATTATGATCCATCACAAAACATCACCCAACACATTATAGATAATGAGGAAGCTCTGGAAGAAATGCATCCTGAAGATCTTTTAACAGCCATTCATGAGTTTAATCTCTTCTTGAAATATTATAAGAATATTGATCATCAGGAGCAGCCCTTTTTTCTTTTAAATCAAGAACAAACTCAACCATTACAAGACCTAGACAATGAGCAATATATAGATGATGATCAAGACTTTATAAAAGAAGATGAACAAGATTAGAAAGAAAGCAATGAAAAATGTTGTCATGAATTTCCTGATTATCTACCTATATCTTGTACCATGCTATTAACAGAACTCCATAACCAGATTGCAAAAATTAATAGTGAGCAGTGCCTTGAGGAAAACATAAGCCATCTTGGACTCACAAAATCTGAAATGAGACCAGAGACAACACAACGAGAGTCGATGCCTCTATGTTATGCCTCATTTCAGATTATCAAAGAAAAATGGCATCCTGACAATATACTTGAAACAACTCATGAACCTTACAATCAAAGTGACTGCCATGAAAATCATGAGGTGTTGTTTGAAATTGAGATAGATCAAGAAAAGGAAGAGAATTCTCAAAATTCCCCTACAAGCACAAGTAATATTTCCCTAGAAGAGGCTCAAGAAGACATCCAGCCTCAAAACCAGTTAACACAATAGGGAAAGGACTGTTTTTCTTCTATCCAAAGCAAAGAGAAAATTCCTTCTCTTTTTACAGAGGAAGAAATTGATCAGATATTAAATAAACAGCCAACCCTCAATTCTTTATTAGAACAAAACACTCTTGCTCATTTATCTACTAAATCTTGTTGTCTTGAAACAAAAAATAAACTTGTAGAAAAGCTCAAAGAGGAACAAAATGATAACCCAATATGTTTGATTGGTGAAATTGTGTATACTAATGATTTTTCAACTTCTGATCAATCTGATGATGATGATGAGCACCAAAGAGAAACTAATCATGCAGGGCAACCAGCAGTGGATTGGTGTCATGAAATTCATTATCATCAGCTTGAAAGCAGCCATCAGGCCATCCAATTCATCAGAAATAGCTTTCACATAATTAGGGGTCGGCAATCTACTAGTTGTAATGTTGAGGTTGAAAAGAAAGAGAAATTTCTTGAGCAGGATGAAGATAAGGAGCTTCCTCCTAAAAAGGTTGAAGTAATAAGAGATACCCCTGCTCAAGAACATGATGACCTCTTCACAAAGCACAGTCCATGGAATCAGAGCATACCAGAACTACAAGAGGACAACCCTGTAATATATGATGAATCCTCTAGTTCAGATAATAATGAAGATAAGGAAGTTTTTCTTTCTCATAAGAATATTTGCCTTAATCCAGTGGAGAAAAAAGAGATGATCCTGGTTGAAACACATCTTCCAAACACTCTTAACCAGGCACTATTTCAAGATCCTTATGCTCACTTCTTGAAGGCGTTTGAAGAAGGGATCAAGGTCATTAGGGGCAGTGTATTACCAGAAGCAAGAAGATTATTTAGCACTGTTGCTAAAAAACAAAAAGAATGGGAGTGGCCCTGTTTGTCCAGCTTGCCCAAGGAGATGAAAAAGGACCAATCGTGGAATCATTTACTGGATTGGTTGTACTGGAAAAGAGAGTTCATCATCTAAACATGTAAATACTCCAAGATTAGTTTAGGTTAGATAGGAATGTCAATAAAGCTCAGCTTTGAGCAGCTAGTTAGCTGTTGATTTTTGTCTTGAAAGAAAAAATAAAAATAAAATCCAAAAACAATAAAAAGGAGAAATGAGGGCAGATTGTAAAACAAGAAAGGTACAACTCCATACCAAAAAGAGAAACAAATCTGCAAGTGTGCAAGCTTAAATGCCACTCCTGAAAAACACACTTCTAGTTAGTCAAACTGCCTAATCTTGTACATTTGTCTGAAGGTCCAGTATTTCATGGAAAGACAAAGCACATCAACAACAAGTATCACTATGTTCGAGAACTAGTACAAAATGGTGTGTTGCAACTTCTGTATGTTTCCACTAATGAACAGGTAGCTGATATATTGAAAAAATCACTTCCAAACAAGAATCTTACGTATCTAGGAGACAAGATTGGTTTGGTGGATGTATTCTCCCTATGTGAGAAGAAGAGATAGACATGCATTCTTGTCTTCATTGGAAGAAAGAATGAAGTATTTTGGATTTGGTAACCATATGGCATCTAATAATCTTTGAGAATGTGGTAGAGCATTCTGGTAAGAGTAATCGAGGGCAGATATTATTTGAGGATTATCTATCCCGATAAGAATAGTCATATGAGGTCATACTCGGTGAACACCTGGGTGGAGTATGTACCTTGGAGACAATGATGATGGTGCCTATAGTCATTGGTCTCACTAACATTTTATCTCATGATGAGATGGAGTTTTTAATAAAGGCCTTGCTATGTAACAATGTTGGATTGATATGATGCTAGAAACAGATAGGTTACAAATTCAACTCTTCTTATGAGATCTCTTCAGATTGAAAATGACCATGTACCATTATGAATACCTCCCTAGTTAAGAGGGAGTGTTGAAAATTTTAACAAGGATCGGTCTTCATAATAACTTGTAATTATTTTATGTAAATAAAGAAGGCAAAGAATAATAAATATATTATGTTACTTGCTTCATGGGTTTCATGAGCAAGGAGTTTTATTTTAGGTCAAAGACTTCTTCTTGATGTCTTTTAGGATTTGTCATCTAGTCATAAATATAATTAAGAAGTCATTAAGTCATGTTACACATCTAAAATATATGTCAATTACGTAAAAGATTCACTCGAAGATACTTGAAACTATACCTCTTATAGTCGGCCAAAGATAAACTATATTATCCTTATGAAGAAGTCGGCCTACCTCCATGATCAGTTGGCCTAGATAGAAGAGATAAGTCACTCTATAAAGGGTGACTCAGCCTCTTTGTTTAACCAATAAATTTCGATCATCTTTACAATAATTTAGTGTGGGTCCCAATGCAAAAATTAAAGGGTTATACAACGAAGAAGGAGGTCACTAACAAGTGCGTAAATGATCTCATAGATTTCGGATATATCACCACTGCAGTCTCAGTGAAGGTCGAAGTAGATTTCAGGAATACTTCAGATCAGTTAAGGGTGTAATCTAGTGCAAAATAATGTTGGAAGGTAACCGAAGCTAGGAGACATTTGGAGAAAAAAAGGGAAGTCAAAATGACTATGTCAAGGGTTGCAGGATTAAGAGACAATGACTCTCTTAGTGACAGTGTTGAACAGTGCAAGAAAGAAGGATGAAGTGTGAAGAGATAGTGACAAGTATCTTGGGTAATCTTGTGTTAAAGTCTTTTGTCAAGGGTCTTGGTTATCTCAATTGAAGCATCTATAAGAAGAGATTTGTGGGGTTTCCCCTCAAGAGGAGGGGTTTTGGAGCTGGGTTGCTACCTACATATTGTGTCATTGTTATTAATGTTGTGATATTTTTTTGATGTATTGCTTATCGTAATAACAATAATCAAAGTGAAAGAAGCTAAAGTATAACATACACAGTTATATAGTAAGAGAATTGAATTAAGCATTGACCTACTAAATTCTCAATAATTAGTGAGATCATCTACCAAAGAATTTTTAATTTTGAATGTTAAACACTCACAAATGATAGACAATATTAAGATAAACGTGAGATAATTTCTATTCAAAAAAATTTTAATATTAATACATTGTCTAATGGCCCTTGGTTTTCATATTCCAAGTGATCTCTTGGACTCCATGACTGTTCACATTCCACACCAAAAATCTTAGTGCATTAGGTGTCCAACATTCCCCCATTTATTCTGAATGGGTGTATATGAGTCCAAGAAGAGCGTTGTAATACAAAAATGAAAAAATGCATTGCAACAATTGATGAATATGCTCTTTTTAAAATGATGGTATAAGGTTGGAGAACCTGAGGTCTCAAACGGTGGTGATTTAAGGCTGAAAACCAACACTGAAACACTTGGTTTAATTCATGGAACAATTCAAAATATGAATAGAAGCTTAAGTCTTCTTCTAGTGGATGTGCTCCCTAATGTTTTGGAAAGGGATACCATTGAGGTCTCAGCCTAGAACTCTTGATGTCTTTCTTGGAACAATTATGAATCTAGTTAGAAGTTGAAGTGTTATGCTAGTGGAAGTGCTCCCTAATTCTTGGAAGAGGGATACCATGGGGTCTCAACCAATGGTGGTTTAAGGAAGGCCACCAACCAAAATTCATGTTCATTGGCCATGATTGTTTCTCTAGCTATAACTCTAAATCCGGGTATGGCTGACTTTGGTTCTAGGCTCACGCATTAGGATCAAGATGTGGTTTAGGATCGCTTCATTTATCTTTGAATATGGTAACTGACCATAAATTCCCACATGTCATATACAAGGTGAAAATATGAAGACATATCAATTGTTAGACGTATCAATACTCAAGAATGAACTTTGAAGTATGACCAAAATATATTCTTGGTTGTTGAAGCCCATTACCAAGAAGCAATCCATCTAAGGTGAATCTTCGTTCTTGCAAGAGACTTGTTTTTGAAGCATATGTTTGAATGATGAGTGTGATTACCACAATTATCACAAGGGTGAAGATCAAAATAATGATCTTTCACATGACCAACTTCGTCACAGTGTTGGCATATGACAATTTGGAATTGTGGAAGAGGAGTAGGTGAAATTGAGTTTCCTTGAAGAAACCTAGCACTTTGAAAATATATGGGCTTTGAGTAGTCTGGAATATTAAAGGACACATCCTTGTCATATCCAAGACCAATTTTTTTCTTGTTATTAACAACTTCTTCCCAAGATATGATAATGGGCTTGGAAAGAGCAGGTTGAAACTTTTCATCTTCAAGTAAATCTGCTCGTGAATTGGGTACTGGATGTGAATAAATCTCAACCTTACTGATTTGATCACTTTTTGGCAGTTGATGGGAGTCTGTCTCAAACTTAAACACAAAAAAATAATTGTTCTGAACAGAAACTAGTTTAGAATGGTGTCTTTTGTGTTGTAACTCGTCTTTTTGTAGCCGACATTTGAGCTACAAAAAATAAATATTGTCTTGTACATTTTGTAGACAAATTATAATGCCAATGACAGAATATTTGTTGATTTTCAATGTGTCATCAACAACATATTACATTACAGTTTTTCAAGAACTCTAATACTTCACCAATTAGAGCCATTTCCTAATAAAAAAATCAAAGCTCAACAATCCTAGTTGAAGTCATAGCAAGGCTAGAGAAACCCCAACTATTGAAGATTCAAAAAATGAAGAATACCAATTATGTATCAAACTATCATTGAACGAAGGCATAAATGACTTTGGTATATGGGAAAAAATCAAATTCCACTACATAGATTTAGATCCTGGGGAGAGAGAAAAATGTTTCCAACAAGGCCCATATGTTTGCTAGGATAAAATATTTATAACATGATTAGAACATACTACATTGAAGATTTAACCATTAAATAAATTTTCAATTACCTTGAATCATTTTGTATTGTCACCCAAAGAATTCCCTTCTTCATAGGCAATATAATATGCTTCAGTCATCTGCACTGGCTCCAATCCTTCTATACAATCTTGGTAGGACCTTCACTACGTTCAGATTACTCAGTGTATCATTTGAACAAGCCTTACAAGCATTTTAGGCTCCAAGGCCGTTGTACCAAATTCTAATATAATTCCTTTGGTTATGGTCTAAGCGCTTTTAATAACTAATGGGCACAATCTCTTGGATGTTATCTCTAGCACCAAACTTGCATTACCAACATTGAAATGATGGAAAAAATAAAGTTTTTCTATCTAAACGATATTATCTTCAACCCAAAGAATATGGAGACAACCTATATTTTGTTGCATGAAGATATACAAGGTGGATCCTACAAATTTCTAAACTGAGATAATGATATGAGGTTGACCTTCACATTAATAAACAAGGTTGTACATGCAATACAAGAATTTCAATTTTCTTAACTCATAGAAGAAGGGTGTATGACAAATTACTAACTCACCTATGGGATTAGCAAGAAACAACTGCAATATTAAAGACACTCCATAAATTCATGGCAAAAAAATCAAGCGCATAATGGAGCGACCTTTAGGTGAAGGGATTGATAGAAAAACTAGAGAACCATATTGCTTTCACCACTCAGAATGAGGGCGTTGTTATATTTTCAATGTTCGGTGTTCCCTTATCATCTACGGTTCATGTTTTCTTAATTAAATCAAATCAATGACTGCTACCTTGCACGATGTGTATGGAGGTGTACAAAGAAATAGGGTTCATACCAGAGTGGTGCTTCAATCCAATTTCAAAACAAAACATCAAATAAATTGGTTGGGATCATAGAGAAGGACCATTTTCATGGAAGTCCTCTTGGAAATATGCATAGTAGATAAAGACTGAGCACGCAATAAAAGGGGAGTTATCAACAATACCAAGCCATGTTGGAACTTGCAATGGTACAATGTGTAATCTCAATTGTTACATCAAGGTGGCAAGAGTGTGCAACCAATAAAATGAAATAGACACATAACAATAGGGTACACATATAGGCGTAAGCATTTTTAGAGCCTATGATAGTGTCGTTGTTTTTTTTAAGCTCAGTAAAATGGATATATGTTATGGTGAAATGCAGGAAAATAGGGAAAAGTATTCAGGAATGTGCATAAACATATATTGCAAGGATATAAAGGTAACATTTTTACAAGAATGATGGCACATAGGATTGCTAAAATTGCGCGCAAATGGGAAAAAAATAACGGTAAGGTATGATAGGTAGCCGTAGAATGACATATCACCTAGTTTGAAGAAGACCGCACAACTAGTGGTTGGAGAAGGCACACACATTGGCTTTGATACCATGTTAAACAACACAAGAATGTAAACAAAAAATAAGATAAGTCATTGAATGCATATTATTCATAAAGATATACATATTTATACAGACTTATGACCCTTGGTTTTCATATTCCAAGTGGTCTCTTGGACTCCAATTATTGTTCATATTCCACACCATAACCCTTAATGGATTAGATGTCCAACACTCAACACATGAAAGAAGCTAATAGTAGAGAAGACTAGTTTCATATTCTTGATTTAATCAATAATGCTTCACAACTTGTAATGATTAGTAAATGATCCATGAAAAAGGTGATAAATAACAAGCTGTGAAGCTCCCAACACCACCAAATCTTCAATGTTTGTTTCTTTGGTGAAAATGAGCCCTTGCAATAATCCATATGCCTCTATTGCATTATTTGTGTACTTTACTAAGCCCCAACAATATTCAACTTCAAATTTTCCATCGGGGTTAAGAATAACCCCTTCTTCTCCTACCACCCCCAGATTATGCAAGTTAAAGCATCATAAAAACTCAACAAAAGGGGTGCCTGAGATTTACTCTATTCTATCATTTCATCTTGATCTAGCCTCAACTTCCACCATTATGCAGGTCTTCAGTTAGTTTTCTTGCTCCTTGGAAATCCAAGAAGAAGGTTGAGAATGTTGGAAAGGCATAGGATATAAGACACAAAATAACACAAATAATTCACACACAAAACACACACGAGTCACGACTCTTCTATTGATCACACAAACTTGAATTGATAACAATGAACCCGGTGAAGGGTATTTAACCTTTTCCAACTAGCGACTCGCCTAATATAACTTGACATGCAAAGTACTCACTAAAATTATCTATCACATAACTTGATTTGACTCAATGATCAGTTAATTGACTCTCTAAATATAACAAACCCTTCATGCGGGAGTTAATTAGCTATTTTAACATTCCCCCTTAATTACGACCGCTAAACTAAAACATGACTCATGAAGAATTAAACATGCATGTTGGTCTATGTCTCAGCTAGGCTTACAACACCCAAGTTTCTTTTGTGAAACTCAAACATATATTTTGCTAATGACTTAGTAAATATATCAGCCAGTTGATCACTATATTTACAAGGCTTTAAGTTCTCTAATAAAGTGATATCTAGTATCAATATGCTTGCTCTTTTGATAAAACACACTATCCTTGGATAGTGAAAGCGTTGGGGTGTTGTCACAATATATTGTTTTTGATCCTTGTTGTTTCTACTTGATTCCATTAATTACTCTTCTTAACCATATTGCTTGATATGTTGCTGATGTTGTTGCTACATATTCTGCTTCTGCTGATGATAGTGTCACAATAGGTTTCTTCTTAGATGCCCATGAAATCACACCTGAACCAAGATGGAACACATAACCGGAAGTACTCTTCCTATTATCCAAACTACATGCAAAATCACTATCTGTAAATCCAATCAAATCTTTCTTTTCTGTACTTACATACATTATGCCACAATCTCTAGTTCCCGCTATGTATCACAGAATTATTTTTCCTACACTCCAATGTGTGTCTTTTGGAGTCTCCATAAATATGGAAACCAAACTCACTCCTTTCATAATATTTGGTCTTGTAGTTGTGAGATACATGAGGCTACCAACCAATATTTTTCATAGATTTGGATTAACATTTGATCCTTCATCATCCTTGCTTAACTTTGTACCTGCTGAAACTAGTGTAGGGACAGGTTTGTAATTTTCCATCCTGAATCTTTTCAACAAATATCTAGCATACTTATTTTGACAAATAAATTCTTTTTTCAGATTTCTCAACTACAATGCCAAGAAAATATTTCATGAGACCAAGATCTATCATCTCAAATTATTTCATCATGGTTTTTTTAAATTCGTCTAACTCAAGATCATCTGTAAAAACCATGTCATCAACATATAAACAAACAATCAAAATTTGTCCATGCTTTTTCAAAATCCATTCTTAATCATGTGGTTGTCGATTTTTCTATACCCTACTCTAGGTGCTTGCTTCAGTCCATAGAGTGCTTGCTTCAACTTGTAAAGTTTATCTTCTTTACCTTCAGATTCATAACCTGGTGGTTGTTGCACATAAATTTATTCTTCTAGAATACCATTCAAGAAGGTTGATTTCACAGCCATCTAATATACTTTCCATTTGTTTTGAGCTTCTATGGCTAGAATTGTTCTTACAGTGTCCAATCTCACTACCGGAGCAAACGTTTCTCCAAAATCTATTCCTAGTTGTTGTGAGAATCTTTTTGCTTCAAGTCTTGCTTTAAATTTTTCAATTTAACCTTTATCATTCAACTTTGTCTTGTACACCCACTTCACACCAATGAGCTTTTTATCCTTTGGAAAATTAACCAAATCCCATGTATCATTCTTTTCAATAGCTTCAATTTCTTCCTCCATGGCTTGCACCCAAATTTCATCTCTAGTTTCTTCTTCAAACGAAGAAGGTTGGAATGAAAACAATGTCAAATTTAAAATAACATCTAAATCATCTTAAGTATCTTCCAAACTTCTCATATTCTCTTATCATTGCTTGATTCATCACCTTATTGGATGTTGGGAGAATTCTGTTCTATTAATCTGCTTGAAGATCCATGCTGCTCAGAAAATCTTGGAGTCCTTGTTGGTGTGACTCTGTTTGGTGTCTACTCTTTTTATTCTGGTTGCTCATTTTCTACTACATCATCCTCTTCTATCAATGGTGGTTGTGCATCAACTGTTTTGTCTATAGTCCCATTCCATGACTTTTGTTCTTTAAACACAACATCTATGTTAATTATGGTCTTCTTGGTGACAGGGTTATACAATTTGTAAGCTTTTGACTACTCACTATAACTAGTAAATATGCATTTTTCACTTTTATCATCCAATTTTCCTCTTATATTCTTAGGCATATGTGCATAGGCTACACATCCAAAAACTCTGATATGAGATACAATGCATGACATACCTGACCATGCTTCTTTTGGTACTGTTCATCACACTCTTTGTAGGTGATATGTTATCACATAAACATCACATGCAACTGCTTCTTTCCAATACTCAATAAACAAGTTTCTTCCTTTCAATATGCTCCTTGTCATATTCATAATGGTTTTTCTTTTTATCTCTGCTACACCATTCTGTTGTGGTGGGTACCTGGTTGTAAATTGTCTTCTGATTCCATGTCGTTTGTAGTAATCATGGAATGCCTTTGAATCATAATATCCACCACGATCCAACCTCAATACCTTTATCTATAGATCACTTTGGTTCCTTGCTAAGGTTTTGAATTCTTTGAACTTTTCAAAAGTTTCAAACCTCTGCTTCAAGAAGTAAACCCATGTCTTTCCTCTATAATAATCAACGAAAGTGAGAAAGTAACAACTTCCACCAATCGATTGTGTCCTCATAGGTCCACACAAGTCTATATTCACTAGCTCAAGAGGTTTTCTTGCTCTGTATGCAACTCCCTTTGGAAAACTTTCACGTTGTTGCTTTTCCAAGATGCAACACTCACAAGTACTAGCAGGTTCTTTGATGGGAGGTAATCCTCTCACTATCTGTTTTTGCTGCAACGATCTTAAACCATAAAAGTGCAAGTGTCCAAACCGAAAGAGCCATAACCAATAATCATTATAACATGAAATTGTAAAAGAACTGACTTGATCACTGTAATTCATAATTAGAGGAAATATTTTGTTCTTCGCCATCTACACCTTTGATATCAGCTACTTGTTTGGGGGTTTGTCATAAATAACACACACTTGTCCTTGAAAGACAATTGTGTATCCCTTCTGCATCAATTGACCAAAACTTATCATATTATGTTTGATTCTATGGACATAATATGCCTCTGATATTTTCTTTGGCTCCCTCTTCTTGGTCAGAATGTTGACTACTCCTTTGCCATCTACATCCATAATTTTGTTAGTCCCCAATTTTACCTCTGTCTTCACAGATTGATCCATATTTGCAACCAAATTCTTGTTTCCTGCCATGTCATTACTGCAACCACTATCTAATATTCATACATTATCAGATAGTTCATGCATACTATGGCAAGCTAGGAACATGGAGTTACTATTCTCTGTACTAAAATTAGCTCTTTGGTTTCCTTGATCAACTATCGTTTTCCTGCAATCACGAGCATAGTGACCAAATTTATTGCAATAATAACATCTCACATTTGATTTGTCAAATATTTGATTATTGTTGAAGTTGTTTAGATTCAACAAGATGATGAGCTTAGTGAAAATTAAGCACCTTCACTAAGTGGGGCCTGTAGGCTATTTTTAGGTGTATGTCTATTTTTAGACATGGTGAGCATATTCTATAAGTAGCAGGAGGCTATTTGTAGATGGTTGATAAAGTTGGAAAAATAGATGAGATTCTATTTTTAGAAGATTGGGTGAAGTCTATTTATAGATCGCTAATATAAAAATAGATGCATGTCGATTATTATTAGCCCTTAATAATAATCCGATAATAAATATCAACTTATTCTCTTGGAGCACTTCATTTCAGTGAACAGATTTGGAAAATCAGTGGGCTGAAGGAATTACGCAATTCCTAGGGTGGTTGGTGACTCATGCATGGAGGACTCAGTTATAACTGATAGTGGCAAGTTGTGACAGAGTTGGAAGAGTAGTTATGTGAGCTATTATTTAGTTTAACTTAATTAAGTGAGTTAAACTCAACTGTGCTAGTCGTATCTAGTTCTAACTGAAGATACACTAATGAGAATTTAGTTAATTAATTATTTAATTAATTCACAACTAGAGACTCACTTGCAACTAAACAAATACAGCAGTTAACTACTCATATGTCAGTTCCAGTGGAGACCCAGTGGAAAGATAGGTGAAAGGGTGAGATGGACTATCTGTTGTGTCTATAGTGATGCATTCAATGCATCTAACACACATTGGAGATGCCAATTAGGATTGCACAGTCAAGGCAAGGCCATATCAAATTCATTCAGGGGTTTTCTTCAGCAGGGATTGCGCAGTGGAGGTACACTGTCAGAAGGCAAGAAATTGGTGCATAGATATGCAAATTTCTGCATGACAGTGTGTAATTATTGTTGATTGTACTGAGAGCTTGATGTACTAATATTTGTATGAGATTGTTACATGTTCCATTGATATACATAACATATGATAGTTGGGGTTTTTATCTTTAATCTTTTCCATTAAACAACTGTGTTTATGTGCGATTGATTTACTTCATATGTGTTTGCAATTGGAAATTTAATTTCTGCAAAGAATTAAGTGGAAGGATTTTGTATTCAACATAAGATTAATTTGTTAGATCAGGGGAGTCTGGTAATATACATGCATCTTTTATAATTTCTACATGGTATCAGAGCAGTGTTAACCACTGGAGATTGCAATATTGAAGCGATGCTGAGTTTTGTGTTGTTGGACAATTCGAATTTGCTGCAAGAATTTCTTGGTGCGACAGTTGAGTATTCATAGAAATGGCTTTCAATGGGTTGTGGTTGGAGTATGCCCTTGAGGGTAGCTTGAACTACATAGCCTGGAAGGACAGGATGGAGGCGGTGCTTGAAGATAATGGTCTGAAGGATTTCATCGATAGTGATGTTCCTAAGCCTACTTCTAGCGATGTTGCATTACTTGATGCCTGGAAAAAGAAAGTAGAGAAGACAAGAAGAATTATGTTGGAAGGTGTGAAATACCATATTATGTCAAGCCTTCACGGGAAAGCCACTCCATTTGCAATGTGGAAGGCTTTGATAGATATTTTCCAAAGCAGCAGCGACCATAGGAAGTTGGCGCTGAAAGATAAGCTCAGAAAAATCAAAATGGAGAAGGGCGACAGTATTCCAAAATATCTCACGAAGTTTCTCCAATGTAGGGATGAACTGGTGAGTGTGGGAATCATAGTTGCGGATGATGACTTGGTGAGCTTGGCTCTCCTTGGGCTACCGAAGAGTTGGCACGGTTATCAAGACTCTGTCAATGGACAGGAGAAATTGTTGGGTTGGGAGCGACTTTGGTTGAATCTAGTGCAGGAGGAGATAAGGCAAAGTACCAGGGATGGCTCTTCATCGAAGAATGATGATGAAGAGAATTTCACTTTGGCTTCCAAAGAAAGGAAAGGAAAGGGGAAGAAATCCCATCCAAAATCCGAGGCTAAAGGCAAGAAGCTAGATTTGTCCAAGGTGAAGTGTTTTCACTGTCACGAACATGGGCATCTCGCCACTAACTGCCCACAGAAAAAGATGAACAAGAAGGCTAATGGAGTTGCAACTGGTGAGGCCCTTGCCTTGCAATTTGAACTTGATTTCTCTTTGATCGCATGTTTGGTTTCAAGTGCAATGGGATCAGTGTGGTATCTTGATAGTGGTGCTTCCTTCCACATGACGAGAGACAAGGAGTTGTTTAGTGACTTGGAGGAGAAAGACTCCAAATGCATATAGAGATGGGCGACGATGGTAGATACAGTGCGATCGACATTGGAACCATTACCTTTGAGAGGGAGTCACGTAAACCATTTATGTTGAAATATGTTATGCATGTTCCAGGTCTAAAGAAGAATTTGGTCTCAGTCGCGATGTTGGAGGACAGAGGTTATGACGTTGTAGCGAGGAAAAATATTTTCTGAAACATAAAACAATGGGTCAAACCAAGAGGATAGGGATTCGAGTAAAGAATCTCTACAAGCTGAAGGTAGATGGTTGCGCTGCAATGATGGGAAAAGTAGAAGAAGTGGTGAGCCGGGATGAGGGCGAATTATGACACAGGGGATTGGGCCATCTTCACCATGGCGGCTTGAAGATTTTGTAGTAGATTTATACTGGACTTCCCAAGGGTACTCTTTCACAGTCAAATCAGTGCAAGGGATGTACTATGGGTAATTTTGTGAAGACCACCTTTCATGAGAAAGAGGACCGTGCTTCATTGATCCTGGAGATAATTCACATAGACGTGTGTGGACATTTCTCGGTTGTTTCAACAAAAAAACACATGTATTATGTTATATTTGTTGATGACTATTCTCGTAGATGCTGGACCTTCTTCATGCAAAAGAAGAGTGAAACATTCTCAAAGTTCTGTGAGTTTAAAGCATTGGTGGAGAAGTAGTCAGGGAAGCAAGTGAAGGCTCTGCAAAGTGATAATGGTGGTGAATATGTCTTGAATGAATTTAAAGACTTCTATAGCAAAGAAGGAATTCGAAGAGAACTCATAGCGCCTCATAACCCACAGTAGAATGGGGTTGCAGAGAGGAAGAATAGAACGATCATGGGTGTTGCAGGAGCTATGTTGCATGACTAAGGCCTACCGATGCACTTGTGGGCAAAAGCATGCAACACTGCGGTTTATGTGCAAAACTGTTATGCTCATAGAGTACTGGGTATGAGTACACCTGAAAAAAAATTTACTGGTAAGAAGATTGATATTTCTCATTTGAATATTTTTGGCTCATTTGTTTACATTCATGTGACTAAGGACGCCAGGAAGAAGCTAGAGCTAACTACAAAATTTGCGATATTTGTGGGGTACACAGAAACACCCCATAATTATCGTGTGTATTTTCCAAATAGTTGGATGATTGTGGTGCAACGGGATATAAAATTCAATGAGGAGAAAGCCATGAAGTTGTCTCTTGAGAGGGAGCTACACTTGCATGCAGAGGAGGAACTTCTTGTTCCCAAAGATGAGCCTCAAGATGTGGATCAGCCCCAGGAGGAGGATCATGGAGTGGAGGAGTCCACTCACGCAGAGCCAAACATCAGAACAGGCAAAAGGCGTACCATAGAAGTTGAGAGGCTGAAGCTTGATGCGGCACAAAATGTAGGAGTCCCTACATTACATCGCAGACATAGACAGTCACCTAAACGATTATCTGGATACATGGCTCTCATGAGCAAGTGTATCATGACAGAGCCATCTTTCTTTGAGGAAGTAGCACAGGAGCCCACATGGGTAGATGCCATGGTGGAGTATGACTCCATTGTCAGAAACAATGCTTGGGAGATTGTTCCAAGGCCGGTTGGTAAATTAGTGGTAGGTTCAAGATGGATCTACAAGGTAAAGCAAGTTGCTGATGGGAACGTCGAGAAGTATAAGGCAAGATTTGTTGCCTGGGGCTTCTCACAAATCGAGGGGATTGATTATAAAGAAACCTTTGCACATGTCGCACTGTATTCTTCCATAAGGACCATCCTTACTCTCTCAGCACAGATGGGTTGGCACATTCATCAAACAGATGTGACATTAGGGGAATTTTGAGGTCTAAAATGGGCCTCCTAAGGAAAATGTACAATCAAAGTTCACTTTATGAGAACCAAACACATTTTAAGGGATGACATCATCCCTAATGGTTGAGGTGGCATTGTTTGAGTTAAAGGTACTTACTTGTCACATTCTCAATGGTGGATAAAAAATCATGGTTAACCATGGTAGTGCTCTAAGTACTTTTAAAATTATAAAATAAAGTACTCATAATAAATGTCATTTCACACTTTTTGAATAAAATATTATTATTGTCATTTCATATTTTCTGAAACAAACAATGCATATCCCTACACAATCTTCATGTATTTACACATTTTTCAATAAATATTCTATTTATATATTTTCAAATATTTATTTATAAATCAAATAAATTAAATATGTAATATAAAATTCATACATAAAACAATATATTATATTATATTATTTTTATATAGTATATTAATTACATATTATTATATAATTTAAATAATATAAATTTTAATTAATAGCATATTCTATAATTAAGAATTTATATTTATATTTTATTTTAATTTATTTAAGCAGAAAGGACAAATGCATTAATTGTGCAATGATAATGATTTTTCTTGAAAATCTCATTCTTATTTATAGTCATATCAATATAATTTTTTTAATAATTTTATTTTAGTACAACTTTTGAATTTAATTTAACCATGGTTACATGGATTTTGATGCAAAAAGTGAATTGCAAATTCATAAATATTATTTTATTGATTACCTATTTTTTTATTATTTCCTTAGAAGGCCCATTTTAGGCCTCAAAATTCCCCTAATGAGACTGTGTTCCTTAATGTGATCATTGAGGAAGAAGTATACATTGAGCAGCCTGAAGGATTTGAAATCTTCAGCAGCGAGTCACATGTGTGCAGACTCAAAAGAGCATTTTATAGGTTGAAGCAAGCACCCTCTGCTCGGTACACACGGATTGACAGATATTTCACTTGACTTGGCTTCACCAAGAGTGAAGTGGATGCAAACCTATACCAAATTGTGGTGGAGGGTAAGCTTTTAATCTTTGTTCGTTATGTTGATGATTTAATACTAATGGGTGATGAGCAGTTGATACACTCATGCAAGGAAGATCTTTCAAAGGAGTTTGAGATGAAGGATTTAGGCCTTCTTCATTATTTCCTTGGATTGGAAATATGGCAGCGAGAAGTTGAAATGTTTGTGTCTCAAGACAAGTATGCTCGGGAGATACTTGGTAAGTTTCATATGCAGGACTACAAGCCCATGGATACTCCTCTTCCAGGAAATTAGAGGGAAGAGGATGCAACATCGGCCTAGGTAGTGGATACTACTGTCTATCGATAGTTGGTGGGTTCGTTCATGTATTTAGTTAATACAAGAGCAGACATATGCTATGTGGTGAACCAACTTAGTCAAGCGATGGTTAAGCCTACCAAGCTCTTTTGGAAGACAGACAAGCATGTCCTGAGATATCTCAGGGGCACATCTGAGTATGGCTCATGGTACAGACAGACGGATGATGTGAAGTTGCATGGCTTCACGGATGCATATTGGGCAGGTAGCCCAGCAGACAGAAAGAGCACATTAGGAGGGGTTTTCAGTATCGAATCTACAACAGTTTCTTGGTATAGCAGAAAACAAAGATCTGTGGCACTCAGTTCAGCAGAAGTGGAATACATGGCAACAAGTCAAGCTGCATGTGAGGCTATCTGGATGAGGAAGATCCTGGTCGGATTGTTCGGTTCTCATTTAGATCCTACAGAGATTCATTGTGATAACCAGAGTTGCATTTAACTCTCGATTAATCATGTTTTTCATGATATATCTAAGCATATAGATATCTGGTATCATCATATCAGAGATTGTGTGCAGCGGAAGATCATGTTGCTTCAATACATTCCTACAGAAGATCAGGATGCAGATATTCTAATGAAAATGCTCACCAGGAGCACATTCGAATACCATAGAGGTAGGATCAAGGTGAAGGATAATCCCTATCTTGTTGACAGGGAGTGTTGAGATTCAACAAGATGATGAGCTTAGTGAAAATTAAGCACCTTCACTAAGTGGGGCTCGCAGGCTATTTTTAGGTGTATGTCTATTTTTAGACATGGTGAGCATATTCTATAAGTAGAAGGAGGCTATTTGTAGATGGTTGATCAAGTTGAAAAAATAGATGAGATTCTATTTTTAGAAGATTGGGCGAAGTCTATTTATAAATCGCTAATCTAAAAATAGATGCATGTCGATTATTATTAGCCCTTAATAATAATCCGACAATAAATATCAACTTATTCTCTTGGAGCACTTTATTTCAGTGAACAGATTTGGCAAATTAGTGGGTTGAAGGAATTACGCAATTCCTAGGGTGGTTGGTGACTCATGCATAGAGGATTCAGTTATAACTGATAGTGGCAAGTTGTGACAGAGTTGGAAGAGTAGTTATGTGAACTATTATTTATTTTAACTCAGTTAAGTGAGTTAAACTCAGTTGTGCTTGTTGTATCTAGTTCTAACTGAAGATACACTAGTGAGAGTTTAGTGAATTAATTATTTAATTAATTCACAACTAGAGAGTCACTTGCAACTAAAAAAATACAATAGTTAACTACTTGCATGTCAGTTCCAGTGGAGACCCAGTGGAGAGATAGGGGAAAGGGTGAGATGGACTATCTGTTGTGACTATAGTGATGCATTCAATGCATCTAACACATTGGAGATGCCAATGAGGATTGCACAGTCAAGGCAAGGCCATATCGAATTCATTCAAAGGTCTTCTTCAGCAGGGATTGCACAGTGGAGGCAGGTTGTCAGGAGGCAAGAAATTGGTGCATAGATATGCAAATTTCTGCATGACAGTGTGTAATGATCATTGATTGTACTGAGTGTTTGATGTACCAACCTTTGTATGAGATTGTTACATGTTTCATTGATATACATAATATATGATAGTTGGGATTTTTAGCTTTAAGCTTTCTCATTAAAAAATTGTGTTTATGTGAGATTGATTTGCTTCATATGTGTTTGCAATTGGAAATTTAATTTTCGCAAAGAATTAAGTGGAATGATTATGTATTTAACATAAGATTAATTTGTTAGATTAGGGGAGTCAGGTAATATACATGCATCTTGTATAATTTCTACAGAATTCTCTGTTGTTGCTTCCACTTTCATGTTCATGCTCTTCTCGGCCATCTCTCTGACCACCATATCTTCCGCCTCATCCTCTGCATCTCAATCTACAGAGAAGAAAGGAGCCAACCGGTGAAGCCATCAAATTCTAAAGAAAAGAGTAGCAAAGGCTCAATCTTAGACTTCATGAACAAAGGAACAAATGAGAAGATTCCTGCTGTCAAGATTTTACCATGCGTTAAAAAAGTTGAGTTTCAATGGACGGTTGGGAATCCAAACTCAACTTGTGATCAAACACAAGGCTTTGGAAGAAGTCCGGCTTAAAATAATAAAACAGATTAACCTTCTCCAAACGTGAATAAGGACGAGAATAATTGGATTTATTGTATCTCAATTTTTTTAAATCATGCTCAGAATAACCTAACATAATGAGAGTTGTTTTGAGTCATGTTATGCATAAACAAAATGTATCAAAATGTCTTTCTTTTTTTTTGTAAAAATGTCAAATCAACCGTGCATATAAATAATATTACAAATTTTACCTATTTTATAAGTGATTGAACATATGACAAATTAATGCAAACAACAATTTGCCAATAAATTGTTTTGCTAAAACATCATTATCAATTTTTTGTTAATATGTCGGGAAGTCCAATTACTTTTTCAAATAACTATTTATTAGAAATTGTGAGAGAGCAGAAATGCACAACATTCACACACAAATAATTATTTTCTATATTCTCAATAATCAGATACATCAAATATATAATTAAACTAATTCTAATTTTAGAGAGAGAAGTTGAGAGATTCTCTCAACTTCCTCAACAAACCCAATCCAAGATATACTAAAGTAAGC
Source organism: Pinus albicaulis (assembly GCA_034641835.2). Lineage (NCBI taxonomy): Eukaryota > Viridiplantae > Streptophyta > Pinopsida > Pinales > Pinaceae > Pinus > Pinus albicaulis. The sequence continues at coordinate 186,606,586 of CM076574.1, forward strand.
ATAATCCTAACTAATTCTAATACCCTCCCTTAATGCTTACTTTACAAAACATATAATTAATCACAATTACAACACTTTAAACTTTTCGTGTCTTTGTCTGATCTGGTCTTCATTAACATCTGTACCCACTCTGAGATCTCATAGGAAACGCTCTTTTCTCCACCATTTTCGAGCTACCATTCAACCCATTGTGTATTATCATGTGGCTGCTTCTCTCTCTGAATAACGCTCTTCAGATTAAACTCAAGTTGCCACATCTTTATATTGTACTTTTGATTGTCAGAGCCCAAACTCTCATAAGCAGCCTTCTCAAGTGCAGTTATTGCTGCAACCGCTGCCTCAGGCCACAAAATATTATTGTCCACCTTACTGTCTTTAGTTATCTTCTCTTGGGAGGCCTCCGAGCTTTCTGAAGTCTTATGAACTTTCTCTTGGAATTCCCCATCTGCCTCGATAGCTTTCATTTCAGCATCTTCTTGCATTTTGTCTCAAGAATCTGTCTGTCTATTTAAACTGCATATATGCTTCACCCCTTCAATGATTTTCTCCAACCATCTATCACGTGACTTCACTCCAGTTAGTACATTTTGATTTGACAGAATGGTATAAGTCTCAGAAGCATTTCCCACTGTCCATCATTGGATCTGATTGCTGCCAGACATTGCAGGGCATGCTCAGCATTTGAGAGATGCGTCCATGTTCGAGCTTCCGAACAATGCCTCCGCAGTTGCTTGTCTCCGGTTATTTCAGCGGCAGCTCGAATCTCTGTCTCTCTCGCCAGACTAGATGGCGATTTGTTTGAAGAATATAACGTCAAGCTTTCTATTAAGTAACTTGTCATGCGCAGGCATACAAACCAGGGAGGACTGGATTCACTCCGATGGACTCGGCCTTCTATTCAGAGGTATACACCTCTGCAACAATCAAACGTTGTACTCAGGCAACGTTCTTTCCTCTGTACAGATCACTCGGACAACAGACTCCTATTCATCCGTCAGTAGCAACAAAACAAAATATAAAAATAAAAATAGACATTACACTTTCACACCTATGTACAGACAACCAATTACGCAGACTCTCACATCTTTCTGGGCACTCCCGTCAGGGATCAAGCCCAGCCTTGCTCTGATACCATATTAGAAATTGTGAGAGAGCATAAACGCACAACATTCACACACAAATAATTATTTTCTATATTCTCAATAATCAGATACATCAAATATATAATTAAACTAATTCTAATTTTAGAGAGAGAAGTTGAGAGATTCTCTCAACTTCCTCAACAAACCCAAGCCAAGATATACTAAAGTAAGCATAATCCTAACTAATTCTAATACTATTTTGATAAGACATTAATATCAATTTATTTATAAATATGTAAGTCCAATTGCTTTGGTAGATAAAACTAACGCTATTACATTTTATGAATGAGCCCAATTAATTGCTTTCACATTGCTTTCCGAAAACAAATTCTTTTGAAAAACCTAGAAAAGTTCAAACTCGGTAATAGATAAAAACAAACTCAGGATTCTCAAAGGCTATTGAAGGATAACTAGTGTGTTTTTATGGGTCCACTATCATTAGAATCGAGCTCCCATGAAATTCAAAATATCAAGCATTAACTCTAAAAAAAATCACCATGGTGATGTTTATAATTATGTATAAGTATCGTGCAATTGTTAGAAATAGGAAGTATTGTAATATAGTTTCAAAAGCATATCTACCATTCAAAATGGTTGCATTTAAGATTTCTATGCTTGGCTTCTTTAAAAAACAAATAACATATATATTGCTAACCATTTTTGAAGTGAGGGTGAATTGCAATAACAAGTCAGCTTTTAAAAATAGTTGTGTAGTAAGATTCCTTTACCTGTATTAATATTTAAATATATATTTTTGAATCACTTTCAAATTTTAATGCATAATTATATATTTGAAAAATTTTATGTATGCTTATTATTGTGTTGAATCATATTTTACAATTTACTATGAGGGGATGTGTAAGTATGTCATGTTTCTAATACTACAATATGATTCAACACAAAGAATCGAAAATCCCATTTCAAAATATTTTTTTCTTTTAAATAAATATTTGTAAAATAAATTTTTAAAACGAAAAACCATATCTTATAGATATATTAAAATCTTTAAAGACATACATTCATATTAATCATTGAGCCAAGATGTTCATTGAGTCGAGAGGCTCATTCTACAACTTAGTATGAGGGGATATGTAAGTATGTCCATCCAGTTGATTTGTGTTCCTTTAAAATACAAATAAATTATGCTCTAAATAGAAAAATAATTTCGACTATAATAAAAGTAATGAATCTGTTGTAAAGTAATTAGAACTAAAAAAAAATGTGTGAGTAAGATGTTTAAACCTTATACTTCTCAAAAATATATTAACATGAGATTTAAATAAACTATTTGAAGATCTATGTAAACTAATTTATGCCGATATCAAATTCACACACACACACACACACACACACACACACACACACATATATATACATATATATATAATTGTCAAAATAAAATATTTTAATGTTATATATAAAAAAATATTCAAGGTGGGTTATCAATAAAATATTTTAATACAAATTAATATTGACATATACTTAAAAATATATTAATAATAATAAACTATTTTAATTTACTCTGTAAAATGTCTCGATGTACATGTTATGTAAAATATTTGATGTCAATTATGTATATATTATATGTCATTTTTAAAAAATATGTATATATCATGAAAAAATAAGTTTTTATAGTTAAAACATTTATTTGGTCCTATATATACCCTATATAGCATTAACAAATACAATTGAAATAGTGAAAAATTACACATTGTATTTTGCACGTGAACAATTTTGATCTCTCTACTCATGCTGTTGGAGTTTGTCTTTTCTTGCAAGAGTCTAAGTAGGAATTTGAATTGGAAGTTAGTCGTCTTCATAAATTTGAGATGGAGATAGTTCATGTTAAAGTACCAAGCTCTCCTTCTTCCACGCTTGATGATGTTGAATGCTAGAAGTATGACGTTGACTCATCACATGCCTTTGTCACACCCAGTTTTGAAAACCATACTACTGGTATTGGGTCTCGATTGCTAAGAAAAATGGGATATACCAGAGGAGGAATTGGAAAGAATGGACAGTGAATTGTTACTTCCTATGTTTCGATTAAGGGGGGGTGTTGGAGTTTGTCTTTTCCAATGCTTTATTTCTCTATGAGCTAAGTATGTTGAGTTTTGAAGCTCACACAGGGACTTGCATCTGTCTAGTTGTTGTAGTTATCTTTAACCGACACTAAATCTCCTCCAGTGTTATATAATGGAAGTCTTCTATGTACTTTTACATAAGATTGTGAGTAATAAAATACTCTTACACATGTTAGATCCATACTTAAGATGGATCTATGTTGGTTAATAAAATACTTAAAAATTTGCATGTACATTTATTATTATGATTTTCATGGTCTTAAAACTGCTTTTTCTTGGCTAAGAGTTCGTCTTCCTTGGACGGAAGGAAACATGTTAACAACCCAAGACCTAGAGGCGTTTGGCAGAAGTGAAACCCTGCCCCCTCGTCTTCTTCAAATAGAAGGAAACATGTTAATTACCCAAAACTTAGAGACATCTCGCAGAAGTGAAAACTTGCCCCTATGGATCACCAACAAGTCATTTCAAATGTGTGATTTTCCTTAATTAATAATGGTGAATCAACAATCTGATAATTAAATTATGATAGATATTACCAATACTAAAAAATCATTATGATTTTCAAGTGAGATAAACTTTTTATTACAATATTCTATCAACATTATAATAATTAATATTAATAAAATAGTTAGTATCATTTTTATTAATATGTATAAAAAAATTGAATTAATTTGAAAATTTAATAAAAGTATCAAAGCCACGAAAACTTTTATTACACGTTTCAATGGACGATGTGATTATTAATAAAGTAGTATAGTTAGTATCATTTTTAATAATATTTATTAAAATTTTGAATTAATTTGAAAATTTAATAAAAGTATAGGTTGTTTAAGCAAATTTTTTATTACAAGTTTATTATTATTATTATCCAACTTAAAGGTTATGGCCAAGTTACACATCAAATTGGTATATAAGGCCTTTTTGTTTGTAGAACAAGAGATCCACTTCTACATAGCAATTTGATTGCTAAATCTATAAAAACTATATCAACACTCTAATCATTAATAAAATAGTTAATTTTTTTTATTAATATGTATAAACAAATTGAATTAATTTGAAAATTTAATAAAAACGAAGACTTTTATTACACGCTTCAATCGACGATGTGATCATTAATAAAGTAGTATAGTTAGTATCATTTTTATTATTAAATGTAAAAATATATATAATGACAAACTCGCAATATGAAACTTTGAGATTAGCTCCCAGTGAGAATCGAACTCGCGACCTTTCGCTTACGAAGCGAACGCACTACCACTATGCTATGGAAGCCGACGAAAGAGCAGTCTCTAATTTGAAGATATTCTCTAATCCTCATCTAAAATGACGATTCGCTGAAAAAGCGTCACTAAATGAGAAAGTATTATTATTATCATGCGATAATTTAGTTTAAATAAAGCGTCCATATAGTAATGATCTCCAACTCTATGTGGAACAACGGTGATTAAAAAGTCCTACTTAATTGAAGTGAGTTTTTAGTACGGTGTTAATATTTAGATGGTAGTGGTAAAAGTAAATTATCTTACTTTTCTATTCATCATTTATATATATTTATAATTAGTACAATCACTTTAATAAAATGGTTATTATATGTTTATTTTTTATTTGATTAATCATATGGTGGAGTTTTATCATATGATTTAATAGGCATTATTGTTGCTATTAAGATTTGTGCTTTTAGGTTTCTCCACCTTCTATAAATTGAACTTGTTAATATTTGAAACCTATCCATTTTCAGAACCCACTTTTTTAAGGACAATTTTTGCAGTCTCTAAAAGAGTGGTTGGTTGAAAGGATACTATGAGCACATCAAGCAAGAGGATAAAAGAATCAAACCACATTACTTAGGCACTCTTGGCGCAGGGTCGACTCATTTGCGATGGTACTACATTATGAGATTTATCGTGTCCCTCTAATACAACAACCCAATGAAGATGAATATGATTGATCATGTTTGACCATGTTCAACATGGTTGACCATGGTCAACCATGTTGCCCATGGTTGAATAGAGGCAATGTAGACTATGCTTGAACATGTTTTTCCCATGTTTAACCTTGGATGACTATATTGACTGTGGCTAAGCAAGGTTTGACTATGTTTAATGTGGTTGGCCATGGTTGAACACACTATCTATATCGGCTACATTAAAAGTGGTTGATATATGATAATCGAACATGTTTAACTATGTTTGAAAATGTTTGAACATGTTTGACCATGAAGATTATATTTGATCATGTTTGGCCATGGTAGAATATGGTTGACCACTATGACATTGTGGCCATATTTAACCATTATGACATTGTGACATTACAATCATGTTTTACTAGCTTGACTATGGTTGACCATGTTGTCTATGTGGGCTATTTTTTATAGTTGATTGTATTGAATGTGTTGATTATGTGATGATGTTTACTATGGGTGACCATGGTTAATCGATATGACAATGTTTGACCATTGCAACATTGAGATATTGTGACCGTGTTGACTATGGGTGACCATTATGACAGTGTCATATTGTGACACTAAGAATTGGTCACTACATTGTGGCATTAAATTTTTATTCATCACATTGTGATGTTGATTTTTGTTCATCTCATTGCAATATGGAATTGTGTTCATCGCACTGTGATGTAAATTTTTGTTTGTCACATTACGACATTGTTCTCATGTTCATAACATTGTGAAATCATTTTTTGTTTATCACATTGCATTGGAGATTTTAGTTCATCACATGTGGCATTAGTCTTTGTTCATCACATTGCAACATTGATTTTTTTCATCACATTGCAGCGTTGATTTTTGCTCATCACATGCAATGTCATGTTTTATTTATCACACTGTGACATTGATTTTTGTTCATCATATTGCAATGTTGATTTTTGTTCATCACATTGCAATGTTGATTTTTTTTCATCACATTATGATTTTGATTTTTCTTATCACATGTGATGCCAATCTTTGTTCATTGCATTATGACATTGATTTGTGTTCATCATAATGCGATGTTGATCTACATTTGTTACATTATGACATCGATATTTGTTAGCGACATTGCGAAGTCAATTTTTGTTTGTCACATTGTAAGGTTGAGTTTTGTTCATCATATTGCAACGTCAATATTTGTTTGTCACATTGCAATGTTTATTTTTTGTTTATAACATTGCATTACATATATTTGTTCATCACATTGTGATAGTGATTGTTGTTTATCACATTACAACATCAAATTTTGTACATCCCATTGCAACATCTGTATTTTTTCATCACATTGTGATAATGATTATTGTTTATCACATTACAACATTGACTTTTGTACATCACATTGCAACATCTATATTTGTTTATCACATTACAACATCGACTTTTGTACATCACATTGCAACATCTATATTTGTTCATCACATTAAGACATTAGTTTTTGTTAGTCACACCAACCATCAATTTTTGTTTGTTACACTATTATGTCATTTTTTTTAACATAGTTGAGCTTGTTTGAACATGATTGACTATGGTCAACTATGATTGACTATAGATGAACATGGTTGAAAATGTCTAAATATAGATGAATATGGCTGATTAATCATGGACGACCATGGTTGACCATTGTTGAGATAGTTTGGCCATGGTTGAATATGATTGCACTATTTGACCATGTGTAATCAAGGTTAATAATGGTCAACCATGGGTGACTATGAGTGAACATGATTGACCATGGGTGGCTATGGCTGACCATGGTTGAACATTTTTGAGCTTGTTAGACTATAGTTAAACTAGTTTGACCATTGTTGGGCTTGTTTGCGAATATTTTTAATGTGTACCTATAGATGCATATGGTTGCCCATGTTGAGTATGGTGATCATGTTGATCATGGTGACCATGTTTTACCATTAGTAACCATGGTTGACCACTATTGATTTGGTTTGACCATGCCTGAATATGGTTGAGCATGTTGACCATATTGTGTCATGGTTCTCCACGGTGACCAAGTTTGACCATGTTTCAACTTATTAAATTTGGAAAACCATGGTTTACTATAGGTGAAAATGATTAATCATGGTTGTCAGCTTTTAACTATAGATGAGTATGGTTTACTATATTCACCATGTATGACTGTATTGAACATGGTTGACCATAGTCTAACCTTGTCACATGACCAGAACATATAATAAGAAGAAGAATATAATTTTTATATATGATTTTGGATATCTCTTGAATGGAAAATTTGGATTTTTTTGTATAAGGATATGGTAAAACACATACAAAATGGATGAGAATTTGAATGGAGAATCTTATGAGAATGATGCTGATTTGAATTATTAGTATTTTAAATATTTTTTGTGATGAACTAAAGTTTTATGTCTAATAGATTTCTATGAAATATATTGCTGTGGAGGACTTAAATATATGTGATAACTAAGATATAGAGTTGTATTAAAAGAACTTTATGAAATGAAATATTTTTTTCCTTCAATATTTTTTTACTTATATAAGAATTGTAAAAAGTTTTGTTTTTGAGGATTATCTCTCGCTCACACACACCATATTTATCAAATATTTAATTATTGAGAAACCAAGTGTAATGAAGATGATGCTTGATTTATCTCAACTTGATAACTAATTGTGAATGTTAGTTGGCTTCTTATTACTTATTTTATCTTATTCATCAAGCAACTATACAAATGTGCAAAACATAAAGATCACAAGAAAATAAGAGACAACAAAATTTAGGCTCCAAGCCAGGGAAAAGCCCCACAAAGGGGAAACCCAACAATCATTCTATTATATAATCAAATAAAAATGAGATATCGAAGACCTAATACCCATACCAAAAACTTCCACAAATATCCCAATTCAACCCTCCTCCAACAAGTCAAAATCAATGAAAGTCAATATTGGGCAAATCTTTGAAATATGGCCAAATCACAAAACTTTTGAACCAGTAGTGGAGGCTGAATTTTGGCCCTGTAATTACCTCAAATATGCCACTAAAACTTCTCATGTGTGAACATAAACAAGTTAGAAAGCTCGTTTTTTCTCTCTCCTTTGACTTTAGCTATTTTCCTTCTTGATTAGGTGCATAAATTGTTCATTGATGTGATGATCTGAATCGTCTTCCAAGAGGTCAATTTGACTCTTATATATAGTTTTCAAAGAAGGCCGAATAGGAGCCACATAGGCTGACTTGTCCAAGGAGGTCCGACTTGGTCTTTTTGTTGACTTTTGACTCAAAGATAAAAATTCAAATTCTTTTCTTACACAAGTCCAAATGGGACTTTTACTCAAATATAATTTCTTTTGACTCATAATAAATTAATTTTTATTCTTTTGAATCTATAAGCATAAAGAACATGCTTATACCAAAAAATAAAATATAATAATGAATAATATAATAAGTACATCAATGATATATTTTTTTATTACATTATGAAGATCGACACTAGTCACATTTTCAATACTCCCTCTAAACTAGGGAGGTATTCCTAATGACTCAACAAGATGATATCAAGCTGAAATATTCATATAAGAAAATATTTAGATTCATAAGCATAAATGATGATCACATAATCATAACCAACATTGTAGAACTAAAAATTCCTTGACAAGTTATCTCTCTAGTAGAGCAGAGCATAATGTCGGGAAGCATAAATTTGGACACCACTCCCTCTCTGAGGCACATACCACACCTAGATTTTCACCAAGGTATGTCCTCATAGGACCATTTTCTAAACTATTGTCATAATACTGGACACAAGGAAATTTTGGTCCTCAAGACCATTCTTAACTGAGATCAATGAACTTGACTTATGGCATTTAGTCTTGGTCACAATACAAATCTTAAATGACGTTGGTCCCTGATGCTTATCAAATCCACTATTCTCCCTACCAGTGTTCATACACTAGGCTTACAGTTGTTAGTCCTGACCAAAGTACGTGACACATGGAGAATACAGTGTCCATCCTCACTCCCTCTCAACTAGGGAGGAGATATCCACAAGCCTAAGATTTTCTAAAAAACATTATTCCTTTTTCCATGAAAAGGAACTTTATCAATGCATCGACTACCTGTTTGCCAATGAGACATATTGTTACTTCATGACTTCATCCAACATCATTTCAGGAATCATAATGAGCTTCGACCTTCCTGGTTCCTTGATTCTCTTCGTAATAGAATCCATCATGTCATCAAGTAGTGCATCAAACATCTTATGGAGCCAAACTTCTATACAACTGATTAGTACAAGCTTTCAAATTTTCTTCCTTTACATTGCAACATAATATTGGTTTGCGTCCAATACATCAAATTCAAAGTAGAAATTACCATTAGTAGTATTTGTAACTCCTCCTCCCACATTTACCCACTTTCAATGGCTTGCTCGAGGTAAGCATGAGATGAGGGTCACTATGATAAGAATCAACCTCCTAGGTGACTTTAAGGAAATGGAGACAACAACTTAAGACCTTAATGACTTCCTTCAGGTGCCACAAGACCTCCACAAGTAACCAAACCGCTACAGGTGTCCAACCCCTAATACAACTCACTTTTTCCCCAACCTAGAGTCCCAGTCACTACCTTTCCAAGGCTTACATGTGACTATGGGTTTCCAGCCGCACTCATAATTCTGCACCCATGCAACTATAGAATTTTATGCTCAGTTCTATGCCCGTGACTCTGAATTTTGTGCCACGTTTTCAGGGCCAGCACTCAAGTCTCTTCCCATAACTCAATGAAAATTCCAGAGAAGGTAAATAACATAGAAACAATGCTTGTAAACCAAAAACTAAAACCAAGACTTTCCCTAACCATCCCAAACCAGGACTGACATTCTATCAAACACTTGGTATATATGAAACGTACAGGTCATGAATGAAAGTCTAAAAATGAGGGATTGAAAAATTATCTAAGGTTTAACAAGAAGGGTCACTACCTTCTCTCATTAGCAGTTATAACACCAATTATGTCTTGCATTCATTATTTATTCAGTGATGAGTGAAAAAATGAAAAGAGCCATGATTGAGATATGTCATAAAACCAAGATTATAACCAAAATATAACTAGATAAATAACAATAAGAGAATAACCATTAAATCCTCATCATAACCAGTATATTTCCTCATCAAAAGAAAGAGAAACTTAGCTTTTATTAAACATAGGAAAATATCAACCGGGTTCTAGACTTCCATGTTCCACCCGACCATAGATTGGCTGAACCAAATCTCTCTTCAGCCAATCACCCTTGTGCGATATTCCAATCATGAATGTGGGATCTCATGGGATAAAAAAATCCAAACACAACCAAGGGAATCCAGAGGTTAAACCACCTCCACCCTCTCCATACAGTGATCACACCTAAATTGGTGTCGAGATCACAAAACCAAAATGATCTTGCATGCCTCAAAATTCATTCACCATCCTTGAGGAATTTTATTGTCTACACCCTCGAGATTTACCATGTATCCTTCCATTATCGGTCAATGGATTCCTATGCCTTTGGGAATTTTCCTAAGACCACCTCACCCCGGATTTTGAAACCATCCAAAAATCCAAAGCTCAAAACAAAGAAGAATATCATAATTACATGACTATCCGGGAATGGTATGGCTAGGCTAAAATCCACTATAGAAACCTGAAAAAATCCATGCCAATGACAATAAAATAACCAAATACCAAGATTCACAAACCATGCATGTCAAAACCAACTAGGAAATCATACATGCAACTTTTTACATGCAAGTATTCCCGTTGAAGCTGCTTGATCCTTGCCTTCCTTTTCTTTCCTTGTCCTTCCTTGATTTTCCTTTCCTTTCCTTGCTTTTTTTTCTCCTCTTTGATACAATTCTAGCACTAAACTGACAAAACGCTAGCAAAAGCTTGCCAATTGATGATCTAAGGTATTTTTTATCGATGATTCCTCTAATTTCTTCAATTTTCCATTATTTTCCTCCATTTTCCTCCTCACATGAAACCTGTGACCTTTCACTTTACTTTTCTCCTGCCAAAAAATAACTTTTTTCCTTTCCAAATCATTAGCCATTGCCTTTGCCAATTTTCCTTAGCCATAAAACACAACAAGTGACACCCACTAGGATATTTTTCCCAACATTCAACTTGGAATAAGTGTCACTTTACTGTGGTCTTATTTTACCTTTTTAAACTTATATTACATGAAATTTTAACCTGGGGATGTTACAAACCCCTCCCCCTTAGGGGAACACCGTCCTCAGTGTTAAACCAGACCTATACCCAAAAAAACTGCTAAAAAGAAAAAAAATACTGCCTATGGAGCTTTATAACCCAACTTGTTGCAATATTTACAATAAAAACCTACTTAACAATAAAACCGTCATGAAAAACATGACAACATGACACCTATACTGCTTATTGGAGCTTTATAACTTAGCTCATTGTGGGATTTCCAATAGCAATCATACATAAATATGTACAAATACCAAAACTCATTTGCATTCACTAGAAAACAATAAAGGATACATATCCTGCATCTAATCAACCATCTCCCATGTAGCTTCATCGGGCCCAAAGTTCTTCCACTGCACTTTAACCTGCTCAAGTGCTCAGTTCCAAAGCATGAGATGTTTCCGCTACAATATGAATTGGGGTTCCGACTGAAATTCTCCTTCTCTCTCCACCTACAATAAAAACCAATAAATAACATTATCAACATCCTTTACATATAATTTAAGCAATGAAAAATTAAAAGCATCATGTAATTTCATTTTCGGAGGTAGTTCAAGTCTGTAGGCCATTGGTCCAATACTCTCAAGGATACCAAAATGTCCGCAATGTCATGGTGCCAAATTGGCACATGATTTGATTCTCAAGGAGCTATTCTTAGGCTTGATGTGAAAATACACATGCTCCCTAACCTAAAAATCATTAATTCCCTGTGATGGCCTACATAAATTTTATGTTTCTGCTGCGCTACCTTTAGATTCTTATTTATAACCTTCATATCATGTTCCATGCCTGCCAACCTGTCCAGTCCAATAAGTACCCTGTTCACTGGATCACTCCAGTTGATGGGAGTGTTACAACTCCACCTATATAATTCCTCAAACAGACTCATGCTTAGTGATTCCCGATAATCTTTGTTGTATGCAAACTCAACCAATGGAAGGTACTCCTCCCATCTCCTCTACTAATGCATGACATACATTCTTAGCATTTCCTCCAGTATCCTTCTGACCCTCTCCATTTGTCCATCTATCTATGGATGATAAGATGTGTTGAAACCCAACTATGTCCCCAATCCTGCAAACAAATCCTTCCAAAACTTGGAAGGGAACTTGGCATCACTGTACGACACAATCTTCTTCGAAACACTGTTCAATCTCATGATCTCCCCGATGAAGACCTATGCTACCTTACTTTCTAAATGTATAAATTTATAAACACAATAATGTATTTCCAGATTCTCCTAATCTAACAAATTAATCTTATGTTAAATACAAAATCCTTCCACTTAATTCCTTGCGAAAATTAAATCGCCAATTGAAAAACACATATGAAGAAAAATCAATTGCACATAACAAGATGTTTTAGCGAGAAATCTTAAAGCTAAAAAACCCAAATCATATATTATGTATATCAATGGAACATGTAACAATCTCATACAAAGCTTAGCTCATAGAGCTCTCAATACAATATACAATCATCACACACTGTCATGCAGAAATTTGCATATCTATGTACCAATTTCTTGGCTCCTGATAGCCTACCTCCACTGCGCAATCCCTGCTGAAGAAGATCCCTGAATGAATTTGATCTTGCCTTGCTTGCACTGTACAATCCTCATTGGCATCTCCAATGTCTGTGTAGATGCATTGAATGCATCACTATAGTCACAAATGATATTCCATCTCACCCTTTCACCTATCTCTCCATTGGGTCTCCACTGGATTTGACATGCAAGTAGTTAATTGTTGTATTTGTTCAGTTGCAAGTAAGACACTACTTGTGAATTAATTAAATAATTAATTCACTCATCATTCACTAGTGTACCTTTAGTTACAACTAACACAAATGAGTTTAACTCACTTAACTGAGTTAAACTAAATAACAACTCACATAACTACTCTTCCAACTCTATTACAACTTGCCACTATCAGTTATAACAAAGTCCTCCATGCATGAGTCACCAAACACCCTAGGAATTGCATAATTCCTTTAGCCCACTGATGTGCCACATCTGTTCATTGAAATAAAGTGTTCCAAGAGAATAAGTTACTATTTATTGTATGATTGTTATTAAGGGCTAATAATAATCAACATGCATTCTATTTTTAGATTAGAGATCTATAAATACACTTCGCCCATATTCCAAAAATAGAAATTCATCCAAATATAGAATTTTCTCAACCATCTAGAATCAGCATCTTGCTAATTTTAGAATATGCTTACCATTCTAAAAATAGACATACACCTAAAAATAGCCTGCGGGCCCCACCTAGTGAAGGTGGTTAATTTTCACTAGGATCATCATCTTGTTGAATCTCAACACTCCCTCTCAAAGAGATAGGGATTATCCTTCACCCTGATCCTGTCTCTATGGTATTCGAATTTTCTCCTGGTGAGCACCTTCGTCAAAATATCTGCATCCTGATATTCCACAGGAATGTACTGAAGCAACATAATCTTCCGCTGCACACAATCTCTGATATGATGATACCAGATATCTATATGCTTAGATCTATTATGAAACACAGGATTAATCAAGAGTTTAATGCAACTCTGATTATCACAATGAATCACTATAGGATCTAAATGAGAACTGAACAAACCGACCAGGATCTTCCTCATCCAGATAGCCTCACATGCATCTTGACTTGCTTCCATGTATTCCTCTTTCGTTGAACTAAGTGCCACAATTCTCTATTTCCTATTATACCAAGAAAAAACTTTAGATTTGATACTGAAAACCCCTCCTGATGTGCTCTTTCTGTCCGTTGGGCTGCCTTCCCAATCTGCATTCGTGAAGCCATGCAACTTCACCTCATCCATCTGTCTACATAAGCCATACTCAGATGTGTCCATGAGATATCTCAGGACATGCTTGCCCCCCTTCCAAAAGAGCTTGGTAGTCTTAACCATCACTTGACTAAGTTGGTTCACCACATATCATATGTCAGGTCTTGTATTAACTAAATACATGAGTGAACCCACCAACTGTCGATAGACAGTAGCATCCACTACCTATATCGATGTAGCATCCTCTTTCCTCCAATTTCCTGGAAGAGGAGTATCAATGGGTTTGCAGTCCTCCATGTGAAACTTATTGATTATCTCCTGTGCATACTTTCCTTGAGACATAAACGGTTCATCTTCTCGCAGCCATATTTCCAATACAAGGAAATAATGAAGGAGACCCATATCCTTCATCTCGAACTCCTTTTCAAGGTCCTCCTTGCATGAGTGTATCAGTTGCTCATCACTAGTCGATATTAAATCATCAACATAAAAAACAATGATTAAAAGCTTACCCTCCACCACAATTTGGTATAGGTTTGCATCTGCCTCACTCTTGGTGAAGCCAAATCCAGTGAAATAGCTGTCGATCCAAGTGTACCAAGCACGAGGTGCTTGCTTCAGCCCATACAATGCTCTTTTGATTCTGCACACATGTGACTCATTGTTGAAGATCTCAAATCCTTCAAGCTGCTCAATGTACACTTCTTCCTCAATGGTCCCATTAAGGGATGCAATCTTTACATCCATCTGATGAATTTTCCCACCCCTCTGCATTGAGAGAGAAAGGATGGTCCTTATGGAAGAATATCGTGCGACAGGTGCAAAGGTTTCTTCATAATCAATCCCCTCGATCTGTGAGAAGCCCTGGGCAAAAAATCTTTCCTTATACTTCTCGACACTCCCATCAGCAGCTTGATTTACCTTGTCGATCCATCTTGAACCTACCACTGATTTACCAACCGGCCTTGGAACAATCTCTCAAGCACTGTTTTTGACAATGGAGTCATACTCCTCCACCATGTCATCTACCCATGTGGGCTCCTGCGCTGCTTCCTCAAAGGAAGATGGCTCTGTCACGATACACTTTCTCATGAGAGCCATGTATCTAGTATATCGGTCAGGTGATTATCTCTGTCTGCGCTGTGAAGTAGGGACTCCTACATTCTGTGCTGCATCATGCTTCAACCTCTCAGCTTTTGTGGTACGCCTTCTAGCAGTTCTGATGTTTGTCTCTGCGTGAGTGGACTCCTCCACTCCATGAAATTCCTCTTGTGGCTGATCCACATCTGGAGGCTCATCTTTGGGAACAAGCAGTTCCTCCTCTACATGCAAGTATAGCTCCCTCTCAAACATAGCTCGTGAAACACCCACAATCATTCCGTTCTTCCTCTCCGCGACCCCATTCTGTTGTGGCTTATGAGGCGCTATGGGTTCTCTTCGAATTCCTTCTTTGCTATAGAATTATTTGAATTCATTAGAGATATATTCACCACCATTATCACTCCACAGAGCCTTCACTTGCTTCCCCGACTCTTTCTCCACCAATGCTTTAAACTCATAGAACTTTGAGAATGTTTGATCTTTCTTCCGCATGAAGAAGATCCAACATCTACGAGAATAGTCATCAACAAAAGTAACATAATACTTGTGTTTTGCTATTGAAGCAACCGAGAATGGTCCACACACATTTTTGTGAATTCTCTCTAGGATCATCGAAGCACAGTTCTCCTTTTCATGAAAGGTGGTCTTCACAAAATTACCCATAGTACATCCCTTGCAATGATCTATCTGCGCAAGTGTACCCTTGGGAAGTCCAGTAGAAATCTGCTGCAAAATATTCAGGGCGCCATGGTGAAGATGGCCTAATCTCTTGTGCCATAATTCGCCCTCATCCTGGTTCACCACTTCTTCTTCATTTCCTACCATTGCAGCGCAGCCATCTACCTCCAGCTTGTAGAGATTCTTGACTCGAATCCTTATCCTCTTAGTTTGACCCGTTGTTTTATGTCATAGGAAATATTTTCCCTCGCTGAAAACAACGTCATAACCTCTGTCCTCCAACATCGCGACTAAGACCAAGTTATTCTTTAGACCTGGAACATGCATAACATATTTCAACATAAATGGTTTACCTGACTCCCTCTCAAAGGTAATGGTACCAATTCCGGTCGCACTGTATCTACCATCGTCACCCATCTCTATATGCATTTGGAGATCTTTCTCCTCCAAGTCACTAAACAACTCCTTGTCTCCCGTCATGTGGAAGGAAGCACCACTATCAAGATACCACACCAATCCCATTGCACTTGAAACCAAGCATGTGATCAAAGAGAAATCAAGTTCAAATTGCAAGGCAAGGGCTTCATCAGCTACAACTCCAAAAACCTTCTTGTTCTTCTTTTTCTGTGGGTAGTTAGTGGCGAGGTGCCCATTTTCGTGACAGTGAAAACACTTCACCTTGGAAAAATCCAACTTCTTACCTTTAGCCTCAGATTTTGGATGGGATTTATTCCACTTCCCTTTCCTCGCTTTGGCAGTCAAAGAAAAATCCTCTTCATCATCACGTTTTGATGAAAATCCATCCCTGGTACTTCGCCTTATCTCCTCCTGCACTAGATCCGATCAAAGTCGCTCCTCATCTGGTAGTTTCTCCCGCCCATTGACAGAGTCTTGATAGCTATGGAAACTCTTCGGAAGCCCAAGGAGAGCCAAGCTCACCAAGTTAGCATCCACAACCTTAATTCCCACACTCCCCAGCTCATCCCTACATTGGACAAACTTCGCGATACTTTCGTGACAGCCTTGCAGAATGCAAAATCTGCAAGAATAACATGCAAGCCAGCTACGGAAAATGCAACTCCTTCCACATTGAAAATGGAGTGGCTTTCTCGTGAAGGCTTGACATAATATGGTCTTTCACACCTTCCAATAGAATTATTCTTGTCTTCGCTACTTTCTTTTGCCAGACGTCAAGTAATGCAACATCTGTCAAAGTGGGCTTAGGAACATCACTATCGATGAACTCCTTTAAGCCATTATCTTCAAGCACCCCCTCCATCCTGTCCTTCAAGGCTATGTAGTTCGAGCTACCCTCGAGTGCATAGTCTAATCGCAACCCATTGAAATCCATTTCAATGTTTACTCAACTGTCGCACAAAGAAATTATTGCAGCAAATTCGAATTGTTCCACCAGCACAAAACTCAACACCGCTTCAATATTGCAATCTCCAGTGATTAACACTGCTCTGATACCATGTAGAAATTTATAAACACAATAATGTATTTTCAAATTCTTATAATCTAACAAATTAATCTTATGTTAAATACATAATCCTTCCACTTAAATATTTGCGGAAATTAAATCGCCAATTGCAAAACACATATGAAGCAAAATCAATCCTGCATAACAAGATGTTTTACCGGGAAAGCTTAAAGCTAAAAACCCCAACTTCATATATTATGTATGTCAATGGAACATGTAACAATCTCATACAAATCTCAACTCATATAGCTCTCAGTACAATATACAATCGCCACACACTATCATGCGAAAGTTTGCATATCTATGCACCAATTTATTGCCTCCTAACATCCTGCCTCCACTACACAATCCATGCTGAAGAAGATCCCTGAATGAATTCAATCTTGCCTTGCTTGCATTGCACAATCCTCATTGGCATCTCCAATGCATGTGAAGATGCATTAAATGCATCACTATAGTCACAACTGATAGTCCATCTCACCCTTTCACCTATCTCTCCACTGGGTCTCCATTGGATCTTACATGCAAGTAGTTAACTGTTGTATTTGTTCAATTGCAAGTAAGACACTACTTGTATTCACTCATCTTTCACTAGTGCATCTTTAGTTACAACTAGCACAACTGAGTTTAACTCACTTAACTAAGTTAAACTAAATAAAAACTCACATAACTACTTTTCCAACTTTGCTACAACTTGCCACTATTAGTTATAACGAAGTGCTCCATGCATGAGTCACCAACCACCCTAGGAATTGTGTAATTCCTTCAGCCCACTGATGTGCCACATTCGTTCACTGAAATAAAGTGCTCCAAGAGAATAAGTTACTATTTATTGTCTGATTATTATTAAGGGCTAATAATAATCGACATGCATTCTATTTTTAGATTAGTGATCTAAAAATAGACTTCACCCATATTCTAAAAATAGAAATTCATCCAAAGATAGAATTTTATCAGCCATCTAGAATCAACATCTTGCTAATTTTAGAATATGATCACCATTCTAAAAATAGACATACACCTAAAAATAGCCTGTGGGCCCCACCTAGTGAAGTTGCTTAATTTTCACTAGGATCATCATCTTGTTGACTCTCAACACTAAGTAGAATTCACTGGAATAAAGTGATATAAATTTCTCAACTTATATACTGCAACCATAATAGAATCATGTTGCCTTGATGCCCTCGGAATACCTATAATGAAATCCATGGAAATGACCTCCCATTTCCATTCTGGAATCAGAATAGGCTGAAGTAACCCACCTGGATGCTTACATTTTGCTTCAACCTGCTGAAAATCCAAACATCTCGCTACAAACTCTACCACTTCCTTCTTGAGATTCGACCAATAGTAGAAATTCTTCACTATTGTCAACATATTCTAATATACTGGGTGACCTGAATACATTTTTACATGAAACTCTGTCAAGATAATATTCTTGAGTTCAAGGTCATCCGAAACATAGATCCTGTCCCTTAATATCACCGAGCCATCTGTTGTAAGATGATAATCCATATCCTGATCACCTGTACCCTGTTGTAACCTATGAATAAGCTCCCTGTACCTGTCATCTTGATGTATTTCCTGTAAGATCTGATCTTGTAAATTTGTCCCATATGAGCTCACTGTTGAAACATGTTTCAAATGTACTTTCCTGCTGAGAGCATATGCAACCCTGTTCTCCTTTCTCTTAATGTACCTCATCTCAAATTCAAACCCACTAAGGGTAGCCAACCATCTAGCTTTCTTAGAATTCAAATTTGGCTGGCCAAACAGATATCTTAATCCATTGTGATCACTCATCAACACAAACCTCCTACCAAGAAGATAATGTCTCCACATATTCAAAGCATGAATAATAGCTGCCAACTCAAGATCATGAGTCACATAGTCCTGCTCGTGCTCAGTCAATTTCCTAGACTCATAGCATGCCACCTATCCCTCCTGCATAAGGAATCCATCAAGTCCACTCTTGCAAGAATTTGTACACACTACGAACTCTTTATCTAGATCTGCAATATTTAACACTTTAGCATTGGTCAACAACTGCTTGAATTGATCAAAACTGACTGCACACTCCTTTTTCCATTCAAACTTCTTATATTTCCTTTGTAATGATGCAATAGGATATGAAATACACGAGAAGTTCCTGATGAACCTCTTGCAATGACCGGCTGAGCCCATGAATGATCTAACTTACTTCACATTCCTAAGAGCTACCCACTCTATGATAGCCTTTATCTTCTTCGAATCCACTGTTATTCCATTCTTGGAAACAACATGTCCCAAGCAGTGTACTTTTGTCTGAAAAAAACTACACTTTCTAAGCTTAGCATATGATTGATGCTCTCTTTGTAATATCAACACTTTTGCTAAATGCTCAACATGCTCTTCCTCATTCTTAGAATATACTAGGATGTCATCAATTACATAATAAAAAACTTGTCCAGATAAGGACGCAACACACTATTCATTAGACACATAAAAGTAGCTAGAGCATTAGTCAAATCGAAAGGATCTAAAACAAAATCATAATGCCTATACCTAGTCTTGAAGGAAGTCCTGTAGATGTTCTTTTCTTTGATGTGTATCTGATGGTATCCTCATTGCAGATCAATATTTGAGAAAACTGCTACTCCCTTCAACTGATCAAACAAGTCGTCAATCCTTGAAAATGGGTACCTTTTCTTGATCGTCGCCTTGCTCAATTTTTTATAATCAATGCACAATCTAAGAGTACTATCCTTCTTCTTCACGAACAATGTTGGTGCACCCCAAGGCGATACACTTGGCCTAATGTATCCCTTATCTAGAATTTACTTCAACTGCAACTTCAACTATACCAACTACGGTTTTCTCATCATGTAAGTTTCATTTGATGCTCATGCCACCCCTAGTACCAACTCAATAGAAAATTATACTTCCCTATGTGGAGGAAACTATGGAATCTTTGCTGGAAATACATCCTGAAAATATTTCAATACATGCTACCTCTTGAATATTTCTACATCCTCAATATCCTTACCCTTGTCATTGGAAATATGAATTGAAAACATCACACACCATTTCCTGCAACTACGCTTAGCTTGCATAGATGTGACCATCCTCATTAACGTAGGCTTCTTCTTTCCCTGCAAGATTCGCCTTTATCCATTATCATCCAGTCACTCAATAGCCTTATCATAGCAATCTACCTTGGTCTTGTGAAGTTACAACCAATCCATACCCAAAATCATACTATAGGATCCCAATGAAAGTACATTCAAATGTGTTGATGTAGGCATACCATTCAACTTAAATGCACAAGCTCTTACCCAATGATAAACTCTCTTCTTCATACTTGTATCCAACTACACCAACCAAGACTCTGCATGTAATTATTTTATCAAGCCACACTTATCCACTAGGTCAGGATCAACATAACTATAATTAGATCCAGGATCAATCAAAATAGAAATAACTTGATTACAAAGCTTACCGTCCATCTCAATAATGGATTCCTAATGATTTGTCGACCTGTTGTCCACAATCGCTCCGAGGAATACTATGACCAACATTCCCAACTATCTGTGCCTCCTAAGCATTATAGATCTTAGGACTACCTCCTTGGTACAATGGAAAATCCTTCTTACAATGATCTTTGCCACATATCCAATAGTGCAACAGTGCTTTACTATCACCTCTAGTCTGCTGCTCTCCATGCTGTGACACATGTCCCTTTTCAACTGCGTTGAAATTCCTGTAAAGAGAAAACTTTTATTTCTCACCTCCATCTTGAGGTATTCCCCGATTTCGTGGGAATTTCCATTTTACCTTCTCATTTCCCTTTAAGTCACGTTTAGGCTCAGCTTTGAAATTTGACTGCTCATAACAATGCTTCAATTTCCAGATGCCCTCCTCTAATGAAATAGGCTCATCAAACTCAATCCGATCTCTATATGTTGTTGGAAATCCACTGATGAATCTCTGGGTCTTATCCTTCTCCTCCTTGAGATATGGCACATACCTCAACAACTACAAGATTCTACTAGTTTACGTATCATATTTCATAGAACCCATCTGTAGCTCATAAAAATCCTTAGCTCTATCAACATAGTACCTCTTCGATAGGTACTTATTCTTGAAGATCCTCTCGAAGTCATACCAAATCAAATCTTCTTCCCGAATGTCTTTGGCATCATTCACATCTTCCCAACATATATCTGCTTTCCCTTTAATACTGAAGGTGGCTATCTTGGCTTTCATGTTTTCTGAATAGATGTACAATATGAAGAATTTCTTCATTCTAAGAAACCATGCCTCTATAGCTTCTGGGTTATTCATCTCTCCATCAAATGTAGGAGGCTTCACTTTCTTGAACTCCTCAGGTAAATACTCCCTCCTCCTATAAGGATGATGACGATGATGACTGTGATGATGTCTCCTCGATGAGTAACTAGAATGATGTCTATACATACTAGTCCTCCTATCAGGTGTATACATTGATTTTCCACCTCTAACTATGTATCCTCTATCCAACCTATATCTGGACCAGAATATGCTACCATATGGGCTCCATTTTGTTTCTCTTCCTTCTCTTGACTGATTCTCAACTGTCCCTATTTCTACAACTTTGACAATATTTGAAGCATCACTACAATAACCTCTACCTGCTTCTCCTCAGCCATTACAATTCTTTCTTGAGCCCCAACCAACCTGTCATTTTCTGCCTTATAGCTTATGATCTATTACCTCAAGCTTCTCAATGTATCTGCTATACCAGGAGAGTGCTCTTCTTCTTGGTGCCAAACTGATATGTAGGGAGAGTCACGAGAAATATAGTCTACCATTTTGCTTGTCATCTTGGATTCTCTTCTTCCTACAAGTATATCATACCAGATAAACCAAATAGATACCAAAATAAAATTCATACCTTAGTGATGTTCGGGGAGGCTTATCTCATCGGCAATATCAACCCACATTATCATGTATGTGTATAATCATAAACATATCTGTGTAATAACATAACATCACAATAACATCATGCAGGCCCATACCAACTATATACCATGATCCCATGCATGAAAACCATAACTTTGAAAACATTAGACATACCTGAAGAGAGAGAAACCATGTTGTGATACCACCCTGTAATTCCTCCTCCCACATTCCACTTTCACCGGATTTCTCAGGGTAATCATGAGTTTAGGGTCACTATGATAAGACTCAACTTACAAGGTGACCTTAATCAAATGGATCCGACAAATTAAGACCTTACTGACTTCCCTTAGGTTCCACGTGAAGACCTCCAGGAGTAACCCAACCCCTCCAGGTGTCCAACCCCTGAGACAACTCAATTTTTTGCCAAACCTAGAGCCCTATTTTCTCCATTGCCAAGGCTTCCATGTAACTATGGGTTCCCAATCACACTTGTTGAGCCCCAAAGATGTCCTTTCCTTTCACCCAATTTCACTTCATTTCCTTTGCCCCTTATCAATTATAGGCTTAAAAGATAAATAGGATTAATTAAAGTCACTTTAAGAATGCACACAATGACTGACTTGCTATATTTTCATGGTTTTTTTTTTGTAGTAATTTTTGACTAGACTCAGCTACAGAATGCAGCCATTCTGTAGCTAGTCGCCTATTCCGTAGCTATCTTCATGTTCACACAGGTTACAGGTGTCACTTAAAGGAAAAAAAAATATGGTTGAATTCCAGACCTCATCTACATCATTCCTTGCCCTCTACGAAGTCTAAGCAAAAATATCCAAGTGGTTATGCACATGGAAGAAATCAAAACTAAGAGGTAGACTTCTACCGGGACAAGAACTCTACAGATGTCTTCAGCAAAAGTACGAGGCTTCCACAAGAGTTCTAATTTGATTTTAGTTGGGAAAGCCACTTATCCCTATTTATTCTCAAGGGTAGTTATGTATTTCTCTTATAAGAATGACTTGGGAGACCGAGAGACAGTTAGCTAGATTGATGTTTTGTGGTTAGATCTAAAAAGACCGTAATACTCTGTTTTTGAAGCGTTTTCCTTTAATGAAAGAAGAACCACTTTAATACATGATCTGAGGAAATCTTGAGGAGATTTGTGTGCTAATACGGTGGTAGAGGGCCCCTATTGCCCGAGAAGCTCTGTGCATATTGTTTAGATAACTAACTTTAGCCTTGTTTCATTCCTAATTTAAGTAGTTTTCTGAACTTTATGTTTTATGCTCACTTAAATCGGATGTTACAGCCAGTCTTATTCTTATGAATTGTTCCAAAATATCAATAACACTGAATGAGACATAGCTGTAGTATTTTAGAGCTTAGTTGCATTTTCCTGAACGTTATGTTTTTATGCTCACTCACATCAAATGTTACAACCAGTCTTGTTCTTATGAATTGTTCCAAAATATCACTAACACCGAATGAGATAGAGCTGTAGTATTTCAGTGATTAGTTGCACTTTAGTTCATCTGTAAAACTCCGGAGGTTAATTGCACTCTAGTTCAGTTCTGTCCACTGTATTTCAAGTTTGATTGATTGCATTCTAGTTCAGTTTTGTTTAATGTATTTTAAGTTTTATTAGTTAGTTGTATTCTAGTTCTGTTCCATTAGACTTCAAGGCCTTCATTATTTACAAACTGCTCTTGTTCTTAATCTCTATTAATACATCATTATCATAGGAACAAGAATTGGTAATGTCATTTTGAAGTCTTGACTGTTCTGCAAATTCTCATAATTTTACAAACTGCCTCTTTCCAAAACTATTCCAAAATATTTCTAACCTTTGAATGAGGTTTAATAGTGACATTTTGAGTTGTAGAATGGATTGATTTTAGTGTCTTAAGTTAATTTAGAGTAGAGTTCCTTTCTATGTTACAGATAATCTTTTCCAAATGTGTTCCAACAAATCTCTAACCATGGATGAGGTTTTCTCTGTGATATTATAGGTTGTTGTTTACTTAGAAGAACTTCATTGCATTAAGCTCATCCTTTTCTCAAGTTGTTCCAATATATTTCTAATGAATGAATTGGACTGAGTTCATTTTATGAGTTATTGTCAAGTTTTGCATTCACTGTTCTTTAGTACCATACATAGTTTAGAATAGATTTTTCTCTGTTTTAGTGTGACCAACAAATTCTCTTTACCAACACTTAGTTTTTTTCCTCTTAGCATAAAAACACAAAAATACAAAACCAAAAACATTAGAAAAACACTAAACACAGCGAAGTAGGAAGAAGATACCTAGGCACATATAGTGCACTTCACCTCAACAGTTTACTAGCCCTGGTTGACAATTTATGACATCAATTTAGGAACACTAAGTTGAGCAGACAACACTCATAAGCCTGTATCCATGCAACTATGGACTTTTCTGCTCAGTTATATGCCCACGAATTCGAATTCTGTGCCACCTTTTCAGGGCCAAGACTCAGGTCTCTGCCCAGAACTCAGTGAAACATATAGAGGAGGTAAATAACATAGAAAAAATGCTTGTAAACTAAAAAATTACTCCAAGACTTGACCTTACCATCCCCAAACAGGATTTTCATTCTATAAAACACTTGGTAGATATGTAGCCTACAGGTTAGGAATGCAAGTATGAACATGAGGGACTACAAATTTATCTAAGCTTCAGAAATAAGGGTCACTACCTTCTCTCATTAGTTGTCATAACACCAATGAGGTCTTGCATTCATTTTTTATTTAGTGATGAGTGAAAACATGAAAAGAACCATGACTGGGATCTGCCATTAAACCATTCTTATAACTAGCATATAAACAAATAAATAGAAATAAGAGAACAACCATTAAATCAACATAATAACCAGTATATTTCCTCATCAAAAGCAAGAGAAACATAGCTTTTATTAAACATAGGAAAATACTGACTGATTTCAGGACTTCCACATTCCACCTGACCATAGATTTGCTGAGCCAAATCTCTCTTCAGCCAATCACCCCCATGCCATATTCCAAGCATGAATGTGGGATCTAATGGGATAAACCAATCCATACAAAACCAAGGGAATCCAAAGGTTAAACCACCTCCACCCTCTCCACATCGTGATCACACCTAAACCGGTGCCGAGATCACAAAACCAAATTGAGCTTGGATGCCTCAAAATTCCTTCACCATCCTTGATGAATTTTTATGTCTCCACCATTAGGCTTTACAGTGTATCCCACCATTACTGATTAAGGGATTCCTAGGCTTTTGGGAATTTTCTTAAGACCACCTCACCCTGGATTCCAAAACCGTATAGAAATCCAAAGCTCAAAACCAAGAACAATCCCATCACACCATGGCTATCCATAAATGGAATGGTTAGGCTAAAATCCACTGTCGAAACCCAAAAAAATCCATGCCAATGATAATAAAATAACCAAATACCAACATGCACATACCATGCATGTCAAAACCATCTAGGAAATCATACATGAAACTTGCTACCTGCAAGTATTCCTATTGAATTTGCTTGATCCTTGCATTCATTTTCTTTCCTTTTCCTTCCTTGCATTTCCTTTCCTTTCCTTACTTGCTTTCTTTCTCCTCTTGGTGATTTCTCCTCTTTGAGACAATTCTAACACTGAACTGAAAAAAAGCTAGCAAAATCTTGCCAATTGAAGCTCTTAGGTTTTATTAATTGACAAGGCCTCTAATTTCTTCAATTTTCCATTATTTTCCTTCATTTTCCTCCTCACATGCAACTTGTGACCTTTAACCTTCCTTTTCTCCTAATTTCACATTATTTTCATATATAATGTGCCAAAAATACCTTTTTTCCTTTCCAAAGCCTTAGCCATTTCCTTTTCCAATTTCCCTTAGCCATAAAACACAACAAATGATTCCCACTAAGATATTTTTCCCAACATTCAGCTTAAAATAAGTGTCCCTTTCTCATGGTCATATTTTACCTTTATTAACTCTTATTACATGAACTTTTAACTTGGGGCTATTATAGTATCAACTGTTGGAACGGGGTCTCCTAACAAGCTGTGAAACTAGTCCATTTTGAATATTTTTTATTACATTTAGTCTAGCGCAGGGGTTTTGGGGTGGGTCAAAGCCCCGAATGCATTGTAATGGGTGAAAGGGTAAACTAGGGATCCGAAAACCATGATTTGCGGACCATAGGAAAGTCTAGGCTAGATTTTTATAAATAGAGAAGCATTTTGTATTGTAAAGGATAAGAAATGATGAGCTATTGATGTGAATAGTGGTTTAAGATATCTGTTTGGGTTTTGGGGAAAGGACTCCTGCTGGCTGTGTGCGAGGAGATCCAAGTCCAACTGTGTGCAGACCCTGCTGCTATGTGCACAGGTTGGGAAGGGAAGTGTAAGGAAGAATTGATGAATGAATGAATGTGGAAGATTGTTAGAGAACTGAATCTGTGAGTACTTTTGTGTGAATTATTGATAATTGATGTATTGTGCATTTTCTGTCTTTAAGCCGTGAAAGATCTGTGTACTGCATTCTTGGATCTAGATCTGTTATGTTCTGCTGTGTTGATGTTATAACAGGAATATAACTATAGATCTAGTGCACATGGATGCGAATAGAGACTTAATTAACTCTACACAGAACAAGGTAATATGGGAATCACAGGATCTAGCGCAGCTCTGCTTGCCTTACCCATCCTTTCTCAAGGTGTAGAAACCTGGTTCCAACACCCACCCATACTACTTCGGGTGAGACTTTGACCTACGCAAGCAGGTCACTGCCAAAAGGGCCAGTAGTATAGGGGTTTGTTGGAAAACATTGCACACCAAACCTGGGTCAGGACCCCTCAAGCCAACAAATGGTTCCGTTGCCGAGACCTGAAGGAGTGTGAGAAAGGGATCGGGTACTGATAAGCGAATACTGGAGAAGGGCACGTACGAAGGACCCTTAGGAAACCATGATGGTGCGCTTGAAGTTACCTACCTTCAAGGGCACGGCCGATGAATACATGGAGCAGTTTTGGTTTGTGACGGAGTTGGTATGGGTTACGCAGGGCATGGTGGGCGACACTATGAAAAAAGAGCAGCTATCCCTATCCTTTGAAGGAAGAGCTTTGGACTGGTATATGGGATACATATCGCAAACTAAGGGCACAACTATCTAGAACATTAAGGATGCCCTAGAACAACAGTTTCGGAACCATAAATCCTACTCTCAGGTCGTAGCAGAATTAAAAGATTTCAAGTAGGGGGAAACTGAGTCTGTATGGGAACCAGATCAATGCCTAAAAAAAGCTATCAGAGAAGGAGGATTTCGGTACGATGACAAACATCTTACAGAATCGTTCATCGCCATGCTACTCCCTCACCTATGCGTACCTATGGGTCGCCAGAATTTTGACTCATAGGATGAGGCCTTGGGAGCTGCTATGAAATTAGAAGCTACGCCTCTAAAGGATGCTGTGGTAGAAGTATAGCAGATCCATGTGAAGCTTGAGGCTATGCACCAGGAAATTCATAATCTACAACAAGAGAAAGGAAGAGGAGCTGGCACGAAACTAGGTCACGTAGCAGGCCACCCGAGACCAGGAGTGCGTAGTCCAGGACAACAAGGCTCAAGGGGACCTACACTCTGGCACGGAGAGAGCTTCACAGATGGGTTGTGTAATATCAACCGATGGCCCTGTCATGGCACCCCTGTTTCCAAACCAAAGCAACGCTGGTGCCGGTTTTGCCGGTCGAATGGCCATGAGGAGCAGGAATGTCGAACCCATAATGAAGTAATGGACAGGGGAAAAGACCCTACCTCACCAAGAACCCCCTTGGGCAGGGATGACTCCCCCCTGGAAGAAGGGACAGGAGCCAAAGCGGAAGCGTAGGTCGGGGTCGAGGCCAGTAACTCTGCTATAACTGTGGGGGCATGGGGAATTTGGCGAAGGATTGCCTAAACCCTTTACGACAATCCTGTAGGTATTGTAGGCAGTGGGGCCATACGCTGGAAGATTTCCCAGCCTTAAAATCAAAGATACAGGAAAAGAAGCTCCCATCTGCGCAGAAGGTGCGAAGGTTCCAGACCGAGTTGAGGGGAAAGGATACCAAGGTAAATGTGGTAACGCGTAGTGGACTGGTGACTGGGGGGGATAAGGAGAAAGATGAAACTGACACACTGATCCACAGGGTAGTTAGCAACCAAGAAGGACTGGACCTAGGCAAAACAAGGGAAACAATTATGGAGTCTTGAAAGGACTTCCTTGAGACTAAAATTCTGCCATCTCCACACCTGGGAGTTGTGGAAGTAACTGAGGAAGTTAAAACTTTCTTACAAGCATGCATGAGGCTGCTACGCAACCCCCAGGTAGTACAAGATCTGCAGGCTTTACTAGAGAGCTACGCAACATGCACTGCCATGTCAATCGACATTAAGGATGTGCATAAGTTACACAAACATCAGGGACGCACTGGCAGGGAAATGTAGCTGGCAGTCCGAATCAACAACTATGAAATGGATCAGGTTATCTTAGACCTCAAATCGAATACCATTGTACTACCTAAGCACACTTGGCAACGCATGGGGGAACCCAAGTTGGAGCAACCCACCATCCAGCTTCGACTGGAAAATCAACAAAAAATCATTCCTCTAGGTAGACTACCCAACGTCATGGTTGACATTGCAGGGCTAAGGGTCCTGGCTGATTTTGAAATAATAGAAATTGTGGAAGATGTGGATCCCTACCCTGTGCTCCTCGGACTGGAATGGGCTATAGACATGGGGGGTGTCATCAATCTCAGAAATCGCAGCATGATATTTGAAAATAGGTGTACATGGGTTGTTGTACCACTAGACCTTGTAGAAGGAAAATGTTATGCAGAACCTGTACATAGGGAGGGAGATGGGGATTATATCTATAAGTTGATAGTGCGACATAGGGACAACCTAACCCAGGACACTGTGCCATGCTACGAGGGGGATGTTGAGGATCTCGGTAAGGAACTAGAAGCTTGGAAGACTCGGCTAGGGGAAGCCTCTACACTGCATTTTCTTCATATCACAAAGGACTCCCTCTTTAGGGTCTCAGAGGAAAGGACTGGAGTAGAGCTAGGCCTGAGAAACTACAGAAAACCCACCCTAGGAGAGGGTCAGGTCGACCCGCGAATGAGCAACAGGTTCCCTATGAAACCTGTAGGTTCTGCAGGTAGCGGTCCCATGCATCGAGCCCCCTCTATGATGACGACAAAGCCAGGGGTTAGGTGGTTGGTTCTGATGTCAGCTCCCCTTGGGGCCTTAGTAGGACAAATGATAAAAATCTCTTGGTCTTGGGCCAAGAGCTACTTAGGAAGCAAGCCTTTTTTTGGGGAAGACAAGTAGCTATCACAACTTGGTAACCTTAACGTAACAAGTACGCCTAAATCACTAGGGACACAACAACTAGTCGTTGGAACTGTACCCTATGGTAAAAAGTATAAGTTACCTTTGAGAGAAGCGGCTCCCGAGATGTTGGCAAGTCGAGTTACGAGAAGTTTTTACCGTTCCTTGGGAAAACCACCCCTCATAAAATATCTCTCTCTATCATCCGATGGGAAGTGCTTAAAAGGGGGCAGGTTATCCCGGTTAGCAGTATTGTCTCCTATACACAAGTGGCATACCTTAAGCGTCTTGTGGAAGAAATCAAGCAACGAACTTTTTCATAATTGCAACACCCTCTCATGTCTGGCCAACATCCTCCTTCATATAGTAGTCACCCGGAGCCAGGATTCATTTTTCACGCAAGGATGCCGGCTACTACCACTGCCGAAACCTCCGGCCCAATTGAGCCTGATGTTGAAGAAGTCCTGGAAGACGAGCCTGAGTTAAAAGAAGTCCCACCTCCACGAACCACAAGGAAAGGCAAGGAGAAAGATCAAAGCTCGAGGAAAACTCCATAGGCAGCAAAAAGGCCCCGAAGCTCCCCACGACATATCAAGTCCCTGCCCTCAGAACAAGATGACTAGGAGGGTGCTCTACCGGCTAACCCGATAAATTGGTTACCCCCTCTTTTCAACTGCAAAGACCATCTACGCGAACACTTAAAAACTTGGATGGCTTGATCACCTACCTGTAGACTTCGGTGACCCCAGGAGAGGTCCCCATCCTCGGTGATCCCTGCGGATGCCTCCATGAGGTCAATTTCGATGATCACAATCTGACGGACCATGACGACTTCCCATAATTGGATCCTACATTATACTTTGATACAATCCATGAGGATGATGGAATCACGGTTGTACCTCAACACTAGGTATGTGGCTTGGTGTGATTTGGACACCTGAATCTGCTCCGTATGCCCCACTTTGGCTGTTACAACATCACAGATCAATTGTCGCACCAGTTACTCACCCTCATTCACAATGGCTGCTTATGGATTCGTTGAAGGGTCCCTATCAACGCTACATTGATCCACAAGATCATAGGCCTCCCGATGCAAGGGCCACACCTGCTAGCGAAGGTCGGAAAGAAGTACGAAGCTGCTACTGCTCTATTTTTCCAGGAGACCTATGCAGTACAGTGAAATCAACGAGGGTTTGTGATCCAAACCATCAATGACCCTACTACGCAGATGGGCACTCGACTGTTAGCCTGAAAACTAATGAGGAGGTGTCAGGTAGCGACTGTCCTCGCCTATGTAGTCCAGCTAGCCAAATAGTGTGCGAAGGGTGTGCTTTTCAATTGGGCTCAATATTTGTGCGATGAATTTCTTGCTAATGTCCGCGAATCTCAAGAGCACAAGACATATTTCTTCTATTCATGGCTATTATTCCTAATAGCACTAGTCACCTGGGACAAACCGGAGGAGTTGGACATTCCGGAGCTCCCGAATGGGATGTGCGAAGGCGCTTAGTATGCTCACTTATGGGACTCTAAGGATAAGAACCGTATCGAGGATAATAAGGTCTTTTGGGTCCTCTTCCAGAGCAGTGTCGCCATTGCCATAAAATCCCGACCCCGGTTATCCCCCACCATATATGACAAATACAAGCATATTGCCGCATTCCAAATCACCATGCACCAGGTCCGGATTCGCAGCCTTACCGGTAAGACATGGATGAAATTTCCTTATATGGTAGCCGATGATGAAATTGACCTACTGATCTCATTATGGCCTCCCGCCTAGAAAAAAGGCCTCCCCGACACACCAGCATCAGTTACAACCGAGCTCGGAGGTAACCCACTGCAGCAGCCCGTTACAACTCCATCCCAGGTAGACACAACTACCACCCCTCCCCCAGGCACTAAAAGGAAAAGGGCATCAGCATCAGGACTAAGGAAGAAACATCACGACCATCATGAGCACTATAATGCGACAGTCATGTTGACGGACGAGGAACTGGAGCAGATCGCGGACATGGTCACCATGGCTACGGAGGATAAGTAGGCACTTATCGCGGCCCAGTGGAAGGCAGGGGTCGACTCTCTTCAGGAAGACCTCTGCGCTCTCTGGATCAAAATGGATCACCGCCCACCTAGTGAAGGCCAGGCACAACCACTGTCAGTTGACAGCATCTCAGCACAAATCAGGGGAGCCAGTCATCTCTGGGGTATTCCTAACTGTGCTTTGGTCGAAACGTAGCCCTCAGAAGTCACAAAAATTCAGCTGGACTTGGCTCAGCTGCCCCACGCAGTCTTAGATAGCCTCAATCATGCTATCTCCTGGGAGATTAGTGATCGCACTCAATCTGCAACCCAACAACTTCAGGCAGCCCAGCGCACCATTGCACAGAAGGCTGATGAGGTGATCCAGGCTGTGTCACAATAGGTGAAGCTTGAGACTGTAATCCACCAGCTTTGCACGAAAGTCACATAGGAAATCACGGTTGAGGATACATCTAGGAATAAGGTGGAAAAATTGGTTGCTGCTCTCAAAGCCTCTCGACTGGAAATGCACACTGTCAGGACTCAGCTGAAACAACAGATTTTGGACTTACAAGCCAGATTACAGCCCGACACACCCCTAGAAGTCCATGCCCAATGTACCACCCTAATCACAGATGCAACAACGACAATCACGGGGCAAATTTCTCAAGGTGCCACGCTGCTGGAGTCAGCCATACAGTCGGGTCCAGCACGATCTAGTCCTCCAACAAATCAATCAAGAATTACAACAAAAAGAAGAAGCCATTGAAAAGATCAACGCTACGCTGCCTACCTTGGTGCCTGCCCAGCGCTTGGCACGATTGAAAACCAACAACGACCTCCAGGATGAGATTGAGAAACTCCATCATAAACAACATGTCATGGCTGAACGTCTAAAGCCCTAGACTATCTCAGCCCTCCGGTTAACACAAGACATCGATGGTGCAACCAAGCACCTTAATCAGCTTCTTGCAAGTGTTACCATGGTCGCTGAATATTCGCCTTCCCAGAAGATGGTTGCTCTTGCACTGAATGTGGCTACCCAAAGTCAGGATGTACTCCCTCAGCTCAGACGTTCTCTTGATACCTTTCGGGTGCAAATAGAAGCCGCACCACCACAGTGACTCGGACGAGTCACAAGATTGTGTTGGGGGACTGTTGGAACGGGGTCTCCTAACAAGCTGCGAAACTGCTCCATTTTGAATATTTTTTATTATATTTAGTCTAGCGCAGGGGTTTTGGGGTGGGTCAAAGCCCCGAACGCATTGTAATGGGTGAAAGGGTAAACTAGGGGTTCGAAAACCATGGGATGCAAACCATAGGAAAGTCTAGGCTAGATTGTTATAAATAGAGAATCATTTTTATTGTAAATGATAAGAAATGATGAGCTATTGATGCGAATAATGGTTTAAGATATCTATTTGGGTTTTGGGGAAAGGAATCCTGTTGGCTGTGTGCGCGGATATCCAAGTCTAGCTGTGTGCGGACCCTGCTGATGTGTGTGCAAGTTGGGAAGGGAATTGTAAGGAATAATTGATGAATGAATGAATGCGGAAGATTGTTAGAGAACTGAATCTATGAGTACTTTTGTGTGAATTACTGATAATTGATGTATTGTGTGTTTTCTGTCTTTAAGCCGTGAAATATCTGTGTATTTCGTTTTTGGATCTAGATCTGTTATGTTCTGTTTATGTACTGCTGTGTTGATGTTATAACAAGCATATAACTATAGATCTAGTGCACATGGATGCGAACAAAGACTTAATTAACTCTGCTCAAAACAAGGTAATTTGGGAATCGCAGGATCTAGCGCAGCTCTGCTTGCCTTACCCATCCTTTCTCAGGGTGTGGAAACCTGGTTCCAACACCCACCCATACTACTTCGGGTGAGAATTTGACCTACGCAAGCAGGTCATTGTCGAAAGGGCCAATATTATAGGGGTTTGTTGGGAAAGCTTGCACACCGAACTTGGGTCGGGACCCCTCAAGCCAACATCAACATTAATTCTACCAATCTAAATTTCGTGTTCAAAATTCAAACTAGTTAGTTACCAGATCAAAACTCTTCAATGGTGTTGCCTCATATATTATAAACTATCTACCAACCTTCTAAAATAATTTTGGCGGTAAGGATCTTTTGAATTTTTGTCCAAATATCTAGAAGCAATATATATGACCAACATTTATCATGGTTTGCCTCCAACTCCCTTTGAATATAATATCTCTAATCCATGAGTCCCTTTTTGAATTATTTGGTTTTATTTCTATTTGCAAGATCTTATATGATCATGAGACCCTTTCTTTGCAACATTTTTCATCTAAGATAAGAAACTTCTTTTGAAACTTGCTTCCATGAAGGCATTCAATTGAATGTACTTAATGTATACCTATTAAATTGTTTGATATTTATATGGAATAATATTTTTCTATGATGGAGGCACTTTCATTCTCAGACTCATTCGAGATGGAGCCTCTTTCTATCAAAAAATATTTTTTATCTCAACGATCGAACTCACTATCTGTTCCACTCTCTCCCCCATTTGGAACAAAAAATCAATCCCTCCCCAAACAAATAAACCCCTCAAGTTTAAATTTTTTTCTTATATTCTATCTAAAGCCACTCATCAAAGGGACTCTGCTATCCCTCTCAACGATCCACCGTTGATTGTTTTCCCTGATAATTGGGTCCTTAGAGAAGACATACCCATCTCTTTGGTTACCCAATGATTATCCTTTCTTATAACATTAGAGGATTGGGGTCATCCTTCAAATCCGACTCCTTGAAAGGTATTTTACACAGGTTACATCCAGACTTTATTTTCCTATGGGAAACCTTGATTTCCAAGGATAAATATTGGGAAATTTTGATCAAAACGTATCTGGGCTGGCATGTTTGCACCCAAAGCTCTTGCGGTTTATATGGTGGTTTTGCGGTGGCTTGGAACCCCTCTCGACTCAAAATTTCAGCTTTCTTGACTTCTACAGGAATTCTGCTCACTGGATTCTCTCGGGGATCCTCTACCTTCTTACACATCATAAATATGTATGCATCTTATTCGGGAAGACGCACATTTTTGGAGAGGATGGAATCTTAGATATTTCCTCACTGATTGTGGCCGATGACCTCAATCTGACCATAGATTCTAAGGAAAATTGGGGAAATAAGGCACAACATGATCAACAGTCATCTTATTTTAGTGACATGTTCTACTTTCTGTCTCTTTGAGATATTATTCCTAACAAGGTCGTCCCTACTTGGAGTAATGACAGGACGGACATTGATTATATATATAAGTGACGGGACCGCTTCTTTATAAAGGAAAATTTAGCGTTGGGTCTTAAGGATATTTCCACTTTGATCTTTCCCTCGCTTGCCTTAGACCACCTTTCGATATCTCTCACGAGGTCAGTAAATTTAGGATGAAATATTTTTCCTTTCAAATACAAACACACATGGTTGGAACATGCAGATTTATCTAAAATTGTATCGAAGGCCTAAGAGGTTCAAAAATTACATACTAGCCCTATGGTGAATTTCTGCTACAAACTTAAATCATTAAAGAAGGTTTGTGAATGGGTTCAGAAGCAGAAAAAACAAGAATATCAAATTCTAACTTCCATAGAGGAATCCTTCTTGGAGCTTTTTGACATGAATGCTCCTCTATGAAATTATGCGGCTAGAAAATCACAGATCATGGAATTGGAAGTCATAAAATGATGCTTTTATAAACAACAGGAAATTAAATGGAGACTAAAATGCTATGCTATATGGGTGGCAGATAGTGATAGCAATACTAAGTTCTTTTTACAGATTTTCTTGCATGAGGCATACTGAAAATGGAATTTGGAATATTCGAGATGCTGGAAACTCCATACACACATCACAATTGGATATATAATAGATAATATATTTTCACTTTAAGGAACTTTTCTTTGCTAGAGACCGATCATTTCATGATCAATTGGACCTCATAACTTTCTTACCTACTATGGTTTAGGTAGTAGACAACTCAGTATTGGGGCGACCTACCTCGATAGATGAAATTCACCATGTACTTCTTGCATGCGCAAAGGACAAAAGTCTTGGTCCAGAAGGGTGGGGCGTCAAACTGTAACTAAAATTCTTTGAAATCATGTCTAAAAACATACTAGAGGTGGTGGTGGAATCCAAGTTTACAGGCCACATCACAGGAGCCATCAATGCTACCGTCATAACACTCATTCCAAAAATGAAACATCCTGTATCTTTCCAGGATTTCCGACCCATTTCTCTCTACAACGCAATATAAAAAGTTATCTCCAAGCTCACGGAAATCAGGCTTGGCACATTCTTGACTATTCATGTATTTCCAGAACAATTTGGTTTCAATGAAGGACAGAAAATGCAGGATGCATTCGCTACAGCACAAGAATGCATGCATACTATCAAGGTAAGAAAGAAAAACACATGTCTTACGAAAATTGACATTTGTAAAGCCTTTGATAGCATTAATTGGGAATTTTAATGTTTAATCCTTTATAAAATTGGTATCTCTCAATTCAATGAAAAATGTATCATGTCTTGTGTGAAATCTGTAAATTTCTCTATCATCATCAATGGATTTCCCACACCTTTTTTCAAAGCATATAGAGGTCTGCGAAAAGGGTGCGCTCTATCCTCTATACTTTTCATTTTGGTCATTGAAGCTCTTAGTAGGAAGATAGTGAATTTCAGGAATAGGGGCTTGATCACTGGCATAAAATGACTCGACAAGTACAGGTTTCCAAATGCATGTTTGTTGACGACATGCTCTTTGGAGGTGTCAAAAAATTCTCAGAATGGAAACAATTTCATGGGATTCTATATACCTTCAGATCAACATATGGCTTATATATGAACTCCACAAAATATTAACTAATAACTTATTGGACGGACCCAACCCACGAGGCTTTGGTTCGATGGTGAAGGGTGCAATGTTAAGGCACTCCATGCGATAGGTCACTGGTTCCAATCCCCCCGTGGGTGTTGACTTACAAAAATAAAAATAAAAAAAATTATTCGACTCAGATATACAGTCTATTTGGTGACAAATAGATTTGGGTTTCACATATTTGGATTTCAAACTCAAATCAAACTCTTATTTGATCTCTGATTGGGGTTGGATCATTAGTAAGATATGCCACAAGATTAATTGATGGGCCCATAGGTGGCTAACAATGGGTTGTAGGCTCACACTGAGTAAGTTTTTCTTACAATCCATCTATGTCTACTGGATGCACCTTTACATGTTTCCTAAGGCCATCATCAAGAAAATTGATGGTATTATGGCTACATTCCTATGGTCTGGATTTGATGCACATAAACACATTCATCTTGTTCGACTAATCACTCTGAATGAACCAATTGAATGTGGGG
The DNA here is from genome assembly GCA_034641835.2 of Pinus albicaulis. Classification (NCBI taxonomy): domain Eukaryota; kingdom Viridiplantae; phylum Streptophyta; class Pinopsida; order Pinales; family Pinaceae; genus Pinus; species Pinus albicaulis. The sequence continues at coordinate 186,643,763 of CM076574.1, forward strand.
AATCCTCGACACTCTATCCTTCAACTGAGCTTTAATCTCCAAGATCATGTGGCGTGGTCTAACAGGTATTGGCATTTGGTCACAGATTATTTAGGGAAAATACATGGATTACAAGGAACTTTAAAATTGGATTAGAGTCGGTGCCAAGCTTCCACTCTCCCCTCTATTATTTGGCACAACATGATGAGAAATAGACACTAGCTATTCGTTGGCCTTTGTTGGGAGGTGGGTAATGGGAACATGATTGGCTTGAGTTTAGACATGATAAAAGGTATATTGGGCAATCATCAGCTATCGTTTCCTCTTCTATTATAATTGTACAATAAATGTATGTTTACTATTTCTCATATTGTTTCCCATTGGAATCCTAAACCTTTCATCCAATCTTGGATTTAGGCTGAAGATATTGACCTCTCCAGTCCACTGGCCTCAGAATGGGACCAATACATCAAACAGGTTGAGGTAGTTGGGATATTACTTTTAAATGAGGCAGATAGACTTACCTAGAATGGGAAGTCCATTCACAACCAAATTGCGGTCAATGATCTCTATAAGCACATCTCTTATACATATTTCATTATTGTCGCTCCCCACTGGATCCATAAGATTTGGAATGGGGACTTCCCTTTGAAAATTAAGTTCTTCGGATGGCTAACCATCCATGATAAAATACTCACCTTGGGAAATATCTCCCGCAAAGGTTTTATTGGCCCTGGAATTTATCCCCTTGGAATGCATTTTTTGGAGGAAGTGTCCCACCTTATTTTAAATTGTCCTATTGCCATGGAAATATGGCTCTCCGTTATTCATATTTTCTAGATCGCCGGGATCTGGATGCAACAAAAATTGGAAACTTTCTTTGAACGATGGTTCAACACACATTCAGAACTTCACTCCCTTCCTTTTTGCATCATATGGTGTATCTGGAATCGCAGGAATAAAAAGGTCTTCGAGCACAAAGATATAGATATCAGATATTATGTCTCGGGAATTGTGCCCCAAGAATTTCTTCACTAAGTCTAGAAAAATTCACTATAAGGATGTGTGGAAAAATACACCAGCATGTTTCTTTGATGGCGTCAGTAACAATTGAAATTTCCGATGCGGTGTACTCATTGTTAAAGATCCTGACCATTATCTTCATTTATGGTGGGAGAGTGGTAGGGGCTCAAAAAATCACTCATAAATAATTTCCCTTTGGGGACTACTTTTCTTGGCTAATCAGCTGAGCATCATAGATCTACAGGTATTTGGAGAATGAAAACTCTGCATTGACTAGATCAATGGATCCATTTGCTTCTAACCTTCATTTGCGTATCTGATCCATAGAACACTCCTTTCCTCGTATCTCCTTTGATCATATATGCAGGGAGAAAAATTCCTTTGTCGACATGCTCTCCAAAAGAGGTGTGTCGGCTACGCCGGGGGTCATCCATTTATCCTCCTACAAACATGGAATCAGAGTTGATTTCGATTGCATTCCTATATCTGGACTGAACTAAACCACCAAGTTTTTTTGGAGAGGTAATTTTTGATAAATGTTATATGATTGTAAAAATCTTTGTGTTCTGAACATATAGAATATTGTTTCTTTTACATTTTTGTTTTTGATGAAGTATAGGAAAATCTGTTATATGCATAAATTCAAGATGAACTGAAAAGACACAATCCATGCAAATATAATATCTTTTTATATATAAAAAAAGCGTATTTTTCTACTGAGAAAAAAAAAAAACTTCTTGGGACAATCCTATTTGTTTAAACTATTTATGATTGCATTGCCTCAAGAATGAATGAGTCACGTTTTTTGTTAAACAATAGTCCTAATAGAGTTGAGAAATGAGTTTATTTAAACTGATAGAATTATGTTGATATAGATGTGGTGCATGTTCTGTTGTAGTAGGCCGACGATCGTAGTTGAACTTGAATAAAATCAAAGTCAAAGTATTCAGTTACAACTTTTTGTTGCCTCCATGCTCTTATAAAGTGTTAACAAATCATTTTGGAGTTTCTAAAATTTTTAATTGTTTGTGTACAGGACATGAGAGTGAGTGGCACTGGGAGCCCTACAACGTTGGTGGAGTGGGGCCTGTTGTAGCTCCTAAAAAAATTGGAGACTTGGGAAAGAGACATGGGTGAGCTAGACTATGGATGTGCAGTGAGTCGACTATGGGCACGAGTAGGTGGGAGAAGGAGGAGGTGAAAAGAAATTGTTGGAAGATCACTTTTCCAGGTAAAAATATTTAAAATTTTCTCATCTCTTTGAGTCTATTTTGTGCGTTTTTATATAATGAATTATTGCATAGATTGTTAAAATATATAATTACTCCCTGCATGCAGAGTTAGAAAAACAGTTAAGTGAATCAGCCGAGTCAAGTTATAGATAGATTTGGTGAGTGAGTTAGAGAGTGAGTTAAGCGAGTTGATCAAGTTCAGTTATGTGAGAGTGTGTGCATGTCAATTTAGATTAAATACTCTTCATCGGGTTCATTGTATTTAGTTTGTGATTCAGAGTGATTGAGATTAATTAAAGAGACGCAGCTCATTGTTTTGTGTATGAAATACTTGTGTTATTATGTGATTGAATCCTCTGGCTATCCTACAAATTGGTATAAGAGCTGAGAAAGGACTAGAAGATCCGTGGGCGAGCAAAGCTAGTGAAAAAGGCCAAGAGTAAAAGGCCGTCAATTTTTTTTACCAGCAGAGGTCCGCACATTTTCAGTGCAGCACCTATGGAGGGTCCGCAACTTTTCCTAACACAAATTGCGGAAATTTCGACGAACTTACGATTTTTGCAAAAATCCAATCTAGTCCCTAGTTTACAAGAATTGGGGTGCGAAGTCGGGTTTTATGTTTAAAGGCCGACAACATGAGACGGTTTATTGATTTACGAGGGTGTGGAATTGGTTTTCAGCGTTAAAGTTGACCGTCCTTTTTGAAAAGTCAACAAGGAGTACGCATTTTCTCTTAAAAACACATATTTACCTTCTTTCAAACGGTTTCCATTATTTTAAAGGAGTATTTACCTTTTTCACAAGCGTTGAAATATTTAAAAGGATTTGTGGAAAAGTACGTGAGTATTATAAGGTATTTGTGAAAGAGCTTTATCAAGCTAAAAATTTATTTTTTAATAATATTTTTTTTAAGAGAGTTTTACAATAAAGGTTTTAAAGGTTTTAAGAGAGAGTTATTCTAAAAGTTTTATATACATATAAATTCCTTTTATAAAGAGATTTATTATATATAAACAAAAAAATTAGGGTTTTATTAAAAGGGATTTAAAAAAAAAAAGAGCTTTCCAAAGTTTCTAAAAGGCAAAAAGAAGAGCAATTTAGGGTTTTTGTCACAGAATTTTTTTTTGAGGCAAGATGGTCACATCAATTTTTCAGCCACAACTTCCATCTTTCACTAGGAAAGATTACGATGTGTGGGCTATTAAAATGGAGACAATGCTAAAAGTGCATGATGTATGGGATCATGTCAAGTTTAGGTTTACAAAACCTCAAGATGATGCAGAGGAACGATCCCTCAGTAATGCAGAGAGGGAACAATGGAAGAATGCACAAGCATTGCTTCTTATCCAACAGGGAGTGGACCGAGCAATGTTCCAAAAGATCATGATAAATTCTTCAGCAAAGGAAGCATGGGAAAATTTGGCGACACGCTATCAAGGTATGGCCAAAGTTAATATTTTTAAATTGCAGAATACTAGGAGAGACTTTGAAAGTCTGTAAATGAAGGAGACAGAGGACATTGATTCCTTCATGAATAGGGTCATGTATGTCGTCAATCAGTTAAAAATATATGGTGAAGACGTTAAATATCGAACAATGATTGAGAAGGTTCTTTGATTTTTGTCTACCAAGTTTGATGTTGTGGTAGAAGCCATAGAAGAAGCAAAGGACTTGGAAAAACTGACCGTTGTTGAGTTGATGGGATCTCTTCTATCACATGAGGCAAGGATAGACAGAAATAAGGATTCCACTTTAGAAACTGCCTTCAAAAGTCAATTTTATATTTCAAGAGGTTGAGGCAGAGGTCGATCAAGAGGTAGAGGACGAGGCGACAGCTATGGTGGTCAAAGAGATGGTCGAGAAGAGCATGAGCATCAAAGTGGAAGAAGCAGTAGCAGAAGCTTTCAAAACAATCAAAGGTTTGACAAATCAAAGGTGAAGTGTTATTATTGCAATTGATTTGGTCATTATGCTCATCATTGTAGGAAGAAGATAGATGATCAAGGAAATCAGAGAGCTAATGTCAGTACAGAGAATACTGACTCCATATTTCTAGCATGTAACACCATGCATGCGCTGTCTGATAATGTCTGCCTATTAGATAGTGGTTGTTGTAACCACATGACAGGCAACAAGAATTTGGTTTTCAATTTGGATGCCTTAGTGAAGATAGAGGTAAAGTTGGGGACTGACAAGACTGTGGATGTAGATGGCAAAGGAGTGGCCAACATTGTGACCAAGTAGGGGGAGCCAAGGACCATATCATAGGTATATTATGTCCCTGGACTCAAACAAAATTTGATAAGTGTTGGTCAATTGACGCAGAAAGGATATAAAGTTATCTTTTAGGGGCAACAGTGTGTTATTTACGAAAAATCCCCAAGCAAGCAGCTGATTGCAAAGGTGTAGATGACGAGGAACAGTCTCTTTCCTTTAATTATGAACTGCAATGATCAGGTTAGTGCATGTTCTGATGATTACTGGTTATGGCACTTTCAGTTTGGACACTTGCATTTTTTCGATTTAAGATTTTTGTAGCAGAAACAAATGGTCAGAGGTTTACCTCCCATCAGAGAACCTACAAGCACTTGTGAGCATTGCATCTTGGCAAATGAACACCATGAAAGTTTTCCGAAAGGATTTTCTTACAAAGCAAAGAAACCACTTGAGTTGGTGCATACCAACTTGTGTGGACCTATGAGGACACAGTCGATTGGTGGAAGCTGTTACTTCCTCACTTTTATTGATGACTATAGCAGGAAGACTTAGGTTTACTTTTTGAAGCAGAAGTCTGAAACTTTTTCAAAGTTCAAAGAGTTCAAAGCCTTAGTGGAGAACCAAAGTGATCGACAGATCAAGGTATTGAGATCTGATCGTGGTGGCGAATACGATTCGAAGGCACTCCATGAGTACTGCAAACAACATGGAATTTGAAGACAGTTTACAACCAGATACACACTGTAGCAGAATGGTGTAGCAAAGAGAAAGAACTGAACAATGATGAAAATGACAAGGAGCACGTTGAAAGCAAGACACCTGTCTAATGAGTATTGGGTAGAAGCAGTTGCATGTGTTTTTTATGTGATAAACAGATCTCCTACAAAGAGCGTGATGAATAGAGTTCCAGAAGAAGCATGGTCAGGTATGTCATGTAGTGTATCTCATTTCAGATTTTTTGGATGTGTAGCCTATACCCATGTGCCTAAGTAAATAAGAGGCAAATTAGATGATCAAAGTGAAAAATGCATATTTACTGGTTATAGTGAGCAATCAAAAGCTTACAAATTGTATAACCCTGTCACCAAGAAGACAATCATTAGCAGAGATGTTGTGTTCAAAGAACAAGAGTCATGGAATGGGACTGTAGACACACTAACCGATGCACAAACACCATTTATGGAAGAGGATGATGTAGAAGAAGAGGAGAAACAAGAACCAAGAGAGCAGACACCAAACAGAGTCACACCAGCAAGGACCCCAAGATTTTCAGAGCAGCATGGATCTTCAAGCAGATCCACAGACCATAATTCTCCAAGCAGCGAACCAGGTAATGAATCAAGTAATGGTAAGAAAAATATGAGAAGTTTGAAAGATATTTATGATGATTTGGATGTTATTTCAAATTTTGCATTGTTGGAATTCCAACCTTCTTCTTTTGAAGAAGAAATCAGAGATGAAAATTGGGTGCAAGCCATGGATGAAGAGATGAAGTCAATTGAAAAGAATGATACATGGGATTTGGTTGATTTACCAAACAATAAAAATCTCATTGGTGTGAAGTGGGTGTAGAATACAAAGGTGAATGAGAAAGGTGAGATTGACAGATTTAAAGCAATACTTGTAGCAAAAGGATTCTTGCAACAACTGCGAATAGACTTTGGGGAAACATTTTCTCTGGTAGCTAGATTGGATACTGTAAGAGTAGTTCTAGCGACAGTAGCTCATAACAAGTGGAAAGTATATCAAATGGATGTCAAATCAACCTTCTTGAATGGAATTCTTGAAGAAGAAATTTATGTACAACAACCTCCAGGATATGAAGTTGAAGGTAAAGAAGATAAATTTTACAGATTGAAGAAAACACTCTATGGACTTAAGCAAGCACCTAGAGCATGGTATAGCAGAATCGACAGTTACATGATCAAGAATGGATTTTGTAGAAGCAGCATTGAGCTTACCTTATACACAAAGGTAAATTAGCATGGAAAGATTTTGACAGTTTGCTTATATGTTGATGATATGACTTTTACAGGTGATCTTGAGATAGATGAATTTAAAGCAGCCATGATGAAAGAATTTGAGATGATAGATCTAGGTCTCATGAAATATTTTCTTGGCATTGAAGTTGAGCAATCTGAACAAGGCATTTTTATTTGCCAAAATAAGTATGCTAGAGATTTGCTGAAATGATTCAGGATGGAAAATTGCAAACCTGTACCTATACCAGTTGCAACAGGTACAAAGTTAAGTAAGGATTATGAAGGAGAAGATGTCAATCCAACCTTATTCAAAAGATTGGTTGGAAACCTCATGTATCTCATAGCGATAAGACCAGATATTATGCAGGGATTAAGTTTGATTTCTAGATTTATGGAGACTCCAAAAGACACACATTGGAGTGTTGGAAAAAGAATTTTGAGATACATAGCAAGAACCAGAGATTATGGCATAATGTATTCAAGTACAGAAAAGAAAGAATTGATTGGATACACAGATAGTGATTTTTCAAGAGGTTTGGATGATCAGAAGAGCACATCTGGTTATGCGTTTCATCTTGGTTCAGGAGTGATAGCATGGGCATCTAAGAAGCAACCTATTGTGACATTATCATCAACAGAAGAAAAATATGTAGCAATGACTTCAACAACATGTCAAGCAACATGGTTAAGAAGAGTATTGGATGGACTCAAGAAGAAACAATAGGGATCAACTGCGATATACTGTGACAACACATCAGCGATTGCACTATCCAAGAATAGTGTGTTTCATCAAAAGAGCAAGCATATTGATAATAAATATCACTTTATTCGAGAACTTGTGAGCAATGGAGAAGTTCACTTGAAGCCTTGTAGAACGAGTGATCAATTGGCTGATATATTTACAAAGCCATTAGCAGTAGATTTGTTTGAGTTTCACAAAAGAAACTTGGGTGTTGTAAGCCTAGCTGAGACATAGACCAGCAAGCATGTTTGAGTTTTCATGAGTTATGTTTTAGTTTAGCGGTCGTAATTAAGGGGGAGTGTTAAAATATATAATTACTTCCCGCATGCAGAGTTATATAAACAGTTAAGTGAATCAGTTGAGTTGAGTTATAGATATATTTGGTGAGTGAGTTAGAGAGTGAGTTAAGCAAGTTGATCAAGTTCAATTATGTGAGAGTGTGTGCATGTCCATTTAGGTAAAATACCGTTCACCGGGTTCATTGTATTTAGTTTGTGATTCAAAGTGATTGAGATTAATTGAAGAGCCGTAACTCATTGTTTTGTGTGTGAAATACTTGTGTTATTGTGTGATTGAATCCTCTGGATATCTTACATAGATCCATCTATAATTTTTAATTATATTTGAGTATGTTTTCAGTGAATTTTCTGCCTCTTTTCTGAAATTTAATAACTAGTATGAAAGTATTATCAAATTGTAGGCAACTTGAGACTATTTCTGATTTCATATTATCATTATGTATCCTGAGAATATTTTTTTTCCAAGAGAGAAAAATATATATATATATATTTTATTAACATAAAAAAAACTATTGGATAAAAAAAACCATTACATTGTTCATAAAAAAACATGTCCATATGTACCCAATCTAGCAGACTGTGCACCTATATAGCCAATAAATAAATAAAAAATTCTATCCAAAAACTATATATCACATATGCATATAAACCACAACAACAAAGAAATACTATAGGCATCTATGTTCCATGAGATGAATCAAATGTTCCTATGAATCCATCACAAAAACATATTTGAATAACCCATCATTGTCACCCATCAGACATCCGTAGGTAAGCATGCCACAACCTGAAGGTCTAGTGTAGAAATCATTCGAGCGATCATTCCATGGGCAAGCTGCCAACATGGCATCTCGAACCTATATGATATTCCTCAAAATCAGTGCAACTTGATTGCGTCCTGATACCTCTTTTTTTAAAGGAAATCTGAATAAGAGTTATGTCCGCAATATATATATGATTACAAGAAATATTTTGGAAAGAATTCTTTAGGGTGAAGATCCTTCTCATCAAGTTATGCAGATAAGTGGGTGAAAAAGTAGTTCCTCCATTAATATATTCAATAACCATTTTTGAGTCGTAATATGTTTATGGATTCAATGTCAAGCTATAGAGCAAGAGAAGAAAACCCCATAGTGCTAAAAATTAAGCTCTATAATTTGTACCTTCAGCTCAGAAAAATGTATATCTCAAAGATATAAAGACACCTATTTAAGCCCCATAACCACATCCCTCCATCTATGCTTCCCCATATAAACAACCGATCAATCTCTAGTGATTTACGAGGCTTGTCTCTCATCCTAGTTTGACCCCATTGCTCGAAAGAGACACACATACTTTTATAGACCCTGCCTTTTCTCAATGTTGTATATCTCACCAAAAAATATGATGGCATTCCTGCCCTTCTATATGCTCCCAAATATGATGGCATTCATGCCCTTATAGATGCTCTTATATTCCCCAACGTATCTCACCCATCTATCAATGGTTCATGGATCCTAAACAACATCTCACGTTTATATTTAGATAATGAAGTACTTTGTCCCATGTAGTTGAGGCATATGGGAAATTTATGTGCATCTTGAGACTATATATATCTTAATAATGTCACTTTAATATTATTAAATTTCAATAATATCAATACTCTCAAGAATGTGTGTGCACTAGTGACCCTCAAATTGAAAATCAATATGTTGGAATATGTAATTCCTACTTGTCTCAGTGGTGACTTTCTATGAAATGAGTATTTTCTTATTCCATAGGAGTTAGCTAAATATATATGTTCCTATTTTGGTGTGTGGTTGTGATATTCTCTCAACCAACTTATTGTATGTCAAAGATAGTTTCCCTATCTCGAGACAACAATTCATGTATATATGCAATTCTATTTTATTAATAGAATATAACGTGCATGCTCAGATTTTATCCTGGTATCAAAGACTATATGCGCCTGAACCTCAGCCCCTCTTGGGCCAAGGGAAATAAGAGAGAATATTATTTCATTTTAGTTTTTTTAAGCTTGTCCATCGAGAAAGGTTCTGACAGTGGAGAGACTAAGCCGAGCGGAGTGCCTCTTGTGAAATAATACATGCTGGCGATATGGAATATTGCAGGTTGGTTGAATAAGGTCACTTGAATTTTGTCGTGGCTGTGGGCGTAACACAACTCCAACTCGTGAAGTTTGGTGTAGCGATTGTGCTCTTGCACTTTGTCTACGTGATTGCACAGAATCGTGCCTGTGGTGGGCAGCGTAATTTCTTCCTGTATGTTGCATAGGAGCTGAACCCTTTCAGAAACCAATGCTCGTCCTCTATGGGTTAGTTGAGGGTCGAATTGGGTCATTCTCTCACTGATAAGATTTATCTATTGTTGGAGTTTCACTCAGGTTCCGGTTCTTCCCGCAGGGTATCCCACCCTTCCTTGGGGTTTTTCCTGTCACTTATCTTCTTCAAAATTGAGTTGTTTATTATTGTAATAAGCTACCAAAATGCAATGCCATTGTTACAATATCTACTCTGAATTCAGAGATAAATGAAGAAGATATTTCTTCTTTCCAATATTTTTTTGTTAATTCCATCAATGGCTAGAGTTAAATTTTTTTGAGAATTTTATGAAAATTTCTAAATTGCAGGTGGGAGGAATTCTCATGCGTTTTGGCTTTATTTTTTTTGTGACTTTGATCGAGGAAAATTATTAGAAATATAATATTTTCTCAAGGGATGGGTGAAGGTGAATATGTCTTGGAAGTTTTTATACATATTGGGACTCGCGACCTCAATATGAAATTATTTTGTTAGAATTCGTGACTCTAACTAATGACAGGTTAAGCATGGAGTTCCAAGACTTAATTTTTAAAGACAAAGATGCCCATGATGTGAGAAATTTCAAAAGATGAGGTAAAGGAGAAACAACATCGATTATGATGGACAACTAGGTGAAAGTTTGTGTGAGTTTTTGTGAGTTTTTGGAATAGATCACTAGCATGTTGTATAATGAGTCACACTTTTTAATTGTAAGAAAGTCTAGGATTTTTTGTAGTGGTCTTTGTAAAGTATGTGCCTGGTAACTCCAAGAGTTGGAGTGTGTAATGTAAGCCTGATGAGGCATATGTATCCCCGTGAAGTTTGAGGTTATCTAAAAACCACTTTGTAATTGTAGGGTTGTGGTTAGCCGGAAACCACTTTCTAGTGTCGGTTTGTGGTAAGCCATAAACCACATATGAGAGTGAAGTGGACATGGATTCCTGTTGGCATGGTTGAGGGTAAGCCGAGAAAACCCTAAGCCTGGTTGAGTCAGGTCTATGAGTTGAGCCCTAGTGGCTACACAGCCTTTGTGGCTACATGGCCCTCGTGGCTACAGAGGCTTCATGACTACAGAGCCCTCACAGCTACGAAGCCTTCGCGGCTACAGAGCCTTCATGGCTATAGTGCCCTAGTGCACATAGGAGCCTTAGTTATCACAGCGAAGTATAGGTGGTCTACATAAACACCTTACTCACATGAGAAACTTGGTTTCTCACAGGTCTCAGTTTACTGAGCACAAAGCGGTCATCGCTTATTTGGGGGGGATTTCCAGGTACAGGTACATGTATGCAATGATAATGGTTGATAGAACCATGTATGCAAAGGACATCCTACAAGACTAGCGGTTGCAATGGTTGGCACCCATGCATTCCGGTGGATGGTTGCTCCTTTATATGGACTTTGACATATCCTTTTGTTATGTTTGACCACAACTAGATTTTGTAGATTGATATCGAGACAAGTAGTCATTAAAGGGGTGTGTTGGAATATGTAATTCCTACTTGTCTCAATTATGACTTTCTATGAAAGGAGTCTTTTCCTATTCCATAGGAGTTAGCTAAATCTATATGTTCCTAGTTTGGTGTGTGGTTGATATATTCTCTCAACCAACTTATTATGTGTCCAAGATAGTTTCCCTATCTTGAGACAATACTTCATGTATATATGCAATTCTATTTGATTAATAGAATATAGTGTGCATGGTCAGATTTTTATCTCAATACTCTCAAGAAAACGCTCCAAGGAGCCTTGCACATATGCCTAAAGTTCGATTCCTACTCTTGGTTATGTTGAACTAAATTTCAGTACCATTTAGATTCAGTCAGCTATTGTGAAACACTTCATGTAACACAGGCACTACAGGTTTTGTTGAATTAACTTGTAATAACCACAACCTTCCCTTACCCTAGCTCTAGCTCAAGGAACATTTGTATTGGTTGTCTATGAGGTTCTAGGTAGTCTAAAATGGATTTTAATGAAAAAATAGAAGCATTTACAAACAATATTTCAAGAAGTATCAAGCTACTATAAAGAGTCTTTAAATTTTTTTCAAAACATAAAATCTTAGTTGGAGACATCAACAGCTGTATAGAATTAGTAAACAAAAAATGTGTAAATAATTTTTTGGTAGATGCAAAAAGTTGCAAAGACACAATATTTTTCATAGGCATTAAATTTTGTTTATTATTTACTTTTAGACGAAGACATCCAATATTGGTCATAAACTAGCATTTGCACCAAAAGGGTGCAAAGGCATGCCTATAGAAGTGTAGATGAATGATGAGTGATGCAAAATTAGCACTGCATGAAACAAGGATGTCGACTGAAATACCCGAGGAATCAGGAGGCTAAAATATTGGTCAGGTAGAAATTTCCAAGCGGGTAAAAGTGCATTATAGAATCTGCAATATATCAGATTTATATCAACAAACTCATAACTAAATTATAAGAAATAATCGAGGAGACATCATTGTGATATTGTACCATTTTCTTTGAACAACATCCTAGAGTTTATGATGACAAATTGTTTGGATGGGGGAGAAAAAAAAACAATTTAGAAACACACATTTTATCGGGTGCTCAAAAGCTCAAACTAATTGAATTGGTGTCCTTCTCTACTGCAATTTAAGGAATCCCTAAATATTTTTATCATGATGTGATTTTGGATGGGCAACAAGTGGATTACTTGCTCCCATTCTTGTTTCAAAGTTTAGAAAATGAAGCCTTAGAGGACTAGATAGGTTGAAAAGAACAACAATTTGTTTTCAAACAAAATATAGAAAATTTGAAAACTTGATACCTATTAGAATTTCAAGGAAAAGCAAAAATGATATCCTCAACTCCATTGTATTGTTATAATTCATCTCTATATTAAATAAACTTAAATTAAATTAAATTAAAATTAAATAATTACATACTTATGTATGTGATAATTAAATATAAAATAAATAAATATATGTAAAACCTTTTTAAATGTGAATTTATCAAGCATAGAAAAGTTTTAAATTTGTTAATATATAAAATTTTTAATATAAAGAAATAAATATATAATAAAGAATTAAATTATATATATATATATATATATATATATATATATATATATATATATATATATATATATATATATATTGATATATATATATATATATATATATTAAAAATACTCCTTTCCATTTTCTATTTTTTACGGAGGAAAGAAATCAAATCTCTCTAAACTGAGTTGTTGGTGCCAATCCAGCCCACATGTATACTCAAGCCTTCACAACGCTCAAAACCAACATGACAACATTCAAGACATTATAATTCGTCATGTTGTTAACCAAGCTTTGAACCTAGTTGGAGAAGATAACAATCATTATACCCAACCCTATATAAATACAATGGAAAAAATTTAATCTTTTTAATATCCAATAAAACTATATTTAAAATATTATCACTCAATTATAATATTGTTATTAGTGTTTTTTAAATTTATAACATAAATTTTCCTATATTTTATTATTTTAATTAAATTATATTTAATTTGTTACCATATTTAAATATAATCTATATGAACTTATATACATTGATGAATTCATAGAGAGATATATTATTGATAGAAAATTTACCAAAACAAATATCGTTTAACTATTTGATATATAATTGTTAAACCAATAACTTAAAAATGACCACTTTAACAACTTGAAAAGTTTATGTAGATAGTTTCAATATTAAATTTCATAAACATGAAAAAAATCAATTTTACATAATCTTTAAAAATTATAAAATTGTATATTAAAATTTATAAATTTTACTATATTTAAGTTTTAAAATACAAAAGATAACTATAAAAATATAACGATTAAAAAGATAAATTTTTAATTTAATTGTTTATAAATTATAAAATTATGTATATATTGTTTGCTTGGTAGTGTGGGTCTTTACATGATTTCATGCAACCTATGGTCTGAGAAACCGTGACCGAGGGGCATCTACACCGTCAAAATCACCTGGGGATCTCACTGGACCTCGGCCACACTAGCCCTTATTATAGTTGGATCTGTTTTTTGCCTTCGGGTGGATTGGAACTGGTGACCTTTTCATCACGAGTGTCTTAACAACACACTCTTTACTGTCAAACCAAACCCCATTGACAAAAAATAAATTTATAATTTTAATGGTCACAGGGTCTTGGATTGATTGGGGTGATATATTGGATATGATGAAGATGTAGTCTTGCCAAATTTACTAAAAAAAATTATAATTTTAATGATTTATTGAGTGGATTTTTTAGTTATTTAAATATAGTTATAATAAAAAATTTAATATATAAATATAAAGTAATTAAAATGATAAAATATATAGTTTAGTTGTTTTATATTTTTTTTACTAAAAATTCAAGAGATAGTTTTACTTTTGATTAAAAGTTTTCTTTATTTAATTTGTATTTTTAGAATACCTAAATAAATACAATATTTTAAAAAACTTCTAAATCAATTCTAATATTTTTTCTATTGAATTTCAAATAACATGGATTGTAAAATAAATTTTAAAAATACAAAAATTTAAAGCATTTAAGTTATGTTTATGATAAAAAACTTCTTAACATTATTAAATTTCAATCAAATTTCCTTAAAAAATAGTAGCATAAAGATAACAGTGTTGGATTAAACAATTATAGATTATTGATGTCATTAGGTAAGCCAATCATATCTAACTTTAGAGAAATTAATAATATAGTTAAATATATTTAAAAATATTGTATTATAAAATTACCATTGTAACACCTGGATTTAAGTTGCTATGTTATTTTAAATTATGCATTTGAATTTTTAACTTAAACAACGTTAACAAGTTTGTTAAGAAAAATTATGAACAAGGGGTGAAAATGTGAAGCTGGGTTACACTTTTTGCCCTTTTTTGAGAAAAAATTTTCATTTTTTTCGGTTCTTCAACTTTCTGCAAACTATAACAATGTTTCTGTGTAGAATTTCATTGTGCGATAAAAATAAAAGTTGTGAGAAATTTTGTTAGTTTTATATTACTTATTTTTTGAAATTTTTTAATGCAGATTTGATATGTCAACTTAGCGTTTCTTTGAGTGTGTGTTTCTTAACAATCAAAGGATTCATAAGAAGTCATGTTATGACGCAATGTTGTATTCATTGAAAATTTGTGCTTTTGAGAAAACAAAATGTGTTACAACAATCTAGACAGAGTCTACTTTGGTTTCGTCATATTTACAAAGCCAATGGATGCATATCATAATTACTAGAATTTTTTGAACCGGTCCAAAATGAAAAACTGCGTTTTTTGGATATGTTTCGCGTCGCAAGAAATTTCTTAACATATAAGTTATAAACTAAAAATATAAAAGCTACCCATTAGAGAAGACAGACCAATGTAATGCCCCATAATTTTTTCAATTTTTTTTACAATGTATTTTGGGAGATACAAAATTTTGATTTCACTGAATCACAATGACCCTCAGAAATTGTTTGCACCCATTTTATTAGAAAAATAATTAAAATTAATAAACGTTTATGAAATTCCATAAAAGTTATATTTCCTGAAATTAGATTCAATTTTGAAAATGCTTGTCTTGGTTTCGACAGTTAATTAACAAGCTTTCATGGAGTTTAATCAGTCCAAAGTTGCAGAACCGTATTCAGAGCCTGGTTTTTGCGTAATTGTTGACGCGTAAGTTCAGCCAAACTTTTAATGTAAGTTCGGTCGAACTATGTTTTCTGCCGAAGAGTCGTTAAATCTAACGTCTCAATAGTTCGGCCGAACTTTTGAGAAAAAGTTCGGCCGAACTATTGTATAACTCTCCGTCGGCCGGAAAGTTTTGCAGAGCCCCTACTAAAACACATTTCGCGTGGCAATATAAATTGCTGCGAAATGATTCACAATTTTCGCACATTTCGCACATTTCATCTCATTTTACAAAGATCTTGGTTTGGGTTCAAAAAATTATCTTCAAATTATCTTCAAAGTTTGGGTTTAAGAGCATTTATTGGAAGCAAATTGATTTTACAAAGAATTGTTTTGGGTTTAAAGATTTTTTTTTGGAAGTCATTTCTTGGAGGCAGCCTGATTTTGGCAAAAGTTGTTTTGAACCCTTGGACGTACATTCAAAAGACATTTCTTGGAGGTCTGTACGTGTTTTGAGTTGAAGTAAATATTTTGAGCTTCGTTTCACTTTTATAAGACATTTTTCTCTCGAATTTTTGTTGAAGTAAATTTTTTGAGCTTCGTTCCATGTATTTTTTGCAAAAAATTTACACTGAATTTTTTTAAATTAAATCTTTTGTGATATTTTTTGTAATTGAGTTATTGTCTAATTTTTTGAAGGAAATTTTTTGAACTTCATACCCTATTATCATGGGAAATTGAAGAACTTGTGCGAGAAAATATGATCGAAAAAGAGACCCTGAGGAACATAGAGAAGAGACGAGACAATCTCGCAAAAGAAAGTTAGAAGCCCTCTCAAATATTGAAGGGGAAAATCAACCTCAAGCAGAAATTGAAGCAGGTATGTAAAAGTAAATATTATGATCTATTGACATATTTAAAATTTTCCTAATGTAAAAAATGTGAAGCTTAATTTTTATTTGATGAACTAATTCGAAAAAGATTTTGTTTAATGTAAACAGACAGAGATATTCCTCAAAATATTGAAGAAGAAAATAAACCTCAAGCAGAAATTGAAGCAGGTATGTAAATGTTAATATTATGATCTATTGATATATTTAAAATTTTCCTAATGTAAAATGTGAAGCTTAATTTTTATTTGATGAACTAGTTTGAAAAATATTTTGTTTAATGTAAACAGACAGAGATATTCCTCAAAATATTGAAGAAGAAAATCAACCTCAAGCAGAAATTGAAGCACGTATGTAAATATTAATATTATGATCTATTGATATATTTAAAATTTTCCTAATGTAAAATGTGAAGCTTAATTTTTATTTGATGAACTAATTTGAAAAATATTTGAAATTTTAGATATATTTATTAATTTAGTTATTTATTGAATATGTACTATTTTTTTCGAATATGTACAGATGAAATCACTATCGATAATGAGATGTTAGAAAATGTTGACACTCACACATATGGAGATAAAAAACCTGACCATGTTATACGATATCGTGTTAACTGCATTTTTTAAAAGTATTTCTTAAATGAGCGGGTGACAGTTCAGGCTCAAATGTTGAAAGGTCTCCTATCATTAAGGAAATTAAAAGAAGCTACGACACTATTGGGTATTCGAAAATCAACCAAAGATAAAAAAAATGAAGGAAGATGTGATAAAAAATATGAGTAGTGCTATAAAGTCAATTAAGAGATCTAGAGAGAAATATGTTTCAATTGTACGTAGAGGAATACAGATGGCAATGGTTTCATCGGGTACTCAAGATAATCGTTTGGTGACATTTATGGCACGAGCACTGGGAACCTCGCGAAAAACTTTGCACAAACATCAGAAATTTCAGCTGCAAATAGATGTAAATGATGAACTCGCTTGTTGGAGAGCTATTTGTAGGCAACCATACAAAGATAGACTTGGAGAAAATGTTAAAAAATAATATATGAATATTGGAAGAACAATTCACGTGTTTCACCAACTGCAAGACATGTGATGCGAAGAAGAATAGCACGAAATCAATACGAAGAACATGAAAAACATCTCTTGGAAACCACTCAGATAGAGTTATTCAACAAGTTCAAAAAAGAGAATCGTCAAATTCATGTTTCACTCAGTGCTTTTGTTCAACAAAAACCATGGTATGTAAAACCTATCACCGTACGCGACACTTGTTGTTGCCGTTATCATGTGAAATTTGAGTTATATTATGACACATTCCTTGATTTGGGTAGAACATTATGGAAGGATTCACCTCCTCCTTCCACTATCCGTGATTTCATATCTCAAATTCTATGTGAAAGAGAAAGCGATGAACTATTTTACAAAAAGAAATATGTTGGTGGTAAAAAATGCGATGATTGTGGAAATTTGACTAAAAACAAATATTGTATTGATATAAATGATCAATCATTGTCCAACATGAAAGTGAAATGGAAGAGATATGAATATATCGATACATCGATTCAAGGTGCAAATAGTGTTAAAAGAATTGAATTACAAGAAGACGAAATTTTTCTGATAGACTTTTTGAGAAAGTTTGAGGCAGAAATTTACAAATACACCAAGCATTCCCATAGAGCTTGATGGCAAGACTTACAATTCAAAAAATCTCGTGAAGTTTTTCCACCAGGGACCATTTTGTCAGTGATTGATTTTGCAGAAAACTACACATTTGTTCCACAAAAAGAAATTCAGAGTGAATATTATCATTCTGACCAAGTCTCCATGCTCGTCCATATTCTATATAGACATGTTGAACAAAATGTCGATCATATAGAAAGCACGAGTGAAAATCGACATATCATTAAAGAATATCACTTTTATATCAGTGACGATCGTACACATGATGCATGTTTTGTACAACATTGTTTTGGAAGAATTTATGATTCATTGAAAAATCGTGGAATAACATTCAATGAACATTGGATATGGTCAGACGGATGCGCAGGTCAATTCAAATCTGCACGATCATTTTTTTGGTTGTGTCGTCTTCATAAGAAAACATGCATTAAACATTGTTGGAATTTCTTTGAAACTGGCCATGGAAAAGGAGAACATGACGGTGCAGGAGCATGCATAAAACGAGTACTTCGAAGATATCAAATGAACCACTCTGCAAGCCGACTTGTGAACGTTGAAGAAGTTGTTCAATGGTGCATCGCTGCTCTAAGCCATGAGAGAAACCCATCAAAAGAAGTGCGAAGGTACATTCAATTTAATTTATATTGGAAATCTAATTTTAAACATTGTACATTTATCATGCAATGATTATCTTTGATTGTATTTTGATATCATATTTACAAATTCTTCTTCTAATTTTCCATATAAAGGTTTTTCTGGCATATTGGAATCAAAGACGTAGATAGATCAATTGGAAGTGACGTTGAAACAATAAAAGGGACTCGAAAATTGCATTCAATTCAAACAAAGTCGTCCAGAAATGTGTTTGCATTGGATAAAAGAAAATATTCTTGTTTTGTGATGTTTGCATAGACAACACAAAATCCAATGACGTTTGTGAAAACAAAATGTATGTGAACGATTGGAAACATACAGAGCTAAATACAAAGGGAAAAATGTCTGTTGCAATGTTTGAAGAAATGCAATCAAAGGAAACTACAATATCATCCAATGGTGATCGAGTTTTTGATCTTGTTAGAGAAGGTAACATTTGAATTACTTTCTAATGATTTAAAGATCTAGAAATAAATTTAAATATGCATAATTTTGTTAAATTCATTTTATTGTGCAGGAGATGTTTTTGCTGTAATTGCACCTATTGACAACGATGAAAATGTGAAGTATTATTTGATGCATTGCACTGAACGAAAAATGAAATTATTACAGAACTATGAAGATCACGGATTTCAGTATGACAGAGGGTCTATTATACTGAAAGGTTATTTTTTCAGACAAACTCATCAAAGTGGAGACTTTGTTTACTTTGAAGACTATGAAATTGATTCCATAAGTTGTCAATATAGTCAGTTGGTGTGTGCAGCACACATCAAGTTGATAGAAGTTCAATCAAAGAAAAAATCGAAAATTAAGAAATGGAAAATGTCAAAATCCGATCATGAACGGATTATTGAAGATGGAATTCCATTAGAATTTTTTTGAGTGAAGTATCCAACAATTTATTATCTTTGGATTAAATATGTTTTAGAACTTCCAGTACTCAACTAAAAATTGAGCTGCTTATGTTATTTGTGCAAGTGTTTGCACATGTACAAATTGTTTGGGTACAAGCACGTGCTCTAGTATCAACTGAAAGTAGCTTTTCTATACATGTGCATTGATGAAAAATGTTATATATATATATGTTCTAGAATGAAATTAATTGTTCTAGTTTTACTATGTGCATTGATGAAAAATTATTTACGTACTCAATATATATGTTCTAGAATGCAATTAACTCGAACTAGTTTTTCTATGTGCATTGATGAAAAACTAGTTGGATTTTCTGGTAAAAAGTATGGACACAATGTAAATAAATCATCTGCAATATAGTTTTGTACAAAAATTCCTTTCAGACAAGAGACTCGGAGCACTGCTCTGACTTTGGTGGGATTTGAACCACATCTCTAATCCTGATTGAAAATCTAGTACAAAATCTGCTTGTCCAATGGTCGGATATGTTCAATGTGCATTGATGAAAAATGTTACTTGTCTTGGATAGATATGTTCTAGAATTCACAATTAATTGTTCCAAGTAGTTTTTCTATGTGCATTGATGAAAAACTAGTTGGATTTTTTGGTAAAAAGTCTCAACAATGTAAATAAATCGACAAGACTACCTATTTGAGTGCATTAACGACATTGACCCAAATTCAACAAACATATGTACTAGAGACTTATATTTCCAATCAAAATTAAAGGGATAATTTGTACATATATCTACTTCTTTAAACTCTATTTTCAATTAGAGCTCAATTGATAGATGGCTAGTTGCATTGAAAAGCTATGTTCTTCCTATTGGAAATTTTTTCATTCAAACAAAACTACATGGAGAGATCAAAAGCAATCTTAAAATTCCAAATGTACTTCAACCATCCAAAAGGGATTTGTGAAACATTACTTGACATGCCATGCCAATTATAGTGAACAACTATCCAATAGAAACATTTAACATTATATACCACATGTGCCAAATTTAGATTGAAACCATCCAAAACTTTAAAATTTTAAAAACTTTTGATAATATATTGTGCAACATTAAAACATTAAACATCACATGCGAAATGTAGATTAAAACCGTTCAAAACTTGAGTTTAAAAAACTTTAAATTATATATAGATCGTTACTTCACATGCCATGCCAATTATAGTTCAACTAGATCCAATAGAAACATTTAACATTATATACCACATGTGCAAATGTAGATTGAAACCATCCAAAACTTTAAGTTGTAGATTGAAACCATCCAAAACTTTAAGTTTTACAAACCTTTTGATTATATATGGTGCAATAAAATATGTCCAAAAATATGTCCAAAAATTGTAAATCTCACAAGTATCAAACTGTATCAAGTTTAACAAATTTTAAAACCATCTAAATTTTGAAAACAAATCTACTGTAAATCATGTCCATCAAATGGAGGATCTAGCGTCTTCCCTACTAGGGTCTTAGTCCGTGCCCTATCCTGTGAATGGGAAACCTACATACACAATGCACATGTACTTGAACATTAAAATTTGAAGTTTTAAAAATGAATGAGAATATATATATCTAGAAATTCATGTAAAAAACAAAATATAACAAAAAAATCATGCAATACCTCGTAAGGTTCCCTCTCCATTTGATGAACAGGTTCTCCCATAGGAACATCTGCAGTGGTAAACTGTACAATATACATGTACAGTTAAATATATATATATATATAATTTATATAAATTAAAAACTTTCAAATGAAAATGCACGTGTACATATATAAACTTATTTTCAATAATATTAAAAAAAGGAACTAAAGACAACTTGTTCAAATGTTGTGGATGTTCCTATCTCCATCGCTAGAGTCCGCAGATTAAAGAAATCTTCTATAGGAACCTAAATTCAAAAAATTTTAAATAACTCAAAATATAGATCTCTCTCTCTCTCTCTCTATATATATATATATATATCTCAATTTTTAATGGAACTTTTTGAGGTAGAATATATATATATATATATATATAAATTTTAAACATAAATTTTAAACTTGTGAAAAATTGTCCATACTTGTGGCCCATCTCCCAATGAAGTAGAAGGTACATCTCCTAAGGAAGAAGAAGGTACCGCCATCCCAAAAACATCAGACGGAATCGGTACCTGTTAAAACATTTTATCAAATTATATATATACATACATGTACATGTGTGGCAACAATTATTTATTTTAGAGTCACTTAAAAAACACTAACATACATGTGCCAACATATCATGATGGGCAGACCCATCTGCATCGTTTGAGCCAGAGGTCCCAAACGTAATATTAACATTTTCATCACGCATCATGCCTGAGAACTGCAAATGGTGTTTTAACATATAATCATACATTTTTGTTAGATTAATGTACACATACAAATAAATGTATACATGTACATACACATGTATTTATTACAAATTGTACACATGTATATGCAAAAATAATTTCAAACCCTAAGGTCACTAACACATACCGTTCCGGTGCCCTCTTCCTCATGAAAAATTAGGTCTTGCAAACCATTGCGACAATTTATTGCATATGTTTGGAGATCTTCAACATTCATGTTGTAAATCTCCTCATCTGTACAATAAACAAAATTGGCACGTGCATTTTCACGTGCTCTTTGTCGATTTAAGCCAATATCGACTCCACTCAATCCGCTATGAACATTTTCGATCATAACATCTCTTGCTTCACGACTTATTTGAGAAGTCACATCCATCTCTGATCGCAGGGTTTCGACTCGAAACGGTCGACTCACCAATGGCGGCTCAGGGCGAGGCAACTCCACATCTCGCTTAGCGCCCTTACGTTGATATAATCGACCTCTCCCCGGGCCAAAAAATTCTGAAGGAAGGTCATTGTAGTTGGGTTTCATACCCAAAAAAAATTATGCATAAAACATTTGTGCAAAATAAACAGGAACCTCATCGTTCCATGGAAGCCTTCCAAAGGCCGCAAGATGCCGATCATACAAATAACCAGCTATGTCTGGGTGCTTGAAATACTGCACCTTCAACATTTTTCTTTTTGGCCCTTCCTTATAATTAAACATTGACTTGGCCACTTCTCTTGTAAATTTTTGTTTAATGTCCTCCCATTTATCGGGACCCATCACTGTTTATTTTCTCTTTCTCATCAGTTCTACAAATGAATCAGTCGTTGGCCTAAGATTTCTGTACACATTTACCATTTCACCCAATGAATGTGTAACTATTTCAAGGCTTTGTCGACTCTCAGCAAGTAGAGACAAAGCCACGAGATCTCTTTGCAATTTTTCATGAAGGCTTTCACACCTTTGTAAGGTGCATTCTGCCATGTTGGTTTCCCAGAGTATATCAGTAATCTCGGCCGGATAAGTTGTGTTGGGTTGACAACCTTCTTCTTGAATGTAGCGAGCTGCCCTGCGTCTATTTTGACCACTAGCTCAAACATTTTCGGCCTCTGCATCAATATATATAAAATTTCGTATATTAGAAAAAACACGTGTAAAAAAAGTTGTACAAATTTAATGAAAAAATATTGAAATTGATGGCAATCTTGATGTTGTTGGCTAACATCTTCTCCAACATGACCTTGCTGAGAACCAGACCCATAATGACGCCGCTGAGAACCAGACCCACAGTGACTCTGTTGAGAACCCGCAGCCGTTGATTGGCCTTCGGGGGAATAAATATCACCCCCTTCCCGCAACCTGCTACCACTCATACCTCGACCGGTTGAACCTTGGCCAGGCTCCATGGATGGAGTAGAAACCCTTCTCCTCTTACCTCCTAAAAATTAAAATATGAAACTTATTAACAACTAATTTAAGTCACAAAGTTAATAAAAAATAAATTCCATATGTACACACATGTATGGAGATTTAAGATTATATTTAAATACCGTGAACATCCCCCAATCCCTGAACCTCCATATGGGATTCAGCTGATCTTCGTCGTTCATCCTCCATGATATATATCTTTTGGTCGACATTTACAAAAAATAGATTTCAAAAAATCAATTTGTAAGTACACAAATTATGTAGAACACAACTTTCAAAGCAATAATTGATCATGTGTGAAACTAAATTTAATCGAAAAAGAAATTATAAAAATGATAAGTTCACCAAATTGCGCTTTACATGGTGGGAGCACACTTGGTATAAATTTACCACTTATACACTTTAGTTTGTGGGAGAAATGACACATGTACATATTTTTATGTTTTATGGATATTAAAATAAAGAACTTCTATTTAGATCCATTCCAAAGATTGATTGTAGGGGCATTTACTAGATATGTCACCTTTCATAAAAGATGAGATCCAGAGGCTACTTGGCCCTTTACAGACTCTGCCTATAGAAATTGTAGAAGTAAACACTAGAGGCATTAACAATATCAAAGAATGTTTTCATGCTCAGACATGGGAATGTGTCTCTTTCCCTGTACATAAAAAAATAGTTCAAGGTAGTTAATCTTCATAGACACGTCATCAAGCAGGTCAATGTGATCATCCCCAACTTACTTTTCATGAAATTAGGCTTGGAATCCTCTACAACTTGGTGGATGGAGTTGAATGGGAACTAGGTCAAGGCCTTTACAAAATACATGCTAGTGAATAACACTTACTAGGTTATGCCAACAAATAAAGTGGCAGAAATGTTTTATCCTCGAGGTTGTCCAATTGGGTGTGTAATACCAACTTCACCCATTTCCTAACAGGTTTCTCTCTTAGGTTAAAAATGTCTTCCACCTTATTAGTTATATATTTTTCAATTTCCCGTGGATTCCTTGAATTTTTTCTCCTACCATCTCCCTCTCTCAGTCCGCAAATTATTATCATCAAACATGCCCCATTGAGGATCTGGAGCAATGTTTGCACCATAATTAGAACTGTCATTGCTGCTAATTGAAATTGGAGTCATGTATACTAGATTGCTTGCTTAAGTGGCTCTTACTTGGACAATATCCTAAGATGAGTTTGACATGATGGTCATATGAGGTTGGAAGCTACTTAGTGTAATTTTCCTTAAATCTTCAAAAAAACAGAGCAAAAATGTCATTTTCGATCATTTTTTATTAGCTTCTGCAGACAGCAAATGTTATCACAATTGCAACACAATCATGTTCCATGAGCATGAATTATGAATGTCACAAGCCAAATGGCAAGGAAATTTGCATTCATTTAGGCAAAAGAAGGCTATGACATTAAGGTCCATGCTAGAAAAAATTATGCAAATAAAGTTGCTAAGTCTTGATACTTACCATGTGTTTCAAATCCATAACGAAGGTTGGCTTTGAGAGTGTCCTCTCAAATCCCTGTCTTGAGATGAAATTTAATTCAATGTCTCTTAGAGTTGCAAGGTGGAATTCATAGAACTATTTGATTTCTTTACCATAGATGGATATCTCCTTTCATCTATACCTTTCTCTACCATCTTATTTCCAAGTGAAATGGGAATTTTCACATTTTGAATGCCATTACCATGTAATTTGGTAGTATGCTAGCTAGACCTATCACAAGTAAGGTCATCATAACAAACTATTTATCTTGCTCAACTCAGTGACCATGACTCTCTTCTCACACTTCTTACAATATAAGATCTTCAATTGTACATGTCACGCAAATTTGGGGGTTCTAGGTCTACACCTATTACGTAAAGTTACATATTTTATGTCATTGTGGTCCTTAAATTTGGAGGTGTTCCACCTGAAAAAGTAGGCATTAAATATGGATGAAAAGGATGGATGACTCCATTGATGACCTAAAGCTAATTAACTCATAAATTTCTCACAAAATACACTTAAAGCTTGACACAAACCCCTTCCCAATTGGCTAACTTTAGACAATCCTAAACACATTTTTATTTAACTAATGAGGGAGATAGCCCAATAAAACTAGTTTGTCCATATTCAAATCAAGTTGGTATCAAAGTAAAATTTAGCTCATTTTAGTCAAGGTTAGTTAGAAGAATTAGCTATTGGTTTATGTCTTCAATTTCCTCTCAAAATGAATGTGTACGTGCTTTTGAGAGACACACTATAGGAATAAGGTCCAAATTTTTGATGAAAATGTGCTATGAAAGTAAAGGGTTAAAGGAAAACATGTACAAGGCATAGTTGAGTACAAGGATGGATGACTCCATTGATGACCTTGCTGAGGAATTTGATGCACACAATATTGACTTTGAAGATGGTTTAGAAGATGTTGAAGTTGTAGATTTTGGTGTTGTCATTGAATGTTTCTTTGTTGTTGGACTTGATCAAGACATGTAATTTAACTTTACGAGCAGATTGAAGACCTTGAAGAGGTTTTAGATTTTGTTATTCTCATTGAAGGTTTTTGTCTAGTTTTGTTTCTTAAACAATCATTTCCATAGGACATAAATGTGAATAGATTCTTGACCTTGATGAGAGATATGATACCTTGAAGAGGCTACATCTTTTGGTGACGTCACTAATTGTTTCTCTATTATTATGTTTATTAAACATCTCGCTTAGGACGAGGCAACTTCACATATTTTGTATAGTTTATAGGAAAGAAACCAATATTTAGAAATATTCACTCGGTTTTTATAATTGGATAGAAGAATGACTTAAAATGACCTTGTATGTTTTCTCATTTTAGAGCTCAAATTTTTAGGAAGGATTTAAGTATCCACCTTTCAAGAATCACTAGAAGAGGTTAATAAAGAATATAGGAAGACAAAAAACTAACCAGTTGAGTACAAGGCATAGTTGAGCCAAATGTTGTTGAGGAAGGGCCTAATTATTTGGGTCTTGGTTATGGAAAACATGATGGAGAATGCTCCAAAGCCAAGGAGGCACATGAAGCTGTTCCAAGAAGGAATTTGATTTTGTGTTCAATACCTCAAGCTTGTGAGGTTTGTGTTCATGATGAATGGAAAAGTTTGACACCCACTTTGCAAGAAGATGTTAATAAACATGCAGCTAATGAGAATGTAAAAGAAGAGGATGTTGAAAGCTCTATCTAGTCATTGAATTCATTGCTAGTATTCAAAGGAGATCCACTACCTCATCAAATTCACCTCCTCAAGAAGGCGACAATGGTGAATGTTCAAGGTATAAATTTGCCTTTAATCAAATTGCTTTTGATTATGATAAACATGGTAAATATTCACATAAGATATAGAAAAGAACTTGCACATGTTCCTTTTGTGGTTTTAATAACCATAATGTTTATAGATGTTGGAAGAAGATATCCATGCACATTAAAACTTTCTAAATAAATGAGGCAAAAAATCAAAGGCCCATTGGACAAGGAAAATGATGTTGAAAATAAGATGCAATTGTTTATTACTCATTGCCATAAGAAAGGTCACCTTGTAGACAAGTGTTGGACTTTGTATCCAACAAGTCATCCACAACATCTGAAGAAGGTGGAAAGAGATAACGACAAGAATGGAAAAGAGGATTCCATAATCGATGAGGGTCAGGATGATTCACATGATGATGAAGTGCAACTAAAACAAGCGCCATTGAAATGGTTTGCTAATAGATGGTTAGATTTCTTATCTAATTAAGGCCTTGAATGTATTTTGTTGTTTCATGAATTTATTTGAAAATTCAAAGTATGGTTCATGTTGCATGAAGCAAGATGTTGAAATTAGAGTTATGTTGACACACTTAAATGCAACAAATATGGAAATTTGTACATGAGCTATTATTTGACTTGAGAGTCAGTTGTTTGAAGAGGCATGTTTTGTCGACTTGTGTTTGGTTGATGGTTTTGTACACCAATATGTAAGAGTACATTGGAGATATTCACATGATGTGAATTTTTTTTCTTTGAAGGAGAAAAATGATATGTCAGCGAGCTATGTTTCTTGCATGATGTGTTTTTCAGTTTTATGGTTTTTTTTGTGACAAGACGTCACAAATTTTTGGGAAGGTCCACTCTTGAGCGAGAGCCTCATGATTACAACCTAATCATGAGAATCAAATGGGAGTGCATCCTTATTTTGAAAACAAATAGGATTCTAAGCTACCTAGGACTCGAACCATTATTTTAAAATTTGAAATATCATGGTGTGTTGTTTCAATGCCTGAATCCACAACCCTAACATAGATTGTGTTATTCTTTTTTTGCAAGATTTAGTTGGTTATATTAAAATTCAATTGAATTTAAAATTCTTGGCTTAGTGGCATGAACCAAACATATTGTACATGTATTAAATGAGGAATTTCGCTCTCCCAATCATTTCTAAATCACCCATATCACCAAGAAAACATGTTTTAAAAGAACATACTTTGGTATGGGAAAGACCTTAGGTTTCAAATATTTTAAGAAGGTTTTTGATATGGTTGAGAGAATGTGGAAAATAGAATCCATAAACAAATTATTTTTCAAAACGTATTACTTTCAAAGTATCAACAAGGAACATGTACAAGGGTGTTCAATGAATTAACGCTATTTATTTAAATTCCATGATGTACATATCTTACTCATAATTTAAAAAAAATATTAAATAATGATCTAGATTGGATAATTATATTATTTGTCATATATTTTGATGCTTATAGAGTGAAAAAAATTGAAAGAATCAACTTGTAGGGTCATTTTAATGGTGGGTGGAGAATTGAGGTCTAAAACCTTTTGGAGACATTTTGAGGCATTAAATGACATTTCTGGGGGTCAAACGATTATCCCTTGTGCCGAAATCTTGACCATTATTCTACACTTAAAGACATATCCAATGGTGCAAGAAACACATCAAACGAAGTTCATTCAAAATTTATGCCTTTAGTAAGTTGACCTATCATGTTGACCACCATGGTACGAGAGAATGACATTTTAGCCCCATTACTCATGCATGGCAAGCTAGCTACATGTGGAATTTTATCACTTGACTCTAAAAGGTCTAAAATCACAAACCTCGTTAATGGTTGACAGAGTCAAATCTTACACCTAGTTGGCTATCACGCTACATGTTAAATACTTGGCCACTAGGAGGAATAAGAGTTCCATTTTGTGTTATTGTATTTTGTTCCATAGTTGAAAATACAACTAGGAGTGTGAAGTTGGAGAGAAAAAATGTATGAAGTTAAGTTTTTATAGCAACCTTACACGCTAAAAGTCTTAGCTAACTCTAGAGAGATTACCTCTTTCTTTGTACTCACATATTTTCCATACCAGAAAAGAGAGAGTAGAGCATGTTTACATTTTAGTGTTGTTTTCTCCCATAAGGATTTCCTAGGGAAAAAGGAGTCTAGAGCATCATTACTTTTTAGGGTTGCTTGTCTCCCATATAAGGATTTCCTAGGAAAATAATTGTGTTGATTGTCTAGAGATATGTATGTGTGTGTTTCATTATGTTATCTATTTCTTACGTTGTGTTTCATTATGTTTTTATATTTCTTACATTTCGTATTGCCACGGTGTACATTTATATCTAAAGAGTCCAAAACCTCATTCAAGACCATATGTTTTGTTGATGTAGTTTGATTGGTTATATTGCATTGCTTTTGCAGTTGTTGCTGGGGGCCTCACCATCTAGTGATTTTAGGTAAAAAATTATTTACATGGAATTTTGAAGTATTCTAGAATGTTTATTATTTATCACTACTAGCCTTGGTGATTTAGTCAAGTTTGTTTTGATGTTGCTTGGTTACCCATATTTAATAGTTGTTCATGTTTAATTCATTGTTAAGGATTTTTATTGGCCTATGAGGATGTATTTTTCTCAAATCCATAATGGCTAAAAGAATGAAATTTATCTATGAAAAAGAGAGGTCATATGGAAAACAAATTGTTTGCAAGTGTTCTTTTGAACCCATAGAACTTGTAGCCCCAATATGGATACAATACTAAGTAATACATAGCCTCCTCATCTAACTTAGCCAGGGATTTGCAATACTATATTTGAGTTGGCTAGCTCCATTTCAAGATATTATAATGTTAGATTATTATTTATATAGATTTTGATTATGGTAGTAAAATGTTACAAAAAACCGGAAACTACAAATAATATTATTCTAGATATATGTAAAAAGGACATGGTAGAGAAAATCAAACAATATTAAACTTTTCATAAATAGCTTAGATATAAATAAATTTTCTATTTTTGATTGTAAATTCCAAGGCTTAAAGCAATAATTTTTCTAATAATTTTTTTTTAATTAATAAATAAAAAAGAAGCATTTTCAATCAAAATCACATCCAACATATAATGAAAATAATAAAAACAATTTAAAACTTCACACACTGACATTACTATGGCAAAGAGCATAAAAATATATGTAAGCAAAAAATCCTTTCATATAATAATGGAGAGCTTCAAATATACAAGAAAAAAAATATTTCAGCCTCCTTGTATCCCAGAGAAAGAGTTGCTCAAACAATCATATTTTAAACAATTAAAACTTAGAGAAAATCATCTATTTTTGAATTTCAATTAAATATAAAAAATTAGTCAAATATTTCAAATCTGTTTTTTGGCTAGTTGCAGAGTGTAGGTCAATTCTAGCTAGAGAGAGACTCCAAGAAGGGGTTTCAAGACAGAGCAGGTTTCCAACATTCCAGTCAAGAAGGGAGGCAAATATTTCCAACAAAAGACGCAAGAACAAGTTCCCTAGTGGTAGTGCTATGCAACCCAATTAGTCAATGCATGTTGCAGGCAAGAGTGCGAGTAGTTGGTAGTCTCCAAAGAGAGTTTCTAGAGGTAGAACGAGTTTCCCAAAAGCAGTACTACACATTTTATTAGGTAGGACTGCATCTAGCATGGAGAAAATCATCTGTTTTTGAATTTCAATCATATAAAATATTAGTCAAATATTTCAATTTTATTTTTTGGCTAGTTGCAGAGTGTAGGTGCAGTTCTAGCTAGAGAGAGACTCCGATAAAGGGTTTCAAGATAGAGCAGGTTTCCAACATTCCAGTCAAGAAGGGAGGCAAATATTTCCAACAAAAGAGGCAAGAACAAGTTCCCTAGTGGTAGTGCTATGCAACCCAGTTAGTCAGTGCATGTTGGAGGTAAGAGTGCGAGTAGCTGGGAGTCTCCAAAGAGAGTTTCTAGAGGTAGAACGAGTTTCCCTCCCTCTCAAACTACTCCCTCTCACATCTTCCTATTGAAGCAAGCCTTTAGCCCATTGAAAACTTGGTTATGACTAGGCATTTTATGTATAAGAAGGAAGTTGAACCATATCGAAGCCAAGAGGTTCACAAAAATTGCTTTTAACTATAGCCAAAGCCCCCACCTTTGGCTCAAGAGGAGATGACATCAGGAAAAAATTTAGGGGCTAATATTAGTAGGTGGGCTAATTTTCCATGCTTTTTCCCAAAAAAGATTAGCCAATTTCATTTTTTTTCTAAAATGATTTGCCAAAATTTTATAGTAAACCATTATTTTACCTTAAAAATGGCCAAAAATATTATCTCAACTAATATAAAATCATTGGAAATCTAAATATTCCTACAAAAATATCACAATTTTCATATTAGGGACTAGTAAGATTACCAAGGTTTCTAAACTTTAAGATAAAGTAGCATCCTTGATGTTAGTTTTTGGCTAGATGATTAAAGGTATAAAGTAAGAAATCATTTTGCAGTATATTGATAATATTAAAAATAATATTAGTTCAAGACTATTGGTCAGTTCCCAAAATAATGTGAGATGGAAGCATTTGATACATTTGCCACACTCAAAGAGTTGAAAATGAAAAACAATTTCTCTTATATTATCTATCATATACTCACATTTGATCTATGAAAACTCTTTGTGTTTTTTAAACATAAAAACAAAATAGTAAAAAATTCAGACTAATCTCTTACTTCTTAAAGTACAACAAATATTTTTTAATTTTTCGAAATAATAATTAAAAAAATATTTAATTTCAAAATAAATATTATTTTATTATTTATAAATAAAATTAACAATAAAATATGTTTATAATGAATTGTTATGAATGATAATATAAAAACTGTTAAATAATTTTAATTTTACTCCAATCATTATATAAATTAATATTATTCATTAAAAAAATGCCTTTTGATATTTTAAATATATTGAAACCTCTACTATCAAAATTTCAAATAAGCATTTTTCTTCCTTCTTATACAACACTATGCCAACACCATGCTAACAAAATTCAAAGAAGACACAACTTCAAAATTTTACAGAGTTGAGATCTTAGATGCTACCACATCAAAATGTTGTGGATCTCACAGAGTCATCTAGAAGCATTGTTACAAAGTGCTAGCATGATAATCGATGGAAAGGCTGAGAGGATGGAACAAATGTACACAAAACAAATTTCTATTCATAAAATTTTTTCCATACATAATTACCGAGTTTCTGTTTTTTGGTCCTTTTATTTTGCTGCATTAACGACAGACTATCAAAGGATGGGAGGAGAACTAGGGACATTATGTTCACAGAACCAAACATCGTAAGATCAGGGTTGTGTTAAGAATATTTATGGTGATCTGGTAATGATAATGATATGTGTTTCTTTTAGAAGACTATGCAATAGGAAACCTACCTACTTACAGTGGGCTCTTGATGAATGGACTTCTATGCTTACAATTTGAATTTCTTTGCATACAGACAGTGAGATAGCAAGTGAATCTTGCCACCTTCAAAATTCTGAAGCCAACCACCTGTAACACGCAGTCTCAATGAACTATATATATAATCTGTTGAAGAATAACTGTTGTAATAAGAATTTTACATGGGATGCTACTACATCTCCTACATCCATAGTCTCTACGCATATTAATCACTTACTGCTATGAAAGTGTCTGAAGAACAAATGCTGCTCTTCTACTATATCTAGAACTGCCAACAAGGGCTGCATTCAATTCCTGTCGCAGTTGCATAACAGATCACCATGGTTAGCTGTGCAATTTGCCTACGTTTTTTCCTTATACAGTGACAGAGCTTAAGAGAATGCCTTTTTTACTGGTCTTTAGTGTCACTTGGGGGGTGAAATTTGAAGTGTATAGTATGTGGGGTAAGCATACTATAGTTGTACAGGAGGGCTACATTGTCCTCACTGTCATCGGAATTCCAACATAGGTAAATTCGCTCGATAAAACTATATATGGTGGAGGCCATTGCCTTCATTACTTTAGCCTCCTTGGACATAGGTTATACATAGTTTGTAGATGATGAAAATTTATCCCACATGGGGGGGTGACTCCTTGTTGAACTATTGCAGCAAGTAATGCAAACGATGAGCACTTGAGTCCAAGACCTATTGGGTTTGTGACAAGTTCACTGCATGATTATGAAATCCATTAACCATTACATTCACTACAGAGTTTCTTATAAATACCTTATTAACACAGCACCAAAATTTTAATACACAACACAAAAAATACATTTTAATACATTTTTCATACACCTTAATAAAGACCTTAAAGGTGTGTTAATAAAGACCTTATTAACACAGCACCAAAATTTTAATACACAACACAAAAATACATTTTCATACATTTTTCATACACAACACAACATTTTAATACATTTTTTTAACTCGGAGCACAAAAATTTTTCGATTGTAACATACTCGACGCCCACAACACAAAATACATTTTAATACATTTTTCATACACAACACAAAATTTTAATACATTTTTTTAACTCGGAGCACAAAAAATTTCAGCATAACATACCCGACACAAAGGCAAGTTAGCCGATTTAGCCATGATTTTACAAGATACACCAAAAAGGGGACGGCAGAGCACCAAAGCATTTACAGGAGTAACAGCTGGGGGCAAAGTAACAACAATGAAGCGCTAAATGAAAAACTGTGAACCACAAACATTCAAGGGTTTACTGGATGAGTAGAAATAGTTCGCCAACTATTTTGAAATAAAAAATTTAATAACCTTGTTGCCGCTTCTGACCTGAAAATTCCCGCTATCGCGCGTCGCAGAAGCCGCCAATCTAAACCGTAATGCAGGTTCGCCTAACTTTATAAGAAATTTTGCTGACCATAATAGTAGTTCCCATTTAACTTCGTAAAATGTTCGCCTTAACTATCGTTGAAAAAAATTCAGTAATCTCCATTCTCACAGTGCGTAACCCGGGCTCTTCACGTTTCCGCCTGGAAGCCAGAGGTTATTACGGATGTTTTTTCATCAGTGCGCTACTATGCCTTTAACGTACTGGTGCGTACATTCCAACGGCACCTCGGGGCTGTGTCAGTCCAATGCACCGAGACATTTAGGTGTAAAACCGCACCGAGCATAGTTTTGGTCATACAACGCACGAGGCCATTCTAATTGGTCTTGGGATTTGTGCGATTCCCATAGGTCGTATCAACACACCGATGCACCGTATCACAGAAAGGCATCGAGATTTATAATTGGTATCGGTATTCGTGCGGTGCCCATAGATCGTAAAAATGCATTGGTGCTTATAGATACGTAAACGCCCCGGTGCGCAGTATCACACAAACGCACCGACATTTAACTAGTATCAGTATTTTTGCGGTGCCCATAGATCATATAACGGCATCGGTGCGTATAGACACATAATTAACACATTGGTGTACAGTTACTGACACAAACCGGTTTTCATGTTATATTTTTTAGAAACATCGACTTGTGACAGTCCAATTATTGTGATTGTTTTAAATTCATTATTCATCAAAAGTCGACACATCTTATAACAATATTCATATTAATTACATTTTTATTAATGGTAGGTGTGATGTTTGGATTAATTTGTTATACCATATCATAATTATTGTGATTTTTAAAAATTCATTATTCATCAAAAGTTGACACATATATATCTTATAACAATATTCATATGAATTAAATTTTTATTACTGCATTTGAGAACAACAATAGAGAACACAATAGCGACAATGGAGAACACAAATGAATAAATTAAAACATATATATATATATATATATATATATATATATATATATATATATATAAGACAGTCTTTCTCATACAAA
This sequence comes from Pinus albicaulis, assembly GCA_034641835.2. Classification (NCBI taxonomy): domain Eukaryota; kingdom Viridiplantae; phylum Streptophyta; class Pinopsida; order Pinales; family Pinaceae; genus Pinus; species Pinus albicaulis. The sequence continues at coordinate 186,678,267 of CM076574.1, forward strand.
ATGGGACAGTTATTGGTAGCATCTTTATGTACTAGGAAGTTTGGGTTACATATCCATTTATTTAAACAAAAATGTGATTTCACGGAACCTTATATCTTTTCAAAATAAACACACTTGCTTTGACATCCAAACATAGTGTCATTCTTCTTTGGAAATGTTTGCGTGTTTAACTGACTACCTTTATGACTTGTAGGTTATTTTTAGGATGTTTTGTTCAATAGTTGATTGTTTTCTTCTTCACTTCATCTACAAACATAAAAATAAGGATAGTGTATACATTTGTGAGGAATAATGAAAATTGCAATATTAAATAATACATCAATGTAAATCGAAAAAGAAAAATGGCGTACCATAGCACCAATTGACTCATACACTATACACATTATTTCAAAACCATGTACCATGCCATCTTTCAAAATTTCATCTGTTGGCGCAGTTCCATACTTTGTTTCCTGCAAGTTTTATACCCCATAACAAATCATATATTTAATATAAAATATGTTTTTGTTCTATTAATTATAGACGGAGCTAAGTAAAACAAGATCGATAGATGCTTACAAATTTCACAATTAAATTCTAATATGCCAACATATACTCACAACCCATATTTAACCCAATTTCAATCAATTCGTCTGATGGTTCTTCTTTGTATGTTAGCACTTGTTTGAAGACATTCAATGATGATTTTTGTAAAACAACTTAAAAAATACAAAAATGAAATCTAGTTAAGTTGTTATAAGGAAGTAACAATCACTCACAAACTTAGAGATCAACCATTTTCTTCCTTGTCGTCCTGTTTTATGTACTGAATGGGTTCCATTTTCTTTTCTTTTCTGCAAGAAAATTATTGAAAAATAATATTTAATGCTAAATTGTTTATTTATTGTACATAATGATCGAAAAATTCAATGATTACATATTACATTTGAAGCACATTGTTGTTGTTGGAAAGAACGTCTATACATTCGTTCCACTAGATTCCTCAAACTTTTGTAAAAAAAAAATCCCCTTTCGTTAACTTCCCGCACCACTCCAGATGAGCTAAGGAGCAATTGATTTTCATTTGCATGTTCTATTTTTTTTATTTTCTTAGAACAACATTCATTTTCTGAG